>OX376672.1:2442283-3856449 GCA_947386135.1 Melanchra persicariae
ATATAGACATAGATAACGCATATCACGATCTGTATGAAAACAAAGCGTGCCATTTTTTGACTACCTACTATGACGTCACAGACAAGCACTATTAACGGCCGCTTTCTATAACATATCTCAATCCCAATCTTGATCCCGATCCTTGTCTGTAACCAATCAACGGCCGAGTTTGTGTCCTTCACCACACAATCCTCACCTTTGATTGGTTACAGACAAGGATCGGGATCAAGATTGGGATTGAGATATCTATACTAATATTATAAAGAGGTAAAATTTTTAAGTTTGTATGTAGGGGGTAATCTCTGGAACTAATGATCCAATTCTAAAAATTTTTTCACTGGTAGAAAGCTACATTATTCCTGAGTGCTATAGGCTATACATTATTTTTATAACATATATATTAACCGAGCTATCACAACTTTTGTCTAGCAAGTCGGAAAGAAATACATAAGTAGGGTAGGTGAAGTGTAGGCGTAGGGTAGCTGGATGGTATAGGCAGCCAGTCGACGGAGCGAAGCCGCGGGAGACAGCTAGTGTTATAGAAAGCGGCCGTAAGTGATGGGAAAATCAAAACGATTCAAAGACGCCGCCGCGTGTGGCACCACTGACCTAACTACCTAACTGAGACCTAACTGAAGTCCGACTAGCGTGGCACACTGATGCAGACTGAGCGCGACAGTGGCGGCTTACGATTTTTGTCCGTAAGCTGCGCACCGAATCGGGCACGCGAAGTAGTTGCTCTTGCGTTATCTATGTCTATCTATATGTCGCGTCATGGGTGGCCGAGACGCGAAGCTCCGGGACTTCTTCACAATCCAATATAGTTTTGGATGTGGACACTGTTGCAGGTACTCGAACGAACGATAATTAAAAATTAAAATAACTTTATTCAGACCAACAGTTTCAGAAACAGACAACGTGCGTGGTTGGGCATTCAGCCGAGACTGCCTGAGCGCTAGAGCGACCACCTCTAGCCCCACCCGTACTCGCTGTCCCCTCTACCGACGATCGTGTCCAAGCGGTAGGCGCGCTTGCGTTTCCGATCACGTGATTATAAGGTTTCGAAACTTTGTTAGATGGCGCTGTCCGTAGTCCCACAGTAGCGCCATCATTCTACGACATATAGATCTCTGTGGATGTGGATTTATAATAGGTACTTACGGAACCAGAATCGTCGCTGGCGATTTCATCCTTAGATCCTGAGCCAAGAGCTTCGAAGAAGAGGCCGTAGTCATCGTCGGATGAGTACTCATCTGAAACAATATTTATTATGATAAGATTTGCTTCTAAAGAATCATAGAGAGAAAGAAAGAAGTCACTTTCACGTGAAAACAGTTTTTCTTTGTATGTATACATAAAATTGTTAAACATAAAGATGGACCGATGACGTGGTGAGGGTTACTGGTAGCCGATGGATGCGAGACGCATCATCCATCGGCTACCAGTGACCCTCACCACGTCATCGGTGACGCAAGACCGGTTGTTGTGGCGACACGCGCGGGGGAGGCCTATGTCTAGCAGTGGACGCCTTTCGGCTGAAATGACATAGATAATAATAATGTTTGTAAAACTATTAGTTTTTTAACTATTTTAGTTGTAATAATAATAGTTATCTACATTATCGCATTAAGTGACCAATCTGTAAAGATATTTATTTGTATGATGGGAAATCCTACTAATATTATAAATGTGAATGTTTGTATGTTTGTGTAACAATCAGGCAAAAACGGCTGAAGGGATTTTGATGAAATTTGGCACACATGTAGTTCATATCCTGGAATGAGACATATGCTACTTTTTGTCCCGGTAAGTGGCATGGATCAATGAAGACTGAGGAGGAAGTGGAAATTCAGAGCCGCTGCTGCCTTAGTACTATAGATTCACAAGTACCAGGAGACCAAAAACATCAAGTACCAGGAAACCAGAAACATGTCATAGTATTTTTTGGGCTGATTAGGGTAGGTGTAGGGTAGGTGTAGGGTAGGTGCAGGGTAGGTGCAGGGCAGGTGCAGGGTGGTGCAGTGTAGGTGCAGGGTAGGTGCAAGGTAGGTGCAGGGTAGGTGCTGGGTAAGTGCAGGGTAGGTGCAGGGTAAGTGCAGGGTAGGTGCAGGGTAGGTGCAGGGTAAGTGCAGGGTAGGTGCAGGGTAAGTGCAGGGTAGGTGCAGGGTAGGTGCAAGGTAGGTGCAGGGTAGGTGCAGGGTAGGTGCAGGGTAAGTGCAGGGTAGGTGCAGGGTAAGTGCAGGGTAGGTGCAGGGTAGGTGCAGGGTAGGTGCAGGGTAGGTGCAGGGTAGGTGCAGGGTAGGTGCAGGGTAGATGCAGGTTCGGTGCAGGGTAGGTGCAGGTTCAGTGCAGGGTAGGTGCAGGGTAGGTGCAGGGTAGGTGCAGGGTAGGTGCAGGGTAGGTGCAGGGTAAGTGCAGGGTAGGTGCAGGGTAGTGCAGTGTGGTCACTACATAATTCCTCAAATCACTCCAAGAAATAGGTGGAGGTTTTAAATGTCTTGTTATTTGTTCTGTTTGAAACGCGAAACTCCTTGATTATTTTTTCAGATCACGTACAGTAGATTTTTTGAAAGTCATTCGATTTTTTTGACATGAAAAAATATGGACTTTTGTTCTGGACTTGTGTTTGGCAACGACCAGATGAGGTCATGATGTTTGATTCGGAGGAATAATAAATAAAAATTATGGTGTGAGTTTTTAGCCAGTTGAGCTTAAGCCATGGTACATATGTTCATGCACAACTTATGAACAACTCTTGGTAAGTTTCTTTTAAATTCTCTGCAATTTTGTTTCGTGATTTATAGGTTTCATTGACTTTTTGTGAATTGGGTTTTAATTAGTTCATTCTTTGTCATAGAAGCCGGATCACCGGTTTTATGGTCTGGCGATATAAATTGCTGTTAAGCGGGCGAGGTTCCCAGGCTGCCACCCGAGAAGCTAGTAGCAGGAAAGGCTATATCCCCAGAGGATACTGCGGGAGAGGCGCCCCATAGCCGTCGTCAGGAGGACGACGGGGAGGTTTACCTTAAAATATTCGCCCGAGTATATTATTCTTTTGTCGATACCCATTTTGGGTTGACGTCGGTTGTCTCCACTTCGTGCGTGAAAAGACATTTATCGTACGCTTTTGAAACTTTATGTAATAACGTTTCTTTTTTTTTTCCCTTGTGAGCGAACCAATCATTACGAGTTACTAATCCTTTAGGAAACGGCCTACCGGGTTTAAAATAAAACGAGTTGCAACCATATTTTTTAAATCCGCGATATTCGGTCTAGTAAATTTTATAACCTTCTCAAATTAAAAATGTAATGATTTTCGTATAGTGAGATAGATCTTTGTTAACGGCACGACAACACACAAGACCTATTTTTTTTGTACTTTTATATACTAATTTTCCTATTTTTTTATCATCAATTTTAGTTTTTTTTTTTCGTTTACAAAATTATACGTATTTGAAGCGTAATGAGTTTTTCATTTCTGTCCTCATTATAACGCGACAGTAGGTGCAGGGTAGGTGCAGGGTAGGTGCAGGGTAGGTGCAGGGTAGGAGCAGGGTAGGTGCAGGGTAGGTGCAGGGTACGTGCAGGGTAGGTGCAGGGTAGGTGCAGGGTAAATGCAGGGTAGGTGCAGGGTAGGTGCAGGGTAAGTGCAGGGTAGGTGCAGGGTAAGTGCAGGGTAAGTGCAGGGTAGGTGCAGGGTAGGTGCAGTGTAGGTGCAGGGTAGGTGCAGGGTAGGTGCAGGGTAGGTGCAGGGTAGGTGCAGGGTAGGTGCAGGGTAGGTGCAGGGTAGGTGCAGGGTAAGTGCAGGGTAGGTGCAGGGTAGGTGCAGGGTAAGTGCAGGGTAGGTGCAGGGTAAGTGCAGGGTAGGTGCAGTGTAGGTGCAGGGTAGGTGCAGGGTAGGTGCAGTGTAGGTGCAGGGTAGGTGCAGGGTAGGTGCAGGGTAGGTGCAGGGTAGGTGCAGGGTAGGTGCAGGGTAGGTGCAGGGTAGGTGCAGGGTAGGTGCAGGGTAGGTGCAGGGTAGGTGCAGGGTAGGTGCAGGGTAGGTGCAGGGTAGGTACAGGGTAAGTGCAGGGTAGGTGCAGGGTAGGTGTAGAGTAGGTGTAGTTACAATACAAATCAAGAAACCTCCCTCTTTCCGATTTTCACGCGGGCGAAGCCGCTGGTAGAAGCTAGTAAATAAATAAATGATGATGATAAAAATACAATCATGTTAATAAATGTACCAATTCTAAAAATAATGATCTAGACATACAACGCTCAGCATAATGCCGAGGCCCGTGCACGAAGCCACGAATCCACGGCGCTGGTTTTCAGCGTAAACGGGCGTGTCGCTGTCTCAAAACAATAAGTAAAAAAAATCGGTTTATTGTTCCGAGCCATAGAACAATCATTTTAATACTCTCACGAGTTCTGAGGTCGCTGTGGACACAAAAAGACATAGCAGGCATAGCTTTTGTCTTAAAAAGGGATCATTCATAGGTCACACGTCTGTGATCACTTTTGGAGAATAGACCACATATTGCCACTCGCGTGGTGTTCCCGTGCACCCCTTTGACGTCGCGGTGGGAGTCAAACACCTATCTCCCCCCGCTTACGAGAGGTGGCGCGCAGAGGCGGGCCGGCACCAGCCGGGGATTACGGAAGTCGCGTACGTTCCCGCGATCCCCGGCGTAGGTGGGAGATGAAACACCAGGGTGGTTTTAGTGAGTAAGAGTCTGATAGACCCATGGGACAGGACATCCCTGAGGATTTCAAACCAAAAAAAAAAAGAGAGGGTACCCATATTCCCACTGACTGAAGTACGGACGTACGTCGTAGCTCATAGGCGAACATTGCTATTCACTTTTTAGCAGACGGTCGCCCAAACACACAAATGTCTATGTCGCAGCCAACTAGCTAAATCAGCCGTTTAATTAAAAGCCTAGCCTTTTCATTTAACTGCGACATAAGTGACATTGGCAAGTCATTAAACGATATTGCAACAAAGATGTCACTTGTCGCATGAAAAGGCTAGGCTTTTAATTAAACGACTGATTGATTAAGCTACTTGGCTGCAACATCTGTAAGGCAACAACGACTGGCTCGTATACGGGCCACGGTTATGCACCCGCAGGCAGGAGGTGAAGCCTTGTGATCGTATTATCATGGCACGAGTACCATCGATCCAACTGCAGTGTTTTTTTTGAACCCATCAAAAAATTACAACGCAGTATTATAATAATAAGAGAAACAAATAAAGTATCTTGACTTAGCGCACGAGGTTGTCCATGTGGAATGTGGACTCGGCTGTCATTGTGCCGATGGTCGTTATGGCCAATGGCTTGATAGCCAAAAGCTTCGACGACCATCTGTCGAAGCTAGCGTTACGCAGTTGGGTAAAGCGCCTGATACAGAAGGCAGTACTCCTCGATACGGCTCGTATTGTGAGGAGGTTCCTTTCTCTGAAGCCCTAACCACCGGTAGCTTGGACCCCGCTCCCGACACCGGCGGACTACAGTAGTAAATTTTTATATTAGTGGTAACTAATTTTTAAAATTGATAAATAAAGATCTGTAAACAAACCAAAAGAAATCATACATGAACCTAATAACTAATATTTTTATTGTTAAGAAATATTTAAAAATGTAAATTTGTATGTACAGTAAAATAAATACAGAGATAAAAAACGTTTATTTCGTTTTTTTTCGTTTATTACCTACTGCCTAAGTACCTACTGCTTAACCGGAATATCCCGTGGCCTCTATCTATGCATAATTTGCGATAGTATCTATCAAAAGTACACGTACCTACGTGCATTTACAACAGTTCTTTTCAAGGCAAGCCGGTCCATTTGATTGCATAAAATTAAACGCAATCAATGCGTGCCTATTTAATCAAAATCCTTATTGCAGGCGGCACACATAATAATCGTAGAGAATCGTAACACTCAATCGATAAATTTACATCTAATTTATGCATCACCGAAGTCTGATAACTTGATAACGATTATTTTGTTACCTAAAGGGAAACACCGAAATGCCAAATATTATATACTGTTATCTTTTCCCTGAATCGTTTTATAGGCATGCTATCAGCTTAATATTGAGGAAAATCAGTATGGCTGTCGATATCAGCCGGCTGTATACATTGACATCCGCGATGTCTCATGTGTAATCTATTTGCAATGCGTAGGTAGGTACAGTTCCGTTAAATAAATTTGCCCCTCTGAAGTTTAATTTGCAAATATCGCGCAGGTGCAGTCACGTAGACGGGAGCAAGCGGGACGCAAGCATGCATCGAACGTAAACGTAAGACTGAGACATAAAATTAATCCCCGCCCCCATGTCTCTTCCGCATGTGCAGTTGCAGTTTGTTTACTACGTTTGAGTACTACGCAGCCACTCGTAGCCAACTTCAGAGGGGCAAAGTTATTTGACGAGAACTTGTAAAGAATAAGAAACGCCACGATGCGCTCAAAGACGGGCATCATGGACGTAGGAGAATAGGCTGCCAAGCTAAAATGGGATTGGGCGGGTCACGTCATCCGCATGCACAGTGACCGCTGGGCAATAGCTTCCACAAAGTGGGACTCTTCCTCGGATTGGATATAGGTGCCTACAGCAAAGAAAACAATAGCCAAATAAAAAATAAAGACATTTTACAAAAAAACCGACAGAAAAAAAACTGCAAAATAAAAAATTTCAAACAAATCACTTTCAAGCTTTTGTGCGTACAGCTAAGGAGTGGAATTCCCTGCCAGAGTCTGTGTTTCCTGATAGCTACAACCTGGGAGTCTTTAAGTCAAGAGTGAATAGGTTATTTCTAGGCAAGCGTGCTCCATCTTCGACCACATCATCGCTTACCATCAGGTGAGATAGTGGTCAAACGCGTGCCTATCAATAATAATAAAAAAGGAGTCTGATGCAGTGGTGAAATTAAAACCGTGATTGACCTAAAATAAACGCCACCAACTTCATGAAACAGCTTGAAAAACGATTTGTTGGTGTTTTTAGTATATAATTTGCGATAGCGTTTTTTTAAAAAGTCCTTATTTTTATTTTTGCCCTTGTTTCCTCATTGTACCTATATCAGATAATCACGGACTTCTGTAGCACACGTTAACACCCACATTTCGGCAGTAACGTATAATGTTTAAATCCATATTATAGGAATAAAAGGAAATCTTGAAAGGTCAGGCCTAGCCTAGTGCAGGAAGTTTTTAAAAATCTTTTTTGTAAACTTTTAAGGAAAACCAAACTTTCTTGTACAATTATCACACTTAGTAATCTTATTTTTTCTTCTAATTTCATTATTATTCTTATAGTGATCTACCGGCCACAAAGAAAGACTAACGAAGCAAAAATTTGTACGACAACAAAAATAACCGCAACGCCATCTATACCGCCAGTAGCGAACTACCTACGAAATCCTGCATCGCGGTATCAGAGATTTCCGTGCGATTTGAACATACACACACACTATACAGTCCGAATATCAACTATCGGGCAGTTGCCCACCGGACACAACAACCGTCCGGTCGGAGGATCCTCCCTTTTCAATAGAGGCTTGTGGGACTTTATACCCTATTCGGCATCCTTTTAAACTATAGACTCACCAATAATCTCAATGGTAGCCCTGCCGTTATGGTTGTCATCCCTCAGCTGGTTGGCGACGCTTATGATCTTCCTCCTCTGCGTGGCCTTGGCTCCCTCGGGCACCAGCACGAAAATGTCGTGGTCTACTTCAAGGATGAAGCAGTGGTCTTTGGTCAGGGAGGATGCGTCAGCTTCCACCTGGGGGGAAAGAAGAAAATTAAAGCGTTAATCCACGGAAGCAGGCTATGATATATTAAAGAGTGTAAAAAAAAGACACACAGAGGAAAGCTACGCATTCTGTACATTAACTGGAGTGGGACCGAACTGTCAAACGTCAACATCCTGTAATATACCTTATTGGAGTAATAATAGAGTTTTAAAACGCGTGAATCGGGTGGCATACACGTGTGCCAGAGGATCTTGACCATTTTTTTTTTTCAAATTCCATCGTTCAAAATTATTGAGTGTTTTCAGAAACTCCGTGCACCAGGTAGCAGCACTGACGCACCAGGCCCAGACACCTGTCAGAATGCTTATGACTTCCGAAATTAGTTAAATTTACGTCAACGTCATGTTTACGTCAAAGTAATGTTTTCAAAGAAGAGGACCTCTCGCCCATATGGCGCCAACTGGTGGCGTAAATTTTCTAAATCCCGTTCAAATAGTTCCCAATACTTATATCCGAGTCTTAATAACAAAAAAACTGTTAACAATATCACGCGATATTTTACAATCTAACGGCATAAATTTGCAATTTTCCGGTGACTCTACACAACGCACGTAATGAATTATTGGGTTTTATAATCTTAAGTATTTATTTACGACAGTAGCTATTAACACAGATTGCAGGTTTCCGTTGATAATAAATAATTAAAACGGATCTAATCACCGGACCTTATCTGCTTTTCAAATAATGATTAGGCAACACTAATTATCATAGATTGATTCATATTTTTTTTAGGAATATGACACTGACATTTACTCTTGAATCAATACGAAACATTCCTTAGTCAATTTCCCTCTGTTAGATTACTAAAAAATATTGGACGCGTATTTTTTCCAGAAAATTGTAGATAAGTACCACTTTTTTATGAGCGTTTACGCCGTACGGCATTTCATACAAACTTTCAAGTCCTTATTTTTCGAAATGAATGAACCGATTTTAATTCAACTTCCTATACATTTGAAGCAGGATAAATAGATCTAAAAACTCATAAGAGATCATTTTCAAAAAATATGTTACAGCTAAATTCGACCGATTCACCGATTTTAAACCATAGCTAAACAGAGAGTTCCAATTATCTTTTTTTTTTAATATGACTTGTTCTCTGATAACTTTTTAAACCTATGTATACTGCTCATGCATAGGAAGTAGGAAGTTAGTTTAATTAAAATCAGTTCCTCCATTTCGAAAAATAAGGTCTTGAAAGTTTGTAGGCACTTATAAAACTTTTATGAGACGTAACAAGCCCCCACTTTTGAATTTGTATGATTGTCAATTTTTATTGATTTGTTAAAGTAAAAATATGGCAAATTAAAATTAATTTATTAGAATAGGTTACCTGCGCCATGTGACTAAAAAAACAAAGGGTTGCACTCCGGGAGTGCCGGCAGAAGTGAAAACTTGAACATTAACGTTGTGCATTTTTGAATATTTTGCAATTTATTATAAACTAATTTCGCACGAATTGCTTTATTTATCAGTATAAAAGTACTATCATTTATGTGGTTCCAATATTCATTTATTGCGCTATCGTACACAAACATGACAATTATTTATATATTACATTATCCGTCTTACGAATTTTCGACCAGGTCACGTGTCCTGACGGTCACGTGGCCCCATCCCAAAAAGTGTACAAAGCCGCTAAAGAAGTTTCCACTTCAAAAACCCAACCGAATTGAGATCTAAAACAGCTGTGATTCATCTTTACCTCCTCGATCCTCATGTTGTCACATCCAGATAGTTTGAGCAGTCTCTTCTCGGCACCAGCGTTGGTTTCCACTTCCGTGAACCCTGACTCGTTACCACCTTCCAAGTACCTTATGGCTAGACACAAAAGGTTTTGTTAGTTCACCATGTAGGCAGATCGCTATGATAGGAGTTCATTTCATATTTGTCACCAATGTCTGACAGTTTGAGTTTTTTTTATGCGGACTACCCAAATGTCCTTACTTTGGTATTGTTCGTAGTTTGAGCTACACGATAATTGACAAATGCTTGCACTGTCTGGACAGGTCCACTCAAATCTGTGTGGTACTTTCCTCAAAAGACCACTTCAGACATCAACCTACATGGTTCTCATATGATTTGACCAGGGGGTCGATTCTGCTATTGCAATCGTGTCTCAATGACCGGTCAATGATCGATTTTTGACGTATAACGTCAAACTTTTGACACATTTCCCATACAAAAACTGTCAAAGTTGTCAAATATTCGATCACTGTCCGGTCATTGAGACACGATTGCAATAGCAGAATCGAGCCCCAGTACAATTGTATAGACTTCAAGAGAGTTTGACCTCTGAGTTTGTTTCGATGTTTCTTCTCAGGGTAGTCGGCTAGGAAACACCGGCCTCATCTAGTTTTTAAAAAGAAAAGATTGTCGTGTAAAAGTGTTATTTACAACCTACTTACTCGACTGGCCTGTTGGTCTAGTGG
Organism: Melanchra persicariae; assembly: GCA_947386135.1. Classification (NCBI taxonomy): domain Eukaryota; kingdom Metazoa; phylum Arthropoda; class Insecta; order Lepidoptera; family Noctuidae; genus Melanchra; species Melanchra persicariae. The sequence goes on from OX376672.1 coordinate 2,452,519, forward strand.
TTAGTGACCCTGACTGCAAAGCCGGAGGTCGTGGGTTCGATTCCCACCCAGGACAAACTTTGTGTGATGAGCATTATTGTTTGTTCTGTGTCTGGGTGTAATTTATCTATAATATGTATGTATCTATAAATTATATAAGTATGTATATCAGTTGTCTGGTTACCATAACACAAGCTCTGCTTAGCTTGGGATCAGATGGCCGTGTGTGAGTTGTCCCAAGATATTATTATTACAAGATATTATTACTTACAAAATAAAAATGATTTATCATTTTTTATCGTTTAGTGCGTCGCTGGCATACAACGTACTGCCTAAACCTGGTGAGCACTAAGTAAGCATTTCTGAATATCATCATATCAGCCGAAAGACGTCCACTGCTGGACATAGGCCTCTCCCAAGAGTCGCCACAACAACCGGTCCTATCTCCATCGGCTACCAGCGACCCTCATCAGGTCGTCAATCCATCTTGCGGGAGGCCTTCCAACGATGCGTCTTCCGGTACGCGGTTGCCACTCCAGAACTTAAAATAGGTTGTCCTTAGGTTCAGACTTACCAGGTTTGAAATACCCCAGGAACTTGCTCGACTCGTGTCCTTGAACTTCTCTGTGATGGACAGCCTTGCCTCCCAGCATATCATCGAGGGTTACTGTCCATATAGCAGCAGAGCCTTTCTTATCCTGGGTTGTCTTGCTGCCGATCCAGAAGTGAGCGTCATGGTTCAGGGAGGAGTTGCTTTGACCGGTCGTCTGAAAATATTACACATTTTGTAACAGTAGTACCACTGTAGTAGAAATGCTTATGCCAAGGTTTTTTTTTTGTTGGGCCAAGCCTGTCACGCATTCCCAAACCACTGCAACTCCTGAAAGCCAGAATCAACAGTGGTGACCAACAGAAAAACGCCGAGTCAATGAAGCTCGACGAGTCCCGGCGGATAAATGATTAAACTGTCTTGGATCCCGCAACGAAATGAATCAGAAAATAACAGCGGAGGAGTAGAAAAAAAATATAATTTCAAATTCCCTCCCTCTCTCATAACAAGCAGGAGACAGAACAGAGCTAGGCCAAATAGGCACCAAGGGACATGTACGAGTGGTTAAGCCCTGTTGCCAAGCACCACAGATTATACAATAACACTAATACTAATGGGTCCTAAATTGTGAGTTTTGCCAGGTTTGCGGAGTTGTTCGAAAGAGTAACCGCGGCCCTGGGACGCTAAAGGCATTTGCAGGTTGGGTTTTAGTCAGTAAGAGTCTGAGACTCCGTCCCGATCCGCCCAGAGCGGGCTATGTCATATTTTATAACTTCATAAGTCATTTGATGATATAATCCCATCCAGAGAAAAAGGAGAATACTTCTTCTGACACAAATAAGAAAAAAGACGTACCTACCTAAGGCTCTAAAAAAACTATAAGTACAATAGAATTCGAACTTTGTCTTTTACGACGCAGAATTAATTCTCCCAGAAAATTACCTTTATAGAATTTTTAGGCCAAGTTTAACTGCCTCTGTGATCGAGTGGTTTAGGCGTTTGCCTTATGAGCCGGTGGTCGTAGGTCCGATTCCCACGGGAAGCATACTTTGTCAATTTGTTTCCAGTTTGGCTAGGACATTGCAGGCTTGAATCACCTGATTGTCTGATATAAAGGTGACTCCGTGCTTCGGAAGGCACAGCCAGTGGTCCCGGTCGCCAAATGGCGGTCGTCTAATAAACCATGTGAGAGGCCCTTGAGGCGGTTTAGAAACTCTGACACTAGGGTGTGTGGGGTCGTTACCGTTAGACCTTACTACCCACACGATAATGAAGAAGGGCCAAGTTTCCACCTGCAAGAAACTTGCGTGCGCACGATCGAGCTATTGATCGCATTATACCTCGGCAGCCCGCAATGTAATGCATGCGACCTGACGGACAATTCTACTAATTTTAAACAACGTTAGCATTCGCATGTCGGTCGCAAATTGACAAAAATGAGGTTTTTTTACCCGACTGCCAAGGAATGCTTTTGACAGATTGCGACTGAGATACGAATGCCAACATTGCTTAAAAATTAGTAGAAATAGCCCCCTGGGGGTCGATTCTGCTATTGCAATCGTGTCTCAATGACCGGTCAGTGATCGAATATTTGACAACTTTGACAGTTTTTGAATGGGAAATGTGTCAAAAGTTTGACGTTATACGTCAAAAATCGATCATTGACCGGTCATTGAGACACGATTGCAATAGCAGAATCGACCCCCTGGTTGTAGGTGGAAACGTGGTCTAAGAAAAACGTTCAAATAAAAAAAAAACAAAAGAAATATCATCATCATCATATCAGCCGAAAGACGTTCACTGCTGGACATAGGCCTCCCTGGGGGGGGGGTTTTGCCATAGTCGCCACGCTTGGTAGGCGGGTTGGCAATCACAGTGTAGCTGTAGCAATGTACCTACAGATAATGCTGCTGCCCATTCTCTGGTGAGTCCCTTAGTCGCCTCTTACGACACCGATGGGAAGTGATGGGATGGTGCTATGTTTTTACGTTCGACACCATACGGAACAAAAAGAAAGATCGCTATCTGTTATAATACCAAGGCCTATGACTTCTGTGAAGTATTGCTTCTAAACCTTACTTGGCCCAAGAGCGATATTCTTCCGTGTAAACATAACGAAAAAAAAATACAAAATTTAAAGAGCACAAGTTTCACTATCAGGCCATGTGAAGACCGGACATTAGCCACGACTCTCTGGTCCAGTACCTATTAAGTTCTGTGCTCAGCGGCCCTACCATGACGTGTGAAAGCGTGAGTCGTTCGAGCAAGAAGGAGGGATGGAGCTATATAGGGTGTATAGCTCCATCCCTCCTTCTCGCTCGAACGACTCACACTTTAACACGTCATGTTAGGGCCGCTGGTCACACCACCGACAGAACCGAACACGGCATTGTAGAAAAAAATAAAAAATAAACAATTTATTTGTCTATGGAACACAGTTCCAGTTGTCTATGGCATGGCCTCTATGCTATATGGCCTCCAACAGCTACTGACAGTGAAGACCAAACAAGATAAACAAATAGCGCGGTAAACTTGTAGAGAAGAAAGTGCTCACCTTTAAAACAATGTAGGAGTCTCCGTTGTAGAACTTTCCATATATCTTTGAGTCAATGGGCACAGGCTCGAATTGCTGGAAGAAATGATCAGGATTAGAAATTATATACATCACGCCTGTGTTCCCAGAAAATTAGGCAGAGTTCCAGTGTAGAACATTCACACTTTAAATAAAAAAAAGGAAAGCTCATAATTCAGACGGTGCGTCGTAGGGCCATGCGTCCAGGTATTTCCGATACCACATTAAATTGGTACATTTCAGAAAATAAATCCGAAACATTAGATTGTCCCAAAAAAAATTTAAACAAACACATTTTCTTTGCTGCTCATAGTGAGTGCCCTTAAACGTATACTCCGACTGCTGAGACGAACCACTGATCTTATAGAAGTAATTGGGGAGGCCGTTGCCCAGGATTGGGCTGTCCCACTGCTTCAAGTTTATGGAAAAAGTACTTATATGATACCTACCATAGTTCGACACAGTGTGTTTTGTTTTGCAATTCCAGAGTTTGTGAATGCTTGCACTCACTAATTTACCTGCTTAAAAAAAATTGTAGGTAAATAATGACGGCATTTACATACCTCAATGGTCCAAATTTCAATGCCAGGGCTACCCCCTGCTTCAGCAAAAGCGGGATGATCCATGTCCACACAACACTACCAAGACTCGGCTATCAGTACAATGATAAATATTTTGTGTACGAAGCCGTGCAAAGATAAGTGTCAAAAATATCGTTATCTAGTGACTCAGGTGTTGATAACGATAATTTTTGATAGCTACATTGGTGAGCTAGCTTAGGGTCAGCGCCTAACGAGACACGATGCGACGAAAGCGATATAGTCGCGCGAAAACGCGAACGTTGCGATCATTTTTGTTCGGCAGCAAAACCCTACGAATAATATCGAAATATGTCTTCTTGTAGCAGGCATCAATGCTGCCACAAAAACCGACTCACTGGGGCACCGCAGACAGTTCCGACTCACCGTGAACTCTGCGAATCCGGTTCCGACTCACTAGAACCAATCTTCCACTGACCTGGTAAGCATCTCATGATGTATGGATGACTCGTCCACTATCGACCTCCGGTCTCCGGAGGGGAGTGATGTAGTGGCTTTAATACCGCTACAAAAATCAACGTAGCAGAATCTACGTCGCAACAATAAAACTCGCAGCGCCATCTATCTCGACAGCTGCGAACTAACGAAATCCTGCATCGCGGTGTCAGAGTTTACCGTGCGATTAGAACATGTACAACAGCCCAAATATCAACTATCGGGCAGTTGCCCACCGGACACAACAACCGTCCGGTCGGAGGATCCTCCCTTTTCAATGGAGATATGTATGAGGGTATTACTTTCTGTACCGCTACTTTTAAACTCTGTCAGCGCGACAACGAGGTAACAGACTAACTGGAAACCCTATAATAAGATTTTATTTTTATTTCATGACGTCTGTATAGCCGTAACGATGGTCAAAGATATATACTTGAAATGAAAGCCGGGATCAACAGCTTAATTCATAGCAATTAAGCTGTTGATCCCGGCTTTCATAACATTCTTCTTTAATAAAAGATAGTTGGAAATCTCTGTTTGTGTTGTATCTGATTTTAGTTGTAACACTATTTTTCGAACATGTTCTCTGAAAACTTTTTAGACTTATGTATCCTGCTTATGCGTTGGAAGTTGCATTACAATCGGTACATTTATTCTGTAAAATAAGGACTTGAAAGTTTGTATGAAATGCCGTACGTCGTAAACGCTCTTAATATATTTCCACATAGTATCGCTAGCATAAAAAGTGCGCAAAGCGTAGCTTCGACTGTGTGCTGACCCTTAGTTTTGTGACTAATCTTAAGCAAACGTTGTGTGTTTTTTATATACCTAGCCTTTACTGTCCTACTGCTAGGCTGCACTGGAGGGATAAAACGCATTTCTAAAAGAGTTATGTATATAAAATTCTAGTTTTATTCGCAAAAAAAGCAGCCTATAAACATCTCCAAAGTACCATCTATCTCTGTACCAAAATTTATGAAAATCGATTCAGCAATGTAGGCAGAACAAGCAAATTTATTTTCAGATTTATAATATTAAACTTGGTTGCAATAAAAAACCTTTTAATTAATCAACGAGCTTGTATTAATCAACCAACAATTTGACATTTACTACACACAGATACGACACAACATACATAATTTATAAAGCATTTTTCTTTAAATATTTAAAGCACTACTGTATAAGAACTGTTAACCCACTAATTTAAAAAAAAACAATTAGTTTGGTAATACATTTGGTCACGGAAGTCAAATTTTCATATTTTTAAGCACACAGTTCTCATCAAGAATGACGTAGGGTCATAAATTTAAAATTCCTGAATCAATTAGATTTGGTCCCAACGTGCAACCTTGAGGTACACCATCTGGTTTATGCAAGAAGAGTCAATATTTTTAGGAATTAGTGAGCTAACCGAGTTCTTCAGGTCAGTTATTTGTTATCGTCAGTTAGGTACACATAAAAACGTAAGATAACATCGCTGTTATCAGTATTATGCCGTTGCTGATGGTGCGAAACGCGTCGCCTTTCGTCGGTGGTTCTGTGTTTGAATGTACTGATTGTTGAGAGGGCTGCAAAAAGAAAAAAATATATACATGTTTCCGGATTCTACTGATGTCTTCATTTGTGGATCTTTGGCAGTCGTTACGGATTGTCAGAAGCCAGAAAATCAGACACCAGTCTTGCCAAGATGTACTGTGTTACCCAGTTAATGGGTTGTGAAGGTCTGGTAGGCAGCCGCTCCACGTTAAATACTGGTATTCAGCTGAATCTGGTTTAACTGGGAGCCAACCCCAATATAGTTGGGAAAAGGCTAGGCAGATGATACTGATGGCTTGCGACTTTGGCTAGCTTACTAGGGACCAATTCTACTATTTTAAAGCACCGTTCACATTCGCATCTCAGTCGTAATCTGTGAAAAACATAACCCTTCCTTGGCAGTCGGGTAATAAAGGCAATGACATGTGAATCCGTCAGGTCGCATGCAAGCTGCATTACATTGCGGGCTGCAGAGGCAGTCGCAGTGTGGCAAAATCGAAGGGTCTGAAATCAAGGGAAACTGAGGTGTCTTTGAAAGATTGCGACAAAAATGTGAATACAAACTTTGCTTGATAATTAGTGAATTGGGCCTCGGTCTAAAGTAATCGTGTAATTGTCATGTAAGTGTCGATCGGTTTAAGCAAACACAATATAAAAAAGAAAATTGGCTTAGGTCTTCGTATTCCACTGGAAGAAACTCAAAGCTAGTAATTTTGAATCTTTTGGTCAGATTAAAAAAACAACACTGCAGAGTCTGCAGATCAGTGTTAGAAATAGGTTTGACTTAGAGCTATTTCGGGTGAAATTTAATGTCTATCGGCGTTCTTGTACATTTTGATCAGTTATCCCAAACATTATCCTAAAAACAGAACAGTCATGAGTCTAGAAAATAAAGATGAAGACAAGAAATGGTAAATGTACCTATATAATAGTATGAAAGTTGATAGAATGACCAAAAAGATGCTTAACGATGACGAAAACCCATTTTGTACCCATCATTGGGATCTTTTTTTCTTTTAGACCATATGGGATTTTTTTGTTTTGGCATTATGTCCGCCTCTGTACATTTGTGTGCGTAAAGTGTGTTATTTCAAGTGTTATTAATAAACTGCCTTCAAAAATATGTTCTATGTTCTTAACAAACTACGCAAAGATGCAAAAACTCAATGAATATCAAACGACGCAACCCGTACAAACACACATACGCATAGTCGGTTGCGTGCATTAAATTGCGCGCTACAAAGAACGTATGAAAGTGATTTCCCAGCAGTTACTAATTTTAATATACAGAGTGTGTATCGTTCGGCTTTATGATGGGTGTTTTTACACTCTGGATTTTGAAATGATGGCTGATATATACTTCAATTGAATGGGTAAAGCAAGCAAGCTGTTTTATTTGGATGAGAAATCATCATATGACTCCTCCTGCTCTGGGCGGAGCGGAAGGGACTGTCAGACTCTTACTGACTAAAACCCACCCGTGTTCCTCCAAATGCCCTTTGCGTTCCAGGATCGCGGTAACTCTTTAAAAAAATCCCGCAACCAATAATAATAATAATAATATTTATTGACATAAAAGTATGTTACATTTATATATGGAACCCTGACTCCTGCGCTAGGTTGTAACCTGTGTTACAGGAATCAGTGTCTCCTGCCAGTAGTTTTATACATATATTATTTATACAATACCTACTTGAGGTGTATGTGTGAGGATGGGTGTGTGTCATGGTGTGTGTGTATGTGTAAGCGTGTGATGGTGGAACCAAAGAACGCATGCTTTTTTTTTTTTTTAATGATGGGAAATCATCAAATGACCCCTTCCGCTCTGGGTGGAGCGGCAGGGAGTGTCAGACTTTTACTGACTAAAACCCACCCATGCTCCTCCTAGTGCCCTTTGCGTTCCAGGATCGCGGTAACTCTTTCGAAAAAACCCGCAACCTAAGAACGCATGCTTTTTTTTAAGGATGGGAAATCATCAATCGACCCCTTCCGCTCTGGGTGGAGCGGCAGGAGTGTCAGACTTTTACTGACTAAAACCCACCCATGCTCCTCCTAGTGCTCTTTGCGTTCCAGGATCGCGGTAACTCTTTCAAAAAATCCCGCAACCTAAGAACGCATGCTTTTTTTTAAGGATGGGAAATCATCAATCGACCCCTTCCGCTCTGGGTGGAGCGGCAGGAGTGTCAGACTTTTACTGACTAAAACCCACCCATGCTCCTCCTAGTGCTCTTTGCGTTCCAGGATCGCGGTAACTCTTTCAAAACCCCGCAACCAAAGAACGCATGCTGCGGTAGATGACGATGATGATGGCATCAATAAAGAAAATTATTCTTACAACGGGAGTCCCTTTCAACTGCTGGCGGTTATTACAGCTGATCTCATCTATCGAAGTCCTGAACCTCTCAATGCTGTTTGCATCATTAGATTCCGGTTGGAATCTGAAGCTAGAAAATTAATAGAAATTAAATCTGGCAGCCAGGCTAAATTAGGCGGGCCACATCGGCCGCATGCATAGTGACCGCTGGGCAAAAGTGGTCGGGACCAATAGCTACCAAACGTTGCAGCCAAATTGCAGACAGAGCACATGGTATTCTTTGGAAATAACTCACTTGTTCTTCTGCCTCCCTATGGGTTTGTCAGAGTCTTCTGCTGCCGTATCGTCACTATCGTATGAGGTTTCTTCTTTGGCTTCCTCTTTCGCTTCCTTTTTGACTTCCTCTTTCGCTTCCTCTTTGGCTTCCTCTTTAGCTTCCTCTTTGGTGTCCTTTTTGGCTTCCTCTGTGGTTAGCACGACGGTAGCTGGAGCTTCCTTAGGAATTGCCTGCTCTTCTACCGTCTCAGTTTTGTAATCTGCATCAAATGTAAATGTTTTTATTAATATGTTGCAGTCTTCTACGCAAACTAAGTATTACCAACTGGCTAGACAATTTACGAGTATACAGCTACTTCACGTCTACAATCACCCGCGATGGTTATACTGAAGTACGGTACTTTATAGCAAACGAAAATCAAAAACTGCCAAATAGGTGAAATAATTTGTATATGTATAAGCGAATTTTGGCACAGTTGTAGGGAATAAATAGTGTTTTAAACAACATACTAAAAGTACTGATGAGTGGGGGTGAAGCTATCGGGTGGGTAGGATTATAAAGGTCCCTTTTTTGGTTTTAATTCGTAAAAGGTAGTCCATGGCAAAAAATATTCTTAAACATAAGTAATCTACATAACATTCTCGACCAAAAAAAACTTTACACTTTTTCGCTAGAATCAATATATACCTAATGAGATGTGGAAGGGAGAAGATGGACAGTAAAAAAAAACTTTCTTTAACAATGGCATGTTTAATCATTGCGTATTAAGGTAGTTCCTCTTTCATCAGGACCTCCTTAGAGGTAAGTACCAAAGAACTTAATGGTACATTAAGAGGGTGCCGACCAAACGTCAACCGCGCAGTGGCGCCCTCATCGTTTGTTTGGTTATTTCTTTTATTTTAGAATGAAAATGCAGAAAATATGCAATTTAAGTTGTGCTCCACAAGATTATACGTTAATATTATTATAAACGGTAGTTTTAAATTGTTCAGTTTTATTATAATCACTAAAACGGAAAATAGTGGCCACTATTATCCGTTGTGGAGCACAACTTAAATTGCATATTTTCTGCATTTTCATTCTAAAATAAAAGAAATAACCAAACAAACGATGAGGGCGCCACTGCGCGGTCGACGTTTGGTCGGCGCCCTCTTAATATAAAAGACATAAATACTAGTTTCAATGATTTAAGATAGATACTGAATGTCGCAAATTCAAAATGGCGTGACCTCACACGCAATTATTGCTGTCTCTGTTTATTTATAGTAGACTAGCTTTTTCCCGCTATTTCGTACGCGTATATCCCCTATTTTTCCGTTCCCGTAGGAATTTCCGTCCCGTACAGCCTACAGCCTTCCGTATGAATGTGGCTATCATGAACAAAAATAATTTTCCAAATCTGACGGGTAGTTCCAGAGATTCAAACAAACAAACTTCAGCTTTATAATATTATAAAGTATAGATAATCTCTGCATAATATAAAAACTAAGTCGCGTCTGTATGTCTGTACCAACGCGATAAACTCAAAAGCTTCTGAATGAATTTTCACACGGATTGATTCATGCGGAAGATTTAGGTGTATGTAGCACAGATGCTTGAGAGCTCCGTTAGTCCGTAACCGTAACTATCGGATAACCGAAAAATCTATCCGTAACCATAACCGAACCAATCCGATTTAAAAATTTCGGATAATTTCGGATAGGGGCGGAGTCCAAATGAGACAGTTATGACAGGTTTTTTGCACGGCCGAGCCGTGACACTAGCCGATTTTGTGTTTCACTTTTACAATTTCTAAAAAATTAAAAAAGGGAACCGAAACTATCCGGAACTAAGGGATAATCCGAAATAATTTCATATCCGAAACCGGTATAATATTATTTCTATATCCGTATCTTTCAAAATACGAAACTTCATATCTTGAAAATTGGCTGAAATATGACGATCAAAATCAAAATCAAAATCAAAAGTCATTTATTCAAATTAGGCTGAGAGCCAGCACTTTTTGAACGTCAAATTTTACATAAAGACAGTCCCCCAAAACGCCCACCCGTCACCACTTCCTAGTGTTTTAGCTGGGAAGAAGAAGTGGCGCAACAAACTCCCCAGCAACACATCTGTCTGTTACGTTTCAAGAACTTCAATTAAACAATAGTACGCAAAGTATTTTAAGACACGAACAAAAAAATAAATATGTATCCAACAACATGGAAATCATATATAGATGATTGATGATTGTAGAAAATGGCGCCAAAAATCAAGCCAGGGCCTCAAGTCTGCTATTACAATAGTGTCAGAATGGTCTATCATTGATTTCATAATTGTGGATTTTGACAAGTTTGGGAATCTACTAAGTAACTAATATAAAAGCGTCATTATGACTTTCCAATGGTCAACCACTGACACTACATTGAAAGAAATGGCATAAAATGGTAATCCAGTACATAAAGAATGAATGACAGACGAAGTATGCGGTAATCTGCTAAAATTTTGACAGTTCCTTCGATCAGTGACCTACCATTAGAACGTTATTGTGCAGTCATTGCTTTTCAAAGACATTGAATATTTAGAACCACGATTCTATCACGAGACCATTGAGCGACCAATGATCGAAAATTATGAATTTGGCAGATTACGAACTTAAAGCAAAATGACAATGGGATCGTGTAGGAATGACGAATTTATAAAAATAGCAGACTTGGGGCCCAGATCAAGCCGTGCTTCTATACAGTGCCCGTGTAGGCCTTTGTGAAATAAAATGTCAAAATTTTGAAAAAAGTTACCTATATAAAAAAAGTAAGTAAATAATCCTTTGTTTGTGTCACCACGTGGTCAATAAAATTAAATTGTGATAGTTTTAAGACGATTTCTGTACCTTACCAGTTTTAATCTTAATTTTAAGTTCTTTTTTTTTGTGATTCTAAATACCTATTTTTACTTATGACCATTAATGTTACCATATTTTATGCAAATAAAATATATTCAATTCAAACAGGCACTTCTGAATTGTCAAGGTCGGTCAGTCAAAAAGATGACGCTATTTGCACGTTCCAAAGCGTAAGATCTCTATGGAGAAGAGTATTTTATTCTATGAGTCGGCTAACCTGCGGTATCCTTGTATATCTCAGCCAATTCCTTCTCTATCCTAGCCTCCTCCTCATCCTGGACCAATTCTTCTTTTTTCTCTACATCTGTCATTGCATCTTTCTTGACACTTGCCAACTGAAAATGCCCAGGTACATTATTTTTCTAAGTGGCAACCCACTGCAATTATATTTCTGGTGTATTCTCCATAAAAAGTCTTTCATAAAAATCACGATATTTAACGAACACATAAAATTAGTTTAGAATGTGGTGCAGATTATACATATTATGTTAGATCTATCAATAAAAATTTTCAGGATCCTTCTGAACATTTTTATTTTCACCTATTTGGACCCACTTAGCGCAGCCGTGGCTACACCATATCCTTATTTCGAATTAAGTATTCTTATGTAACATTTATGTGTATTTGTGTGTGCCAAATAAATAAGTCTTTCTTTTCTTTCCAGAAATTATTTAAGCCGAAATACTTTCTTTGGCTCACTCTGGCTCACTGCTATAGATGAGTGGGTAATATTTCATCAATATACAAAACACTGAGTGATGGAGTGACTGAGTGACTAAGTGACTGACAGACAACGCACAGCCGAAATTCCTGTGGCCTTAGTGTGACTTTTTTAACATTCTCGATCGCGTTAACGCAAACGTCAATTTGCATTGAAACTGTTTAAAAACTCACACTAAGCCCTCTGAGGGCTTAGTGTGAGTTTTTTAATGTACTCGATTGCGTTAACGTAAACGTTCGCTCAGGAATGATGATATCCGCAAGAGAACCAAGGTTACCGACATAGCCCGAAGGATCGCCAAATTGAAGTGGCAGTGGGCAGGGCCGAAAAGTTTTGGAGTGGCGACCGCGTACCGGAAGACGCAGCGTTGGCGCGGCCTCCCACAAGGTGGACCGATGACCTGGTGAGGGTCGCGGGTAGCCGATGGATGCGAGACGCACAGGACCGATTGTTGTGTGCAGCAGTAGACGTCTTTCGGCTGATATGATGATGATGATGATGATGATGATGATGAAACGTTCGCTTATGTCAAATTGTATCTAGAAAAAAACAGGTTGTCCGTGAGTGTCAACAGACGGCGCTTATTCAGTTTCAATACAAATTGACGTTTACGCTAACGCGATCCAGTACGTTAAAATACTCACACTAAGCCCTCTGGTCGTAGAAAGATGAAAACTGGCAAGTATACCTTGGGGAGTGTAGGGGAGCACTAAGAGAGGATTTCCTGAACGGGGAAAAACGAGATTATGCGCATACGAAGTCGCGGGCAAAACCTAGTACTACATAAACTTACGAAGACCTACAAATGACAGCCGGGATCAACGGCCTTACTTGCTCTCCGGGCACGGAGGAGTCTCGGCATGTAGCGCATGGTCCGCGTCCCGACCTCGGTAAGCTGCTTCACCTCGAAGATCGAACCGTGCGGCTGTTATTATTGACGGCACGGTTGGCGCAGTGGTTGAGCAGTTGACTGCTGCGCTGCGTGTCACGGGTTCGATTCCCGCACGGAACAAATATTTGTATGGCCTACAGATAGTTGTTCTGGGTCTGGCTGTTTGTTTATGTGAGTTTCTATGTTTGTAAACGAACCCACGATACAGGAGAAATACCTATAGTGTGGGGCAGTTTTTATAAAAAAAAAATTGCCACGAGTTCTTCCTTTTTTTTTCATTTTTTTTTTTAGCTTTAGATTCACAAGAGAATATAACGTACCGTGGTAGTCTTCTTAGCTTCCTTCTTTTTAGGAAGCGCTTGAGTCTTCGCAGAGGTTTTTGACGTATCCTTCTCATCGTAATCATCGTCTTCAGCTCCAGGTTCCTCCTCTAAGCCCATTGGAAGTTCTGGGAGTTAACAATAAAATTCATCTTCAATTCAATCTTAAATCTGTTTTTTACTATTGATAGACACGCATTTCACTACTATCTCACCTAATGGTAAGCGATGATGTGGTCGAAGATGGAGCACGCTTGCCTAGAAGTAACCTATTCACTTTTGACAAAAAAACTCCCAGGTTGTAGCTATCAGGAAACACAGACACTGGCAGGGAATAATAAAAAAAAGGAGTGCCTTAGCTGTACGTATGTGGGTGGTTTGTGCGTGTGGGTGGGATGTCCACCATGTACCGGTGGCACATCGCCGTATGTCTTTTAGTCCGATGATGAAACGGGCTTGGCGGAATTAAACTATGCAATTCCGTCGCACACTCCCCAAAATGCAAGCTCAATAGCATAACCAACGGTAATGATTAATTTAATATTGAGTATTAACCAATCAGCTAAACCTTGTTCCATCGGTGTCGGGTTCGCCTCGCAGTCTAACCGAGTGGAGATGAATACCACTATATTACATGGAGTTATTTCCGACCTAGCAACCCAGCAATTTGATATCACGATACCCCCACAACCATACTACACGTGCGAGTTTTGACACCTGGATCGACACATTTCGAAAAAAAAGTATGTAATAATATGAAATTTCGTCTACAGATTTCATCAAACAGTTTCAACCAGCCTGTTTGATCAAATTACTTGAACGTGTATGGCCCGCATTACGCGTTTATATTATTCTTATCGAAATCGAATTGTTCAATTTAAATTCAAACGTTATAAAGCGTCTTTCGAAATGTGTCGAGCCAGAGCGGGAAGTCTCGACATAGAAGGAACGAAAATATAACGAACGATGACATTTTTGGCTTGGAACCTGAACTGGTGAGCGATTAATCGGAAGATGACGAGCCTATACTCCATCCGAGTAGGTAGTTAACTAAAGGTAAACAAAAAAACACATGACAGGGTTACCCGGCTAAACGTAATACCAGTCACTTCAGTTGCCATGCTACGTCACAGTTGTACTCTTCAATTTAGCAACGTTAATAACGGAACAAATATTTGTATGGCCTACAGATAATTGGTCCGGGTCTGGCTGTTTGTGTATGTGAGTTTCTATGTTTGTAAACGCACCCACGATACAGGAGAAATTCCTAGTGTGGGGCAAAGTTCTAAAAAAAAAAACAAGTATGTCGAGAACTCGAGACTTCCCGCCCAGGTGTCAAATTAACTCGGACGAGTAGCACACATCTGGTTATCAAGAAAACCCGTTGGCAAGGCCTTTTTTTTTTTTTTTTTTTTTTTTTTTTTTCATCAAATGACCCCTCCCGCTCTGGGTGGAGCGGCTGGGTGGAGCGGCAGAGCCTTTCTTCCCAGGGCCGCGGTAACTCTTTCGAACATATTCCGCAACCCTGGCAGGTTGGCAAGGCCTGGTGTCAGATTTCAGACTTCTGAGTAGTTTCCCATAGGAAGAGGACCAACAGATTAACGACCTTTACGTGCTTACAGAGACAGAGGAGTGTCGATGTAGAATGGACACAGGGCTGCTTGACCGTTGCTTAACTTCGAAGGTCGTCTCGAAGGCCAGTTGTTATTTAGCCACGACCTCTATAGATATAAAATAATCATTTTTGTTGTTCTTTTACACTAGGGCCACGGGGTCCGAGTGCTTATTGAGTTTTCCGTGAAATTAGCAAACGGTTAATCGGCTCTTCACGTGACCAGAGGGCTGGCCTTTTCTTTGGCCAACAAATCAGGATTGCCATTCAACGTGGCAATGCGGCCAGTGTTCTGGGCACTTTTCCCGTTGATAGCGAAGTGGAGGAATTTTTCGATGCCATATGAGTTCTACTCCGCTTGTATATTTTCTACTTGTTTGTTTAGAGCATTATAAGTTTTATGTACCTATTTGTAAATAAGCCGTTGGTCCCAGCTGTCATTTGTAGATCTTTGGCAGTCGTTACGGATTGTCAGAAGCCAGAAAATCTGACACCAGTCTTGCCAAGAAGTACCGTGTTACACAGTTAATGGGTTGTAGAGGTCTGGTAGGCAGCCGCTCCACGTAAAATACTGGTATTCAGCTGAATCCGGTTTGACTGGAAGCCGACCCCAATATAGTTGGGGAAAGGCTAGGCAGATGATGATGTATTTGTAAATAAAATAAAGATTGAAAATAACTGAAATCTTCGGTAAAACCACCTACTCTGTTTGTCTCGTTGCAGCAAGCGCGACTACTGAACGTGGGGATTGTGGGTGCGTTTCTCAAACCGGGCAAAGCTTTTTCCATTAAGAATTTCTCAGTAGCGGCCCGGAGTTTGAAAGCTTGAGTTGGGACAACATCGTGCCTCGAAAAAAACACGTAAAGCTATCGTTGATCCTGAGCCCGATCTCTTGCCGATCTTGTGGGATTACCGTCCCATCAAAATGTGGTAGTACCAAAGGAACAGAGACTACACCTGTCTTTGCGCACACAATTTGACTAAAAGATCTTGAAATACCTTTAATAGGAGTCCCTATTTCTATGACCTCCTGTCCGTTTGATTCCGTCAAAGTCTTTACATGATTTCTGCCAGAAACTAAATAAATTAACGAGAAAAGCATGACTATTATCTTCAAACTCATTTTTTATGTGTCTTCACAGTATTTTTCAATGTATTTTAATATTATTATAATAGTATGATAGTTTTGCAAGCCAACGTGATTAAGGAAATATAGAACCGTCTCGATTTGAAAATTAAAATAAAATTAAATACGTTTCGGCCTTTTCTGAGTCATATTTAGCCTGTAGCCCGAAGGTCTGACTGGCACTCTTCCCGAGGACCTGTCCCTGTTTTAAATCAACTGAGTTGTGGAGGAACCAACTACAAGAAAGAGCTCCAACTACTCCTACATGCAAAATGCTGGTATCCTCTGCATCCAGTTGCTAAGTAGTTTGCTGACATGACAAATGTATTATTTCAGAATACATTTGTCATCAATTCTAACTGAAAGAGTTGTATTGATGATTTTAATGATTATAATTCTATAAATACACAAATTAATGACAAATGTTTTATTTCATACATTTGTCATCAATTCATAACTGAAAGAGTTGTATTGATGATTTTAATGATTATTTAATAAATACATTCTTGCTACGGCCGCGAATTATATTTTGACCGAGATACAACCTGACGCTGACCTGCAAATTGCAAAAAACGTAAGAAATTTTGAATTTCGCGGGCTACCCTGGCGCTTCCACCATAATAATGAGAGACAATATCTGTGTTCGAATACATTTTGCTTTAGAATATTGGAGCAAAATACATGTGGTTACAGACAGCCTCAATTACTTTTTAGTTACCTGACTGCGCCAGGAGGCGGGTAATGTTTATTAACTAAAGTTTACGAGCTCGGGACTTGGGGCAACCCGATTTGGACAGGTTAGGTTAGAAGGAAAGATTTATAGATTTATCACCTACGTGGTTATTTTTTTTAAACAACCTAGCGAAGCGGGGCTCCGTCGACGGGCCCGAATTAAAAGATTAGACATTATAAGCTTAGGTATAATATTTTCTGTATCGTTAATGTGTTCCAAACCCTGCCAAATCCAGAACCAATTTAATTTATTTATAAATAATAAACATTGTATCGTTACACTTGTGTTTTATTTTTTTACATTTATTTCACAACTCTGCCAAATCCTTTGCTCTGCACTCGTTCGTAGCCGGCTTTGGAAATGGTGAGCATAATATTGTAGGTATACAGAGAATATGTCAGAGTTGAACCGTTCGAGCACTGCCGGCGGCACACCGGTGTGCCGCGAGTTTATCTTATCGTGAATTTAAATGTTTATTATTACTATTACGTAAGATAATTTTTTTATTTTGGAATTGACGAGCGGTGAAATATATTTTGCTCTGTAGTGTAACGAGCACAAAGTGATCCAGCACAGACCATGGCCCATATTCCAAAACGTAAACTCCAACTCAACTCGAACTACAACTCCAACATGAGCACGAAAATGTCAATGAAAGCTTGTCTAATTGACACACTCGAGAGATGAGCAAACAAATGCAGAAACCTCAATTTATGACAAGCTCCGATGGAGTTGGAGTTTATGTTTTAAAATATGGGCCTCAGGATGTCTGTGTTAATACAGTTTGTCATACTGCCTCCGCATTGCTACAAAGAAATCACTTTTACAAATGAATCATGACAGATTACTATGTACAAACAATTTTATTTTAGTTCTCCTACGAGCCAGAGAAATGTAGGTCTGAACCAGATAGAAAGAAAAATTGGTGTCAACGCGTACCCTTGCCAAAGACTCGTTTAGTTAACTACTAACTGTGGCTCAGTGCACTTGCTTGGGACATATGCGAAGGTACGTGCTTTATATTCTCGTCCGTGTTGTACTGCCGAACGTAGGATCCTAGGTTCGATTCCCAGATCGTGCAAAAACTGTAATTGGGTTTTTCCGTCAGAAGTTGGTGTTGTGACACTCCCGTGCCTCGGAAAGCACGTTAAGTTGTTGGTCCTGCGCCAGATCTCTCACCAGTCGGGTTCCGGTCGGTTTGACGTCCCAACGGAATCCTAACTTCCTAATAAATGCGAAAGCTCTGATATTTGTGTGTCTTTTAAATTCCTACCTCTCAATTGTGTTCAATTAGGTAAGATCCAAATAAAATCATTAATTTAATTATATACTTAAATAAAAGACTCAACTAAAAATAATGTAAAACATGGCGTCGAAAAATTCCTCCGCATCGCAGGCCACTGGTAATGTACCCAAAAGGCTGGCAGCATTGCCACGTTGTATGGCAATGCTTATCCTTTGTCCGAGGTAAAAGCCAGCCCTAGGGTCACGCGAAGTGTCAACTAAAGTGACTTTGTTTGTTTGTTCCGCTGCTGTAACGCTGAAACGGCTGAGCGGATCGAAAGTGTTGCTACTAAGGATCAAATTCCGGGAAGTAATAATAATACATGGCAAACTAAAAGAAAGAAGAATGAATGACAACACGATTTGACAGTTGTTCTTAGTTCGGATTCGGGACTTCGTAAGTCCATAGGTAGATACGGAGTAGAAAACGCCGGACACTAAGGCCGAAACTACGGACTTCGGGCTTAGAGAATAGACCCCCTGGTGACAGAGACTGCGCCTGTGTTTGCGCACACACGCGTGCACTATTATCTCCTGCGTACATATATCCAGACCGAATTTTGATCACGGTGTCTAATCTCAAAGGAGATTAGCCACTTATTCTCTTCATTATCAGAGAGATCTTTTCAAGGTCAGACTTTCAGATTTTTTGACCTAAACCCCTTAATAGGACGGGTCTTACAAAGGGACTTTCACTTTCAAGGCCGTTATATTTTTATTTGAATACTGGCAATCCATGGCGTGGCACGCCCCGGCTTCGCACGCCGCCACAAAAAATCAACGTAGCAGAATCAACAAATGAGACTCGCAGCGCCATCTATCTCGACAGCTGCGAACTAACTGAACAAAATCCTAAATCGCGATATCAGAGTTTACCGTGCGATTAAAACATATGCAAAGCCCGAATATCAACTGACGGGCAGTTGCCCACCAGATACTACACCCGTCTGGTCGGAGGATCCTCCCTTTTCAATGGAGGTATGCGGGACTTTACTGTTCCGCTACCTCCATAGCTGTATAGCTCCCAGTTGGAACATTTTTGCGACATCTTCAACAATCATGGTCGTCGTATCTTTGCCAATTTACACAAAACCTTAATACTTAGAGAGTATTAACTACTCTACTAATCTACTCCTCCACTGTTATTTTCTGATTAAATTTCGTTGCGGGATCCAAGACAGTTGAATCGTTTCTCCGGGACTCGTCGAGCTTCATTCGTTTTTCGGTGTTTTTTCTGATGGTCGCCACTGTTGATTCTGGCTTTCAGGAGTTGCAGTGGTTTGGGAATGTGTGTGGTGCTTGTCTCAAAAAAACCTTAATAATAACTAGGTATTATTAAAGGTATAATATTGAACGAAATTAGTGAGTTTCCTGTTACGCTTTCACGCTTAGTTCGCTGAATAGTTTAAGATTAAAAAAAAAAGACATTTCGGCTGGGTTGTTTAGTTAGACAACTCTAACGCGCCTTCTACACTACGAAAATACTCGTGATAACCTTTTTATACATTGGTGAAAATTTAAAAGCGGAATTTAAAATGAGAAATAATAAGTCGAGCCACACTTTTATTTATTAGCCACGTGATCAAACTTCTCATTTTATAACTAAGCAACGGGAAAATGTGATAGCCTCTAATAAACTAATTCGTCTTTTTTACAACGCCAACTAAATATTCTAAGGAAAGGGTCAAGTAAAGATCAACAATTATATTAACTTGTCCTTTTTATTTATACATTGCCACCTAATTACTAACTCAGCCACGGAATTTATATCTCATCACCATTTTACAGCGAATTCGGGATTTGGGGCACCCCGACTCGGACAGGTTAGAAGAGGATGGCGGGGACAAGTGAGCGAGCGAAGCGAGCGAACAGACCCCGCCATCCCCTTCGTGGTTATTTTTTTTTTATGATACTAATGAAATAGAAGCTAATAGAATATCTTTTTTGATATCATTATTTTAATAGTATTTTAGAAGTTTACTGCTTGAATGCATGTTACAAATTTAGATGCTGAAAAATAACCACCATGCTGAGTTGTATTTAGAGTGGCTTGCATAGAAGATAACTAGTGGCTAAGATAGTATCATTCAGACGTTCGTTAATTGTGGCTGACTTAGTAATTTAGAAGGTAATGTAGATTTTTAGAGGCAAATAATGATATTAAAAAGATGTCTGTTTCATTAGCACCCATTTAAAATTACCCACGTAATTTTAAGTTCCTAGGTAACGTTACAAAAAATGTTATTAGCTTAACTTCTACAGCGGTGTTTTCAACAAAATCCTACTCGTATGTAGCCGCCAAGAAAAGTTCCGGGTTCGATTCCTGAAACAAAGAAAATTGTCGTGTCATCTACCTGAAATTAGTTCCGGGTTGATTGTGAATTGTATTTATTTATATTTATTTATTCACAAAGCAATTACAACAGGTTACCATCATTTTATAATAATATCAAATACACATCGTAGGTTTTTATGAATTTAGATGAATGTAAGTTTCCACTTATACATGTCGCAGCCAATTAGCTTAATCAGCCACTTAATTGGTTGCCTAGCCTTTTCATTTAAATGTGCCGATTTTTCAGCGACCTAAGTGACATAAGTATTTTGATCGATATCGTTTGATGACTTACCCATGTCTATGTGATGTCCATGTGACTTTTTATCATCTTAAATGTCGCTGATAAAAAGTCATAGTTCAATGAAAATGCTAGACTTTTAATGAAATGGCGGATTCAGCTAGTTGGCTGCGACATACACATTACATAAAACAACATTTTTTCTTCTTCCATTTAGGTACTTTGGAAGTCTGAGGGTGTCTAATGAGATGGTGAATAATAGTGTGTTTAGTTTTCCAAATTAATTTTTTTTTAAACGTTTGGACCCACACTAGGAATTTCTCCTGTATCGTGGGTGCGTTTACAAACATACAAACTCACATACACAAACAGCCAGACCCGGAACAACTATCTGTAGGCCATACAAATATTTGTTCCGTGCGGGAATCGAACCCGTGACACGCAGCGCTGTAGTCAATCGCTCACCCACTGCGCCAACCATGTCGATAACATTGATTTTGCAAAAGTCCAATGATGATCATAATCACGAACGAGGCTCGTTTGAGTATTTCTTGGTACTCCTCATTATTTCGGATTCGGCGGAAAACCACGCCCACTTTACCCCTTTAAACAAAGTGACTGGTAATTGGGTGCGTTCCGTGAAATGCGTTTTACTAGATTAACAATGATTTTGACCCCAGAAACTTGGGCACCAATAATTGAAAAACAGAATTTGATCGTGAGGCAAAAAAAATAAAGGCTTTGATTATTCCAAAACAACTCAAATTGGACCATTAGTTATCTTCTCTCGGCTGCCATGGTTTATTTTAATTATTTCTTTGAATTGTTTCTTTTTTACTTCGGACTCTTTTATCCTGCACGTCTTTTACATCGTTCTCACTTATATGTTTAATAAGACCTTGACAATTCAAAAGTACCTGTAAATGGTCTAATTAAAATAAATGCTTTGACTTTGACTTAGACTTCGCGGACAAAACCGTTGTACATCAAAGCCTTACAACAACCCCTTTCAAGGAACGCAGTGACTCTGCAGATGTATTAATGAATTTACTTTCTCATTTGTCCGCTAGATGGCGCTAGATGTCCGTTTATCCCGGGATGTGGACGAGCCGTGGGGATTCCAGATCTTCGGAGGAGTTGATGATGAGATGCCTTTAACTATTGAGAAGGTAACTTAGTTTACCTACTATGATTAATTAATAAATAACGCCTTAACGACTCCTGCCCCGACATGTGAAAATTCCCAAATAAAAAATAAATCTTATGTAATCGCTTATGTAAACACTAAATTCGCGATTAATTCGGCGCACACCGGTGTGTTGCCGGTGCTTGAGCGGTAGGTACCTGGGCCCCAAGTCTGCTATTCTTTATAAATTCGTCATTCCAACACGATCCCATTGTCATTTTGCTATAAGTTCGTAATCTGCAAAATTCATAATGGTCGATCATTGGCCGGTCAATGGTCTCATAACAGAATCGTGGTAGAATGACATTGTCTTATTGCCATTGTTATAAAACCCGTTAGTAGAAATGATTTTCGAAAAACTACTACTTTTGAACATTAAGTTATGCCAGATTTCTTTTATACTTATATTATATATTTTATATATATTATTTATTAGTGGTCTATGCAATTTGAAGTACCTACCTAGTAAGATTACCGCATGTCTGTCATTCATTTGTCATTGTGTACGAGATTACCATTCTATGACATTTCTTTCAATGGAGTGTTAGTGGTTGACCATTGGAAATTCATAATGACGCTTTTATACTAGAAGGTAGATTACCAAACTTGTCAAAATCAACAATTATGAAATCAATGATAGACCATTCTGACACTATTGTAATAGCAGACTTGAGGCCCAGGTAGCAGTGTTGCCAGTGGGCGAGTGGCAGTGGACATGCACTTAGTTGTTGGCATATTACCATTTTTAGGGTTCCGTACCTCAGAACGTAAAAAAGGAACCCTTATAAGAACACTCTAATGTCCGTCTATCCGTGTGTCACCACCGATTTTCTCAGGAACGGGTGGACCTAGCAAGTTGAAATTTATACCAGAAACTGAGTTCTACAGTCCTTATTAGGTGTATAAAAATCAAGGTCCTGAGTCAACACGATAAAAGATATAGGCAAATTTAGATTTTTTGTAATTGCTATGTACCGTGCGTGTTTCGTGTGCTAAATAAATTTTATTCTTTCTTTCTTTCTTTCAAAAGAAACATGAGACGGCCGCGCAGAAACTATAATAATATTTTCTCGAGGAAAGTTCCGTCTTATGTTACAACTTCATGAAAGCCAAAATTATTCCGCAGAAATAAGTAAAATATTAAAATAAGTTTGCCATTATGTAATGTTAGTTAAAAAAAAGACTGTCCTACAGCATATTGTTTGAGTTCCTGCAGCCTGTGATACAGGATTATCGATTATATAATACCTACATGTTTAATTATAGATTCATATTGTATTTTACCTTTTAAGATTCTGAATAAAGATTTCTGATCATTATTATATTATATTATGATCTTTGACTTGGATTTAGGGAAAAATATAGGTCAAAACTTACATGTGTGCCAAGTTGTGTTGTTAGGTAGTAGGTAGGTACCTATGTATGACTCCTTCCCGCTCCACCCAGAGCGGAAGAAGTCGTTTGAAACTTTCCCATCCCAATTACCCCTTCGGCTCTGTGTGGAGCGGGAGGGAGTGTCAGACTCTTACTGACTAAAACCCATCCGTGCTCCTCCTAGTGCCCTTTGTGTTCCAGGGCCGCGGTAACTCTTTCGAACAAAATCCGCAACCCTGGCAGGCTTTGGCCCTATCAGGCCTCTACTCCTATGCTGAAATCTCTTTGAGGCGCGCGTGGAACATAACGCGCTGTCGACCCGGGCCTGGCTTTGATTGGACGGCGAGCCACCCAACGCTCGCTGTCCGTAGACCCGCTAC
The DNA here is from genome assembly GCA_947386135.1 of Melanchra persicariae. Classification (NCBI taxonomy): domain Eukaryota; kingdom Metazoa; phylum Arthropoda; class Insecta; order Lepidoptera; family Noctuidae; genus Melanchra; species Melanchra persicariae. Next base: position 2,475,869 of record OX376672.1, read on the forward strand.
GGTGGCCGGGAATCGCTCCGGACCATGGATTGAACCAGGGCCGGACGCGAGAGGTCGCCCCGCCGCCGATCGCCTCGACGAGGACACAGTGGCGGAGCTTATTTATTTTTATATGTACCCTTACATAAAATAATTAAGCTCCTTCCATTGTGGTTAAAGTATGACTGCGGGCAGCCTGCACGAAAATCGAGCAAGTTAAACAAAAAGAGAACCAGAAGACAATTTCTCACAATAATTTGTTCTAAAATGCAGATGTATCTACTTAATGTTTAATTAAGTATTATTTATTTTTTCTAAGTACCTATCTAAGGACGGATTTCTCCGTTTGTATAGCCGATCGCGTTAAAGAAAACCTAGTTCTGCCTGTCAAGCTCTGACAGCCCTTGAACTCGATCAAGGAGCAAATCGGATGATCAGAAGTTGATCTAGTTTCAGCACGAAAAATTAAATTTTAATTTTTAATTAAATTTAATAAAAGAAACGACTTTCTCGGTTTATGGTACGGAACCCTTCGTGCCCTCAAATTAACTTAAACCACTACATTATATAGAAACAGACAAACCAAACTTAAATAAATTACACCGAATCAGCTGTCACTTGTTTCTAGACTGACATTGGTACTTAAATAAATCGATCGGTGTCAATATAGTATTTGTTGGCACACTGCCGCTGTCCTTGTGTCCCCTGCCAGTCGTCACATATCAATGTAACTCGTGAGCTAATCCTAATGCTATCAGGGCCAATTAACTTTTAAAGCTACGTTCGTACATCTCGCAAGTCGTCCACTGCTAGACATAGGCCTCCCCCACAGACATACTGAATAACTTTTTTTCCAGTGCGCAAACTTTGAGAATCACTTCTGCCCATGTAAATGAACAACTTGCCCCAAGAAAGCCATAGTCAATTCCAAAATTTGGCAGAAGTGGTTCTCAAAGTTTGCGCACTGGAAAAAAAAATACCCAGTAGATGAACATAGATAACGCAAGTATCACGACTATGAAAACCAAGCGTGCTATTTTTGACTACCTACTATGACGTCAACACAAGCACTAAACGATGGGAAAATCAAATTGATTCAAAGACGCCGTCACGTGTGGCACCGAACTGACCTAACCACCTGACTGGCACCTAACTGACCTCCGACTAGCGTACACCGATGCAGACTGAGCGCGAAAGTGGCGGCTTACGATTTTTGTACGTAAGCTGGGCCCCGAAACGGGCACGCGAAGTGGTCTCTCTTGCGTTATCTATCTATATCTGTGGCCTCCCCCAACCCAAGTGTTGCCGCAACCAACGGTCCTGTGCGTCTCGCATCCATCGACTACCAACGACCCGCACCAGGGGGCCTAGACAAAAAACTTTTCTGTAGCGTTACCGTCAGATGCTGACGACAAATGTATGGGAATGACATTAGGTGCGGAAAGGAAACGTCATCACCTAATGTCATTCTCATACATTTTGTCGTCAGCGTCTGACGTTAACGCTACAGAAAAATGTTTTGTCTAGGCCTGCAGGTCATCGGTTCATCTTGTAGGAGGCCCTCCAACGCTGCGTCTTCACTCTTCCGGTACCTACGCGTAAAAAAGCCTTATTTCAATATTTTTTTGACATATTGCAACTGACACGCGAATACATCATCTGTTAGCCTTTTCCCAACCATATTAGGGTCGACTTCCAGTCAAACCGGATTCAGCTGAATACCAGTATTTTACGTGGAGCGGCTGCCTACCAGACCTCCACAACCCATTAACTGGATAACACGGTACTTCTTGGCAAGACTGGTATCAAATTTTCTGGCTTCTGACAATCCGTAACGACTGCCAAAGATCTACAAATGACAACCGGGACCAACGGCTTAACGTGCTTTCCGAGGCACGGAGGAGTCTCGGTATGTTGATATGGTCACCCATCCACAGATCAACCTCGGCAAGCGTTGCTTAACCTTGAAGATTGGTCCGTGCGGCTGTTATAATTTAGCCACGAGCTCCTCTAACTGACCTCCTAACTGACATGCGAATATACGACCGTTGATTAAAAAATAGTAGAAAAGCTATAAAGTGTATTCGATAAAAGTAGGTACCTAATAATAATCGAATATTCGAGCTCCTTAAAGTTTACTATACTCTATGGTGGCGAAACGTGGGCTTCGAAGAAAACGCTTGAGCAAATACTCCATACCACTGAAATGTGGAGTCAGTCTCAAAAATAAAATGCAAAACGAACCAGTAAGGGGGAGTTTCACTAGGGTTGCGGAATTTGTTCGAAAGAGTCATCGCGGGCGCGGCGCTGGAATGCAAAGGGCAATAGAAGGAACACGGATGGGTTTTAGTCAGTAAGAGTCTGACACTCCCTTCCGCTCCACGCAGAGCGGAAGGAGTCATTTGATGATTTCCCATCCATAAAAAAAGAGTAATATTAGTATGTAGGTACTTTTAGCAAACGTATACCTGATAGCTTGGGCCGACAGCACCTTTGGAGAACACAACAGCTTATATATGCTTAGATATCAATATATAAGTTGTAGCCAATTAGCTTAATCAGCCGTTTAACTGATGGCCTAGCCTTTTCATTTAAATGCGCCGATTTTTCAGCGACCTAAGTAACATCTTTTGCTCAAAATCGTTTAATGACTTGCCCATGTCACTTAAGTCGTTAATAAACGGCGCAGTTCAATGAAAAGGCTAGGCTTTTAATGGCTGATTAAGCTAGTTGGCTGTGGCATTATACAGGGTTATTTGTAAAACACCAACAACCTTTCAGGGGGTGAAAGTACTCATCTTATAAACAATTTATGCTATGAGACCAACCCTGAAAAATCTAAAAAAAAATCTGCTCTTTCATACATTTTCATCGGGTGAATGAATCATTTTCATTTTGTATGAAACAGCTGATTTAATTTTTGATAGCTGATTTAATTTCAGAGTTGGTCCCAACTAAAAGTTGTTTATAAGTACTTTCATCCCCTGAAAGGTTGCTGGTGTTTTACAAATAACCCTGTATAAAACTCTTGCGTAACTGAGTGATTGAATGACTGAGTGACTGACAGACAACGCGTTGCACAGCCGAAACTACTGGTCGTAGAAAGCTGAAATTTGGCATGTAGGCTCCTTGGGGAGTGTAGGGGAGCACTAAGAGAGGATTTCCCGAAATTCATGCGAGAACGGGAAAAACGGGATATGCGCTTACGAAGTCGCGGGCAAATGCTAGATTATTTATAATTTTTTTTTTTTTTTATTGGTGTTGTGATATATTGTACCAGCTTCTACCCGCGACTTCGTCCACGTATATCCCGTTGTTTCCAGTTCCCGTTTAGCCTATGGCCGTCCTCATGAATGTGGCTATCATATACAAAAAGAATTTTCAAAATCGGTTCAGTAGATCCAGAGATTAACCCCTACAACCTCACAAACTCTCTCTCTTCATAATAATAGTATAGATTTGTTACTATTAACTTTTATTCTAACTTGCAGATCGAGCCAGACTCCCCAGCCAAGCGCGCTGGTCTCCTAAATGGTGACAACATCCTCACGATTAACGGAGTGGAGGCCATAGACATGTCTGTGGAGGCAGCCACGCGGCGGGTGGAGGAGTCTGGACATAGCCTCACTGTTGGCGTGCTACGGTAAGACATCATTTTAAACCACAGATTTACGGCCGCTTTCTATAATATATCTCAATCCCAATCTTGATCCCGATCCTTGTCTGTAACCATTCAAAGGTGAGGATTGTGTGGTGAAGGACACAAACTCGGCCGTTGATTGGTTACAGACAAGGATCGGGATCAAGATTGGGATTGAGATATATTATAGAAAGCGGCCGATAGATAGAAATAGATAACGCAAGGGCAACTACTTCGCGTACCCGTTTCGGTGCTCAGGGCTGTCTCGGCATAGCTACCGATTGCCTAGCGACCGAGTTCGGTCGATAAGGTCTAAAGCCGCCCGCACACAATCAATCTTGAACGTGATCCACAGATCAGGATCATTGATTTTGAACGAGCGATTGATTTTGTACGGGTGGCCGCGAGGATTTAGCGACGGAATTCGGTCGGTAGGCAATCGGTAAATATGTATATCGAGACTTCCCCTAGCTTACGATTAAAAATCGTAAGCCGCCACTTTCGCGCTCAGTTTACATCGATGTACGCTTGTTGGACGTCAGTTAAGTGTCAGTTACGTAGTTAGTTAGATCAGTTAGGTGCTACACATGGCAGCGTCTTTGAATCGTTTTGGTTTTCCCATCACTTAAAGTGCTTGTGTTGACGTCATAGTAAAAAAATGGCACCCTTGGTTTTCTTGTCTATCTATATCTGTGATAAACACACAATCAAGAGAGCCTTTTCCCAACTGTCGGGTCCACTTTCAATCTAGCCGGACGCAGCTGAGTACCGTCGTAATCAGCTGTAGGTATTTAGATCTGTATCTTAGCACCCAAACGCAAGAAATGATGATGAAGAATTTCCGCGCTGTCAATTTGACAGTTGACACACGCAGCCGGCAAAAACAAGAATTGTCAAAATTTGAAAACTTGTTGTTCTTTTATTTTGTTTGTTATTCTTAGATTTTCCCGGGGTGTCTTTAATTCTGAATAACTAGCTTTTGTCCGCGGCTGTGCCAGAGTGGAAGTCGGTTATCGCGTAAAAAAGTTGCCTAAGTATGTTCTTCTTCCTCATTTCACGATTCCGTTCAGCCGTTTTAGCGGGAAAGCGTAACAGACTGACTGACAGTTACTTTCGCATTTATAATATTAGAGTAGGGATATTGTAATATTAATAAAGTAGGGAAGTAGTGATTTATCCGTTATCGTGTGATATTAAAATTCCAAACATTCTCCTTGTGCAAGCCGAAGCCTGTAGGTTTTTTCATAATGAAGTCATACACAGTCACTCGATGTTAACTTCATACTGTAATTCATTCATTCTTCATTCATTCATTTGCACCCAGTTATTGGAACACAACACTAATATAGTTGGGAAAGAGAAACTGTCATGTAGGTAATATGGACCAACTATTCACAACAGAAGAAGACGCCCCAGGCTTCGGGAGTCGCAGGGCGATTCCCGACCACCGTAGGCGCGGGCCTGCGGACGGCGAGCGTTGGGTGGCTCGCCGTCCGATCACAACCAAGCCCGGGTTGACGGCGCGTTGTGTTCCACGCGCGCCTCAAAGAGATGTCAGCATAGTAGACGGGGCTCGTTGGGGCCAGATCCTGCTATGGTTGCGGATTTTGTTCGAAAGAGTCACTGCGGCCCTGGAACGCAAAAGGCATAAAAAGGAACACGAAAGCCTGCAAGTTAGAAGTTAATTCAAACATCAAAATATGTTTCAGTAACATCTGCACCAGCAAATCAAATGACTTCTTCCGCTCTGGGTGGAGCGGGAGGGAGTGTCAGACTCTTACTGAGTAAAACCCATCCGTGTTCCTCAAAGACTATTAATATACTCTATGGTGTTCCTCCTTATGCCCTTTGCGTTCCAGGGCCGCAGTGACTCTTTTAACCAAATTCCGCACTAACATCTGGGCTACATTATAACTTCGAAAGTGAGCTTCTTTGTTCCGCTGAATAGATATCGATGAATTTTGTTAAAGTGATAGATGGAACCTTTGAAACGGTTTATAGGCTGCTTTAGCGGGAAGCCGCGGGCAGAAGCTCATTCTCTTATTGAAATAAGTAGATAATTTTATTAATTTGCTGTACATCAACCACAGTGTACCTACACTTCTTTAAATTAAAAGGTCGACTGATAGAAAATGCCTTTTTGCATTAAGGACCATTTTCACCAAGCCAAACTGATCGCGATCAGCGTATAAACCTCGTTTATGAGCTGTCAGTGTCACAATTTTTCTATGGAATATTGACGCTGACAGCTCTTCAACAGTTTCATTGGTGAAATCCGCTCTAAGTCTGCCCATATACTTACCAATAGTGTACATAAAGTTTAAATCATTAAAAAACTCTGGGGATGCAACGTTTGATTGATTTATTTATCTTCAAAGTTATTGTCAAGGTCGCTTTAAGAAGCACAAAGCTATTTCTATCAACAGCCTCTGGTGACAAACAATTCTATACGCAAATAGTTACAACTACTCTACTTATGTACTATTACATCTCGAGTCTCGACAGAAAAATACCAAGGGTAAACGGCAGCCAAGTTCGCGAGCAAAACTCCAAAGCATAGCATAGCGATATAAGGGTATTGACTGGATTTCCTAAATTACATTTCTCACATTAAGTACTTACAAACAAACAAAATAAAGAATCCTGAATATCGGTTAACTATGTAACAAAATCGTTGAACAATCATTTAAAAAAAAACATTCAGTCGATTTGAGATCCTCGTTTTGGGGTCGGTTAAAAACCTAGAGAAAATACAAGGAGTGAAATAAATTGTAAAAAAAAACTGTTTATTAAAATATGTACCTACCTACTCTCGTGTTGATACGAAAATAAGTTGAGATAGGTATATCCAAACGCTTAGTTGACACATTGTAAGAGATTGGCTTGTGCGATCAGACCGCCCATTGTACTCTTGTTTTTATAAATGTGTGTCCTGGGGGCCTAGACAAGAAAACTTATCTGTAGCGTTAACGTCAGACGCTGACGACAAATGTATGGGAATGACATTAGGTGTGGAAAGGAAACGTCATCACCTAATGTCATTCCCATACATTTTGTCGTCAGCGTCTGACGTTAACGCTACAGAAAAGTTTATTGTCTAGGCCTGCTGTTCTTATTAGGAGGTGTACAATAAGTATATAAGTAATAAATACCACATGGCCGGGACACTTCCAATCGACAGTAATGCGGAGCAATTTTTGAATCTGTATTTTAATATTTACTAAGGAGTTTTTATTTGAAGTGTTTATAGTTAAGTATTTAAAAGAAAAAGAAAATTGTACGTTTAAAAATAAATTCATGCGAGATAGGTAGGTATACTAAGAACATACATGATGATTTTAAACGAATTATTTTTTCCTTTGAAGAACTTGTCGTAAACTCTACCGGCCGCTCCAAAGCACTATGCCAAATCTAATTAAACTTGTATTGACAGCCGATACAAAATTAGCCATTAATGTCACACAAAAATAGATACTTGTCCTTTTTCATTATTTGTCTTACATATAAACGTGTTTGTAATCTGTATTTGGCTTTTCATTTTCAGTCAGTAGTGAATAACGGCGCGAAAACGATCGATTTTTTAGTTAGATAGCCTTTTTTTTTAATAAAAATGCGGTTTTACTTGCTCTATAAAGACCAGTAAGTATTTTGTTATATTTTTTTAGTGTAAGAAAAAGTTACCACTGTCTGAAAGAAACGTTCGGGACTTGTGAAATATATCATTCAATTTTTTTTTTCATACCTTCGAACCTACACAAAAGATTAGCAAGTGCCTTTAAATTTTTATAATTCTTGACATATTCTATTCAGAAATAAACAGGGGTTTATTTTTACCTGTAATATTTTTTTACAGCTACAAAATATAACCTAAAAATAAATGGAATGCTCTTAGATATTTTTAGTTTATCATTCAAAGCCAGTTATTTTTAACTAGACATTAGCTAAGAGTCTGAATGCAATCAGTATGATCAGTTAGTTCTTTGATAGCCATCCTCTTTTAATCAGGATAACTGTCATTCCGCCATTTTGATTTTTGGATAAAAGTTTTTCAATAAATAAAATGAGTGGCCAAAGTGTGAGCGATGTAACTTTATTGGCAATAGTGATTACAAGATATTATAGATATGATATTGACAATGTTAGTATTTTATTTTGCTTGATAAATCGTTCTAAATTCAACTCGCAGTACCTAATTGTTTTTCACCTCAAGGTTGATGAATGTCTCTTGCATGTCATAAATCGTAAATTTTATTCCATCGTTGTCATAAAGGTAGGTAAGTGTCATTGAAAATTTCAGTTAAGTAGGTACTCATTTGTTTTTTTTTTACGTGAAATCTGTATAATTCTGGTTTTTATCACTGTCACACTTATTTTTCCCAATTCAAAAGAAAAAAAAACAACTCTACAGTTGTTTTTTTTTTTTATTTTGCGCCAGTTTTATTTACGGACAGTGTTTTCTTTATTTTATCGAGTTATGCAAACGAAGATTTCATGAGTACGTAACTGGTTTTTTGACCAGCGCCATTGCTGTCTAAAACTAATTTAAGTGGCAATGACCTTGAACCATATCAGCGCCCTTAACTAATTTATGACAAGGTTGGTCTAGATTATGTACTTAGATCATTTTCTTTTCAATTTACCCCGACAAAAAAATCTTATAATATTAACACCCCTTGTGTTATTATTGTGCGTTGACTAAAATTTCCATAGCAGTAAGATACCTGCTACAAACAGTACCTAGAACCAAAATCAATACAAAAGGAACCTACTTAATGGAACGTACTAGAGAACGTAAAGGATCACAATAGAAGTCGATTCAGGACAGGTCTTTAATTCTGTTTTTATATTAAGAAAGTCAATAAGTGTATGTGGGTCAATGACCGTTATTGCACATTTATCTGGCGCCAACAATAGCAAACACCAACTGCTGTATTGGTTAAATAATTTATCAACAGTCAATCAGATCACTTGAGACGAGCTTAATTTTGATATGTCGCTGATTTTCGTACCTACTAAAACCGACGCAAAACGTGCAAATAAAATGATGAATCTACAAATTGATGTCGCTGTCACCTAACTAAATCAGCCGTTTCATTAAAAGCTTTTCCTTTTCACTGAACTGCACCGTTTAATCAGCGACATAAGTGACATGGGCAAGTCATTCAACGATATTGAACAAAAGATGTTACTTAACTCGCTGAAAAATCGGCGCTTTTAAATGAAAAGGCTAGGCCACCAATAAAACGGCTGATTAAGCTAAATGCCCTTTTACCACCGGAATACCAGACGTACTGCTGGGTACCATCCTCACTTGGTCGATATCCCGACCAGTCGTACTCAGCGCTTCCCCTCCACATTTATTATGCGCACAGCCAAAGTGTGGAACTCTCTACCAGCGCCTGTGTTCCCTTCCACTTATAACCCATCTGCTTTCAAAGCAAGAGTGAACAGGCATCTTCTGGGCACGCTCGCTCCATCATAGACCTCATCTATCGCTTTCCATCAGGCGGGATCGAGGTCAAGAGCAAAACCCATTCCTCAATATTTTTTTTTTTAAATAGCTGCGACATAGATACTAAACCATCTTTTTCTTTTGTTGCAGCGGTCTGTACGACCCGGTGCTGGACGACACAGAGCCCCTCTGTTACGATTACGAGGACTATTTAGGCCGACAGTCGGAACCCACTGAGGTAGTCTTTCAAATACAGCAGTTTGTAGAACCTTCCGACATTGGCAGCCACGCCTTGGACTTCGGAAGTTCTCCAGGGCTAACAGAATCTAGGTCCTTAACTTCCTCCCCTTTTCTTACTCCTACAAAACCTTACCGTCCTTTCTCAACTGAACCTATCGTTGAAGTTCCTGCTTTAGAAGACCCTATTATCCTCAATCCTAACTACCGAGATCAATTTGGAAAGTCTCCCATAGACAATGATCCAGATTATCTTCTTAACGCGTTTAGTCAACATGACCTGGGTGCCAGTAAGTATAAGCTGCCGATTTCTGAGCAGTATGACCCGGATGGAACCAAATTTAAGCAGAATAAAGAAGTTACTGAAAAGCTTCTTAAATATGAAAAGCATGTTAAGAGTTTGAGTAAGAACTTAGAGGTTGTTGACATAACTAAAGAAACTAAACTTGTTGATGCCGTAACCGCAGAGGTTTTATCTAAAGATGTGAGACGAGAAAGCTTGAGAGGAGATGTCAAAGAAAAGAAGGGAGTGAGAATTAGTGAAGATGTTATAAAACATGAAGAGAGCATGAGAAAGGATAGCAATTCTATGGAAAGGAAGGAAATGTTTCGAGAAGAAATTGAAGAAGAATCGATCAGAGAAGAATTGCAGTATATTGAAAAGATGAGACAAGAGATGGACTTGGAAAAGATAGAGGAAACAGCAATGACTGTTGTAGAAGAGAGTATCGAAAGAGCTGTGTCTGTGGCTGAGGAAATAAAGAAAGAGATAGATGTAGAGATGTCTTCTTCTGAAGTACAACAGTCAGATTCAAAATCAGTGAAGTCCGAAAAAACACAAGAATCATCCGTAATTATTGATAAAACTGAAAGCAAAGAATATGCCGAAAGAAAAATGAGTACCCAAGAAAGAACTGAAACCCAAGAAGAAGGTTCACAGAAAATTGAAAGAAAAGATTTTAAAGAATCTGAAATATCTGAAAAAGTTGCCCAGGACGGTAAAGACGTTCACAGGAAATCTGTCATCTCTGCAGAATATCAACATGAAGAAGTAAGAGAAGAAACCAGAAGAAGAGAATCTACGGCTCCAGATTCTTCTGAAGGTAAGCTCGATGTTAAAGCCAAATTCAAGAAGGCTGCGAAAACTGTTGCGTCAAGCGTTAAAGGTGAAAAAACTTCAGCTGAGCAAAGAGCTTATACAATGGGCTTACAAACTATTCCCAATATCAGAGGCACCGTACATTCTTCTTATCATTACGATCTGCTTTTACGAACCTTCTTCTTACATCTGACAGACGTAATGGTAGCACTATCTAGATTTCTTCTTAGTCAACCTGTTTTCAATCAGCTAGAACAATCTATGACTGAAACTCGTACCTACGAAAGCGGAGAATCTAAGGTCAGGAAGAGTTCGCAAGAATTTGTCGATAAGGTCGAAAAAAGAGAAGAAGCATCGATGAAAGTAGCTGAAAGTAAACAGGACAGAAGGCAACTTGTAACACCTGTACCAGTAGAAAAAAAGCAAGAAGTGAAATCGGTTTCTCAAAAGATCGAAAAAGATATGAAAATTGAGTCAATCCAAGAGACAAAAGTTGAAAAGAAAGAAATAGTTAGACCTGTTCCAGTAAAGGAAGTGAAACAGGAAGTCAAAGTTGAGAAGGTAGAGGCAAAACAAGAACAAAAAGTAGAAAAGATAATATCAGGTGCTCAAATGGCCCAACGTTCAGACAAAAGACTTACACCAGAAATTACTCAAAAGTTGGACTCTGTCATATCCGAATTCGAAACTAAAGCAGTAGATGTTCAGAGAAGATCTAGAAGCAGAAGCCAAATTGAGGAAGAAGTTATGAAAGAAAGTGATCCTTTAGAATGGTTAGACAAAGTGGACAGTAGGAGAACTTCAATGGAAAGAACTGAAATGTCTAAAAAAGAATTATCTTCCTCAGAAACTATGCAAAAGAAGAGCTTCGTTGAAACCATACAAGAAACTAAATACAAAAAGCCTAAATCGCCCAAGCAAACATACATAGCCATAGTAGAGTCACATGTTTACACAAATAAGGATGCTATATTTGAAGAACATGTCGCAGATTTATCTGAAACCTCTTCAGTACAAAGTGCTGAAGAAATAAATACGGCAGTTGAAACAATAGAAACAATAAGCGCTGAAAACGTAGCAATTGAAAGCGCTATCAAACAGTTAGAAACAGCTAAGATAGTTGAAGAATCTCACAAACATGCCACAATAACTGCAGAAAGCGCTGCAACTGTACAAAAGATTGAAGAAGTCTTGCATGATACCAAAGAATTAGTACAAGAAGAATTTAAGAAAGAAACTGCAATTCAATCTACTGATATCCAAGAAGTTGTCATCCAAGAAACAAAAGAGATTGTGGAGCCTGTTGTGGCAATTGAAGAAAAGAAAATAGAAAAGATAGAAAAGGTTGCAATCGACATCAATGAATCACTCTCTGTCGCTGAATCGAATGAGGTTAGCGTTCAGGAATCAAAGAGCGATTTCACTAATGTTGAAATGAAAAAAGAATCCGTTGCTATTGTGGAAGAAGAAAGAGCCGTAGAAAAAATTGTCGAAACCAAACCCGAAATTGTCGAACCAAAACCAATAGAAGTCGTAGAAATAACAGAAACTATTAAAATACCAGCAAGAGAAAAAACACCGGTTCGCGAAGAGTTTGCTTCCCTAAAAATAGTAAAAAAAGTTGAAATCGACGCTAACTTGTCACCAGAAATTATTGAAGTTGAAGACATATCGGAATTGATTTCCAAAACTGCTCTAAGCAAGATTCAAGTTGGTGACCAAGTTACGATGGATGCATCGAAAGAACTGTCGGAAAAAGCATACGTTAGTTCTAAAATTGGATCTGAAGCGAAGAAAGAGTCTGCTGTAGATATCTCCTCTCAAATAGCAAAGAGAGAATCTATCATCGATGTCTCCCAAACAAGCCTAGCAGCTCAAAGCGCAGTGTCATCAGTTAAGAAAGAAGTAGCGTTTTCACAGGAAGTTGAATCACTAAGTAAGTCTTCTGAAGCAGTAATCCAAGAAGCTTCATTTACAGCTAAGTCTCAAGACAGGAAACTATCCTTAAGGACGGATTTGGAAAGGCAATTGTCAACGCAAAGTCCCCCAAGCTCTATTAATACTCCCACTCCTTCCACCATTCCTCCTACTCCATTAACCGACGAATATGTCTTCAAACTATCCCTTCCTCTACCAAAAAGTAGAAGTGCAACTCCAGTACCAAGAGACAGTACTCCAACTCCTGAGGATGAAGATCCCCATATAGTAAAAAAACACTTAATTCCTCATATTGAAACTACTATAGAACAAGTAGTGTATGATTCTCCTCTACCAACTCCAACTACTGAACCTCAGTCCCCTGTTTATACTAAACCAGTCTTAAACGGTGGAGCGGCAAAAGTAAGACCGGTTTATCAAAAACCCGGTTTAAAGGGAGGGGCGGGTAGGGTTCGGTTTCCAGTTTATAGAAAACCGGGTTTGTTTGGTGGTGCAGATAAACCAGAATATAACAAGGTATGTTGGATGAAAATGTGTGAATCACTGAGCAGCATTGTAAGAAACATTTTGAACATGTCATTTGGTTTGTTTTTAATTTTTCATATATTTGAATGTCCAATTTGAAACATACATGTCATTGGTTTGTGCTGGTAAAACTATCTCATATTAAACTAAGATTAAAAAATTATTAGTAATATTACTTTTCACAGCGCTTGATAGTAAAACAGAAGACTATCATTCTTCTTTCGTATTAGGAACCACACCATCCAGCAAACACTTGATTTCCATCTTATTAGTACGTTAGTCCGGTTAAGCAGTTGATAGCCCTTGCGTGTTAACTTGCTAGTGGTCATACCTAAAAAAATAAAACTATAAGCAAAATGTATTTATTTATGTACACACTATATACATACTTATAAAAGAAAATTGTTTATTTCAATAGAAAAAAAATACATTCTTATTTAAATCTAATCATTCCAATATAAACAGGAGGAGATCAGAGAAATTGAGAGAAAATCCTCTCTTCTGGCATCAGCAATAGACGAAACCATAAAGAGCATAGAAGAATATAAAGAAGAAGTCGGAATAGACACAAAGAAAGAAGTAAAAGTACAAGAATTTAAAGAAGAGAAGATAACGAAGACATACCATGAATCTTACAGCAAAGAAAAAGTCAGAAAAGGGTCCAGATTAAATGGCTTAGAAGAATCAGATACTAACATTGAAGAAATTATAGAAAAATGTAATGCTTTAGCTCTTCAGAATAATCAAACAAGTAACAGAAGGGAAGAAGAAACTGAAAATACAGGAATTGTTACTGAGGTTGAATCTAGAAAAGCTAGTATCGAAATAGAGGTTAAACGTGATCTTGAACCTGAAACTGAACAAGAATCCAAACTAAAAGAAAAGGCAGTCAAATTCGAGAGTGAAGTCAAAATTGTAGAAGTTGAAAATGGAGGAACAATGAATGGAGATACAATTATCGTAGCTGAAAGGAAGGACACCTTACCAGAAGATATGCCTTACATCCCTCAACCGATTACACCAGCAGTGGAAATTAATCCAGCTGAAACAATACCACCTCCAATACAAATTATTCCTGAAACACCTGTAGAAGTAAAGACAGAACCAATAAAAATAATAACGGTTGAAGCAAAGGAAGAAAAACCTGACGCTTTACTTGGGTTCAGGCCTGTAGTATTTGACCCCGAGAATATACAGAAACGTGGTGGTGGCCAGTATTATGATACCAGCAATGTTTATATTCAAGTAAGTACTTTATTATGCTGGTAGCCGGTGGATGCGAGACGCACAGGACCGGTTGTTGTAGCGACACTTGGGGGAGACCTATGTCCAGCAGTGGACGTCTTTCGGCTGATATGATGATGATGATGATGATGAAGTACTTTATTGTACATATTTCAGAGATCGATACCTACAGGTTTTAGTTAAAATCAAATGTTTGGAAGTCTCTGCGAGTAGCTGCTCAGAAATAAATTAATGCTAGACAAGGTTATCCCACATAAATTAGGTAGCAGGTGACTTTACAAAACCCCATTTTGCCGAGTTGTTTATGCTACGACTCCTGCATAAACTATTTGGGCCTACTTTAGTTAGTAAACATGGTGAAAAAAGTTAAATATTGTGGAGTTTCTGTAGATTTATTTCCAGTATTTTAAACATTACTTTTTATTGTAGGAACCCCCTCAAGCAACAAGAGATCCGAGGCTATCTCCTTATTTAACAGAATCTGGTGAACAGATCGGCACAATACAAGGGATCGTTGATGGCCTTGAAGAGCCTGTGATAGACCCAGAAATCGCCAGTGAGTATTCCTTCCTTCCTTACGCTTCACCTTACTAGATTCTACCAGCAGTCTCTATTATAAATGCTTTCGCTATTATAATTAACTATCAAATGGTTACTGAGAATCTGTATTACTCTCCCAGTTGATTTTGGTCAAGGCTATTTCAGACTATAAGTTATTAATTCACACAATCAAGCTTGCCCGCAATTGAATAAAAATAAACATAAAAATAATAAGTTTTTCTATCTCCGCAGAACTGCTGGGCAAACCAGGGTTACCAGAAGAAATAATAAAACCGATAGTAACAGGAGACGACGACATGTTAAGAGAGGCTCACGTTATGGGGTAACTTCAGTTTATGGTTTGAAACAAGCAATTAACATTACAGCCGGTCGATTCTGTCGATATCTCACGGTGTTCACCGAGGCAGAGTGAACGACAATAGAGCTGTCATTCCATCTTATTTGTATGGTTTGACAACTCACCCGTCGTGCACCCTGCCCAAGTGTTCACTTCGACATGTTTCCAGAATCGCACTGCAGTAGTAGTCGCAACTGCTAACCAGTTTTACCAAGTAGTATCGAGTCAGTCACACAGCAACTGGTTTGTCGAGGCCAGATAATATACATTGACTCAAATAATGGTATATAGCTGCATCCGATGATCCTAACGCCAAAATCAAGTATAGTTTCATTTCGACATGAATGATGTTCACAATATTTCGCGAAAAAATATTAAATAGGGTCCATAGAATTTGCATGTTCTTCTCAAAGCTACCTATCCGACCTACTATCTAAATAAATAGTATTTAGATTTATTATTATTATTACTAACCCGTTCTGTCCCACTGCTGGGCAAAGACCTCCCTCCATTCCTTCCAATGTTCACAGTGTTTTGCCTCATCCTTGCAATTCGTAAGGAAGACATTCAGGTCATCCCGCCATCTCCTTCGTGGTTTACCGCGGCCTCGTCTCGCTGTTTCTGGGCACCAATCCTGTATTTTACGGGGCCCACAGATTGTCCGGCAAGCGGCAGACATGTCCTGCTTTTATGCCATGCCCATTTAAGTTGGGAAGCCTTTCGAGCCACATCAATAATTTTCATTTTGGAGCGCAGTGTATTGTTTCGAACGTGGTCTGTTAATTTAACACCTAGATTACCGAGATGACCGAGATTTATATTATAAATATTATGACACTTATGTATTACAATATTTACCTACGTTTCCAAAACGTAGGTAAATATTGTAATACATGCTTCATTATTTTAACTGAGCATCTGCTTGGCAATTCAAAAGTGCCTGTAAATGGTTTCATTTAAATTTAAACTTTATGTTAGACTCCCCAGAAAACAAAACACTAATACAGATTTCCCATCTTTACATAGCCTTGCAAGAGTCTTAAACTCCCACATGCATCGCGCGGACGATCCTACATCAGAGATACAGCCAATCAAACCAATGATAGGTTCGCTCAAGGATTCAGAAGTAATAAAGGCACTAAACGAAGAAATGATAAGACAGAAGGAAGAAGAGAGAAAAAAGGAGGAGAAGAAATGGACGACCTTCTTGCAGAAGCCGAAGCGGCCAGTGCCAAAAGCCAAGTTTGGGTATCAAGGATGGACAGAAGACGAGCATGCAGTGGCGGTGAGTTTATGATCATACTGAAAACACTACCTCTTTCCTTAGTTTTCATTATCTAGGTAGTGTGTGTTAATATCATAATACATATTAATATTATTAATGCCAGATTTAGGCATATCATTGTTTACTATGTATGTATTTATTCTGTACTAGCAGTTTGCCCGCGCCAATTAAGTACAAAATATGATTTTTCTCCTTTTCACCCACTTAAAGGTTGAATTACCTACATTATAAAAGTAAGCATTGTGTAAAATGTCATGTTCCTAGTCCCAGTGGTTCCAGCTGTGCTACATGGCAGTCAGTTTCTCTTCAGTTTTCTTGTGAATAATACTACCTGTAGTACTACCCCTCCTTTTCTCTTCTAAATCGATCCAAAGTTTATCTGTAAAAGCCCAATTTAGCTATAAAACCACTCTTGTGTCATTTTCGGTAATGTTTCTAACATCTCTCTTTTCTGTAACTTTTATGGTGTGCATAATGAAGAGTATTTTATCATTATATACACCTATGAACACATCCATCTATGAACTGGCCGGCCAGCTTTGTAAGTTAAATACAAACCGGAACTAGCAACACATCCAAAAGATTGTAAGCCAAAGCACATCTTTGAAGGTGTTAAATTGACAGCACATGGCTTCAACCTAATTTATTTCATAACGAGCTATTTGATCCGTCACACGATTGATATTTTTATCAATTTCATGGCCAAGTAGTGCAGAACTCACAAGTCTATTTATAGCAGCTTCCTTATTGACAATCGATATATTTCTTCCGATATGACATTCAGAATTTCTGGCAGAAATTCAATGAACTACTTCTGGCTAAGGTGGAAAGATAATATTCAGTTTTTGTTCGGTTTTTCTAGCGGGTGGTCGGTCGCGACATAGATTTTTAAATAGTGAGTTTTTTATTTCGAATTTGAGAATTTATTTAGGTTCTTATTATGAGTGTCGTCATCTTCTTAATTGCCATTGTCTTCGTTATAATATTTCTCATATGGGTATAGTTCTTTTCCAGTTTAATTAGAATAGACATAAGTTAATTCTATATTTAAACAATAACTTAAAAGCAGTGTTGAGTGGTGGACAGTGGTGGTATTACATCGTCTATACTGGATAACTTTTTTTCCAGTGAGTCGTAAACTTTGAGAACCACTTCTGCCCATGTAAATGAACAACTTTCCCCAAGAAAGCCATAGTCAATTCCTAAAAAAAAATTTGAACTTCCCATACAAAATTGTCATCAACTGACCACAATTTGTATGGGAGACTCAATTTTTTTTTAGGAATTGACTATGGCTTTCTTGGGGAAAGTTGTTCGTTGTTCATTTACATGGGCAGAAGTGGTTCTTAAAGTTTGCGCACTGGAAAAAAAATTACCCAGTATAGACAATAAAAGGCATCTGATTAGGAAAAGGTTTTGTAACATCCTTACAATCCATTTTAGTTATTGCCATGGGTTTTGATATCCACTATTAACGACCAACAATTTTAAACAACGTTTTATAAAGTTGTATGACTATATTGTCTACATAAACCAATCTATCGGTACTTGATAGAAACCTTTAGCCATATCCAATATGAATATTGTATTGTCTTCTTCACCTGATAGTAGGTTAGTCTTTTCTATATTTTTTTTTCATTTCAGGAACCTTATAAGGTGAAGATAGTGAAACAGGCCAAGCCTAAAGTTGCACCTGACTACAAACCGGAGGTATAGAATCATTATTGTTATGATTTACAATACACTTGTCAGTTACTACATCTCCAGGAGATGTGACGCCATTGTTTTACTATTGTGTCTGCTTTAATGACAGCTGATGAGCTAACCTAACATTAAATTGTTATTTCTTTAATTACCTTCTTACTTGTTCTTCTAATTCACAATTTTCTTGAATTTGAATCAGGATTGTTAATTTGCTTTTAAATGATAATTTCCTTAGACGATTATTTTTTGGGAATGTTTATTTTAACTTGAAACATCTTCTCTAATTCCTTGTCGATTATTATTTATTTTGTGTCTGCTTTTATTATTACTTAATTTAAGTTGTTGTTAAAAAAATATTCAGAGATTAAATAAATGAATATTATCAACTATAATCTCAAGGGTTTATTTTTCTGTATACATTTTATGATATTTTTGTTAAAATTTTCGTGAGTATTGATTGTTCTTGTGAAACACTTCAGTCATTCTTCACTAAAGCATTGAAAAATATTCATTTATTTGTCACCAATTTTAAATATACCTGTTTTATAAGCTTTTGCTATTCAAAAAACCTTGTTTATAACATTTGTGGTTGTCCAAGACACATTAATGATTTTTTTATGTCTCACATTATCCAGAATTTGTGACATTTTCAACAAATGGTCATCCAAAGGTTCTACTTTCTAATCAGTTGCTGTTATTTTACCAGCTAGTGCTTACCGCGCATAGATTGTGATTTTTTTTAATGTGATTAGCGAAATAATGAAACGAATTATTTTAAATGGCATTTATCATATTTTGCACATGATGCACTGTTTCCAATGCACCGGCAACTAGAAACTAGCCATTGCTAGGACTCAAAACAATGTTTGGGAATGTCCAAATGATATTATGGTAATAATATTAATCCCATGCATTTTCGACTTTTTGACAATCGTTCGCAAATTGATGTCGCTTTGTCAAGACTCTATTTAAAAAAAAAAATCCAAGCAAACCCCATCTTGAGTCTCATATAATGAATCATGTACCTATATTATAGTCTTTATCAACCACAACTGTATATTGCTCACCAATCACCCTTCGTTCACCACCTTGTTTCTCAGGACTTCGAAACTGGTCCCTTACCTTGGGAAGAAAGGGCTGTGATAGAATCCTCGCTACCTCCAGTCGAACCTGAGGAGCCTATCCTCATACCTGAGGTGCCAGAGTTTCTGGAAGCTGTCGATCCTCTGAAGGAAAGTGAGGTTCCTGATCTTGAAGATACCGGTGAGTTACTATAAATGAAAATTATTTCTGTAAATTATATGTAACAAACATGATGTAGGGACAATGAATCCTATTGAGTTGACAATGCATTGAGGTAAAAGGATACTACCTACCATGAGCGCTGGTAGAACTGTTGTCAAGGGGGTGCATCTGCACTATATCATCTCATACAGAGATAAAACTAAGAAGGATACGAGAGCGAAGCAAACTCGGTTTTAGTTTTTTAATATTTTTTATGTAATATTGAAAGCAGGGGGGTGCAAATGCACCTCCTTGCACCCCTATAGATATCTACTACCGATTAATTCGACGACTCATTGAAAATTTTAGTAGAAAAAGATACATGGCTGACTCCAAATGAATTGGAACAAGAGCGAAGGAATGATGACGTCTCCGGTGCGGAACCGAACTGTCAAACGTCAACATCCTATAAAATACCTTCTTATAGTAATAATAGAGGTTTAAAACGCGTGAATCGGGTGGCACATCATTGTGCCAGTGGCGCTTGACCGGCGCTGCCAGCGGCTCCACCGACGTGAATGCGAATAGCACATAAGCTTTTTCCTGGGGTAAAAAGTTTATGTGCTATTCTAGCCAGACTGTAATCTACCTCTGTGCCACATTTCATCTAGATCCGTTGAACCGTTCTGGCGTAATTGAGTAAGAAAAATACAACCACCCGTCCAGTTTCGCATTATGATAGCAGCAAAAAATAACGACAAAATAAAACCCAACAGGAATACCTCTCCCGCCGCCAAGAGAACCTACTCCTCCACCAGCGACAGAAGAGCAGGCGCCAGAACCTGAACCAATACCAGAAGTTCCAGAGGAACAGGAAGTAGCACAAGAAGAAGAGAAGCAGGAGACAGAAGAAGATTTGGAGAGGAGAATGGCTGAGCAACTAGTTAAGAGCGTACAAAAGATGGTCGGTAAGTAGACACAATCAGACAATTGCTTAAAGGTTGATCCACATATATTCGGGCCGTGGGCCGTGTCAGTCTGGAGCTCAAACAAATATCGGTGTTCAAGTCAACGGAAAATTGGAAACGCTGTAAGATTGTAATAAATCTTGATAAGATCATTTATTAACTCTCTATAAAATTATTGTGAACACATAATTTCGAAAACAATAAATCCCATGCAAATTCGATAGTTTACGATATAAATCCGTGTTATATCGAGAAAATTGTGTTTATAATCTTTCGCGATTTATTACAAACATACGGTTTTTCAATCTGGTGACATTTTCATTTTATATGAACTCGTTCAGGCCGTGCCCGGTACCTACGTGTCAGACCACGGCCCGGACACGTCCTGGGGCTCGAGTCTGCTATTGCAATCGTGTCTCAATGACCGGTCAGTGATCGAACATTTGACAACTTTGACAGTTTTTGTATGGGAAATGTGTCATAAGTTTGACGTTATACGTCAAAAATCGATCATTGACCGGTCATTGAAACACGATTGCAATAGCAGACTCGACCCCCTGACTGCTATGTGTGGACCTGCTTAATTTAGCAACATTCATTACGTACCGAGACCCCTCCGGGCCTCGGAAAGCACGAGGAGAGATAAGATAAGAGTACACGTACGCAAGATACTTAGGTCTTAAAAGTTGGTCAAGAACTTTAAAAAAAAAAATAGTTTTTTTTTTCTGAATTAAATTTTAATCCTTGTCTCGCAAAACGTCCATTGTACCTACTGCATATCGCGAAGTGATGACGTCAGATTAATGTAGTAGGTATCTGTTTATCATTGATTTTCAAACGGTCACAACATGAGAGATTTTTTCTAGGCTTTTAGATATAATAATAATAATTGACGGTACTTTTAGAGGTAATCGAAAAGTAGTGAT
Source organism: Melanchra persicariae (assembly GCA_947386135.1). Lineage (NCBI taxonomy): Eukaryota > Metazoa > Arthropoda > Insecta > Lepidoptera > Noctuidae > Melanchra > Melanchra persicariae. The sequence continues at coordinate 2,496,989 of OX376672.1, forward strand.
CTTTTTACAGATATCATTTCGTCAGAAAGTTCTAACAATGCTTGAAACTGTACTCATAACCAGTTTGAAGATGTATGCTATCGATAGTTTGATAAATGATGCTATTGGATGAAATAAAGTCGCGTGCACTATTAGTAGGAATTCACTGACAATTAGTATGGATTTGAAAAGTAAAGTATAATATAAAATACATAGGTAGTCCGTGAATACACTGCTGACTGATGTTTCCTTTCAGATCCTAACGCCAGTCTGGACCAACAATTGGCTCAGATGCGGGCACAGCTGGCGGCACTAGCTCAGATCCCCGAGGTCATCCAGCAGTCGCTGGAACTGGTCACGCAGAAGCTCAGCAATATGACTCATCAGGTATTTATTTAGTTCTGTTTGGTCGACGTTAAGTTCGACCGCGGCGAAGGTGTGACGATCTCATGGCCAGAGATCACTCCAGATAGAGAGGTATGGAAAACAAGGGGGAGGAGCCCAGCAGTGGGACACTATAGGATAATAAGGAAAAAACCCACCCTATTAATTTGTATCCTGTGAGATGATTTTCAACTTTTAGGTTGGCTAAATCTGTTTTTGTCGCCCGGAACCATGACATTTATCGTAGAACTAATAAACATCATCTCTTTTCAGGAGTCTCACGTAGAAGTGACTCAAGAGAGCTACTACCAAGAAGCGCAGCATGAAATGCAAACAATCCAAGAAGTAAACGAGAGTATCGAAGCGGCTCAGGCCGAAGCACAGCAAAATGAATCAGGCAAAGTGACGATAGAAGAGGTGAACGAGCAGATGGAGATGCAACAACAACAACAGATGCAACAGCAACAACAACAACAGATGCAACAGCAACAACAACAACTGATGCAACAACAGATGCAGCAACAACAGAACATGAGAATGACACCTGTCATGTCCGAAGAGGAAATGAGGAACGAAAAACAGAGAAAGGTAGGTTATTTTTTTATGATTCTGACACGGAATTCATTGGCAATATTTCTGGGGTTGTAAGCACAGGAACGGGTTGAGCGTTTTTGTCCAGCTGTAAACTGAAAACAGTTAAGAAAGTGCGAAAGAGAGAAAGCAACCAATTGTTGTCTTATTCTTACATTTTTATTGGGACACGTAATAGACTTGAAGTTTGCAGTGTCGCCTTCATATTTTGTCATTAGAAAAGAAATGGCTACCTATTCATTATCTGCCTAGCTTTTTCCCAATTATATTGGTGTCAGTGTCATTAAACCGGGTTTAGCCGAATACCAGAAAAGACATGGCTATTGATAAATTATATTTACTTATTTTGTAAATCTGTTATTTACATAAAAACTTGGGCTTGGGAATCCACTTTGGGCTCAACTTTCAGTACGTAAAACGGCAGATGTGTTCATCACAAATTCAGGGAACATATGATAGAAAAATAAATTATATTCAGGTACAGAATTATCACCCCCAGAAATATTGCCGAATAATTGTCACTCCGCTACGGGGATGGTTGAAGATTGAAAAAAAAAATTGCTTTAAGCATAATATTCGTGTGCGGCTTCCACCACTATAATTGATTCATGCCTATCTACAACAACAACAACATTTTTTTTTTTTAACAAACCTTTGAATTTCAAAATCTCCTAATCCTTAAAACATCTAGGAACAAGAAAGAATAGAACATGAGTCACGTTTATTGAAGCATCACCCTACTCCCCGGGTTGCCTCTGCTACGCCGAAGCCCAAGAGGATGTTCGGACCCCTGGACCCCGACGAGGCCAGGGCTGTGGTGCTCCCCGGAGGAAGGAGATGGAGACAGCAACAGGACGTCTATGACGAACAGATGATCAAGGAAATGTTCGAGAAACAGTCGGAAGTCATCCAGGGAAAGGCTATTGGGTATAGTTGATTTTGGTAGTTCTAAGTTTTTAGGTTAATGCCCGATTCTACCACAAATTACCTACTGAATACGTTTAGCGCTAAACGTGGATAACTTTTTTTTTTCTTTATTGATTTTATGGGATTTTTTGTACCTAAAATAACGATGACAATCCCATCGTACCTTATGCTAATGTCTTTTCCTATACTTCATCCGAGTAGGTAGTTAACTAAAGGTAAACAAAAAAAACCACGTGACTTAGTTAACCGACTAAATGTAATACCAGTCTATTCAGTTGTCATGATACGTTACAGTTGAGAAGCTGTATGATGATGCTAAATTGAAGAGTACCTACTCTTCAATTTAGCAACGTTATTATTCGTTAATAACGTTGCTAAATTGAAGAGTACAACTGTGACGTAGCATGGCAACTGAAGTGATTGGTATTACGTTTAGCCGGGTAACCCTGTCACGTGGTTTTTTTGTTTACCTTTAGTTAACTACCTACTCGGATGGAGTATAATTATAAATTAAATAAACTTAAGGAATATAGCATTCTAGCTGCATCCGAACTTGGTGAAGCTAGAATACTATGAAAGGCACCAACATCTACATAAGTTAAGGTACCTTTTTAAAACTACTTTCCCATGATCTATCGGATAGGAAACGCTCTCTTCTGTTTCATGTTAAAGAAAGAAAGAAAAAAACATTTTTATAGAACAGGACAAAATAAGGAAAGAAAAAAAAATGGTAGGTATAGAAAAAATAACAAAAACAGCTTATGTAGATACAGTAAAATAAATCTGTTTGTTCTTATTATACTTAATTATAGTTTAGATAACGTTATGTTTCTATAAATATTTTGAAGATGACAAGACCTATTGATGTTTTAGAACAAGAGTGCAAATTCTACTCTTTTTTTAAGCAACTTCCGCATTCACACCTGTTTTTTATTAGTGATGGGTTGCTCTTGACTCTAGACAATGTCAGAGATGACAGAGACAAAGTCTACGATGGAGCGAGCTTACCCAGAAGGAGCCTGTTCACTCTAACTTTGAAGAGATTAGGGTTGTAAGACAGAAGCGGTAACAGTGTTCAGTTTCTGTCAACTGCTTGAAGTTGACAGGTACTTAGGTTTAGCGCTAAACGCATTTGTGGTTTTTGGGGTGAGCGGGTCTTGATGTAATGAAGACTGAAAACATTTAGAGCTAGCGCAGCATGACTATAAAAAAAGGAAAACAAATTGTAGAAGTTACAACGGCTTGTTAAAGACAGAAAAGCGGTAACTGTGGTCATACCACGACTGTGCTCTTTGTTTTCGACTGACTTACTTATTTTAATATATCTAATTAGTTAGCAAGATAGTGGTAGCAAGAAATTTTAACAATAACATTTTACCTTAGGGAAATTCATATTTTTTTAAACAATCTATTCAAAGTTCTATTTTTCACGTCACTAATATAACTATTTAATTTTATTCGTCAAGCTAGGAACACACTTGCTAGCACCGATGCAAAAAGTGGACAAGTGTGTTCCTGGCTTTAGAAATAAGACAACTTCGAACCCATTGTTGTAGCATTTATAAACATTTTGTGTATCATTTTAGGTTCCAAAGCGATCGAGTCCATGACACCAGGTTTGACATGCCATTACATTATTTTTAAGTCTAGCAACCCTATCTGACCCGGTGGCTTTAACCATAGACGTAATAGTTCTACATATTTCTCTAAAGTGACAAGGAGAAAAACTCTTGTTCCTTTTTAAAGTGTATTTTTAAACTTTGTCTAGACTTTAAAGAGAAAATGTGAGATTATAATCGGCGATAATGATTGCCAAAAAATAAAAACGTAAGCGATCACGTTTGCGGAACTTGTTCGAAAGAGTTACCGCGGCCCTGGAACGCCAAGGGCATTAGAAGGAACACGGATGGGTAAACATTAAGAGTCTTACACTCCCTTCTGCTCCACCCAGAGCGGAAAGAGTCATTTGATGATTTACCATCCAAAAAAAAGGGATCAAATGTCATTTCGCTAGTGCTTGTCAATCTCTTGACAGTCTTTCGACAGTCATTATCGTTGATAAAATGTAAATTTTGTATATTGCTCCTAGTCTGTCATATTTGGTCACCAACATCGCCGCTGTCACCAGTTCAGATATGCTTGTTGTACTATACAATTATACATCTTATTATGTACATTGCTGCTTTAACTTGGTATTTGCTAAGCGACCGATTATATTATACTCTTATATTGACGTCACCCTGATACACCAACAACGTAGCAAATTGATCAGCTGCCTAGCCTTTTCTCAACTATATCAGGGTCTGCTTTCAGTCTAATGGGATGCAGGTGAGTTCCTGTAGTTTACATTGAGCAATTGCGTATCTGACACACACAACTCTAACTGGTTTCCATGACCCACCAGGGCGGGAAATCTTGACATGGTTAATGATAGCCTACCGACCGAATTCGGTCGATAAGTCAAAAGGCCACAGGTACACAGTCAAACAAGATCGCGATCAACGGATCTGCGGCCCTACCATGACGTGTTAAAGCGTGAGTCGTTCGAGCGAGAAGGAGGGATGGAGCTATACACCCTATATAGCTGATCATTGATTTTGATCGTGGATCGCGTTCCAGATTGACTGTGTACGGGTGGCCTTAGGACTTTCGACCAAATTCGATCGGTAGGCGATCGTTAACCATGTCCAGACTTCCCGCCCAGGGTTGCGGAATTTGTTCGAAAGAGTCACCGCGGCCTTGGAACGCATTGGAGGAACACGGATGGGTTTCAGTCAGTAAGAGTCTGACACTCCCTTCTGCTCCTACCAGAGCGGAAGGAGTCATTTGATGACTTCCCAGCGTTAAAAAAAATACCCACGCGTGGTCTTCGCTGAATGTGTAACTATTGTGTCTGCTGTGTGGACCCTGAAAAAGAATTGTCGTGTGTCAGAAGTCTGGAAGTCAGCTTTGCTAAGGCATATCGTGATACCAAAAAAAAAGAAAAAAAGGGGGTTGCGGAGATCATATTGCAGTCACTCCATGTAACATAACTGGTATTCAGCTACATCAGGTTAACCTGGAAGCCGACCCCAATTCTGTTGGGAAAATGGCCGTCAGATAAATCATTGCAGATCTTTAAAACCAATTGTTTTACAATTCAATGAATTTGGCAAGGTTTTCTTCATGTTGCAATGATTGGCAACACGCTTCGATACGAGTATGTCTGGCAACGTCGCTTGGGTGTCGTGGAGTATTGCATGCGAAAAATAATGCAAATACCAGTCGCTTAGTGAATGCCGAGCTTTAGACAGGGTCAATTTAAATGATGTTTTTAGAATTCGCGATAATTTTTAATGTCTGTGTCTATCATGACAAAGTTCAAATTAACAGTAAAAATGATGAAGATGATGATGAATGATGAAGTGGACACTTAAAAATCATCTCAAAATGCGCATAGCTAAAGTACTTAGCTGATGACGATGGTTTGAAATTATCTCGTATTAATAACTAATTCAAGTAAATTTTGCGAAACTGCCCAAATGGTATCGCCGCCGGTCAATTCTGTTAAAATCTCACCGTGTAAACTGACTGTGACTGTGTGAAGAGTGCGTGATATGAACTCTATCCTCCGGTGTAATACGGATGATTCCTGGTTAAAAATATATTTTTTTTTTTTTATGAATGAGCTAGCTCATGACCTCGATCACGCCTGATGGAAAGCGATAGATGAGGTCCATGATGAAAGCGAGCGTGCCCAGAAGATGCCTTGAGGCACTGGTACTCCCACGCGTCAACGAAACACAGATATGATTCTATTTAGTCCGTCAGTTAGATTATCGAAAAATATTGGACTCGTATTTTTTGCTTTATCAAATCGATAAAAAAGACGAAGATAAAACTCACCAAAGATCAGGAGTGGGGCCTATGACGTCACGTGTAAGTAAAAAGTGTACTTACACGTGTCGTCACACTAGTTTTCAACGTACTGTATCGTTTTTATTTATTATTTACCTACGTGAAAAAAGAAAAAAATAAGTGTCTAATATTTTTAGGGTTCCGTACTCAAAGGGTAAAAACGGGACCCTATTACTATAGATTCCGCTGTCTGTCACCAGGCTGTATCTCATGAACCATGATAGCTAGACAGTTGAAATTTTCACTGATGATGTATTTCTGTTGCCGCTATAACAACAAATACTAAAAACAGAACAAAATAAATATTTAAGTGGGGCTCCCCATACAACAAACTTGATTTTTTTGCCATTTTTTATAGATGCACGAAGGGTTACGTACCCTTCGTAACCGTAACACTTCGTGCGCGAGTACGACTCGCACTTGGCCGTGTCTAATATTTTTTGGAAATCTATCTGACGGACTAGTTACATTTTTTAGTCATCTACCCTATTCCATCTCGTTTGTTTGAATGGATTCACTTCATGTTCACTTCACTTATATTTAACCGGCGAGATATTTACAGAAACTGCTGGGGCCAGCGAGAAACAGGAATGCAGCTATACACCCTATATAGCTCCCTCCCTCTTTCTCGCTCGAACGTCTGACGTTTTAACACGTCATGGTAGGGCCGCTGATGTCTAAAGATGACAGAATTTAATTTGACCTTGTGTTGCATGTAAATTAAACGTAGATAAGAATTTTATTTTAATAAGAATATTGTGGCTGGCAATACACACACAAATCGTTATTCTAAATGTTTTAGTAAATATTTTAGGTCGACTTTTATAAAAATCAAAATAAGATAGGCCAAATGGTTTACCTGTTTTTTATCACAATCCAATTTTTCCAGCGATTAGTTTATCAATGAAAAATACGATTTAAGCAAAGTTGACGTAAAAAAGAAAAAATCACCGGTCCAGTACATTTGTTTTCGTCTAAGTAACTCGCCATTTTGTCTAATAAGGAGTAGGTAGGTCACAGTTGTTTATTCTTTTTTGCGTAAAACGTGTCTTCGATGGAATAAAATTTAATGGTGATGAAAACGAGTAGTACACAGATGTAGTAGTATATAGCTATTTATATCATTTGTAAATGTGTACCTACGTATGTATGTATGTATGTACCTATTTGTTAGAATTGTATACGTCCATGTTTTTGTCCGTTTTGAAAAGTAGATCATTGTATTTTTTGTATCATGCGCTTTTGAAATGTGTCGTGTAAAAAGTAATTGTATTGGCGATGCAAAAATTACGCGCCTCTGGCGGTGAAATTAAAAAGTTGCCTAAGAACGACACTTGCAGCGTTGCCAACACAAATTTATCAAATTCCCCGAAAATCTAAGTAAAATTCCCTAACTTGAGATTCCCTGCAGTTTGGGGAATTTCCCACACTTTGGCAACGCTGGACGAAAACTGTCAAAGTGTCGTTCTTAGACTACTTCACCCTTTGCATCGCCAATAAAAGGCAACACAAAATGACATTCTGAATTTCTGACGCCAATTCTCGTACTCGAAAAGCGTTCAAAGTCGCCATGCCATCTCACTATCTCAGCAAAATCAATGTCAAACACCTGTCAGAATGTAGAAAAATTAGAGAGGTGGTTTTGACAGTTTGCGACGCTCTTTAAAATACGAGAATTGCCCCTTCTGTCAGCGATAAAAAAAGTCGGGATCGACACCTACTGAAATGTCACGTGATCAAGTCTAAAGCATTTTGGACTTGACAAGCGTTATCAGTGATTTAATGTCACTTTGTCTAATTGTTTGTTATTTATTTAATTATGTTAGTAAAAATCGTTGTGTACGTTCGTTTTTTTTTGTATTGTCCATGTTTATGTGTCGTTAGATATATATATATAGTTTTTTTTTTAAAATATGGGTATCGTTGTAGAGTTTCATCGTTCACACGTTGGACCGTTATATCTTAAAATCTCAGTTTCTGGAATGAAAACGGGCTGTGAAATAAAATACGGTCAAACAGTGTTTGTGAAGAATCGTCAATCTCAGCAATAGCCAGAGAGAGAAATTTGGATTTAGAAATTTGAGGGCTGCTTTATAGATTTTCATAAATGTGCTGATTCTCAGATATTTCTTTTTTATTCTGATTAAATTATATTGAAACGATATTTACTATCTATTTTCCACTATCTTTCCACATTTTTCATTGCTTATTTCTGTAAATATTTATTGAAAAAACAAAATGGCGGCGGCATTAGCATTTTCGCGTCCTAAGTTTTGTTTTTTTGGTTACACATATTTATGTTTATAGCTAGTCTGCTTGCTTATGTGTCTGTTTTTCTGTTTGTTTGCATGTGCGCGATGCAGATTGACAATTGGAACGAAATTTGGCCATGGGGTGATACCAAGTCTTACTGTAGGAAATATAGGTATGTGGATAGCTTAGTTTTTTTTGTTTATATTTAAATAAGTTATTAGGGATTTGGTAATAAGTGTAAAAAATAAAACGAACTTATTAAGCTCCGGCCCCGACATGTGAAAATTCCCAAATAAAAAATAAATCTTATGTAATTGGTAAATAAACACTAAATTCGCGATTAATTCGGCGCACACCGGTGTGTTGCCGGTGCTTGAGCACCGATTTAGCAAGAATTTTAAAAATGTTAGGTATTTGCTTCTTGTAGGACCCATAACTTTTTTGTTTTCTTTTTTATATATCTAACTTGCGTACACAATGACAAAACCATAGACATATATCTCAATGGACAAAACGCTTAGCACAGTTTTGTGTCAAGGCCATGTCACTTTGACAGCTGACTCTTAACATTGTTTACCATACATGTGAGGAAAAAATGGGTTTCGTTTTTATGAAAATTTACATTGAACCTGTTTTTATAAGCTCTCAGACCTACCAGAGGTCCTACCTGTTCTATGATAAATAAATGAATTAGCAACAGGCCAACAGTAAATGACATCGTGCGTGACTCGTTGATGTTATTATAAACCGTTGAAGGTATGTATTTCAGAGCAGACTTTGTTTTTCTATTTACAAAACTCAATACTCTATAGAAATAAAGGCCTATTTTTCACCAAATCCCTAAACTTATTTTAAAAATACAATATGAAAATTTGTGCGAGAAACAAGCATAGAAAATTATTACTTAGCTTAACTTTTTTTTTACAATGTCAACACATTCCAGAGAGTCGAACTGTCATCTAGTCGACTTCCATAGACTAAGGGAGACTATGATCGATACGTATGATAAGTTGATCGAAGTGAGTTTCATCGTTTGGAAATTGGTTTTTAAGCATGAACTCTCAGAATCAACATGCCATTATATTTTGCCGCTCTTTTTCATAGGCTGTAAGTGACATTAGTGGCATAGACTCGACGAGCTGTACGGGCGATTCTGTAAGCATTTCGCCCTGTAAACTGAGGTGAAGTGTGCAGTCAAACCATACAAACAAGATGGAATGACAGTTCACTGTATGATTACTCCACCCAAGTTTACACAGTGAGATGTTGACAAAATAGTCCGGCTGTCGGATAATGTTAAGGTGGATACAGACTTTGCGAGGTATGCGCCGCGAATGGCGCACAACGAATGCCTCGCAAGGTGTGTATCTTCATATTCGTGGCGAGGCATGTGCTACGCACGTTTGAGGGCGAGCCAACGTATGTCGGCAAAAGCTTCAAGATCAAAGCACCTCAGTGCGAGCATTACATTAGTTGTGGACGTAGTCGCGCATGCACGTTCGAGGTGTGGGCCGCGTACGATATCCACGCACGCCACGACTGAGAAAATGAAGCTGCAGCCTGTTCGTAGCACATGCCTCGCCACAAACATGAAGACAGACAAACGAGGCATTTGCTTCGCACGGAATCGCACGCGATGGCTCGACCCGAGCATATGTTGGTATATTTTTTCGACACGCACGCCTCAAGCTGAGGCATCCGTGTGCGCCGTGCGCCGCGCATGCCTCGCAGTCTGTATCCACCTTAAACATCTCAGCGAGAAAACTTCGGTAGTGTGAACTGTCATTTGTCAGCTCACTTCACTTAAGTTTTTAGGTGAGATGTTTTCATAGAATCGCATGTTATTCTTCTTTCAGAATCAGCCACTCATTTGTTTTTGTGGATTTTGTTTTTTCTGTAGGTAATGTCATAGACATAACCGTCTAAATTTTCACTTAAAGGGAGCGTGCAGGAACTCATAGGTGGTAGCACATAACTGTCAAGGTATTTTTAAGCAACAGATTCGAATTTGCGCCTCTAGATGGCATTGTCCACTCCCGGCACATTCCTCTAAAGGTGTCAGCACAGAAGCGTCAATTTAAAGTACTTACAACGTAAAAGTTTCGAATTTGCAACGCTAGATGGCACGGTCTACGGCGTGCACGTTTCTTACACGCGTTCACCATTCAAGAAGAACGACATTTTTAATGTCCCAAGCACACGACCGCACCCGAAGATTGTTGACCGCGAATCGTGAACGCTTCGGTCAAGTTGGGCCAATTACAGCCCAATTTGTGGCGTCAAAAATATTTAAGTACCTACCTAAATGGTAAAGATACAATATTTTTTAGTATAGCCTTGTTAAAAATCGTTATTAGGTTTCTACATTATAGTATAAAGTATATATTTGTTTTTAGCAAATAAATACCACAGATTACCTAAAAGTATCGCCGACCACAATATTCTTATTCTCAGCCACCAGCATTTTGTAACATAATCATTCAGACAAAATGTATTTCATATATTTTGCGATTTGTTCCCTTTTTTAGCGACCCTCGTTTGATAGCTTGGGACTTGATATCATCAAAGCAGAGAGGGCGCGCGCCCAGGGCGCTGACAAACAAGATAAAATGTACGGCGTCAAAGAAACAAAATATACTTAGCGTCGCGGAAGCGCGGCCAGACGTCATACATTTTCATTACAGCGCCCTAGACGCGAGCTCGCCTCACGCCCGTAGCGCTTTGTATATCAAATCCCTAAGCGTGCTTCAGACCTTCCGCAATGATTTAATTTTGCTCTTTTAATTAACATTAAGTTGGCCGCACATTAGCATTTAACATTGTTGAGGTTCCCTTAGACTTTTGCGATGCGACCACATTTCAAAATGCGATCCATCGTGGTCCGGTCGATGGGGAATCGGAAGTTTGGACAGTTCCTTATCAGATAGAAAAGATAGAGAAAATAGTAGTCAACCTTTCCCAGTTGGTAAATTGTAACAAATACATGTCGTTTTAAGACGTGCAACTGACATTAAAATGAAACCAATTCGCACAAAGCGTTTTTAAACGTCTTTTCCAATGCGCACAGAAAAGGATTGGAACTCTCTACCTGCGTCTGTGTTTCCGAATGCATTCAACCCTAATCTCTTCAAAGTTAGAGTGAACAGGCTTCTTTTGGGTAAGCTCACTCCATCGTCGACTTTGTCTCTGTGTCCTCTGACCTAGACTAGAGTCAAGTGCAAACCCATGTCAAATAAAAAAAAGAAACCTTGTGTCGTCCTAATAGAACTGCCGGTCCATTCTGTCGACATCTCACGGTGTTCACCTAGGCGGAGTGAACGACAACTGAGCTGTCATTTCATCTTATTTGTATGGTTTGACAACTCACCCGTCGTGCGCTCCGCCCAAGTGTTCACTTCGACACTGATCATCGCGCAAAAACGAAATCGTCTCGTTCATTTGTTCGGCACAAACGAAAAGCTGCCTCTGCCAGCCTGGCAAATAGGAATTGCAAATCCGCTTTTGAAATGAAGAATGTCAATAAATGTTGGTGGTTCAATGACCGATATTACAAATGTATCTGGCGCCCACCATAGCTAAAGTGCGGCCAGCAATACGTAGGTCCCTCCCCACTCCAATTTTCAAACCTAAACGAAGCACTTAATTCCGAAAACGCACTGCCGGGCTGCTTGCTTCTCTGCCAGAGTTGCGGAATTGTTCGAAGCCGGAGGGAGTGTCAGACTCTTACTGACTAATACCCACCGTGGCCCTTTGCGTTCTAGGGCCACGGTGGCTCTTTCGAACAATCCCGTAACCCTGGCAGGCACTAGCTCTAGCGGGCTCCGCCAACTACTTAGCCGCCTCTCAGTACGTTTACTGTCAAACTCAGTGCTTTCCAAAAGTGACTGGACCGCGACCCACCCAAAAAAAGCTTTCTATTTAGGGTCTAGACACAGTCCCATTCTATTAGCGAATGCGACTGTCGATACCAAATTACAAGTGATTGATCACGTATCATTTCGACAGAGTTTGTCAATCCCATACATATTTGACGTTTTGACAATCACCTTCGCCACGCTACCGCTGAATGTCACTTATTTAAAAACTAAACTCTTGGCTGTCATGAAGAAAAAAATGGTGAAAAAAGATTAAAATTTATTCGTTTACAAATAGTAAACGAATAAATTTTAATCTAAATCCAAGGGTACTTTAAGAACTGTTATTTAAATACAAGGTGTGCTATTTTCATGAGAAGGATGTGTTTGTTTCCTATGATTCATAATAATAACAGCGGTAGCATAGGTTTCGGCAAAGACTTTGCCTACGATTCGCTTAAAATAACGACATCCTAATCGTATAATGCACCTAATGTGCCAAACAAACTGGGTGAGATTTGACACAATTAGGTGCATTTCACAATTCGGAAGTCGTTTTTTAAAGCGAATTGTAGGCAAAGGAATCGCACTGCATTCACTGAAACACTACACCGGTCCCAAGTAATTTTTGCGTCGGGTGGGTCGCGAGCCATAGTTTGGGAAATACTGCCTAACTTCTAGACAAACACTCTAATTGGTGACTCATTGCAGGATAAACTTCATGAAGTATCAAAAACCTCCGGTTTCTCTCGAACACCTGAAGCATTCCGAAGTGTACAAGCTGATCCACGACGAGGATCAGATGCCTCCGCGGAAGGTGGAAATGAGAGGCCCCGTGATGTGTGAAGCAGAGTATAGAGAGGTGAGGAGAAATATCAAGTCCTCCCCTGAAGGATCCAGGCAACTGGATACCTGGCCAGTGTAAAAATGCGGCGCAATCAATGCGCGCCTGCAATAAACAGCTTGCAATTATGCACATGGGCGTGCGTTGCTATTCACTTTTTGGCAGGCGCGCCTACAATTGCTTTAAAATGACGAGTCCGTGTTTACGGTCCGAGGTATAGCACTTGCGGACAGGGGGGCGAAGCTATGTGAAATTGTGATGGCAACTGATCCCAATTATTTAGTTGAAAAGGCTAGGCAGATAATGAGAGTAAGAGTCGATTTTTGAATAGTCTGATAACTTTTACATGAGGAATAAAAATAGGCCGTTTGACAGCTTTTGAAACAACCACATTCAAACAGCCATATTAGGGCCTGTGCACATCACGTTTTTAAACGTGCCGTAGACGCGCGTTTGTAGCGATACACACGCGAGTCAAACGCAGCCAGTAAGCTCTGTAGTATAGAAGCGCGCCGTCGACACACGTTTCTAAAACGCGCGTCAACGGCGCGTTTAAAAAACGTGATGTGTACAGGCCCTTAAGCCCGTCGCTCGTTGCGGTCGCAGCCTTGACGATACAGTTGGCGCAGTACTTAAGTGATTGGCTGCTGCGGAACAAATATTTGTATAGCCTATAGATAGTTCTTCAGAGTCTAGCTGTTTGTGCATGTGAGTTTGTATATTTGTAAACGCTCCCACGATACAGGAGAAATTCCTAGTGTGGGGCAACGTTTAAAAAAAAGCCTAGAACTTTTGGGAGGGTCATTGTAATAGTACCAAAGATTCAAATTATAAAACAAGTTGAGTAAATCGGACTTTTTCGCTTTGAAAAACCAATTGAAAAATTTGTCGGAAGTCAAATTCTAATCACGATTTATTTATTTTCGCAGCGTTGCCGTTCGATGACACCTGCCGTGGAAAAGAAGCATCTGCAAATTCCTCAGCAGTTCCACCCTTAATCTAGTTATAAGTTGCTAGCTATTACAGCGACTGCGCCCGCTTAATAATGCCTACCATTATTGCATAGACAGGGTTACTTTGCAGACAGTGTTAATATTACGTTTAGCAAGATCATTTAAAAAATATATACACGTATTTTTTTGTTTTACCAGGTTTCAAACCAAAAAAATCAAAAGTAGGTACTTAAGTCACTCTCTTCAATACTTAACATCGAGATATGCGATGCGAATTCTTCAAATATAATAAAACTAGCTGACACGCGCAACATTGTCAACGTCACATTTTTCATTAATGCCTATGCCTATGTATGTGTTGTTGTGTTGTCTCGATAAACGGGCTATTCAACACTAAAATATTTTTTAAATTCGAACCAGCAGTGCGATTCTGTATACATGTCGAAGTGAACACTTAGGCGGGGTGCATGACGGGAGAGTTGTCAAACCATACAAATAAGATGGAATGACAGCTCAGTTGTCGTTCACTCCGCCTAGGTGAACACCGTGAGATGTCGACAGAATCGACCGGCAGTAGTTCCAGAGATTAGCGCGTTCAACCAAACAAACAAACTCTTCAGAATAATAAGCACACGGTAATACAAAGTCTCCGGAGTAGCCCTGTATAAAAACTTATAGTCCCATACAAAATTTCACCTCCTTTTTCCCCCCCAAATAATGTCAATATCTAAAAATCCTAAAACGCGTCACTATTTATTAAGATAAGTATACTTAGTTAATCATACAACGAAAATGTACCTACATCCAAAATATTCAATAATCCAATTGTCATGCCCTAGTCGTTTTTAATTTTTTGTACTTAAAAATGGAAGATGTGTTTTATTAATAAAATGTTGTGTTACTGATTGACTTTGCATTTCAATTATTACTCTTCTAGGTATGCGATGCAAAGATTCTAACTAGCGCCACTAGTGTCAAAATTGTGAAGCTGTCTAAGAACGACACTTTCGACAGTTTTCGCAGGGAATCTCAAGTTAGAGAATTTTACTTTGATTTACGGGGAATTTAATCAATTGGTGTTGGCAACCCTGCAATTGTCATTGGCGCAGGCGTAATCTTTGCATCCCCTCTTTGTGTAGTTGCGAAATTATTCGAAAGAGTTACCGCGGCCCTGGAACGCAAAGGGCATTTAAAGAAACACGGGTGGGTTTTAGTCAGTAAGAGGCTCACGCGCCGTCCGAGCGAGAAAAGTCATTTGATTTTCCACCCAAAAACAAAAGGAAAAGAGTATAGTATAGTAGGTATTTACCTACTGTTTCGAGCTTGTGGAGCGAAACATTTCATAATTCGTGTTGCGAATACAAAGGAGACGTAGGTACAATTACTGTACTTACATTACAATTTAAGGTGATAGATAGAATATCAAATACTTTATTGTAAAACAAAATTAAACAGACTTCAAAACTGTATTAATTAAATAACAAAAAAACCGGTCAAGTGCGTGTCAAGCCTCGCGCAGTGTATGGTTCGGTTCGGTAGTTTCACGTCACAATTGCCGACATAGAATGTTGCTTGAATATTTTAATTGAGTTCACGGTTTAACGGTTAAAAACGGCTGTAAACAACTTTATCTACTTCCATGCTATAAATCCTCTAAGTATAAAGTTTCTGAAACAGTTAGCTTATTGCCAACATTAAAACAACCAGTGTAACCATAATATCAACCAAACGAGTGATATACCATTACGCGACTCCTTCGCTTTTTTAAATGGGATCGAAAACCGAAGGAATCACCAAACATCCACATTCTCACTACTCAATTCGTGATCGATGTTTATGAATTTCAAAAAAAGAACATTGTCATGCACGCGCGTTCCACTACGAAAGCGCTGTTAATTTAAAAAAAAAACTTATAGGTTATTTGAATCCACGTCGTGTCCCGCCACACCACCAGATATTTCTAATGCAGCAAAGGAGTTTTCTTACCAATTATTACCAGAAAAGTCGAGAAAACAATATGAAAAGGCGTAAGTACCAAGGTAAGTAAGTAGGTAAACACTCAAATTTTCCGATGAAATTCAACATACGGCGATACCCGCCACTGCGGATGAAGCGGTCGCCTGCGGGCACCGCTGCTCTTCACGCCACACGGCACCACGCGCCGCATCTTCATAAACAAAATTGTACATTGCCATATGTTTGTATTTGCGCGTGTGATGATGCTAGTCGTTGCACGCACCGCCTGTTTGTAAACTGGAAAAAACGTCCAGACACGCCACGCCGCGCCGCACTAAACGCGCGACGCGACGCCCCGCTTCCCCATAAACGAGGCCTTACTCGTTAACTTGCAAAATCTACAAACTGTGATAGTTTCGTAGCACTTAGAATAGAAATTCCACTTTTAAGGGGGTGAAGAATTAGCGGGAAAATTGTACAAGTCTTTTGCAGACGAAGTTTCAGGCGAAGTGATTCTAAATTGCATCGTGTGCGTTGCGAAAACTATTGTTGGCTAGTTTTCGCAACGCACACGATTCAATTTAAATGATTAAACAGTTTTTTTAAATTAACATCTTGGGTTACTTTGTTGGAGTTTTCGAAGGGATAAATTTTTGTTTTTGGAACTAAAACATAGCCTTTTATGCTCAGTGATAAGTGTGTTAACTGATAATATTATGATAACATACTATTTGTTTTAAATTAGGCTCTAGTCTTTTGAGCCTTTTCACTTCAAACAAAAATACAAATAATTTCTTTTTTTTTAACTTTGACCCACACTAGTTATCTCCGGTATCGTGGATGCGTTTATAAACTTACATACACAACCACCCAGAACAAGTATCTGTAGGCTATACAAATATTTGCTCCGTGCGGGTATCGAACCCGCGACATGCAGCGCAGCAGTTGATCTCTCAACCACAGCGCCAACAGTGCCACAAAAATATAGATAATCTAAATACTGCTACATTCTGGACTGTTTTTTATGTATTCGTGAAATATCATGATTTGTATGAAAGACTTGAAAGAATACACCAGAAATTTAATTGCAGTGGGTTGCCACCTAAAAAAATAATGTACCTACGTATGGGCTTTTTCAGTTGGCAAGTGTCAAGAAAGATGCAATGACAGACGTAGGTAGATAAAAAAGAATTGATTTAGGATGCAGATGTAGATTAGTGTAGAATATGAGACAGAAAAATAAAACACAGTTACCGTATATTTATTGGTTTTATTACTAATAATAAGTAAATTTTAATGTCTCAGTAGGCACTTAACATCCTGTTGCGGAATTGTTCTAAAGAGTTACCGCGGCCCTGGAACGCAAAGGGCATTTGGGGAAACATGGGTGGGTTTTAGTCAGTAACAGACATTTGATCATTTCCATCCAAAAAAGGCACTTTTCATCCTGATTCTTCTACCGCCATGCAGATTCCATCGACCTAATTCGGTTGATAAGTCCAAAGGTCACCCGTAGGTACATAGTCTATCGCACAATCAAAATCAATGATCTGGGCCTCAAGTCTGCTATTACAATAGTGTCAGAATGGTCTATCATTGATTTCATAATTGTGGATTTTGACAAGTTAAAAAGCGTCATTATGACTTTCCAACGGTCAACCACTGACACTCCATTGAAAGAAATGTCATAGAATGGTAATCTCGTACATAATGACAAATGAATGACAGACATAAGCGGTAATCTGCTACAATTTTGACAGTTCCTTCGATCAGTGACCTACCATTAGAACGTTATTGGGCAGTCATAGCTTTTCAAAGACATTGAATATTTAGAACCACGATTCTATTACGAGGCCATTGACCTGGTCTGGTGGACACTGGCCTAGATAAAATAGTCTATGCCTGTGTCTATCGGTCGCACAGCGGGGATCTGGAGGCAACTGGGCTCACACAACACCTCAGTGAGGCGGCGGATGCGGCTCAGCAGCGTTACCCTTCTGCCCAATTGGTGTTACTGGGGGACTTCAACGCCCACCATCAGGAGTGGCTCTTCCCATACCAGTGCACAGACCATGCTGGACGAGAGACGCGAAAGCTAGCGCTAGCGTTAAATCTCACCCAGCTGGTCCAGGGGGCAACGAGGGTGCCGGATGTTGATTCGCACACAGCCAATTGCTTGGACCTTCTGCTGACAACAGATCCAGACCGCTACTCGGTGTCGATTTCTTCACCACTAGGAAGTTCCGACCACTGTCTGGTGAAATCTGTGTCCGTCTACTCCCCGCCCGATCCTAGCCCTAGAGGCACCCGGCGGGTTTGGCGATACAGGTCAGCAGATTGGGATGGCATGCGATCTTTCTTCGCATGTTATCCTTGGCAGCCTACTTGCTTTTCTTCGACTGACGCTTCGTCGTGCGCGAACGCCGTGACGGATGTGTTGCGGCAGGGAATGGAGTATTTCATTCCGTTCTCTGACGTAGCAATATCTGGCGTGGCTCGTCCATGGTTTGGTGCCGAGTGCAATCGCGCCGATGCGCTCAAACACGCGGCGTACCTAGCATGGGTCGACGCTCGTACGCGCAAAGCGGATGACGTGAGTCAGAAGAAGAGAGCCTTCAACAGGGCTGCCAAGTCCTGCAAGAAGGTGTTGCGGAGGGCTCGGTTTGACCACATTAGCCGAATTGGGAACAAACTTGCTTCATACCCAGCAGGCAGTAAGGCGTTTTGGTCCCTGGCTAAGTCGGTTGAATCGAACTTCTGCCGCCCCTCACTACCACCACTGCTGAGACCTGATGGTTCGCTGGCCCATTCCGCAGAGGAAAAAGCGAACCTGTTTGCTTCTCTGTTTGCGGAAAATTCGCGTCTTGATCCTGGTGGCGCGAGGCCCCCTGCTTCTCCTGTTGGATGCGAGTCGAGTATGTCGAACATTCGCATTCATCAGAAGGACGTTCGTAGGGTATTGCGTAACCTTGACGTGAATAAGGCTAGTGGCCCCGACGGGATACCGGCAATTGTACTGAGGACCTGCGCGCCTGAGTTGTCTCCGATCTTGACACGCCTATATCGCCTTTCGTTTGAGACTGGTAAGGTGCCGATGGCTTGGAAGCAAGCTAACGTGCAGCCCGTGCCCAAGAAGGGTAGTCGAGCTGACCCAGCTAATTATAGACCCATCTCAGTAACTTCTATACTCTGTAAGAGTATGGAACGCGTGCTGAATGGTAAGCTCCTGGCATACCTAGAAGCTAACGATATCCTTAGTGACCGACAATACGGCTTCCGCCAAAATCGGTCCACTGGGGACCTTCTAGCGTATGCCATTCACATCTGGAGTGAGGCCATCGAGAAACATGGGGAAGCACTTGCGGTCTCTCTTGACATCTCGAAAGCCTTCGATAGGGTCTGGCACGAAAGCCTTATTGGTAAGCTTCCTTCCTTCGGTCTACCCGCCGTATTGTGTGATTGGATTGCAGACTTCCTGAGGGATCGGTCTATCCGAGTGGTCATAGATGGTTGCTCGTCTGGACTGCTGGATATTAATGCCGGGGTTCCTCAGGGGTCGGTGCTCTCGGCAACATTGTTTTTGCTGCATATTAATGATCTGCTAAAACCCGGTACCTTTGGGTATGCAGACGACAGTACTGTTGCTGAGAGATACGTGTCTAACGCACGAGCTGGTGGGTCGCAGATCCGGTCTCTCCGAGTGGCTATGGTTGAGCGCTTGAACTTGTCCCTACAGGCTGTCTCAGAGTGGGGCGATGCCAATCTGGTCAAGTTCAATGCTGCTAAGACCCAGGCGTGTCTTTTTTTCCGCTAAAAGGAGCCAATTCCACCCAGCTCCATCTTTCCGAGGTGTAACCGTGCCGATAACCGACCAACTTGACCTTCTTGGTGTTACGTTGACATCTACCCTCAATTTTGGCACATTTATAGAGGCAAAGGCTCAAGTGGCTGCCAAAAAGTTGGGAATTCTAGCAAAGGTGCGACGGTACTTCACGCCGGAACAGCTGCTCAAACTTTATCAAGCGCAAGTTCGATCGTGTATGGAGTACTGCTCGCATCTTTGGGACGGATCTGCCAGATACCAGCTTGATGCCCTTGAGTCAATAGAGAAACGAGCCAAGAGGATCATCGGCAATGATAGGCTCGTCGAGTCGAAGCTCCAAAGTCTCGAGCATCGACGCCGAGTTGCTAGCCTGTCGGTTTTCTATCGGTTGCATTTTGGAGAGTGTGCAATGGAATTGCATAGTTTGATTCCGCCTAGCCCGTTCCATCATCGGACCACAAGACGTACGGCGATGCGCCACCGGTACATGGTGGACATCCCACCCACACGCACAAAGCGTTTTGGGAATACATTCATTGTGCGTACCGCTAAGGAGTGGAATTCCCTGCCGGAGTCTGTGTTTCCTGATAGTTACAACCTGGGAGTCTTTAAGTCAAGAGTGAATAGGTTACTTCTAGGCAAGCGTGCTCCATCTTCGACCACATCGTCGCTTACCATCAGGTGAGATAGTGGTCAAGCGCGTGCCTATCAATAATAAAAAAAAAAAAAAAAAAAAAAAATTGACCGACCAATGATCGACCATTATGAATTTAGCAGATTACGAACTTATAACAAAATGACAATGGGATTGTGTTGGAATGACGAATTTATTAAAATAACAGACTTAGGGCCCTGTGTACGGGCGGCTTTAGAAGTTATCGACTGAATTCGTTATGCGATCGTAACTATGTCAAGACTGCGCAGGCGTTGAGTTAGAATTGGTCAGGCTAGCAATTAAGATACGATTTAAACAAAGAACCAAATCTTAAAAATAAATAAAAACAACAGTTTAACCCAAGAATTCGAATATTCCCAGTCACCCCATAGATTACCCCCAGGTGGCAAACGGGAATAAAATTCCCAGTTGCCTCCGGTGTCGACTGTGAAGCTATTGCCCCCACTTCAATTCGCTGTACATTGCGGCGTGGATCACCATGCCTCATCGCAGTTGATAGCTACCTACAAACCGGGTGAATAGGAATGTAGGGGAACAACCAATGTTATGATATTAAAGTGAGAAACCTCATCAAGTTTCTATTCACCCCTTCGTTCCTATTTACCCCGTTTGACGGTACAACCTGGAGGTATTTTAAGTCAAAAAGTGAATAGGAATACTTCTGGGTTCAAGTTAGGTTAAAGCCGACAAACTCCTAGGTTGACCTGCGAGACGCCACTTATAAAAGTTTACTTCTAGACAAGCGTGCTCCATCGTCGACCACATTACCGCTTACCATCTGGGGGCCTAGACAAAAAACTTTTCTGTAGCGTTAACGTCAGCCGCTGACGACAAATGTATGGGAATGACATTAGGTGTGGAAAGGAAACGTCATCACCTAATGTCATTCCCATACATTTTGTCGTCAGCGTCTGACGTTAACGCTACAGAAAAGAAAGAAAAGTTTTTTGTCTAGGCCCGCAGGTGAGATGGTGGTCAAACCCAGTTTAACAAATTATTTATTGGTTGGGACTCACTTGTGGGTCACGTTCCAGTGCGAACTAAATGCGAAACCTCACTTCACCTTTTGAGCAAATATTCGCCTTACTTTTTAGTTAAAAAAATAACTTTATCCCCATGATTTTAAGATATATTTTCTATTATCTAAGTAACGGGAATATTTTGCAACGTAAAGTGGAACCTTAAGACGAAAACTTCGGTGAAAATATCGCCCGCTTTCGAATTTGGTTCCAACACCTTTTCCTACGTTGACATTTTATTTACGAGTATGTCGTATTAAATCACTTTTGAATAAAACCACTGGAACAAATGTCACAATTGTTTTTCACCAGTGTGTTTGTCAATATGTCTTTTCAAATTACTCTTAACATTAAAACTACGCTGACATATTTCGCATTTGTAAGGTTTTTCACCAGTGTGTATTCGAATATGTTTTTCTAAATCACTGGAATAGTAAAAACTTTTCTGACATAACTCACACTGTAGTGGCTTTTTACCAGTGGTGTGATAACGCTTGTGTCTTGTTAAATCTCTCTTATCATTAAAACTTGCCAGACACATTTCACATTTGAACGGGGTTTCACCGGTGTGTTTCCGAATATGTTTTGTTAAATCCCTCTTATCAATAAAACAACACTGGCATAAATCACACTTGTAAGGTTTTTCATCATTGTGTATACGAATATGTCTTTTTAAATTGCTTAATTGACTAAAACTACGCTGACATAAATCACATTTGTGTGGTTTTTCACCAGTGTGTCTACGAATATGTCTTGTGAGATGTGCCATTTTTTTAAAACTACTCTGACAGTGGTCACATTTGTAAGGTTTATCACCAATTTGAAAACGAATGTGTCCCTGTCTCTTACTGGCAATATTATTATTATTACATCTAACGTCATCAGAATTTGTAGCACGTTTGCACGCACGATTTTGGTTTGTCTGAAAAACTTTCATGTCTGACTGTTCATTTTTCTTTTGGCCTTCTATAATTACATCTTGGAGTTTTAATCTTCGTGTGTTTCGATGTGGTTTCTTCGCAACGGTCGCTTCTGTAATAATAAAATTAAAGTACATAAAAATTTAGAAGTCAAAGTCAAAGTCAAAGTCAAAGCATTTATTTCAAATAAACCATTTACAGGTACTTTTGAATTGTCAGAGTCAGTCAGTCAAAAACATGAAGCTATTTGCACGTTCCAAAGCGTAGATCTCTATGGGGAAGAACGTGCAAGAAACTCCACGGACACTCTTAAACCATTTTATGATTTACAATAATCCTGGTTACATTATCTTTGTTGCTTCTATATGTGAGAACAATGTAAAGGAAGAGAAAAAAAAAAAGAATTCTAAGTATCAAATAAACTATTGAAATAAGCCAGCGACAGCTAAGAGATGACCAGTCTCCACTGATGGCGCCCGTTCACGAACATGACGCGTGCATCAGCACCATTCAGCTCAACCATGAAGAACACTGGGATGTACACAAATGTTTGTGCCTGTTTTTATGTGTGCTTTATCCATATGTGCTTTTCCACGTAATTTCATACACGCTTATCCCGTTTTTCTCCGTAGGAATTTCGGTAAATCCTCTCTTAGTGCTCCTAAACACTTTCCAAGGAACCTACATGCAAAATTTCAGCTTTCTACGTCCAGGGGCCGTCAGTCGTTCGAGCAAGGAAAAGGGATGGAGCTATACACCCTATATAGCTCCATCTCTCTTTCTCGCTCGAACGACTGACGTTTTAACACGTTTTGGTAGGGCCGCAGTTGTTTCGGATGAGCGTTGTGTGTCAGTCACTCAATCACTCAGTAACGTAACAATTTTATATACGTCGCCGGAAAATTGACTCCGTAAGATTGTTATAAATGTTGATTAGATTAAAATTTCACGATATATTCAAATTCAATAGTTTCCAATATATTCATGTCTTATTTAGAAAAACTAGTTCACAATTTCACGCGATATGTTAAAATCTTCGGCGTTTGTCATTATCCGGTGACATATTATACATATATTGATTATGATTAAGCACAAAAAGAATTGCGCGTTAAACGAAAATATAAATACGCGTGATATCTCATTACATTATACACCCCTCCCCCTGTGTATTGCGTGATTAAAACGGGTGAAGCCATTGGCAGAAGCTTGTTAACTAATTCTTACCTTTCGTTTCACTGGCTCTTCCTTCTTTATTCCATTTTTCATCTTCTTCTGCCACCTCAGTTTTTATCTTAATTAAAGGCGCATAGTCCAAATCTGAGTCTACATTATTTCCTGCTATATCCTCAATTTCTGGATAGTTGTTGTCTACATTATCTTGTCCTAGCTCTGTAAGTAAACGAAATTAATCAAGAACAGTCTGTAGGGCATTTGGTCCGTCGGGTTGTCAGGTTGGTATTCTATATACTTACCAAAAAATATTAGAACACAATTTCTTATTTTTACTCGTAAACCAACAATGAAGACAATACAGTGCTTTGAATTTTCGCGTGTAGTCACGTATTGATATACTTACTTGTTCGTACAAGTAAGTGACGTAGTTAGTCCCCACGCGATCGCAATGATGCGCTTTATCTTTGTCGATTTCTATTGATTTCAAAACAGAATCAAAAACTGGCCAAGTGCCAGTCGGACTCGTGCACGAAGGGTTCTTTATAAAAATAAACGGCAAAAAAATTACGTTTCTTGTATGAGAGCCCCCCTTAAATATTTGTTTTATTTTAATTTAACTATTTATTGTTCACAACAACCGGTCCTGTGCTTCTCGCATCCATCGGTTACCCGCGACCCTCACCAGGTCATCGGTCCACCTTGTGGGAGGCCTTCCAACGCTGCGTCTTCCGGTACGCGGAGGCCTATGTCCAGCAGTGGACGTCTTTCGGCTGATATGATGATGTTGATGATTTATTTTTAAAGTGAATATATTACTAAATATTCTGTGAATATTTCAAGCGTCTGTTGCCGTTATCAATATCGAGCAAAAAGAAGCAAAAAAATCATGTTTGTTGTATGTTTTTAAGATATTGGTACGGAACCCTTCGTGCGCGAACCCTTGGCCTGTTTTTAAGCAACGTTTGCATTCGTGTCAAAAATTTATAGAAATTGAGGCTTTTTTGACAGATTGTGACTGACTGACTGTGCGAACGTTACAAATCCGTTCAGTACAGAACATAATTACTTTTGCATTTATAATATTAGTTGCTAAGTTAAGTTTTTGGTGAACATCAGAATGACTGGCCAAAATGACCGATCAGCTTTAAAATATTACTAAAATCTAATACCTATTTGCTACTATTTGATACCTTTGTTTAAATAATTGGTATCTAATTAATAACTGAGAAAATGAATTTAAAAAACTTTTTCACAACTTCCGAAATTAAAGTTATTTTGTACTTTGTAGTGTGTTTTTTTGGAAGTCTGTTTCTTTTTTGTGAAAAAGTTTTTTATTTTTCACTTTATAGTGATACACCCCCACCACTCCTAACAACACCACTGGAAACTCACAGAAAAGCAAAGATACACAATTTCGTATACATGGATGATT
Source organism: Melanchra persicariae (assembly GCA_947386135.1). Classification (NCBI taxonomy): domain Eukaryota; kingdom Metazoa; phylum Arthropoda; class Insecta; order Lepidoptera; family Noctuidae; genus Melanchra; species Melanchra persicariae. The sequence continues at coordinate 2,521,670 of OX376672.1, forward strand.
TTTCCGCATATTTTTTCCAGCTATTTGTATTTAAAAACCAAAGTGCTTGACCGATTTTGATAAAATTTAAGTGGGACCAATCGAGAAGTATACACATAAAACAAGAATTTTTCAAATCGGTTTATAAATGACGGAGATATGAGGTAAAAAACCAAAAAAAAAATAAAAAAATACAATCGAATTGAGAACCTCCTCCTTTTTGGGAAGTCGGTTAAAAATTGGGCAGTCATTCTAATGTCAGGATGACTGCCCACATTTAGGATCTCCACGTAAGGGCTCTAAAATTTCAACTCGCCTTTACAAAATTTTTTTACCTATTTGATACCTAAACGTATTTTTTTAGGGTTCCGTACTCAAAGGGTAAAAACGGCACCCTATTACTAAGACTCCGCTGTCCGTCTGTCTGTCACCAAGCTGTATTAGCTACCAACTATTTAATCAAATAGGTATTAGATTTTAGTAATATTTAAAAGCTAATCGGTCATTTTGCCCAGTTATTGTGATGTTCACAAGTTTTTGGTAGGTTTATTTGTTTAAAAAACAATGTGTGTCAGTGATGAAAGTGATGTGAATTATAAAGAAAAATAAACTTTACTAGCAGTGGGTAGTAAAGTTTATTTTTCTTTATAATTAAAAACATACCATCACTAAGATGTTCCTCCTTTGGCAGAATATTAAACATGTGTCTATCACAAACTGCTGTAACAAATTCTTCCTTGACAGCAATCCTTTCAATTTGGCAAACATCAACGATACTTATGTTCTCTACTGGAGTTTTAATAAACCCATTGAAAAACTCTAATCGGTTTATTAAAAGATTTGGCTGTAAAAAGACGATTACCTATAAGCTTCATATTTGCAAGACTGACCGACCGACCTTGACAGTTCAATAGTGTCTGTTTTTTGAGATTTTTGTGTTTTCAAGTTTCTTTTAAGAAAAATACGTCTTTTTTTTTAAGAATGGGAAATCATCACATGACTCCTTCCGCTCACGGAGTGTCAGACTCAGCTGACTAAAACCCATCCATGTTCCTCTTAATGGACTTTACGTTCCAGCGGTGACACTTTCGAACAAATTCTGTTACGTCTAGTCATGTGATGGAGGAGCTCAAGGCTAAATAATAGCAAGGGTCCTGACCCTTGCTATTATTTAGCCTTGAAATTACTTCTTTTTTGACAGCTTCATATAATATCTCCTGCTTACTTAACTAATCTGCGGTGACATTGACCAGGGTAATCGAAATTCGGTTGAGGGAATTAATATTATGACAACAAATCTTCTGCTTAGAATTTTCTTAACTATATTGGGTCAAGCCAAACCAGATTCATGCTGAATACTAGTATTTAATGTGGAACAACTGCCTATCTGACCCCCAAAACCCAGTAACTGGGTAACATGGGGTTATATTTATTATCCGATATAGAGGGTAACTACTATAGTAATTAGCCACAATACAGTAACTGGCCACTCATAACAAAAGACGTAGAAACAAGGTAATGCACAAAAAATATTCCTGTATCAGAAACAGCAATATTTTTTGCGCATTGCCTTGTTTCTACCTCTTTTGTTATGATTATGAGTGGCCAGTTACTATAGCGTGGCCAATTACTATAGCAGTTACGATATATAAAACTGGGTTTGACAATATATTTCAATGGTTATATGTTTTTTTTTATAATATAATTATTGCAATACAAAAATGGTTTAAAATTAATATTATTAAGTAATTTTTAGAATCTAAAAGAAGATTTTATGTTTTAATAATAAAACATTTTATTTTTTTTTTGATAATTTTAGTATGTTTATATAATACTTAATTATGCAAAAAGTATTCATAAATAATACAATAAAATAATAATATGGCTTTCATACAATATTGATTGATACATTCTTAGTTTGGTCTTCGTCATAATTATTATGAGTTCTCTCAATCAGAAAGATTATTATATAACATCATATTTATTAGTTTATTATTTTAGCATATGTATGAATTTTATTAGTATTATATATATATTATTTCTTTATTATTTCCAAAATAAAATTATATTTTAAATCCTATTTATTTGTTGTACACCTACCACAGTGTAGTCTTTTTGACCCAAAGGTTGACTGGTAGAGAATGCCTTGTTGCATTAAGTCCGCCCATGTACCACTATTGTACATAGAGTTTAAATAAATACATAAATATATATCTGATATACCTATATCATAAAGTATCCAATGTTTTGATATTTATAATAAAGATTAGATATTTTCGAACCCTGAGATTACTGGCTTTTGATAATCTGTAACAACTGCCAATGATCTATTGACTCACTGACTCCAACATTAGGTATTAGAGCATACATTTAATATCTATTAAAGAATGCCTCACCTCATAATCCTCATTCATCATCTGAGCGAACAACTCTTCTGCTTCCAGACATTTTCTCAGAAATCTCCAGCATTGCTTGAGTTTAGTGCAGCAGAAGAAACAAGCAAGCATCGGTCTACTGTCCTTAGTTACAAACTGCAACAAAAAATCTCTGAAGGAGAGTACTTAATGTTTCTTTTAGCTTAAGTAGCGCATTTCAGACTACGCTATAATATAATAGCATAACGTTTATAGCACAACAATTTCGCTCACCATACATTTATTTAGAACACGTTCACATTTAGCTGTAATCTCTATGAAATTTAGCTATACGCTGCGCTTTGCTACGTGGCTTATCTGTACTATGTATAGCAGAATAGTATAGCGTAGTCTGAAATGCGCTTGGGCCGAAGTGAAACCCAAAATTTTAATTGGGCGGACAGTACGTACCTTCGCGCGGGGCATAAGGTAGCGGTAGTTACCTTCTTTTCATGTTGCTATATCAGTGCGGACAATGGATCCATAGTTTATAAATAATTACATGTTACTCACTCAGACAGAAAGGAAGATGAAGAGAAGACAGAACAAACAGAAATTTATGGTCAGTAATTAACTTACTGGAATATCAGTCAGCTTCTCATACAGCACATGCAAGTTTTTGTTAACCACCACATACATGCGAACATCCTCAGCTAAACATATCCTACACATTGGCAATTTTTCCATCGTTTATCTCAAAAAGTGTAACAGCATCAAACATTCAAATTTGGTCAAACACTCCAAACTACCCGATATATTATATTCCTCTATGCGCCAAACCATGGCCAAAACCGTTTTCTTGTGGAAAATCTTACCAAAGATTATAAGTAGGTAGAGTAATATTAATTAATTAATAATTTAGATCTTGCGCGCGTGTGTGCGTGTTTCTGACAGCAAGCACTGACAGGACACTGACAAACAGACTAAGTGACAAATTGGCTGACTGACATTAGGTTAGGAGTGGGCGTTGAACTGAACCTTTGAGAATAGGAAAAAAAAAAAAAAAAAAAAAAAAAAAAACCTTTGAGAATGAACAAATGAACAGACCGTTTTTTTCATAGTATTTTTATTTTAGACCGTCTAGGTAGGTACTTGGCGTCAACTGTTCGACTTATTTTTTCTACCGCAATGGTTCGACTGGTATTGCATAGTTTCATTGAGATAGGAAAAACATGGAGGCGCCGCGATATTCTATTCATACATTTGCAGGGTTAAAATAGTAGATTAAGCACCCAGGGGATAAAGCAGTGTCTTACGTCACGGGTGTCATATTTTATCCCCGAGGATACTACTTTTCACACCTACATATTGTGAGAAAATGGGAAGCCATAGTAGGTACCTAACTAATAATTAAATTTACAAGCAGTATATTACATATTTAGAATTTCAAAAAGTTAGTCAAATACTCAAATAGCATAAGATTTGCAATATTCCCGCCTTTTTGCGTTCCACTCGGTATTTCACTGGGCCACGACTGGCCACGACCAACTCGATTTTTGAATTTGTTTTTTTTTTGTTACATTTCTGTGGTTTTGAGTATGTGCCTATTGTTAGCAACCTAATAAATTACACGTTTGTGTAAACCAAGCATTACCCAGGGCTTTGTATCAGCTGGTAGAATGGGTTCGGGTGCTTGGCTGTATGTATTCTGAATTTAGAACGTCAGTGGAGACGCTTGAGAAAATTGTTTCGAGTGTTATTCTATTCTTAACATACCCATCCATACCGTACTTATTCAATTATTATTCTTACAATATCATGTCATTGCACCCGGGGTTTGATCGAACAGTATTTGGTCTGTGATTGAACATATTGAACAAAAAACATAGTTTCTGCAGCGTACGCGTTATAAGGATTTTGCTTTTTGGAATTTTTTTATACCTTGTGTTACATTATCGAAGTTTTCATACGGATCCATATTTTTTTTTAAATCTACACTATATAATATATAATTATAATGTTATAATCTTCACTTCTATTATTCTATTATAAAGAGGAAAGATTGGTTTGTTTGAAATGAATAGGCTCCGAAACTACTGGACCGATTTGAAAAATTCTTTCACCAGTACAATCCTACATTATCCGTGATCAAATACATTAAATTTATACTAGCAATCCGTGATGGACTGCTACAAAATATTTTTAAAAAGTTAGGGATTCGCATGGAAACTTCAATAATATAACCTTGTGAAAAAATCCGTATATTGCGTACCTACGCTGCGGAATCTATTGACAATAGAGCAAAGTGATGTACTACAGTTTAATAGAGGTCATCAATACCTACGTAAAATGTCGTACGTAAATAAACCAAAACAAACAGCTGAGCTGTGGTGACGTAGGGATGGGCAAAAACATATCGATATTTAAAGTCCATATTTTTAAAGAGTATCGATTCGAATCAATTTCAATTTATTTTTTAACGCCTCTGGTTTCGTGTTTTATAATAATAAATACTCCTTGCATGCTCCTCGCGCATCGTTAACTTTTAAAAATCTCGCCACAATCTTTATGAAATTCTAAATAACACTGTATTGGCAGAGTGCACGAAAATACTAACTAATACCTACTACTAAGCCATCAGTGTGAGACGTATTTATGACCCTGAAATTAACAGACACTTAACATTTTTTTTAAACAAATCAGTTACAATACAATATTGAGCATAAAATATTTTTTTTTTAACTGATTTGTTTAAGTGGCAATGAAACATTAAAATTAGGTACAGTCCTACCAACTTATCTGTGAACTGAAAGAGTACCTACGGCACCGTCGATTCAGTGTTGCTAATTCATGTAAGGTGCCCAAAATTAAGTAAGTTTTCAAGCAGGAAATTTCACATCATCACTACATAGTATAAAACAAAGTCGCTGTCGCTGTCTGTCCGTCCCTATGTATGCTTAAATCTTTAAAACTATGCAACGTATTAATAGATAGAGTGATTCAAGAGGAAGGTTTATAAATATGTATAATACATGCATAATATTGTAGAGAAATACTGATAAAATTAGAGGTTTCTAATATGATGTCGTAAACAAACACATTTTTCGCTTACTTTGCAAACACTGGCTGAACCCCACGAGATAAATCAAAATAATGTACTACAGTATTGTACACCTTAAAAAGGTCAACAATAAGTTCGCGATGATATATGTCTATCTCTTAAGGATAACCCACAATAACCATTTTTTATCCTTTACATTTTACGGGAAAAATTGCTTATTTACGAAGTGATTTTAAGCAATACAGTATTAATCCTTATCCAATTAAGTACCTCAAATACACTGTCTATTTTATATAGATCAATATGGTCCGTTACAGCATTTAATTTAAATGAATATTTCCGAAGATATTACAGATTTAAAATGCAATTTGTGAAAATGCAATGCGAATTGGTGGAATAGCTACAAGGTAGGGATGGTAAGATGCAGTGCGTCTGTATTTCCGATGGTAGAAGGGGGCCGGTGGGATGAGGTCGTGGAGTTCTTGGGCACACTCACCGAAGTACAATCTGTAGAAGACCATAAGGGAGCAACCTTACGGCGATAAGCCAAGCTATGTAGCTTGGCATCCACCAGTTTTGCGTCACCGATGAGCCTCTTAGCTCTGCGTTCCACCGAGTCAAGCGCGGCAAACTGATACTTAGCTGAGCCACAATACTCCATGCAGGATCGGACTTTTGCTTTGTAAAGGGTTAAAAGCTGTCCAGGCCTGAAGTATCGCTTCATCCTATTTAGGATGCCCAGCTTTTTGGCCGCAATTTGGGCTTTGTACTCGATGGTGGCGCCGAAGTTGAGACTGGATGTCAACTCCATGCCTAGGAGCTCGAGCCGATCAGTCACAGGAACAGATGCACCCCGAAAAGTAGGAGTTTGGTCAAAGCGACTCCTTTTTGCGGTAAAAAGACACGCCTGTGTTTTGGTGGCGTTACAAGTGACCAGATTGTCATCACCCCACTGGGAGACAACGCTTATGGTCAAATTTGTCGGCTCTACCATGGCCTCTCTCAAGGAACGGACTTCATCCCCGCCGGTTGTTGCGCTGAACAAGTATCTCTCTGAAACCGTACTGTCATCTGCGTACCCAACAAGACCAGGCTGAAGTAGGTCATTGATGTGCAGCAGGAAAAGAGTTGCAGAGAGAACAGACCCCTGGTGAAACTCCGGCATCAATAGCCATGAGGTCAGAGGAGCAGCCGTCAACGACTACTCGGATCGACCGTTCACTTAGGAAGTCTGATTTCCAGCTACAAAAACCAGCTGGGATACGATAAGCAGGAAGCTTGCTGAGTAGACCTGCGTACCAGACCCTGTCAAAAGCCTTCGAGATATCGAGCGACACAGCAAGTGCTTCGCCGTGTCTCTCGATGGCTTCGCCCCAGCAGTGCGTGACATACACAAGAATATCGCCAGTTGACCGTCCCCGGCGAAAGCCATATTGACGGTCACTGAGGAGATCATTGTCTTCAAGGTAGGTCTGCAGCTTACTGTTCAGAACCCTTTCCATAACCTTGCATAGGATGGAGGTAATGGCGATCGGACGGTAATGTGCAGGGTTTACCTTTTTGGGCACCGGTTGCACATTCGCAAGCCTCCATGATTTCGGCACCGTTATTTTTCAAGAGAGAGGCGGTACAGGCGTGTCAACACAGGAGACAGTTCAGGTGCACATTGCCTCAACACTCTCGCCGGAATGCCGTCAGGTCCGCTGGCCTTACTCACGTCTTGATTTACAGTTACGTAGGTACGCTAACAGTTTAGTCTCTCAGCAATAAACAATGGCTTTATCTAAAAAAGTAATCCAATGAAGTGGAAATTCAGCAAATAAAATGATCCACGGGGGGGATACAACTTTCATTAAATGCGAAGTTAAGTAGGTACTGTAAGAGCCTCCTTACGCAGCATCTGGCTGTTCATATCTACTTCTTCACTAGATTTCGTTCTGACTAGATTAATAGATAACGTTCATGCAAAAAGGTTGAAACCATTTTATATTAGAATGTAGTTAAAACTTTTTAATTGTAAAACTTCTAACGTTAGGATTCCAGCTAAGAATCAAGTAGAAATAAAATAAGATGTCAATGTATGTTAGTTGTGTTGTTATCATTCCATGTAAACAAAACATTATTTTAGTGAGATATTTTAAATAGTTTATTACCTAATTAGTTTACTTGTTTCATGTGGACAATGAAAACGGACATGTACGTATCTGAGGGACGCAGCCGGGCAACAAGGAGAAGGTCACTTGTTCAAGAACGGCGTAGTGATATATTTATGAATTTGGTAGGCTGAAGTTACTCCAGGGCGATGTAATAAGTTTTTTTTGGAACTATGGTCCACCCTGAAAAGAGGGGGGGGGGGGGAAGTGGCTCACACAACGAAGGTTTTTTCCAACTTTGCTCACGAGGCATAACCTTCGCAAAGGGTGGCAGGTTGTCACCAGTGGTTCAGCAGACGTTGAGTGGCCCACAGTTCATAGTTAATGATGGTAAAGATAAACTATAATGAATTTTATTCTTACATGATAATCGCTGGAGTAGGTTCAAAGATAGGATGATATTTTATCTGATTATGACCTTCTTTTTCTCGAAACACAATAACGTCCGAGGAAATTAATGTTATGATGATGTAAAATATAGCTGTAAATCCCTTAAGGATTAATGTGAATTGTCACATTAATTATTTGTGTTATGCGATGTGTCCAGAGCTTTTCCCAGGGGGTTTGGCACTGGCGGGGCTTCGGCATGACCGCGTAATTGATCAGCGCAAGTGGCGCACAGTAATTTTAATTAATTGTTTAACTAAATATTTTAATCGCAGGTCATGACCTAGGCTGCTTCTATAGAAGTATACGCACCCCTGTTCATCCTTTTCCCCCTGTAGGTAGGGAAATTGTGTTAGTTTAGGCAGGTTATACTTGACTCTTCCAAAGGCTGAATAGATGATAACGAGAGATGGTCTACATTTCCTCTATTCGAAGGGGCGTAGCTCATGTAAGAGCCTCCTTACGCAGCATCTAGCTGTTCATATCTACTTTGGAAGCGGCTGGTAAGAATAAGAATATTTGAATTCGGAAATATTAATAGAACGGTTTTTGTTTAAGCAGTGATAGATGTTATTCGAATCTTTGAGCCATGGTGCTCCAATATACTCTTATATAGGTAGTTAAAATACGAGTTTAATTCATAATATTTGCTACGTAGACCCCAGGCCATAGCTCTGTGGTCTACAGTATCTACCTTGCAAGAGATACCTGGATGTCTAGCATTTAGTTATGACCATACCTAACCCCTAACACCAGATTTGACTAATTATAATAAGCAGTGGTACCTAGTGGTATTGTAGTGTAATAAAAAAAAAACAAATTGCTTTACAATGATTTATTGAAAACCAGGTTTACAGTAATTGTAATCTTTAGATGAACCTGCATACACAACTTCATCCTGGTTGTGAGGCCTCCGCTTATTTCCGTACCACTATCATCATTATCACTATCGCTTTTGGTTTCAGTGTCACTTACCACTTCTATAATAAAAGGTTTATCTAAATACAAATCATGTTTTAAGTATTCTACTTCTAACCTGCAAACGTGTTTACAATGCAGCTGTGCCCACTCATGAACACAAAAGGCGTCAAAAGCTTCTCTAACTAGGCGGGCAATTTCAGTATTTTTGTGCTCAATATTTACATCAGCAACTTTTCTTTTCATTGTGCTTTATATGAGTTCAATGGAATTGAGATCACAGTGATAAGGTGGTAAATATAAGCATTTCTGTCTTTTGTCTTCTAATTTTTTTTCAATCTCATATACAGGTTCAGGTTTGTTTCTCTTAATTTTATTATTTCTAAAAGCTGAGGTTAACTCAAATTCTCTTCGTTATCAATTTTATTTTGGGTCAACCATAATTGCATATCTTTTTTAAGGAATTCGTATTTGCTTTTGAACAGTAGGGACCTCTTTTTTAGCAGAATAAAATTCATGTACTTTCCTCCGTATAACTACCATGTCAAAATCATCAACATGCTCAAATCCACTTTTACGTTTTCTCTCCTTGCCTGTTGTCCGAATTTTTGTACCAGTTTCTTCTGCTGCGTGCCCTTCCTTAACTATTTTTGAAATTAGTCCTTGACTCACACCTGAAATCTAAGATAGTAAAATAAATGTTAGTAGAAATCTGGCAGGTTAGTTTGCTCACTCACTTAGCACCTGCTAAGTGAGTGAGCAAACTAACCTTACCTACCTATTCGATGTACGTTACAGTTACGCTAACCTGCAGCAAGAATAGAAACGAATACTTCGTGGACTTCAATAATTAGTTAAGTATTGGGTAATTAATAACAAAAAAGTTGACAACACTAACCTGTCGCTGCCGAAATTCGTTTGTATATTTGATTAAATGGAATAATCGGAGACACCGCCCGGGCTTCTTCTTCAAAAAAGGTTTAGAATAATTTTTCGAGCATCAGTTTTAATAGCTTTCGGCATATTTAACTTTATAAATTCAGCAATATCACGACAAAACAACCAGAGAACCCAAATGTAGTATGCACTGACAATCGAATGACATATCAACATGACGGCCACTGAGTACTTTTATGACGGCCGTAGTTCCAATTTTCGCCATTTCAGAGATAAGTTGGTAGGAGTGTACCCCACGTTTTTAAAAAGGTATCACATTCAGGAAAACTTTATTAACCATAAAGAAATCCTTGAAAACTTTTTAACCCTACTGATACCGAAAAACGGAATAAAAAATCCAACTATTCTACCATTGGGATCAGTAGCGCTAGCGACATATGGAGCAGAAGAATATGTATCTACCGGTAGCGATATTTGGAAAAAAAAAACTCCAAGTATCCCTACCAGCGGAGTATTTCGATTTCTTGAAAGTGTTCTGACTGGACCCGGACTATCGAAATTCAAAATCTCCACATAATGCCAATCCCCGATCAACTTAAGATTCCCCGCAGGATGGGTAAATTCCTCCCACGTTGGCAACGCTGTAGAAAAACTGTCTAAGTGTCGTTCTTAGGCAGCTACACAATTTGACACTAGAGGCGCTAGTTACATAGAATCTTTGCATCGCTAATACTCTTTAGCTGTGGCCATGCTGGCCGTATATTATATTAGTCTATGGCCATAAATTATTTTAAATCAGCCGCGATTTGCTGGAACCGATTGGATCCACCCGTACTCAATGACAGTTCTAAACATCCGGAGCCATTTGGACCCGTTAGGTCGGAAGAGGTTAAATGCTGTGGGCACAGCTCAGTTGTTTTTTGTTTGCTAATCTTAGATTGGATTTATTACTTATACGTGCAAATCGAAATAAGTAAATGTTTACCGGTACTTGTGTAGAGAAGGTGTTTCATGTTCACTAAATCCTATGTACGAACCAATATAGTGCTTTGCTCGGGCTACTGCGAGCGACATAATAATAGTGTGGCTGCTGCCGTATCTTACCGTGGTGGTCCATAAAGGAAATGCACACGTTATATGAAATGAAATGTGGGAGGATTACTACAACTACTTAGGTACTGGCCTCATCATTATTTGTACTGAACAGTGTTTATTTACAGTTTAGTAGACAGCTGTACTAAATAACTTTGTTTTTGAGATTCCCGAGTCCCGACTAGTCAGCGCTTCTTCCACGTTTTGTGTGCTCAAGTCAAAGTATGGAACTCTGCTGCCTCTGTATTCTCTACTACCTGTAACCTGTCAGCCTTCATAGAAACAATAAACAAATAACTTCTGGACTCGCTACCTACGTACTTTTTAAACATCAACCATCGCATGAAAGACGTCGCGAGTGGGCTCTACCACAAAATAAAAGATGGAAAAATTGCCAATGTGTAGGATATGTTTAGTGGAGGATGTTCGCATGTATGTGGTGGTCAACAAGAACTTACATCAACTGTATGAGAAGCTGACTGATGTTCCAGTAAGTTGATTCTTTTATAAGATTACTAGCTTCTACCAGCGGCTTCGCCCGCGTGAAAATTGGAAATAGGGAGGTTTCTTGATTTGTATTGTAACTACACCTACCCAACACCTACCCTGCACCTACCCTACACCTACCCTACACCTATCCTAACCAGCCCAAAAAATACTATGACATGTTTCTGGTTTCCTGGTACTTGATGTTTTTGGTCTCCTAGTACTTGTAAATCTGTAGTACTAAGGCAGCAGCGGCTCTGAATTTCCACTTCCTCCTCAGTCTTCATTGATCCATGCCACTTACCGGGATAAAAAGTAGCATATGTCTCATTCCAGGATATGAACTACATGTGTGCCAAATTTCATCCAAATCCCTTCAGCCGTTTTTGTCTGATTGAAACACAAACATACAAACATACAAACATACAAACATTCACATTTATAATATTAGTAGGATTATTTCACACACAATTTTATTTACCAAATTAAAACCAAACATTGGCTAGAGGGACATTCTAAGGAAGAATGGAAATCACCAGCATTGGTGAAGGGATAGTGAAAGAAAAAAAAAATGTTACTATTTAAATGTGCTTTGAGCAGGAGTGGTCGGCAATACCCATCCCTTCTCTGTAGAAAAAGAGGCAAACAGAAATAATACTGACCACCATCTGCTGGCTTAGACAGTATCCTAACTATAGTGTACATAAATGTAAAAATCTGTATTTTCCCAAATCAATCACACCTCAAAAGGCAAATTGATTTCAACTTAAATTCTATATTTATTTATAGGTTATTTTCACTAACTTGGTTCCCCCGGAGAATAGAGGTTAAATGTAGACCACAACCTGGGTAGTAAAGTAAAATGTAGACCATAAGTACTATTATGGTAGGTAGTATTTCCCATGGATTAATCTTCGGCATTCACAAGGGTGAAGCCACTGGCACAAGCTAGTTTCAAATATTTGTAAGAGAAAGCAGACTGTTCAATGAGGATAAGTTTTGTTGCAGTTTGTCACTAAGGACAGTAGACCGATGCTTGCTTGTTACTTCTGCTGCACTAAACTGAAGCAATGCTGGAGATTTTTGAGAAAATGTCTGGAAGCAGAAGAGTTGTTCTCTCAGATGATGAATGAGGATTATGAGGTGAGGTGGTCTTCAACGAGGCTTTGATCATCAGCATATTTTACCTAATATTACATTCATCCTTTTACAGGCAGATCCTTTAGTAAACCCGGAACACTTAGAGTTCTTCAATGGGTTTATTAATACTCCAATAGAGCACATAAATATTGTTGATGGTGGTCAAACAGAAAATGATGCTGTCAAAGAAGAAGTAACAGATGTTAGTGAGGGACCAGATGATATAATTGACCCATTGACAGAGGAGAAATATCAAACTGACAGTAAGTTTTAAGAAAGTAGTATCGAAAATTATTAACATCACATACTGATGCACAGTACAACTATTTTCCTTAAGTCTTTTGGCAATCCATGTCCTTCAATTATTGGATTGCTGGTGTGTAATAATCTAATACCTTTAAACAAGCAATTCCTGTATGTATGTATATAGGTATATAATCTGAATCAAGGAAATGGCTCCAACGATTTTAGAAATTTAGTATGCAGGGGGTTTCGGGGAAGATAAATCGATCAAGCTAGGTTTCATTTTTAGAAAATGTCGTTTCATCCGTGTTTCCAAAAAAAAAAAAAATGTCCAGGTACTGTTCTCGTCAAATAACTTTGCCCCTCTGAAGTTAGCCATTTGCAAAGATCGCGCAGGTGCAGTCACGTACACGGGAGCAAGCGGGACGCAAGCATGCATCGAACGAAAACGAGCGACTGAGACATAAAATCGCGCCTCTTTCGCGCGCATTTATTTGTCCAATTCACAGCACGACAGAATTAAATCAACTCAAAATGATTCATCGTTTAGGCGCGATCTTATTTTATTGCAGAACATGCGAGCAGTAGAAAAAGCTCTTTAAGGCTCAACTAACACTGGTCGGCGGTATGGAAAGCAAACCGTTCAGATTCTTTTAGGATTTCTCCACGACCTCCAACTTTTTCAAATAAGGCCACTTCAACTTAAATCATTGAAGGCAAATCAGCTGCGTTGATCACACTCGTTGACTGGTGATGATGATCACTACACACACAAGAGAAAGTTGACGATTGAGCTTTTCTTTAAAACTTAGCGGCGATGGATCGGAACCAGATGCACACAGTGTTTTAAAAGAGTTCATTCATATTCGTCAACGTGGTTGTACAATAGTCAACATTCATGGATGCAGCTTGATAGAACACATTATAATTTCTTCATAATTATGTAGGTTTTTTAAACGTATCTTCGTCTTCATCAGTCCAAATTCAAAATTGATTAGGGTTGTGTGAGTATTGTAAGGCCCCGACAACAGTATATAGCCGTCTCTCTTTAATTCTCCTTTTCAATGAATTTGCCAGTTGCTTGGCAAATATAGTGTCTTGGCCGTCCAATGATTTTATCAAAAATTTAAAAGCTGTATGGGCCGTTATATTGGTAGCATCTCTGCGGCAGAGTACATCCACTTTTTACACACAATGTTATAGCAGATTTGACATATTATATCAATGCTTTCTGTACGTATGATTTTAGGTTTAAAAAACGTTCCAGTATGATTAATGCACTGTTCCATCTGGTTTTGCAGTCTAGGAGTAGTTGTAACTCTCTCTGCCAAATTGGACGCAGGCGCATGCGCGTATCAGCGTGGTGCCGCGGTTTTTGGTTTATAGGCATAAACTTTATCGATCACGGATTTCGCGCCAAATTCGCGCAAACAATGCTACACCTAATCATACCAATTCAAATTTTGTTCGGATTTGCGCATTAGGGTAGGTAATATCGATCTACCGATTACTTATAATGAAAATTTGTGGATAAATACAAATAATATCCGTGAAAATCAGATTTGACTGAATTCCGAAAAAACCGAAGTTGAGTCCTAAAATCCGGATTTAAAAAAAGTCAAGAAAATCCGGATTTTTCAGTTATTTTTGAATTTCGAAGAATCCGGATTGCAATCCCTATTTCAAACAAACAAACAAATCTTTCCTCTGTATAATATTAGTGTAGATTTAAAGAAACAGTGATATCCATAACCATAAATACTAGGAACAAACACAAATTTTGTCATTCCTAAAACCAGGGGGTCTACTCTCTAAGCCTTCGGGCTTAGAGAGTAGACTTCATTGTAATGTTCACACCCACCTTTAGCCGTAACATATACATCAAATAGACCAAGAGAAGCGAACTAGCTTCGCCACTTAATATAAAGTATGATATTATTTTTATCAAACAAAAAAAATTGCGTCATTATTACCACCATGAAGATAATTTAGTACTACTATATTTAACATTCTACGCATTAATGTACGAAAGCGTAATTTGGGTTCATCAAGAGCTAATTGAGAAGCATAAATTGATTTATTTTGGTTTGGTTTGTGAAAGATTTATTTACTCGGTCATGTATCACCGCTACTGACTACGTAGACAAGACCTTTGTCCGGCATCGGCGGCATAGGCAGCCTGTATCAATTGCCACCAAAGAAAATTGATTTATTGACACAAATCACTAAACAAAGTTTTTAAGATTTCCAACCCTAAGTAATTTTGTTAATGTCGGAAATCAGTTACTTTGTTTTGTGTACAAACGTCGTTTTTCTTATGGCGGCAGTCTATTTAGACAGTATGCTTGGCGGTGTCTTTATCACGCTATGCACACGTGGACGGCTTAGTGTGCTGCTAATAGGCCGGATGCGTTGACCTTTTGAAAAACAACTAAGCTGATAGGTACCTAATTCTAATTTCATTTACATTGTTATTTTTTGTGAAAGTAGTGAAATAATTATTTTTTTATTAAAAATCACATTGGGTTAGGTAAGAATAACTATTATAAAAGTTATTATGATTTTAAAAGATTAGAAAAAATATGTCAAAACAAATGTAATTTTTTTCAAAGAATTTGACAAGTAAAAACTCGTTTTTAATGTTTTGATATTTTTTCCTTGACGTAAGTATATCAGCTACCCAACATCTCCCTTAAATATGACCACTCCTTGCTGGAACACCCTGTATGGGTTATAATTTTCTTTAATTTTTTCTCTTCATTGAAGTATTTTTAACATGTCCGTTTCAACCGCGCGGCCACCTCATAATATTTGATGAAACTTTGCCAGGAATTAGTGCTAATTTGTTACTTTACACACGTCTTTTCGTGAATTTGTTACAAAAAAAACTAAGAAGCTATGACAAAGAATAGTTGGCCGCTAGAACCGCCACTTGCCGTAGTCATCGCCCGTGATTACACAGAAACTATATAATGCAGATAGACGAATGATGCATCAAAAGAAAGGTCTTAATTTGTTCAATTTGTTATAAAAATAAAAAACGTCAAAACGGAAATAGACAAAAAGTTATGCAATGTTTAGTTTTCTGGTTATGAGTAGGTAGGTATGTCACTATAAATATCAAATTAATACAGGCTAATGTGTATGGACAATTAGTTACTAATTTGTTACAGCGAATAAACAATAATACTAGAAATAATAATAAATAAAAATACTAGAAAGTAGGTTCAATAATTTGTTAGAGTCGATTTTAGTTGGCCACTCGGACGGCAATATGCCTAAAGTACAATGGCGTTTATCTCGTTATTAGAAGTAGGTTTAAGCTTATTTAGAGTACTAATCGACGGGTAACGTAACCCAGTTTGGATAAATATGGCGAATATAACTGCAGCATTCATATTTTAGAAGATATTTACAAAAACACAGTAGTATGAAACCGTATGAGAGTAGGGTGACCATGAATTTTCACAATGAAGTGAGACTGAATAGTGATTATTGGAATGTTCGATATTCATATCTTAATTTTTTAGGGCGAGTGCTTATATAAATACAATCTAAGTTATGACATCCTGTAGCATCGATTTGTGACTTACTTCATAAAAGTAAAAGTCACAAATCGATTAAAATTTCTTTATTCAAAATCAACATAAAGGCAAAAAATCAAGTAATAAAAGTCAACATGAAAAATATAAAATCTTTACAAACTAACATAATATTTATAAATTAACTGACACGAATATGACACAGAATGTAGACAAAGTCTCGAGCATCGACGCCGAGTAGCTAGCCTGTCGGTTTTCTATCGGTTGCATTTTGGGGAGTGTGCAATGGAATTGCAGTTTGATTCCGCCAAGCCCGTTCCATCATCGAACCACAAGACGTACGGCGATGCGCCACCGGTACATGGTGGAGCTATTTATAAAATATTTTATAAATAATTTTTCAAATAAGTAAGCCACATTGCAACTGAAAAAAGTGATAAATGATAAATGATATTTATTTTGTAAGTAGGTTAAACATAACACTTTTACACGTCAATATTTTTTGGTCATTTTAAGCTAGATGAGGCCGGTGTTTCCTAGCTGACTACCCTGAGAAGAAACACCGAAACAAACTCAGAGGTCACAAGTTTTTGTTATTTCGGATCTACAGTTGTAAATTTGCTCTATATCATGTGCTCCTTTCAAAAGCATAAAATGTAATTAATGACACAGTCTCTTTTTAATTTACTCAAAAAAACTTTTGAGAGCTGTACTTCTAATACAGGCTTGACCTATCAAATAAAATGCTGAATCGAAGGCACATGTATTGAAATAACCTGAGCTTTCCTTCAAAGCTAAATTCCCGTATAAGTTCAAATTCAATTCAAATTCAAATTATTTATTTCAAATAAACCATTCACAGGCACTTTTGAATTGTCAAGGTCGGTCAATCAAAAAAATGAAGCTATTTGCACGTTCCAAAGCGTAGATCTCTATGGAGAAGAACGTCCAAGAAACTCCACGGACACTCTTTTAAATTATTTTTCTTTACAATTTTATGGTTACATCATTCCTGTTGAAATTATACAAACATATATGTGAGAACGATGTAAAAAGAAATGCACGTTAAACTATACGGAGTAAAAAAATAAAAATCAACTACAATTTAAATGACAAATCATTAAAATAAACCGTGGCAGCCGAGAGATGACCAGTCCAAACTGACGGCATCCGTTCACGAACATGACGCACGCGCTAGCACCATATTTAAGGGAGCCAAATGACCCAAACCCAACACATGCGCCACCATCAGGTAGACTTTTGAATGAGCATGGCACTCCCAACCGCCAGGGCAGTCAAGTCAATTAAAAAATAAATAAAAGTATTATAAGGATCACAGTACTCACACATGTGCCGTTAATTAATGAATTTATACAATGCTAATTACATTGAGTCTATAATGAAAATATAATGTTTTACAGTCTTCAACGGGTCCAACAATATTTATAAATGCCAAAAGATTAGTTTTATAAATATTATGTTAGTTTGTAAAGACTTTATATTTTTCATGTTGACTTTTATTACTTGATTTTTTGCCTTTATGTTGATTTTGAATAAAGAAATTTTAATCGATTTGTGACTTTTACTTTTATGAAGTAAAAGTCACAAATCGATGCTACAGGATGTCATAACTTAAATTGTATTTATATAAGCACTCGCCCTTGAAAATTAAGATATGAATATCGAACATTCCAATAATCACTATTCAGTCTCACTTCATTGTGAAAATTCATGGTCACCCTACTCTCATACGGTTTCATACTACTGTGTTTTTGTAAATATCTTCTAAAATATGAATGCTGCAGTTATATTCGCCATATTTATCCAAACTGGGTTACGTTACCCGTCGATTAGTACTCTAAATAAGCTTAAACCTACTTCTAATAACGAGATAAACGCCATTGTACTTTAGGCATATTGCCGTCCGAGCGGCCAACTAAAATCGACTCTAACAAATTATTGAACCTACTTTCTAGTATTTTTTTCTGTTTATTCGCTGTAACAAATTAGTAACTAATTGACCATACACATTAGCCTGTATTAATTTAATATTTATAGTGACATACCTACCTACTCATAACCTGAAAACTAAACATTGCATAACTTTTTGTCTATTTCCGTTTTGACGTTTTTTATTTTTGTAACAAATTGAACAAATTAAGACCTTTCTTTTGATGCATCATTCGTCTATCTGCATTATATAGTTTCTGTGTAATCACGGGCGATGACTACGGCAAGTGGCGGTTCTAGCGGCCAACTATTCTTTGTCATAGCTTCTTAGTTTTTTTTGTAACAAATTCACGAAAAGACGTGTGTAAAGTAACAAATTAGCACTTATTCCTTGCATAGTTTCATCAAATATTATGAGGTGGCCGCGCGGTTGAAACGGACATTTTTTAACGGGGTCCGGCAGTTGTGGTACTTTTGCGGCCTACCCAAATGTCCTTTCTTTGGCATTGTTCGTCGTGCTCTTTATTTTTCATATGTAGAGCTACTCGACTTCTGACAAAAGCTTGCACTGACAGGACAGGTACACTCAAACTTGTGTGGTTCTTTCCTCAAAAGACTGGTCCTGGTCCTCATATGATTTGACCAACACGGATTGTATGGGACGGTCCATACAATCCGTGCTGGTCAAAAGAGACTTAGACCTCTGAGTTTGTTTCGGTGTTTCTTCTCAGGGTAGTTCTAGTCAGCAAGGAAACACAGTCTTCATCTAGCATAAATGAACAAAAAACATTGACGTGTAAAAGTGTTATGTTTAACCTACCTACTTACAAAATAAATAAAGTACTTCGATATTATGATATTTATAAATAAACAAGTCATGCTTTGTTTACTTACAGAATTAGAACTTGATCATGAAGATAAAAGCGTTTCAGATGCAGAAGATACACCAGCACTCCTTGCTGAGTCAGATGCAGAAGATGTATCTTTAATGAAAACCGAAGTGGAAGATGAACGAGAATCAACAGGTAATATAAGCAAGCAGACCGACGGCCACCTGATGTAGGTAGTACAGCATTATTTTAAGAAACCCAAACCCCACTCTCGGCACTTGCACCACTAACAATTGTGTTTTAAAAAAAACTTGATCATGAAGATAAAAGCGTTTCAGATGCAGAAGATACACCAGCACTCCTTGCTGAGTCAGATGCAGAAGATGTATCTTTAATGGAGATTAAAACCGAAGTGGAAGATGAACAAGAATCAACAGGTAATATAAGCAAGCAGACCGACGGCCACCTGATGTAGGTAGTACAGCATTACTTTAAGAAACCCAAACCCCACTCTCGGCACTTGCACCACTAACAATTGGGGTTTGTGGCATGTCTGTTGTGTGCAGACCTCTGGGGGTTCACTGGGGAATTACAGCCTGAGGTCGACGGCTTGGGAGAGTGTGGTGTCTTCGTGGACGTTCAATTTAGTACTTTATGACGGTATTGATCTCTGCAATCCCCAATTTTCTTTGAATATTAATTCTTACTTATTTATGTATCCCTCAGGGCCGCCCGTCGCGAAGAAGCCAAAACTGGACACGCGAAGACCAACACTAAGAGAAACAGTCTCAGCCGAGCAAAAGAAAAACGAAAATAATCGAACATTATCATGTGTCTCGAAAATAAATATGAAATCTCAAAATCATACGTCCAAACGAACAACTAAATTTAAAAAGCCCTTCACTAAAACACAAAAATTTATTAAAGGAGTAAACAATACTGCTTTTAGCACAAGTTGCCGAAATAATAGTGAACAAGATGATATTAAATGTAAAATATCGAACAAAAGTATTGACAGTGATGATATAAAAAAGTATCAAAGAGTATGTGTCAAAGAAAAGCGTTTCAAATGTAGTATTTGTCAGCGTAGCTTTAGTAAAAAGTTTCATTTAACTCGACACACTCGTACCCACACTGGTGAGAAACCTTTCAAATGTGATATATGTCAGCGTAGTTTTAGTGAAAAGAATAGTTTACTAAGTCATACTCGTACACACACTGGTGAGAAACCTTTTAAGTGTGATATATGTCAGCGTAGTTTTAGTGAAAAGATAAATTTAGCAACACATACTCGTACCCACAGTTGTGAGAAACCTTTCAAATGTGATCTATGTCAACGTAGTTTTAATCGTAAGGATCATTTAGTAAAACATACTCATACCCACACTGGTGAGAAACCTTTCAAATGTGATCTATGTCAGCGTAGTTATAGTGATAAGTGTAAATTAACTCGACACACTCGTCGTACTCACACGGGTGAGAAAACTTTCAAATGTGATATATGTCAGCGTAGTTGTATAAATAAGTGTGTTTTAACTCGACACACTCGTACTCACACTGGTGAGAAACCTTTCAAATGTGATATATGTCAGCTTAGTTGTATTGATAAGTGTGATTTAACTCGACACACTCGTACTCACACTGGTGAGAAACCTTTCAAATGTGATATATGTCAGCGTAGTTTTAGTCAAAAGAATGGTTTAGTAAGTCATGCTCGTACCCACACTGGTGAGAAACCTTTCAAATGTGATATATGTCAGCGTAGTTTTAGTGAAAAGAATAAGTTAGTAAGACATACTCGTACCCACACTAGTGAGAAACCTTTCAAATGTGATCTATGTCAGCGTAGTTTTAGTGATAAGCGTGTGTTAGTAAATCATACTCGTACCCACACTGGTGAGAAACCTTTCAAATGTGATGGATGTCAGCGTGGTTTTAGTCGAAAGAGTGCTTTAGTAAGTCATGCTCGTATCCACACTGGTGAGAAACCTTTCAAATGTGATAGATGTCAGCGTAGTTATAGACATAAGGGAAATTTAGTAAAACATACTCGTACCCACTAAAACTACGCTGACATAGTATTAGTGAAAAGATTAGTTTAATAAGTCATACTCGTACACACACTGGTCAGAAACCTTTCAAGTGTGATAGATGTCAGCGTAGTTTTAGTCAAAAGGGAAATTTAGTAACACATACTCGTACCCACACTGGTGAGAAACCTTTCAAATATTATATTGTTGCGTTCTTTTATTAAAAAGAAGGATTTAACACGACATATTCAGACGCACACTGGTGAGAAACTTTTAAAAGGACAAAGTCCGAGTCTGACTCGCGCACCGAGCCACAGTGGAACTCTGTGGAACGAAATCAAAAAGGATGGACTTAGGGATATGTTTCTTTCTACATTTTTACCAGACTACGGCGGAGCAAAAAGGAGGGTTATGAATTTGACCGGTATGTTTGTATGTTCATCTGTTCCCTGACAACTTCTAAACCATTTTAAATGGTTTAGAAGTTGTCAGGCATTTATCATAGTTTGACAAATGAGGTGTCATTGGAAGCGTCTAAATTGTCCGTTGATTATAGGCTGGGTTATGTTGCAATAAATTGTATGTGGCGCCCTCTAGGGCGCATTTAGACGAACTAATTTGGTTTTACTAAAAAATTGAACTAAAACCCGACTACAGAAAATTCACGTTCTAAAAAGTATGAAACAAGAAAACGTTCTCATCTGATTCTTATTGATGTTTAGATGATAGCCGTAGCCGTGGTCGTATGCCACCTATTCTGGTAAAACAGTTTGTTTATGAACTATAACACTAAAGCTTACGGCAACATGGCATACGACCACAGCTATCATCTGAACATCAATAAAAATCGGATGAGAATGTTTTTTTGTTTCATACTTTTTAGAACGTGCATTTTCTGTAGTCGGGTTTTAGTTTTTGAACTTCTTCTTTTAAGGCCGCTTTCACATTAGGACGTTAGCAGCGCGACAGTAGAGCGGCAGAAGCACATTCCTTCACATTATAAGAACAGCCGCGCGTTAGCAGCGCGGCTGCCGCGCCGCAGTTTAGTTCAGTGTGGCGCACTTCATTTCAAAAAGGGATTCCGACGGGGAAACATTGTTGCTACTGCTTTTGATAGTACTCATTCGGCGCCATCGATGTCGCGTAAAAGACGGTACCTACTGGATTAATCCTTTGTTTCGAAATCGTCATGTGCATAGTGATTATATAACAGTATTTTATGTAATTAAAAATAATAATAAAACAAACTATCTTGACTTAGCTCGCGAGGTTGTCGACATGTGGGATGTAAACACAGCAGTCATTGTGGCGATAATCGTCACGGCCAATGGCGTAATTGCCAAGAGCCTCTACCAACATCTCAAGAGGCTCTCGTTGGGCAGCTGGATCAAGGGCTTGATCCAGAAAGCAGTACTCTTGGACACGGCGCGTATCTTTAGGAGGTTCCTCTATCAGGAGCCCTGACCTCCGGTAGCTTGGACCCTGGTCCCGATACGGGCTACTATTTTTTATATTTTTAAATGTTTTTTGTATATTTGTAATATTTGTAGAAATATTTAAAAATATGTCGGAGACGGTTATCAAATATTACTATGGGTAGTTATCAAATCTTATTAAATACAACTGTGTGTAGTTGTCAATATGTATTATTACTGAATTGTTTTGTTTATGTTACTTAATTTAAGTGATTTTAAATATCAATTACTGTCTAATAAATCATGTATTAGCACAATAGAGCTAAATAACTTAAAAAAAAAGACAACGATTGAAAATGACGGTTTATTTTTTAGTACAACAAATTCAAAAATTAGATATTACAAAACAAAAATTAGAAAAGGCAGAACTGGCTATCCAAACGGGCAGAGGTTTCCCATAACAAGTTCACCCAACGATAAAAGAGAGCCCAAATGAGCGTGCGGCCGCTTATACAGGCGTGCGGCGGCGACTGTTTGCCATCCCCTCCTCACGATAGATGTGACATCACTTCTCTGCTAACACGGCCTCTCCTGACTGGAGGACGTCCTCGTGCTCCTGTGTCCGAGGCTGTGCCGCACAGGAAGTGCTTGGTACAGGTTCTGGTGTAATCACACCAGTAGGCACATTGCCGACAGCTCGCTCAGGCGTGGACTCCATGTCGTCATCATAACAGTCTGCACCTGAGAATAGAGTAGAAACAGTGTCTTTACTTTTTGATTCTCAAAAATAACACGTAATTTCCGGAAATTAATTTTCTAGAAATTACGTCCATTGTAACAATGCAATTGAGCCGCTGCAGACACCTCAAGTGCATTATCACTGTTAGTCATCTAGTTGCACAGTTAGGTCGGGTCTTTGCAAACATAGGCACGACGTTAGCATGTTGCTC
Organism: Melanchra persicariae; assembly: GCA_947386135.1. NCBI lineage: Eukaryota > Metazoa > Arthropoda > Insecta > Lepidoptera > Noctuidae > Melanchra > Melanchra persicariae. The sequence goes on from OX376672.1 coordinate 2,545,097, forward strand.
GCAACCCCATATGGCATAGGCACAACGTTAGCATACCAAATTCACACAAGACAACCGTAAGAAACATAGGCACGACGTTAGCATATTTCTTACAAACCCATATGGCATAGGCACGACGTTAGCATACCACATGGTTTCCACACTCGCATGACATAGGCACGACGTTAGCTTATCAGCAAGTGTAGCACAAATTACCTTCGAAAAAAGTGGCACACGTTTCAGGAGTCCATTCCCCTCGCCACGGCACCATAAACTCTGCCGCAGCCTGGGTCGCTTTTCCATAAGAGCCTGCCAGCAGTTGCAGCTCGTATCGACCATGGGGAAGCGCCTTGACCACTCGGTATGGGCCACGCATGCCTGAGTCGAGCTTGCCAGTGGTTTGTGCCTGTTTTTTAACAAAGACAAATGAATTAATTTCAAATAACCGAGGAGATCTGCGATCAGCGTTAACGGTTGCGTCTTGCTGTTGCTGATTAGCCTTTAAACGCTCGGAAACTCTCTGTCTATGCATCTCTCTCAACGCTTCGCGGTTCGGATGAGAGTTCTCCAGGGCGACATCTCTGACCAGGTGTCGTATAAGCGGTGTAGCCGCTTCGATACCCACAAGGAGATTCAAGGGAGCTAACTTGGTGGTTTTTTGTTTTGTTATATTCAGAACCAGCTGTAATCGCCACATGACATCTGACCATTCGTTTTGCCGGTGATTGCATTCTATGCGGACCATGTTTAATAACGTTCGACAATAACGTTCAACCTGCCCGTTGGAATGATGCATCTCAGGAGTGATGAGGTGCACGTCAATGCCTAATTCGGTTACAAGCCTCGAGAACTCAGAGCTCTGGAACATACGGCCGCGGTCTGCTACAATTAATTTTGGAGTACCAAACAGGGAAATTACATTGGTAAACAGTCTTTTTAATTCATTGGCATCTTGACCAAACATAGGGTATAGGAGGCAATATTTAGAAAATGCGTCTACAACAATTAACACGTACTTGTAACCATTAGATTGAGGTAAAGGACCTAATGCATCTGCATGTATAACCTCAAAAGGGGTACCCGGTTTTTCCCAAGAATGTATAAGTTGATGAGGGGCTCTGGGGACCTTTTTATGCGTTATACAAATAATACAGTGACCTACATATTTTTGAACAAATGATTTAAGAGAAGGGAACCAAAAATGTCTCCTGATAAGTTCTAATGTCTTATCAACTCCAGAATGGTCATGTTCATCATGAAAAATTCTGAGCAAGCTGAGCCTATGACCTTTGGGCACAAAACATAAGAGTCTGGAATCTTCTCCCACTGGAGAATATTTATAATAGAGCAAATCATTCTTTTTAACGTAATGTCTGGTGTCCAATTGTCCTTCCGTGAGTTTATGAAGAAGTTGCTGGGTTTCCTCATCAGCAGCCTGTGCTATCTGAGCCCAGTTCTGATGTCTACGTTCTTCGCAAACGTTCACGGGGTTACGGCTCAAATAGTCAGCGTGCGACATACTAGTACCCTTACGGTATTCCAGAGTAAAATTGAAGTCCTGCAAATATATCCACCATCTGGCTACGCGTGGCACTAGGTCTTTCTTTTGCTGTGTAGCCTTTAGTGCATTACAGTCAGTTATGACTGTGAAATGAACACCAACCAGATAGTGTCTATAATGTTGCAAGGCTTTAACGACAGCCAAGGTCTCGAGCTCGTAGGAATGGTACCTCGGCTCGGCACCTTGAGTTCGCTTACTGAAATAACTAACTGCCCGTTTGTACCCTTTTTCGTGAGTCTGAAGAAGCACTGCACCATAGCCAATCGAGCTAGCATCTGTGTGGACCTCAATATGTAAATCAGGATCGTAAATGGCTAGCACAGGTTCACTCGTAAGCTGTGAAATTATATCTTGCCGTGCTTCTTCTTGCTCGGCACCCCAGACAAAAGATGCACCCTTTTTTGTTAATTTTGTAATAGAAGCAGTCTTAGTTGCAAAATTAGCTATATAGCGTCGAAAATAGCTCGCTAGGCCAAGGAATTGACGAACTTGTTTTACGGTTTTTGGAATAGGTGCCTCAACCAAGGCTTGAACCTTTCCTTCGCTCGGCTGTACCTGACCTTGACTTATGGTACGTCCTAAGTACTCTATCTTAGTCGATAGGAAAGAACATTTCTTAAGGTTTAGGGAAAATCCTGAATTTGTCAAAGTCTGGAGAACCTTACGAAGGGTTAAAAGGCCTTCATCTACTGTGTGACACATTATAAGTACATCGTCTATGTACACCAGGACTTCACCAGATTCCAGGTGTCGAGAGAGAGTTTTTGACATTATTCGTTGGTAAACAACGGGAGCATTCGCCAAACCATAGGGCATTTTTAAATATTCATAATGCCCCTCTGGTGTAACGAATCCTGTGAGCGGTATAGAGTCAGTATCTAAAGGTATTTGGTGGAATCCTGTGGCCATATCAAGACTTATGAAATATTTATGTTTGCCTAACCGATCAATGTGGTCGTCAATGAGTGGTAATGGGAATCGATCCTTGACAGTAATCTCATTTAATTTGCGGTAATCGACGCACATGCGATCGGATCCGTCCTTCTTCTTAACTAATAATATGGGACTCGCGTACTCCGATTCAGACTCCCGGATAATATTCTTTTCAAGTAGATCTTTAATTATTTCACGAACTTTCAAAATTTCAGCATATGAAAGCCGGTACGGTCGGTAGGTAACCGGCGTGCTACTATTCAATCTAATTGACATACTGCCAGTATTAACAGTGGAAGTTGCAGTACCAGTTATAAAAAAATTGGAAAATTCATCAATTAAACCGAGTAACTTTTTAAAATTTTGACCAGTTAAGGGAGTCTTAATCGGAACCCGTGCAGACGATGAAGTACACATAACATCATGTATGACACGGGGCTCGTAAGTAAGGTATTGCTGCTTATGCGTACGGACATAGGTAACGCCTTCTCGGTTCAATACATCTGTACCAACAATGATTGGGGTGTTCATATACTCGGGGGACACGGCATGCAAATCTACCTCCAAAGTTATTTCATTAAACTCTATAGGCAAAGTAACAAAATAAGTAGACTCGATTTCTACACCGCCAATGCCTCTCAGAACTCTGAAAGCTGGCTTGCGCGCACATTTAAAATGTTTTAGCAAGGATGAAGAAATAAGCGATATACATGAACCGCTGTCAATAAGGATATCAACGGGAACCCCTTGTATAACCGCCACAACAATATCTTTGTTCTTATTATCAGGGCTTTCCTGGCAAAGATTAACATTGTTGGTATTGCGAGAACTGGATTTTAGTTTAGCAAAACAAGTTTCAACCTTATGGCCTGGTTTTTTACAGAAACTGCACGGTTCAGATTTATGTGAAGTATGAGTAGGACGACTTTTTTGATCATTGTCATCACTGTTGGCGTTACTCGAATTAGGTTTAGGTTTCTTAGTACAATTCGATTGTTTATGGCCACGTTGGCCACACAAAAAGCATTTACCATCTTCAAATTGTCGTTTGCGAGTGCTTGTAATATTTGATTTTGAAGAATTATTATCAGGACGTGAGGTATAGTTAGATTTTTTATTATAATTTGACGTATTTGATTTAACATAAATCGAAAAGAATTCTACTAATTCGTTCGGCATTAATTTCGCGTTAGTCGCCGAAGCACGGATTTGCGGATCTATAATACCTCGTATCACTATAGCTGAGATTAGCTCATCGCTTAATCCTTTGACTATGCGCAATCTAAGTAACGACCGGCGAGCATAATCTGCATATGTCGGGTATTTGTCAGAATTAGTGTTCATGACTTCATATAAAATATTTGCTATGTCAGGCTTCCTAGGGCACAAAGGTTTGAACTCTTTCTTAAAATTGCTCCAACTACGGTCGTTGGTGACCCACTCGTTGAGCCAGGTCCTAGCATCACCTTTCAAACAATTCCCAATGCGAGATAGACACTCATTATCATTCCAATAATTTAAAATCTTAGCACGGTCTACTTCCTCGCACCAGGTGTCGATATCATTGATGCTTGGATCAAAGTTTGAAATATAATAAGATTGGTTAGATCTCACCATCGTGTTGATTGACCGAATAGCCTCGACTATTCGATCGGTTGCGCCTGCATCGCGGTCAACTGCAACGCTTACGGAGGGACCCGGCGAGGAGGGAGCCGCCGACCCTCGAATCTCTGCCGCTACTCTTCGACACTCTGCTGTGGCTGCAGCTGGTGCCTGCGGCCGCGGCGGCGTCACTGAGGATGCACCAGCATCTGGCTCACGTGATCGTGGTGGCGGAGGCGTACGGCGCTGTTCCTCCAATGATGTCAGCCGATTCATTATTTGTTGCATCAGATTTTACCAATGTATACGTGTATACCTTACCACGTAGAATTACCACTTACACACCCGCAGTACGACGTAAAATTGAACCGTTATTTTTTCATTTTTTTTTTACCGTATTTTTTTTTTTTAACTTGAATAGCCAAACTGCCTCTAAATCAGGGAGCGGAACGGACCAGGACCCGTATCCCACTTCTGATATTAGCACAATAGAGCTAAATAACTTAAAAAAAAAGACAACGATTGAAAATGACGGTTTATTTTTTAGTACAACAAATTCAAAAATTAGATATTACAAAACAAAAATTAGAAAAGGCAGAACTGGCTATCCAAACGGGCAGAGGTTTCCCATAACAAGTTCACCCAACGATAAAAGAGAGCCCAAATGAGCGTGCGGCCGCTTATATAGGCGTGCGGCGGCGACTGTTTGCCATCCCCTCCTCACGATAGATGTGACATCACTTCTCTGCTAACACATGATATAATTTATTGAGTACTCGTAGTACACTAGAATTGAGTTTTAGAAACTTATTTCAATAATAGTAATCGTTTGTCTTTTAAAATACAAATGATGACATGTTATTTAAATTTAAAACGAGTTACTTTGTTAAACCACTATTGTTTATTTACGATAATTATTATTGTACAATTTGATAAATTTTCAATGCGTCTTATTAGATTTAGCTAATTTTAGTGATTCGTATCATTCGTAACAAGTAAACACGTGACGCACTTCCGTGCGGCATCGGACAGAGTTGTTGTGGAGGGAGAACATGGTATTATAAAAGAGCGTGCACTCTGTGTGCCAGGACCTTTTTACTTTAGTCTTATCTTGGATTCGACTCATTATAGAGCTCCTGCTCCCGACAAAGCTGTCGGTTTACCTGGTACAGCACATATAAATTATATTTGTAGGAACAATTTTCTCCGAGCGGTGGGTAAGGTATAGTGTCAGGATATTGGCGTCCCCATTTTATTGGGATAAACAAGACAGTATATCAATAACAGAGTCTAATTGCACTTTAAAAAAACACAATATAAACAATAAGTAATAGAAATACAGTCACTCGAACAGACCTTTAAGGTCACAGTTCGTACAGAGGCCTAAGCCACCCAAGTACAAAGAGTATCAGGAAGCCAATACAGCTATGTATTTACATAGCTACATTGACATAGATACAGCAGTGCATTTATAATGAATAAAGGAAATAATAATTTTTTTTTTAATTATGTTCGAATGTTAAAAACGTGTTTGCGTGTTTGTTGCTTCTTGAGTTCCACAAAGCAGGACGCATTTCAATTTCAATAAGAAATCATTCGGTATCAAACTCGCTCATTGTGTAGTCTTATTACGTACGTTTGCAACACTGGCTCATCGCCGACCAGGGGCCTAACCACCAACTCTTAAAGCAGTATTACTGCGAAAGAGACGGAGCTTTACGTCCTGTATAGCTCCGTCTCTTTCCCACTGGAAGTAATATTAAAGTAATACTGCTTTAAGAGTTGTTGGTTTAGGCCCTGGGCTTTAAATACCGGTAACAATTTATAACGTTACCTTGCATTGACAGGAGTTAACGTTAATATTAAAATAACGGTAATAGGTTTAACGTTATTTATACACCATTTTAACTTTATTTGTAGTTTAACGTTAATTTTATCGTCATTTTTAAACGGTTATCTCTGTGTGGTGGTGCAGTGTCAGGTTGTATCTTGATCAAAATATGATTCACGACAGTAAAAAATATGTAAGTAGGTACATAATTATAACCATATTTTTTTTTTCTCTTAGCTAGATTTCGGAAATCTAGTTATTATACACATCAAGTCTAAGTTCATGATGATGAGTAAATGATTCTTATAGTTACATCTGCGTAAATACATATTTGTTATTGTTGAGCATCACATTTTGATTAAATTACAACCTCACACTGACCTTCAAATAGCAAAAAATACAAGTTAGTTCGCGGGCTATAATAACACTAATTTTTTTACCGTTACAACGATAATTCTCGTATTTTACGTTAAATGTTACTTAACGTTATATTACTGGTAATGTTATCAAATACCGGTAAATATTGTAACGTTACTATGGTATCACAATTGAAATTAAAGTTATGTAACGGTTATTATTTTGTTATTTGGTAACGTTAACAAGCCCTGTCGCCGACTGAGAGCACGCGGCGGCGCTCTAAGGCCTAGCGCGCACTGCCTTGCGTTTTTTAAACGCACAATCTGTGAAGTGTGGAGTGTCATAGAAGTGCGCGCACTGCGGTGAAAAAAACGCATGCGGTAGTGTCACCGATAACGGTGACACTACCGCTACCTCTCGCTGCAAATTTGCGGTGAATCTACCGCAAATATTTTTGTATCACGTAGGTCTGTGAAGCGCCGCGCACTGCGGTGAAAAAAACGCAGTGATGCCTACTTCATAGCTAGATCTGGCTATTTTTTTGGTATCACTACTATGGCGCTACTATTTAATAAAACTTGTAGCTTAATTTTTTAGCTACAATTTCTAGAAAGTTTTTAAATTACATTGAATGCTTTTGAAAAGTGATAAATGTTGCTATACTTAATTGCGTTTTGCCAAAATAAATACTTAAGAAAATGGGTACCCACCTACTGTAGAAAAATACTCCAACTCAGAGATCGATAATGAACCTCAGCCATCGACATCTTCCTCTTCAGTTACATTACTTGATTAACGGCATTGTTATTATTACATTAATTTGAATAACCTGCTACGTTTATCTTAAAAATAAAAATAATTATAATTAACTACTGATTTTTTTATTCCTGTGTTTGACTTAAGTAATATGAAAAACGTGATTATAATTTGACCACATATTGTTACTTCCCTTTCTACTATGTAGTAAGTACATACTAAGTAGCGATCAGCTACTTTTAGCAACTTTTTTAAAGTAAAAAAATCTGGCTATCTAGCAATTTTTTGCCTAATACGCCATGGCCGCGCCATTGAAACGGTGAAAAACACTTTTTCGCCGATATCTCGCTGAAAAAGTAACGCAGACGTCTGATTTTTTTTGTAAAACCTGGATTAAAATTTGTCAAAACTAGTAAAAATAAAACAAAAAATCCTAGGTTTATATTTCAGGAGCTATTAGACTAATACGCCATGGCCGGGCCATTGAAACGGTGAAAAAATACGTAACGCTGAAAAAGCATCGCAGGGGTCCGAAGTTTTTTGTAAAACCTAGATCTGAATTTGTCAAAACAGGTAAAAATGCACAAGAAAACCCATTTACATTTCAGGAGATGTAGAACGGAATCTTAAATACGTCTTGAATATGACGATAGGGTGACCATGGCTTATTGTTTACAGAAAACTTTTCAACTATTTTACTAGAAATTATATCTTAAGGATTCTAAATGAAATAAAATTGAAACGTTAGTATACAAAACCATGTTTATTTGTTTAAAAATCGTTGTTTGCTAGCTGAAAATACTGGTTTTAAGTAGACGTGCGAAAACCATAACAATAACTTTGCATAGCGTTCGTAATGACTAATGAGTATGAAATAGCATAATTTGATGAATAAGACTAAGATTAAATTCTGCCAGAAATAATCTCCGTAATTAAGTCATGTATTCTAACATTGAATAGCAGGAGCAAAGGAGCGAATGAAACGCGCGGGTGCAGCACGGGAGACGAAGGCTGGCTGTCTAACTAATGTAGTGTATAATCTATGTTCTTAGTTTGCATATATCTATGTATGTTACTCGTGTACTTAAATACCAATCCTTATTAATAAATGAATGAGTTATCAACGAGCAGTCAGAGCGTTTTACTCTTCTCTAATACCCAACCTTACATGGCGACCCTGCCATGTTTGGTGATGGGGTGTCGGGTCGCAATGCAGGCGCTCGGTGCGTGAGGTACAGACTCGTTCTCCGTAGTTCGTAGCCGTCCAAAAAGAGATATCCCGCCGTCACATCCCGTCTTCCCCCGCCAAAAGCTTTTTCTCGATTACTCGTCGTTTTACTTTCAGTTAATTCGTACGTAGTACTTGTTGGTGTTTTAAATTTTGGCATTCATTTTTACTTCATTTAAAATCCTTTAGGCGCTGTGAACAGCCGTTTTACTCTTCTCCAATACCCAACCTTACATGGCGACCCTGCCATGTTTGGTGATGGGGTGTCGGGTCGCAATGCAGGCGCACGGTGCGTGAGGTACAGACTCGTTCTCCGTAGTTCGTAGCCGTCCAAAAAGAGATATCCCGCCGTCACATCCCGTCTTCCCCCGCCAAAAGCTTTTTCTCGATTACTCGTCGTTTTAATTTCAGTTAATTCGTACGTAGTACTTGTTGGTGTTTTAAATTTTGGCATTCATTTTTACTTCATTTAAAATCCTTTAGGCGCTGTGAACAGCCGTTTTACTCTTCTCCAATACCCAACCTAAATGGGACTGGGCAGGACATGTCTGCCGCATGCCGGACAATCTGTGGGCCCGTAAATTACAGGATTGGTGCCCTGAAACAGCGAGACGAGGCCGCGGCAGACCACGAAGGAGATGGCGGGATGACCTGGATGTCTTCCTTAAGAATTGGAATGATGAAGCACAACATCGTGAGCATTGGAAGGAATGGAGGGAGGCCTTTGCCCAGCAGTGGGACAGTACGGGCTAGTAATAATAGGCGCTGTGAACAGCAAAAACTAGAAAATTGCTGGTTTCCTCACGCAAGTTTAACCAAATCTGTTTAGTTTCAAGCTGCAGAAAAAATATATGTTAATTTTAATTATATTTCAAAGAACACTGTTGTTTCCGAAACATGTTTAAAAATAAAATCCTCGATAGTAGGTAGTGATCGTCAAAGTTACCTCTAACTTTGACCTTAGAAAAAAATATCCCATATCACTAGCCTACTTATGCCGATAATAAATATACCAAATAATGAATCGAATCGTAATGCAAAACTTTGTTGTTTTAGATTTTTAATAGATCAACTTAGTTTTAAAACTATATACACACACTTAAAAAAAGACTCAACTAAAACTAATCTAAAACATGGCGTCGAAAAATTCCTCCGCATCGCAGGTCACTGGTAATGTACCCAAAAGGCTGGCAGCATTGCCACGTTGTATGGCAATGCTTATCCTTTGTCCGAGGTAAAAGCCAGCCCTAGGGTCACGCGAAGTGTCAACTAAGCGTCTTGACAGATCTTTAAACAAGTAATGAGCACTCGGACCCCACGACCCGAGAGTTTCAACCCCAAACGGCTCGAAAATATAACTACCTACAAGGTTATTATATTTCCGCCGCTTGAGGTTCTCCGCAGCCGCAGCGGCAGCGCCAGCGCAGCACGAAGAGCTAGGAAGATGGGATGGCGCAAGAGTATCGACACAAGTAGCGTCCCACACTAATGGCCTACCCATCTTCCATGGAAATAATGACATGCCGTCCGGTCTCTTGCCATCGTCGCGTGCCAGGCCATTGGGTTCTAATACAGCCGGAACGCCGACGGTGACAAGAGCTCGTCGGATGATGTCGTTAATGTTCGCGTGCCGCGCTATGCGACCAGCGCTACGGCTGCATGACAGGCCGTGGTGTCCGAGACTGTTGACAGCTTCGCCACAGTGGCAGCGATGAGGAGAACAACACGGAGCGCCAAGACGCAGGGAAGCAGCGAGGCGGAAAGTAGTATCATCGAACAAGGTGCCTATGTTCGACGACGGTAGTGCGTGAAGCCAGAGTCCCGACTCCCATTGACCCACAGCCAACAGACGAGCACGCTCAGCAGCAGTACCAGATGTGGCCAAAAGGTTATTCTGAACCTCTCTGCAGAGTGGCTCGTCCCAACGTCTCTGGGATGATGGGTAGTCGGGTGGATTTAGATTCGGGCAAGCGAGTCTCCAGGCATCCATAGCCTCAGTGAAGCAGGGCACATCAAAACTAGTCAGTGAGGAAGTTAGGATATTCCTGACTAATTTCTCAGTGCCATGAACCGAAGATATGAAAGCCGGTAAACTGATACTAGTAATTTTGCGGACGCCGAGGCCTCCCATACGGATGGGAAGAGTAGCTTGTGCCCAAGCTCGGTCATCCATGGCCACATTTAAAAGTGAAGTAAGTGTATGACGGATGATTTGGTCCATTTTTTCCAAAAGGTGAGGGTGCTTCCATAAATGGGAAGCACGAAGAAAGTAAGTTAATTTAGGTCCGAAACAGCAGTAACGAATTAAGGTGATAGCCGAATGCATGTTAATTTTGAGTAATCTTTCCGAAATGTCATTAAAATTTTGTATTTTCTCCTCAACAAAACTGGGAAAGGATTGCTCAAAAATGGGAGATCCAAGGAGGCGAAGAGAGCTTTTTTCAATAACTTTGATTTCTGGTGCTATAGCGTTGAATTTTGGGAGTGTCAGTTGTCGGTCGGTACTGTCAGATAAGAATAATTCACACTTCGAAAGATTGAGATTTAGTCCTACAGAATGGAGTTGACTTTTTAAAACTTGTAAATCATCTAAAACTGTGTCAACATCACCTCCTAGGGTTCCATCATCTAGATACCAAACATTAAATTTGGAATTTAGCTGTCGAATGATTGGGTGAATGGCTAAGCTAAAGATCACTGGCCCGAGGGGATCACCTTGTTGACAGCCAACAGCGGATTCCAGAAGGTTGTCCTGATATAGTAATTTAGATGGATGTCTGTAACATTGCCAAAGAAAACTAAAAATTTGTGGTACTTCTTTTTTAATTTCTGCCAGCAAGGTGTCCCTATTAACTGAATTGAACGCATTTTGGATGTCAACCTTCAGGATGACCTCTCCTTTACCAGAATTTATATAGGTCGACAGTGCGTGTACGGCAGCCTCACAGCCCCCTTTGGAGCCGTAACCTAGCTGCAGGGGCTGAAATTTTTTCGAAACATCCTCACTATAAAATTTACAACAAACCTTGGCTGCCAAACGACGGTACGTAGAACCCACGGCAATGGGACGAATGCCGCCATCCCTCTTGCGCAGGGCACATATATTGGCACCGTATAAGATGTCGATGACGGCCTCGTTCACCTTGCCCGAGAGCATGAGGTTAGTCAAAGCCGTAAGCTCCTTCAGAAGCGACTCACCAGCTTCCCCGGCGCCTGTACTGATGAGGTCCTTTAGATGTTGAGGACTAAGGCCGTCGAGGCCGCCAGCAGAGCCGCTCCGAAAGGAGCATACGGCTGTGACCACCTCTCGACCTGTAACGGTGAGGGTGTGAATGTCCGGATCAGGGGGGTCGGGAAAAGAAAGGCCCTCCGATGGGGCAGGGTGTTTGCTCTCCAAAGCTGCAAGAGTATCTGGAGAACACGGTGCCACCACATCACTACTAAAAAGAATCCTGGCTGCTCCACTTATGTCACCTTCCCCTAATTTTGATTCGACCAGATGCGAAATACCTCTTGATAAGGTATACCTCTGCGTCGATAATTTTGTGTCCAAATTATAGGCCGAAATATTACAATTATCTTTAATTTGTGCAGTTAATGTCTTTTTGGTTGCTAAATTCTTTTGTACATGTAATATTCTGTAAGGGAAGGTGAGAAGTTGCTCCCAGGCACTTTGCGAGTTCTCGCGGGCGGCAAGGCGAACGCATCCCGCTAGATGTTGCGCTACGAGAGGTCTAGCACCGCGGGGAATTCGCTTCAAAACAGGAACAGACTTTTTGAATTTTGAAAGGGTTTTCCAAAACGGGTCAAGAGTAGATGTAGCTGGTGTAGTAGGTGGTGATGTAATTACAGGGTCTGAAGTGAGTGCATTTTGGGGTTTGTGTGCCCTCCCAATGTGCACATTCAGACCCCGCTTACCTTTAAAAAATCGTGCCTGGGTGCACAGAGGACACCCAGTGCTTACTTAGTTTTGAGGAAAACAATAAAATGCTTCATATTTGGCAATAAATTGCAAGCATTTAGTCGTCGCGCTTCTCTTTCTTTTCTATACAGTCCGAGAGTGACCGAGCTTTTGCTGATCACAGCGCCTTAAGATATCTAATAAAATAGGTGAAAAGTTTTCTGTAAACAATCAAGCCATGGTCACCTTATCGTCATATTCAAGACGTATTTAAGATTCCGTTCTACAGCTCCTGAAATGTAAATGGGTTTTTTGTGCATTTTACCTGTTTTGACAAATTCAGATCTAGGTTTTACAAAAAACTTCAGACCTCTGCGATGCTTTTTCAGCGAGATATCGGCGATTACGTATTTTTTCACCGTTTCAATGGCGCGGCCATGGCGTATTAGTCTTATAGCTCCTGAAATATAAACCTAGGATTTTTTGTTTTAGTTTTACTAGTTTTGACAAATTCAAATCCAGGTTTTACAAAAAACTTCAGACGTCTGCGTTGCTTTTTCAGCGAGATATCGGCTAAAACGTGTTTTTCACCGTTTCAATGGCGCGGCCATGGCGTATTAGAATTATAGCTCCTGAAATATAAATCTAGGATTTTTTGTTTTATTTTTACTAGTTTTGACAAATTCAAATCTGGGTTTTACGAAATACTTCAGACGTCTGCGTTGCTTTTTCAGCGAGATATCGGCGAAAATGTGTTTTTCACCGTTTCAATGGCGCGGCCAGGGTGTATTACGACTAGGGCATGCAAAAACCGGGTTGATTATGAAAACCGACTTTTTCGGGTTTTCTTGTTTACAAAACCGGTGAAACCGGTTAAATCGGTTTTTTCGGTTTTTATTAAATTTTTACTAAGGGAATGAGAAATATGTGTGTAAAAAAGTGAAAATGTTGAAGTCTAATCAAAATATGTATTTTTTACATTAATCTGACTTATTTTTAAAATAATGTACCAGTTTACCACTTACACTAAAATATTTTTTGACATAGATTAAAGCTTATTACTAGGAAAATAATAAATATACCTAATAATAAAAATAGGAACATTTGGTAGGTATACAAAGATCTAAAATCACAGAATATTACAATGAACAATTTAACGGTCATAAAATACTAACATGCAAAATCAACAGGACGTATAATGAGATCAAAATAATTATAAAAATATTGCTTAGAATCCTCTTATTCCTAATTTACAAAATAAATCAGTCATTCTTAATCTTATAGATATGAATAAAAAACGTCCACTCAAGACAAATCTCACTCTATCGGACTTCAATTCCTCTAATTCTTTTATAATTGAATTCCTTAACTCATTATTTGCTTTTATGACCATATTTTTTATACTATTTGGTGAGCTTGGAAAGTATCCACTTTTGTTAAAAAGTTTTCTAAGCTAAGAAGAAGAACAAAATGTTTTGAAGGGCAGGCCATCCAAAGCAGCCATTTTTGATACGACATATTCAACAGAATGTAATTTTCTTTAAAAATGTGTAATTTTCTGTTTTTTTGGTTTTGAAGGGTCCATTTGTGTATCTTGAGTCTTGACTATCTTTGAAAACATATGGGTCGAATTACTGCACTTGTGCTTGGTGTTGGTTTTGCTGTAGGTTTGGCATTTTCTTATAAGTCTATTGAGTGTTTACTGCCCAAGTGGTTTCGTAAGCTTGATGTAGAACTGCCTGCCGCTTTTAATATTCTATTGCATTCTTTGCATTTTGCAGTGCTTCCGTCCGTGGCACGTAAATAATAAAACCATACCGATGATTTATCACCAGCAGATTTTTTTATTTTCCACGTATTTTGTCTTCGCTGTATCGGCATCATCTACATCGCCATAAACACCTGCCTAAACAATACCTGAATAAACTTACTAACTACTACTAAACAAAAAAAAGTTTGAAAGTAGCAATGTGCTTATTGATCAGTTCAAACTACTACAAACAAAAATAGGCTCTTGTTTATAGGCACATTACATATTTACAAAAATAAAAACGTGCCGGCTGGCATAACCTAATTAATGAAAGCTATTAAACATGCCAACTATCTCTGCTCACAACAATTATCAGTATTTGGTCATCACTTCATGAAATATTAGCAATGCAAAATATATGACAAAGATTGTGATTAAACTTACTTTGATAAAAATAATATCTGCAATGAAACCACCGTTTAACTCAACACGTGCACTCGTGTCACTAGTCACTACTCACTATGCACATTCACTCACTAGCCACAGACTAATCGAAAAATAAAATTTTATTTTATTTTATTACTATGCCAATAGTAGTGCGACAAGTATAAAAATTAACGTGGCAAATAGGAACTAACGCCGCCTCGCCGTCCTGTTCACGTTTGTCAGTGATAAAATTTAATATTTTTTTGTATTATACCTGTCCGGCCCCGGAAACACACCGGTGTGTCGCGAATTAATCGCGAATTTAATGTTTATTTACCTATTACATAAGATTTACTTTATATTAGGGAATTTTCACATGTTGGGCTTGAGCGGTTAAACAAATAAGAGTAAAACCGAAATAACCGAAAAAACCGGTTTTGATATCCAAAAAAACCGGAGTTTCAAATTAGTCGGTTATCCGGTTTTTTCGGTTATCCGGGTATCCGGTTTGCATGCCCTAATTACGACCGGAGGACACGGTGGAGCATACGGTGGAGGCCTGCCCCGCATGGGCGGAGCAGCGCCGTGTCCTCGTCGAGGCGATCGGCGGCGGCGACCTCTCGCGTCCGGCCCTGGTTCAATCCATGGTCCGGAGCGAGGAGGCATGGGAAGCCGTCACCTCCTTCTGCGAAGCAGTAATGCTAGTGAAGGAGGAGGCGGGCCGCGTGAGGGAGAGACAACCCTCACGCCCCAGCCGCCGCGGCATAGGGAGACGCACCGGGCGTCGGGAGTCGCTGGGCGATTCCCGGCCACCATAGGTGCGGGTCTGCGGACGGCGAGCGTTGGGTGGCTCGCTGTCCGATTAAAGCCAGACCCAAGCCGACGGCGCGTTGTGTTCCACACGCGCCTCAAAGAGATGTCAGCATAGGAGTAGGGGCCCGTTAGGGCCAGTGCCTACCAGGGTTGCGGATTTGTTCGAAAGAGTTACCGTGGCCCTGGAACGTAAAAGGCACTAAGAGGAGCATGGGTGGGTTTTGTTCAGTAGAAGTCTGACACTCCCTGCCGCTCAACCCAGAGCGGGAGGGGTCATTTGATGATTTCCCATCCAAAAAAAAAAAAAAAGGGTGTTATACGAGTAGTCCCACAGCTCCTAAAATATAAACCCAGGATTTTTTTCTATATTTTTACAAATTCAATCTGTTACTTACCAAAATTTCAGGTCTCTGCAATGCTTAGTTTTAAAGATCTCCGTGGCCGCGCAGTTCGGAGTGTTTCAATGGCGCGGCCACGTTCAAACCCTTATAACTTTTTAACCGTAGCTTTGACTAATTTATGGTTTTGGGAGTCTACTTTTACAAATTTTTACAAAATCGTGGCATAATTTAAAAAAAAAAAAACTTCGTGGCCGCGTCTTCGAAACGGACACTCATCAAATGACCCCTTCGGCTTTGGGTTGAGCGGCAGGGAGTGTCAGACTTTTACTGACTAAAACCCATCCATGCTCCTCCTTGTGCCTTTTACTTTCCAGGACGTGTATGTGCTTCACGTAATGAAAATGTCCGTGACTACGGCAGGACCACGAACCCCAATCGCTACCATATTTGGTAAATAATTAGTAGGTACTCAATTGGTAAACTGGTACTCGAACAACAAAATTGATACCTCTGTTGTTTTCAAAAAATCGACTTTGAAGTCTCGCTACTTTCAGCTGGACCACCATGAGTGTAGAAAAAAGGGGCATGCTACAGCTATTCTAAGTATATAAATAATTAGTAGGTACCCATATATGTGCTTCATTTCATAAAAAAAATAAAAAAACAGAACTGAAACATTTGCATTTACTGAGAAATCAACGATGAAAACTTTCGTGCGGTCGTTCAGCAGGACTACGACTTAATATCGATTCCAAGTTTGTGTCCGTTTCGATGGCGAGGCCACGTTTTTTTTTTAAAAAAAAATATGGCACGATTTTGTAAAAAATTGTAAAAGTAGACTCCCAAAACCATAAATTTGTCAAAGCTATCTATGGTTAAAAAGTTATAAGGGTTTGAACGTGGCCGCGCCATTGAAACGCTCCGAACCGCGCGGCCACGGAGATCTTTAAAACTAAGCATTGCCGATACCTGAAATTTTGGTAAGTAACAGATCGAATTTGTAAAAATATAGAAAAAAATCCTGGGCTTATATTTTAGGAGCTGTGAGACTAATACGCCATGGCCGCGCCATTGAAACGGTGAAAAACACATTTTCGCCGATATCTCGCTGAAAAAGCAACGCAGACGTCTGAAGTATTTTGTAAAACCTGTATTTGAATTTGTCAAAACTAGTAAAAATAAATTAAAAAATCCTAGGTTTATATTTCAGGAGCGATAAGATTAATACGCCGTGGCCGCGCCATTGAAACGGTGAAAAAAAAAAATTTTCGCCGATATCTCGCTGAAAAAGCAACGCAGACGTCTGAAGTAGGGCATGCAAACCGGATACCCGGATAACCGAAAAAACCGGATAACCGACTAATTTGAAACTCCGGTTTTTTTGGATATCAAAACCGGTTTTTTCGGTTATTTCGGTTTTACTCTTATTTGTTTAACCGCTCAAGCCCAACATGTGAAAATTCCCTAATATAAAGTAAATCTTATGTAATAGGTAAATAAACATTAAATTCGCGATTAATTCGCGACACACCGGTGTGTTTCCGGGGCCGGACAGGTATAATACAAAAAAAATATTAAATTTTATCACTGACAAACGTGAACAGGACGGCGAGGCGGCGTTAGTTCCTATTTGCCACGTTAATTTTTATACTTGTCGCACTACTATTGGCATAGTAATAAAATAAAATAAAATTTTATTTTTCGATTAGTCTGTGGCTAGTGAGTGAATGTGCATAGTGAGTAGTGACTAGTGACACGAGTGCACGTGTTGAGTTAAACGGTGGTTTCATTGCAGATATTATTTTTATCAAAGTAAGTTTAATCACAATCTTTGTCATATATTTTGCATTGCTAATATTTCATGAAGTGATGACCAAATACTGATAATTGTTGTGAGCAGAGATAGTTGGCATGTTTAATAGCTTTCATTAATTAGGTTATGCCAGCCGGCACGTTTTTATTTTTGTAAATATGTAATGTGCCTATAAACAAGAGCCTATTTTTGTTTGTAGTAGTTTGAACTGATCAATAAGCACATTGCTACTTTCAAACTTTTTTTTGTTTAGTAGTAGTTAGTAAGTTTATTCAGGTATTGTTTAGGCAGGTGTTTATGGCGATGTAGATGATGCCGATACAGCGAAGACAAAATACGTGGAAAATAAAAAAATCTGCTGGTGATAAATCATCGGTATGGTTTTATTATTTACGTGCCACGGACGGAAGCACTGCAAAATGCAAAGAATGCAATAGAATATTAAAAGCGGCAGGCAGTTCTACATCAAGCTTACGAAACCACTTGGGCAGTAAACACTCAATAGACTTATAAGAAAATGCCAAACCTACAGCAAAACCAACACCAAGCACAAGTGCAGTAATTCGACCCATATGTTTTCAAAGATAGTCAAGACTCAAGATACACAAATGGACCCTTCAAAACCAAAAAAACAGAAAATTACACATTTTTAAAGAAAATTACATTCTGTTGAATATGTCGTATCAAAAATGGCTGCTTTGGATGGCCTGCCCTTCAAAACATTTTGTTCTTCTTCTTAGCTTAGAAAACTTTTTAACAAAAGTGGATACTTTCCAAGCTCACCAAATAGTATAAAAAATATGGTCATAAAAGCAAATAATGAGTTAAGGAATTCAATTATAAAAGAATTAGAGGAATTGAAGTCCGATAGAGTGAGATTTGTCTTGAGTGGACGTTTTTTATTCATATCTATAAGATTAAGAATGACTGATTTATTTTGTAAATTAGGAATAAGAGGATTCTAAGCAATATTTTTATAATTATTTTGATCTCATTATACGTCCTGTTGATTTTGCCTGTTAGTATTTTATGACCGTTAAATTGTTCATTGTAATATTCTGTGATTTTAGATCTTTGTATACCTACCAAATGTTCCTATTTTTATTATTAGGTATATTTATTATTTTCCTAGTAATAAGCTTTAATCTATGTCAAAAAATATTTTAGTGTAAGTGGTAAACTGGTACATTATTTTAAAAATAAGTCAGATTAATGTAAAAAATACATATTTTGATTAGACTTCAACATTTTCACTTTTTTACACACATATTTCTCATTCCCTTAGTAAAAATTTAATAAAAACCGAAAAAACCGATTTAACCGGTTTCACCGGTTTTGTAAACAAGAAAACCCGAAAAAGTCGGTTTTCATAATCAACCCGGTTTTTGCATGCCCTAGTCTGAAGTATTTTGTAAAACCTGGATTTGAATTTGTCAAAACTAGTAAAAATAAAACAAAAAATCTTAGGTTTATATTTCAGGAACTATCAGACTAATACGCCATGGCCGCGCCATGAAACGCCTTGAAACGGTGAAAAAATACGTAATCGCCGATATCTCTCTGAAAAAGCATCGCAGAGGTCTGAATTTTTTTGTAAAACCTAGATCTGAATTTGTCAAAACAGGTAAAAATGCACAAAAAAACCATTTACATTTCAGGAGCTGTAAAACGGAATCTTAAATACGTCTTGAATATGACGATAGGGTGACCATGGCTTGATTGTTTACAGAAAACTTTTCACTTATTTTATTAGATATTGTATCTTAAGGATTCTAAATTAAATTAAAATGAATGCCAAAATTTAAAACACCAACAAGTACTACGTACGTGCGTAACGTAGTTAGATGGCGCTGTCCGTAGTCCCACAGTAGCGCCATCATTCTACGACATACACGGCCATCACTGACTAGCACCCGTCCTCGGGTGTAGTACCTGTGGACAAAATATGCTCAGAGAGTAGCTCTCTCTCTAGCTCGGCCATGTCCTGCCCAAAATAGAAGGGCTGATTCACTAGGTACCACAATCACCTGTCCTAACTCTCATACTGCGTGAGGGTTTCGTGCACAATGCTCCCCGCACAACTTTACTCAATGGAAAAATGTCCGATCTGACAAATTTAATTTCATTAGAAAATGCAGTCAACTCATGAAACTCCTACTACAATCTGACCAACACAGACCAGAATCGCACCAACGATTCCAACTATGTAGTTACAATATGTGCTACAACAGCACTGCATGCACCAGCACAAACAGAAATCGCACCAACGATTCCAACTAAGCCCATCGCTTCACGAGAAGGGGCGAAAATAACTGGTACAGCAATAAAAAAATTGGTTGATTGAAAACCAGACGTTACGATTTGCTTTACTAAGATTCAACAATATTCTAGGCACCAAATTCATTCATTGGAAAAGGTCCGGTCAATTATAATGCACCAGCACAAACAGAAATCGCACCAACGATTCCAACTAAGCCCATCGCTTCACGAGAAGGGGCAAAAATAACTGGTACAGCAATAAAAAAATTGATTGATTGAAAACCAGACGTTACGATTTGCTTTACTAAGATTCAACAATATTCTAGGCACCAAATTCATTCATTGGAAAAGGTCCGGTCAACTATAATGCACCAGCACAAACAGAAATCGCACCAACGATTCCAACTAAGCCCATCGCTTCACGAGAAGGGGCAAAAATAACTGGTACAGCAATAAAAAAATTGGTTGATTGAAAACCAGACGTTACGATTTGCTTTACTAAGATTCAACAATATTCTAGGCACCAAATTCATTCATTGGAAAAGGTCCGGTCAACTACAACACGGTGATTCTAACAATTCTGTTACTTTACCATAACCCATAAGCAATGTATACTCAACTCATTAAACTTTCTTTTTAGTCTGTGCACCAACACAGACCAGAATCGCACCAACGATTCTTCACATATCTGCCGCCACATATGCTACAACACATGAGGGGCTCTGTGCACCAACACAGACAAGAATCGCACCAACGATTTCTTGTAGACCCATCGCCACATGTTACTCATGAGGTGCGGTCAGCACTTATAGACCCATCGCCTACAGGTTACTCCACCTGAGGTGCGGTCAGACCCATCGCCTACATGTTACTCTACATGAGGTGCGGTCAACAATTCCAGACCCAGCGCCTACAGGTTACTCCGCCTGAGGTGCGGTCAGACCCATCGCCAACATGTTACTCTACATGAGGTGCGGTCAACACTTCCAGACCCATCGCCTACAGGTTACTCCGCCTTTTTTTTTTTTTTTTTTTTTTTTTTTATTGGATGGGAAATCATCAAATGACCCCTCCCGCTCTGGGTGGAGCGGCAGGGAGTGTCAGACTTCTACTGACTAAAACCCACCCATGCTCCTCTCAGTGCCTTTACGTTCCAGGGCCACGGTAACTCTTTCGAACAAATCCGCAACCCTGGTAGGCTCTGGCCTTAACGGGCCCCGACCCATGCTGACGACTGCTGGCTTGGCGCGCGTAGAACACAGCGCGCCGTCAACCCGGGCCTGCTCTGATCGGACGGCGAGCTACCCATTGCTCGCCGTCCACAGGCATCAGTCACTGCGCCATGCTCAGGAGCATCAGTTCCTGGGCGGCGAGGTTACTCCGCCTGAGGTGCGGTCAGAACCATCGCCTACAGGTTACACTACCTGAGGTGCGGTCAAAAGTTTCGAGTATGAGTATACAAGCCATTCTTAATCAGATTTGGTTTCACTACCACTGTCATCAACCTATGACATCTAATTCTCGAGGAATCTGGTGATCGGGGGAGAGTCAAGCGACTTTAGTCGGTATCCATCAACCCTTCGATAGAAAAGGTAACCCTTCGATAATCCTTGAATGGACCTTTGAAATTAGCCTTTTACTGGTTTCACTCTTAGTTTGCTAATAACACGAAATCGTTCGCACGGAAAACTTCGTTGTAGCTTCTGCACAATAAAATTGAGCTTTATCATATTCCGCACATCGTTTAAAACCCTAAATCTTACGGTCTCTCTCTTTAACCGACTTTAGCATCTACGTCACTAAACATCAATAATAACGGTCTCGCAAATCCCCAAATTAAAAGCAAACTGTACTTCACCTTTTGCATCTTGCCACGATTTGCTATCGTTAATCGCTACGGTATATTGTGCCTAGAAACTTTTAAACACACAACGCTATTCCATGATTTCAGTTTTCCGACTAGTCGGTCATTCAATCAGCCCTTTGACGGTTCAAAAGTAACTGCAAATGGTTTACTTGAAATTTGAACTTAGTTTGATTTGCAATTCACTAGTATTCGAAATTACCTGGTCTAAGCACCAGTAAAGGTCGTCAAACTCACAGAGCTACCACAACGATATCCTGATCCAAACTCTCCCGTCCATGCCATCCAGGACTACCACTCGATTCCCAGGTACTTGGCCTTGGGCATCCTCAAACAAGGAGAATTTAAAACATACCGACCGGTAAGCTTTGAACGTCGGTGCTTGCGAAACGAGGAATAAGAGCTTGCGTCCAAAAACACATTTTAATAAACCCCGTTCACGAATTACTGCACGTTAATCTACGAACATCAGGGTCATTGCTGCACTATACGGTTTGAATCAATCAATCTTATTTTAATCTCATCTCATCATATTAACTCAAATACCTAGTAGGCAAAACAGAAAAATCGATTTAGAAATCGTAACAGCTCAGAATTCTCTGTACTCGTAAAGCTATAAACATTGACATTAAAACCACTAACTGATGTCGGAACATGACCTTTTCGCACTGAATAAAATGTTGAAACTATTCCCGCCAAAGGGAAACTCTTCAAATACTTGCTTTGTACCAAGTATGTAAAAATTACCTAGCACTAACAATCCACTTGATACTAAACTGATATATGAACCACTTTAAAGCTTTGATGTCAGAATCAAAATAAAACGGAAGTGACTCACTCGATATTCCAGTCGGCCTCGAACGCTCTTGTCCACACAGATGTTGACAAGATGCTCGACTATTGCAGCCTGAAAACTGCTTGCCGACCTTCGGCCTGCTACGCTTAGAACTACTCAGGAGTTGCAGCTGCTCAGCAGTTGCAGCTGCTCAGCAGTTGCAGCCGTACTGCTATTCAATGTTAGAATACATGACTTAATTACGGGGATTATTTCTGGCAGAATTTAATCTTAGTCTTATTCCTCAAATTATGCTATTTTATACTCATTAGTCATTACGAACGCTATGCAAAGTTATCTGTTATGGTTTTCGCACGTCTACTCAAAACCAGTATTTTCAGCTAGCAAACAACGATTTTTAAATAAATAAACATGGTTTTGTATACCTACTAACGTTTCACTTTATTTAGAATCCTTTAAGATACAATATCTAATAAAATAAGCGAAAAGTTTTCTGTAAACAATCAAGCCATGGTCACCCTATCGTCATATTCAAGACGTATTTAAGATTCTGTTCTACAGCTCCTGAAATGTAAATGGTTTTTTTTTGCATTTTTACCTGTTTTGACAAATTCAGATCTAGGTTTTACAAAATACTTCAGACGTCTGCGTTGCTTTTTCAGCGAGATATCGGCGAAAATGTGTTTTTCACCGTTTCAATGGCGCGGCCATGGCGTATTAGTCTCACAGCTCCTAAAATATAAGCCCAGGATTTTTTTTAATATTTTTATAAATTTTTTACAAATTCAATCTGTTACTACCAAAATTTCAGGTCTCTGCAGTGCTTAGTTTTAAAGATCTCCGTGGCCGCGCGGTTCGGAGCGTTCAATGGCGCGGCCACGTTCAAACCCTTTTAACTTTTTAACCGTAGCTTTGACAAATTTATGGTTTAGGGAGTCTACTTTTACAATTTTTTACAAAATCGTGGCATATTTTTTTTAAAAAAAAAACGTCGTGGCCGCGCCATCGAAACGGACACTCCAAGTTTCAGGAGCTTAGCTCAGACCAACAAAAAAAGGTAGACGGCGCACTGCGAACATCAAAGATGAAGCCATCTTTTATTTATTTATTTATTATATACTTTATTGTACACCTCACATCAATCACAAGTAAAAATTTTATCTATGTGTGTCTCGAAGGGTTGCCATTTTTTATTTTTTTTCCCTATAACTTGGGAAATAATATTTTATGGGTAAGCTAATGTTGTGCAAGTCAGCACAAGTAAGATATTGTTGAGTATGGTATTGTAACTTAATTTTTTAGAAAGATCTATATCTAAAAAACAATTTTTTACATCACATGCCTACATTCAATTATGTAAGATAAGTTATAAAAGGTTGTCGAAGCGTAACAAGCGTTAGTCATTATGTAAATTGTTTTAAAATAAAATAGGTAATCATATTTTTAATCAACTTTAATATATTAAAAAATACCACCATAACAAAATCACTGACTAAAGAAAAAGTAGATAATATCAAGATAAAACATAACAACAAAACAATGACGTGTAAATGTTATGTTTAACATTTACACGTCATTGTTCTACGTATCTCTCCAACGGTGCCAGATCGACTATCGGTACATCGAGGTGCTGAAGTGTTTGTATGAAAACGCCACCATGTCAGTCCGACTTCAGAATCAGACATCAGAACCTATCCTCCTGCAGCGGGGTGTGAGGCAGGGAGACGTAATTTCTCCGAAACTGTTCACGGCCGCAATGGAGGACGTCTTCAAGGTTTTGGACTGGAAAAGGCTAGGCATTAATGTCAATGGCGAGTACATCACTCATCTTCGATTTGCCGACGATATAGTCGTCATGGCTGAGACCACGGAGGACCTCAGTACAATGCTCGATGACCTCAGTAGAGCTTCCGAAAGAGTGGGTCTTAAAATGAACATGGACAAAACCAAGGTCATGGTAAATACCCATGTAGCACCCACTCCTATCAAGATTGGAGGCTCTGCACTCGAAGTTGTTGATGAGTACGTCTACCTGGGACAAACGATCCAGCTAGGTAGGGCTAACTTCGAGAAGGAAGTCAACCGTCGAATCCGACTCGGATAGGCGGCGTTCGGGAAGTTGCGCGGTATCTTCTCGTCTCACATACCACAGTGTCTCAAGACGAAAGTCTATGACCAGTGCGTGTTGCCAGTGATGACCTATGGACTCGAAACGTGGTCGCTCACAATGGGCCTCATCAGAAGGCTTAAAGTCACCCAAAGGGCAATGGAGAGGGCAATGCTCGGAGTTTCCTTGCGTGATCGAATCAGGAATGATGATATCCGCAAGAGAACCAAGGTTACCGACATAGCCCGAAGGATCGCCAAATTGAAGTGGCAGTGGGCAGGGCACATTGCTCGCAGAACAGATGGTCGATGGGGCCGAAAAGTTTTGGAGTGGCGACCGCGTACCGGAAGACGCAGCGTTGGAAGGCCTCCCACAAGGTGGACCGATGATCTGGTGAGGGTCGCGGGTAACCGATGGATGCGAGACGCACAGGACCGGTTGTTGTGGCGACACTTGGGGGAGGCCTATGTCCAGCAGTGGACGTCTTTCGGCTGATATGATGATGATGATGATGATGATGGTTCTACGTATCCTTTACAGTTTTTTTTAATTTACTTATAGGAGTATAATTAAATAAGTACGAGAATAAAATATAAGCTGAATGATTGAACCTACTTGGAAGCGCTTTTGCACAATACTTTCTTCTCAATTTAATGAGAGGAAAAGAGACGAAAGATGTAGTTCCATTTGCAAATTCGCGCTATTTTCATACTACAAATGTCAAAGATTGTTGCGACTTTCCGACTATCTAAAAACAAAAAGTTTTTTTCATTAACTATTGTACTGTTTTCTCGCAAATGTGTTGAAAAACTTCAAATCTAAAATATTTTATACATAAAAAAAAAGAAAATAAGAATATAACTCGAAGAAAATTTCATATATATTTGTTTAATCGAATGGGGAAATATTAAATCGTATTATGGCAACCCTCACACTTAATGTCACTGCTTTCGTTTGTTGACGTTTTTGTTCCAAGTAACCTAAAATTTATAGTTAATTTATAATAAAAACGATGTTATTTCAAGTACTCACAAGTGAAAAGTGATTCTGTGAGTCTTTTTTATGTGATTTGCTATTGTTTTTACAAATTTTTACTACACAGGAAGGCATAATTATATTTTTCTATTAATGTTTTCTAGACGACGGCTCGTGACGTACTAAGAGCGATGAGCATGGTTTTAGTGTAGGTGTGTGGGTGAGCTTGTGTATTTACTTGAAGGAGCACGGTTTTGTGGCTTCACTTTTGATGTTCGCGGTGCGCTGTCTACCTTTTTTTGTTGGTCTGAGGAGCTTAGTGTCTTTCCTCGAACCTACACAGAAAATTAGTACCCTTCAAGATAGAATTAGTTCCCAAAATTCAAATGAGTGCTCCAGTAGTTTTCGATATAAACTGTACCGACGTGTATATAATCTAAGACTGTACCATTGGTAGGGTGGCGGTAGTCAACGTGCGTTAAATTTTTATTTCTAGATTTCCCTTATTAAAAACCAAATTTATACAAAATTTAGTACTCTTAAAGAAGTGATAGTGACCAAAAATTCATGTTATTGTGTTGTATTTTAAGAGAAATCAGCTTTCATTACTTTTCCATACTAAATCTCCGCGAATAACCTCACAATATTAAGTTGTCAATTTCTGCGCTCATGTGGTGGTCCTGCTGAAAGGAGCGTGACCACCTTCAAAGTCGATTTTCTTGAAAACTACTGAGGTACCAATTTTGTTATTCGTGTACCAATAAATTAGTACCATTTGAGTACTTATTATTTACCAAATATGGAAGCGATTGGAGTTCATGGTCCTTTTTTTTATTTTTTTGGATGGGAAATCATCAAATGACCCCTCCCGCTCTGGGTGGAGCGGCAGGGAGTGTCAGACTTCTACTGACTAAAACCCACCCATGCTCCTCTTAGTGCCTTTTACGTTCCAGGGCCGCGGTAACTCTTTCGAACAAATCCGCAACCCTGGTAGGCACTGGCCCTAACGGGCCCCTACTCGGCCCCTACTCCTATGCTGACATCTCTTTGAGGCGCGCGTGGAACACAACGCGCCGTCGGCTTGGGTCTGGCTTTAATCGGACAGCGAGCCACCCAACGCTCGCCGTCCGCAGACCCGCACCTACGGTGGCCAGGAATCGCCCAGCGACTCCCGACGCCCGGTGCGTCTCCCTATGCCGCGGCGGCTGGGGCGTGAGGGTTGCCTCTCCCTCACGCGGCCCGCCTCCTCCTTCACTAGCATTACAGCTTCGCAGGAGGTGACGGCTTCCCATGCCTCCTCGCTCCGGACCATGGATTGAACCAGGGCCGGACGCGAGAGGTCGCCGCCACCGATCGCCTCGGCGAGAGTTCATGGTTCTGCGGTAGTCACGGACAAGTAATGAAAAGTAATTTCTTCTTGAACATTTTAAGTACAAATATCTTTTGATAGAGTGAACCGAAGATGAAACAAAGACTATTTAATAATCTGAGTTACGGACAATTTTAATGTGTAAAAGTTATCTACATTAATTTTGTACTTTTTACGTGATGCCTGCACATCTAAACAGATAAACAGAAAAAAAATCCAAAAACGCTGGAAATGGGGTCAAGCACGTAACGCCAAGTGATATAAGTAGTTAATGTTTTTAACATACATAAGTCTAAAAACACCGGTGATTACTGAGGAA
This sequence comes from Melanchra persicariae, assembly GCA_947386135.1. Lineage (NCBI taxonomy): Eukaryota > Metazoa > Arthropoda > Insecta > Lepidoptera > Noctuidae > Melanchra > Melanchra persicariae. The sequence continues at coordinate 2,572,077 of OX376672.1, forward strand.
TTTCAATATTATATACCATAGTTTGAATAAATGACTTGATTTTAGGGAATAACGAGTCAGAATAAACCTCAATTATTTATTTTTATTGTATTTAAAAAAACAGATAACACTGCCTGTTTTATTCTTCATCTGAAGAAGCCTGCCGCCTGCACCGTCTTTCCTAAAAAGAAAATTACTGCTGTAAAGTTTCTATTTGGATTATAAACATAATATTATATTATACTTACAATTACTATAATCAGTGTTTGTATGTGTGCAAAAAAGAAAAAATCTTATTACCAAGGATCTATTTATATTTTCCAGTGCATCAGCTATCCGGCCCGGTGCACCAGCTATTATACTGTAGCTTTCAGCCACAAGCCTTTCAACATCTATTCTCGACTTCTCGATACTGCTTCTTCTCGCCAGCATATTTCGAGATTGCTCCAGTTTTGAGGATGGAGGAGGCGCTGCTAAAAATAAGATATTGAAAATGTACATAGAAAAATCAAGTAGGTGTTTGTTTTTTTATTTTCATTACATTAGGTATTTCGGATTATGTATTTAATAATAAAATGACAAAGTGTACATTGTCTACGGTGACATGTATTGTTGCTGCGATGCTGTCTGGCTGCAGTAGCCTTTTGCTCACTGAAACAAAATAAAAATATTATGATATGGTTATCAGACTGTTATTTATTTCCTATACAAGACAAGTTACTAGAATTACCTTTCAGTAAAATGTGTGATGTTTGCGGGTGTAACATCAACAATAATATCTTCATTTCTGAAAAAAATAACATTTATGAATATTTACTGGTTAGTAACCTAATAGTTATAGCACAGCTGAATTTTAAGTACTTGACATAAATTTAAACTTGCACATTAATACTATTGATGGGTGTTGGTGCATGAAGGTAGTAGCAAAAATTTGGTGAGCTAGTGTCATATAGTTAAGAAGTGCAGGTGTTGGAGAATTGAGAAGTGCAGGGAACAGAGAAACTGCATGGGGTGCAGGCTAGCAAAGAAAAAAGCAATCACTGTGACTTTGACTTCGAGCATAAATACAATAAAGATAAAAAAGGTACCTATCTATTCTATAACTTACCAACAAGGGATTTATTTGCACCTCATTTTGGGGCGTGCCACTCCTCCCCACAGCCTCAGTGCCCGCTTCAAGCAGAGCAGCAATCCTTTCCTCTAAAGGGGTTATAGAAGTGGGTACGCCTGGCCCTCCACCTGTACCCCTTTGACGGTACTAGTCGGGGCTTGTATAGGGTAGGTACCACTAAAAATATTACAAATCTAGTTATTTACCCAAGTATAATGTAGGTACCGATTACTACCGATACACATAGATACAATATTGATAGAATCTAACAGACCTTGGTCCACTCTTTGGTGATGTAAGGGCACTCCCCTCTAGATTTATGTCGGCCACGGGCAAGGTCCCTGTGGCCCTCTAAGACGACTCACTGACCAAATATTCTACCAACAATTCAATCTGCCGCACAGAAACGAGTTTGCGTGAGCGTGAAGACATACTTGTACTGAAAAAAGATGAAACTTACGTGAAAGGAATTTGAACTGCTGCTTGTTCGTAAACGTCGCTCTAGGTACCTACATCCTTATATCATTTTATTATAATAAGTACAAGTCATAAATGCTTACCATCAAGGTATAAATCTTTTAGCTACCTACCTAATTTTCGACATTCGCGAGCTCGCGCGGCGCGAGACGCGCCACCGCCCCGGACTCCTGTTATTTTGACAGTTCTATTTTTATGAGGCAATAATAGACCATCATTCAGCCAAGTTTTAGCAAAGTTCAATGATTGTAAATCAAATCATAATTTTTTGTTTAAATGGTAAGAAAAAGCACTAAAATCTGTACTGGGGTACTATTTTAATATTATAATAACGTTATATTCATTGAAATGTTTTCGATTCTGTTCGATTATTTAGTGAGTAATATATTTTTTCTCTCATGTGGCCACACCGTAGGGAAGTTTGGTTGTCGTGCAGTACGCGCTGTCTAGCAGGGCTTTAAATACCGGTAAAAATTTATAACGTTACCTTGCATTGACAGGAGTTAACGTTAATATTAAAATAACGATAATAGGTTTAACGTTATTTAAGCACCATTTTAACGTTATTCTTTTTTAACGTTAATTTTATCGTTATTTTTAAAAGGTTATCTCTGTGAGGTGGTGAAGTGTCAGGTTGTATCTTGATCAAAATATGATTCATGACAGTAAAAAATGTGTAAGTAGGTACATAATTATAACCATAATCACATTTCTTTTCTCTTAGCTAGATTTCGGAAATCTGGTTATTATACACATCAAAATCTAAGTTCATGATGATGAGTAAATGATTCTTATGGTTACATCTATGTAAATACATAATTGTTATTGTTACAAATACAAATAGTTTTTATTGTGACAGAAATTTACATTTCATTATACGTGTTTGGAGCCTCCTTTTAAGCAAACAATGCCTGTATTAGAAGGCTCCGCTCTTTCACATCATTGTCGTACACTTACACTAACTAGAGTTAGTATAGTGTACTGTGACCTGAAGGGTAAATATGTAATGTAAGTACATTTTTCCGTATTTAATTTTTTTTTACAAATCTTAAGAAAAGAAAAAACATAAAAATATATAAGTAAAGTTGCACTTTAAATATTATTATCAAATAAAAAATGTAACCTAAAAAAAAACTTATTCTCAGTTAGTTTATAGTGTAGATTGTTGCGCATCACATTTTGATTAAATTACAACTTGACACTGGTATCACAATTGAAATTAACGTTATGTAACGGTTATTATTTTGTTATTTCGTAACGTTAACAAGCCCTGCTGTCTTCTCTGTCAGTAATCTTTGAGCGTTGATTCAACGAACTAGTTGATTCAACCGTTGATCTCCTGTCAACGCATTAACATTAACTGTTTTTGAATCAACTAGTTGAATTTGTCAACGACGTTTATGAATTTGACTCGTTTATTTTTCGACCAAATTCGAGAACGCAAACGTAACGAACTAAGCAAATTAAAAAACTCACGTTGAAAATGGCACCATAGAATGGGATAAAATATATTTTATTGCGAATTGTAGGAATTCAGTCAGTTCTAAGCCTGAAGAAACAGTATGAAGGGAAGGTCATCTAAGTAGCACCATCATTGAAACGTTTTCCAATGCATACAGTGAATCAAAATGTTTCTAAAATAGCATTATATCGGGTCCGGTAGCTCAGAAACTCGTTCAAATCGTCGAACGTCGCAGCGTTGAATAAAATCGTTCAAAATTAACGGTTTACTTTGTAAGTTGACATTAATGCACGTTAACTCGTTGATGAATTTAACTAGTTGATCGACTAGTTGACAAACGAAAATCAACGTTGACGTTTCGTTTACTGAAAAACCGTCAACGACCCATCACTTAATCTAGTATAAGCAAAGACTATACACTGTACTGGCTAATAGACAGACAACTCTACTTTATTTTTTAATATAAGGAAGTGGTCGAACTCAGCGCCATCTAGTATTTCGATAAGGGAACTAATTTACAAAAGTAAATGACTGTGATGTTGAGACATAAGTGTGGTATAGCTGCTGTCCGATCCTTTATGATATTAGGTAGAGAGATGAGTGTATCCGCTATATACTACAAACATACGTACTACATAAAGGAAAAAAAACCACAGAACTGAATATTATACCATTTTATTTAAAAAAACAACACATTTACCTACAATAAAATTTTGTGTTCGCCTTTTTCGTCCATTATTATGATTAAGGTAGTGCCGTTTAGCCTTTTCTTTCATTGGATCGTTAATATCCCAAAAGCTTAGAATAATAACGCCTAGAAGGAAAGTCTCATCCACGCTCCCTACTAAAAAGTGAAGCAACTTTAGTACTTATGTGTGAGTGAGCGGTATGTAATTACAGCCACAGACACGCACACAGACGTACAAAAATGTTGCTAGGAATGAACACTTTCCCTAAAATCGGGAAAAATGTTAATGTACTTGGACTAATCACAGATCAATATAAAAAAAATGTTACGTACGTAACTTGTCGGTACGTACTTATTGTAACAGGCCATGGTTTCTGGGGTCGCTATCCGACTATACCGACTATAGGGTCAAAATCGAAATCCAAGATGGCGGCGACGAAATTTGCTAACTTTTCGTCATGAGTATCATTTTATGGTTTCTGGGGTCGCTAAAACCGATTATGGGGTCAAAATCGAAATCCAAGATGGTGCAAGTCGGCGGTCGTCGGACAAAGTCCAGTCTCAAAAGTGAAGCTACTCTGACTTCGCCATATATGGTGTAGGTACTAGGCGCCGTGAGCCGTCAGTGCTCAAGGTCACGCTCTGTTAAAAGCACCTCGCGAGAAATATTTAAAAATTACAGTTTGTTGCATGAAAAGATGCTCTAACACAACCGGAAAACTGAAAAAATGTGATATAATTTCACGTGTGTGTGTGATTAAGTTTCACAACTAAGTACTTCCATCCTTTATTTTTACGTAAATTGATCTCAAATAAAAAATTTTATAACCTAATTTGTCACAATGTAGTGTGTTCTGTTGGAGTCTACTGTATAATGCCTTTTGTTTTATGTATGAAACGAAAGATAATAATTACGGTTGATTCAAATAATTTTCGCATTTTTTGAAGTAAAAACTTCTTTAGGCGCGTTGGGCAGTTTTGATGTGGGAAAAAACTATTGATTTCGCGACGCGACACCGACACTTCTGTGAATGAGATCGTATATTAAATTTGGAATATAAGAACATCAGACTGGACTTTGTCGTCCCCACGAGGGCCGACCATTGCGCCGACCAGTCTTTCATGGGTGTCATTTTCGTGATTTCCGGGGTCGCTAAAACCGATTATGGGGTCAAAATCGAAATCCAAGATGGCACCAACGAAATTAGATCGGCAGACAACAGACGCCCGGAGTCTGTTGTCTGTTTTTAAAAGTAATTGTTCAAGTTTACACTTTTGTCCGCACTCCCGGAGTGCCACTGCATTTTTTTAAACCGGGTTAGTTTCATCAAACAAGCAAACATCTAACACGTTTTTCTAGCGAATAGCAATGATGCCGATTCTTTTGTTTACCTCCTAAACTAAAATAAGAATTTTGCTATCTCTTACTGCAGACCACGAAAGAAGCAGACAAGTGATATGGCCCCATAATCGATTTTAGCGACCCCAGAAACCATTAAAATGACACCCATGACGAAAAGTTTGCAAATTTCGTCGCCGCCATCTTGGATTTCGATTTTGACCCCATAATCGGTTTTAGCGTCTCCAGAAACCATGGCCTATAAGTACGTACCGACAAGTTATAATGCCCGGCAAGTAAGTTGGCAAGATATTTTGTGGTGGGAGAAATTCGCGCACGCACAATTTCATACATTTTTACTTGCGCGAACTTCCCCCACTACGAAATATTTTGCTAACTTACGTGCCGGTAACTGTACGTACGTAACATTTTTTATATTGATCTATGATTAGCCCCAAGTACATTAACAATTTTCCCGTTTTTAGGGACTTTCCCTAAAATCGGGAAAAATGTTATTCATTCCTAGCAACATTCTTTTACGTCTGTGTGCGTGTCAGTGGCTGTAATTACATACTTCTCACTCACACATACCTACTAAAGTTGCTTCATTTTTTAGTAGGGAGCTTGTATGAGACTTTCCTTCTAGGCGTTATTATTCTAAGGCTATACTGTTATAGTTTAGCGTGTTGGTTCTTCCTCTCTAATTCACAGGCGCCAATGACTCCGATACTTAGATCATCCAGAGTACAAAAAATAATGTTTTCACAACTGTTACTGTATAACAATATGGTGTCACAACAGATTGACTGCTTTAATTGTACTCTGAGTGAATTCACACGGGCCGCATTTTGTAAGATTAGTTTTGGCCAAGGTAAAGTTTGTAAGGTTGTAGGGTAATCTCTGGGTCTACTAAACCGTTTTTTGTTTTTTAATTAAATAAAATAATAATAACATTGTTTAAAAGCTAGTAATATGATAAATTGTAAGCGTATAATAACTGTTCTACACTATTGTATTAGGAGAGCCTGTGATGATAGTTGTATGTCTTAAATAAATAAAAAAATAAAAAATAAAAAACTGTAAATAAATAAATATTGTAGTTATGTATGCACAAATATCTATAAACGAACCGTTATGTAATGTTAAATGAAATGACATTTATTCATCAATTTAATTTTTTTAAATGACCTTTGTCGCTTACAACTCCAAAATGGTTTAATTATGTCATATTATATTTGTCAGCGTAGCTATGGTAGAAAGCGCGATTATACAAGGCATATTCGAAAACATACGGGTACATCAAGAGCTGAAGTCTAGGAACTTGCTCAGAATGGCTTTGATATTGTGTGTAATAAACCAAATTTATTCTATTTGAAATGACAAATACTAACGCAACGCATACTAACCAAAACATTCACGCGCACAATTGTAATAGGTACATACGCTGACACAGCATGCACTTGCCCCAGTTTAATTAAAGCCGACCATATCATATACCTAGGCGTCACGATTGACACAAATCTAAACTTCCGTAAACACATCGATTTATTATGCGTAAATTAATATACATTTTTAAGAGTTTACGGGACATAGCTGACTTTAAATTAATTCAGGTTTACTAGGCTTTGTGTCAATCTATCCTTACCTAGGTACTGCATAACTTCCTGGGGTGGTGCCGCTAAATCAAGTTTACTACTTCTAGAACGTGTTCAAAGAGCAATTCTAAAAGTCGCCACTTGTCGTCCATTCAGATTTCCCACACACCAGCTTTATATGGCATGCAAGGTGCTAACAGTTCGACAACTATTTGTTTTATTTATAGTTTTACTGCAACACACAAAACTAGATTTTAGACCTATTGGCCTTCAGACAAAAGAAGAAAGGATCTGGTCTGCACAAGTCCTCAGACAAAACATGCTTTCATTAATAGTAGATTATGCACCCAGGGGATAAAGCAGTGTCTTGTGTCACGGGCGTCATATTGAATCTCGAACGCAATGAAGGATTCGGGAGTTAACTCCCGAGCGTAGCGAGGGAGTTTAGAGTTTAAGTCACGAGCGAAGCGAGGGAGTTAATACAAGAATCCTGAATGCAGCGAGGGATTCAAGCTAGCCCAAGACAAAGACACCTTTATCCCCGAGGAGGATACTCTACTTTTCACACCTCCTGTGAGAAAATAAGAAGCCATAATACGAAAAACAAAGTATTTTAAATTTACAAACACTAAGTAGAGACATGTATTTAGAACTATACTGTATACCTACTTAAAAAAAGTTAGTTTAATACCATACGGATTTGCAATATTCGCGCCTTCTTATCGTTCCACTCGGTATATCTACCACATAGCGGCCACGACCAACTCGATTTTCGTTTTTTTTTTACTTCTCTGTGGGTAAGTAAATATGTGCAGACCTATTGTTAGCAACCTAATACAATTTATGTGTACACAAAGCTTTATACAGACCTTTATATCAGCTGGTAGAATGGGTTCGGACGCTTGGCCACAATATAAATATGGATTGGCTGTGTGCAATTTGAATTTAGAACGTCATAGGAGATGCTCGAGAAAATAGTTTTTAAATTAATAAATCGACTATAAATGGGTTTTAAGTAGTATTCTTATCCTTTTATACAATAATCCGTACATAACCAATTATTCTTATAATATTGTCTTCAATCCTGGACCCTGGTCAATCCTTATGATTTTGTAGAAATTCGAGAATATCATCCCTTAGTAGTAAGAGTATCGAGAATATCTTTCCTCTTTCTGGAACAGAAAGAGAGAGAAATAGACAGAAGGCGTTGTAAGTACCTAATAGGTATACCGCCAATTGAGCAGACAGATGAGGTTCCAAATTTAAATCACATTATTGACCAGCGGGTTATAATGAAATCCAGTACAATATTATTGCCCGGCTGTGCCACCGGCCATAAATGACTCACTTTAGGTTAGGTTGGCATGACATATAATTTGACGTTTTCGATCAGGTGGTGTGAAAAAGATTTTATTTACTTCTAGGACCTTTCTTATAAAATAAATTGAAGAAATTGCTTAAGATATATAATGTAAATAATAATAGGTGTAGTAAAATGTTATTCGATTATTTAGCAAAACTAAATTACTCAGACACGGAAAAACTACTAGAGGTGCTGAAATAGGGTAGCTGGTTTAACTATAATTACCTTACCTAATATTTATAATAATTTTAGTTATAGACATAAAGATATCGTATAAGCCTTGCAAATAACATAACGCAAAATATTTTTCTGCTTAGATATTGAAATTCAATGACTGTTCTATTTTAAAATTACCTCCGTCGTAGAGATGGCCTGAAACACAGGTTTATATAGACCTAAATCGGGCAACGCACTACACTACCTTCAGTATTCTATTTTTTGTATGCAACTGTAATCTTATAGTAATATATTTGTCATATCATAGTTTTTATCCAGATTATTATAAGACTAAAATAGGCCTAGATTAATATTTATTCTACTGAACCAAAATGTACCTACACTTTTGTAAAATTAATATTTCAATTTTTATTATTATATTATTATCTTCTAATTATCAAAGTTTTTACGCTGTTAATATAATGTCTATTTGTTAACATTAAGTTCATTTTCGCCATTAAATAATTCTCAACAAAACATTATTTTTATCGACTCTTCGGGCAGAAATTGAAGCGCTTCGGTTTAAAGATTAAACATTTATCATTGGCCTGAAGAACAAAATTCACTACTTATGTATTAATTCTGGGCATTGGACCTGGTCTAACTTCCATACCCTAGATTTGCGTTGTTTTTTAAATATTTTTTTACCAGCGTGTTTACGAGTGTGTCTAGCTACGTCGCCCTTTTGAGTTAAACGACTGTGAACACGAATATGATTTGCTAAAGATTTTTTTTGAGTAAAACTACGCTGACATATTTCACATTTTAAAGGTTTGTCAACAGTGTGTAAACGAATATGATCAGTTAAATGTTGTTTTTGTTTAAAACTACTCGGACATAGATCACATTTGAAAGGTTTTTCACCAGTGTGTGTACGAATATGATGGATTAAATGTTGTTTTTGTTTAAAACTACTCGAACATAGATCACATTTGAAAGGTGTTTCACCAGTGTGTGTACGAATATGATGGATTAAATGTTGTTGTCGTTTAAAACTACTCGGACATAGATCACATTTGAAAGGTGTTTCACCAGTGTGTGTACGAATATGATGAGTTAAATGTTGTTTTTGTTTAAAACTACTCGGACATAGATCACATTTGAAAGGTGTTTCACCAGTGTGTGTACGAATATGATGAGTTAAATGTGGTTTTTGTTTAAAACTACTCGGACATAGATCACATTTGAAAGGTTTTTCCCCAGTGTGTGTACGAATATGATGGATTAAATGTTGTTTTTGTTTAAAACTACTCGGACATAGATCACATTTGAAAGGTCTTTCACCAGTGTGAGTACGAATATGAGCGGCTAAATAACTCTTTTGATTAAAACTGTGCTGACATATGTCACATTTGAAAGGTTTTTCACCAGTGTGTGTACGAATATGATAAGTTAAATGATATTTTTGTATAAAACTTCTCAGACATATTTCACATTTGAAAGGTTTCTCACCAGTGTGTTTACGAATATGAGTTAATAAAAAACTCTTTTCACTAAATTTACGCTGACATATATCACATGTGAAAGTTTTCTCACCCGTATGTGTTCGAATATGCCTTGTATAATCGCGCTTTCTACCATAGCTACGCTGACAAATATGACATTTGAAACGCTTTCCTTTGTTCGACTTACATTTAGTACCCTCTTTGTCACTGTTATTATGGCAACTTGTACTAAAAGCGATATTATTAATACAGCTAATAATTCTATTTTTAGTTTTAGTGAGAGGCTCTTTGACGTTAGTAATTGGGTTGGAGGTATTATTCTGGGTTTTCTTAACTATTTTCGAGACACATGCTAATTTTCGATAATTATCGTTTTTCTTCTGCTCGACTGAGATTGCATCTTTTAGTTTTGATCTTCGTGTGTCCAGTTTCCGTTTCTTCGCGACGGGAGCCCCTGTGACAATATTTTTTTAAGTTCAATGTTCAATGAAAATTGTATATTTACGTTTCAAACAGTAATCTGAACTATACATACACTTATAGTAGGACCGATAAGGAGGGCAGGGAAGAGGTTCCTTCCTATGCAGCCCCACAATACGAGCCATATTGAGAAGTACCTACTGCCTGCTGTACAAGGCCCTTTATCCAACTGCGTAACTAAAGCTTCGGCAGATGATTATTAAAGGTTTTGGCCATCAGGTCATTAGTTGTAACAACAATAAAATTGGCACAATGCCAGTCAAGTCCACACTCTACAAGTCGACCACCTTGTGTGCTAAAAAATACTTCTTTATTATTATCATGTCATACATAAAAATGTTTTATTTTTAGGGTGTAACGAGTTTTTTTTACCTCGTCACATGGATTACGGTTTTAGTCGATTTCCGAACGACAATAATCTAGTTTTGGTGTAAACTGTCACTTTTGACAGAGGGAGTGCCTCTGTCAAAAGTGACAGTTTGTGAATGGCCGGTCGATAATTTTGATAATCCGTATTTATCTCGGATATTTTGGCCTATATGAAAAGGCAATGATTTTCAAGCGGACCTAGAACGATTTTATAAGAAGGATTGACCTTAATTTTCGGTAAGTTTGAGTTCTTCAGGACATAGTAATGTCTGCGTCTCGTGATAGAATCTTATTAGACGGATTGTTAATTTTCAGATTTTGATGGTTTTCGCTCGCATGCATTTGATGAGATTGGCTGCGTATGAGCATCATATTAATTTAATAGAATAAAACGCTAAGTTTTAGCCCAAACGCACGCTTACACGTGTTTGCATTTTAATGACTTTTCTTAACGTTTTAATTGTTTGTTACAGCCCACTGTTGTCGTTATTTTCTTCAATTTTGGATTTAAAATAGGTATCCGAAATTATTACTTAAGTATATTTTTTGGGAACACTACGGCCTGCATCCGACTTCCATGATCGCTACTATGGTTTCGTATTAATTATTTTTAAAGCCAGCAATCTGGTTCTTAGGATTTATTTATTCCTATTACATATTAACTCATTTAGTGCAAGATGCAGTAATATCACACATTTTTAATTTATGTATTATAGCCATTAATTTAGGTTAACTGAAACCATTATATATATTTTAGATTAAGGGTTAGAAATTTGAAAGCTACGGACCATTAAATGGAGAACAGATAAAGTAGTTGTTTTAATTTTCTTCGTTTAGCCTCCCACCGGCAGAATAAAAGTCTGACTCTTCCGATTACTTCTTTCCGGCAACCTTTACTATATTTTGTACTGTGTGAATCTCCCTAGCACCCGATTTTAGTATCTTTTAATTTAATTTTTATTTTGGGAGACCGCGAAGGAGATGGCTGGATGACCTGGGACTCGAGTCTGCTAATGCAATCGTGTCTCAATGACCGGTCATTGATCGAATATTTGACAACTTTGACAGTTTTTGTATGGGAAATGTGTCACAAGTTTGACGTTATACGTAGGGCATGCAAACCGGATACCCGGATAACCGAAAAAACCTGATAACCGACTAATTTGAAACTCCGGTTTTTTTGGATATCAAAACCGGTTTTTTCGGTTATTTCGGTTTTACTCTTATTTGTTTATACTCGCTCAAGCCCAACATGTGAAAATTCCCTAATATAAAGTAAATCTTATGTAATAGGTAAATAAACATTAAATTCGCGATTAATTCGCGACACACCGGTGTGTTGCCGGGGCCGGACAGGTATAATACAAAAAAATATTAAATTTTATCACTGACAAACGTGAACAGGACGGCGAGGCGGCGTTAGTTCCTATTTGCCACGTTAATTTTTATACTTGTCGCACTACTATTGGCATAGTAATAAAATAAAATAAAATTTTATTTTTCGATTAGTCTGTGGCTAGTGAGTGAATGTGCATAGTGAGTAGTGACTAGTGACACGAGTGCACGTGTTGAGTTAAACGGTGGTTTCATTGCAGATATTATTTTTATCAAAGTAAGTTTAATCACAATCTTTGTCATATATTTTGCATTGCTAATATTTCATGAAGTGATGACCAAATACTGATAATTGTTGTGTCAGCAGAGATAGTTGGCATGTTTAATAGCTTTCATTAATTAGGTTATGCCAGCCGGCACGTTTTTATTTTTGTAAATATGTAATGTGCCTATAAACAAGAGCCTATTTTTGTTTGTAGTAGTTTGAACTGATCAATAAGCACATTGCTACTTTCAAACTTTTTTTTGTTTAGTAGTAGGTAGTTAGTAAGTTTATTCAGGTATTGTTTAGGCAGGTGTTTATGGCGATGTAGATGATGCCGATACAGCGAAGACAAAATACGTGGAAAATAAAAAAATCTGCTGGTGATAAATCATCGGTATGGTTTTATTATTTACGTGCCACGGACGGAAGCACTGCAAAATGCAAAGAATGCAATAGAATATTAAAAGCGGCAGGCAGTTCTACATCAAGCTTACGAAACCACTTGGGCAGTAAACACTCAATAGACTTATAAGAAAATGCCAAACCTACAGCAAAACCAACACCAAGCACAAGTGCAGTAATTCGACCCATATGTTTTCAAAGATAGTCAAGACTCAAGATACACAAATGGACCCTTCAAAACCAAAAAAACAGAAAATTACACATTTTTAAAGAAAATTACATTCTGTTGAATATGTCGTATCAAAAATGGCTGCTTTGGATGGCCTGCCCTTCAAAACATTTTGTTCTTCTTCTTAGCTTAGAAAACTTTTTAACAAAAGTGGATACTTTCCAAGCTCACCAAATAGTATAAAAAATATGGTCATAAAAGCAAATAATGAGTTAAGGAATTCAATTATAAAAGAATTAGAGGAATTGAAGTCCGATGGAGTGAGATTTGTCTTGAGTGGACGTTTTTTATTCATATCTATAAGATTAAGAATGACTGATTTATTTTGTAAATTAGGAATAAGAGGATTCTAAGCAATATTTTTATAATTATTTTGATCTCATTATACGTCCTGTTGATTTTGCCTGTTAGTATTTTATGACCGTTAAATTGTTCATTGTAATATTCTGTGATTTTAGATCTTTGTATACCTACCAAATGTTCCTATTTTTATTATTAGGTATATTTATTATTTTCCTAGTAATAAGCTTTAATCTATGTCAAAAAATATTTTAGTGTAAGTGGTAAACTGGTACATTATTTTAAAAATAAGTCAGATTAATGTAAAAAATACATATTTTGATTAGACTTCAACATTTTCACTTTTTTACACACATATTTCTCATTCCCTTAGTAAAAATTTAATAAAAACCGAAAAAACCGATTTAACCGGTTTCACCGGTTTTGTAAACAAGAAAACCCGAAAAAGTCGGTTTTCATAATCAACCCGGTTTTTGCATGCCCTAGTTATACGTCAAAAATCGATCATTGACCGGTCATTGAGACACGATTGCAATAGCAGACTCGACCCCCTGGATGTCTTCCTTACGAATTGGAATGATGAGGCACAACACCGTGAGCATTGGAAGGAATGGAGGGAGGCCTTTGCCCAGCAGTGGGACAGAACGGGCTAGTAATAAATAATAAATAATTTTGGGAGAACACATCATTTTTTTTTCATTTTTTTCACCCAGCTGCGCGAACGTGGCTACAAGAACACACCCACACACAAGCAGAGCGCTGGTGGACCTTGGCACCAGGCTGCAGGCAGTCCAAGGAGGCTATGCCATCCAGGAGACTTACCAGGCGCCTCCTGCGACTGGATAGGGGCAGCCTGCGAATGGTGGCGGGGACCATCACCGGACACTGCTCACTGAACAAACACTTCCACATGATAGGTATAACAGACAGTCCTCTATGCAGAGCATGCATGGAGGAGGAGGAAACGGTATCGCATGTGCTCCTTGAGTGCACAGGCGTTACTGAAATACGGAGGCAAACAATAGGGACACCTAATACACTCACAGACACCTTGAATACACTGAGTAGCCTGATCTGCTTCTGGAGGGAGGTTGGCTGGTTGGAATGACGGCCGACATGGCTCACGTACAATGGTCCACAGCAGGACTAAGTGCGGAAACCATACCCGATAGATAGATAGAACACATCATTTACCTTATTGCTTTAAAACACAAATAACAGGTTACAAGGGCTTACCACTAGTTTGATGTTTCTCCTTTGAGTACATAATATCACTGCGCCTCTCACCAACATTCGGCAAATTTTGTTCCATAGCATCACTTTCTGTTTGACCTCCATCAACTATATTAATCTGCACAATTTTACTATAACTTAATCCATTGAAAAACTCTATTAAAGGATCTGCCTGTAAAACGATGAATGTGGTGTTAGGTAAATTATGCTGATGATCAAAGCCTCTTAGAAGAACACCTCACCTTATAATCCTCACTCAACATCTGAGCGAACAACTCTTCTGCTTCCAGACATTGTCACAGTAATCTGCAGCATTGCTTGAGTTTAGTGCAGCAGAAGAAACAAGCAAGGATCGGTCTTCTGTCCTTGGTTACAAACTGCAACAAAATTTATCCTCTTAGACTGTTCTTACATATAATTACAACTAGCTTGTGCCCGTGTCTTCACCTCTATGTAGAATTCCAATTACAAATACATTTGGCCGATGAGGAGTGATTTGTAAACACAGCTGATGTTCACATTTATTACTGTCAGTATGCTAACCAAGCCAGCAGTTGGTGGTGATTTCTATGCCACCTTAGCATAAATTTGTATCCTCATGTACAAGCAGCATTTTAAAACCTGTTAGGTAATCTATTTGTTATTAAAGTATCAACTTACTGGAACATCAGTCAGCTTCTCATATAGTTCATGTAAGTTTTTGTTGACCACCACATACATGCGAACATCCTCTACTAAACATATCCTACACATTGGCAATTTTTCCATTTTTAATTTTATTTTTGTGTTGAGCCTGCTCTGTACCTTTTAAAAGAGATGCTAAGATCTAACATGTAAACTAGTTAGTCTAGTAGAAGATATTTGTTTACTCTTGCTATGAAGGCTGATGGGTTATAGCCTATAGGTAGTGTATAAATTTAATGTCTTGGTAGGTAGTAGAGAACCCAGAGAGTAGAAGAGTTCCTCACTTTGGCTGTGAGCACACAATGTGTAGAACAAGCGCTGAGTACTAGTCGGGATGTTGTATAAAGTACTAGTGGCACCCTTTAGTTAACTCAAAACAATAATATAGGTACTTTCTCAGACCAACAAAAAAAGGTAGACAGCGCACCGCGAACATCAAAAGTGAAGCCACAAAACCGTGCTCCTTCAAGTAACTACACAAGCTCACCCACACACCTACACTAAAACCATGCTCATCGCTCTTAGTACGTCATGAGCCGTCGTCTAGAAAACATTAATAGAAAAACATAATTATGCCTTCCTGTGTAATAAAAATTTGTAAAAACAATAGCAAATCACATAAAAGTCTCACAGAATCACTTTTCACTTGTGAGTACTTGAAATAACATCGTTTTTATTATAAATTAACTACGAATTTTAGGCTACTTGGAGCAAAAACGTCAACAAACGAAAGCAGTGACATTAAGTGTGAGGGTTGCCATAATACGATTTAATATTTCCCCATTCGATTAAACAAATATATATGATTTCTTTCTTCGAGTTATATTCTTATTTTCTTTTTTTTTAATGTATAAAATATTTTAGATTTGAAGTTTTTCAACACATTTGCGAGAAAACAGTACAATAGGTAATGAAAATTTTTTTTTGTTTTTAGATAGTCGGAAAGTCGCAACAATCTTTGACGTTTGTAGTATGAAAATAGCGCGAATTTGCAAATGGAACTACATATTTCGTCTCTTTTCCTCTCATTAAATTGAGACGAAAGTATTGTGCAAAAGCGCTTCCAAGTAGGTTCAATCATTCAGCTTATATTTTATTCTCGTACTTATATAAGTAAATTAAAAAAAAAACTGTAAAGGATACGTACGGCGCTATTCAACGGAGTATGCGGTAAAATATGTACTTAGGTGAGAGTACCTACTTTACCGCACGTTCCATTGTGTGGTGCGTTATATTTAACATTCGAATAATGTATACAGTCTTCGTAAATGCATTTTTTTGAGCAAATGTGTTGATAAAGACTTAATTTGTTCATGATAAATAATATTTATTTTGTAAGCATGTTAAACATAACATTTACACGTCATTGTTCCGTTGTTATGTTTTATCTTAATATTAACTTCTTTTTCTTTAGTCAGTGATTTTGATAAGGTGGTCATTTTTAATTTATTAAAGTTGATTAAAGATATGATTACCTTTTTATTTTAAAACAATTTACATAATGACTTATGCATGTTACGCTTCGACAACCTTTTATAACTTATCTTACATAATTGAATGTAGGAATGTGATGTAAAAAATTGTTTTTAGGTATAGATCTTTCTAAAAAATTAAGTTACAATACCATACTCAACAATATCTTACTTGTGCTGACTTGCACAACATTACACCCATAAAATATTATTTCCCAAGTTATAGGGAAAAAAAATAAAAAACGGCAACCCTTCGAGACACACATAGATAAAAAGATGGCTTCATCTTTGATGTTCGCAGTGCGCCGTCTACCTTTTTTTGTTGGTCTGAGCAGGGCTTGTTAACGTTACCAAATAACAAAATAATAACCGTTACATAACGTTTATTTCAATTGTGATACCATAGTAACGTTATAAAATTTACCGGTATTTGATAACAATACCAGTAATATAACGTTAAGTAACATTTAACGTAAAATACGAGAATTATCGTTTTAACGGTAAAATAATTTGTGTTATTATAGCCCGCGAACTTTCTTGTATTTTTTGCTATTTGAAGGTCAGTGTCAGGTTGTAATTTAATCAAAATGTGATGCGCAGCAACAACAATTATGTATTTACATAGATGTAACCATAAGAATCATTTACTCATCATCATGAACTTAGATTTGATGTGTTTAATAACCAGATTTCCTGAATCTAGCTAAGAGAAAAGAAATGTTAATATGGTTATAATTATGTACCTACTTACATATTTTTTACTGTCGTGAATCATATTTTGATCAAGATACAACCTGACACTTCACCACCTTACAGAGATAACCGTTTAAAAATAACGATAAAATTAACGTTAAACTAGAAATAACGTTAATAAAGAATA
The DNA here is from genome assembly GCA_947386135.1 of Melanchra persicariae. Lineage (NCBI taxonomy): Eukaryota > Metazoa > Arthropoda > Insecta > Lepidoptera > Noctuidae > Melanchra > Melanchra persicariae. The sequence goes on from OX376672.1 coordinate 2,589,401, forward strand.
ACGTTAAAATGGTGCTTGAATAACGTTAAACCTATTACCGTTATTTTAATATTAACGTTAACTCCTGTCAATGCAAGGTAACGTTATAATTTTTTACCGGTATTTAAAGCCCTGGGTCTGAGGGTACTTTTGAGAAACCCTGTTGAGTACAAATAACGGTGACTATTGTTATTTGTTCTAGTAATCTCGACACGTTTTGCGAATCAAGAAATGTATTTATCGTGTCCACTTCTTCTTACGTAAGATTTAGTTTATTGCATTTAAAACACTACACACACTGTTATTTCGGCTGTCATTATGCTTTATGTTATGTTATGTTGTAAAATAATTTAATCGAAACAAACAACTAGGGATGGGCAAAAAATATCTATTTATTTAAATGTCGATTTTTTCCCATAAAATTATTGATATAAATCGTCGATATTTTTAATCGCGATATTGATATTTGATATTTATTTTACAGTATCAAAAACGTCTCTATGTCAATCTATTTTTTCACGGAACTCTGGTTTCGTGTTTATTGATACTCCTATCATCCTCGCGCATAGTTAACTTTTAAAATCCCGCCACAATCTCTATGAAGTGCAATATAACAGTACCTTAGCCTTTTTTATATATGATTGGCTATGTGCACGAAGCCATCAGTGTGAGACGTAAATGAACCCGAAGTTAACAATTTACAATTTTTGGATTTTTTTTAACAAATCAATTATAAAAAAAAACTAAAAATAGCACATGCACAAAATCAAAAAAACAAAATACAATTTTTTATAGGTGATACTTTTAATTTTTCTAAGTATGAAAAATAGTTCGATTTATTTTTTCATTTGCCCTTCCCTAATTTGACATTGACATACAGTGTTGCCAGATGAGTCGAGGTCCAAGCGGCCGAAAATTTCATCTCAAGTAGCCTAAATTCGAAATGCAAAGCAACCTAAACACGTAGCCTAAAATTTTAAATCAAATCAATTTTTTTACATTCAGATCATGAGAGCGCTTAAAAAAATTGAATACGATTAATTTCCACCAAAATTACGTTTTTAATCAAATTATTAGAATAGGTACTTTATTAGTTCAGTAAAATTAATTATAATATAATACCAACTGATTTCTACAGACATAAAATTGAAAACTCCTAACTAAAATATGGCGTCAACAAATTCGTCCGCATCGCTGTAAACTAGAAGTGAGCTCAAAAGACTGGTGGCATTGCCACGGCCACGTTGTTTACATGGTAATGCTTATCCTGTCCGAGGTAAAAGCCAGTCCTTAGGTCATGTGTAGTGAGTGTCAAGCCAGGGCTTGTTAACGTTACCAAATAACAAAATAATAACCGTTACATAACGTTACAAAATTTACCGGTATTTGATAGCATTACCAGTAATATAAGATTAGGTAACATTTAACGTAAAATAATAGAATTATCGTTTTAACGGTAAAATAATTAGCCCGCGAACTTGTATTTTTTGCTATTTGGAGGTCAGTGTCAGGTTGTAATTTAATCAAAATGTGATGCGCAACAATAACAAATTATGTATTTACATAGATGTAACCATAAGAATCATTTACTCATCATCATGAACTTAGATTTGATGTGTTTAATAACTAGATTTCCGAAATCTAGCTAAGAGAAAAAAAATGTAATTATGGTTATAATTATGTAGGTACCTACTTACATATTTTTTACTGTCGTGAATCATATTTTGATCAAGATACGGACCCGCAAATTGCAAAAAACCTGAGAAAAATTGAATTTCGCGGGCTACCCTGGCGCTTTCACAAGACAGGTAGAATAAAAATAAAACAAGTTTTTTTAAATTTGTTTATTCCGTTTATTTAGGTACTCATGTGGTTGTGACTGTCTGTCACTTATACCTACCGCTCAAGCACCGGCGACACACCGGTGTGTCCCGAATTAATCGCGAATTTAATGTTTATTTACCTATTACATAAGATTTATTTTTTATTTGGGAATTTTCACATGTCAAGGCGTTACACATACCACGTACCCACCCACTTTAGCCACATTTCAGTCAGTAGGGATGGGCAAATGGAAAAAAAATATCGATATTTTTCAAATATATCGATATATATCACCCAAGAAATATAGATATTTCGATATATCGATATTTTTTGCCCAATCTGCAATTATTTATAAAAATTGCCTAAATTATCGAAATTTTAAAGCAAATACTTATCTGGCTGTTTCAACATAAGTTTTATTATTTAAAAAAAAAATTTCGAATTGCTTGACATTAAAAAAAAGAAACAAAAAAAAAACATTATTCAAACCAGTATTTGTCTGATATTGACATCAGGAGCACTCTTTGTTTTTGTTTGAAGCAAAGAAACTAAATCGGATTGGTCAAAATCATGAGGTGACGCATGAGCAGACAGCAGAGCTTTAAAAATATATCGATTTTGATATCTGAAAATAAATATCGAAAATTGATATATCGCGGGAAAAAATATCGGTAATTAGTATCGATATTTTTCTGAAAAAATATCGATATTTTGATATATCGATATTTTTTACCCATCCCTATTTCAGTGTCATCCAGACTTTGTAGCGGGACGGACACGTACTTGTGTTTTTTATACAGTGGAGTAGCAGCAGTTATACACTATGGAGCATTCGGTTTCTAAGAATAGTAGTCATCCACCATCTCCTATTTATCATCCTACTTTGTAACTGACACTCGTACAATTGTTATAAATAATAACTTACCGACATATAATGCAACGCTACTACTTCCTCCACTTTGAAAGTCTCACCGCCAGAGAACAACACAATCCGGCACGATGAATCTTCGACCGCCTAATGTAGACTAGAACATCGCTTATGTATATACGATGTTTTAGCGCGCCAATTCGACACGAATCTTCCCCCGCTAATGTAGCCCCAGCATTAGACAACTTGCCATTGCGTTGTGTTTTTACATTAGGTAGGTAGTTATTAACATCATCATGTGGATTGTGAAAATGTACCTAACAAAATATTAAGCCACTTGGCTTACAGAGTTCCCGGAGCTGAAGTACAAAATACCCTTTTTTATGTCGGCGGTCGGGTCCGTCGTCTACCTGAGGAATATTTATATAAAGCCTGTAGTATGAAAAAAATGTATAGGGACGTGTGTTCTTTGTGAAATAGGGTATAGTTTATGTAAATAAAAAAAAACTTTTTGGATTACTGGTTTATTTTTATATTTATATCTACTTTTGTACAATAAACTGGGAAAATTTCACTCACGCTGGTTTCATAATAGAATTAACATTAGATAACATAACAAAGTGGACTAATCCATTTTAAATGTGATAGTTTAATTCATAACGATTCCAACAACATAAGTTTAATTTGGCTCCCATGCGTAACTTTAGAGATATCGGAGTCACCCAGCTGTCTCCAAACCAAGGAACTTATATACAACCTGGAATGCGCACAGGCTGTCGATACGCAGTCCGAGCGAGATAGCTTCGCGAGAGCCCTCTATCCCTTTTATTAGGGTGACCAACCAATATAATGTAGGTAGATACTAATTTAATAGGATATAATATATTAACCAATAATTTGATTTCATAAGTTAATAATAATTATGCTTTAAGGATGGATTAAAGTAAAACGCATTAAACTATTTTTTTCATCCCACCATCTCGGAAAGAGTATTTTTAATCTTCAATATCTGAGTGGAAAAGCCGTTTTTATTCTCTAGAGGATAAAGTAAATTGAATTTAGAACATCGTGTGCACTAAGTTTGTGAATTTAAAAAAACATTAAACCTATTTACTGCTACCTCTATGGTGCCGAATATATCATACAACTTTTTTTTAATTTGTTAAAAACTCAGACTCGGAACCTTCCTGGCGTTCTTTTTACAATTTGCTTTGTACGCGGTTCTTTACGCGGCATTTTTTCACGTCATTGTTAAACCTTATATTAAAAACAAGAAACTTGAAAACAAGTGAAAAAACTAAAATGAGTGATTCTAGCGACGAGGAAGTTTGTTTGACGCCAACAGAATTGACTGAAACTGTTAATAATGCGCAAATGAGCTTTCTCCCTCAACAATCACGCGAGAAGTAGGTATTTAAAACAGTACGATATATATTCAACACGTGGCGACTAGCAAAAGGAGCCAAAACTTTCTCAGAAAACGTTTTGCTGGCATATTATATAGAATTATCCGAGAACAAGAAAGCAAGCACTCTATGGAGTACGTATTCGATGCTAAAAGCAACAATAAAGATGAAAAAAGACATACATATCGATACCTATCCTAAATTAGTGGTATTTTTAAAAAGAGCCTCATCTGGTCATCAACCAAAAAAATCGAAGGTTTTCACAGTATCTGATATTGAAAAGTTTCTTAACGAAGCACCCGATTCCGTATATTTGGCGGCAAAAGTAAGTCAGTCGTACATTCAGTATCTACTTAAGTATATTAATCTCAATTAAATAGTATTCTTAGTAGATGTTGATAGGCATAATTATGCGTTCATATCAATTTTATTCATTTATCTACTACAATACTCTTTACGTTACAGGTTGTTCTTATTATTGGAATAAACGGAGCATGTCGAACTAATGAACTAACACAACTTAATTTCAAAAACATTGAGAAACATTCAGATGACTTACTATTAATTAATTTACCTAATACAAAGACAAAAAGAGACCGCAACTTCGTCATTCTCAAGGAATACGTAACGATTGTTGAGAAATATCAAGCCTTACGCCCGCCTAACACTCCAATCAATCGATTTTTTCTACAGTATCGCAATGGAAAGTGTGTTAGACAGCCTATGGGTACTAATAAAATTGGCAGTATCCCACGAGAAATAGCAACATTTCTTGAACTTCCAGAACCCCTGTTGTACACGGGTCATTGTTTCCGACGAACTTCAGCCACACTTTTGGCTGATTCCGGAGCTGATATCCTGTCCCTTAAGCGCCACGGAGGCTGGAAGTCCAATGCAGTTGTAGAGGGATACATAGAGGATTCCATCCAAAATAAGTCTAAAATATGTGAAGGCATCGTAGGAGCCATTACACTGAAAGAGCCTCAATCGGATCCTTGGACTGGCCCTTCTACATCAAAAATAAGCCGTTATGAAACACCTAACCATCTCCCTCTCTCTCCAACATTCACGCCAAGGGAATCCGATGAATCAGTACAACTATTAAGTATGACAGATAGTTTACCGAAAAACAGTACACAAGTGACTAACAACAATATTACAGTACCAAACAAAAATATTACACTCAATTTAAATAACTGTAGCAACGTTACTTTAAAATTTTCTTAATTATACTTTAGTATTATTTTGTTATAATTTAAAGATTATTCTGTAATACTTACCTGTCATAATGTAGTAATTAATACCTAAACTGAAATAAAAGTGTACCTATCTTGTGATTGTAAACGTTTTTTTTTTTGCATTTAGTCATTTCCTCGCTGAGGTGGAATTAAAAGTTACGTGTTGCACTCGAGTGCAAAGATTTTTCACCTCGTGCTCTTTTGATTCCCTCGCTAACGCTCAGGATTCTAATTTTGAATCACTCGCTGCGCTCGTGATTCAATTTTAGGATCCTTCGCTTGCTCGGTCATCAAAATTGAACACGCGGTTAAAAAGCAACTTTGCACTCTTGTATAACAAATAACTATTATTATATCCTGGGGCCTGAAATGAAGACTGCAAATAACGGAATAATTTTTGATATTTGAATGACCTCGACATGACATGAACTAAACCGAAACTACGGACATCGGGCTTAGAGAATAGGCCCCAGTTTTGGATTTACGATGCGAGCGATAACTTCGAAAGCGATCTTCAACTGCGAATTAAAATTTTCAGCAGAGCAATTGTGTTTTATATGTACCTAAAAAGTGAGTTTAAAATTGTATAATTAGTGTTGTTAAAATAAAGTGACATTTTTAGATATTCAATCGGCTGTTTTTATTGCTACTAACCCCAAACTCGTAACAATATCAAGATTCATTATTGATTTTATTGCCGTCTTAGTGACGTTCCCGGAAAAGACGATTATGTACTTTACCGGACGGGCGGGCGTGATCGCCTGGAACTGGGTAAGTTTAAGGTAGGTCTACCCGTCTACCGTTCTTGAATTCCTACGACGTGGACTGTGGACGACCCGGCTGCGTCCAGGCGCGCTGGCATCCTGTACATGTGCAGGTTCTCGTACTCCACGTGAACCGTTTTTCTTTCTTGCTGCCTTCAGGATATACTGAATTTGACCAAGCACTTCTGGCACACGCCGTATAAGCAAATACAGCCTTTTCACTAAAACTGTGATGGCAAATTTAAATTGTTTCACCATCGTGTTTACTACTGTGTCTAGTTAAAGAGCTCTTTTGATTAAAACCACGCTGACATATATCACATTTGAAAGGTTTGTCACCAGTGTGAGAAGGAATATGCTGAGTTAAAATATTGCTATAATTAAAAGTACACTGACTTATTTCACATTTGAAAGGTTTGTCACCTGTGTGAAGACGAACATGCCGGACTAAATAGTATTTTTGAGTAAAACTACGCTGACATATGTCACATTTAAAAGGTTTGACATCAGTGTGCGTACGAATATGTTGAGTTAAACAACGCTTTATGGTAAAACTACGCTGACAAATTTCACATTTGAAAGGTCTTTCACCCGTGTGAACACGAATATGTTGTTTTAAATCGCTCTTTCGATTAAAACTACGCTGACATACATCACATTTGAAAGGTTTGTCACCAGTGTGGGTACGAGTATGAGTTACTAAATTTTTCTTTTGACTAAAACTACGCTGACATATCTCACATTCGAAAGGTTTCTCACCAGCGTGGATACGAGTATGTGTTACTAAATTACTCTTTTGACTAAAACTACGCTGACATACATCACATTTGTAAGGTTTCTCGCCGGTGTGTGTACGAATATGTTGAGTTAAATATTCCTTTACAGCAAAACTACGCTGACATATTTCACATTTGAAAGGTTTCTCACTAGCATGCGTAGGAATATGACGTTTTAAAAGAACCTTCAAAGTATAACTACGCTGACATATACCACATTTGAAAGGTTTTTCTTTGTCACCGACATTTTGACGACTTTTTATATCATCACTGTCAATACTCTTGTTCGATATTTTACATATATCATCTGTGTCAATATTATTTCGGCAACTTAAAGCAATATTATTCAAAGTGTCGTTAACTCCTGGTTTTGTGTTAGTGAAAGGGTCTTTCAAAGTAGTTATTCGTTTAGACGTATGATTTTGAGTTTTCTTAATTATTTTTGAGGCAAACGATATTTTTCGATAATTTTCGTTTTTCTTTTGCTCAGCTGAGTTTGTTTCTTCTAGTTTTGATCTTTGCGTGTCCAGTTTTCGCTTCTTCGCGACGGGCGCCCCTGTGAAAATATATCCAGTAGGTACTTAAGTTTAATGTTCGGAGAAAATTTGGGCATGCACAGGAGCATACGGGTCAAATAGCAATCTGAACTATTCAAAGTAAACAGAAGGATATTAAGAGCGATAAGGAGAGCAGGGCTTTGCTGGTGACATTTACCAGTAAACTTTAGCGCTAGTGCCATAACGTACTAAATTGTATGAACAACAACGTAGACATCCCACCCTCACATCTCGACGTTCTAGGGCAGTCATTCCCAAAGTGCAATACCCACTCCTTGGTAGTGCAAGTGCCTTACGGTAATGCTGAACTGAACCATCAAGTGGACGACCTTCTTGCTAACCTGTTGATTCTTGTTCATCTTCCACTTCAATTTTAATCTCCATTAAAGTTTCATCGTCTCCTGACTCAGCATGGTGTGCTGGTATATCTTTAACATCTGAATAGTTATTGTCTAAATTTTCCAGTTTCAGTTCTGTAAAACAAAGTAAGTATTGAAATATGAAAAACTTTAGGCTTACAACCTATTTTTGGAGACATTTTTCGTGTTCTATCGCCTGTTACCCATTTAAAAAAAATAAAATAAAGTACCCCAGCGACCTCGATGGGTGTCACGTGGTATTATAGCCTGTAGGTAGTAACAAGAGGGCACTTTTGTGGCGCTACCGTCTCAATCCAAATGAGACAACCAAATAAAACTTTTAAACGAATTCTACTTCGTACAAACGAATAGTTCAATTAACTAAACGTACACAAAATACATACAACATTAAATCAGCAGCAAATAAATCAAAAGCAACATGAGATATCATAAATCACTCAAAACCAGGATGAGTGACGTCACTTAAATTTTCGAGTTATTCTCAGAAAGCCCTTTCATTTGATACCCATATTGTAGAAAAGCATACAAAAATCCGCCATATTGTATTTAGAGTGACGTCACTTTATTTTTCGAGTTATTCTCAGAAAGCCCTTTCATTTGATACCCATATTGTAGAAAAGCATACAAAAATCCGCCATATTGGATTTAGAGTGACGTCACTTTAATTTTCGAGTTATTCTCAGAAAGCCCTTTCATTTGATACCCATATTGTAGAAAAGCATACAAAAATCCGCCATATTGGATTTAGAGTGACGTCACTTTAATTTTCGAGTTATTCTCAGAAAGCCCTTTCATTTGATACCCATATTGTAGAAAAGCATACAAAAATCCGCCATATTGTATTTAGAGTGACGTCACTTTAATTTTCGAGTTATTCTCAGAAAGCCCTTTCATTTGATACCCATATTGTAGAAAAGCATACAAAAATCCGCCATATTGGATTTAGAGTGACGTCACTTTAATTTTCGAGTTATTCTCAGAAAGCCCTTTCATTTGATACCTACCCATATTGTAGAAAAGCATACAAAAATCCGCCATACTGGATTTAGAGTGACGTCACTTTAATTTTCGAGTTATTCTCAGCAAACAAAAAAACTAATTCGCCATCTTGGGTGTTCTGCCATGTTGAATTCATCACAATCGTCGTCGTTGTCGAATAGTCATCCAAACCAAACGTGCATACAAAATCTCAACTCAATCGGTTGAAGATATCTGTTTCAAAATTGAGTTGTAAGATTATTAAGAATCCACCCGAAAAAACTCATTGAAACAAACTACATATCATTGCAAGTTAAATAAAAGGATACCACAACCTCGTGACATGCTTTAAACGATTTTTTCATTGTCTGCAAAAAATGCCACTGCCACGAAAATGACATAAAACAAATAATAAAAACATTAAAAACAGTCATTGCACTAATGAAACTGAACGCGATCAGCGAATAAACCACGTTTATGAGCTGTCAGTGTCATTATTTTTCTATGGAATATTGACGCTGACAGCTCTTAAACGCAGTATTGTACTGCTGACTGTATATAACTTCATCCCTTTTTCTCGCTCGAGCGACTGACGTTTTAACGCGTCATGGTACGGCCCCTGATCGCGTTCAGTTTCATTGGTGAAATCCGCTCTAAGGCCCGTATTCCAGAACGAGTTCTCCATCTCAACTCAAACTCCAACATGAGCACGAAAACGTCAATGAAAGGTTGTGATTGTGACGTTTTCGTACTCGAGAGATGAGTTTTAGTTGAGCAAGCACGTTTACGTAGCAAGGTACATAAGTACTAGAGAAAGATACAGCTATTTTCGTTTTATATAGAGAATTCTTTCAGAAAGATCTTATGAACTTTTTGGACGTTTGCGTATCTTATAATAAAATAGGTTTATTATTTTCAAGCAGTTTGCAGAGAAATAACTTGCTCTGTAAACGGTTATTGACATATCTAGCATGCATGGCATTAATAAGTACATCTTAGAATGCGTCCTAAACACGTACCTACTTACATAAAAACACTACAAAGTTCAAAATGATTTTAATTTCGGAAGTCGGTGTTTTTGGTTGCTTCTTCGTTATTTGACACCGACTTCCGAAATTAAAGTTATTTTGAACTTTGTAATGTTTTTTGGAAGTCGGTTTCTTTTTTTTGTGAAAATGTTTTTTACTTTTCACTTTTTAGTGGTACCCCACCCCTAACATATAACACCACTGGAAAGTCACAGGAAAGTGTATGCATGGATGATTTTTCCACATATTTATTCCAGCTATTTGTATTTAAAAACCAAACTACTGAACCGATTTTGATAAAATTTCAATGGGACCATTTGGGAAGTAATACCCTTTCCAACAAAAAAAGAATTTTTCAAATCGTTTGGCAAGTGAAGAAGTTATGCGCGACAAACAAGAAAAATACAAACATCCGAATTGAGAACCTCCTCCTATTTTAGAAGTCGGTTAAAAAGAAACATTTGTTTTAAAATCTACGATTGTAATTTGATCATTACCACCGAACGTAAAAGGTTATTGGTGATCCACCTAATTATAAACTATTGCTTGACACATATTTTTTCGATTTTTCAAACTGAAAAGTGTTTTTTAACAACAGAAGATATTTTATTTACAATTCTATAGGAGACGTTGTGGCAATTGAAGCCAGTGGAAGATGCCACGGTTGGAAATGGAAACGAAACGAAAACTATAAAATTAATCAATATTTTTAACAAGAACCCTCACGTATTAGAGGGTTGCCCACTAATAAATTCCGGAAAACTATATTTGCCTGGCTTTTAGACAACTGTTTCTATTCAGTCAATGAATTTTTAACTGACAAATTTTCACATTACATTTTATCAATACTTTGTGTGTTCCTATTGAATTGAATTGATCTGTTTATTTTTTTTGTTGTGTTTGTGACATTACGTAATAGTAAATTTTGACATTTCATTCATAAAAAAAAAGAAACTGACGACGATCAGTCTATCTGTAGAAAATTGCGGATTTTGTCGACATGAGAAAGCTGATAAATAGCTGCCGCCCGCGTTCATGTCGTAAATTATCTCAAGGAAACATACTCCCGGGATAAAAAGTATCCTATGTCCTATTCTATGCGAGGATCGCCCGGAGGACACGGTGGAGCATACGGTGGAGGTCTGCCCCGCTTGGGCGGAGCACCGCCGTGTCCTCGTCGAGGCGATCGGCGGCGGCGACCTCTCGCGTCCGGCCCTGGTTCAATCCATGGTCCGGAGCGAGGAGGCATGGGAAGCCGTCACCTCCTTCTGCGAAGCAGTAATACTAGTGAAGGAGGAGGCGGGCCGCGTAAGGGAGAGACAGCCCTCACGCCCCAGCCGCCGCGGCATAGGGAGACGAACGGGGCGTCGGAAGTCGCTGGGCGATTCCCGGCCGGTAGATGCGGGTCTGCGGACGGCGAACGTTGGGTGGCTCGCCGTCCGATCAAAGCCAGGCCCGGGCCAACGGCGCGTTGTGTTCCACGCGCGCCTCAAAGAGATGTCAGCATAGGAGTAGGGGCCCGTTAGGGTCGCGGATTTTGTTCGAAAGAGTTACCGCGGCCCTGGAACGCAAAAGGCACTAGGAGGAGCATGGGTGGGTTTTAGTCAGTAAAAGTCTGACACTCCCTGCCTCCCTGCATTTGATGATTTCTCATCCTTAAAAAAAAAAAGAAGAGTGGCGACCACGTACCGGAAGACGCAGCGTTGGAAGGCCTCCCACAAGGTGGACCGATGTCCTGGTGAGGGTCGCGGGTAGCCGATGGATGGAAGACGCACAGGACCGATTATTGTGGCGACAATTGGGGGAGGCCTATTTCCAGCAGTGGACGTCTTTTCAGCTGATATGATGATGATGCATGGTAACTTCCATCTTTCAGATCCAGAAATTCCAGCGCCACAAATGGCACAATCACATCACAGATCGACAGTTATTTGGTAGGTCCCAAAAATATATTTTAACTCCATACACACAAAATAGTTTCACTCAAACAGACTTGTAAATACCCAAACTCGACGAAAATAAATACGATAAAAATCCATCAAAACTTAAGGCATTCTTACCTTTTGATAGAATTTTATCGTATTTGAGGTGTTTCGGATCCAATATTAATGTAGTCCTTTGTTCGGATCCCAGTCAAATCGAAACATGAATTTATTCAAAACATAATATTTGACTTCTAATAGGTAGTTGGTTTTTAAAACTTATTAATTTCAAAAGGTCGAAATATTCGCGCGCAAGTGATTCGACACGAATGCCAACAGCGTGCGGCCAATTATAAGCAGAGCGAAAAACGGGAGGAGGAGCTGCACCGGCTAAGAGTGGCGGAGAGAAAGTTGCTGGTGAAAGCAGCTGAAGACACCTACCAAAAGGCAAGCCTTGAAGGAGTGGAGAAAGAGTGTCTAGCTAAGGCAGCCGCAACAGGCCTACAGAGGCAAAGCTCGAGCATGAAAGTGCTGAAGAGCTTCTTCGCTCCCAGTAGTGTTGCCAGATCCGTTTTTTTTTTTAATATCGGGACTTGAACGTAAAAAAAGCGGGACTGGGATGAAAAAATCGGGACGTAAAAAAACTCATAATTATACTTACAATAGTTGCAATCCTTTATTTAAAAACTGCAGACTTTACTGAGATCAAACCTAATTGTATAGGTACCTAAACAAAAATATTTTTTTCAAGTGTTTTTCAACTACAAATATTTTTTACTTACAATCCTCTGTTTAAAAACTTACTTGACTTTACTTTTACTGAGATCAATCAAACCTTATTATATAAACATAAAATATATTATTATTATTTTTAGGAACGTGTAAATTTTTCAAAAGGATTAACTTATGAGTATGAAGGAATTTCAACGACATGATATTTCTTATTTAAGTAATTATTATTATTATTAATTTATTTAATTCAGACTACATTACAGTCCATTTTGTTAGTAGAATACCTTATAGCTAATGTTAGTAGTAGGTACGCAATTAGGGTATGGAAAAATAAAAAAATAAAAAAACAAACAATAAAGATATTCGAAGCATGATGTGCAGAGTACGGTAAGGCCAGGAACAAGCTATATGACCATTCTCCCCACATAATGCCTCAGAATAGGGGAGTAAGGACTCTCAACGACAGTTTTCAGGATGCTATTGTCACTGACCCGTGTTCTGTGCATCAGTGATGCGACTTTTTTACGAATGACTGCGTGGAAGCCGTCAGTTCGGTTCTGAGCAAACATCTCCGATGCACTACAGAAACGGGGCAGTTTCAACAGCATCCTAAAAACATTGTTGTATTGGACGCGCAAGACATCTAGCGATCTTTTAGTGTAGTTGACATAGACCTCCCGCGTACAGACCTTGACAATACGCCTTGAATAGGGTGATTTTAACTTGGTCACCACAACGAAAGAATCTACGGGCCAACATATTACCTCGGACCGCCAGTGCCCTACGTTCCCTTTCAATGTCTACATTATCTTTAAGGTCGTCGGTAAGTATGTGCCCCAAGTACTTAAATTGGTAGACTCTATTTATGCTCATGCCACTGAGAGAAAAACTAGGTTCATGATTAAATGAGTAATGTAACATAAATATTTTTTTATAGAAAACGTATTTTGAGCTTGATTTAGCCGTTTTTAACATATTTTTCTCTTTAGGACAAATCTATAAAACTCTTCACAAGACAACTGAAAATTTACTTTTATTTGAATTTCAGCCTTAACGTATTCTATTGATAATTTATTGCGCCTGTCAGTCCATGTTACATTTGCTTGAGAGAAGACCCTTTCAGTCGATGCCGCTTCTCCCGTGCGTCGCACAGTCGAAAAATGTTCAACAAAGTACCTACTGCACTGAATTGGCTACTTTCGTGAAAAAACGGGATTTTAGGCGTCTCGCTCAGGGGTCCTACGGGACGCGTCCTGAGAGGGTTAAAAAACGGGACGTCCCACCAAAAGCGGATTATCTGGCAACACTAGCTCCCAGCTACAATACAGCTACTTGTAGCTTTGCGATTTTACGCAACCGGAAATTTTCAAATGAGTTAAACACTAAACACATTTGATATAGCATACTGTTTTTTCCCCGCAAAAGACTGAAGTTGCTCAGTTATTAGTTTACTTCATTATTATCACAAGTTCACAACACTAACCATATTCATCACATCTTACGGCCGCTTTCTATAACATATCTCAATCCCAATCTTGATCCCGATCCTTGTCTGTAACCAATCAACGGCCGAGTTTGTGTCCTTCGCCACACAATCCTCACCTTTGATTGGTTACAGACAAGGATCGGGATCAAGATTGGGATTGAGATATATTATAGAAAGGAAAGCGGCCGTTAGTCTGCTGATGCAATCTCATTTTAGCAATAACGCAATAAATAAGGCTGCTTGAGGCAGAGTGAAGTGGGTTTTTTTTGACTATTTGTCAAAAAAAACCCAAATGAAATAGGTACTGCTGCTATAAAAAACTTGCGAGACGCATCGTACCTACTTGGTCTCGATTACTCTCGATCCTCAACATTGAGGGAACGACGAAAAAGAAAACAGTTGTTGTTGCTTCGTATAGGTACCTAATGCTTATTTTAATTTTAGATTGTTGTTGGTGACTTACAAAGAATAAGCCAGTTCAAAAATTGTTTCTTATGTCTCAAATAAACTGGCTAGGAGAGAAATATATCAAATTTCCTGCCAGCGAAGACCAAGCAGAGGTGAAAAGGAATTTCTACCGCATTGCTGGCTTTCCAGACGTGCAAGCGTGCATTGATTGCACGCATATTCCTATTAAAAATCCCAAAAAAACACAGGGTGAAGCTTTTCGCAACCGCAAGGGATGGTTCTCTATCTTTAAATGTCCAAGTGGTCTGTGGCCCACGAACCACGAATGGAAATTTTTGACCTTGTGTGTCGTTGGCCTGGTTCTGTACACGACTCGCGCATTTTTTCCAATAGCAGGTGCTGTATTTTGTTCCAGGATGGTAATATTCAGGCATACTAATTGGGGACAGCGGCTATGCCAAACGTCATACATGTATACCCCTGTACATAATCCAGAAATCAGGTACAATAGTGCTCGTTAGAACAAGGAACATCATTGAGCGCTTTAACCATTGACGTCCTGCCGGTTTGTGGAAAATAAGGTTTGCATGCTTAAGTAGAACATTGCAGAACAATTTCACAAATACTTGCAATATTAGTGCATGCGGATTCTGGTAGCAAGGTATTCTACAGAGCCTGATATTGTTCCTGTTACCAACAGCAATGACACTGAACGTGGCAGCATAATCAGGGCTGCATTTATTGCATTGCAAGGCATTTCAGCAGGCCATAACACAAATATTATGGAAGGACACAGGGACATGGGGTAATCCTATTTTATTTCTATGTTAAATTATTGTTCTGTAATTTTCTACTTAAACGTGCAATCCTTCTTTCCCAAATCAATTAAAATGCGCAATGTGATTATTTTGATTCACATGAGCCTTATTTTTAGTTGTTTGTGGATTTTGTGCAGGGTGCACAAATGTTTACGATGTTTTGTCCCTGCTTAATATATATATATTATATATATGGTATATTGCGATCCTGTAACTATGTGTATGTATTTGTTGTTGAATTGTTCGAAAGAGTTACCGCGCTCTTGGAACATAAAAGGCGCTTGAAGGAGAAAGGGTGGGTTTTAGTAAGTCGGTAGTCCGACACTCTCTTCCGCCCAGAGCCGGAAAAGTCATTTGATGATTTCCTATTTAAAAAAAGCATGTATTTGCATAAATACAAGCTTGTTGTAGCTGGAGTTATTCACCAACAAATTGTTCTAAAATACAGCCTAGTGGAATCAAAAATAAGTTCTACAGGTATGTTCCACTTGTTAGTGATGTTGCCTCGATGGGCACAAACTAAGTTAGACAAAGTAATATAGATTTGTTCATAAGGAACATATAGTGGACACGACCTTTTCAATGTGTACATGCAACTTTTTAGTAACCTGATTTGTTATGTTTTACTTAGGTGTTTTATAAGTGTGCTAGAAAAGTAAAACCAATTTACTGTAAATTTAAATTTTATTTTTATTTTCTGCCTCCTTTCTTGTGGCCTTCGCAAAACGAAGAAGCTCTTCAGCACTTTTACGCTCGAGCTTTGCCTTCCTGAATGCCTCTTCGGCTGGCTTAGCTAGCCACTCTTTCTCCACTCTTTCAAGGCTTGCCTTTTGGTCACCAGCAATTTTCTCTCCGCCAATCTTAGCCAGTGCAGCTCCTCCTCCCGTTTTTCGCTCTGCTTATAATTGGCCGCACGCTGTTGGCATTCGTGTCGAATCACTTACGCGCGAACATTTCGACCTTCTGAAATTTATAAGTTTAAAAAACCAACTACCTATTAGAAGTCAAATATTTAGTTTTGAACAAATTCATTGAGATTCATATTTCGATTTGATTGGGATCCGAAACAACTCAAATACGATAAAATTCCATCACTATTATCGTAATGTCGTATTGTAAGGCATTCATCGAGTTAAAATACGTTTTCTATAAAAATAATTTATGTTACATTTAATAAGAATAATTCATACTCATAAGTTCCTTTTGAAAAATTTAATGTTCCTAAAAATAATAATATATTTTTGTTTATATTTAATAAGGTTTGATAGATTTCAGTAAAAGTTAAGTCTGTAGTTTTTAAACAGAGGATTGTAACTATTGAAAGTATAAAAAATATTTGTAGTTGAAAAACTCTTGAAAAAATTATTTTTGTTTCAATAAGGTTTGATCTCAGTAAAGTCAACAGTTTTTAAATAAAGGATTGTAACTAACTATAATTAAGAGTTTTTTCTACGACCCGTTTTTTTCATCCCAGTCTCACTTTTTTTACGTCCAAGTCTCTATAGTTAAAAAACCGGATCTGGCAACACTGGGAGCGGTAATCCACGATTGCTACTGAAAGTATTTTCAAAAACTGAAGGAAGTAAAATATTTAGAACGGTGGCCTTCGAGAACCGAAATCTTGCTCGGAACTGGTCAACAGTAAAGTTCCATTGGATTTTGAGCATCCTGTAACCGAATTCGAGAAATGTGCGGCACATAATTGTATGGCGTGACATCGCAGGTACACATATTGTTATTAAATTTATAATAGTTGATAAATTCATAAATATTTGGGATGCATGAAGGAGCCTCCTCGTGTAGCGCAATTTGTTCCATCTGACACTCAACTGAACCGAGCGCTCGGCGCATCCTGGACAGTCTCACCTAACACCTTATGAGACTGGCCAATCGTTCCCTTGCGGTGGTAGGGCTAACGCCCGCGTGGTTCGCGACCAGGGTGGTCGCCGAACTCCCACCGGAGTTCGGCGTCAAGCAGCCTGCTGTGTTTCGTCGACGCGTGGGAGTACCAGTGCCTCAAGGCATCTTCTGGGCGCGCTCGCTTCATCATGGACCTCATCTATCGCTTTCCATCAGGCGTGATCGAGGTCAAGAGCTAGCTCATTCATAAATAAAAAAATAAAAATAAAAAAAAAATGGCGTGATATCGCAGGTACATAATATATTGTTATTAAATTTATAATAGTTGATAAATTCATAAAAATTCATATTCTAAAATTATTTATTTTTAAAAACAACTATTTACACACCAATGGCAGCTTGGACGTTGCTATAAAGGTAAAATAAGTTTGACATTTGCTTGCTCAACTCGCAACTCCAATTCTCGAGTACGAAAACGTCACTTAAGACAACCTTTCATTGACGTTTTCGTGCTCATGTTGGAGTTGGAGTTTGAGAACTCGTTCTGGAATACGGGCCTAAGGCCTGAATTATACAGAAAGGCGTAAGGTGAAGGCGCGGCGCAGGCGAAACGCAGGCGTGGGACAGATAAGGTGCGGATGCGAGATACTTCATTATCAAGCTGATTTTGTTGCGATAGCATATTTTCCTCTTTGCATCGCATTTTTTTGTTGGTGAAAACTGCTCATACCGTATAACAAGCGACATGCTCCTTGCGCGCCGTTCCATTCGTGACTGCTAGTGACGCGGCGCATCATAATTCACGACGGGTCGCCTACCTACATTTTGTATTAAAACTTTTTGAAGCGGCATCGTGCCTCGCCTGCGCCGCGTCTTCCTTCACCACGCCTTTTCTGTATAATTCGGGGCTAAGAGTGTAGGATATGATGGTATAGCCACAGAAAGAATAAAGTATGCGTCATATACAGCATTACTGGCCATTTGAGTCTCCTAATATTAATTTAAGTATAACGCGAGGTATTTATGTATCCAACAAAACTCAAAACTGCCGTAATAAATGCCTTTGTTTAAAAAAAAACGAAAGGTATAAAACCAGACATAGATAGACGTAGTTATCGGACGTATACGCGGACTCGTTGAAACTTCGTTTGCCCAAAGTGGCTCCAGCGATGGAGTCACGACCACCGTTAACATGTCTTGTGGCATATCCTACCGCGGCCCGATAAGCTGATTATAACACTTCGTCCGCGACTAAACAAGCGCTTATGAGAGCAATTAAACCTATACTCCATCCGAGTAGATAGTTAACCAAAGGTAAACAAAAAAAACCACGTGACTTATTCAACCGACTAAACGTAATACCAGTCTATTCAGTTGTCATGATACGTTACAGTTGTAATCTTCAATTTAGCAACGTATTATTCGTTAATAATGTTGCTAAATTGAAGAGTACAACTGTGACATAGCATGGCAACTGAAATGACTGGTATTACGTTTAGCCGCGTAACCCTGTCACGTGGTTTTTTTGTTTGTGACGACGGCTTTCAAATAGTAGGCGCGAAAATCAGCTTAAAAAGTTGGAATCTGTGGATGCAAAAAAGGCCGGTTTACGATTGAAAAAATCAAAAGGTAGGTAGGCGCCCTCGAATATTAGTTAAGGATGTACCATCTTCAATGCATGATAGCGCAAATTAAAGAAGATGATTTATAAAGTCAACCAAAATATCCATAGGCGTTCTTTAGATAATGATCGGAAATGGATTGGTATTGAAATAATGCGGTAATTAAGCACTTGGTATCTATCAAGGATAAATTATTTATTGATTGGGCTACCTGCCGTTTTATTGATGACTAGCACTTCGCCCGCGACTTCGTCCGCGCGGTTTTCGTAGATACTCCTTTTAAAGGTTTGTTTTGGAAAATTAAGCACAACGATTTTTATTAATTACCTTGCCATTTCTGCTTATTCTGTGGTCTCAGGAGGCCCTAGACAATGTGCCATTCAATTACCGAATGCGACTGTCGAAATGCCAAAATGTAGAAATTTGATCACGTGACATTTCGATAGCATCTGTCAATCCCATATATTCTTGACGTATTGACATATTTCAAGCGTCTACCTGTTGCCGTTATCAATATCGAGCAAAACCGAGCAAAATAATCACGTTTCTTGTATGGTAGCCCCCTTAAATATTTATTTGATTGTTTTTTAGTATTTTTTGTTATAGCAGCAACAGAAACACATCATCTGTGAAAATATCAACTGTCTAACTATCACGGTTCATGGGATACAGCCTGGTGACAGACAGACGGACAGCGGAATCTTAGTAATAGGGTCCAGTTTTTACCCTTTGGGTACGTAACCCTAAAAATGAGCAGACTTTGTCTATGACAAGTTTAGCCTAATATGTTCTGAATGTATCATCCTCTTTTTTTTTAATCAGTGATGGGTTTGCTCTTGACTCTAGTCTATGTCAGAGATGACAGAGACAAAGTCTACGATGGAGCGAGCTTACCCATAAGGAACCTGTTCACTCTAACTTTGAAGAGAGTAGTCACTTTAAGCATTGCACCCATCTCCCAAACACCCTGTATAATAATAAGTTTTATTCTTAGGACTTACCACTAGTTTCATGTTTCTCCTTTGGATACATTATATCATTTTGTCTCTCACCAACATCCGCCAATTCTTGTTTGATAGCATCACTGTCTGTTGGACCACCATCATCAACTATACTTATCTGCTCAATTGGACTAATACTAAAACCATTGAAAAACTCTGGATCTATTAAAGGATCTGCCTGCAAAAGGATGAATGTGGTGTTAGGTAAATTATGCTGATGATCAAAGCCACGTTGAAGAACACCTCACCTTATAATCCTCTTTGATCATCTGAGCGAACAACTCTTCTGCTTCCAGACATTTTCTCAGAAATCGCCAGCATTGCTTCAGTTTAGTGCAGCAAAAGAAACAAGCAAGCATCGGTCTTCTGTCCTTAGTTACAAACTGCAACAATATTTCTCAAAGTTCTTACAAATAATATTGTTACGCGCCAGAATGAATGCCGGGTACATAACGTTAAAAGTTACTACTAGCGCCATCTGGTATCGAGTAGCAGAACTAGTAGAGTCAAGATCCTTCTAGACATTTCGATGCTAGAACCTAATTAAAAATAATTCCTTTGCTTTTTCGATCCCATATAAAAGAAATGGCCAAGTGCAAGTTGGACTCATGCACAAAGGGTTCAAAACAAAAAAAAACAAAAACAACAAAAATCATGTTTGTTGATAGGAGCCACTTGAATATTTATTTTACTTATTCCGTTTTTAGTATTTGTTGTTATAGCAGCAACAAAAATACATCATCTGTGAAAATTTAAACTGTCTAGCCATCATGGTTAATGGGATACAGCCTGGAGACAGACAGACGGACAGCGGAGTCTTAGTAATAGGGTCCCGTTTTTATCCTTTGGGTACGAAACTCTAAAAAGTGAAGGAGTTGCATAGTGAAATTTAGTACAACATTATAACACTTTTGGATGATATAATGGTTACTATGACACTGGCTGTTTCAGAAACCATAAAGAGGATTTATAGCATGGAAATAGGCAAATAAAATCTGTTAGGTAATTTATATGTTATTTATTGTTACTAGCTTATGCCTGCAGCTCCACTCGTGTGGATGTTGGTTATTGCATAAAAAAGTCTTAGCAGCCTATGTCCTTCTCCATATCCCAGGCTATATACTGAGTAATTTTTTTTCCAGTGCGCAAATTTAAGAACCACTTCTGCCCATGTAAATGAACAATTTTCCCCAAGAAAGCCATAGTCAATTCCTAAAAAAAAATTGAGTCTCCCATACAAATTGTGGTCAGTTGATGACAATTTTGTATGGGAAGTTCAAATTTTTTTTTAGGAATTGACTATGCCTTTCTTGGGGCAAGTTGTTCATTTACATGGGCAGAAGTGGTTCTCAAAGTTTGCGCACTGGAAAAAAAGTATACCTGTATATTTGCCAAATTTCATGACGATCCATTCAGCGGTTTTAGAGTGAAAGTGAAACAGACAGACACGAGTTACTTTCGCATTTATAACATTAGTTGAGAAGTAGGGATTAATGTATCAACTTACTGGAACATCAGTCAGCTTCTCATAAAGTTGATGTAAGTTCTTGTTGACCACCACATACATGCGGACATCCTTCACTAAACATATCCTACACATTGGCAATTTTTCCATCTTTTATTTTGTGTCAAGACTGTTGCTATTATGGCTGATGGGTTATAGGTAGTATAGTAGTAGAGAACACAGGTTAGCAGAGGCCCGCACTTTGGCTGTGAGCACAGAATGTGTAGAAGAAGCGCTGTACACGACTAGTCGGGATGTTGTATCAAGTAGGTACGTCTCTAACTCAAAATCAAAACAAATATAGATAGTTACTATTGACAAACACCGATAAGTACAAGTAACGGCGACTGGTAAGTTGTTCTACTAATCTTCGCACATATGGCGAATCAAGGATTGAATTTATCGTGTTCACTTTTCTTCACATAGGATTTAGTTAGTAAATAACATTTATTATACCACCACACAGTTATTTCGTTTTTCTGTAAAATAATAAATTTAATCTATATAGACAAACAATGATGATGATGGTTTGACAGACACTAAATTCCAGTGTTGCCAGTGCCTGCGTCGTGTGTGTATTCCCAGCGGAAAAGGTCGATTTTCTTAAATTCAGTTAAGCAGATATTTAGTGTATGACCTCGTGTAAATGTGTATGGTAAGTACGAATTTGTGCATCCAACCATTGGGGAGTTATTCAACAAAAACTGTTTCCGCTGGAACTACGTCATCCCAGCGGCACTTTTTTTTTCCTATGGACGTACAAGAAAAAAAATACATGCAATAATTAGTGTGTGATGAGAGGTAAATGTGTATGTTTAAATGAAATGTGTGTGTCTTAAAACTTCGAAGATATTCAAGTTTCCGCTGCGCTGACGTTTGGCTATTTGATGGAAATCATATAAATCGGTTTATTGCAGAGTTGATTTTTTTTACGCACGTTGCTATGAATTTGTGTATAATGTTTGTGAAAACAGATTTTAAAAAAAAGCATACTGTTTAGGAGATATACACGTAAAGGTGAAATATGGTTATTAGGTCTTAGTACTGCAGGGCCGCTTTTTTGTAGCCATTCAAACTTGGTCGGTTTATCCATGTAATTCGGTTGTTTTGGTATTTTTATTATATCTCTTTAATAATTGAGCGTAATGAGCTGAAATTTTACATATGAATAGTTGAATTAATACACTAAATAGTGGAATATGTTTTATTTTGCTTTTCGACGATTTTTGGACAAAAAGGACGCATGCAGAAATATTTATTTTTTACGATTGAATGAGAAAAAAGTATACCAAAAAGGACGTGAGTACTGTTAAATTTTTAGGGCAAACAAATAAAAAGTGTTTTTTTTTAATTAAAGATGCTCAAAGGGGGTCTCACCAGGCGGCACATTTCTTCACGTTATATACTAAAGAAGCGTCCAGCCCGACAACTGAACGCGTCCCAAAAGGTCATGGCCATCCGGCTGGCACGGGGATACCCCGGTCTCACGCGAGGCGGCGAGCCTCCTTGCCGGATTGCCGCCAAGGGATCTGGAGGCGAGAGCTCTCGCGCACGTCTACGCGTGGCGCGTGGAGGCACTAAGCCGGGGCAAAACTCCGCTGCCACGGCAAATTGCAGCGTGGTGGACGGAGCTCCGGCAAGATAACATGGCAATAAGGAGTCAGCGACTTTCGCAACCCAGTGCTGGGCACGCCACAATAGCGGCGATAGTGCCCCTCTTTGAAGAGTGGCTGGAGAGGCGCCACGGCGTCCTCACCTTCCGCCTGATGCAGGTACTCACCGGACACGGTTGTTTCGGGAGGTACCTGTTTCGGATTCGGTGGGAGGAAACGCCCGAGTGTTTTCACTGTGAGGATCACCCGGGGGAGACGGTGGAGCATACATTGAAGGTCTGCCGCGCTTGGGCGGAGCACCGCCATGTCCTCGTCGATGTGATCGGCGACGGCGACCTCTCGTATCCGTCCCTGGTTCAATCCATGGTCCGGAGCGAGGAGGCATGGGAAGCCCTCACCTCCTTCTGCGAAGCAGTAATGCTAGTGAAGGAGGAGGCGGGCCGCGTGAGGGAGAGACAACCCTCACGCCCCAGCCGCTGCAACATAGGGAGACGCACCGGGCGTCGGGAGTCGCTAGGCGATTCCCGGCCACTGTAGGTGCGGGTTTGCGGACGGTGAGCGTCACCGTCCGATCAAAGCCAGGCTTAGGCCGATGGCGCGTTGTGTTCCACGCGTACCTCAAAAAGATGTCAGCATAGGAGTAGGGGCTGGTTAGGGCCAGAGCTTCCCAGGGTTGCGGATTTTGTTCGAAAGAGTTACCGCGGCCCTGGAACGCAAAAGGCACTAGGAGTCCATGGGTTTTAGTCAGTAAGAGTCTGAAACTCCCTCCAGTCATTTGATGATTTCCATCCTTAAAAAAAAGCACACCCACTTCAGTTTTAGACATAAATCAGAAAAATCAAACAGCAAAACAAAATTTGGTAACTAACTTATGAGCAAGAAGAAAACGGAACGATACGTACACAAAGCAAGCAAGTTACGGCGTCGTACGCAGCCGCCGTGGCTGCCACACCGGGGTCGTCCGGCCAGGACAAAGGGTCCGGGCCGGCACCCGCGAAGCCGGTGTCGGGAAAACCGGACCCGGCCCCGGGAAGGAAGAGGAAGGGTGGGGTTGCTGCGCGGACGGCGAAGGCTCCTGCGCCGTCTGAGCAGCAGCTCCCCCCGGCTTCCTCGCCTTCAGCTCCTCCCCCGGCTCAAGCCGAATGGCAAGTTGCTGGGGAGAAGAAGAAGGCGGGAAAGGCAGCCAGGGCGGCAAAGAGGCGGGAAAGAAGGCGGCGGCAGCGAGCGCGAGGCGTCGCGGCTGCGCTCCGCGCCCCGAAGACCGCGGCTGTAGTCTTAACGCTGCAGCCGGACGCGGTGAAGAGGGGCGTGACGTATGCCAACACGCTCACCAAGGCCAAGGAGGCCATCAACCTCGGTGAGCTTGGCATCGTCGGGGGTCTCCGGCTCAGGGTCACCATGACCGGGGCCAGGATGCTCGAGATCCCTGGAGCAGGCAGCGGTCCGGCCGCGGACGCTCTAGCCGAAAGGCTTAGGGCGTCCTTGGGCGCGGATGACGTCCGAGTGTCCAGGCCCACGAAGTGCATAGATATGCGCATCTTGGGCCTGGACGACTCCGTCACGGAGGAGGAGGTGTTGGCCGCCGTCGTCAGGACGGGGGGGTGCTCTGCAGAGGAGGTGAAGGCGGGCACCATCCGTCCTGACAACACGGGCATGCGAACCGTAGTGGTGAGCTGCCCCGTGTCGGCGGCCAAGAAAGTCTCGGAGGGCCGAAGGCTTTTGGTGGGCTGGGTCTCCGCGCAGGTAAAACTGCTGGAGCCCAGACCTCTGAGGTGCTTCCGTTGCCAAGTTGGCAACCACGTGGGAGTACGCTGCACCTCGGAGGTGGACCGCAGTGACCACTGCTTCCGCTGTGGTCAGCCCGGTCACAGGGCCGGCTCGTGCGACGCCGCGCCGCACTGCTTCGCATGTGCGGCAGCTGGCAAGCCGGCCGATCACTGGGCTGGGGGCAAAGCCTGCGGTCCACCCGCCAGGGCCAGGGCCGGGTCGAGGAGAAAACTCTCCTCCACCGCCGCCGCCGCCGCCGTCGCTTCCGCCGCAGCCGCCGCCACCGTCGCCGCCGCTGCCACTGCTCGGGAGGGGGCCGAAATGGAGTGCCAGTAATGGCCCCATTTCGCCTCCTCCAGACGAACATCAGTCGCTGCGCCTCTCAGGAACTGACGCTCCTGGGCAAGGCGCAGTGACTGACGCCTGCGGACAGCGAGCAATGGGTAGCTCGCTGTCCGATCAGGTCAGGCCAGAGTCGACGGCGCGTTCACTCCAAACGCGCCGTCAGCAACGAGCAGTCAGCAACGGAGACGGGGCCCGCCAGGGCCAGAGCCTGCCAGGGTTGCGGAATTGTTCGAAAGAGTTACCGCGGCCCTGGGAAGAAAGGCACTAGGAGGACTAAGGGTGGGTTTTAGTCAGTAAAAGTCTGACACTCCCTGCCGCTCCACCCAGAGCGGGAGGGGTCATTTGATGATTTCCCATCCTATAAAAAAAAAAAAAAAAAAAAAAAAAAAGCAAGCAAGTTAGTCGCTTCGTGTCTTCCTCAGTTTCTGTCCACTAAAGCCACTGCTAAAACAGTATCATTTTATAAAATTTATGAAAAAAACTCCCAAAACTAAAATTCATTTACAGCTGAATAACCGACTCGTGGAAAAAGGATGACTTGCTTATTCGCCAGCAGTGGTCTGAAGTTGCATTCACACGCCGTTTATACTTACATTTTTACGCATTTTTGTAAGGGTAAGTGTAGGGTAAATGTAGGGTAGATGTAGGGTAGGTGTAAAGTAGGTTTAGGGTAGGTGTAGGATAGGGTAGGTGTAGGGTAGGTGTAGGGTAGGTGTAGTTACAATACAAATAAAAAAACCTCCCTATTTCCGATATTTTCACGCGGGTGAAGCCGCTGGTAGAAGCTAGTATTCTTATATATTATTAGTTATGTGTAAATATTTAGTTATGTATGTAAGTACTTATATTTATTTATTATAAAATATATAATGTACCCTGGATCCTACCCTCTATTGTGATCTTTCTCTATCACTCAAAGGTTTGCTGGGAGAAAATTCAACTTGGAGTTAAGCTAGCCTTTGTACAGCTGTTATGGTGTACAATAAAGAATTAAGAACTAATCTTGTGATTCAAAATGCCACTGAAATTACCACCATTTGAGAAGAAGAATAAAATAATGATAATATATGGCTCACTGACTTGTATCTTTTCTATTCTAGCAACTTACTTTTCTATACTAATCAGCCATAGTATTAATAATAATAATTATTGTGCTATGCATTGATGCTTACTTCTGCATAGCTACATAAAATTAAAACCATGTTACAACCAATTTAGTGTCAACAAATTTAGGTGCAGCATCATCAACTTTATTCAGATCTAAGCAATATTTCCTATCTTTTGTACTTGGCGAGGATAAAAATAAATCAATATCAGGCAAAATTACAATTTAACTCATTTTTATCAACATCAATAAATACTAATACATCTTTTGCACTGAGCCAGTGGCAGGCAGAAGCCTACGGAGTTCCAATATTCTGTATCTTCTGCTGAGGTGCTAATAGCAAAGTTAGAAAACTTGTCTGGATGGAAGCTGGCCGGTTGCCTATAGCTGAAAACAATGGGTAAACATAAATCATCATTATTCTAACTATTTTCAACATTATTTCTCATATTATGCTGATTGGTAATTCTATTTTTCAATAAAACATTCATCTATGTTTTAATTTATACAGCAAATCAGTTGCATATTGTGAGCCTCTGAAACAATTCCATCCATCACATGGAACAATGTTACTCCGAACTATTTTTAAAATAATCAGTTACAACTTTTATTTAGTGCCCCCATCGACCACTAATATAGAACGGTGCCCCAGTCATGGCTTTCGTGGTCTACATTGTTATAATGTGTAAGTATTCCTATTTAAGTTCGTAGTAAAGCAATACCTACTCAATTCATTGCGGTATACCCTTTGATTTGTGATCAAATCAAGATCAATCAATCAATTATAAAATTAAGATAACGTTTCAGCTTAGTAGGTAAACAATATATTATCACATCTTGGTAGGTCGGGCGTACTGTCGGCCCGACTCGGTTTAAACACATTTACGATCATCACATATTTAATAATTATCACTACGTAGGTACCTACAAAATTCGAAACTCTGAGAACTTCAAAACTTTCTTTTGTTTGGTTAAAATACAAGCCTTCAATACCTACCGACGATTGAAAATTTGTCGAATTTTATAGCCGTAACAGACGCTCGGATTTGGTACGGCGGACTAACTCCGGCTCCGCCCACAAAATTCGATCTCGCAACACACGACGGGATCTGGTCCGGCGGACCACGCGGCGGACTAACTCCGCCCACCACGCCACAGAGTATATATACTATACTGAATTGTGCGCCTTTCAAGTACACAAAAATTATGGCGGTAGAAGCAACAATAGCAGCAACATTACAACCACCATGTACCAACCACACCGTAAAAATCGGAAAAAAAGCAGAGGATTGGCTAAATTTTATTAAGAGAACTACATTTTTTAAATTTTTATGGTAGTCTGTGGTAGTTTGGTACGGCCCAAGCGTACACACGTCCAGATTTGGTACGGAGCGGACCAAATCCGCTGTGCAAACAAGCGGACCGCAGCGGACTCAATTAATAATAATAATGTTCGCGGACCACTCTACACACGGGCGGATATGGTCCGGGAGCGTACCAAATCTTGTGGGCGGAGTTAGTCCGCCGTACCAAATTCGAACGTCTGTTACGGCTTTTTTATTACGGCTTTATTTTATTAGTGACATTGCTTTTTTTTTTAGATTTTGCTGCTTTGGCTACCGAGGCTTTTAAGCCAATCATATTTTTTGTTAAATTCAATACCTAGGTCTTCGGTTATAGAATTCAATGAAATAATTACTTAACGGCTAAAGATTTATCTATGGAGGTATTTTTATATCACAGCATAATATAAAATATGTGGTTCAAAAAATAACTAAAATGGCAAACCGATTTGGTTCTCTATTGTGTTCCTTATCTTTCTTATCCGTAAGTGCCATTTTTTTTTTCGTCATCATTTGTCCAAATGATAACTTGCCCGAACAATGTCACTGATATAGATATAGACTGATATAAATTTTTATTTCAATCGGTTGCAGAGATACCTAAATAAAACTTCTTATAAAAACATGACTCTTCATTGGCAGTCTGGTAAAAAGTGATAATTATGAAGGCGATTAATGTTTTAGACACGATTTTTTAGAATTCCTCATCCCAAAAAACACAATCATACAAAATGCTACTGGCCTTTTGAAACTAATATAGGTACAAAAATGCTCAATATCTATGGTGATGATTCTTTTTTCAAAATTTTAATTCTACACTAAAAAAAACAAAACACCATTTTTTTATTAAGTACTAAGTAGGAATCTAAATTTAGCGCGGTTTAGAGTATCTTATTAAAAAAAATGTCTCGCTCTTACTTAAAATTAGCGGTAATAGTGGAAGCAAACACCCAAGACAACCAATCAACCCGTCAACAGGCTCGATTGTTACGGGAAAATTACTTTGAAATGAGAGCGGACAATTTTGTACGATTGTATCGGTTGTCAGTAGATCTAATACGGCAACTGGAGGCTGACCTGAGCCCATTTATGAGACCTGAGCCCATTTATAAAAGACTCCTTAGGAGGTCTCTCCAGACGGGTGAAGGTAAGCAAATTAATATAGGTACTTATTTTCACTTATAGTAAGTACCGGAATTTGTATAACATATAATACAACAAAGTACATAAAATAGCAAAGCAATAACTTAATCAACTTTTTCTTTTCAGATTTTGTGCTCACTATCATTTTTGGCATATGGCACATACCAGAAAGCCGTGGGACAACAATCTCACACCTGTCTCTCACAGGCGTCAGTGTCACGTTCCTTACATGAATTTTTAGACGCGACTCTTTCATCCTAACGGGTCCTACAGGCTCCGGATGTTGCGAATTGTCATTGAGCCCGGGTGGATCCAATCGGTTCCAGCAAATCGCGGCTGATTTAAACTTCTTTTGTTTGTTTCCTATGGTTTATTTTAATTTCTGAACGATTGTTCTCTATGGTAGATAATATATTCTAGCTGTCAAAAATGACAAAAAGAAAAATAAAGTCAGTGTCATTTCGTAAAATGATTGTGAAATAACCTCAAAATCTGTTCCGCTTGAGTGCATTGTGAGATCGATATTTTGGATTGTTTCTATGAAAGGTAAGCCAAGTATGGATTGGAATTCATTATTTACTTAGTTATTGTTCATTTTCAACCAATATTCAAATTCAAACATCAAAGTTACCGGGTGAAAATAAGAAAACAAAATAAAGTTACCCGATTTCTTCCCGTGTCATGTATCTTGATAGGTATTTCAGAATTATAGTGGCCTATTTTAACGATATAAAGTTACAAATGAGTCGGTGAATATATGACTAGTAATCTAGAAACAATTTATATTGGAATCTAATTGGAATATTTCTGATATTCGTTTACAAAAACACGCATTACGTAATTCAAAATGACGGCGCGCGCATTATGATGTTTGAGTTTGAATATTTCGGAAATTTGATTACAGATCTCGTAAAACAACATTGTCACTAGATAACTTGTCTTATTATGACCTAATTCCCAAAATTTCGTGTAAATCGGTCCAATAGTTGTGTCAGAAATCAACGTAATACAGCAACATAAACACTTTCAGTAAGGTCTCTCATTTAACAAGGAAATGTTTATATTTCGAGCTGTAATAAGAATCTTGTTTACGTTGTATATCATAACAGCATTATTCAAGTACTCATAACCGTTTCAAGTGTGTAAAAAGAAGGAAGAAACGGAGCGATAACGTTTTTACTGAGCGCTGTAATCTGAAACTGCGATAAGCGGGCGCCCGCGCGCGCGCGCCGGGCTTCAAGGATTAGGTGTAAACAAAAAAGTGGGACTTGGAACCACTTTTGTTAATAATCAACTGTTTTATTATGTGCCAATTTAAATGATTCATTTGAATGTTCGAAAACATAATAGTTCGAACAAATGTTATTGTAACTTCGGCAAAAAGTATTTCGACCAAATGAAACGTCGGAGTAGGTACCGAAAAAAATCGAATAGATAATAGGTCAACTGATACAGTGGCAGACGTGACTTTGATGAAGTAAAAAAACGAAACGTTATTAGTTGAAAAGTTTTTGGTGAATGAAATTCGGTCAAATATTTTTCGGATTTATGATAGGTAGGTAACCAGTATTTTGTAAATGTTGAATGTGCTTATTTTAGTAAACTTAAGCATTTAAATGCCCATGTATTTTTTTTTTTTTTGTAGATTTTATGAAAAATTTAAAGTACCTAACTGCATTGGCTCCATTGATGGCACCTTCGTGGCCATGATACGGCCACGCCAAAACGAAGAGCGCTACTTTTGCCGCAAGGGTTATCATGCGAGAAACGTGCAGCTAGTGAGTTTCGTTTAATATCAATCATGTACAGTCGCCAACACATCAAGCTACAACAATCTGTCAAATTTCTTTAATAGATTTTCAACTTTATTGCTGAAACATTAGATACAAGGTTGATTGGAAAAAAAATAGTTTCGGGTAGCTTTATGTACTGGCGTCTGTACATAAACGCTGTGTTGTCCTAGTGTTATCGGCCCCGAGAGTTATAGATTGTAGTTTCGAACCTTTCACTTGGGTAAAGCAAGCATTTACACGATGCCCGGACACTGTAGAGCATAAGGTGAAGGTCTACCCCGCTTGGGCGGAGCACCGACGTGTCCACGTCGAGGCGATCAGCGGCGGCGACTTCTCGCGTCCGGCCCTGGTTCAATCCATGGTCCTAAGCGAGGAGGCATGGGAAGCCGTCACCTCCTTCTGCGAAGCAGTAATTCTAGTGAAGGAGGAGGCGGGCCGCGTGAGGGAGAGACAACCCTCACGCCCCAGCCACAACGGCATAGGGAGACGCACCGGGTGTCGGGAGTCGCTGGGCGATTCCCGGCCACCATAGGTGCGGGACTGCGGACGGCGAGCGTTGGGTGGCTCGCCGTCCGATCAAAGCCAGGCCCGGGCCAACGACGCGTTGTGTTCCACGCGCGCCTCAAAGAGATGTCAGCATAGGAGTAAGGGCCCGTTAGGGCCAGAGCCTGCAGGGTTGCGGATTTTGTTCAAAAGAGTTACCGTGGCCCTGGAACGCAAAAGGCACTAGGAGGAGCACGGATGGGTTTTAGTCAGTAAAAGTCTGACACTCCCTCCCGCTCCACCCAGAGCGGAAGGGGTCATTTGATGATTTCCCATTCTTTAAAAAAAAAATCATTTACACGACCGCCGCTCGAGGTGCGGTGACAGCAAACACCGTGTCGAAGCTGGCATGTTTCATTAACAAAGATTCGAAGACATTAAACGTCTATCAACCCGTTCTGCATTCGCGTTGTGGATACGGCTCACTCCCTCTCAATGAGAGTTAAATTATATTTTTGTTTACAGGTAACAGACGCGGACCTTAATTTTATACATGTGGATGCCTCATATGGTGGAGCAACTCATGACAGCTTTATTTTCAAGCACTCTGAAGTGAAGGAGTGTTTAGAAAAAATAATTAGCAACGATGAGACCACATTCCTACTTGGTATGCATTAAATTACGATTTACAAAAATGATATTTTTTTCCTTAGTTTCAATTATTTACAGAAGTCTCTGCTTTAGGGTGCGTTTCCACTGAGGCGGAGCGGAGCAGAGCGTGCCGCGATTCACCAATCACAAGGCTTGAAATTCACATCTCTTTTCCACTCCGCTTGGTTGATTGGTGAATCGCGGCACGCTCTTCTCCGCTCCGCCTCAGTGGAAACGCACCCCTACAGGTGATTCCGGCCATGCCCAGCGGGCGGTTGTGATGACACCGGTCGCAGATGCTGCCGAGCATACACCTGAAGCGTACTACAACAAGATTCATGGCACGGCTCGTAACAGCGTGGAGCTATTGGGCTGTTGAAGGGTCGCTTCCGGTGTTTGTTGGCTCACAGGGTGCTGCATTATAATCCTGACACTGTTGCAAAGATTGTGGTAGCTTGTTGCGTGCTGCACAATATTTGTAATCGTGCTGGATTGCCAGCCCCTGTGATACCGCAGCGCAATGCAGCAGCTGCCGCCGGGACATTCACAAACGTGGAGGAGCCAGAAGAAGAAGAAGACCAAGTTGCGGCAGGGCGGAGCGCCCGGTGTGCTCTAATAACCAGAATGTGGCTATGCCGCAAATTTTTAGGGTTCCGTACCCAAAGGGTAAAAACGGGACCCTATTACTAAGTTTCGGCATTCCTTCTGTCTGTCTGTCTGTCACCAGGCTGTATCTCATGAACCGTGATAGCTAGACAGTTGAAATTTTCACAGATGATGTACCTATTTCTGTTGCCGCTATAACAACAAATACTGAAAACAGAATAAAATAAATATTTAAGTGGGGCTCCCAAACAACAAACGTGATTTTTTTGGCCGTTTTTTATAGATAACGGTACGGAACCCTTCGTGCGCGAGTCCGACTCTCATTTGGCCGGTTTTTTTATTTTCCTATGTTGATTTTATTTTATTACTTAAGTAAATTTTTATAATACCTACATTTTTTTTATTTCGTAACCGTTTAGTGTAACCACCTAACTTAAATACTTACTTGCTTCAATGTAGCTACCTAACTACTTTTTTGTTGTAACTTCTGAATCATCTCGCAGTAATGCATGTAATTTTAGGTAGGTACAGTCAACCGCACATCAGATTTTACAAAACTGTCGAATTTCACCTTAAAATGTTGAAGGTTAAGTTCAAAATCGAATGAGAAAATTTGACAGTTTTTGGTAACTTGAAGTGCTGTTGACTGTACCTTCATTGAAGATTTATACAAAAATTAACATTTGCGGCATCATTAGTAAGAGGATTAGGTATAAACAAACGTATGTTCGCAAGAGAATAATAATAATAATAATTATAAAGTAAAGTTCTTACATCCATTTTGAGAGCAAAGATTAACCATCATATTGACAGTAGTTCAATAATGTCTGCCTCTCAGAATGGATGTAGGAACGGGTCCCGCGGTACTAAGGAGCTGCTCCTCATTGATATTGCCATTAGCCAACAGGTTCGCCGTTCCCGAAAGGATCTGTCGACATGTTGGATAGATTATAAGAAGGCCTATGACTCGGTGCCACATACATGGCTCATGAGGGTGCTGGAGCTGTATAAAGTTGATCCAGTCCTACGCACCTTCCTGATGTCGTGTATGGGGCAGTGGAGGACGGTCCTTCGCTATCCAGGATGTCGACAGATCCAGGCGAACAGCGACCCGATTAGGATTGAGCGTGGCATATTTCAGGGCGACAGTCTGAGTCCACTGTGGTTTTGCCTGGCCCTCAACCCTCTCAGTACACTGCTGGAGGGTTCGGAGCAAGGCTACCGGTTGAGAAGAGGTGGTCAGGTCATATCGCACCTCCTTTACATGGATGACTTGAAACTATTTGCTCCTAACAACTTGCAACTGATGAAGCTACTGAAGGTAACAGAAACCTTCAGTAGCGCCATCAGTATGGAATTTGGTGTGGACAAATGTGCGGTCATGCATGTAAAGCGAGGGGAGATTATGGAATCCGTGGGAACCCAACTCTCGGATTCCATACACCTTAGGTCCCTCTCCTCAACCGAAACTTACAAGTATTTGGGTATGTCGGAAGCGTTAGGCATTAATGCTGCTGACATGAAACAATCGTTGAAGGAGCGCTTTTTTGGCCGCCTGAACAAAGTTTTTAACAGTCTTTTATCAGGCGGAAACAAGGTGCGCGCCTTCAACGGTTGGGTCATGCCGGTATTGATGTACTCTTTCGGCATACTCAAATGGACTCAGACGGAACTTGACGCCCTGGATAGGAGGGTACGCTCACTGCTTACCGCAAATCGGATGCATCACCCACGGTCATCGGTGATGAGGCTGTATATCCCGCGGAAGTGCGGGGGTCGTGGCTTCTTAAATGCTGAGACCCTGCACAACCGCGAGGTATGCAGCCTTAGGGAATATTTCCTAGAGGCCGACGTGGGTATACATCAGGATGTGGTAGCGGTGGACAAAGGCCTTACCGCGCTCTCCTTGGCTAACGAGAACTGGCGCAAACCTGTGGTATTAGATACTAATGACCGCATGGAGATATGGCAGAGCAAGGAGCTTCACGGACGTTTTTATCGGGTCCTACATGGGCCCGATGTAGACTTTTTAGCGTCCGTAGCCTGGCTGCGTTTTGGTGACCTCTTTGGGGAAACCGAAGGTTTTGTCTGTGCGATTATGGACGAAGTTATGATGACGAACAACTACCGGAAATACATTGTGAAGGACGGTACGGTTGACATATGTCGGGCATGTCACCGGCCCGGGGAATCCATCCGCCACATTATTTCCGGTTGTTCTAGTCTGGCTAACGGAGACTATTTGCACAGGCACAACCTTGTAGCCAGGATTATCCACCAGCAACTTGCTCTTCAATACAATCTTGTGGAATCGGAAGTACCGTACTATAGGTATGTGCCCGACCCAGTTCTCGAAAATGGCAATTGCACATTGTATTGGGATCGGTCTATCATCACTGACAGGACTATTGTGGCTAATAAGCCTGATATAGTGGTGATAGACCGACTAGAGCGTCGCGCAATGATTGTTGATATAGCAGTCCCTCATGACGAGAACCTCGTGAAGTCTGAGAAAGATAAGCAAGCAAAGTATCTTGACTTGGCTCGCGAGGTTGTCGACATGTGGGATGTGAACACAGCAGTCATTGTGCCAATAATCGTCACGACCAATGGCGTAATTGCCAAGAGCCTCGACCAACATCTCAAGAGGCTCTCGTTGGGCAGCTGGATCAAGGGCTTGATCCAGAAAGCAGTTCTCTTGGACACGGCGCGTATCGTTAGGAGGTTCCTCTCTCAGGGGCCCTGACCACCGGTAGCTTGGACTCTGTTCCCGATACCGGTGGGCTACTATTTTTTATATTTTTAAATGTTTTTTTTTTTAATTTTGTAGAAATATTTAAAAATATAATTTATATGTACGATAATGAATAAAGGAAATAATTATAATAATAATAATAATAATTTATTCAAATATAAACGTTCACAAAAAATATTAAGTCAACAGTAATAATATTTAATTAATAAATATTTAAATTTAATATAATAATAATAGTGCCTAAAAATAAACTAAAAATAAAAATACATGCGAGGTAAAAATATATGTGTAAAAAAACTATGATCTATTTACAGTATTCTCAAGGAATATTTTTAAAATGTCCACTGCTGCTTGGCTTGCGGCCGCCATGTCTTTCCATGCCATTGCAGCAATTCGGTTAGTGTGGGCTTGGTGTTGATCTAGCGCCAACCGCTTCTCCTCAAGCCTCAAAAAATTTTCGGCTAAGGATGCCAATTGAGATCTTCTTTGTGATGGCGGTTGACGGCTAGGGCCTTGATCGGGATCTAAAATTAGATAAAAGCAGTCTAATATACTGAACGTCCAATATAATTAAGGGCCATTGTATTGTAAGACCGATATTATTTAAAAGGAAAAATGTTAAAACTCACTAGGAAAGACACGGGGCTGAGATACGTGCATTGTTGGTGCTGGTTCCGGTTGGTGTGGAGACTGTGGGTTCTAAAATATAAGAAATCGATTTCATTTTATACATTATTATATAATATGACATACTTAGATTATACGAAACATACTTGGAAAATCCCTTCTACGTCTTCAGGCGCGGGAGAATGCAGCAAAGGACTTGCGGGTTCCTTAAAATTACCAGAGTAAATTGAGTTTACATTCAATCAATTAAAACAAGGCGAATGCTTGACTTCATATATTAATTTATTAAAAAGAGTTAAGATTTGTTATCAATTAAATATTAGTTTACCGAAAATTAATACCTATTAAGTTTTAACAATAATTAGTTCAGTTGGTAGGTACGTACAAAACCATAGACTGCGAACGGTGAGACAAAAATACCACTTTGTGGGAGAGTGGTGATGGTGTCTTCATGCTGATGATTATTCTGAAAATAAATTATTATTTCAATTCAAGATCCAGTCGCGTACAAACAGGACAACCTAGGTATTTTAAAGAGCAGGCACTAACATTTGCATTGTTTGGCAGTGCTAAGATTGACGGACTGGTGGTGGATAGCGTGGCGGTGTGTCCTGAAGATTGCTGTAAAAATAAACTTATAAAGCATCGTTCTAATATATTATACGTTATTTTAGATGTGAATTGTATTCGATATTAAGCTATATAATTATTTACTTTATAACTGCATGACAAAACTTACTTGATGGACTGGATAACGGAGGTGACTGTCACCAACGGCGTACCCTTCGCCGCCTAAAATTTGAAGCACACGCTCCTCGGTGTCAGTAAGTTGCCTTACTTCCTCGAATCCCCCACCAGTTCGTCGCCTAGTTGCGGCGCGCTCAGCAGCTTTTTTTTAAATGTTTGATTTTCGGTCCGTCCAATCCTACTAATATTATAAAGGTGAATGTTTGTATGTTTGTATGTTTGTGTAACAATCAGGCAAAAACGGCTGAAGGGATTTGGATGAAATTTGGCACACATGTAGTTCATAACCTGGAATAAAAAATAGGCTACTTTTTATCCCGGTAAGTGGCGTGGATTAATGAAGACTGAGGAGGAAGTGGAAACTCAGAGCCGCTGCTGCCTTAGTACTTCAGATTCACAAGTACCAGGAGACCAGAAACATCAAGTACCAGGAGACCAGAAACATGTCATAGTATTTTTGGGCTGGTATAATTATGTAGGTAGGGTAGGTGAAGGGTAGGTGTAGGGTAGTGTTAGGTAGGTGTAAGGTAGGTGTAAGGTAGGTGTAGGGTAGGTGTAAGGTAGATGTAAGGTAGGTTTAGGGTAGGTGTAGGGTAGGTGTAGGGTAGGTGTAAGGTAGGTGTAGGGTAGGTGTAAGGTAGGTGTAGGGTAGGTGTAGGGTAGGTGTAGGGTAGGTGTTGGGTAGGTGTTGGGTAGGTGTTAAGTGTGTTGGGTAGGTGTTGGGTAGGTGTTGGGTAGGTGTTGGGTAGGTGTAAGGTAGGTGTAGGGTAGGTGTAAGGTAGGTGTTGGATAGGTGTAGGGTGGGTGTTTCCTGAGTAAAAAATGTACAATACAAATCAGGAAACCTTGCTATTTCCGATATTAACGCGGGCGAAGCCGCAGCTGGTAGAAGCTAGTACTAGATAAGAAAGGAGTAATAGTCTGTTTAGTAGGTAAGTACTTAATTTGTGATTGAGAAATAAGATTACGGCCTTTGTCGCTAAAAAAAATTCAAACAAATTCCAAGAGTAAAAATACTTAGGTAGGTAGGTACCTTCATCCACTTCTTTTTAGTCTTGGTAGCCCCGCCTAAAGCGTTAATTTTTGATGTCACTTCCTCTCAGAACCTTTGGGTTTTGACGGGCATTTGCGGTGTTACTATGCCCCCTGGCCATCTCCGGATGGAGTTCCATCATTTCGACCAGGGCAACAAACTGCGCCTCGTTTGCAGCACAAGAGCGAGATGGGCTAGAAAAATATCCTTATAATTAGGTCAAATCATCAAAAATTACCTCTAAGTTTTCGTTTTTCAATATTCTCTAATACTTTATAAGAACCTATTATTTAAAAATCTGTCCGTAGTGCATACTTACTTCATTCTTATTAAGTTCGTAATAAAAAATATAAGAACACGTACCTATCGTAATATACAGCGCGGCGTTTTGAATTATTTATCAAAAGGGCGCGCAATCGAAATCGCATGTCTACATGTCTATACCACGTCTACACTCTACCGCACTTTTTTTTTCAATATGTGTACTAGTCTTTTAAGATTATTTTTTTGGGCTTCCTGAATCTATGGCCACGGTAGATTCGATTATTGCAATAATAGTCTTTTGGTTATTTAAACCAAGATGTGTTATAAATACATTCACAAAAATAACAATTAACACTTGTTAAAAAAAACGAACGTTTATTATGTTGCAATGCGGTTTAGAATATTGCAATTACTAAATGTGTAATGAAAATATATGTAGTTACAAGCTTTCATACTATCTACATTTCTATGATGTTATAAAATTAACTGTAAGAATTTTGTGTATTTGCTCGGTATTATCTAAACAACGTCATCATGTTCGTGCTCTTTTCCCATGTTCTTACATTCTGTCCATCATCCATTGACGTATCCTAAAAAAATATGATTGGCTTAAAAGCCTCGGTAGCCAAGGCAGCAAAATCTCAAAAAAAGCAATGTCACCAATAAAATTCGACATGGGCCAAAAGATGGCGGATGGCACGCGAGGTAGGTACTTTGACGGAAATGTAAAAATGTTGCCAGGCAGAGAACAAACAATCAGCATGACATCTCTTTCTTCAAACGAGATTACTCATTGGTTAAAAAGGGACAAAGTATAGTTTCATATTTCTATATCGATTTAATAGATATTTCTATAACCAAGGTATACAAAAAGTGTAAAAAACAAATTGATCATTGGGCATCAAAAAACTCATCCACATCGCTGTCAATGACAAAAGTGCCCAGAACACTGGCAGCATTGCCACATTGAATGGCAATGCTGATTCTTTGGCCAAAGAAAAGCCCAGCCCTCTGGTCACGTGAACAGTCGAATAACCAAGGTAGATATAGAACATTAGGGCATCTCTATATATTTCTATACTCTAAGGTCCAAGCTCACTGCACCTTTTGTTTGTCGAAGTGTTCACTACGACATGTTTACAGAATCGCACTGCAGGTTCTATCTTGGTCAGATTCGCGGACGTAGCAAGTATGTACTATCTTTAATTAGTTCTTTTTTCGAATCAATTTCGGCATTAAACAGAAAACTGCTTCAGTAGCAAGCAGTTTTCTGTTAAATGCCGAAATTGATTGTTTTGTTGATGTATGTTGTATTCATAAAACCATAATCATCAATACAACTCTTTCAGTTAGAAATTGATGTCAAATGTAGTATTTCTGAGAAGGTATTCAGACGTTCGAATTTGGTACGGCGGACTAACTCCGCCCACAAGATTTGGTACGCTCCCGGACCATATCCGCCCGTGTGTAGAGTGGTCCGCCGAACATTATTATTATTAATTGAGTCCGCCGCGGTCCGCTTGTTTGCACAGCGGATTTGGTCCGCTCCGTACCCAATCTGGACGTGTGTACGCTTGGGCCGTACCAAACTACTGACAACCATAAAAAATTAAAAAATGTATTTCTCTTAATACAATTTAGCCAATTCTCTGCTTTTTTTCCGCTTTTTACGGTGTGGTTGGTACGTGGTGGTTGTAATGTTGCTGCTATTGTTGCCGCTACCACCATAATTGTTGTGCACTTGAAGGCGTACAATTCAGTATAGTATAAATACTCTGTGGCGTGGTGGGCGGAGTTAGTCCGCCACGTGGTCCGCCGGACCAGATCCCGTCGTGTGTTGCGAGATCGAATTTTGTGGGCGGAGTTAGTCCGCCGTACCAAATCCGAGCGTCTGTTATGGCTATTACGGCTTTAACTCCGCCCACGACGCCACAGAGTATATATAATACTATATTGAAATTAT
Organism: Melanchra persicariae; assembly: GCA_947386135.1. NCBI lineage: Eukaryota > Metazoa > Arthropoda > Insecta > Lepidoptera > Noctuidae > Melanchra > Melanchra persicariae. The sequence continues at coordinate 2,628,790 of OX376672.1, forward strand.
ACGCCTTCAAGTGCACAAAAATTATGGTGGTAGATAGCGGCAACAATAGCAGCAACATTACAACCACAATGTACCAAACACACCGTAAAAAGAGGAAAAAAGCAGGGAATTGGCTAAATTGTATTATTGTATTAAATTGTAAAAAGAAATACATTATTAAATTTACATTGGAGTCTGTGGTAGTTTAGTACGACCCAAGCGTACACACGTCCAGATTTGGTACGGAGCAGACCATATCCGATTTGCAAACAAGCGGAGCGCGGCGGACTCAATTAATAATAATAACATTCGACGGACCACTCTACACACGGGCGGATATGGTCTAGAAGCGTACCAAATCCATGGTCGCCCGTACCGAATCCGAGTGTCTGTTATAAACGTAACTTAAACAATGCTATTGTCTACACTATCTACACTATCTACACTAATATTATAAAGAGGAAAGATTTGTTTGTTTGAAATGAATAGGCTCCGAAACTACTGGACCGATTTGAAAAATTCTTTCACAAGTAGAATTCTACATTATTAGGGATGGACATAGGCTATAGAATATTTAAAAAAAAGTTAGGGATCCGTATGAAAACTTCGATAATGTAACCCCAGGTGTGAGAAGAAATCCTTATATCGCGTACGCTGCGGAATCTATTGACAATAGAGCAAAGTAATGTACTACAGTTTTATAGAAGTTATCAATATCTACAAAAAAGTCTGCGATACCATATGTCTAACTATTATGGATAAGTCACCATGGCCGCTTTTTGTTCAAATTATTCAAGCAAATCCCATGGTGAAATAAAAAATGGTGATTTTGGTATCATGATATTAATCCTTATCCATTTAAATGGTTTCATAATTAAGCTTGATTATGTTCGTGTAAATTACACTTTAAATTATTCAAATCGGACCTTTAGTTCAAAAGTTACGACGGTAATAAACATGCACGGAGTAAGAAAAATGTCGCGGCTTGAGCGAACTGGGGAGAATCGTATCAATGCTTGGTCCGATGAAATTGAAACACCACGGCATTTAAATGTTTTCGTAAAACAATAAGAATAATAAATGTTTGGATTTTTCGAAAATAAACTACATACATAATAAGGAGTGAAGCAGGGGTGATTAATATTTTAGGAGAGGACATAATTGCTTGCTTCAATTTACGTCGATAAGCTATGAACAAACTAAAAGCGGGATAATTGAAACAGATGTACCTAACACTTTTTGCATAATCAAACCCTGACGAGTTGAACAGTTGCGCTGTCAACGGTGGCGTGGCGTACCTACGCGATTGTCAATACGTCAAAAATGTATAGGATTGACAGATGCTATCGAAATGACACGTTTCCAAAGATAACCTTTGTAAGGGGATATAGAGGGCGTTGAAGTTTCTGGAGTACCTACTAAATCCACGCGGACGAAGTCGCGGGCGAAGTGCTAGTATGATATAAAAGAGTAGTATTTATAGAAGGGGCTCGCTAGCCGGACGTTTGTCTAAAATACGAATAACTCCTAAAGTATAGCTCTGAGAAAGTCAAAATTTTGGATTTGCAAGGTACATAATAGTTTCTAACTCCAAGCACTATTGGGCGATCTAGAAGTATAATAACAAAAAAATAAACAAAAGGGGCCCGCTAGCTAGACACTTCATAGAAACGTCATTTAATCAAAAACTGTTGAGTTACAAAAACCTTATTTATTTTTTTTAGGTACAAAAAAATGTCTTTATGAAAAGCTATGACCTAGATAAATCTATATATATATATTTCTATTGATAAATCTCGTTGGGGCCCGCCAGATAGACTCACACTTTGAGCACTAGTGGCAGGTCAACGCTAGGTAAGCAATGTATAAAAATATATAATAGTTAATTTAATTAAATATTAACATTCACCTTCTCACTTGATTAAAATTTAAATACTATTTATTTGCTAAATATTAAGAGTCCGGTTTAGCAGCCCTTGCGTGTTAATTAATTATTTAAGTTTATATTGAACACTGTAGAAAAAATTCAATCGTTAAGTTCTTAACCTGTTAGCACCCGATTTCGCCCGATTTGCGAATGCTTACAATGGTATTTCGCTAACTTAGAAAAGATTATGTTTTGACTAGCTTCTACCAGCTGCGGCTTCGCCCGCGTTAATATCGGAAATAGCAAGGTTTCCTGATTTGTATTGTACATTTTTTACTCAGGAAACACCCACCCTACACCTATCCAACACCTACCTTACACCTACCCTACACCTACCTTACACCTACCCAACACCTACCCAACACCTACCCAACACCTACCCAACACACTTAACACCTACCCAACACCTACCCAGCACCTACCCTACACCTACCCTACACCTACCCTACACCTACCTTACACCTACCCTACACCTACCCTACACCTACCTTACACCTACCCTACACCTACCCTACACCTACCCTAAACCTACCTTACATCTACCTTACATCTACCTTACACCTACCCTACACCTACCTTACACCTACCTTACACCTACCTAACACTACCCTACACCTACCCTTCACCTACCCTACCTACATAATTATACCAGCCCAAAAATACTATGACATGTTTCTGGTCTCCTGGTACTTGATGTTTCTGGTCTCCTAGTACTTGTGAATCTGAAGTACTAAGGCAGCAGCGGCTCTGAGTTTCCACTTCCTCCTCAGTCTTCATTAATCCACGCCACTTACCGGGATAAAAAGTAGCCTATTTTTTATTCCAGGTTATGAACTACATGTGTGCCAAATTTCATCCAAATCCCTTCAGCCGTTTTTGCCTGATTGTTACACAAACATACAAACATACAAACATACAAACATACAAACATACAAACATACAAACATTCACCTTTATAATATTAGTAGGATTACGACTGAAGGACTTGTATCCATAGTCATGAATAAAGATTAAAAAAAAAATATTCTACTAGGCTTGGGTCGTATCGCTTTTTTTTAAGAATCTTATCGTATCTGAATCAGATTTCGAGCTTCAATATCTGATTTCAAAACTATAAATTTTAATATCTATATATTGTGCGTAGGTACGCGTACAGACCTATATATTTGGATACCTAATCCGATACCCTGTTTTTTGGTTGCGACGATATTCGAGATTTATAAATCTACAACACCAATTTTGATCGAATATAAATTAAGGTTAAATATAGTTTTTGTACCGATGCGATATCGGATCAGAGATGCGGAGCGAGCGGTACGTCAATTATAGATTTTGTAATACATAGTTTTCGAACGTGCCAGTAAGCGGTTTTTAGATATTGTACCGATGTATAGATTTCGTAACTATATACGGTTTGTATCGCCCACCACTATATTCTACTCTATGGTCAACTATGGTGTCAACAAGTGTGTCAATGTCAAACAAAGGGAGCGTCTGGGACAGGGAGGACCAGGGAGGACTGGGAGGAGGGAGCCTGGGAAGTGGGAGCGTTACCCACACCGTCACATTCACTCACAGTGCATCACAGCTGAGACGCCAGAAATTAATATATCTATAATAATTATAATAATAAAATATGATCGATACAATAGTGTAGCTTTCTCCGGCTGCTGCCGCCTATTACCGTGGCCCACAAAGGAACTGCACACGATATTACATTCCTTGGTTCGCAAAATGTGCAAAGATTACTAGAACTACGTAGTAACGTCGCTGTTATATGTAGCCAACAGTGTTTTTCAACAGAATCTAATACAATAAAGTTGTATTAAATAAGTTTTTGAGTAAGAGATACTAAAGGGTACCTACCATCAGTATTTGACACAACATTCCGACTTGTCGTACTCAGCGCTTTTTCAACATATTCTGTGTGCACACTTGCACAGCCAATGTTGGACGCTTCCAACGTCTGTGTGCGTACTGTAAGCATACATAGCAACAGTAAACAGAATTCTTCTGGTCTCGTTACTTACATCTTAGACCTCAATCACCACTTGCAAGAGGTACAGAGCGGGCACTACACTAAAATAAAAGATGGAAAAATTGCCAATGTGTAGGATATGTTTAGTGGAGAATGTTCGCATGTATGTGGTGGTCAACAAGAACATTCATGAACTATATGAGAAGCTGACTGATGTTCCAGTAAGTTGATATTTTAAAAACGATAATTAAATCTAGTAACAGGTTTTAGCTGCTTCTCATTCACAGTTAAATAAACTATACACTAAAGAGCATACTAAGGTAAAATTAAAATCATCAACATTTGTGAAGGAATAGTGTTGAGAGTATCTGCAAAATAGGTATTACTATTCTAATATACTTAGAACAGCAGTGGTGATCAATACTCATCCCTTCTCTGTAGACAAAGAGGCAAACATAAGCAGTACTGACCACCAACTGCTGGCTTGGACAGCATCCTGACAAAAATATAAATGTGAAGATCTATATGCCACCAAATTAATCACTCCGCAACAGCTAAATATAGTTGGATTTGATCTTTTACAGAGGGTGAAGGCACTAGCTAGTTGCAATTATTTGAAACAGCTGTCTAAGAGGATATTATTTTCTTGCAGTTTGTAACTGAGGACAGTAGACCGATGCTTGCTTGTTTCTTCTGCTGCACTAAACTGAAGCAATGCTGCAGATTATTGAGAAAATGTCTGGAAGCTGAAGAGTTTTTCTCTCAGATGTTGAATAAGGATTATAAGGTGAGATGTTCTTCAACAAGGCCTTGATCATCAGCAACAGCATTTTTACCTAACACTACATTCATCCTTTTTCAGCCGGATCCTTTAATAAACCCTGGACACCTAGGGGTACTCAATAGGTATAGTAATAGTCAAATAATGCTTATTAGTATAGTTGATGGTGGACAAACAGTTGGTGATGCTATCAAAAAAGAATCACCAGATGTTAGTGAGAGGAGGAACATGGACCCACATGAGGAACATCAAACTGACAGTAAGTTTTTGAATCCTACTAATATTATAAACGTGAATGTTTGTATGTTTGTGTAACAATCAGGCAAAAACGGCTGAAGGGATTTGGATGAAATTTGGCACACATGTAGTTCATATCCTGGAATAAAAAATAGGCTACTTTTTATCCCGGTAAGTGGCATGGATCAATGAAGACTGAGGAGGAAGTAGAAATTTAGAGCCGCTGCTGCCTTAGTACTACAGATTCACAAGTACCAGGAGACCAAAAACATCAAGTACCAGGGAACCAGAAACATGTCATAGTATTTTTTGGGCTGGTTAGGGTAGGTGTAGGGTAGGTGTAGGGTAGGTGCAGGCCAGGGTAGGTGTAGGGTAGGTCTAGGGTAGTTGTAGGGTAGGTGTAGGGTAGGTGTCGAGTAGGTGTAGTTACAATATAAATCAAGAAACCTCCCTATTTCCGATTTTCACGCGGGCGAAGCCGCTGGTAGAAGCTAGTAAAGAATAAAGCCTCTTCATAATATCTTCAATCAATAATCATTTGTTTTTTAGTGTTCAGGCTGTTTGTCTGTCAGCCAGACAGACAAACAGCCTGAACACTACGTCTGTCTGTCTATGGGTTAGCTCAGACACTTAGCACTAGAAAGTTGGAATTTGGTATGGGTATACAAATGAATTGCATATATTGATCACACTGAATTTTTTTTTTTACAATTTGTCATCTGCAGCAATTTCGGCATGATCCCTTAGATGTCGCTGCTTGCGGTAGCGTCGGGAGTAGGGTTACCTCTTTCCCTCTAATATGGCAGGGGGTAATCGCTGATCTTTGCATTATGCTTGTGAATGCGTGCTGCTTGTGGTGATTGGTTGTTTTGCTGACCATGGTTTACTATTGTTGTAATTATCAACTGCACTTTGTGCACTTTGGGTCACAACTTATGGTCATTTATCATTTATCCCAGGGCCGCTCAAACGCACAAGGTGACTTTTCCCACCCAAATCAAACACCCGTTGAACGCCCATGGGTGACTTTTATCCCCCAAAGTCGACCAAAACGAAGCCTTGAGCAGTTAACGGATAAAAAAATGGAATACATAGTATTTTCACATGCAGTGGATTTAGTTTAGTCCGCTATGGAATTCCACACATTTTGGTATACAACACCACTACAATTTTGAAGCCATTATTTTATAAAATAACTAGCACTTCGCCCGCGACTTCGTCCGCGTGGATTTAGTAGGTACTCCACAAACTTCAACGCCCCCTATACCCCCATGCATTGATACGATTCTCCCCAGTTCGCTCAAGCCGCGACATTTTTCTTACTCCGAGCATGTTTATTACCGTCGTAACTTTTGAACGAAAGGTCCGATTTGAATGATTTAAAGTGTAATTTACACGGACATAATCAACCTTAATTATCAAACCATTTAAATGGATAAGGATTAATATCATGGTACTATAATCACCATTTTTTATTTCACCATGGGATTTGCTTGACTAATATTAACAAAAAGCGGTCATGGTGACTTATCCATAATAGTTAGACATATGGTATCGCGGACTTTTTTGTAGATATTGATGACCTCTATAAAACTGTAGTACATCACTTTGCTCTATTGTCAATAGATTCCGCAGCGTACGCGATATAAGAATTTTTTCTCACACCTTGGGTCACATTATCAAAGTTTTCATATGGATCCCTAACTTTTTGAAAATATTCTATAGCCTATGACCATCACCGATAATGTAGGATTCTACTGGTGAAAGAATTTTTCAAATCGGTCCAGTAGTTTCGGAGCCTATTCATTTCAAACAAACAAACAAACAAACAAACAAACAAACAAACAAACAAACAAACAAATCTTTCCTCTTTATAATATTAGTGTAGATATGCTTTTTTGTTGCAATTTTTTTATGACGTCTGCGTTTTTGCCATCTAACATTTCGAGTGTATTTTTTTTTCTTTTCAGAAGGTATTGAGTGATTTAATCTATTTTGTGAGTGAAACATTATTACAGAGAACAAGAATTAATGCAGTTAGTCAACTTGTGAAAGTAAATTATTAGATAATTTCGTAATATTCCGCGATCGCACAATGGTCATTGAAAATGAATTTTTTTTTCTTCTAAAAGAAGAAGACAAAGTCCTTATTTTTCGAAATGAATAAACGGATTTTTAACAGGTTTAATACCTGGACAATTAAAATAGCTACGTCAATATTTGATAATATAAGTAGGCCTGTGTCTGTCCGTGCAGTGAATAAAGGAATGTGATTGTAAAGATCAGAATTGTTATTTTAGTTCTTCTAGTAAGAAATAGACACTGTATGCTATCGCACTCTTCTTTGTAGCTCTTTTAAAGACATAATAATTACAATACTTACATTTTTCTTTAACGCAACAAAGAAAAACACAACCAGACCGGGAGTTTATTTTAATCTATGTTTAGATTATAATAATATACTCGTAGATCATGAAGTAATGCTTTGTTTACTTACAGAACCAGAACTGGAAAATGTAGACAATTCAGATGAAGATACACCGGCGCTGCATGCTGAGTCAGATTCAGACGATGTACCTTTGATGGATATTAAAACCGAAGTTGAAGAATTAATAGGTAAGCAAGCCGACAGTCTGTTGATACAAAACGTTGTCTGAGGATTACAAAAAGGGAGGCCCTAATTTTAAGCACAGCAACGCCCGTTGTGGAGAAGCTAATTACACTGGACAAGCGAAGGACGAAATTAAAAGATACAGTCTCAGCTGGACAAAAGCTAATTACAGAAAATGATCATGTGTCTCGAAAATAATAAAGAAAACTCAATATCATACGTCCAAATGAATGACTACATTGAAAGAGCCTTCCATTTCAACACAATGGAGTTTGTGGCAGTATAAATAATTATCTCTAAGTACAAGTTTCCAAATAAACTTGCAAATGAGTTAATTACAACAAGCTCCACAAAGCGCCTCAAGCGAAAAAATATCCTTGAGCTTAACTTGGATCACGGGCTCTAAGCCTGTTTACTGAATATAGTGGCGATCTTCACTGGAAGATGTGCATCTCAAAAGAATTTGCACGCACCACATCCGCTCATAGTTTGCGACTGATCGCGGATAAAAAAAAAAAAAAAAAAAGTACAAGTTTCCGTAATAAACACATCAAAAGTGTCTAGGGATCAAGTGCACCTCTAATTTGTAGCAAAATTAATACCGCGACAAAATCAACGTAGCAGAATCTACATCGCAACAATGAGACTCGCAGCGCCAATTTTACGAAAACTTTTCTATACGATAATATTGCTTATTGCAATGGAAAATAAATACCCAATCTAACCTAACCTTGAATGACGAACTTGAATTCTATTGGTTAAGTAATGGGCAAAGACGTGGGACGGGACGCAAGTAGGGTCCAGTCGCTGTCTTAACCCAGTAGTATTTCGTACTAAGCTCAAATGGCTTCCTATTCGCCTTCGCCGGAATGCCCATATACTTTCTTTACTTTATAATGTGCTCTTTAATCCTTCTACTCCTTTTTATCTTAAAGAACGCTTTCAGTTCCTCTGTGACACGCATTCTAGGTCCTTGAGATCATCGGATAATATAAAATTAAGTATTCGTATGCATTCTACTTCCGTCTTTGATAAATCTTTAATGTAATTTAATAGATTGCTTTGTGCGATAAGACCGCCCATTGTACACTTATGTGTATAAATATTTGTCCTGTTCTTTTAATGAGGTGTACAATAAAGTATAAAATAAATAAATAAATAACCCGAGCGATGCGATTGACTCCGGTGGAGTCAGGAAACATTTCCTCCAGGACACCTAAAGGCGTAAAGGTATTTGAGGCGAATTGTCGGTTATAAGAATCATACCGTGCCGACAACGACTGAATCGACTAAGTTTCCATCATCTGCCTAGCCTTTTCCCAACTTTATTGGGGTCGGCTTCCAGTCAAACCGGATTCAGCTGTATACCAGTTTTTTACTAAGTAATCAACTAAGTGTCCGAAACGCTTTGAGTTTGTTTGGAGGTAGCGGAGCAGAGAGTAACGTCCCGCATACCTCCGTTGGAAAGGGAGGATCCTCCGACCAGACGGTTGTTGTGTCCGGTGGTCAACTGCCCGATAGTTGATATTCGCGCTGTTGTACATGTTCTAATCGGACGGTAAACTCTGATATCGCGATTTAGGATTTTTTCAAGTTAGTTCGTATTTGTGTAGATAGATGGCGCTGCGAGTCTCATATGTTCATTCTGTTACGTTGTCTTTTGTGGCGGTATGAATGCCGCTACATTTTCTTATTTAATATTATGCTTAAGTATGTATTTATTTTTGTGTGTGGAGTTTGTTGCGCCACTTCTTCTTCCCAGCTAAAACACTAGGAAGATGGTGAAGGGCTGGGCGATTTGAGGGACTGTCTTCATGTAAATTACATTTTTAAAAAGTGTTATTTCAGCCTAGTTTCAATAAGTACTTAAATGACTTTTGACATCTAATATACGTTGAAAAGATTATTACCAGGTTTAAAACCAGGACGGTTAAAATAGCTACGCCGATATTTTTGATGTATTGCTTTTAGCCCCTCTCTTGGAGAGGAGGCCTGTGTCTGTGTCCCAGCAGTGGATAGAAGAATGTGGTTATAATGAAAAGAATTGTTAATTCGGGTCTTTAATAAGAAATGGACACATGCTATTGCAAACTCCTTTGTAGAATACTCTTTATTATGTACACCATATAAGTTACAAAACAATATACTTAGATGAAGAAAACCAGGGTGATACAATGGGTGGCCTTATCGCTAAAAGAGACCTTTTCAAGACAACCTTTGGATGGATTTTAAAGAGAAAAGGGAAGGCAGTACTGTAGGTAGTCTTTCTTCTTCAGTCGGTCCCTCATTACTGAGGATCGTGGTCACTGGACCCCTTTAAGCGGACAATCTGTCTCCATCGATTCCGGTCCAAAGTTGCCATCATCACCTGCTGGAATTTGCTTGAGGACGTAGCATCTTTTACTTGGTCAGACCATCGTGTTGGCGACGGGCCTCGTGCTCTCTTTCCTTCGGTATTGCCAACAATTAACAGTTTTTCAAGGCTGCTATCTCCCCTTCGCATTATATAGCCAAAGTAGGTCAAACTACGCTGTAAGCAAATTGTAGTCAATCTGGTCTTGATATTGAGTTGAGAAAGGACAGACACATTTGTGCGTTTGGCTGTCCATGGGATACGGAGCAACCGCCTCCAGCACCACATTTCGAACGCGTCTATCCTCTGTCTTTCTCTTGCTCGGATTGTCCATGAATCAACTCCATAGAGGCTCCATAGAGGTAGTCTTAGGTGTACTATTTAAATAAAAAATAAATACATAATAATAATGCAACAAAAGCATAGAACCCAAGTAAAAACGATTAAAGAGAAAGTTAGTGATTTTTTGTAGCTCTTTTAAAGACATAAATTACAATACTTACTTTCATTTGTTTAACACAACGAAGAAAAATACAAGCTGACCGGGAGTTTCTTATAATCTAAGTATATTTATAAAGGAATTATTTGTGGTGCAATTTTATAATGAAAGAGAAGATTTGTTGAATAAAAGTATATTGCAAAAAAGAAAGAGAATCGTGACATGTACCAAAAACAAAAGGGAAGCGCGCGAGAAAGAGCAGAGCCCTCTGTGACACAAATGTGTACTAAAGAGGTTGCGTTCACAAATATTAACAGTTTAGATTATATACAATTCTCGTCAAATAACTTTGCCCCTCTGAAGTTAGACATTTGCAAAAATCGCGCAGGTGCAGTCACGTACACGGGAGCAAGCGGGACGCAAGCATGCATCGAACGTAAACGAGCGACTGAGACATAAAATCGCGCCCCGCCCCCATGTCTCTTACGCATGCGCAGTTGCAGTGTGTTCGTAATTTTGACTACTACGCAGCCACTCGACATAACTTCAGAGGGGCAAAGTTATTTGACGAGAACTGTACCTACTCGTAGATCATGAAGTAATGCTTTGTTTTCTTACAGAACCAGAAATGGAAAATGTAGACAATTCAGATGAAGAAGATACACCGGCGCTGCATGCTGAGTCAGATTCAGACGATGTACCTTTGATGAAGATTAAATCCGAAGTTAAAGAATTTATAGGTAAGCAAGCCAGCCCACAGGTTGATGGTGCAAAGTTACCGGAGGATTACAAAAAGGGAAGCATTTAGGTAGGTCATCATCATCATCATATCAGCCTGCAGACGTCCACTGCTGGACATAGGCCTCCCCCAAGTGTCGCCACAACAACCGGTCCTGTGCGTCTCGCATCCATCGGTTACCCGCGACCCTCACCAGCCCCCCTAGACAAAAAACTTTTCTGTAGCGTTAACGTCAGACGCTCACGACAAAATGTATGGGAATGACATTAGGTGTGGAAAGGAAACGTCATCACCTAATGTCATTCCCATACATTTTGTCGTGAGCGTCTGACGTTAACGCTACAGAAAAGTTTTTTGTCTAGGCCCCCAGGTCATCGGTCCACCTTGTGGGAGGCCTTCCAACGCTGCGTCTTCCGGTACACGGTCGCCACTCCAAAACTTTTCGGCCCCATCGACCATCTGTTCTGCGAGCAATGTGCCCTGCCCACTGCTACTTCAGTTTGATCCTTCGGGCTATGTCGGTAACCTTGGTTCTCTTGCGGATATCATCATTCCTGATTCGATCACGCAAGGATACTCCGAGCTAACTAGGTAGGTACCTGCTCCAATTTTAAACACAGAGCAACACCCGTCGTGGAGAAGCCAAAACTGGAAATGCGAAGGACAAAATTAAAAGATACAATCTCAGCCGAGCAAAAGCTAATTACAGAAAATTATCATGTATCTCGAAATTAATAAAGAAGCGGGCCCAACGATTGCGGGGTGCTATAGGTGGTACTAGCGGCATTCGGGACCACAGACCCTCTTCACATAAACGATTTCGTTTATTTTGGTCGCTTATCAGCAAGCCTGAAGAGCTGTGGAGCCTCATAGTCAACAACATGGCGGTCATGTACGATTCCGTCGAGCATTATTTTGGATGTACCGGTCCTGTGTGTGCATGTTGCTCGGCCACGCTTCCCGTTATACGATAGCGTGTACAGAGGTGGCTGACGCTCTGTGTACTGCCAAAAGCGACAGCCTCCGAACGTTGCCTGGAACCAGCTTGCAACATTCCGACGGCTCTCATCCATCTCTTGTCGTGTCAAATGGTGTCGTCGCTCCATATCGATGCATTTTTTTTTCAGATCCGATGCGTAAATTGGAATGGTTTTGTAAAAACGCTACTACACAATTTTATACAACGTGTAACAGAATAAACGCAATACCACATGGTAAAAAGGGTCATTGTACTCATCATTATGAACAACTTTTGTCGTGAACTCGTACACCTTAAACACATTGCCACTGATAGCGACTTCTCGAGGCAAATAACGACACCTTACGCTACGTCATAGTTACCTATCTCTCGATCGTGATTGGTTTATATCCAAATTATTGTTCCCTTACCCCTCTATTTGAAGTTTGTAACAAAGATGGAGAATACAGAATTTGTTCGTTCAACCTAACGCATCGTTTTTTATTATAATAATCCTCAACACAATCACAATTAAAACCTAAGTTTTCACAAACCTTGCCGCTGGTCCTACAACTTTTATTATGGGACCAACCGCGAAATCGCGAAAGAAAAACAACAGTTCGGTACATTTTATCGAGTTATGCGCACATAAATGTATGTGTGCTAGGAACCCTTAGAGACTCCCCGACTTTTGCCACTTTTGCCCAACGAGCCAGCCCGCGCCGCTGAGCCTTTAGCTTCAATAACCCCTAATTAATGAAACGACCCAGCCTGTTGTCCCTTGCTGTCCCTAACTGACGCCGCTAAGCCGAGGTCGTATTCCACAGGGAATGCCCTTAGCGAGCGGTCAGTAGTATTTAAATTGTAGCTAGTTTTGTTGCCTTGGCTGGGGGCTTTAAATTCATTTGAGGCCACCACAGGTTAGTCCTGTTAAGCAGTTAATATCCCATGTGTGTTAACTTGCTAGTGGTCATACCTAAAAAAAAGGGACCCCTTAGAGAGGTATTGCGTTTTTTCTGTAACACGTTGTATGAATCCTGATTGACGTTCATTTTATATTTTAAATCAAAATTTAAACAAGTCTTTATGCAAATAGTGAAATTCAGTAAAAATAATCAATAACCATCCCAAAAAGTTATAATAATAATCCTCAATTACGGCGATACTCGAAAACGTACTTGAATTAGACACTTTTAATGTGTGTAGTAACAGAGATGATATTATAACTTATATATCGAACAGAAGTATTGACAGTGGTGATATAAATAGGTACCGAAGAGTGTGTGTCAATCAAAAACGTTTCAAATGTTTAAGTAGGTTGTCAGAGTAGTTTAAAAAGTAGATTAGTAGTTTCTAGTGTGTGTACGAATAGAATTTGGCAACCATTTAAATCTCTATTCTTTAATCGCTGAAGTCGACAATCACGCGTATTATTCAAATGGTTCCCACTTTCACATTTATATTTTTGATAAGATTAAACTTAACAGATTTGTTTTCACAGGGGCGCCCGTCGCGATGAAGCCAAAACTTGACACGCGATGTCCAAGAGATATAATCTCAGCTGAGCAAACGAAGAACGAAAATAATCGAAAATTATCATGTGTCTCGAAAATTAAGAAAACTCAAAATCGTACTTCTGAACGAATAACAAAATTTAAAAAGACTTTCACTAATACTAATCCTGGAGTTAATAAAAGTATTACTAACACTGCGTTAGGTACAAGTTGCCCTAATAATAGTAACAAAGATTATATCAAATGTAAAATATCAAAAAAAAAAATGTACAGTGATGATATAAAAAGGTGTTGAAGATTATGTGACAAAGAGAAACCTTTCAAATGTGATTTTTGTCAGGGTAGTTTTAAGCGAAAGAGTCATTTAGAAGGTCATATTCGTACCCACACTGGTGAGAAACCTTTCAAATGTGGTATATGTCAGCGTGGTTTTGGTAGAAATAGTCTTTTAACACGACATATCCGTGTTCACACTGGTGAGAAACCTTTCAAATGTGATATATGTCAGAGTAGTTTTAATCAAAAGGATAATTTAGTAAGACATACTCGTAGCCACACTGGTGAGAAACCTTTCGAATGTGATATATGTCAGAGTATTTTCAATCGTAAGTTAGATTTAGAAAGTCATATTCGTGTTCACACTGGTGAGAAACCATTTAAATGTGATATATGTCAGCGTAACTTTAATCAGAAGAGACACTTAATTGGTCATATTCGTATACACACTGACGAGAAACCTTTCAAATGTGAAATATGTCAGAGTAGTTTTAATCGCAAAAGTAATCTAACATATCATATTCGTATACACACTGACGAGAAACCTTTCAAATGTGAAATATGTCAGAGTAGTTTTAATCGTAAGAGTCATCTAACATACCATATTCGTGCACACACAGCTTTAATATGAGAAATGTTTATTTTTGTTTTACTGTCGCTACGTCCGTGAATAAGACAAATATAAGAAACATCATGTTAATATTTATGATGTTTCTTATGTTTGTGTAAATGGATTAGATATGAGCGCCGATGGCCAATTCCACGGCGGCGGCGTGCCCTGAAAATTTTCACAGCGACGGCGGCGTCGCGGCGGCGCGTCGCGTCCGGCCGTGGACCTTAGTTTTTTTTTTATCAGGGAGATATCTTAAAAAGAAAAATAAAGAAAACCATGTTGTTGTTACCAAAAAAAAGTTTTATAAGGGAACGTATTTGTTAATTACAATTTAACAGTCTTCTATAATTAGAGATCACATTTACTGGAAAACAATAATGATTCAGATGAGATAGAGTTTTTAATTAGAGCACTATCTATTTAAATAAATACAATAAAAAATTTGGACATTGAATACAAAGTCCAAAAACACCGTCTATTCGCTAATGGATTCTTTGCAAAATACATAATTGTCATGGATGAATACTATCCTATTTAGCCTCAAAGGATTTAATCGTGACCGTTTCGCGGTTATTACGAGTCCAGCAGTGGAAAAGACTCTCTCGCTCGGTGTGCTCGTGGCTGGTATATTCAAAATTGGGCGTGCAAGAGCATACAGTGATGGCATCGAAGTTTTCCTGTCTTTCCAGTACTGTAGAACGTCTCCCTTGTAAGGTTCTAAGTCATCAGGACATGCTGTACTGAAATATTTCCAGCATTCAAAGTCACAGAACAATACACGTTTACTCGGTAAAATATTCTACTTGACTACCTACGTCAGCTACGAGTGAGTGTAGCAAAGCGACTAGGGGAACTAATGCCGAATGCCACCGGGCCGCGCGTGCGAGCGATAAAGCAAGTTGTAACTCGTCGTGACGGCGCGCCGCACGCTGCATTTGGCGGCGGCGCGTCGACATGAATCCACGGCGACGGCGGCGCGCCGACGCGGCGCTCATATCTAAAATGGATTAAAATAAAAGCATGAAAATCAATTTTTTTTTTTTTTTTGTTATTTGGAATTATTCAACCTGTCATCGTTTAATACCATAATAATGATGGTGTTATTGCTATAATATGCACTTATTCTCATTAAATTAACCAGTCTGTGACTCGCGTGCTGAGTAACGTTACTAAAATTATTAATAGGTACAAATTAAAAGAAACTGAACAACAAGAATTAAGACAAATTGACTCGTTGTCAAATTTTTTAACAACATAAACAAAAGTAACAAAACAATTTTACTTCACAATCAACATAAAAAACTACGTATTTTTTTAAACATAAAATGTGATCTCAAAAATAATAATTAATAAGGCATCTAAAGTGATGTTAAATCTGCTGCGAATTCGGTTCACATAATTCCTGCTGGAGAAAAAGCATGCTCTGATTTGATGCTTGTAGGCGGAATGCACTGGAGATGCTTGTAAGCGGCCTCCAAGTATCGTCCTCATGAACCGCTATGCTCGTATAACGCCATATCCTCTCGCACTAATCTGGGAATATCAGTTTTAGGCTTTCGGTTAACGTACACTGTTTTTTCTCCAGTCATAAATTTTATTTAGCTCAAATGTTTCTCTCTCGAACACTCATTTCATGATCTGAGGACTCTTGTTCTCTGGGTGTAGTTTCACGTTATTCAACGTCTGTTGGATTAATACGGCTTTCTACAGTTTTGCAAATTACTTCTTCTATTTCTGTCTTAGATGGCTTACAAAATAGGTACTTACTTATTACGTCGGCGAGGGAGTTGAAAAACGCATTAAAGTGGGTCCACACAACCACAGCACGGCACGGCGGCGCCGCTGGCAGATGTTGTTCAATAAATCCGTATTCGATTTTCAAATCCGGATTTGGATTGAAAAAGTGATTGACATGAATCCGCTCGCATAATTTCACACGAGCACTTCCCCCGCGACTTCGTCCGCGCGGATTTAGTTGGTACTCCAGAAACTCCAACGCCCCGTTAAGGTGAAAGCGCCAGGGTATCCCGCGAAATTCAAATTTTCTTACGTTGCCTGGAACCAGCTTGCAACATTCCGACGGCTCTCATCACCTCTTGTCGTGTCAAATGGTGTCGTCGCTCCATATCGATGCAATTTTTTTTCAGATCCGATGCATAAATTGCGATGGTTTTGTAAAAACGCTTTTACACAATTTTATACAACGTGTAACAGAATAAACGCAATACCACATGGTAAAAAGGGTCATTGTACTCATCATTATGAACAACTTTTATTATGGGACCAACCCCGAAATAGCGAAAGAAAAACAGCAGTTCGGTACATTTTATCGAGTTATGCGCACATAAATGTATATGTGCTAGGAACCCTTAGAGACTCCTCGACTTTTGCCATTTTTGCCTAACGAGCCAGCCCGCGCCGCTGAGCCTTTAGCTTCAATAACCCCTAATTAATGAAACGACCCAGCCTGTTGTCCCTTGCTGTCCCTAACTGACGCCACTAAGCCGAGGTCGTATTCCACAGGGAATGCCCTTAGCGAGCGGTCAGTAGTATTTAGATTGTAGCTAGTTTTGTTGCCTTGGCTGGGGGCCTTAAATTCATTTGAGGCCATCACAGGTTAGTCCGGTTAAGCAGTTAATATCCCATGTGTGTTAACTTGCCAGTGGTCATACCTAAAAAAAAAAGACCCCTTAGACAGGTATTGCGTTTTTTCTGTAACACATTGTATGAATCCTGATTGTCATTCATTCATTTTATGTTTTAAATCCAAATTTAAACAAAATTCTTTATGCAAATAGTGAAATTCAGTAAAAATAATCAATAACCATCCCAAAAAGTTATAATAATAATCCTCAAATGCGGCGATACTCTAAAACGTACTTGAATTAGACACTTTTGATGTGTGTAGTAACAGAGATGATATTATAACTTATATATCGAACAGAAGTATTGACAGTGGTGATATAAATAGGTACCGAAGAGTGTGTGTCAATCAAAAACGTTTCAAATGTTTAAGTAGGTTGTCAGAGTAGTTTAAAAAAAAGTAGATTAGTAGTTTCTAGTGTGTGTACGAATAGAATTTGGCAACCATTTATATCTCTATTCTTTAATCGCTGAAGTCGACAATCACGCGTATTATTAAAATGGTTCCCACTTTCACATTTATATTTTTGATAAGATTAAACAACAGATTTGTTTTCACAGGGGCGCCCGTCGCGATGAAGCCAAAAC
Organism: Melanchra persicariae; assembly: GCA_947386135.1. Classification (NCBI taxonomy): domain Eukaryota; kingdom Metazoa; phylum Arthropoda; class Insecta; order Lepidoptera; family Noctuidae; genus Melanchra; species Melanchra persicariae. Next base: position 2,646,426 of record OX376672.1, read on the forward strand.
TTGACACGCGAAGTCCAAGAGATATAATCTCAGCTGAGCAAACGAAGAACGAAAATAATCGAAAATTATCATGTGTCTCGAAAATTAAGAAAACTCAAAATCGTACTTCTGAACGAATAACTAAATTTAAAAAGACTTTCACTTATACTAATCCTGAAATTAATAAGAGTATTAATAACACTGCGTTAGGTACAAGTTGCCCTTATAATAGTAACAAAGATTATATCAAATGTAAAATGTCAAAAAAAACTATGTACAGTGATGATATAAAAAGGTGTCGAAAAATATGTGACAAAGAGAAACCTTTCAAATGTGATTTTTGTCAGGGTAGTTTTAAGCGAAAGAGTCATTTAGAAGGTCATATTCGTACCCACACTGGTGAGAAACCTTTCAAATGTGGTATATGTCAGCGTGGTTTTGGTAGAAATAGTCTTTTAACACGACATATCCGTGTTCACACTGGTGAGAAACCTTTCAAATGTGATATATGTCAGAGTAGTTTTAATCAAAAGGATAATTTAGTAAGACATACTCGTAGCCACACTGGTGAGAAACCTTTCGAATGTGATATATGTCAGAGTAGTTTCAATCGTAAGTTAGATTTAGAAAGTCATATTCGTGTTCACACTGGTGAGAAACCATTTAAATGTGAGATATGTCAGCGTAGCTTCAAACATAAGAGTCATTTAAGAGGTCATAATCGTGTTCACACTGGTGAGAAACCATTTAAATGTGAGATATGTCAGAGTAACTTTAATCAGAAGAGACATTTAATTGGTCATTTTCGTATACACACTGACGAGAAACCTTTCAAATGTGAAATATGTCGGAGTAGTTTTAATCGCAAGAGTCATCTAACATATCATATTCGTACACACACAGCTTTAATATGAGAAATGTTTTTTTTTTTGTTTTACTGTCGCTACGTCCGTGAATAAGACAAATATAAGAAACATCATGTTAATATTTATGCTGTTTCTTCTGTTTGTGTGAATGGATTAAAATAAAAGCATGAAAATCAAATTAAATGTTTTTTTTTTGTTATTTGGAATTATTCAACCTGTCATCGTTTAATACCATAATAATGATGGTGTTATTGCTATAATATGCACTTATTCTCATTAAATTAACCAGTCTGTGACTCGCGTGCTGAGTAACGTTACTAAAATTATTAATAGGTACAAATTAAAAGAAACTGAACAACAAGAATTAAGACAAATTGACTCGTTGTCAAATTTTTTAACAACATAAACAAAAGTAACAAAAGAATTTTACTTCACAATCAACATAAAAAACTACGTGTTTTTTTAAACATAAAATGTGACCTCAAAAATAATAATTAATAAGGCATCTAAAGTGATGTTAAATCTGCTGCGAATTCGGTTCACATAATTTCTGCTGGAGAAAAAGCACGCTCTGATTTGATGCTTGCAGGCGGAATGCACTGGAGATGCTTGTAAGCCGCCTCCAAGTATCGTCCTCATGAACCGCTATGCTCGTATAACGCCATATCCACTCGCACTAATCTGGGAATATCAGTTTTAGGCTTTCGGTTAACGTACACTGTTTTTTCTCCAGTCATAAATTTTATTTAGCTCAAATGTTTCTCTCTCGAAAACTCATTTCATGATCTGAAACCTCTTGTTCTCTGGGTGTAGTTTCACGTTATTCAACGTCTGTTGGATTAATACGGCTTTTTACAGTTTTGCAAATTACTTCTTCTATTTCTGTCTTAGATGGCTTACAAAATAGGTACTTACTTATTACGTCGGCGGGGATATGATCCGCTGCCGTAGCAAGTACGTACGTACTCGTACAACTCCGTCAGTTAGAATTGATGCCAAATGTATGTGTAGTTTCATGAAATCATTACGTTTGGCATCAATTCTAACTGAAGGAGTTGTTTTGATGATTTTCATGATTATAATTCTTTAAATATCTACATACATGCTACGGCCGCGAATCATATTTTGACCAAGATACAACCTGACACTGACCTGCGAATTGCAATAAACGTAAGAAAATTAGAATTTTGCGGGCTTCCCTGGCGTTTCCACCTTATGGGGGATAGACTTTAACGGGTATAGTTTTAATAAATTAATCGAATGGTTATAAATCCTACTAATATTATAAATGTGAATGTTTGTATGTTTGTGTAACAATCAGGCAAAAACGGCTGAAGGGATTTGGATGAAATTTGGCACACATGTAGTTCATATCCTGGAATGAGACATATACTACTTTTTATCCCGGTAAGTGGCATGGATCAATGAAGACTGAGTAGGAAGTGGAAATTCAGAGCCGCTGCTGTCTTAGTACTACAAATTCACAAGTACCAGGAGACCAAATATACTCGTATCACAAGTACCAGGAAACCAAAAACATGTCATAGTATTTTGGGCTGGTTAGAGTAGGTGTAGGGTAGGTGTAGGGTTGGTGTAGAGTAGGTGTACTTACAATACAAATCAAGAAACCTCCCTATTTCCGATTTTCACGCGGGCGAAGCCGCTGGTAGAAGCTAGTGTTATAATAAACCATTAATTAGCCAGCCATTTTTACTTCTGATCCTGCGGTCTCAGGTTCAGCACAACTGTTGTTCCCTTCACCATGTAGCACTTCGCCAGTGATTTCGTCCGCGCGGGCTTAGGAGGTACTCCAGAATCTTTATCGCCAGTTAACAGTAAGTTTTTGAAAATTAATCAAAACAATTTATATTAACTAATTATCTAACCATTTTTGCTGCTGATTCTGTGATGTCAGGATCAGCACAACTGTTGCGGGTTGATTTAAAAAAAAATCGTTAGATCTGCTTTAATTATACGACATTAGATTGTTTATACTTACCAATTTCTAAGTAAAATTAAGCTAGTAATAATGTCATCCTTTAAAAACTTAAAAAAAAATGTAACTCCTTTGTGTTTATTTGCGAAAAATCCAAATACAAAATGTTGTTCTTATTTTTTATCAAAGTCAAAAATGGCGTGTTTAAACTTCATTGGACCAAGTATTAAGATCCTTCGTCCTTAATACAATTTAAACGTCAACTGGGGGGTAGTTTTTAAAAACAATTTTATCATTATTTATTTAGCTCAGTGTACTAAGTTTCAAGTACGTAAAAGAATAAGTTCTTCCATACAAACTCTAAAACCCTTTATATCGTGTGTTTGGGGTTGTTCTAAAAAACTAATTTTTGGCAACTTTTTTAATTCACTTGGACCAGTATTCGTACCAAGTTTCAAGTATATTCGCCAAAGAAATAAGCATTTTCATAGAAACTTCCACCCCCTATGGGGGAGTATCCTAATATACTTTGTGTACTTGCAGAAATAGAACTGGAAAATGTAGAAGACACACCGGCGCTGCATGCTGAGTCAGATTCAGACGATGTACCTTTAATGGAGATTAAAATCGAAGTTGAAGAATTTATTGGTAAGCAATCCAACCGACAGTCTGATTCAGATGGTACTAAACGCTACCTGAGGATTACAAAAAGGGAGGCATGTAGGTACATGCCCCAATTTTAATCTAAACCAGTTTTAAAATCACAGCAACACCCGTCGTGGAGAAGCCAAAACTGGACACGCGAAGAACAAAATTAAAAGATACAATCTCAGCCTAGCAAATTAAAGCTAATGACAGAAAATTATCATGTGTCTCGAAAATAATTCAAAAATAGTGAAATTCAGTAAAAATAATAAACATCCAAAAAAGTTAAAATAACTAAAACGTACTTGAATTAGACACTTTTGATATGTGTAGTAACAGAGATGATATTATAACTAATATATCGAACAGAAGTATTCACAGTGGTGATATAAATAGGTATCTACGAATCAAAAACGTTTGGAAGTATATGTAGGTTGTCACAATAGTTTTAAAAATTATATAATTTAACAAATCATATTTACACGCACGTCACTAGTGTGTGTACGAAATCAGATCTCAATTTTTCGCGTCGCTGAAGTAGACAATCACGCATATTATTTACATTAAAATTGGTTCCCATTTTCACTTATACGTTTTTAACGAGATTAAACTCAACAGATTTATTTTCACAGGGGCGCCCGTCGCGAAGAATCCAAAACAGGACACACGATGTCCAAGAGATACAATCTCAGCAGAGCAAAAGAAGAATGAAAATAATCGAAAATTACCATGTGTTTCGAAAATAATTAATACAACTCAAAATCATACTTCTGAACGAATAACTAAATTTAAAGAGCCTTTCGCCTATACAAAACCTGAAGTTAATAAGAGTATTAATAATTGCCACATTAATAGTAACAAAGATTATATTAAATGTAAATTGTCAAAAAAAAATATGTCTAGTGATGATATACAAAAGTATCGAAGAGTATGTGTCATAGAAAAACGTTTCAAATGTGATATTTGTCAGCATAGCTTTAGTAAAAACAGTGATTTAACTAAACACACTCGTATCCACACTGGTGAGAAACCTTTCAAATGTGATTTTTGTCAGGGTAGTTTTAAGCGAAAGTGTCATTTAGAAGTTCATATTCGTACCCACACTGGTGAGAAACCATTCAAATGTGGTATATGTCAGCGTGGTTTTAGTCAAAATAGTCTTTTAACTCGACATGTCCGTGTACACACTGGTGAGAAACCTTTTAAATGTGATATATGTCAGAGTAGTTTCAATCGAAAGATAAATTTAGATAGACATATTCTTGTTCACTCTGGTGATAAACCTTTTAAATGTGAGATATGTCAGCGTAGCTTTAAACTTGAGAGTCATTTAAGTAAACATATTCGTGTTCACACTGGTGAGAAACCATTTAAATGTGAGATATGTGAGCAAAGTTTTAATCGTAAAAGTCATGTTATAAATCATATTCGTATACACACTGACGAGAAACCTTTCAAATGTGATAAGTGTCAGAGTAGTTTTAATCGCAAGACTCATTTAACGTATCACATTCGTACACACAAGTGAGAAACCTTTGAAATAAGAGATGTTTTCTGTTTTTTTTTATACGTCCCCTCGTCATGGGAGACAAATCTACACATATTATGTAGTTTGTTGTTGTGGTAGATTTGTATAGGACTAATAAAATAAATATCAAATTAATATGGTGTTTCAATAAAATCAGTTGAAAATCAAATTAAATGTTTATTTTTAATGTTATTTGGAACTAGCTGCCTCCCGCGGCATCGCTCCCGTCAACTGGCTACCTACCTTTTTTATATTATTGATAGGCACGCGCTTGACCGCTATTTCACCTGATGGTAAGCGATGATGTGGTCGAAGATGGAGCACGCTTGCCTAAAAGTAACCTATTCACTCTTGACTTAAAGACTCCCAGGTTGTAGGTATCAGGAAACACAGACTCTGGCAGGGAATTCCACTCCTTAGCTGTACGCACAATGAATGCCACCTAACCTATCCTCCACCTACCCTTCGCCTACCCTACACCTACCCTAACCAGCCCAAAAAATACTATGACATGTTTCAGGTCTCCTGGTACTTGATGTTTTTGGTCTCCTGGTACTTGATGTTTTTGGTCTCCTGGTACTTGTAAATCTGTAGTACTAAGGCAGCAGCGGCTCTGAGCAACCACTTCCTCCTCAGTCTTCGTTAATCCATGCCACTTACCGGGATATAAAGTAGCCTATGTCTCATTCCAGAGAAAGGCGCTTATTCAGTTTCAATACAAATTGACGTTTCCGCTAACGCGAGAACGTTAAAAAACACACAAAGGCAACAGAAGAGACTAAGACTAGCATCTAAATGCTCATCACTGATATGTCGGGCGCGATGCCCGGTGAGACAGCGTGCTTTTTGGCCACGCTAACCAGCTAGTTCGAGCCTTCGAGCCCGCGACTAGTTCAACCTTAAACCTTAATATTGTTACGCGCCAGAATTAATGCCGGGTACATAACGATACCTGGAATAAGTACTGGTGCCACAAGGTAGTTTTCAAATCGCAGCTTCAACCACCTACTAAAAAACTAGTAATGGATTCAGAAATATTACCATGTCTAACCTACGGATGCCAGACTTGGACAGTCGACCGCAAGACCAGAAACAAAATCCAGACAACACAAAGAAGAATGGAAAGAAGTTGCCTAGGCATAAAGCTGAAAGACAAGGTGAGGAATGTAGATATACGCAAGAGAACCAACGTAACAGATGCTACCTTCTCACTCCAAAGAAAATGGAAGTGGGCAGGTCACGTAGCCAGGCTCAAGGATGATAGGTGGACAGTGAGAGCCATAAAATGGACTGGCCCACGAGGAACTAGGCGCAGAGGCAGGCCTAACGCTAGATGGGCAGACGAGATAGTGGAGATGGTGGGTCACAACTGGATGCACCCTGCCAACGACAAAGCTCACTGGCACTCCTTGGGTCCGTACAAATTAATTAAAAGTTACGTGTTACTCAATACTTTATTGCATTCCATATGTATTACAAAGATGGCAAATATTGGCAAACATAGGCAAAAGATCAATATGGACCCTGTCGGGCACAGCAAAATTAGGAGAGTGGAAGAGGGCTAAGTAGCAATTCAAAGATTTAAATATTATTAAGTACAAATTATTTAGAAGTGTTTAATTGAATGTATATTTATGTATGTATTATATATTATTAGGTCCATGTACCTATATAGATGTGGTATATTATTTATTTAGATATAGGCATTGCATAAGAATAGTGACTAGTATTTTAATAGATTGTAATTTGCATGGAATAAACAAAGCTTTATTATTATTATTTCCTTTATTCATTTAACAACACATTATTTACATTTTTAAATATTTCCACAAAAAGTAAAAATACACTTCTGGACACATCTATTGGCCCACCTTGTATTTTCAGTTTCGTTTGGTCCTAGCTAAAATTTTATATTAGGTCGAGCAAAAAGTTTTTATGCAGTTTTGAACCTGGCACATTCACAATTTCATTCAATAGTCTTTTTTTGAATTTCGAACACAGAATTTAAAGAAACAAAAGACAATTTGGAGCCTGTTTGTTGATATCAAACAATCGAATACTAAGAAAACTTGGTTTTATTGGTTTACTTGGATTTAATTCTTGAAAAAGTGATTGATATCTTTGGTTTTAAAACAAACATTACTTATTCTTTACATTAAGGTGAGGTTCTATCAATAATCTATGGATACTTCACCTGAAGTCGCCGCCCAAGCTGTGGCACTTATTCAGGCCGGACACAGCCAAAGAAACGTGAGTGCTCAACTTAATTTAAGTCGATCTGCGGTCCGAAATGTTTATCGGAGGTACCTAGAGACTGGCGGCTTTGTTCGTCGCCAAGGAAGGCCACGATCTCGGGTCACAACTGAAAGGCAGGATCGATTCATCGTGACGACCAGCTTGAGAAATCGTCACCTTACCTCCATTGAGATACAAAACCAACTTCGCGACTTCCACGGAGTATCTGTGAGCGCTCGAACTGTTCGGAGAAGGTTAAAAGAACGCGATATGGTACCACACAAGCCAGCTAATGGGCCCAAACTAACGCGAGCCCATCGAACAGCGCGCCTTCATTTCGCACGCAGTCATTTAAATTGGACACAGCAAGATTGGAGCCGTGTACTCTTTTCTGATGAGTCTAAAATTGTGTTACATGGCAATGATGGAAGGAAGCAGGTCTACCGACGTAAGGGAGAGCGTTTCGCACAATGCTGCTTTGAAGAGAGGGTTGCTTATGGCGGTGGCTCATGGACTGTCTGGGGCGGTATATCCGTGAGCGGCAAAACTCAACTTGAGGTTGTTACAGGACCACGGCTGCCAACATTAAATGCTGAAAGGTACATTCGTGAGTGCTTAGAACCTCACGTGATACCATACGCGGACTATGTGGGCCCAAATTTCCTTTTTATGCATGAAAATGCAAGAGCCCATGCGGCCGGCATCGTCAGGGAATATCTTCGGGATGTGAACATCACAGTTATGGACTGGCCAGCCAGAAGCCCAGACATGAACCCCATTGAGCACATGTGGGATGAGCTAAAAAGACGTGTTAGGGCTCGTCAGCCAGTTGCCCAGACGATGCAGGAGTTGAAAACTGCCATAGAAGAGGAATGGGAGATGATCCCTCCAAATTTCATAGAGCGGTTGATAAACTCTATGCCTAATCGTATGAGAGCTGTGGTAGATGCCTATGGAGGCAACACGCGTTATTAAATTAAACCTTTATTTGATAAAACATGTTTTTATTCAAAAATCAATTGCCTTTAACAAGGCGCATATCCGACTTGTTAGGCGTAGCTCCATGTCGTATGGTATTCTGAATTCAAATTTAAAACAATACGATCGAAAAAGATGGTAAAATGTATCAGGTTTAAAACTGCATCAACAGTTTTTGTTCAATCTAGCAATTATATTTCGGTAGGGGCCATCGAAACCTAAACTCTAAGGTGGGTCAATAGATGTGTCCAGAAGTGTATAAAAAAATAGTAGCCCACCGGTATCGGGAACAGAGTCCAAGCTACCGGTGGTCAGGGCTCCTGAGAGAGGAACCTCCTAACGATACGCGCCGTGTCCAAGAGAACTGCTTTCTGGATCAAGCCCTTGATACAGCTGCCCAACGAGAGCCTCTTGAGATGTTGGTCGAGGCTCTTGGCAATTACGCCATTGGCCGTGACGATTATCGGCACAATGACTGCTGTGTTTACATCCCACATGTCGACAACCTCGCGACCCAAGTCAAGATACTTTGCTTGTTTATCTTTCTCAGACTTCTATTATATTATAATTATATATATTCTATGGAGTTTCGCCCCAGCCTAGTGCCTCCACGCGCCACACGTAGACGTGCTCGAGGTCTCTCGCCTCCAGATCCCTTGGCGGCAATCCGGCAAGGAGGCTCGCCGCCTTGCGAGAGGCCGTGTGGTATTCCCGGACTAGGCAGATGGCCATGACCTTTTGGGACGTGTTCAGTAGTCGGGCTAGACGCTTCCTTGGGTCCAGTGCCCACACCAGCCTCCGGCAGGAGGCGTTTGGACCCCCAGATTGGGCAGAAGCCGCTTGAAGGCAGCCCCGGGGTCCCCGGCCCGCTCCAGTCTGGGAGCCAAACGTCGGAAGTGCTCAACGAAGTTCCACCGGCTGTCGAGAACGTGTCCCAGATACTTTACCGTGATTTGGCATCCCGGTGGTGGTCCTGCCACCTCGAGACCCAGTTGCCGAATCCTCTCAACGACTATCGCAACCCGCGTGTCATTAGTTCGAACGCCGCCTTGAGCATCCTTAATTTAAAAAAAAAACACTTTTTAGTTGGTTGCCCTAAAAATTTAACATTTTCATGTCCTTTTAGGTATACTTTTTTATCATTCAATCTTAAAAAATAAATATTTCTGAATGCGTCCTTTTTGTCCAAAAATCGTCCCATTTCAGGCAGTGAATCGACCGAATGTCGACGCAGGCACTGGCAACATTGCTCCTAGATGTCACTGTCTGTCAGAGTCAGTCAGACAGACTGTCAGCCAGGCGTCGCAATTCAGTATTTGTTTGGGTTTAAAATTATATTTCACAATCGAAATGATAGTGTACACTTTATCAGTATTTATGCAGAAGATGGCGTTTTAAAAGTAAGCCAAGAAGTTTAATCCTACGTATGGACCTACACTGTTGTGCTTGGACTACCTGCAAGAGATATAACAGCGTAGCTCCTCCGGCTGCTGCAGTTTCTTACTATGATTCAGAAAGGAAGTGCACACGATATTTACAAGCCTTGATTGGTCGCAACATGGTCGAAGATTACTCAGTTTACTAGCGGTGTCGTTATTTGTACACATCAGTGTTCATTCTCTCTTCATTTGATGTGGGCACAGCCAAAGTGTGGGACTCTGTGTTCTAGCACCTGTATCTCCCTAGTATAAGTGTTCTGTGATCCCGTCAGCCTTCATAGCAACTGTAAACAGATATCTTCTGGGCTCGCTAGTTACAACTAAGACCTCAGCCATCGCTTGAAATATTGAGGTAGAGGGCAGGCTCTACTCAAAAATAAAAGATGGAAAAGCTGCCTATGTGTAGGATATGTTTAGTGGAGAATGTTCGCATGTATGTGGTGGTCAACAAGAACTTGCATGAACTATATGAGAAGCTGACTGGTGTTCCAGTAAGTTGATATTTTAATAATGATTAAATCTTGTTACAAGTTTTAAATGCTTCTCTTCTTAAATACACAATTAAAAACAGCTATTGGCTAGAAGGTTCACCATTTGCTGGCTAGGACAGCATCCCGATAATAATATTAATGTTAAAATCTGTATGTTTCCAAATGAATCACTTCTCAACAGCCAAATAAAGTCCAATGGATTTAGACACTTACATAGGTGTGAAGCCACTGGCACAAGCTAGTTGCAAATATTTGTAAGAACTCTCTAAATGGATTTTTTTCTTGCAGTTTGTAACTAAGGACAGTAGACCGATGCTCGCTTGTTTCTTCTGCTGCACTAAACTAAAGCAATGCTGGAGATTTCTGAGAAAATGTCTGGAAGCAGAAGAGTTGTTCGCTCAGATGATGAAAGAGGATTATAAGGTGAGGTGTTCTTCAACGAGGCTTTGATCATCATCATAATTTACCTAACACCACATTCATTCTTTTACAGGCAGATCCTTTAATAGAACCAAAACACTTAGAGTTTTTCAATGGTTTTAGTAATAGTCAAATTGAGCAGATAAATATAGTTGATGGTGGTCCAATAGACAGTGATGCTATCAAAGAAGAATTGCCAGATATTAGTGAGAGACTTGATGATAATATTGACCAAGAAGAGGAACATCAAACAGACGGTAAGTTTTAAGAAAGTAGTGTCTTGAAACCCATCCAGCCCATTTTCGTTTGGAGTGACCATGAACATTGGACCCTAATCCTACTAATATTATAAAGGTGAAAGTTTGTATGTTTGTGTAACAATCAGACAAAAATGGATTTGGATGAAATTTGGCACACATGTAGTTCATATCCTGGAATAAAAAATAGGCTACTTTTTATCCGGGTAAGGGGCATGGATTAATGAAGACTGAGGAGGAAGTGGAAACTCAGAGCCGCTGCTGCCTTAGTACTTCAGATTCACAAGTACCAGGAGACCAGAAACATCAAGTACCAGGAGACCAGAAACATGTCATAGTATTTTTGGGCTGGTATAATTATGTAGGTGTGAGGTAGGTGTAGGGTATGTGTAGGGAAGGTGTAGGGTAGGTGTAGGGTAGGTGTAAGGTAGGTGTAGGGTAGGTGTAAGGTAGGTGTAGGGTAGGTGTAGGGTAGATGTACTGTAGGTGTAGGGTAGGTTTAGGGTAGGTGTAGGGTGGGTGTAGGGTGGGTGTTTTTTTTCTGAGTAAAAATTTACAATACCAATCAGGAAACCTTGCTATTTACGATATTCATGCGGGCGAAGCCGCAGCTGGTAGAAGGTAGTAATATATACTTCTATATTATTATTATGTCAAAATGGCTGAACAGATCTTGATGAAATAACACATGTAGGTAGGTAGGTAGATTATAGTCTGAAATATCACATAGTATGGTTTTTATCCCAGGAATATTATGTTTCCTTGGGATAATTTTCAAAACTCACGCTGGTGGCAACTAGTGAAAAATAATTAACGTTACCTACTAACAGTGGCGTAGCTAGCATGGGTGACACCCGCTGCGGATAATGTGGTGCCACCCCACAAATTGCCCACTTTCAGGGATGGGGTGCTCCATTTATGCAGCAAATTTTGTTTTAGGAAAGTGCTTAAATGACTGGTTGGTAAAGACAATACTGTACCAAGACGAACTTGAAAGGTCACCCCACCTCGGATAGGTTTGATTTTCTTTTAATCATACAAACTTACTTGGAAGTAACTTAGTTGACGGATGCAGGTGAGCTCAGTCACGTAGACAAATCAGTTCTTTCAGAGACTTACAAGGTTAATTCAAAAGTTTAGTTTTGATTAATATCTCATATCTACGACGGTTGAATTAAATACGAGGGTGCGTTTTTAAGTTCGCGGAATAGGGGTGAAAACAAATATTCGAAATATTTTAGAAAATTCATCTGAAACACGAATCCCTTTTTTTGGATTTTTCAATTAACTTAATAAAGCCCTAATAAAAACAAAGTTTCATAAATGTCGTCGAAATACGACGAAATCGCACCCTTAACCTCATCATCGCTGGTAAATTTCTTATCAAGGAGGTCTTTTTTATATTTGAGAAGAGATAAAAAAAATTGGGGCCAGGTCGGAACTGTAGGGACTTTGGGCACGCCACTGTTGTGGCGATAAGTCAAAAGTCAAATCATTTATTTCAAATAAAATATTCAGAGGTCTCAACCATTTTGAAGGGAACCGAATGATCTGATACACGCGCCACCATCAGCGAGACAGTCGAGCGAGCATGACACACCCTCAACTGCCCCTGCTCATTCATGTCAAACATTCTCATTGTCATTTCTCTTTGTTCAATACTACCTATGTCGCAATTATTACTTTTGACATTAGGTTAAGCAAATCTGATACACAGTCTTCCTCTTATTTAATACTAAACTATTAACAGTGAACCAATTTTAGACCTGCTGTAGGGCGTTATTTACGTCGTCAAGATTTGTAGAACGTCTATCTATCTTAAAAATTAAGGATCGAAGAAAATCAACCACCAATGGTGTTATTTGCTGACGATACGTCAGCAAATAACACCATTTGTGGTTGATTTTTTAAAAGATGGAGTAGATCATTTATGCATACTAAAACGAGGAAAGGACCTAATATTGAGCCTTGTGGTATATAGTCCTAGTAAAGTATGCATAAGTCTCCTCTTTGAGGGTGGTTAGAGAGGAGCCATGGCGTCCTCACCTTCCGCGAGCTACTGGTTTCGGATTTGGCAGGAGGCACGCCCGGGTGTCACAGTGTGGATCGCCCGGAGGACACGGTTGAGCATACTTTGGAGGTCGGCCCTGCTTGGTCGGAGCACCGCCTTGCCCTCGTCGAGGTGATCGGCGGCGGTGCCCTCTCGCGTCCGGCCCTGGTTCAATCCATGGTCCGGCGCGAAGGAGCAAAGGGAAGCTGTCACCGCCTTCTGCGAAGCAGTCATGCAAGCGAAGGAGGAGGCAGGTCGCGTGAGGGAGAGGCAAACCTAACGCCCCAGCTGCCGCAACAGAAGAAGACGCCCTGGTCGTCGGGAGTCGCAGGGCCTGCGGACGGCGAGCGATGGGTGGCTCACCCGGGTCGATGAAAAACGCTCAAATAGATGTCAGCATAATAAACGGGGCCCACTAAGGCTAGTGCCTGCCAGGGTTGTGGAATTTGTTCAAAAGAGTCACCACGGCCTTGGAACGACATTTGGCCGTTTCGCTCCGCCTAGAGCAAAACAAAAATGGGTGGGGTGACTTAAAGTAGGTATATAAGCCCTACATATGCAGGGCAGCCAACGCAACACAGCTCTTGTGAACCGGCGCGTTGTCTGTCGTGCAAAAGCCGGACACCTTTCGACGGATTTCCCCGTCTTTTTTTTATCAGTTTTTTTTTATTTTCCAATATCGATGCGTATTCTAGTTTTCTCCGGTTATAGAAATATCTTTATCTTTGTAATCGATCTACAGATTTCCTTCTGAATCCCAAAACACCGTCGCCATGAACTTTTGTGACACCTTAAACTTCTAGAGTGGTGCTCCGCCCTTTTATGACACTGCATGAATTGCATCGGGTCATGTCGGCGCTAGTTCATAATGATAAACTCGAGTTTAATTTCCTGTGACAATGTGCCTCAATACACCAACCTTGTCTTCTCAACAGAGGTCCAAAAAAGCACGCGAACTTAATTTTTTTTCCATATTTCACTTCCGATTAGGTTGCTTGTTGATGAACGATAGTTAGAAAACTAATAATCAAATAACGTATTCAAACTAATTCAAATTCACTAAACACGTTGCGTCCCTAACGAGCTCGCTTACTCCCTAAAACGCACCCACGGTCACGGAGAGGAGGCCTGTGTCCGTGTCCCGGCAGTAGGAACATGGTTGTTATTATGATCCTTTAATACAAAATGAACACTTGCTTTCGCTTACTTTTTGTAGCCTTTTCTTAGACCTATGATTCTGTATTACTTATGTTTAAAGAAATGAAGAAAGACTTGAGTCTTTCTTCATTTCTTTAAACATAAGTAATACAGAATCTCAAGCTGACCAAGACCTCCGTATTATAGATAAGCAAATACTCGTAGGTAATGCTTTGTTTACTTACAGAATTAGAACTTGATAATGTAGACAACAGCTATTCAGATGAAGAAGATACACCAGCACTTCATGCTGAGTCAGATTCAGAAGATGTACCTTTAATGGAGATTAAAACCAAAATGGAAGATGAACAAGAATCAATAGGTAAGCACGACGGTCCTCCTGACGTTATGTACAGCGTTACCTTAGGACACTGCACTACCAAGAAGTGGGGTTTGTGGCATGTCTGTTGTTGTGTGCAAACCCCTGGGGGTTCACGTGGAGAATAACTGCCACAAATCGACGGTGTGTGAGAGTGTCTGTTTCACTAAATAGCGCAAATCTTAAATGTGTAAATTTTCTATTTGTTATCCATATGCCTTCGGGACACCAAAGGCATGTAAATAACAAATAGAAATTTGTACATTGTACGTTTTTTGAAAATTTCGTTCAGCACGGCGATAAATAGCTTTGTAGTACGGGAGTCCCCTTGTCTCACTCCTGTTTCAATTGCAAACTCTTCACCCTGCCTCTAATTTCACCCTACTTATGCTCTTCGTGTAGTTTGTTTTTTGTTTATCTTGTTGTTTTTTAGGGAATTCCATATAGATGAATGTGTCAGGCTGTCAAACGCTTTGAAGTAATCCACGAATGTTATGAAGAGTGGTTTGTGAAACTCTGAACTTTTCCATGACTTGTTCTATGACATGTATGTGGTCTATTGTTGAGTAATGAGGCCTGAAGCTTGCTTGTTCGATATACTGGTTTCCGTCGATTTCTGGTGCTAATCTACTCAGTACTAATAATAATAATAAGTGCTGTGACACCGGCCGTGGCAGTCGCGTCGAGCTCGAGCGACGAGTACTTCTCGCCGCCCACGTCGCCACCACCTGCACGTCGACGGAGAGGACGCCGGCCGCCGGACGGCTTAAGACCTCGAGGCCCACCAGCCTCTGATAGGGTTCCAGCTCCTGGCGGAAGTGTGCAGCGCATGCGATGGACACAATCCATCAACGAAAACGCCATACCGTGGTCGGATGCTCTCTCTGTTTCAGGTACTTGAACCAGCGGTCAACGTTTCGGCCCAACGACTGTCGGATCAGGTGCGCGTCATCCAGCGTAACCGTATGTTGGATGACAGTGTGCTTGATCGCCTCCGAACGGAAATGTGTAGCCATGTCATTACTCCTCCGTCGCAGACTGTGGCACCACCACAGTCAACCCAAATATCCAGCCACGCTGACGAGGATAGTAATAATAATAATAATAATATCTTGGGACAACTCACACACACGGCCATCTGATCCCAAGCTAAGCAGAGCTTGTGTTATGGTAACCAGACAGGGTTACAAACGTAAGTACCCAGTGCAATGACGAACTGAGGAGTGCTTTGGAGTGTGCTATTTGGGAATATCGCTACATGCCGCCTGAACTTAGACACGCTTACCTCGTTTGCCCATGCATAACAAAAACAGGGCGCTGGTGGCAGCTCTGGATTCGCAGTTGTCAAATCTTTTGATGACTGCGAAGACCTCACTGATGCACACTCGATAATGTACTGCGCGGCTGTAGCGGCATGTCGTGTAGCTCACGTCAAAATAACTAATGACAGAGTTACACGACCAAAACCAGCCATACCGGCCTGGCAGTGCAGGATCGAGCGTCGCATCGGTGGGGCTAGAGCGTTAATCGGCAAACTGACCTGCTTCAGGGAGGGCAACACTCGCCCTAGAGTGATGCGTTTTGTGAGACGGGCGTTTTCGGGGACTGATATCAGCCCCCAAGACTATATGTCCTGTGTCACCGAGCGCATCGACTTCCTGAAGCAGAAGGTGTATGCATGGGCAAACCGTATTCGTAGGTATAGGCGGCGAGTGGAGCGATACACCCTGAATCGCACATTCCGAAGTAATGAAAGGTGGGTTTATAGGGCTTGGGAGCGACCGGAACAAAGTGTGACTGACATGCGCCTGCCGGATGATGAAACCATGTATTCATTTTGGCGCAGCATCTGGTCAGTGCCTGTCAGTCACACCGAGGGAGATTGGATTCGAGAGGTTGAACGAGCGTGCAACCCAATACCAGAAATGGGGGCAATTACAATCAGCCCCCAAGATATAGCCCGTGCAGTCCGTCCGCTGCCTAACTGGAAGTCTCCAGGGCCGGACGGACTGCAGAACTTCTTCAGAGGTTCTTACATCCATTTTGAGAGCTAAAATTAATAATCACATTAGCAGCAATAACATCATGTCTGCCTCTCAAAATGGATGTAGGAATGGGTCCCGCGGTACTAAGGAGCTACTCCTCATTGATACGGCCATTAGCCAACAGGTTCGGCGTTCCCGAAAGGATCTGTCGACATGTTGGATAGACTATAAGAAGGCCTATGACTCGGTGCCTCATACATGGCTCATGAGGGTGCTAGAATTGTATAAAATTGATGCAACGCTGCGCACCTTCCTGATGTCATATATGGGGCAATGGAGGACAGTCCTTTGCTATCCAGGATGTCGAAATATCCAGAGGAACAGCGAACCGGTAACGATCGAGCGGGGTATATTTCAGGGCGATAGTTTGAGTCCGTTTTGCCTAGCCTTGAATCCTCTCAGCACACTGCTGGAGAATTCAGGACTAGGTTATCGGTTGAAGAGAGGTGGTCAGGTTATATCTCACCTCCTTTACATGGATGATCTGAAACTCTTTGCCCCCAGTAATCTGCAACTGATGGAGCTACTGAAGGTAACTGAAACTTTCAGTAGTGCCATCAGGATGGAGTTTGGTGTTGACAAATGTGCGGTCATGCATGTAAAGCGTGGAGAGATTATGGAATCCGTGGGATGTCAACTCTCGGATTCCATAAACCAGGGGGTCGAGTCTGCTATTGCAATCGTGTCTCAATGACCGGTCAATGATCGATTTTTGACGTATAACGTCAAACTTATGACACATTTCCCATACAAAAACTGTCAAAGTTGTCAAATATTCGATCACTGACCGGTCATTGAGACACGATTGCAATAGCAGACTTGAGCCCCTGAGCTCCAACTGAAGCTTACAAGTATTTGGGTATGTCGGAAGCGTTAGGTATCAATGTTACTGACATGAAGCATTCGTTGAAGGAGCGCTTCTTTGGCCGCCTGAAGAAGGTGTTCAACAGCCTTCTATCGGGCGGAAACAAGGTGCGCGCTTTCAACAGATGGGTCATGCCGGTATTGATGTACTCTTTCGGCGTACTCAAATGGACTCAAACGGAACTTGACACCCTTGATAGGCGGGTCCGTACACTGCTAACTGCACATCGAATGCATCACCCACGGTCGTCGGTAATGAGACTGTATATGCCGCGAAAGTGTGGAGGTCGAGGCTTGTTAAATGCTAAGACTCCACAATCGCGAGATATGCAGTCTCAGGGAATATTTCCTAGCTGTCGACGTGGGTATGCATCGAAATGTAGTGGCGGTGGACAAGGGACTCACCCCGCTCTCCTTGGCAAATGAGAACTGGCGCAAACCTGCAGTGCTTGACACTAACGATCGCAGGGCGGTATGGCAGAGTAAGGAACTTCACGGACGCTTTTTCTGGGCCTGACGTAAATCAATTAGCGTCCGTAGCCTGGCTACGTTTTGGTGACCGCTTTGGGGAAACCGAAGGTTTTGTCTGTGCAATTATGGACGAAGTTATCATGACGAAAAACTACCGGAGATTTATTGTGAAGGACGGCACGGTTGACATATGTCGGGCATGTCACCGTCCGAGAGAATCAATTCGCCACATTATCTCTGGTTGTTCTCGTCTTGCTAACGGAGAGTACTTGCATAGACACAACCTCGTAGCCAGGATTATCCATCAGCAACTTGCTCTGAAATACTCTCTTGTGGAATCGGAGGTGCCGTACTACAGGTATGTGCCCGACCCAGTTCTCGATAATGGCAGTATCACACTGTACTGGGATCGGTCCATCATCACTGACAGGACTATTCTTGCAAATAAGCCTGATATAGTGGTGGTGGACCGAATCGAGAGGCGTGCAATGATTGTAGATATCACCGTTCCGCATGACGAGATCCTCGTGAAAGCCGAGAAAGATAAACAAATAAAATATCTTGACTAGGCTCGCGAGGTTGTCGACATGTGGGATGTGAATTCGGCAATCATTGTACCGATAGTCGTGTCAGCCAACGGCTTAATAGCCACGAGCCTCAACCAACACCTCAGGAGGCTCTCGTTAGGCAGCTGGATCAAGGGCTTGATTCAGAAAGCAGTACTTCTGGACACGGCTCGTATCGTTAGGAGGTTCCTCTCTTTGGAGCCCTGACCGCCGGTAGCTTGGACCCCGTTCCCGATACCGGTGGGCTACTATTTTTACATTTTTATGTAATTTTATATCTTTGTATTTTAATAATGAGTATAAGGTCATCGTTAGAACATATTTTCCGAAAACTAGAATGGTCAGACTATGGCATAAAAGTAAATGGAGAATTGCTAAACCACCTTCGTTTCGCTGAATCTACTCAGTACTATTGACGAAAGAAGTTTATAAATTGATCACAGTAAACTGGCCTGTAATTGCTGATGTCCAGAGGGTTTGCCTTTTTATAGAGTAAAACGATGTTCGATTGGCACCATAGTGTTTGTACTTGTTCTGTTTTCAATACTAGGTCGAAAAGTTGGGTAGTTACTCTACTAATAAGGGTGCTCCTAATCTTAATGCATCGTTTGTGATTTAATCTGGACCTGAGATTTTTTTTGTCTGGTTGTTGCTCTGCTACTGTTGTTTTGTTCCTGTACGGTGTCATGTAGATCTGAATAGAAGGCTGTTGCGTGTTTGATTGTGTTGTCTCTATCTCTTGTTTCGCCTCTTTCGTCATTCAGCTATTGTGTCCAGTTCGTATGGGTCGATAGGTCCTTAAATGCTCTTTTCGCGCTACGATACTTGGTCATATTTCTTTCGATTACTGATCTTCTGTAGGTTTCCTACTTTTCTCTAATTGCTGTTTATTTATTTGTATAATGTATTATTTGTAACTTATTTATTTTAACAGGGACGCCCGTCGCGAAGAAGCCAAAACTGGACACGCGAAGACCACAACCAAAAGATAAAATCTCAGCCGAGCAAACGAAAACCGAAAATACTCGAAAAATATCATGTGTTCCAAAAATTATGAAGAAATCTCAAAATCGAATGCCCAAACGAGGCCTTAAATTTAAAAAGCCCTTCAGTAAAACACAGCATGGAGTTAATAGCAGAGTAAATAATACTGCTTTAGGTACAAGTAGCCGTAATAATAGTGACAAAGATGATATTAAATGTAACATATCGAAAAAAGGTGTTGACAGTCATGATACAAATAGGTATCGAAGAGCATTTGTCACAGAAAAACGATTCATATGTGATATTTGTCAGCGTAGCTTTAGTAAACAGAGTAATTTAATGGATCATGCTCGTATCCACACTGGTGAGAAACCTTTCAAATGTGATATATGTCAGCGTAGTTTTAGTAAAAAGAGTAATTTAAATGGACACACTCGTACCCACACTGGAGAAAAACCTTTCAAATGTGATATTTGTCAGCGTAGCTTTTGTGCAAAGAGTCATTTAAATGGACACACTCGTACTCACACTGGAGAAAAACCTTTCAAGTGTGATATTTGTCAGCGTAGTTTTAGTCAAAAGAGTACTTTAGTACATCATACTCGTACCCACACTGATGAGAAACCTTTCAAATGTGATAAATGTCAGCGTAGTTTTAGTCAAAAGAGTACTTTAGTACATCATGCTCGTACCCACACGGGTGAGAAACCTTTCAAATGTGACATGTGTCAGCGTAGTTTCAGTTTTAAAAATGCTTTATTCTGTCATATTCGTACCCACACTGGTGAGAAACCTTTCAAATGTGATATGTGTCAGCGTAGTTTTAGTTTTAAAAATGCTTTATTCTGTCATATTCGTACCCACACTGGTGAGAAACCTTTCGAATGTGATAAATGTCAGCGTAGCTTTAGGAAAAAGAGTAATTTAAATGGACACACTTGTACCCACACTTTAGAAAAACCTTTCAAATGTGATATTTGTCAGCGTAGCTTTTGTAAAAAGAGTCATTTAAATGGACACACTCGTACCCACACTGGAGAAAAACCTTTCAAATGTGGTATTTGTCAGCGTAGCTTTAGTAAAAAGAGTCATTTAAATGGACACACTTGTACCCACACTGGAGAAAAACCTTTCAAATGTGATAAATGTCAGCGTAGTTTTAGTCAAAAGAGTTCTTTAGTAAGGCATATTCATACCCACACTAGTGAGAGTCTTTTCAAATGCGATATCTCAGCGTAGTTTTAGTCAACAGAGTACTTAAGTATGTCATGCTCGTACCCACACTGGTGAGAAACCTTTCAAATGTAATATATGTCAGCGTGGTTTCAGGCATAAAAATACTTTAGTAAGTCATATTCGTACGCATTCTGGTGAGAAACCTTTCGAATGTGATATACATCAGCGTAGCTTTAGTGAAAAGATTCAGTTAACAAGACAAATTCGTGTTCACACTGGTGAGAAACCATTCAAATGTGATAAATGTCAGCGTAGATTTGGTCAAAAGAGTAATTTAGTTTATCATATTTGTACCCACACCAGTAATAAACCTTTCAAATGTGATATATGTCAGCGTAGCTTTAGTACAAAGGGTTTTTTAACTAGACACACCTTTATCCACACCGGTGAAAAACGTTTCAAATGTGATGTATGTAAGCATACTGTTACGCGCCAGAATTAATGCCGGGCACATAAAGATAAAAGTTACTACTAGCGCCATCTAGTATCGAGTAGCAGAACTAGTAGAGTCAAGATCCTTCTAGACTTTTCCATGCTAGAACATTCTAGAGTTTTCGATGTCTGGTTGGTCCGGACCGGTATGTACTCGAACTTTTTAGATGTTTCTATACTGGAAGGTTCTGGAATTATCTGCCGACCTATATAAGGCCCGCATAGCCTGCGACCGGGTCAGTATTGAATCTGCGATACAAGCGATAACTTTGAGAGCGAACTTCGACTGCGAATTAAAGTGATCAGTAGTGCAATTGTGATTTATAATTAGTGAGTTTAAAGTTGTAATTAGTGTTGATTAATTAAAGTGTCATTTTGGTTATTTAATCGGCTATTTTTATTGTCACGAACCCTAAGCTCGTAACAATTGGTGTCAGAAGAGTGGATATTTAAACTATGCCGATTCTACCAAAGGACGACATGGAGGGTATCCGTACCCGAAGTCAACGCCAGCAGGAGACGGACCAGAGGCGTTTTGGAGGTGCAACGCCGCAGACGTTGGAGGGCCAGTTGCCGACCATGGAGCCCGGCCCATCCACAGCAGCTCCAGCATCTGCAGCACCAGACTTTGGAGCTCTGATGATGATGCTGCAGGAACAGGCTCGCCGGTTGGAAGAACAGCTCCAGCGTGATAAGGAGGAACAGGCTCGCCGGCAGGAGGAACAGGCTCGCCGGCAGGAGGAACAGGCTCGCCGGCAGGAGGAACAGGCCCGTCGGTTAGAAGAACAGCTTCAGCGTGACAAGGAGGAACAAGCCCACCGACAGGAGGAACAGGCGCGCCGCCAGGAAGAACAGATGCTCCTAATGAAGGACCTTCGCGCGGCCTTCGGGAAAGACATGAAGGAGGTGAAGGAGAAGGTTGCTCAGCATGACAACCGCCTGTCAGAAGCTGAAACCCAGATCAGCAAGTTTAATGACGTCATTGCTGATGTAAAGAAAGAGTTGGGCAACCTTAAAGTAGGGGATGGAATTGCAACTCCCGTAGCTACTACGCCTTCGCTACGTGGATTCAAAGTGCCGCCTTTCGATGGGATATCTTCCTGGTCAGCCTACAAAATACAGTTTGAGGCTGTTATGAAGGCGAACGGCTGGAATAAAAATCAGGCCATGACTGCCCTCACCCTAGGCCTGCGCGACCAGGCCTTAACTGTCCTGGAAGCTCTCGGTAAGGAAGTGACTTACGAGCAGCTCCTTGAGGCGCTGGAAGCCAGATATGGTGACGCTCATCTGGAACACGTGTTTCGTGCGCAGCTCAAGGATCGCGTGCAACGTAGCAGTGAAAACCTGCAGCAGTGGGCCCTTGAAGTAGAAAAGCTGGTCCGTAAAGCATACCAGTCTGTACCTGCGCTCATTGAAGGGAACCTGGTGCAGGCATTCATTGATGGCATCCGCGACCTTGAGGTTAGAGCTGCTGTGAGGCTTGGGCACCACGGGACGCTTAAGGACGCCTTGGCTCATGCACTAGAGGTGGAAGCTGTGCGGCAGGATCACCGGTCCCATCGTGTCAGAGAGGTTGCAGCGGCTACAGTTCGCGACCGTGTTAAAGGATACAGCCCTAGGTGCTATGGCTGTGGGGAAAGGGGCCACCTTCGATCCAGTTGCCCTAAGCGAACTGCAGATAGGGAAGATAACCGATCTCCAGAGGGTAGGGCGGCTAACGGCACCACCGCTCAGCAACAGCAGGGAAACGAGTAAAAGCCAGGACTGCGGGGCGGGTGCTGGCTGATATTCAAAGAGCCCCAAGGATTTCGATCTCACAAACCCACGATGGGAATAGCCTAATCATCAAGGGCGAGGTCAACGGAACGCCATGTAAGCTGACTATTGACACTGGAGCCTCACGCACGGTTGTCAGTTCCCAACTTGTAAGTCGGTTCCTTGGGGACTCCGCATACAATCGAGAGCGCATTAATTTGGTAACAGCCACCGGTCAGCGCATACCCGTCCGAGGAGAGAAAGAGATGGAGTTGAAACTAGGCAACAGAATCTACTTGCATAATGTTGTCGTGGCTGATATAATGGACGATTGCATCCTGGGCCTAGACTTTATGAGGAAGAATTGTTGTGAGATCGACGTTAATCAAGGAGTTTTGAAATGTGGACAAGAAGAACTTTTCATGGAAGGGGCTTTACCAGGAAATGTGTACAGCCTAAAGAAAATTGTCCTTCCTCCGAGATCGGAAACGATTGTGCCGGTCAGTCTTCCTCGGAATCCTGGGCAGACTCATCGTTGTGTACTCGTGGAAAGGGTAAACAATGACCTTCCATGGAAAGTGGCACGAACTTTGGTCAGAGCCACCGACATCTCAGGGGTACGCGTGCTGAACCTTTGCGATACGGATCAGATGATAGAAAAAGGCACGCTGATTGGTACTTGCGAGGAGGTGGATTGGCTGCGTCGATGCCAAAATCTATCGACCGGTACCCTAAGAAAGGATGCACAAACGAGAGTGACCACACTTTTAGAAGACTGTCGCAGCGCTCTGTCTCACAATGAAATGATCAAAGCGAAGAGGATGTTACTCAAGTACGCCGATGTTTTCTCTTCAAACGATGCTGACATCGGGAAGACAGGCTTAGTTCAACACAAAATAAACACAGGAGAAGAATTGCCTATCCGTCAGCGGCCAAGGAGATTGCCGGTAGCACGTGAAAAGGAAGTGGAAACCATGATTGAGGGAATGGTGAAGGATGGTGTCATAGAACCTTCATCAAGCCCATGGTGTTCTCCTGTAGTGCTGGTAAGAAAGAAGGACGGCAGCATGCGGTTTTGTGTTGACTATCGTCGTCTGAATGACGTGACAAAGAAGGACAGCTACCCTTTGCCAAGAATTGACGACACGCTGGACATGCTTACTGGAGTGAAGTGGTTTAGCACACTAGACCTAAAAAGTGGCTACTGGCAAGTTGAAATCGACCCTAAGGACAAGGAGAAAACTGCATTCTCGACAGGAAAGGGTCTGTGGCAATTTAAAGTTATGCCGTTTGGATTGTGCAACGCTCCTGCAACGTTTGAAAGGTTGATGGAACTTGTACTAACCGGGTTAATTGGTGATGCCTGTCTTGTCTACTTGGATGACATCATCATCGTAGGTCGTACGTTTGAAGAACATCTTCAAAACCTGGAACGCGTGCTCATGAAGATCCAGAGTGCTAACCTCAAGTTGAGTCCTAAGAAGTGTTCACTTTTCAAACGGCAAGTTAGCTTTTTGGGATACGTAGTGTCGGAAGAAGGTATCCGCACGGATCCAGAGAAAATTGTCGCAGTCAAGGATTGGCCAGTTCCAAAAGACAAAACGCAGGTCAGAGCATTTTTGGGTTTGTGCTCCTATCATCGGCGATTTGTCAAGAACTTTGCAGATATAGCCAAACCCTTGCACAAGCTAACCGAGGAGAAGCGACATTTCTGCTGGGATGAAAGTTGCGACATCGCCTTCCAGGAGCTAAAGGACCGTCTCTGCAAAACACCTATTTTGGGGTATCCTGATACGGGCAAGGAATTTATAGTTGACACAGACGCAAGTGACATAGGACTTGGCGGTGTATTATCTCAACGGAATGGCGATCAAGAGGTTGTGATAGCGTACTTCAGCAAGTCATTGTCGAAACCTGAAAGGAATTATTGTGTAACGAGACGGGAACTGCTTGCTGTGGTAAAGTCATTGCAGCATTTTAGCAAATATTTGCTGGGGCGAAAATTCCACATACGAACTGACCATGCTGCACTTAAATGGCTATTGCAGTTTAAACATCCAGAGGGACAAGTTGCAAGATGGATTGAACTACTGCAGGAATACGACTTTGAGATTGAACATCGCAGCGGAAGAACTCATGGCAACGCAGATGCATTGTCAAGAAGACCTTGCTCTGAAGACTGCAAACATTGTACTAGGCAAGAGGGTAAAGAAGTCGTACCTGTGAGAATGCTCAAGACAGATCTCAGCAACAAGTGGAAGGAAAGCCTACAACTTGCACAGCAGGAAGATTCGGACATCAGGCCGATTCTGGAGTGGATGAAGGCCAGTGCTCCTAAGCCAACGTGGAGCGACGTCTCAGCGATGAGTTCGATCACAAAAAGCTATTGGGCCCAATGGGACAGCTTGGTATTTCAGGATGGAGTTCTGTGCCGTAAATGGGAAAATGCTCGGGGAGACAGCTGTCATTTGCAAATGGTTGTCCCTAAAGCTAAAGTACCGAATGTTCTAGAGCTGTACCACAACGGTTGTTCAGGAGGCCATATGGGAGTTAAACGGACTCTACACACAATTTACCCACTCAACCAGAAAAAACACCTCCACCTTCATCATTTGTAAGCCAGCGGTATAAACGTCGATTGGATGAGATTACAAGAGAGGATTTTGAGGAATTTAAAGACGACATCCGTAAAATGCTCGCTTCTTTTAAGACCAATTATGATAACATAGAACAGACATTATCAAATATTGAGAAGAGCATCACATTCAGTAGTGATCAACAGATTGAGATGCAAGCTAAGATAAAAACATTGGAGGAAGAGTGTAAAATCAATCAGTCTAACATTATTTTCTTACAAGAAAAAGTTGAAGACCTACAAAGATGCTCTAACTTAACGACTATCGAATTGAGAAATATTCCTAAAAAAGTCAAAGAGGGTAAACAAGATCTTCTGACCTATGTCTCCAATATTTTTAAAAATCTTAATATTAATTTTCATAACTCTAATGTCCGTGATATCTACCGTATTCCCGGGAAACCCGACACCAAAAAACCAATAGTGGTTAAATTGTCTGATTTATATCTGAGAAATACCTTAATTAGCGCCGCAAAATCGTATAACACCGATCATCCATCAAAAAAACTGAACCTGAGTCACGTAGGTCTTGCGGGTAGTGATCCTATCTACTTGGCCGAGAACCTTACTGATAACGCAAGGAAGCTTTTTTATCATGCAAGAGAGCTTAGAAAATGCAACAAAATTAAATACTGCTGGACAACGGACGGGAAGATTTTAATAAAAAAAGGTGACGGCGAACCAACTATTGTGCTTAAGTCAGTGACACAAGTCGAACAATTAAATAATCAAATATGACTACCCCGCTTATTAAATTATGTTGTTATTAGTACTTATAATGATTGCATGTTTTTATTTTACTTTTACCTTACGCACGAACTAATAACTATGAATTCACCTATGTTCACTTGTTTAGCTAAGTGGCTTTATGTTTATTGTCATTTTATTGTAATTATGTTTTGCACACCTACTGTTATGTTATGCACACATACTGTTTACTTACAACAATCAACTACTTACACAAACACAACACAACACACGCATCCTAACAAACTCATAAAAAAACATAAACTCACGCTTTTTTCCCATGAGGGTGGGCAGAAAGTGCAAAACACTTACTACTACGATCTTTTTATAATAACACATCGTTCCATATTAAAATTACCTATTCCTATGCTGTTCG
The DNA here is from genome assembly GCA_947386135.1 of Melanchra persicariae. Lineage (NCBI taxonomy): Eukaryota > Metazoa > Arthropoda > Insecta > Lepidoptera > Noctuidae > Melanchra > Melanchra persicariae. Next base: position 2,672,877 of record OX376672.1, read on the forward strand.
TAAACGAGACTTGTTTCAACAAATCAATATTTTTCTACCTGCAAATACTGATGTGCGCATTAAAATACCCACCAACGAAGGATGGCTGAATTTACAAAGAATTTTAACAATGACTTAGACTCTTTTACTGTTGCAAAATCAGCGACATGTGAAATAGAGGACTGCAAAAACCTGTTACAAAATCCTAAAACTTCACTAAAGATTATTACACAAAATATACGCAGTATCCACCGTAACCTGCCTGGTTTTCAAACGTTATTATCTAGATCTAATATCGAGTGGGATATTATTGTAATGACTGAGTGCTGGCTGACTCGTAACCCTAGCATTCCTTTAATTGACGGTTATTCATCTTTTTCCACTACTAGAAATCGTACACAAAATGAAGGTGTGGTGATTTATTGTAAGAACACTGATTTGTCTATGATTGATGAGCCAGAATGCTCTGACGCGAACATTCTCGTACTACAAGCCAATCCAGACACCATTTTAATTGCCATTTATCGTCCTCCAAGCAATAAAAATATTGAAAACTTTATAATCTCTCTCAATGAATGCCTTCATAAATATTCGACGTTTAAGAACGTAGTATTGGTTGGTGATATCAACATTGATATTGCGCTCGGTACCCAGGATAAAAGATCTTCCACTTATCTTGATATGATTGCGTTTCACGGCTTACTTCCAGCCCACACAATTCCTACTCATAGTCGTACATGTTTAGATCATATAATATTGAAAACAAGACTGACTGCACATTGCTATGTGGCACAGACATCTATTACTGATCATGATTCCGTCATACTATTCATGGACACTAAATCTAAGCAACCTATTAAGAAAACATACTATCGTATCGATTCCGAAGGATTGAACGAAAGTATCCAAAGTATGGATTTTACTCCTGTATATAACATGAATGATGTTAACGTAGCAGCAGATTTTTTCATAGGATTGCTCTCTAATGCGATACAAAATAACACACACACCATTAAAAGCTCCGTACGCAAAAGAATACTTAAGCCCTGGATAACTAAGGGACTTTTAAAATGCATGCGAAACCGCGACAAACTTTATATTAAATCAAAGAAAAATCCTAAAAATGAAATTATTCAATGCACATATCGAAGATACAAGAATTTTTGTAGTAATATTTTAAAGAAGGCAAAGCTTGACTATGAAAAAGATATGATTAAGAAAGCCGGAAATAACAACAAGAAGTTGTGGGAAACCATTAAAAATATTACATATACCTCTAAGAAAAAGGACAAGCCAACACAATTAATTTGTCCCATGAATCCGTCAGCTTCAGTCAATGGGATAAACTCGTTTTTTGCGGGAGTTGGTAAATCCTTGGCTGAAAAAATTACAACTAATAAAACTAATACACCACACAACACTAGTTCATCTCAAACAACGAATGCTTTCGTTGATTCAATGGTGCTTCTACCTACAGACGAATTTGAAATAAAGTCATTGGTATCTAACCTCAAGAATGATAGTGCGGTGGGGGTTGATAAGATCTCAGGTAGCTTTTTAAAACAATTCGCTGACGTTATTGTTCCTCCCTTAACTTTTATATGTAACCTTTCATTTACAACTGGTGTGTTCCCTTCTGCTTTTAAAAAGTCTCAAATAGTCCCGGTTTTCAAGAGTGGGGATAGATGCTGTGTCAATAATTATAGACCTATTTCCATCCTCCCAACACTATCTAAAGTAATGGAGCGACTAATGAATATCAGACTTGTTAAGTTTTTGGAAACAAATCAGCTGTTGTCTCCATCTCAATTTGGTTTCCGCGCACATAAATCAACTTCTGATGCTGTTCATCAACTGACGGAATTTATAATATCTAAGCTTGACAATAAGAAAAAGATCTTAGCCATCTATCTGGATTTAGCCAAAGCATTTGACACAGTGTCTGTCCCCATCTTGATAAATAAGCTAGAATACTTGGGAATTAGAGGTTTGCCACTGGAATTGTTAGAGAGTTATCTGAAGGGCAGAACACAGGTTGTTAGAATGGATGTCTGGACCAGTGATGAACTGCTGATTGAATATGGCGTCCCACAAGGCAGTATCCTTGGCCCGACCTTGTTTTTAGTTTACATAAACAACCTTTGTAACACAAATTTGACCAATGGGAAAATAATTACTTTTGCCGATGATACTGCATTACTTTTTTATGGTGACACGTGGGAAGATGTTTTTAGACACGCTCAAAATGGGTTCAACCAAGTGTCTAAGTGGCTTAATGACAACATCCTCACCTTAAATGTCGACAAGACTAAGTACATGACCTATACACTCAGAAAGCAAGACCTACCAAACCTTGCCCTTATCTCGCACAGTTGCAACTTACCATCCAACGATGCATGTAATTGTAAGTGTTTGTCAAAAACCAACAGTTTTAAATATTTGGGTGTCGTAATTGATAGCCAACTAAATTTCCAACACCACATTGATGCCCTAGTACCTAGAATTCGAAAACTTATTTACATATTTAAATCTCTTCGCCACATTGCTGACGCTTCCTTAATTAAATCTGTTTATCTTGCATTGTGCCAATCTTTGCTGTCTTATTGTATAACTTCTTGGGGTGGAGCACCTAAAACTTGCCTTCTGAAACTTGAGAGAGCCCAAAGAGCCGTATTAAAAGTAAGTTCTTTCCTACCCATACGATACCCTACGGTTGATCTGTATCAGCGCTGTAAGGTTCTGACTGTTAGGCAGCTTTTTATTCTCCTGACCGTTATTAAGAAGCACTCGGAACTGTCTTACGACCCCAAAACAACCTTGGGTAAGAGGAGAACCACAGACGTCTGCACGACAAATAGATATAAATTGAGTCTGTCGCATAATTTTTACGGTTTCCTGGGTCCATATTTGTATAATAAAATTAACAAACAGTTATTAATTTATCCTCTTTCTAGAGCAGAATGCAAGAAAAAAGTTTGCTCGTGGCTACAAGGCACTGATTACAATGCAACAGAAGGTTTATTGAAACCCTTAAGGTAAAATTTAATGGTAAGGAACGAATTAAATTTAACACACGTGCCCATCACACCATCACTCACACTCACTCACACACACACTTTCTCACTCTCATTCTCACACATACTCACACCACAATCCATATTTAAGTCACTTTTGCCGTAGGGATTGTTTTAGTTTTTAATTTACCTTTTTGTTATTTTGTTTTATTATGTACCACCTGTATGTTACTTTAATACAGTCATTAGTCATAAGTAAGTTGTCCAATTGGAGGGTAACCCTGGTGATCTGTAATACAGGTTTTACCTACAACAGACACCAGTCTCTATTACGTGTTACAATGACTTTGTACTGTGTTTGTGATTATGAGAAAACAATAAAGAATATTATTATTATTATATTATTATTATTATTCAGCGACTACATCCGATGCAAGCATTTTAAATAAATTAATTGATGGTGCGAACAGTGTTTTTAATTGGTTTTTCCAAGAAGGTGATGTTCTCATTTTGGATAGAGGTTTCCGAGATGCCGTACCAAACGTAGTCTTGTGGCTATGATGCCCATATGCCTAAATCGGTTTCAAGGGGCGAAACTCAATTAACAACGGCTGACGCCAATAAGTCTCGATTAGTGACGATTTGTCGATGGGTCGTGGAAGTAGTAGCTAGCTTCAAGAGAGATTTTAAGATTTTCAGGCAAGATTATTTTAACAGAGCTCTGCCTCACATGCAGGACGATTTTAGGAATGCCGCGGCCATCACAAATGCTTTCCACGACCCAATCACTGATAATGTTAATGCTTCTGGTTTTATGGAGAGAATTAATAATAGAGTCAATATTGAAAACTGTCTCGCACAGTATGTCATTGACTATAATCTTAATAGCCGGCGGATTCCGTTTCAAAGTATGTCTGAGTAAGTCCGAGTTACCTGATGTAAGAGAATTTCCAAGGTTGTCTGAGGAAGAACTTGTTATGTTTGCGTTAGGAACGTACCAAATAAAACTAGCCAGGAGTTATTATAGTGAACACGCTCGTAATGGCGTATATACAATAGAAGTGTACAGAGAAAATGATGATTTGAATAATCTTTTAAATAATTATAATATAACTGGTAATAACTTCTGGCTATTAAGAGGTAAAGTCCAATCTAGGCATACCCGAAGCCGAATTTATCATACATATATACTTGTAAACTCAGACCACCTTGGGTTGGAGGCTTTAAATCATTATTATTGTTCGTGTAAGAGTGGTAGACGTACTTTGGGCACATGTGCTCATGTAATGTCTATAGTATGGTTTTTGGCATATGCGCGGTACGAAAATATTGACCATCCAGCACAGTTTTTAGACAGTATTGTAATAGATGAAAATGATCTATAATACGCATTCTATATTACCATCTGTGCAGAATAGTGATTCATGAATAACATTTAAAATAAATTGTTCGAAAATAAACAATTATTAAATAATTATGTCGTTTTTTTAATTCATTATTCATCTATTTATTTAGTGAATCCTTATAACAACATTTTTAACAAGCAGAAACAATATACAAAAAAAAAATTGGTGCAAGCGAAAGTGTATTGTTGCAGTATTATATAACGTCGAATTACTCTGTAACTGTGGGTTGGAATTTGATTCGCATTTGCACACATAGTTAGTCCAACAGTATTAACCCACCAACAAAGAGTCAACCCTGGGGGCAGCAATTTTTTTTTTGGTCCAGTGCCCATACTAATTTGGTCATTCTCCTTTGGTAGAGAATTACGGCTGCCTGCTGACCTGATTACCGGAATACCACCTGATGCCCCACGCAGTATAACCGATTATGCGAATGACTTGCGGAACAAAATGAATGACATTTATGAGCACGTCAGACAATCGGGTCAGCAAATGTCTGAAAAGATGAAAACTCGTTATGACCGCAAAATGAACAATAAAGGATTCGACGAAGGTTCACTAGTGTGGTTGCACAATCCAGTTCGCAGCAATGGGAAATCTCCTAAGCTTCAAGCTAAATGGGACGGGCCATACCGGATTGTGACGAAAATCAATGACGTAACCTACCGCATACAGAAAGGTACAAGAAGTGCTCCTAAGATCGTTCATGTGGATCGACTGGCGCGTTATTATAGGGCTGATAATGCTCGGGACGAGCATGTCTTAGGAGGGGGCAGTGTTACGCGCCAGAATTAATGCCGGGCACATAAAGATAAAAGTTACTACTAGCGCCATCTAGTATCGAGTAGCAGAACTAGTAGAGTCAAGATCCTTCTAGACTTTTCCATGCTAGAACATTCTAGAGTTTTCGATGTCTGATTGGTCCGGACCGGTATGTACTCGAACTTTCTAGATGTTTCTATACTGGAAGGTTCTGGAATTATCTGCCGACCTATATAAGGCCCGCATAGCCTGCGACCGGGTCAGTATTGAATCTGCGATACAAGCGATAACTTTGAGAGCGAACTTCGACTGCGAATTAAAGTGATCAGTAGTGCAATTGTGATTTATAATTAGTGAGTTTAAAGTTGTAATTAGTGTTGATTAATTAAAGTGTCATTTTGGTTATTTAATCGGCTATTTTTATTGTCACGAACCCTAAGCTCGTAACAATACTTTTAGTCAAAAGAATAATTTAGTTTGTCATATTCATACCCACACTGGTAAGAAATCTTTCAAATGTGATATAGGTATGTCAGCGTAGTTTTAGGGAAAATTGTACTTTAGTATGTCATGCTCGTACCCACACTGCACAGTGGTTCCGCGCCCTAAGAGAGGCGGTCATAGGGTTTCGCGAAGGTAATGACTCGTTATCAATACTAAATATTATCATTATGCTTTTTTGTAATACTTTATGTTATAATAAAATGAAAAAACCGAATTAATGTCAAAAAACTTATTTTATTACAATAAATCATGCATTTATTATACTTGACGAAATACATACCAATATACAATAAACGAATTGGAACTACATACATTTTGATAATAAAAATGAAGTAAGTACCTAATTATTAAGTAACTAGAAACACAGAAATGGACAAAACATATATTATTTATTTGTAATAGTTACATAGGACAACAAATTTAACACCTCTTTAGATAGAATAGACTTCTTCTTCCGTGCTAACCTTCTTTCCGTGATTAACTCTTGCGATGGATAACACCGCTTCTTAGCTTCCAACGCTTGGATACGATGGTAGGTAATGCATTCGGTGATTTTGCATTAATGAAGTCTTTCACCATAAGATACTGATGTTTAGTCAGTATAGTCTCATTTATGAGAGACAAGATTTCATCAGTGTTGAAATTTAAAGAAGCGGCGTTAGATCGACTTGAATCATCCAACAAAGAATTTACCGCGGAACTTTCTACTTTACTAACTCTGCAAGCCTGCGGCGTTTCGATCTCTTGCTACACTCCTCAAAATCCTTTCTGTGCTGATGCTGTTGAGTGCTCGTCGAAGCCTCTGCTGTTGGCCTTGAGTGTCGTGGCTCCCTACTGCTGCACAAGTCGACAAAACGCAAATTTCAATTTCGTTCAGCCAGTCTCCGTACTTAGAGACCTTGCGAGAATAATTGCGAGAGACTTGCTTCCAAATAGCTACAAATCTAGTACAAAGACTAGCAACTCTTTTTTCTAAGTCAACAGCAATCAAATTCTAAACATCAGGCAGCAACTGTATCAGGGCTTGAAAAACTCGACGCCACCGTTGCAGTTCAGAATTGCTATCTACACTAATATTATAAAGAGGAAAGATTTGTTTGTTTGTTTGTTTGTTTGTTTGTTTGTTTGTTTGTTTGTTTGTTTGAAATGAATAGGCTCCGAAACTACTGGACCGATTTGAAAAATTCTTTCACCAGTAGAATCCTACATTATCAGAGATGGACATAGGCTATAGAATATTATCAAAAAAGTTAGGGATCCGTATGAAAACTTCGATAATGTGACCCAAGGTGTGAGAAAAAATCCTTATATCGCGTACGCTGCGGAATCTATTGACAATAGAGCAAAGTGATATACTACAGTTTTATAGAGGTCATCAATATCTACAAAAAAGTCCGCAATACCATATGTCTAACTATTATGGATAAGTCACCATGACCGCTTTTTGTTAATATTAGTCAAGCAAATCCCATGGTGAAATAAAAAATGGTGATTATAGTACCATGATATTAATCCTTATCCATTTAAATGGTTTGATAATTAAGGTTGATTATGTCCGTGTAAATTACACTTTAAATCATTCAAATCGGACCTTTCGTTCAAAAGTTACGACGGTAATAAACATGCTCGGAGTAAGAAAAATGTCGCGGCTTGAGCGAACTGGGGAGAATCGTATCAATGCTTGGTCCGATGAAGTTGAAACACCACGGCATTTAAATGTTTTCGATAAAACAATAAGAATATCAAATGTTTGGATTTTTCGAAAATCAACTAGGTACATACATAATAAGGGGTGAAGCAGGGGTGAATAAGTTTTTAGGGGAGGAAATTATAGCTTGCTTCAATTTACGTCAGAATTCTATGAATAAACTAAAAGTGGGATAATTGAAACAGATCATGTACCTAACAATTTTTGCATAATCAACCCCTGACGGGCTGAACGGGGTGAACAGTTGCGCTGAACCAATGATGAGAATCGTTGTGCTTAATTTTCCAAAACTAACCTTTATAAGGGGATATGTATAGGGGCGTTGCAGTTTGTGGAGTACCTACTATCCCCACGCGGACGAAGTCGCGGGCGAAGTGCTAGTCTTTAATAGACAGCCAAGTATCTAGTACAAGTGTTCGGGCGTCTTCGACAACCTTCAACTGACGTCGGGCAGCGGCGCGGAGGCGGCGGGAGGCGCGGGCGCGCGCGACGTGGGGCCTGGGATCCCGTCACTTCGCTACCGGACTCCAACGACGATACGCGCGCGTACTCACCAATATTATATTGTATCTTACTCGAGACTCGAATACAGTTTATTCATACAGTCCACTGCTATCATTTTAAAAGTCCTGAGATAGGTCCCTAACAAATGGTCCTTCGAGCCGGATCTTGGATGAATAGCATTTGTTAGGGACCTATCTAAGGACTTTATAAGAAAGAACACTCAATACCAGAACCTAAAACAAAACAAAAAACATTTAAATGTGGATCAAAAACAATACATATTTCGTAGCAATTGCTACGCGCCCAAGCGCTCGGCGTAGACCCTGGCTGCACCTTACAGCTGCAACATGCCGCAAATACATTTATTAAAATCTGTTAGTAGAGATTTTAAGCAAAATTTTTATACCTTATTCAATGGCACAAGTAGATACAAACATAAGTAATAGCTTCAACATAAAAAATACAGAAATAAATACGTAAGAAATGCTGCGGCGTAGCACTCTATTTAAAAAAAAAATGGATTGAAAATGCAAAATAGTAAAGTTAATTCATAATACATACCGGTAACTTGAATGTCCATTGTAAAATAACAGGTCACAAACTCAGACCAACAAAAAAAGGTAGACAGCGCACCGCGAACATCCAAAGTGAAGCCACAAAACCGTGCTCCTTCAAATAAATACACAAGCTCACGCACACACCTACACTAAAACCATGCTCATCGCTCTTAGTACGTCACGAGCCGTCGTCTAGAAAACATTAATAGAAAAATATAATGATGCCTTCCCTGTGTAGTAAAAATTTGTAAAAACAATAGCTAAACACATAAAAAGTCTCACGGAATCACTTTTCACTTGTAAGTACTTGAAATAACATCGTTTTATGATAAATTTCACTTGTAAGTACTTGAAATAACATCGTTTTATGATAAATTAACTATGGTTACTTGCAACAAAAACGTCAACAAACGAAAGCAGTGACATGTGCGAGGGCTGCCATAATATGATTTAAAATTTCCCCATTCGATTAAACAAATTTTAATGATTTCTTTCTTCGAGTTATATTCCTATTTTCTTTTTTTTTTAATGTACTAAATATTTTAGATTTGATGTTTTTCAACACATTTGCGAGAAAACTGTACAATAGGTTATGAAAAAAACTTTTTGTTTTTCGATAACAGTCGGAAAGTCGCAACAATCTTTGACGTTTCTAATATGAAAATAGCCCGAAATTGAAAACGGAACTACATCTTTAGTCTAATTTTCTCTTTAGTATTTCTACCAAAGAGAAAATGAGACGAAATATGCTTTTTTTTGTTCATGATAAATAATAAATAATATTTATTTTGTAAGTAGGTTAAACATAACACTTACACGTCAATGTTAGTTACCTATGTTTTATCTTGATATTACCTACTTTTTCTTTAGTCAGTGATTTTGTTATGGTGCAGGTGATCTTTTTGAATTTTATGAAGTTGATTGAAAATATAATTCCCTATTTATTTCAAAACAATTAATATAATTACTCATACCTACGAATATGTTATAACTTACGCTTCGACAACCTTTTATAACTTATAATTGAATGTACCTACCTACTTAAGTAGGTAGGCATGTGTGATGTAATTTTTTTTTAGGTATAGCTCTTTTAACAAAATTAAGTTACAATACCATACTTAACAATATCTTAGTTGTGCTGACTTGCACAATATTAGCTAACCCATAAAAAATTATTTCCCAAGTTATAGGGAAAAAAAATAAAAAATGGCAACCCTTCGAGACACACATAGATAAAAAGATGGCTTCACTTTTGATGTTCGCAGTGCGCTGTCTACCTTTTTTTGTTGGTCTGAGGTAGGTAAGTACCTCAGACCAACAGAAAAAGGTAGACAGCGCACCGCGAACATCAAAAGTGAAGCCACAAAACCGTGCTCCTTCAAGTAAATACACAAGCTCACCCACACACCTACACTAAAACCATGCTCATCGCTCTTAGTACGTCACGAGCCGTCGTCTAGAAAACATTAATAGAAAAATATAATTATGCCTTCCTGTGTAGTAAAAATATGTAAAAACAATAGCAAATCACATAAAAAGTCTCACAGAATCACTTTTCACTTGTGAGTACTTGAAATAACATCGTTTTTATTATAAATTAACTATGAATTTTAGGTTACTTGGAACAAAAACGTCAACAAACGAAAGCAGTGACATTAAGTGTGAGGGTTGCCATAATACGATTTAATATTTCCCCATTCGATTAAACAAATGTATATGATTTCTTTCTTCGAGTTATATTCTTATTTCCTTTTTTTTTAATGTATAAAATATTTTAGATTTGAAGTTTTTCAACGCGAGAAAACAGTACAATAGGTAATGAAAAAAACTTTTTGTTTTTAGATAGTCGGAAAGTCGCAACAATCTTTGACGTTTGTAGTATGAAAATAGCGCGAATTTGCAAATGGAACTACATCTTTCGTCTTTTCCTCTCCTTAAATTGAGAAGAAAGTATTGTGCAAAAGCGCTTCCAAGTAGGTTCAATCATTCAGCTATATTTTATTCTCGTACTTATTTATACTCCTATAAGTAAATTAAAAAAAAACTGTAAAGGATACGTAGAACAATGACGTGTAAATGTTAAACATAACATTTACACGTCATTGTTCTGTTGTTATGTTTTATCTTGATATTACCTACTTTTTCTTTAGTCAGTGATTTTGTTATGGTGGTCTTTTTTAATATATTAAAGTTGATGAAAAATATGATTACCTATATTATTTTAAAACAATTTACATAAAGACTTACGCTTGTTACGCTTCGACAACCTTTTATAATTGAATGTGCATGTGATGTAAAAAATTGTTTATTAGGTATAGATCTTTCTAAAAAATTAAGTTACAATACCATACTCAACAATATCTTACTTGTGCTGACTTGCACAACATTAGCTTACCCATAAAATATTATTTCCCAAGTTATAGGGAAAAAATAAAAAATGGCAACCCTTCGAGACACACATAGATACAAAGATGGCTTCATCTTTGAAGTTCGCAGTGCGCCATCTACCTTTTTTTGTTGGTCTGAGGTCACAAACAAGTTCAAACTTGAAAACACGCGTCGCGTCTTAGGATAATTAGCGCTTGATGATAACACGGTTGATGACTAATAACATGTGTTTACTTCCGATGCCAAAAAAGGAATGTTGCGAACAATTCTTATTAGGGTACAATAGATTGCAAAACCTTTTGTACCCTCAGGTAGTATGACAACTAGTGGGTAACTGAACCAGATATCATGGCATAGCTCAATCATTGCCATTGGAGGCCTATGACCTACTACCTGCGAGACCACTGTGCACTGGTGAGAAACCTTTTAAATGTGATAGGTATATGTCAGAGTAAGTAGTTTCAATCGAAAGTTAAATTTAGATAGACATATTCTTGTTCACTCTGGTGATAAATCTTTTAAATGTGAGATATGTCAGCGTAGCTTTAAACTTGAGAGTCGTTTAAGTAAACATATTCGTGTTCACACTGGTGAGAAACCATTTAAATGTGAGATATGTGAGCAAAGTTTTAATCGTAAAAGTCATGTTATAAATCATATTCGTATACACACTGACGAGAAACCTTTCAAATGTGAAAAGTGTCAGAGTAGTTTTAATCGCAAGACTCATTTAACGTATCACATTCGTACACACAAGTGAGAAACCTTTGAAATAAGAGATGTTTTCTGTTTTTTTTATACGTCCCCTCGTCTCCGCAGGGAACAAATCTACACATATTATGTAGTTTGTTGGTGTGGTAGATTTGTATAAGACTTATATAATAAATATCATATTAATATGGTGTTTCAATAAAATCAGTTGAAAATCAAATTAAATGTTTATTTTTAATGTTATTTGGAACTAGCTGCCTCCCGCGGCATCGCTCCCGTCAACTGGCTACCTACCTTTTTTTTTGTATTATTGATAGGCACGCGCTTGACCGCTATTTCACCTGATGGTAAGCGATGATGTGGTCGAAGATGGAGCACGCTTGCCTAAAAGTAACCTATTCACTCTTGACTTAAAGACTCCCAGGTTGTAGGTATCAGGAAACACAGACTCTGGCAGGGAATTCCACTCCTAAGCTGTACCTACGCAATGAATGCCACCTAACCTATCCTCCTCCTACCCTTCATCTACCCTACACGTCCCTAACCAGCCCATAAATACTATGACATGTTTCAGGTCTCCTGGTACTTGTGAATCTGTAGTACTAAGGCAGCAGCGGCTCTGAATTTCCACTTCCTCCTCAGTCTTCATTAATCCATGCCACTTACCGGGATGAAACTCCTACTAATATTATAAAGGTGAAATTTTGTATGTTTGTATGTTTGTGTAACAATCAGGCAAAAACGGCTGAAGGGATTTATATGAAATTTGGCACACATGTAGTTCATATCCTGGAATAAAAAATAGGCTACTTTTTATCCCGGTAAGTGGCATGGATTAATGGAGACTGAGGAGGAAGTGGAAACTCAGAGCCGCTGCTGCCTTAGTACTTCAGATTCACAAGTACCAGGAGACCAGAAACACGTCATAGTATTTTTGGGCTGGTATAATTATGTAGGTAGGGAAGGTGTAAGGTAGGTGTAGGCTAGGTGTAGGCTAGGTGTAAGGCAGGTGTAGGGTGGGTGTTTCCTGAGTAAAAAATTTACAATACAAATCAGGAAACCTTGCTGTTTCCGATATTCACGCGGGCGAAGCCGCAGCTGGTAGAAGCTAGTCCTACTAATATTATAAAGGTGAAAGTTTGTATGTTTGTATGTCTGTGTAACAATCAGGCAAAAACGGCTGAAGGGATTTGGATGAAATTTGGCACACATGTAGTTCATATCCTGGAATAAAAAATAGGCTACTTTTTATCCCGGTAAGTGGCATGGATTAATATTAATCATAATAATAGATTAATAGTAATCCGTGGTCTGGCTGTCAAGTTAACTGTCACCAAAAAATTTCATCCCGCATATTTTGGAATAATTTAAATAAAAATTGACTAGAAAATGTCCATAATAAAAGATATATCAAAGAAAAAAAATATATATTACCATAATGCAGCTCAATAGAAAGAAATTTGGAATAAATTAAATACATGTTGACATGCTGACAAGAAGCCGGGCACGAGCACAATCCGCACTACCATCATCTTCGGGTTCGTCGCTCAGCTCCGCCTCGCAGCCGCCGGGACCTGCGCCAGCCGTGAGTTCTGAGATTCCGGTTGCTGCAGTTGCGTCGAGCTCGAGCGACGAATACTTCTCGCCACCGACGACACCACCACCTGCGCGTCGCGGTGGAGGAGGCCGACCTCCGACCAGCTTGGGACCTCGAGGCCCGCCGGCCTCTGACAGGGTCCCCGCTATCGGTGGAAGTGTGCAGCGCATGCGATGGACACAATCGGTAAACGAAAATGTCATGCGCTCATACTTTGGGGCTACAGAGGGGGGAACTAACCTGACTGCGTACCGTGGTCGGATGCTCTCTCTGTTTCAGGTACTTGAGCCAGCTATCAACGTTTCAGCCCAACGATTGTCGGATCAGGTGCGGGTCATCCAGCGTAACCGTATGTTGGATGACGCCATACTTGATAGACTGCGTCTGGAATCACGGAGCAGCCGCGTCTCACCTGCTTCACCACTGGTCGCGGTGCAAACACAACCCAGTGTTTCACCGCGACCCGACTACGTTGATGAAGAAGACGATGACGGGGCTATATCCGTGAGTACCCAATGCAATGAGCGATTGAGGAGCGCTTTGGAGGATGCTTTCCGGGAGTATCGCTCCACACCGCCTGAGCTTAGGCCTCGGCTACCTCGTTTGCCCATGCATAAGAAAAATAAGGCACTGGTGTGTGCTCTAGATTCGCTGCTAGCAAGTTGTTTTGATAGCAGCGAAGATCTCGCCGATACCCACTCGATCTTTTACTGTGCGGCTGCAGCGGCATGTCGTGTAGCTCATGTCAGATTTTCTAACACTGACAGACCTACACGACCAGCTATACCAGCTTGGCAGTGCAGGATCGAGCGTCGTATCGGTGAGGCTAGAGCACTCATCGGCAAACTAATCTGCTTCAGGAAGGGCAACACTCGCCGTAGAGTGATGCGCTTTGTGAGGCGGGCATTCTCGGGGACTGATATTAATCCTCGGGATTATCTTACCCGCGTCACAGAGCGTATCGACTTCCTGAAGCAGAAAATCTATGCATGGGCAAACCGTATACGTCGGTACAAGCGGCGCGTGGAGCGATACACTCAGAATCGCATATTCCAAAGCAAGAAGAAGAAGAATTCCCAAGATATAGCTCGTGCAGTCCGTCCGTTACCTAACTGGAAATCTCCAGGGCCGGACGGGCTGCACAATTTCTGGATTAAATGGTTTCAAAGATCGCACGTGCGGATCGCTGCCACAGTTCTTAACTACAGGAATAACCCACCTGCTCCATAAATCAGGTAGTACTGCGGAACCTAAAAATTATAGACCGATCACGTGTTTACCGACGGTCTATAAAGTTCTTACATCCATTTTGAGAGCTAAGATTAACGAACTTATTGACAGTAATTCAATAATGTCTGCCTCTCAGAATGGATGTAGGAACGGGTGCCGCGGTACTAAGGAGCTGCTCCTCATCGATGTTGCCATTAGCCAACAGGTACGTCGTTCTAGAAAGGATCTGTCGACATGTTGGATAGATTATAAGAAGGCCTATGACTCAGTGCCATATACATGGCTCATGAGGGTGCTGGAGCTGTATAAAGTTGATGCAGTTCAGCGCACCTTCCTGATGTCATGTATGGGTCAGTGGAGGACGGTTCTTCGCTATCCAGGATATCGACAGATTCACGCGAACAGCGAACCGATAAGGATAGAGCGTGGTATATTTCAGGGCGACAGTCTGAGTCCACTGTGGTTTTGTCTGGCCCTCAATCCTCTCAGTATACTGCTGGAGGGTTCGGGCCACGGCTACCAGTTGAGAAGAGGTGGTCAGGTCATACCGCACCTCCTTTACATGGATGACTTAAAACTCTTTGCTCCTAACAATTTGCAACTGATGAAGCCACTGAAGGTAACAGAAACCTTCAGTAGCGCCATCAGGATGGAATTTGGTATGGACAAATGTGCGGTCATGCATGTACAGCGAGGGGAGATTATGGAATCCGTGGGAACCCAACTCTCGGATTCCATACACTTTAGGTCCCTCTCCTCAACCGAAACCTACAAGTATTTGGGTATGTTGGAAGCGTTAGGCATCAATGCTGCTGACATGAAACAATCGTTGAGGGAGCGCTTCTTTGGCCGCCTGAACAAAGTACTTAACAGTCTTTTATCAGGCGGAAACAAGGTGCGCGCCTTCAACGGTTGGGTCATGCCGGTTTTGATGTACTCTTTCGGCATACTCAAATGGACTCAGACGGAACTTGACGCCCTGGATAGGAGGGTTCGCTCACTGCTTACCGCAAATCGGATGCATCACCCACGGTTATCGGGGATGAGGCTGTATATCCCGCGGAAGTGCGGGGGTCGTGGCTTCTTAAATGTTAAGACCCTGCACAACCGCGAGGTGTGCAGCCTTAGGGATTATTTCCTAGAGGCCGACGTGGGTATGCATCAGGATGTGGTAGCGGTGGACAAAGGCCTTACCGCGCTCTCCTTGGCTAACGAGAACTGGCGCAAACCTGTGGTATTAGAAACTAATGACCGCAGGGAGGTATGGCAGAGCAAGGAGCTTCACGGACGTTTTATCGGGTCCTACATGGACCTGATGTAGTCTTTTTAGCGTCCGTAGCCTGGCTGCGTTTTGGTGACCTCTTCGGGGAAACCGAAGGTTTTGTCTGTGCAATTATGGACGAAGTTATGATGACGAACAACTACCGGAAATACATTGTGAAGGACGGTACGGTTTACATATGTCGGGCATGTCACCGGCCCGGGGAATCCATCCGCCACATTATTTCCGGTTGTTCTAGTCTGGCTAACGGAGACTATTTGCACAGGCACAACCTTGTAGCTAGGATTATCCACCAGCAACTTGCTCTTAAATACAATCTTGTGGAATCGGAAGTACCGTACTATAGGTATGTGCCCGACCCAGTTCTCGAAAATGGCAATTGCACATTGTATTGGGATCGGTCTATCATCACTGCCAGGACTATTGTGGCTAATAAGCCTGATATAGTGGTGATAGACCGACTAGAGCGTCGCGCAATGATGTACGTAAAGTCCTTGGTTTTCTTACTGTACGTACTTTAATTGACAAAACACGTTTATGGTCACAACGAGAAACATGTATGGAAACTTAACACAACATAGAGAACAGTCTTTCACAGATTTAAGATGGCCGGCACTTTACGTGTCCGACCTGAACCCCTTCGCGCCACACACTCGTCGGGTATTCCCAATGGCGCGTCAGTCGCCAGCGCGACGACAGTGGCGCCAGAAACAGAGCGCGCGGGATAAATCACGGCACGCGATTGGTTACCAGGTGCGGGTGAGGCACCCTTACCATTCTTACCGCAATCACAGGATTGGTCGCCGCTAACAGGGCGACCAACATTACCGTAAACCCTTTGGTCTTGGGTTGTCCCGCTGCAACATCTCTTTCGCCTTAATTCTCTAAAATCTAACAGATTTTGATATTACAAACTTTACCAACATAGATTAATACACGTCTAGATAGAGCAATGTAAACAAAGGACGCACAAAAGCCGTCTCCAATTGCGCTATATGTGTGAGTACCGCTCGTGTACTTATTGTAGTTAAACTGTCAAGGTGTGCATGTTTAGGGATGCCTGCTCCAATTGATTAACTTACCTTTTCTCTATTATTTATTAAGATGACGATGAAACAAAACAAGTTAAAAAAGTGGTTATTTTGTGGATTAGTGTTTTATTGCATAAGTACATTATTAATTTAACTTGTTCTTTACAATAATAAAATTCTACAAAAATAAAAAAGCATTATATACACATATAATTCATCATCAGAAAAATGTTCGGAACACACAACTGAAGTCTTGTGAGGTGTCCACTGGTCTTCATTTCGCGTCCGCAGTATAACTTCTCTCCAGCGATTTCCTAGTACGGAATCTAAGGAAATCTGAAACCCGAAATATTAGAAAGAACTACAAAATACTAATTAGTGCATGAAGAGAGTCGATCCTTCAGGTTAAGCTACCCATGACGGGATTGGACCGTGGATGGGTGAGCATCTTTACATACCAAGACTTCTCTGTGCCTCGGTAAGCACGTTAAGCCGTTGACCCCGGCTGTCATTCGTGGATCTTTGACAGTCGTTACGGGTCGTCAGAAGCCTGAAAGTCTGATAGCAGTTTTACCAAGGGGTATTGTATTACCTGGTGACTGGGTTGTGCAGGTCTGGTAGGCAGTCGCTCCATGTAAAATACTGGTATTCAGCCGCATCCGGTTAAACTGGAAGCCTACTCCAACATAGTTGGACTAGGCAGATTGAGTGCATGAAGTCATGGATTTCATGTAAGTTATAATTTTCTAATCAAATAAATACTCTCGTCTTTAAACAAACACAACCTAATAAGTATTATGCATCATTTTATGATTTAAGAAGATGTAATGATATTTGTAATTTGTCTCCCATAAGTTCGGCGAATCTCCCCAGTTATAAACTGGCAACATCGCCTAATCAGACCAAATAATCGTGTTTTCTTAAAAAATAGTGATTAATTAACAAAACTTACCTATGAAAAGTAATCTTGGTGTTAATTATACGGTTTTCCCACATAATTCCTACACAATTTCACAGCACAAACCGGCATAATTGATTTTTTTTCGTGAGCACTTTATCACTTAGTAATTCAAATGACACTGACGTAGGTGACAAGCGAGTTTACCAAATATAGGTAGTAGACTTTATTTGAACTGTTCGGTACCATTGAGATAGAAAAAATATTATACTTATAGACATTCCACGCTTTCTTTGCGAATCGATTGATAGGACGCAGTTTATAATTGGTAAAAAATTTAATAACTTTTGTGCCAGCCGGTTTGCCCGCGCTGAAGTCAGAATTGATCTAAGGACTGGAGGAGTCATTTGATGATTTGATTTTACTATTAGTCATTGTTCGGTACAGCCGATGTGTCATCTAGACGTGTATTAATCTAAGTTTACCAATTTCAAGGACAATAAAATGAGGAAAATAAAAGAAAAATATAAAGTACAGATCGATGACATATGTCACGTACGAAAATTTTAATGTACGTATAACCTACGGACCAAGAATGAAATGAAACTTGGGTAATGATTACAAGAGCAGTTGCCCGACGCGCACATCATCCACCTCCGGGCTCGTCGCTCAGCTCCGCCTCGCCACCCAGCTCCACCGTGAGTGCTGTGACACCGGCCATGGCAGTTGCGTCGAGCTCGAGTGACGAGTATTTCTCTCCGCCGACGTCGCCAACAACTGTGCGTCGGCAGGGGAGAGGCCGGCCACCGAGGGGCTTGGGACCTAGGGGCCAACCGGCCCCGAGCCGGGTCCCCGCTACCGGTGGTTGTATGCAGCGCATGAGATGGACTCAGTCCATGAACGAGAACGTCATGCGCGTGTTATATTAATGTAATTATTATGTGTCTAATATTTAAAAATAAGTACTTGATATACCTATAAATGTGATTATTAACTGTTTAATATGTTATGATTTTATAACAAACTTATTTCAAAAACTGATTTGACTCAACTGTCATACTTGTTTGTTAACGGGTATAAAAGAGCAGAGCCACAGTGGAGCAGCCAGTTTCTCTTCGATTTTCAAGGCGTTAACATCCAACGTATGAGATTATTCTGATTGTTTTTGGTTTATTGTTGATGATGATGTATATTGTGTATTATAATTCTAATTATGAAGTACTTATGAATAATGTAATATTATGTAATGTTGTGCAATGTTATGTAATGTTATTATGATGATTGGTGTATTTTAAATACGGGTAATAATAACTTGTTAATCATTATGGTTGGTATATTATAACGTGACGTTGTGTATGTAGTAACTATGGAGTTTCTTGTCCGTTCATCTCCATAAGAATCTACCCTTGCGAACGGACAGTAGAGTCACCTTGAAATAAACGTTTTGACTTTGACTTTGGCTTTGACTTTATACACTACTACGATAGTTATGTAGTTGTTAGGTATATACTAAAATATAAATATAAAGTTATTAAGAATTGAATCCTATTGTTTATATTTTCCCTTTGATACAATTATATATTTACATAGGTCTAGATGTATTAGATATATAATAGTAGATTATGCACCCAGGGGATAAAGCAGTGTCTTGTGTCACGGGCGTCATATTGAATCTCGAACGCAATGAAGGATTCGGGAGTTAACTCCCGAGCGTAGCGAGGGAGTTTAGAGTTTAACTCACGAGCGAAGCGAGGGAGTTAATACAAGAATCCTGAATGCAGCGAGGGATTCAAGCTAGCCCAAGGCAAAGACACCTTTATCCCCGAGGAGGATACTCTACTTTTCACACCTCCTGTAAAAATAAGAAGCCATAATACGAAAAACAAAATATTTTAAATTTACAAACACTAAGTAGAGATATGTATTTAGAACTATACTGTATACCTACTTAAAAAAGTTAGTTTAATACCATACGGATTTGCAATATCCGCGCCTTTTTTGCGTTCCACTCGGTATACCTACCACATAGCGGCCACGACCAACTCGATTTTCGTTTTTTTTTTTTACTTCTCTGTGGGTTAGTAAATATGTGCAGGCCTAATGTTAGCAACCTAATATAATTTATGTGTACACAAAGCTTTATACAGAGCTTATATCAGCTGGTAGAATGGGTTCGGACGCTTAGCTGTATGCAATTTGAATTTAGAACGTCATAGGAGATGCTCGAGAAAATAGTTTTTAAATTAATAAATCGACTTTGAATGGGTTTTAAGTGTTATTCTTATCCTTTTATACAATAATCCGTACATAACCAATTATTCTTATAATATTGTCTTCAATCCTGGACCCTGGTCAATCCTTGTGATTTTGTAGAAATTCGAGAATATCATCCCTAAGTAGTAAGAGTATCGAGAATATCTTTCCTCTTCCTGGAACAGAAAGAGAGAGACAGAGACAGAAGGCGTTGTAAGTACCTAATATACCGCCAATTGAGCAGACAGATGAGGTTCCAAATTTAAATCACATTATTGACCAGCGGGTTATAATGAAATCCAGTACAATATTATTGCCCGGCAGTGCCACCGGCCATAAATGACTCACTTTAGGTCAGGTTAGCATGACATATAATTTGACATTTTCGATCAAGTGGTGTGAAAACCTAGTTATATATCTACATATATACTTAATATCTAACACGCGCATATTACGGGTCTACAGAGGGGGGAACTAACCTCACTGCGTACCGTGTCAGGATGCTGTCTCTTTTTCAGGACCTGGAACCGGCTGTGAACGTCTCGGCCCAACTATTGTCGGATCAGGTACGAGTCATCCAACGTAGTCACAAGTTGGACGATGCCGCACTTGATAGGCTGCGCTCAGAGGTACTAAACAACCTTATCATCTCGACCCCGACACAGACCGTGGTACGCCGGTACCACGGTCTGTGTCGGGGTCGAGATGATTGCGCCAGCTAGTGGCGCAATCATACCGCGGCCCAATAAAAATAGTGATGAGGTAGATGATAGGGTTGTCACGGTAAGTAGCCAGTGCAACGATCGACTGAGGAGCGCGCTGGAGGATGCGCTTCGCGAGCATAGATCAACTCCAACCGAACTTAGGCCCCAATTACCACGGTTACCTATGCACAAAAATATAGGGCGCTGGTGTGTGCCTTGGACTCGCTGCTGCAGAACATCTTCGAAAGCAGCGAGAACCTCGTTGATACGTACTCAATCCTGTACTGAGGGACTGTTACGGCATGTCGTATAGCAAACGTCAAGTTTCCAAGTTGTACATGCTATACGACCAAAATCTGCTGTACCAGCCTGGCAGTGCAGGATCGAGCGGCGTATCGATGAGGCTAGGGCACTCTTCGGCAAACTATACTGCTTCAGGGAGGGCAATACAAGACCCCGTGTGATGCGCTTTGTGAGGCGGGCGTTTTCGGGGACTGGAATCAGCCCTCGAGAATACACGTCCCGTGTCACAGAGCGTATCGACTTCCTGAAGCAGAAAGTTTGTGCATGGGCAAACCGTATTCGGCGGTATAAGCGGCGGGTTGATCGATACTCGCAGAATCGCATGTTCCAGAGCGATGAAAGGTGGGTATACAGAGCTTGGTAGCGACCTGAACAAAGTGAGACGGACGTGTGCCGCCCGGATGATATCGCCACGAGTACATTTTGGCGAAGCATCTGGTCGGTGCCCGTCTGTCATGCCGAGGGTGACTGGATGCGCGATGTCGAACGCGTGTGTGGAGCTATACCACCAATGGAACCAATTAACATCACCCCATTGGATGTAGCCAAAGCAGTCCGTCCGTTACCGAACTGGAAATCTCCAGGACCGGACGGACTGCATAACTTCTGGCTCAAATGGTATAGCAGCTCACACGCGCTGGCATCTCAATTCCAGTCATCCTTGGAGTCTGGGTCGCTACCACAGTTTCTAACAACTGGCGTTACCCACCGCCTGCTCCATAAGACAGTTAGTCCCGCGGAACCCAAGAATTATAGACCGATTACTTGTTTGTCGACGGTCTATAAACTTCTTACATCCATTCTGAGAGTGAAAATTAATGATCACATTGAGAATAACTCAATTATGTCCGCCTCTCAGAATGGATGTAAGAAAGGGTCCCGCGGCACTAAGGAGCTACTCCTCATAGACATGGCCATAAGCCAACAGGTTCGTCGATCCCGCAAGGATCTGTCGACATGTTGGATAGATTACAAGAAGGCCTATGACTCTGTGCCACATACATGGCTCATGAGGGTGCTGGAGTTGTACAAAATAGATGCAACTCTACGCACCTTCCTTGAGTCATGTATGAGGCAATGGAAAACGGTCCTTCGCTATCCAGGATGTCGACCGATTCAAGGGAATGATGAGCCTGTATGGATTAAACGGGGAATATTCCAGGGCGACAGTCTGAGTCCACTTTGGTTTTGCCTAGCTCTGAATCCTCTTAGCACACTGCTGGAGGATTCAGGCCTAGGCTATCGGTTGAAAAGAGGTGGTCAAGCCATATCTCACCTCCTTTACATGGATGATTTGAAACTCTATGCCCCCAACAATTTGCGACTGATGGAGCTACTGAAGGTAACTGAAAACTTCAGTAGTGCCATCAGGATGGAATTTGGTGTGGACAAATGTGCAGTCATGCATGTAAAGAAAGGGGAGATTATGGAATCGAGGGAATTCAACTCTCGGATTCCATACAGGTTAGACCCCTCAGCTCGACCGAAAACTACAAGTATTTGGGTATGTTGGAAGCGTTGGGCATTAATGTTGCTGACATGAAGCAATCGCTGAAGGAGCGCTTCTTTTTGGCCGCCTGAAAAAGGTTTTAAATAGCCTTTTGTCGGGCGGAAATAAGGTGCGCGCCCTCAACGGTTGGGTCATGCCGGTTTGGGGAAAATTACAACTCCGAGATTATTACGAAGACGGGGAAAACTAATAACATGTTTAAAACACAGACTAGTGTAGAATCTTCTGTATTTAAGACATAGAGTAAATTAATATAAAATTTATATTTTAAGAGTTCTTACAAGCCAAGCTTAGCTGTCAAGTCCCATCTTCTAAAAGACGCCGTCCAGGCATTTGCTGGCAGTCAGCTGTTGACATTACAGCTGACTGCCCTGGAAGTTTCCCGAAGGCTTTTCTTTCCAGCTACATGGTGAAATGCACTTAAGAGCTTAGTTCGCATATCTCCGATGGTACCAGCAGTTAGTTTCACCATCATGACCGGCTGGGGAAACTGTCCTGGAGCGTGATGCTCTCCTGAGAGGGTATCTCGGTCTACGATTAGGATGTTGCTTCATCATAGTTAGTGCTGCGACTTGCTTCGTCAGTTCCTGTAATTGAGATGATAAAATGTCAATGGTGGGAACACTTGGTACTGGTCGAATGGAACAAACCGATACAGGTGAGACCTCTAGTATTTTATCCGCTAATTCGACTACTTTATCTAGGGGAATGTCTATTTGAGTGCTAAGAATGACGTGAACATTTTTGGGCAAACGCTGCTAAGAGTTCCCGCAGTATCTTTTCGTCATTTAAAGATCCGGCCAACGACCGCAGGTGGCGTAGGAAGTGTGAGGGTTTTTTGTCCCCCAGTTCCTCACCTGATATTAGTTGACGGATCCTTTAAGCCTCAGATATTGGGAAACGTTTTATCATTTCAGACTTTATCCATTCATATCGTTCTGCTGGTGGAGGATTGATCAATAAGTCTTCGACATCTCTGCTTGGGTTGGAATCGACCTGTGAGACCACGTAATGATATTTGGTTTCGTCAGCCGTTATATGTGACAACGCAAACTGCGCTTCTATGTGGGCGAACCAAGCTGCTGGTCGGTCAGACCAGAAAGGAGCTAATTTGGGCCTTACACCAGCAACTGATAGGGATCCGGAGGGAACCACAAATTGGTTCATCAGCTCAGCATTTCGTTTAGCCAAGGCCGGATTCTGGGCTATCAACTGCTCAAACTGCGACTTAATCTCCTCCATGGCAACAAAAATAAATTAGAGGAAAATGTCCAAATGTAACTTACGTCAAGTCACCACTACCACCATAATCGAACGCATGATGCACATACGTAACTAAATTATAAATTAAATTTCATAACAGTAAATTATTAACATAAATAACGGAAAACTAAAATTGGATTCATACCGTCTCCAAGGTACCTATTTTGATTGATTTGAAGGTTTTTGATTTTTTCTTTACCATTGACTCACACGCCGTTCGGTTTCGGAATTTGCACTCTACAATCAAAATATACCCAAACTCACAAAACTCGCACTCTGTTTATTCTCGTTATATTTATTAATTGATTATGTCCTTTATTCAATTAATATGTACCTACTCATAAACTTCAGTTTTTAATCCTACTAATATTATAAAGGTGAATGTTTGTATGTTTGTATGTTTGTATGTTTGTATGTTTGTATGTTTGTGTAACAATCAGGCAAAACCGGCTGAAGGGATTTGGATGAAATTTGGCACACATGTAGTTCATAACCTGGAATAAAAAATAGGCTACTTTTTATCCCGGTAAGTGGCATGGATTAATAGAGACTGAGGAGTAAGTGGAAACTCAGAACCGCTGCTGCCTTAGTACTTCAGATTCACAAGTACCAGGAGACCAGAAACATCAAGTACCAGGAGACCAGAAACACGTCATAGTATTTTTGGGCTGGTATAATTATGTGGGTAGGGTAGGTAAAGGGTAGGTGTAGGGTAGGTGTTAGGTAGGTAGGTGTAGGGTAGGTGTAAGGTAGGTATAGGGTAGGTGTAAGGTAGTTGTAAGGTAGGTGTAAGGTAGGTTTGGGGTAGGTGTAAGGTAGGTGTAGGGTAGGTGAAAGGTAGGTGTTGGGTAGGTGTTGGGTAGGTGTAAGGTAGGTGTAGGGTAAGTGTAAGGTAGGTGTTGGGTAGGTGTAGGGTGGGTGTTTCCTGAGTAAGAAATGTACAATACAAATCAGGAAACGTTGCTATTTCCGATATTAACGCGGGCGAAGCCGCAGCTGGTAGAAGCTAGTATTTCAATAAAAATAGTAGCCTACTGGTATCGAGAACGGGGCCCAACCTACCGGTAGTGATTAGGGCTCCAGAGAAACGGAACTTCCTAACAATGCGAGCCTTGCCCAGAAGTACCGCTTTCTAAATCAAGCCGTCGATCCAGCTGCCCGATGAAAAAGGGCTCTAGAGAAACGGAACATCCTAACAATGCGAGCCTTGCCCAGAAGTACCGCTTTCTGAATCAAGCCGTCGATCCAGCTGCCCGATGAAAAAGAGGTCACCGAAATGCCATGCTACCGCCGCTGATCAATCCACGTCGGGCCCATCTGGGGTCCGGAAAAAGCGTCCGTGAAGTTCCTTACTCTGCCACACCTCCCTGCGATCATTAGTGTCAAATCTGATATCCAAAGAGAGCGGGGTGAGTTCCTTGTTCACTGCCACTACATTTCGATGCAAACCTACGTCGGCTTCCAGGAAATATTCCCTGAGACTGCATAATCTCTTCAGAGCATTTAAAAAGTCTCGTCTCCACACTTTCGCGGGATATGTGTAGTTTAATCACCAACCACCACAGTTTTTAGCTCGCCCAAATGCGATAACTGAGCATTTCTTTTCATTTAAGAAAAAGCTTATTGGACTCGCTCCAATTTCTCAGCCTTTCCATATCGTCTTATAGACGTCGCTTCGTCGACCAGTTTCAGGACCCTTAAGCTCGAAAAAATAAAACTTCATACCAAAAAGAAAATAAATTAGAGGTAACCTATCCATAAGTCGGCTCTCCAATTATATATTCGACATTGAATACATCCAGTAACTGGCAAGATGTCTGAATTCTCAAACAGCTTTCCAAAATTTTACAAAACCTCCATCGTGTAACCCTCACTTACGATTCATAGCTATTTATGTTATTTATTACTTTTTAATTTTAAATGTGACATTATGATTATTTTTAATTTTAATTTGTTGACATGTACCAATTTAATCTGTAAATTCTAATGTAATTGTGTTTTGTCTTATTTTTCTAGTATTTTTTATTGAATGTACCTAATTGCTAATTATGATCACTTGTGATTGAAATAAATGAATTATTATTATTATTATAGCGTTTGGACACTAGCACTACCCTGGATAACTTTCTAACATCTGGACAAAATTGTATCTGGCCAAAGAAGGGAAAGAGAAGAGGAAAAAGGCGCGCTGCTAATTTCCCGAAAAATTCGATATTTTTCTTGGGTCCGAGATGAGCACTCGGACACAAACGACTCAAACATAATTCCCAATACGTTTGTTATATTTATGTCATCTTTGGCGTTCCTCCAGCACAACCTACCAAGCTAAGTCTTTGGTGTCTACTAGATTTTTCAAAGCGAATAAACTAAGTAATAATTTAAATAAATACTACTTCAAAATCAAAGTAGGTAGGTATCGTGTTTAACCGGGATAATAACTTTTCTGAAACAAAGAATACCAAAGTGTACATAAGCGATATGGTCTTACTGCTACGCTTATAATACTGTGACCAAATTCTTTTGTTTTTATGCGTGTCCTGCTCATGAAAATAGCTCTGTAAATAGTTGCAGTCATGTAAGAAGAAACAATTACTGTACTTTATGGTCGCTAGTGTCGTGCTGGCTACAGCTAATATTTATCGAATTTGCACATTTTCCAAGACAATAAGGGGTTTGAACTTTTTCTATGAAAGCTGATCGAGCCATTTACTTCGACATGTTTACAGCAGTGCGATCCTGTAAACATGTCGTGGTGAACGAACACGAAGTGAACTGTCAATTCATTCACTTCGTGATCACTTCACCCAAGCCTTCACTTCGACATGTTTACAGAATCGCACTGCTGATTTTTTAATTAACAACGTATAATTAAACTGCAGACACTTAAGCAAACTGAATATGTTTTGAGGTATGGTCACCATATTATTATGTCTAAATTCTAATATTCCAAATACCTATGCAACGTGGTGTTTGTAGTTTATTATGAAGCTAAAAGATGCAGTAACCGACTTCAATAACAAGATATTATTACCTACTTAAATAATTTATATAATAGTAGTTTATGCAACGACCATATAAAAAGGGTTATTAAAACACGAGTGTGGGTTTATCACACGAGGCGTAGCCGAGTGTGATAATAGCATCACACGAGTGTTTTAATACCTAATTATATGCCGTTGCATACACTATTTTATCTTCACTCATACAGTTGAAATAAAATAAGTGGAAAAATAGTTAATTCCAATATGGCGGATATTCTCATTGCGTATTCGAATGACTGCGCAGCGCGCTCAAACATAGACAAAGATGCTGGCTCATTGACTTAAGTCAATGAGCCCGCGCCAAAAATTAAAAAGAAAAAGTGTGTTATAAAAATTAAAAAGTTATTTTATGATGCAGTTGTTTAAAAATCGAAGGAAAATGTTGAACTGTAATGGTTTTTTTTTTAAATTTTACCTATCCACGAGAAAAAAGTATGCATTTATGCATTCATTTTTTAACTCATATTTGGAACATTACGTTGTGAGTGTAGATAAAATATATTGCAACTTATCTTAGCCCTGAATTTTTTCGTTTATCCTAGTCTTAAAATGAACAATACCATACCACCTAAATCATAATTATGAATAAATTAGAACGGTAGGTATTGAAACTCCTTTTGAATGGTAGCTACTTTAATTTATCGATAATAATTTAAAACTGTGTCTTACCCTATTTGTCAGATGTCAATAATGTCAACAAAGCAAATTGAAATATTATAATTTTCAATGAAAATATTGTGTATTAAAACAATAATATATTTACAACATATTTTGCCTGAACTTCCGAATTTTTGTGAGTGTCATCTTCTTAAATTTGTTCAGTTTATTGGCCATTCATTTCCATGTATGTGCTAAATAAATGTTATTCTTTCTTTCTTTCTTTCTTTCATTTTTTCAAAGCCGTCAGCGTTTTTTTTTCAAAAAAGTTGACACAGGCCTGGTCCCCAACAAGTCCCGCAGGACACTGCCAAGGGACTAAACGACACGGGGCGTGCGAATGAAAAGATGAAATTACTTTATTTTGAAATTAGTGGTAAACGTATTTTCATAATTCACATTATGACGGTCAAATTACTACTACCTACTAGACTTTAAAAAATGTATTTGCGGCATGTTGCAGCTGTAAGGTGCAGCCAGGTTCTACGCCGAGCGCTTGGGCGCGTAGCACTTGCTACGAAATATGTATTGTTTTTGATCCGCATTTAAATGTTTTTTGTAAGCAATTCTGAACTGCAACGGTGGCGTCGAGTTTTTCAAGCCCTGATACAGTTGCTGCCTGATGTTTAGAATTTGATTGCTGTTGACTTAGAAAAAAGAGTTGCTAGTCTTTGTACTAGATTTGTAGCTATTTGGAAGCAAGTCCCTCGCAATTATTCTCGCATGGTCTCTAAGTACGGAGACTGGCTGAACGAAATTGAAATTTGCGTTCTGTCAACTTGTGCAGCAGTAGGGAGCCACGACACTCAAGGCCAACAGCAGAGGCTTCGACGAGCACTCAACAGCATCAGCACAGAAAGGATTTCGAGGAGTGTAGCAAGAGATCAAAACGCCACAGGCTTGCAGAGTTAAGTAAATTAGAAAGTTCCGCGGTAAATTCTTTGTTGGATGATTCAAGTCGATCTAACGCCGCTTCTTTAAATTTCAACACTGATGAAGTCTTGTCTCTCATAAATGAGACTATACTGACTAAACATCAGTATCTTATGGTGAAAGACTTCATTAATGCAAAATCACCGAATGCATTACCTACCATCGTATCCAAAGGCGTTGGAAGCTAAGAAGCGGTGTTATCCATCGCAAGAGTTAATCACGGAAAGAAGGTTAGCACGGATTTGTTGTCTTATGTAACTATTACAAATAAATAATATATGTTTTGTCCATTTCTGTGTTTCTAGTTACTTAATAATTAGGTATTTACTTTATTTTTATTATAAAAATGGATGTATTTAAGTTTATTAAGTTCCAATTCGTTTATTGTATTTTGGTATGTATTTCGTCAAGTATTATAAATGCATGATTTATTGTAATAAAATAAGTTTTTGACATTAATTCGGTTTTTTCATTTTATTATAACATAAAGTACCTATTACAAAAAAGCATAATGATAATATTTAGTATTGATAACGACAGTCATTACCTTCGCGAAACCCTATGACCGCCTCTCTTAGGGCGCGGAACCACTGTGCAGTGTGGGTACGAGCATGACATACTAAAGTACTCTTTTCCCTAAAAACTACGCTGACATATGTCACATTTGAAAGGTTTCTTACCAGTGTGGGTACGAATATGACAAACTAAATTATAGGTACAGTTACACATGCTAGTTAGTAGCACGAAAGCATGCTACTTTTGAGCAATTGCTACTTAGTGGTACGTTTGTCGAAACATTGCTAATAATGAGCATGCTAGTTTCGAGTTTGCTCAAAAATCGACGGTCGTGCGATTTTTGGGCATGCTAACTGCAGCGCGGGTGGAAGGGGGCGTGCTTATAGCGTGTGTTAACAGGTTTGCTTATTGAGCATGCTAGTATCGATCAGTCATTAGCAGCAGGTGCGCGTGCACACTTTCGCGCTAAAAATGTCTCGCTGGGGCGATGAAAAATCGTTGAAATTTGTGATTTTATATCGGAACAATGAATGCCTATGGAATCCGCGCATACCAGAATACAAAAACAATATTGCAAGAAATAATGCATACCTACCTATCAAGATATATTAACCAACATGGACGATCCTGCTTTGACTTTGAAAATTATAAAAACAAAAATAAAAAAACTTGAGGTCTGTTTACCACAGCGAATTAAAAAAAAATGAGAGTTCCAAGCGATCCGGTTCTGGTACCGCTACTGTGTAGGTGTGTTGTCCCATCCACATCCTGGTTTCACGAAATGCATTCTTTTCTTGGAGACACTGGCGAGTACAGGGAATTGGTGAGTTTCGATTTTTAATAAATAAAAATGCACTTAATTGTTAGTAAAACATAGTTATTTAATATCATAGAATAAGTACAGCATTTTCTAATCATTCATTTGTATCATATAGGCAGAACAATGAAATGATGATGGTGAATTTATATCATATGACATTGCCACGGTACTGCCTCTGTAGTTTCAAAGAGCTGCGCGTAGGTGTCTCTTATTGCTTCTGCCAGTCGAGAAGCGTGGTTACTGTAGCGTGTAAGTGGTAAGCCTTCTAAAGTTCTTTGCAGTTGTGCCCTCCATGATCCTGGTACAACACGTTGTTGTATATCTTCAAAGTCGACGCATCTTTGTGTGATGTACATATCAGATGTTTTCCGAAGCCAATTGTGTAAAGAGCAGGCAGCTAATGTAATTCTATCATCATTTTTGGGGGCCATATCTATGGCATCCATAAGAACTTGAAATCTTGTTACTAAAATACCAAACGCATTTTCAACGATTCGTCTGGCTCTCGATAAACGGTAGTTAACATTTTTTTTTGAACCAACGCTTCAAAGTTGTTCGATAGGGTATCATAAGATATGACTTTAGAGAGAAAGCAGCGTCTGCCACAACAACTGATTGGTCTGGTAAATTGAGAGTATTATTTTCCAAAGCTTGTGCTAAATTCGATTTTTGATAAACACCTCCATCAGAAGCTCTACCATTAGTCCCAACATTTACGTATGAAAAACAATAGTCATCATCAACTAATGCCAGAAGTATAATGCTATGGGCGCCCTTGTAGTTATAGTAGTCAGAAGTATCATCAGGAGCGAGTATATTTATATGTTTACCGTCCATCGCCCCAACACAACCAGGAAAGTTCCATTTAGTTCTAAATCCGTGTTCAATGCGTTTCCAATCTCCATGACCGGGAATCTGTAAAAAAAAACAATAAATATGTGTAGTTGATATTTTATAAACTTAGTTTTTTTTTACAGATACAGGACAGAGAAGAGTCATCGCAAGATTCACAACCAAGTGATGCTGTTTCATATTCAAACTCGTTGACACCGCAGTCGGTGAACTTGCTATCACCCTTCCCTCCTCCAACTACAGAAGATCGATCACAATCCCGTTCATCTAATAACAGCTCATCAACACGACGTAGAAAGAGAAGCTTACAAGAAGAACTCATTACCTGTGCGCTCACTCGTTTAGAAAATATTTCTTCTGCTATAAATACACAGTCTAATTGCGATGAATTCCATCATTTTGCTCAAAATGTTGCAGCTCAATTGCGAGCCCTACCATTGTTCGAGGCATTAGATGTACAAAATGAGATCCAAAAAATTCTGACTGCAGCAAGACCCCGATACCAGTACCCAAATTTGTCTCCCTTTACACCTGTCACTTACACACCTCCTGCTACAAATATACAAACAATGACTTTCATACCCCCACCTACTACAAATACACAAACTTTCATACCTTCCAATACAATCACAAACGCAGTCACTTACACACCTCCTACTACAAATACACAAACAATGACAAATACACAAACAATGACAAATACACAAACAATGACAAATACACAAACAATGACTTTCATACCTTCCAGTACAAACACAAACACAGTCACTTACACATTTCCTTACGCGTTGTCCCAATTAGATTCTACCGTCCCCGAAGAAGATTTGTTGAACAAAGCATGGAAAACGTGTTAAAGCTAAGAAAATAAATTTTGTTAAAACAAACAATAAATACTTGATCTTACTAATAATTACTGGTTTACTTTATTTACCCGCATTATAATCCTTCAGAGCATTGTATATTGCATCGCACACTTCAGGTAAAAAAAGAGCTATCGTAGATCTTGCAACTCTGTGAAATGCTTCTACTGTGTATAACGAATCTCCAGTTGCTAGATACCTCAATTTCACTTCCAATTTCACTTTTGGTGGAATAGCTTTTCGCATGTGTGTATCTTGTTTCTTTATAGCGCTTTCAATTTTAGATAGCAACCAGTCAAACTGATGCGGTAACATGCGCAAATGACTTTTGTAACCATTAATATCTTCTCGCATTTCGACTAACAATCGAGTACTTGCTCCAAGTTTTTCTCTTCTACTTAGCCAATCACGGACCCAAATCTTCCAATTCCTTGTTTTTTTCTTTCTATCTGAGAGAAGTTTTTGGACGCATTGCAACGCCTCCAAAAGAATAATTCTATTCAACTCCATACGAATAGCTATTTGATTGTCCATGGTTTTGTTTGAACTGACAGAAATCACGCTATAAAATGGCATGTGTACCGGAGTGTTTGCTTTGAGCAAGCTCTTCAGGAGCATACTTAAAACTAGCATGCTTATATCTAGCAAATGTAGACAAGTGCAGAGCATGCTCGAAACAAGTATGCTAATGAGCATACTAAAAAGCATACTACTAACTAGCATGTGTAACTGTACCTTATTCTTTTGACTAAAAGTATGCTTACATACATCACAGTTGAAACGTTTTTCACCGGTGTGGGTAAAGGTGTGTCTAGTTAAAATACCCTTTGTACTAAAGCTACGCTGACATATATCACATTTGAAAGGTTTATTACTGGTGTGGGTACAAATATGACAATCTAAATTACTCTTTTGACTAAATCTACGCTGACATTTATCACATTTCAATGGTTTCTCACCAGCGTGGGTATGAGTATGCCTTACTAAATGATGCTTACGATGAAAACCACGCTGACAAATGTCACATTTGAATGGTTTCTCACCAGTGTGGGTACGAGCATGACATACTTAAGTACTCTGTTGACTAAAACTACGCTGACATATCGCATTTGAAAAGATTCTCACTAGTGTGGGTATGAGTATGCCTTACTAAAGAACACTTTTGACTAAAACTACGCTGACATTTATCACATTTAAAAGGTTTCTCACCAGTGTGGGTACGAGCATGATGTACTAAAGTACTCTTTTGACTAAAACTACGCTGACATTTATCACATTTGAAAGGTTTTTCTCCAGTGTGGGTTCGAGTGTGTCCATTTAAATGACTCTTTTTATTAAAGCTACGCTGACAAATACCACATTTGAAAGGTTTTTCTCCAGTGTGGGTACGAGTGTGTCCATTTAAATGACTCTTTTTACTAAAGCTACGCTGACATTTACCACATTTGAAAGGTTTCTCACCAGAATGCGTACGAATATGACTTAATAAAGATTTTTTATGCCTGAAACTACGCTGACACATATCACATTTGAAACTTTCACCAGGGTGGGTACGAGCATGATTTAGTAAAGTACTCTTTTGACTAAAACTACGCTGACATATTTCACATTTAAAAGGTTTCTCACCAGTGTGGATACGAGCATGATTTACGAAAGTACTCTTTTTACTAAAGCTACGCTGACAAATATCACATATGAATCGTTTTTCTGTGACAAATGCTCTTCGATACCTATTCGTATCATGACTGTCAACACCTTTTTTCGATATGTTACATTTAATGTCATCTTTGTCACTATTATTACGGCTACTTGTACCTAAAGCAGTATTATTTACTCTCCTATTAACTTCATGTTGTGTTTTACTGAAGGGCTCTTTTAATTTAAGGACTCGTTTGGACATTTGATTTTGAGATTTCTTCATTATTTTTGGAACACATGATAATTTTCGAGTATTTTCGGTTTTCGTTTGCTCGGCTGAGATTGTATCTTTTGGTTGTGGTCTTCGCGTCTCCAGTTTTGGCTTCTTCGCGACGGGCGTCCCTGTTAAAATAAATAAGTTAAAATTAATACATAATACAAATAAATAAACAGAACAATTAGAGAAAACTAGGAAACCTACAGAAGATCAGTAATCGAAAGAAATATGACTAAGTATCGTAGCGCGACAAGAGCATTTAAGGAACTATCGAGCCATACGAACTGGACACAATAGCTGAATGACGAAAGAGGCGAAACAAGAGATAGAGACAACACAATCAAACACGCAACAGCCTTCTATTCAGATCTACATGACACCGTACAGGAACAAAACAACACTGAAGCTGAGGTAGCAGAGCAACAACCAGACAAAAAAAGCTCAGGTCCAGATTAAATCACAAACGATGCATTAAGATTAGGAGCACCCTTATTAGTAGAGTACCTAGCCAAACTTTTCGACCTAGTATTGAAAACAGAACAAGTACCAACACAATGGTGCCAATCTAACATAGTTTTACTCTCTGGACATCAGCAATTACAGGCCAGTTTACTGTCATCAATTTATAAACTTTTTTCGTCAATAGTACCAGAAATGGACGGAAACCAGTATATCGAACAAGCAGGCTTCAGGCCTCTCTACTCAACAATAGACCACATAAATGTCATAGAACAAGTCATGGAAAAGTTTTGGAGAGTTCCACAAACCACTCTTCATATCATTCGTGGATTACTTCAAAGCGTTTGACAGCCTGATACATTCAGCCATATGGAATTCCCTAAAAAACAACAAGGTAAACAAAAAAAAAATTACATCATGAAGAACATCTATACGAAGAGCATAAGTAGGGTGAAATTAGAGAGGCAGGGTGAAGAGTTTGCAATTGAAAAAGGAGTGAGACAAGGGGACTCCCTTACTACAAAGCTATTTATCGCCGTGCTGAACGAAATTTTCAAAAAACGTACAATGTACAAATTTTCTATTTGTTATTTACATGCCTTTGGTGTCCCGAAGGCATATGGATGACAAATAGAAAATTTACACATTTAAGATTTGCGCTACTTAGTGAAACAGCCCAAGACCTGTTTACAACGCCACGAAATCTAAGCGTGGAAAGTCAAAGAGTTGGCCTATACATGAACGCATCAAAGACAAACATCATGACGAACACTCATAAAAAAGACATAACAATAGAAGGAACAACGATAGAATATGTGTATAATTACGTTTATCTCGGCAAAATGGTCTCTTTCGACAATAATAACGAAAATGACTACTTCATTTTCGTAAACAGAAGAAAAAAAACTACTTGACACAAATACTGGTCGAACAAAGAAATCCTGAAAAAAATCTTTAACCCAAAAACTAAAAAGGCAGTCATGGATAAAATGGATTCCTGCAAGAAGACGAAGACAAATTATGCACAGGTGGACATAAAACAGCATTATTGAAGCTGATAAGAAGATTTAAACCAAAAAAAAATGCTAGTTAATGAGCTTTAACTTGACTCATTGAATTTATAAGTCCAGATTTCATCCTTATAATTTATTGATCCTAACGATCGATGCAATAAATTACCTACAGGTTGTAATTTTTACAGATTTTAGTCGGTTCGATTCCCGGGTGTGGCAAGCGAATTTTAAAAATATTTGAATGCAGTTTTCTTTCTATTCAAAAATGAAGGAATGTTTTCTTTGAGCAAAATTTTCGATTTACAGTATTGAAGTATTTTCCCTTGGTCCGTGGTATTACAAAATTCCACCCTATATATGTAACCTATGGCTGCCAAACATGGGTTATACCGAAAAAGTCAAAAACAAAATCATTTCCTGCCAACAATCAATGGAAAGATGCCTCTCAAAACTGAGAAGGATACACAAAACAAGAAATACAGACATCCAGATGAAAACAAAAGTAATCGATGCACTACATGACTACAGTTTAGCCTGAGGGCTGAAAGTGCGTTAAGCGGGGCCGCGACGAGCACCCGTCGCATGTCCACGCGCGGGGACACGTGGGGACGCGACGGTCTCCTGCGCGCGTTCCCGTCGTGGAGACCGGATTACTTTATTTACCCAATTAAAACGTGTTATCGCTCAGATCCATGGCCAGCTCGGCAGACGATGCAAACGGCTTTGCTAGAATACAATCTGACGTCCATGACTTACAAAGAACGAAGAAGGTCTTGAAAATTGCATACAATATTAAAATAGCGGAACACTGTAAGCTCGATTTTGTATACACTTGAATAATATCCCACGTTTTCTTTCATTCAGAAATCAGATGGGTGTACCGTTAACGTAACCTGTATGTGTTTACGCTGTTGCTGACGTGACACCCGCGCGGCGGTACGCGCGTGCCCCCTTCGTCCTTTACGCGCATGCACGGCCCGCCTCCCCGTGACAAATGCCCACGTGGGTCGCCGCGACGGAGCACTTTTGTATGGGACCGGGATAAAAAGCGTTGGACTCTTCTAAAAACTAAATGGCAAGGCCCGCTAGGCACAAGGAGCATGGGGAGACAGAAGAAAAGATGGACCGACGATATCATAGATATTGCAGGAAGGAATTAGATTGCCACAGACAAATGCAAATGGAAACAGATGGAGGAGGCTTTTACCCACAAGGGATCACAGCTAGTAAAATAATACCTTTTTTATGTTCTGGTGTGAGAAATAAATAATATATTAAGAAGTCAAATTCGTTGTTACTTTATTCCCAGTGTCATAAGGTACTAAACTGAACATCGACGTAGACACCACACTCTCACACACCGTCGATTTGGGGCAGTAATTCTCCACGTAAACCCCCAGGGGTCTGCACACAACAACAGACATGCCACCAACCCCACTTCTTGGTAGTGCAGTGTCTTAAGGTAACGCTGTACATAACGTCAGGTGGACCGTCGTGCTTACCTATTGATTCTTGTTCATCTTCCATTTTGGTTTTAATCTCCATCAAAGGTACATCTTCTGAATCTGACTCAGCATGAAGTGCTGGTGTATCTTCTTCATCTGAATAGCTGTTGTCTACATTATCAAGTTCTAATTCTGTAAGTAAACAAAGCATTACCTACGAGTACTCGTCTTGGTCAGCTTGAGTCTTTCTTCATTTCGTTAAACATAAGTAATACAGAATCATAGGTCTAAGAAAAGGCTACAAAAAGTAAGCGAAATTAAGTGTTGATTTTGTATTAAAGGATCACAATAACAACCATGTTCCTACTGCCGGGACACGGACACAGGCCTCCTCTCCGTGACCGTGGGTGCGTTTTAGGGAGTAAGCGAGCTCGTTAGGGACGCAACGTGTTTAATGAATTTGAATTAGTTTGAATACGAGTTTTTATCGTGTTTTGATTATTAGTTTTTTAACTATCGTTCATCAACAAGCAACCTAATCGGAAGTGAAGAGTGAAATATGGATAAAAAAAATTTAGTTCGCGTGCTTTTTTGGACCTCTGTTGAGAAGACAAGGTTGTTGTATTGAGGCACATTGTCACAGAAAATTAAACTTAGTTTATCATTATGAACTAGAGCCGACATGACTCGATGCAGTTCATGCAGTGTCATAAAAGGGCGGAGCACCACTCTAGAAGTTTAAGGTGTCACAAAAGTTCATGGCGACGGT
Source organism: Melanchra persicariae (assembly GCA_947386135.1). Lineage (NCBI taxonomy): Eukaryota > Metazoa > Arthropoda > Insecta > Lepidoptera > Noctuidae > Melanchra > Melanchra persicariae. Next base: position 2,709,761 of record OX376672.1, read on the forward strand.
GTTTTGGAATTCAGAAGGAAATCTGTTGATCGATTACAAAGATGAAGATATTTCTATAACCGGAGAAAACTAGAATACGCATGAGAAAACTAGAATACGCATCGATATTGGAAAATAAAAAAAGACGCGGAAATCTGTCGAAAGGTGTCAAGAAACACAAAGTATTCATATTAAAAAATGGTTTTCGACATTTCAGTTGCGGGTTGGACCATACGGATTTTCGTCAATTATTAACATTGAGTTACGAGTCTTTGATATGTTAAAATATACCTTACTAGCTTCTGCCAGCTGCGGCTTCGCCCGCGTGAATATCGGAAATAGCAAGGTTTCCTGATTTGTATTGTAAATTTTTTACTCAGGAAACACCCACCCTACACCTACCCTACACCTACCCAACACCTTCCCTACACCTACCCTACCTACATAATTATACCAGCCCAAAATACTATGACATTTTTCTGGTCTCCTGTTACTTGATGTTTCTGGTCTCCTGGTATGGTACTTGATGTTTCTGGTCTCCTGGTACTTGAAAATCTGAAGCAGCATATGCTGTCAGAAAAATCCGTCAATTTACTGATATAGATACCGCGAGGCTGGTCTATTTCAGTTACTTTCATAGTATCATGTCTTACGGTATCTTATTATGGGGACGTGCTGCAGACATCGAATCTATATTTATTCTGCAGAAAAGAGCCATCAGAGCCATATATAATCTGGGTCGGCGCGATTCCCTAAGGGAACTGTTTAAAGATATTAACATAATGACGGTACCTTGTCAATACATATACGAAAATATAATGTATGTTCGGAAAAATCTCCATCTTTTTAGTAAGATTAGTGACAGGCATAATTTTAATACTAGAAATAAGAACAAATTAGATCAACCCCGATTCAGATTGGCTAAAGTACACACTTCTTTTATGGGGTACTGTGTTAAATTTTATAATAAAACTAGCTTCTACCAGCTGCGGCTTCGCCCGCGTGAATATCGGAAATAGCAAGGTTGCCTGATTTCAATTGTAATTTTTTTACTCAGGATACACCCACCCTACACCTACCCTACATCTACCTTACACCTACCCTACACCTACCCTACATCTACCTTACACCTACCCTACACCTACCCTACACCTACCCTACACCTAGGTACCCTACACCTACCCTACACCTACCCTACACCTATCCCCTACACCTACCCTACACCTACCTTACACCTACCCTGCACCTACCCTACACCTACCCTACACCTACCCTACACCTTCCCTACACCTACCCTACACCTACCCTACCTACATACTTATACCAGCCCAAAAATACTATGACACGTTTCTGGTCTCCTGGTACTTGTGAATCTGAAGTACTAAGGCAGCAGCGGCTCTGAGTTTCCACTTCCTCCTCAGTCTCCATTAATCCATGCCACTTACCGGGATAAAAAGTAGCCTATTTTTTATTCCAGGATATGAACTACATATGTGCCAAATTTCATCCAAATCCCTTCAGCCATTTTTGCCTGATTGTTACACAAACATACAAACATACAAATATACAAACACTAGCTTCTACCAGCGGCTTCGCCCGCGTGAATATCGGAAATAGGAAGGTTTCCTGATTTGTATCGTACATATTTTACTCAGGAAACACCTACCCTACTCTACACTACCCTACCCTACCCCACACCTACCCTACACCTACCCTATACCTACCCTACACCTACCCTACACCTACCCTAACACTTACCCTACACCTACCCTACACCTACCCTACACCTACCCTGCACCTACCCTACACCTACCCTACACTTTCCCTACACCTACCCTATACCTACCCTACACCTACCCTAACCAGCCCAAAAGATACTATGACATGTTTCTGGTCTCCTGGTACTTGATGTTTCTGGTCTCCTGGTACTTGTGAATCTGAAGTACTAAGGCAGCAGCGGCTCTGAGTTTCCACTTCCTCCTCAGTCTCCATTAATCCATGACACTTACCGGAATAAAAAGTAGCCTATTTTTTATTCCAAGATATGAACTACATGTGTGCCAAATTTCATCCAAATCCCTTCAGCCGTTTTTGCCTGATTGTTACACAAACATACACACATACAAACATACAAACTTTCACCTTTATAATATTAGTAGGATACCATTTGATATTCTCGGACTGAATGAGAGAAAATTTAAAACATGCATTAAACGCACACTATGTAGACAGGCATATTATAAACTGGAAGATTATATCCTTGATAAAAATGCTTGGCTAAATGCCGGTCCTGCTCCACAGCCTCAGCCGCTTGGTTCCACTAATTAGGATTTTATATATGGAGGAGATGCTCACCCTTTTTTATTTTACTTTTTACGTTTAATAATAATAATATTCCACATTTCTATAATGTTTGGAATACACTTTTACTTTTCTGTTCTTACCAATTGATATTTATAGTTTTATATAAAGTAGAAGCATTTTTTACTTTGGAATCCTGTAAATGTGAGGACCATGGAGCCTTTTATGTTAAAAGATGGTTTCCTTGTTTGACATGAATGAGCAGGGGCAGTTGAGGGTTTGTCATGCTCACTCGAATGTCTCGCTGATGGTGGCGCGTGTATCGGATCATTCGGTTCCCTTCAAAATGGTTGAGCTGAATGGTGCTGATGCACGCGTTATGTTCGTGAACGGGCGCCATCAGTGGAGACTGGTCATCTCTTAGCTGTCGCTGGCTTATTTCAATAGTTTATTTGATACTTAGAATTCTTTTTTGTTTCTCTTCCTTTACATTGTTCTCACATATAGAAGCAACAAAGATAATGTAACCAGGATTATTGTAAATCATAAAATGGTTTAAAAGAGTGTCCGTGGAGTTTCTTGCACGTTCTTCTCCATAGAGATCTACGCTTTGGAACGTGCAAATAGCTTCATGTTTTTGACTGACTGACTCTGACAATTCAAAAGTACCTGTAAATGGTTTATTTGAAACTAGCTTCTACCAGCTGCGGCTTCGCCCGCATGAATATCGGAAATAGCAAGGTTTCCTGATTTGTATTGTAAATTTTTTACTCAGGAAACACCCACCCTACACCTACCCTACACCTACCCTACACATACCCTACACCTATCCTACACCTACCCTACACCTACCCTACACCTACCTTACACCTACCCTACACCTACCCTACACCTTCCCTACACCTTCCCTACACCTACCCTACTTACATAATTATACAAGCCCAAAATACTATGACATGTTTCTGGTCTCCTGGTACTTGATGTTTCTGGTCCCCTGGTACTTGAGAATCTGAAGTACTAAGGCAGCAGCGGCTCTGAGTTTCCACTTCCTCCTCAGTCTCCATTAATCCATGCCACTTACCGGGAATAAAAAGTAGCCTATTTTTTATTCCAGGATATGAACTACATGTGTGCCAAATTTCATCCAAATCCCTTCAGCCGTTTTTGCCTGATTGTTACACAAACATACAAACTTTCACCTTTATAATATTAGTAAGATAAATGCTTTGACTTTGACTTTGACTTTGAAGTACTAAGGCAGCAGCGGCTCTGAGTTTCCACTTCCTCCTCAGTCTCCATTAATCCATGCCACTTACCGGGATAAAAAGTAGCCTATTTTTTATTCCAGAATATGAACTACATGTGTGCCAAATTTCATCCAAATCCCTTCAGCCGTTTTTGCCTGATTGTTACACAAACATACAAACTTTCACCTTTATAATATTAGTAAGATTTGGAGTACATAGGTCACAAAAACTCGAAATTGTCGAGGTTGCGGGTTGGAATATTTTTGTTTAAATCGGTCCATTTATTCTGCAGAAAAGAGCCACCTGCAGAGCCATATATAATGTGGGTCGGCGCGATTCCCTAAGGGAACTGTTTAAAGATATTAACATCACTAGCTTCTACCAGCGGCTTCGCCCGCGTGAAAATCGGAAATAGGAAGGTTTCTTGATTTGTATTGTAACTACACCTACTCTACACCTACCTACACCTACTCTAAACCTACCCTACACCTACCCTACACCTACGCTACACCTACACTACACCTACCCTACACCTACCCTACAACTACCCTGCAACTACCCTACACCTATCCTAACCAGCCCAAAAAATACTATGACATGTTTCTGGTCTCCTGGTACTTGATGTTTTTGGTCTCCTGGTATTTGTAAATCTATAGTACTAAGGCAGCAGCGGTTCTGAATTTCCACTTCCTCCTCAGTCTTCATTGATCCATGCCACTTACCGGGATAAAAAGTAGCATATGTCTCATTCCAGGATATGAACTACATGTGTGCCAAATTCCATCCAAATCCCTTCAGCCGTTTTTGCCTGATTGAAACACAAACATACAAACATACAAACATACAAACATTCACCTTTATAATATTAGTAGGATTAGTAGGATTACGGTACCTTGTCAATCCTACTAACATTATAAAGGTGAAAGTTTGTATGTTTGGATGTTTGTGTAACAATCAGGAAAAAACGGCTGAAGAAATTTGGATGAAATTTGGCACACATGTAGTTCATATCCTGGAATGAGACATATGCTACTTTTTATCCCGGTAAGTGGCATGGATCAATAAAGACTGAGGAGGAAGTGGAAATTCAGAGCCGCTGCTGCCTTAGTACTACAAATTCACAAGTACCAGGAGACCAAAAATATTAAGTACCAGGAAACCAGAAACATGTCATAGTATTTTTTGGGCTGGTTAGGGTAGGTCTAGGGTAGGTGTAGGGTATGGCTTGCTCTTGGCCTCGATCACGCCTGATGGAAAGCGATAGGTGAGGTCTATGATGGAGCGAGCGTGCCCAGAAGATGCCTGTTCACTCTTGCCTTGAAGGCAGACGGTCATATGTGGAAGGGAACACAGACGCTGGTAGAGAGTTCCACACTTTGGCATAATAAATGTGGAGGAGAAGCCCTTACGACTAGTCGGAATATCGACCAAGTGCGGATGGTACCCAGCAGTACGTCTGGTATTCCGGTGGTAAAAGGGCGATGGTGGAATGAGGTCGTGGTGTTCCTGCGCACACTCTCCGAAGTACAGTCTGTAGAAGACCGACAGGCAAGCAAAATTACGCCGATGAGCCAGGCCGTGAAGCTTAGCCACCAGCGTCTCGTCGCCTAAAATAAGTCTTTTTGCTCTGCGTTCCATCGAGTCCAATATAGCAAGCACGTATTTTGCTGAGCCATCCCATAAGTGGCTGCAATATACGACACAGGAACGAACTTGGGCTTTGTACAGACTCAGAAGCTGTCCAGATGTGAAGTATCGTCTAATTCTATTTAGGATGCTCAGCTTCTTGGCTGCAGTCTGTGCTTTTGACTCGATGGTTGAGCCGAAGTTGAGATTAGACGTCAGCTCCATGCCTGAAAGCTCTAGGCGATCAGTAACAGGTACAACTCGGAAAGTAGGAGATAACTGAAACGGACTCCTTTTGACAGTGAAAAGACACGCCTGTGTTCAGAGCATTGAATTTGATCAGATTTGAAATGAGATTTAAAGTCAAATTCACTGGATAGGTATCTTTCTGAGACTGTGCTCTCAATATATGATCCGACTTTAATCGATTGCTCACTGAGAAGTCGGAGGTCCAATTGCAAAAGTCAGCAGGGATGCCGTACGCGGGAAGCTTACCCAACAGACTAGCATGCCAGACCTTGTCAAAGGTCTTTGAGATATCATATTACTTCTAACTTTGTTAAATTATATTTGATTAAAATTTTGATGTTTAAAAATTGGTTCTGATTGGGATGTTACGCCTAATTACATGAAAATATGTTACTTACTTACTTGTTTGTAAGGCACTAAATATGGGACAAATTATACAAAAACTCTTGTTTTTCTGAAATATTCGAATTTTATTCGAATAATTCGAATAGAGCTGAAAAAACATTCGAATATTCGAATACCGAAATTATCGAATATTTGCAATCCCTAGTGACAGCCATAATTTTAATTCTAGAAATAGGAACAACTTAGATGAACCCCGATTCAGATTGGCTAAAGTACCTACACACTTCTTTTATGGGGTAGGTACTGTGTTAAATTTTAGAACAAAATACCACTTGAAATTCTAAAACTGAATGAGAGAAAATTTAAAACATGCATAAAACGCACACTATGAAGACAAGCATATTATAAACTGGAAGATTATATCCTTAATAAAAATGCTTGGCTAAATGCCGGTCCTGCTCCACAGTCACAGCCGCTTGGTTCCTCTAGTTAGGTTTTTATATTTAGAAGAGATGCTCACCCTTTTTTTGTCTAAAAATAATTTTACACTTTTCTTTTACCTATTATGTTTTGAATACTATTTTTCTTTTTCAGTTTTTGAAAATTGAGTTTTATACAAAGTAGAATCATTTTTTTATTTTAAAATCCTGTAAATGTGAAGCCTAGTTATTATGTTAATAGATTGTTTCCTTGTTTGACATGGATGAGCAGGGGCAGTTGAGGGTGTGTCATGCTCACTCGAATGTCTCGCTGATGGTGGCGCGTGTATCAGATCATTCGGTTCCCTTCAAAATGGTTGAGCTGAATGGTGCTGATGTACGCGTCATGTTCGTGAACGGGCGCCATCAGTGGAGACTGGTAATCTCTTAGCTGTCACTGGCTTATTTCAATATTTAATTTTAAAAAAAGAATTTTAAGTACCTATCCAATAAGTGGATACTTAGAATTCTTTTTTTTTTCTTTCTTTACATTGTTCTCACATATAGATGCAACAAGTAACAATGTAACCAGGATTTTTGTAAAACATAAAATGGTTTAAAAGTGTCCGTGGAGTTTCTTGCATGTTCTTCTCCATAGATATCTACACTTTGGAATGTGAAAATAGCTTCAAGTTTTTGGCTGACTGACTTTGACAATTCAAAAGTACCTGTGAATGTTTTATTTGAAATAAATGATTTGACTTTCGACTTATCGCCACAACAGTGGCGTGCCCAAAGTCCCTACAGTTCCGATCTGGTCCCAAGTTATTTTTCTCTTCTCAAATATAAAAAAGGCCTCCTTGATAAGAAATTTACCAGCGATGATGAGGTTAAGGGCGCGATTTCGTCGTATTTCGATGACATTTATGAAAAAGTTAATTGAAAGATCCAAGAAATGGATTCGTGTTTCAGATGAATATTTTAAAATATTTCAAATATTTGTTTTCACCCCCATTCCGCGAACTTAAAAACGCACCCTCGTATTTAATTAAACCATCCTGGATAGGAGATATTAATCAAATCTAAACTTTTGAATTAACCTTGTAAGTCTCTGAAAGAATGAATTTTGAAAATTATCCCAAGGAAACATAATATTCCTGGGATAAAAACCATACTATGTGATATTTCAGACTATAATCTACCTACCTACCTACATGTGCTATTTCATCGAGATCTGTTCAGCCATTTTGACATAATAATAGTATAGAAGTATATATTACTAGCTTCTACCAGCTGCGGCTTCGCCCGCGTGAATATTGGAAATAACAAGGTTTCCTGATTGGTATCGTAAATTTTTACTCAGGAAACACCCACCCTACACCTACCCTACACCTACCCTAAACCTACCCTACACCTACAGTACACCTACCGTACACCTACCTTACACATACCCTACACCTACCTTACACCTACCCTACACCTACCCTACACCTTCCCTACACATACCCTACACCTACCTTACCTACATAATTATACCAGCCCAAAAATACTATGACATGTTTCTTGGCTCCTGGTACTTGAAGTTTCTGGTCTCCTGGTACTTGTGAATCTGAAGTACTAAGGCAGCAGCGGCTCTGAGTTTCCACTTCCTCCTCAGTCTTCATTAATCCATGCCACTTACCCGGATAAAAAGTAGCCTATTTTTTATTCCAGGATATGAACGACATGTGTGCCAAATTTCATCCAAATCCGTTTTTGTCTGATTGTTACACAAACATACAAACTTTCACCTTTATAATATTGGTAGGATTAGGGTAATGTTCATGGCCACTCCAAACGAAAATGGGCTGGATGGATGGGTTTCAAGACACTACTTTCTTAAAACTTACCGTCTGTTTGATGTTCCTCTTCTTGGTCAATATTATCATCAAGTCTCTCACTAATATCTGGCAATTCTTCTTTGATAGCATCACTGTCTATTGGACCACCATCAACTATATTTATCTGCTCAATTTGACTATTACTAAAACCATTGAAAAACTCTAAGTGTTTTGGTTCTATTAAAGGACCTGCCTGTAAAAGGATGAATGAGGTGTTAGGTAAATTATGATGATGATCAAAGCCTCGTTGAAGAACACCTCACCTTATAATCCTCTTTCATCATCTGAGAGAACAACTCTTCTGCTTCCAGACATTTTCTCAGAAATCGCGCACATTGCTTTAGTTTAGTGCAGCAGAAGAAACAAGCGAGCATCGGTCTACTGTCCTTAGTTACAAACTGCAAGAAAAAAATCCATTTAGAGAGTTCTTACAAATATTTGCAACTAGCTTGTGCCAGTGGCTTCACACCTATGTAAATGTCTAAATCCATTGAACTTTATTTGACTGTTGAGGAGTGATTCATTTGGAAAAATACAGATTTTAACATTAATATTATTGTCAGGATGCTGTCCTAGCCAGCAAATGGTGGACCTTCTAGCCAATAGCTGTTTTTATTTGTGTATTTAAGAAGAGAAGCATTTAAAACTTGTAACAAGATTTAATTATTATTAAAATATCAACTTACTGGAACACCAGTCAACTTCTCATATAGTTCATGCAAGTTCTTGTTGACCACCACATACATGCGAACATCCTCCACTAAACATATCCTACACATTGGCAGCTTTTCCATCTTTTATTTTTGAGTAGAGCCTGTCCTCTACCTCAATCTTTCAAGCGATGGCTTAGGTCTTAGATGTACCTAACTAGCGAGCACAGAAGATCTCTGTTTACAGTTGCTATGAAGGCTGACGGGATCACAGAACACTTATACTAGACTAGGGAGGTACAGGTGTTAGAACACAGAGTCCCACACTTTGGGTGTGCCCACATCAAATAAAGAGAGAATGAACACTGATGTGTACAAATAACGACACCGCTAGTAAACTGTTCTAGTAATCTTCGACCATGTTGCGAATCAAGGCTTGTAAATATCGTGAGCACTTCCTTTCTGAATCATAGTAAGAAACTGCAGCAGCCGGAGGAGCTACGCTGTTATATCTCTTGCAGGTAGTCCAAGCACAACAGTGTAGGTCCATACGTAGGATTAAACTTCTTGGCTTACTTTTAAAACACCATCATCTGCATAAATACTGATAAAGTGTACACTATCATTTCGATTGTGAGTGAAATATAATTTTAAACCCAAACAAATAATCTGAATTGCGACGCCTGGCTGACAGTCTGACTGACTCAGACAGACAGTGACATCTAGGAGCAATGTTGCCAGTGCCTGCGTCGACATTCGGTCAATTCACTGCCTGAAATGGGACGATTTTTGGACAAAAAGGACGCATTCAGAAATATTTATTTTTTACGATTGAATGATAAAAAAGTATACCTAAAAGGACGTGAAAACTGTTAAATTTTAGGGCAACCAACTAAAAAGTGTTTTTTTTTAAATTAAGGATGCTAAAGGCGGCGTTCGAACTAATGATACGCGAGGTTGCGACAGTCGTTGAGAGGATTCGGCAACTGGGTCTCGAGGTGGCCTTGCACAAGTCCGAGGCCATGTGCTATCATGGTCCTCGGAACAGGCCACTTCCGGGATGCCAAATCACGGTAGGAGGGGTTCACATCGGCGTCGGGTCGACGATCAAGTATCTGGGACTCGTTCTCGACAGCCGGTGGAACTTCCTTGAGCACTTCCGACGTTTGGCTCCCAGACTGGAGTGGGCCGGGGACCCCGGGGCTGCCTTCAAGCGGCTTCTTAAATCTGGGGGGTCCAAACGCCTCCTGCCGGAGGCTGGTGTGGGCACTGGACCTAAGGAAGCGTCCAGCCCGACTACTGAACACGTCCCAAAAGGTCATGGCCATCTGGCTGGTCCGAGAATATCACACGGTCTCTCGCAAGGCGGCGAGCCTCCTTGCTGGATTGCCGCCAAGGGATCTGGAGGCGAGAGACCTCGAGCACGTCTACGTGTGGCGCGTGGAGGCACTAGGCCGGGGCGAAACTCCGCTGCCATGGCAAATTGCAGCGTGGCGAACGGAGCTCCGGCAAGATACCATGGCGTTAAGGAGTCAGTGACTGTCGCAACCCACTGCTGGGCACGCCACAATAGCGGCGATGGTGCCCCTCTTTGAGGAGTGGCTGGAGAGGCGCCACAGCGTCCTCACCTTCCGCCTGACGCAGGTACTCACCGGACATGGTTGTTTCGGGAGGTACCTGTTTCGGATTTGGCGGGACGAAACGCCCGAGTGTTTTCACTGTGAGCATCACCCGGGGGACACGGTGGAGCATACGGTGAAGGTCTGCCGCGCTTGGGCGGAGGACCGCCATGTCCTCGTCGAGGCGATCGGTGGCGGCAACCTCTCGCGTCCGGCCCTGGTTCAATCCATGGTCCGGAGCGAGGAGGCATGCAAGCAGTAATGCTAGTGAAAAGGAGGCGAGCCGCGTGAGGGAGAGACAACCCTCACGCCCCAGCCGCCGCAATATAGGGAGACGCACCGGGCGTCGGGAGGCGCAGGGTAATTCCCGGCCACTGCAGGTGCGGGTTTGCGGACGGCGAGCGTCGCCGTCCGATCAAAGCCAGGCCCAGTACGACGTCGCGTTGTGTTCTACGCGCACCTCAAAGAGATGTCAGCATAGGAGTAGGGGCCGGTTAGGGCCAGAGCCTCCCAAGGTTGCAGATTTTGTTCGAAAGAGTTACCGCGGCCCTGGAACGCAAAAGGCACTAGGGCCCGTATTAATAAACGGCCCTCAACAACGTACTCAAGTGCGTTATCATTTGATACGCCATTATGACGTCATCAGCATCTCACCTAGTTGTACTTGATGGCTTGATCTCGAGAACGATAACGTCACATTGACCGAAGTTTTGAATGACACATGTTGCATTTCGTTATTGCTATGTCAACATGTTAAATTTCTGATTGAAATACTTTTATTTCATTAAATCTTTAAAGAATAGCGCTGCTAATACACGTTGTAAAGTTAGTTGCTACCCAAGAAAGCGTTAAATTGTTAAAAAGATTGTGTATTTATTTCCTAATACGACATATTTGTTTACTACTAAACTCAGCAAGCATAAACAACATAACGCAATGTAACGTCACTGTAAAAAAAAGGAAACGCCAAACATAACATCTGTTTGTTTACCAACTCGAATTTTTCGCGCCACAGATAAAAGTTTGATCTCGACAATGGAAAATAGGAAGCATATTTTTACTCCAAGCGAGAAAAAGTTCTTTTTAGACATTTTAAAAAAATACAAGGCTGTTGTAGAAAATAAGAACACCGATGGTGCGTCCCTACGAAATAAAAATGAGACCATTTACATTATTTACTCTTTATTGTTGTGACATCGGGTGATAGAACAAAAGGAACCCTATTATTGTCTGAGATTTTGACCTTAATTTCCATGAAATTATGACAAATTTTGACAAATTTTTATGTATATATTATGACATTATGACAAATTTTGGCTTTGATTTCGTTTGTTGCACTATTTACATTCTCCTTGTTATTAATATTCTAGGCAACAACTAAACAACTACGCCGGCTCTGGATGAATATAAAACAAAGACAGAGGGAGGCGTTGACCAAAGAACGCCAACACCGCATGGCCACTGGGGGAGGGCCATCAATAAGACAGTGATGCCACCATTGACCCTGATGTCGCTGAAGTGGTCCCAGCGCTTATAGTTGGGATAGATACTGCGATTGATTCAGATGCAGTTCTTGGTAAATACTGTACCTACCTACAAAAAACTTACATCTATTTATTATTACGTATGTTCCGTCGATGCTCACAAGCCATATCTCGAACGCACTATTTACTAAATCAATTGTTACTATTTAAGATTTGTATAGTGTAGATATTGGTTAGTTTTGTTAATTTATATCATTAAATAATGTGTGCTATGTAAACAAGTTCTAATGAATTTATATGTGATATGTAGGTAATGCTTTTATTAATATGATTAGTGATAGATAATGCGTTCCATGTGTGTATGTGTATATGGTAATTAGAATGGAACGTGATTGCAAAAATGTAATGTGTCAAAACTGTCAAACGTGAAAATAACAAACGAAATGAACAAAGTTGAATGTTGTGTTATGGTTTATGGTCGAATGTTTAGTGTTTTAACAAGGAAATGGATGTGAAATAGGGTGTAGACCGCTACAATATACTTAATACTTACATAAATATAAAACTACTTTGTTCTACACCTCATACTAAGCACAGGAAAAACATTTATATAGCTTTTATTACTTAATGCATCTGAGATTAATGTTAGAATTATTATGCTTTTCAGAAATTACAGAGGATCACATGGTGCAACCGGGGTACATTGAGGAAGTGACTGTGGCTGCACCTCTTGACCCAGTTCAAGTGGTCTCTGAGATTAATGTTAAAATTATTATGCTTTTCAGAAATTACAGAGGATCACATGGTGCAACCAGGGTACATTGAGGAAGTGACTGTGGCTGCACCTCTTGACCCAGTTCAAGATGTACGTCAGAACCGCGGGTGTACTTTTCAGATCTGCCTAAATTTATTGCAGTTATTTGGTACCTTCTGTGTACCTTTACGTACCTCTCTTGAAAATCTGTGTACCTACACCCGTACAATGATATTTTAAAAATTAGGTACACCCGCCATTCTGATGTCAGAACCGCGGGTGTACTGCTAATCAATATATGTAGCTAAGTACACTCTATAAGTAGATTTGGTACCTCCTGTGTACCTGCAGAAACAAGTATTAAATAAACAAAATATTGTCAGGTTGTTGCGAAAAGTAAAAAAAAACTATTTTCTTTCTATGACGTTGTTATTATTTAAAAAACATGGTATGGGCACATAATCACACTCACAATCCTACTAATACTATAAACTAGCTGCCTCCCGCGGCTTCGCTCCCGTTAACTGGTTACCTACCTATCCCCCCCCACCTACCCTATGCCTACCCTATAGGTACCTACCCTACACTTTTATCCTGCACGTCTTTTACATCGTTCTCACATATATGTATAATTTCAATATAAATGATGTAACCATAATTTTGTAACAAAATATTATTTTTAAAAGAGTGTCCGTGGTGTTTCTTGCATGTTCTTCTCCATAGAGATCTACGCTTTGGAACGTGCAAATAGCTTCATCTTTTTTTTTTTGACCGACCGACCTTGTCAATTCAAAAGTGCCTGTAAATGGTCTAATTGATATAAATGCTTTGACTTTGACACCTACTCTAACCAGTCCAAAAAATACTATGACATGTTTCTGGTTTCCTGGTACTTGATGTTTCTGGTCTCCTGGTACTTGTGAATCTGTAGTACTAAAGCAGCAGCGGCTCTGAATTTCCACTTCCTCCTCAGTCTTCATTAATCCATGCCACCTACCGGGATAAAAAGTAGCATATGACCCATTCCAGGACATGAACTACATGTGTGCCAAATTTCATCCATCCTTTCAGCAGTTTTTGCCTGATTGTTACACAAGCATACAAACATTCACATCCTACTAATATTATAAACTAGCTGTCTCCCGCGGCTTCGCACCCGTCAACTGACTACCTTCCTATCTTATTTTATAAAATAGTAGAACATTAAAAAAAGAAAATTGTTTTTTTACTTTTCGCAGCAACCCGACAGTATTTTGTTTATTTAATACTTGTTTCTGCAGGTACACAGGAGGTACCAAATCTACTTATAGAGTGTACTTAGCTACATATATTGATTAGCAGTACACCCGCGGTTCTGACATCAGAATGGCGGGTGTACCTAATTTTTAAAATATCATTGTACGGGTGTAGGTACACAGATTTTCAAGAGAGGTACGTAAAGGTACACAGAAGGTACCAAATAACTGCAATAAATTTAGGCAGATCTGACAAGTACACCCGCGGTTCTGACGTACATAGTTCAAGTGGTCTCAGAAAGTCCTCCAGAGACATTCACACCTACGCTAGAGCGGTTTCTGGCACAGAGTGTGCCAGAAACCGCTCCAACTGTACCTGAGAGAAGACCAATGGCGCTGACAGGTCAGCGTCATAAGGATTTGATTTTGGAGAGGGAGTACAAGGATCGCCAAATGAGGGCTAGCGAAAAACACGAAGTAGAGATGAGGATACTTCACGAGCAGCTTCGTGAAGCTAGAGCAAAAGCTGAGCTAGCCGAGCTGATTCTTCGGCAAAAACAACAATGTTCCTCAGGTACTTTAATTACAATGTTAACTTGTAATTTGAGTGATGATGGATTGATTGTTTCTTGTGGTTTACATGCTAATATGTACAAGCCTTTGTCTTTTGTTACAGATTTGATGCCATAGAATGCAGCATAATTAAGCGTACCATGGTGTTCAATATTATATTAATATAAACAAGCCTTATTTTATGATAACATTGTTTAATTTCAGTCTTTCTATATGGTTGAAGTCTTTAACACTTTTAAAATGTTACTTATAATTAAATAAACATATCTAGACTTGAATTGTTAAAGCTAAATATAAACATTTATTACAGAAATTACTCATATCACAATCACATAACATAGGTACTGTAAATTATTGGTAGAAATTTTCTATAATTGTATTTCTCAGTAGGAACCCTGAGCTTGTGCCAGACATATTATTAGTATTTGGTTCATCTACCACATCAATTTGGACCTCTTCATTAAAAATTTCAATATTATCATTTAAAATTAATGACAAGTTATGCAACACTGCACAAGCGACTATTATATTTGAAACAGTAGAAAGTTTATTTCCTGGCCCCCGTGAAAGACAAGCGAACCTACGTTTCCAAATTCCAAAAGTTCTCTCAACAATATTTCTTGTTTTTATTTGAGCTCTGTTATAGCGTATTGAAGGGGGATCTTCAGGAGAAGGCCTTACAGGCGTAAGTATAAATGGTAGCGTAGGATATCCACTATCACCTACAAGTCTTCCATCCAAGATGCCCTGGGTATATTTCATGTACACTGAAGACATTTGGAATATTCTTGAGTCATGCATACTGCCCGCCCATCTAGCAACAATATCTAAAAATTCAGTTTGAGGGCCAACAACAGCCTGAAAAAAAAACTTTGGTTAAATTGTATTCATAAAACTGAACATTCACTTTTTATTCTGAATTTAAAGGGGGTTTTGTTGTTTGATTACCGTAATCTGTGACTGTTTAAAAACATAATTTTAACAGCAAAAGTATATTATCCTGCACAATTATCAGGCTTACTTACTTGTACATTAATTGAAAAATATGACTTCCTGTTCCTATATACTTCATGATGCTGGCATCCTGGTGTATTTACTATTTTGATATGGGTGCAGTCAATGGCGCCATCTACTCCTGGGAGTCCAGGCCAACGCCCATGACTTCCTAAGTTTTTAAACAGTTGTCTGTTTATACTAGCATTATCTCCTCGAGGTATTTTGATGTATTTTGTGTGCAGAAGGGCTAATAATTTTGATACTCTGGTTATGATATTTGAAGCTGTAGGTTGTGATAAATGTATTAGGTCACCACAAACAAGCTGAAATATAAATTAATTAAGTACGTTAGGTACATTAATATTATATGAATTTAATGGATTTGCATTCGTATTAGGTATAGTTAATTACTCACAATATTACAAACTAACCTGAAATGATGCTGTTGCATAAAACCTTAGAGTTAAAAGGACGGCTATTTCCGGGGAAATTGGAAGACCTCTGTTATTATATTTTACAAATGAGTTTTTGATCAATGATACTATATACAACACTGACTCTTGAACAAATCTGAATCGTTTTTTTAAATTTTCTCTTGGTAAATCAAAAGGATTTGAAGCATCCCTTATATACTTATTTATTATAAACTTTTGGTAATCTAAAACGTAAAGGCCACAAAATATCGTCATAGTAGTCTATTTCATCGTAATAATTAATATCACTTAAAATATTTTCAAACTCCATGTTTCGCGCCACAACAATCACACCTCAAGTCACGGACTGTCTGCACTCACGATATAGCATCTCAAGAACCCGCGCTCGTCGTATACTTAAGGGTCGAGTTTCGTTTATTAATCAGTCCATCACTCGGTTGATGCCGTAAACCTAATCCGCAACTTGAGAACGTCAATAATCACGTTTATTAATACGATCAGGATCTCAACATTCATCTCAAGTGCGATCTCGCGAGCTGAGTAACGTTTATTAATACGGGCCTAGGAGTCCATGGGTTTTAGTCAGTAAGAGTCTGACGCTCCCTCCCGCTCCACCCAGAGTGGAAGGGGTTACTTGATGATTTCCATCCTTAAAAAAAGCACACCCACTTCAGTTTTAGACATAAATAAAAAAAATCAAACATCAAATTCAAAACAAAATGTGTTAACTCTGTATTTTGATAACAGCTGTACTAAAACATAATGTATGTAGAAGTTAACATGGTAGTTTCAAATACTTCTACATGGTTTACCAGATCGAAATTAGCATGGTTGGAGACGACTATTTCTTGACTATTTTTTGGATTTGAAACCAAGTCGATACTCGTAGCCGTTTGCTTGCACTAAGGTGAGGATTGTGTGGAGACGTTCACCACACAATCCTCACCAACATTAGCCATAAATTCTGAATCATAGTGTGTCTATTTTTTTAATCTTGGTGACTATTTATGACTGTTTCTTGACTATTTTTTGGCGTACTCAATTGATTTTCATGAAGTTTTCAAAGGTGAGGATTGTGTGGTGAAGGACACGAATATGTCTTGTCAACCGAATCTTGTCACTAAAACTACGCTGACATTTATGACATTTGAAAGGTTTCTCACCAGAATGCGTACGAATATGACTTGATAAAGTATTTTTATGCCTGAAACTACGCTGACACATATCACATTTGAAAAATTTGTCAACAGCGTGGGTACGAGCATGATGTACTAAAGTACTCTTTTGACTAAAACTACGCTGACACATATCACATTTGAAAGGTTTCTCACCAGTGTGGGTACAACCATGATATACTAAAGTACTCTTTTGACTAAAACTACGCTGACATATATCACATTTGAAACATTTCTCAACAGAATGTGTCAAAGTATGTTTCATTAAGTTACTCTTTTGAATAAAACTATGCAGACATATATCACATTTGAAAAGTTTTTCTCCAATGTGGCTACGAATGTGTCCTATTAAATTACTCTTTTTACTAAAGCTACGGTGACAAATATCACATATAAATCGGTTTTCTGTGACAAATGTTCTACGATACCTATTTATATCATCACTGTCAACACCTTTTTTCGATATGTTACATTTAATATCATCTTTGTCACTATTATTACGGCTACCTGTGCCTAAAGCAGTATTATTTACTCTGCTATTAACTGCATGTTGTGTTTTACTGAAGGGCTCTTTTAATTTAAAGACTCGTTTGGACATTTGATTTTGAGATTTCTTCATTATTTTTGGAACACATGATAATTTTCGAGTATTTTCGGTTTTCGTTTGCTCGGCTGAGATTGTATCTTTTGGTTGTGGTCTTCGCGTGTCCAGTTTTGGCTTCTTCGCGACGGGCGTCCCTGTTAAAATAAATAAGTTACAATAAATACATAATACAATATATAGCAATATAGCAATTAGAGAAAAGTAGGAAACCTACAGAAGATCAGTAATCGAAAGAAATATGACCAAGTATCGTAGCGCGACAAGAGCATTAAAGGAACTATCGACCCATACGAACTGGACACAATAGCTGAATGACGAAAGAGGCGAAACAAGAGATAGAGACAACACAATCAAACACGCAACAGCCTTCTATTTAGATCTACATGACACCGTACAGGAACAAAACAACACTGAAGCTGAGGTAGCAGAGCAACAACCAGACAAAAAAAAGCTCAGGTCCAGATTAAATCACAAAGTATGCATTAAGATTAGGAGCACCCTTATTAGTAGAGTACCTAGCCAAACTTTTCGACCTAGTATTGAAAACAGAACAAGTACCAACACAATGGTGCCAATCTAACATCGTTTTACTCTATAAAAAGGCAAACCCTCTGGACATCAGCAATTACAGGCCAGTTTACTGTCATCATTTTATAATCTTTTTTTTGTCAATAGTACTAAGTAGATTAGCACCAGAAATGGACGGAAACCAGTATATCGAACAAGCAGGCTTCAGGCCTCTCTACTCAACAATAGACCACATAAATGTCATAGAACAAGTCATGGAAAAGTTTTGGAGAGTTCCACAAACCACTCTTCATAACATTCGTGGATTACTTCAAAGCGTTTGACAGCCTGATACATTCAGCCATATGGAATTCCCTAAAAAACAACAAGGTAAACAAAAAAAAAATTACATCATGAAGAACATCTATACGAAGAGCATAAGTAGGGTGAAATTAGAGAGGCAGGGTGAAGAGTTTGCAATTGAAAAAGGAGTGAGACAAGGGGACTCCTTTACTACAAAGCTATTTATCGCTGTGCTGAACCAAATTTTCAAAAAACGTACAATGTACAAATTTTCTATTTGTTATTTACATGCCTTTGGTGTCCCGAAGGCATATGGATAACAAATAGAAAATTTACACATTTAAGATTTGCGCTATTTAGTGAAACAGCCCAAGACCTGTTTACAATGCTACGAAATCTAAGCGTGGAAAGTCAAAGAGTTAGTCTATACATGAACGCATCAAAGACAAACATTATGACGAACACTCATAAAAAAGACAACAATAGAAGGAACAACGATAGAAAAAATGGTCTCTTTCGACAGTAATAATAACGAAAATGAAGTAGACAGAAGAAGAAAAAACTACTTGACACAAATACTGGTCGAACAAAGAAATCCTAAAAAAAACTTTACCCAAAAACTAAAAAGGCAGTAATGGATAAAATGGATTCCTGCATTCTCCCTTGCTTAATCAAATCTGAAAAAAAAAGATAAAAATAAGACGTGTGTATGGCTCCTCTATTATAACCAAGTACCAAAAATGATTTAAAAAAAAATTTGCTAGTTCAAAATGCTATTACTCTGTATCAGATTTGTTAATTTATAGAAGCTGAAAGTTTATCTGTGTATGTCCCCAGTACTGGTAAGATCAATCCCCGACTATGAAGTTTAGGTCATGGTTTGGCTGGTAACAGATAGCAAAGGTGTTTAAAATTCTATCTTGAATTCGTTAAAAAGCTTAGTTTTCATACATTTTTTAAGGAATAATATTAGAAATGACTTCGTTAAGTGTCAGACACTCAGTAAGGTTGCAACCCCCTGTCAGACACCCTTGTTTGCATGGAAAATCATCAAATGTCTCCTTCCGCTCCGGGGGAGTGGAAAGGAGTGTCAGAATCTTACTGACTATAACCCACCCTTATTCCTCCAAATACTTTCTGCGTTGCAAGGCCGCGGTTACTCTTTCGAACAATTTTGCAACCCTGGCAGGCCCCGTCCACTATGCTGACCTGTTTGAGGCGCGCGTGGAACACAACACGCCATTGCCCCGAGCCTGGTCCATATCGGACGGCGAGCCACCCATCGCTCTATGGGCGTCTTATTCTGGTGCTGTGGCTGGGCAAGCGGACCGGGCGGCGAAGGTTTGCCTCCCCTCATGCGTCCCGCCTCCTCCTTTGCTTGCATTACTGCTTCCTATGCCCTCTCGCAACCAGCCCTGGTTCAATCCATGGTCCGGAGCGAAGGAGCAAAGATAAGCTGTCACCGCCTTCTGCGAAGCAGTTATGCAAGCGAAGGAGGAGGCAGCTCGCATGAGGGAGAGGCAAACCTAACGCCCCGGCCGCCACAGAAGAAGACGACCCGGGCGTCGAGAGTCGCAGGGCCTCCGGACGGCGAGCGATGGGTGGCTTGCCCGGATCGATGAGAATCACTCAAAGAGATGTCGGCGTACTAAAGGGGGCCCGCTAGGGCTAGTGCCTGCCAGGGTTGCGGAATTTGTTCGAAAGAGTCATCGTGGCCCTGGAACGCAAAGGGCACCGCCGCCGATCACCTCGACGAGGGCAAGGCAGTGCCGATCCACACTGTGGCACCTGGGCGTGCCTCCTACCAAATCCAAACCGGTAGCTCGCGGAAGGTGAGGACGCCGTGGCTCCTCTCTAACCACTGCTCAAAGAGGGGACTTATCACCACAATAGAGGCGTGCCCAAAGTCACCCACCCAACAGCACATGAGTAAATAAACGGAACAGAGATAAAGTCGATTGGGTTGCGAAGTCCTAAGAACGTGCAAAATTGCTACCTACCTATTCTGGTAGGGTTGTCACAATAGGTGAAGACAAATTAAAAAAATACATTTGTGAAATAGTTTTATTATTCAGTATGAATTAATATATTATACAATAGGTACTTTACAAATTACTTACTCTAATATTTTTTTTTATAATTTTTGTTTTTTAATAATTGTTTCTTTTAATTCTGAATCAAACAAAGTTTTTAAAGAATAAAATAAACATATGATTTAAAAGCTTGTCGCGAGATGTAAATAGGTAGGTAGGTACTCGTATTTACTTAGTTTGAAAATTTTATAAATTAAAATCAATCAGATCAAGTTATTTAATTAACTTGATTATCCACACAGGTAAAACTTATGAGATTTACCTGTGTAGGTCTTATATCTCGAATACTTAGTACAAGACTTAGTACTTAAATCTCGCTACAAGCTTTTATATCATATATAAATTGTATAATGACGTTTTAGGTTGATAGTAAAATTTTATTTTATTCTTTTTAGCGCATTTGAATAAAAGCTTGTTTTTAAAGAAGATTTATTTATTTATTTATTTATTTATACTTTATTGTACACCTCAATAAAAGAACAGGACAAACATTTATAAAAATAAGTGTACAATGGGCGGTCTTATAGCACAAGGCAATCTCTTAATTTTATTTTTTACTTTTTAGTTATCGCTGAACAGGTTTCTCACTCTGTTCATCTTATTCAACGCATTGTGTTCGAGTCCTTTCATTTGATATCCATAATGTAGTAAAGCATAAAAAAATTATTCCGCCATCTTTAGAAGTCCTCCATATTGGATTTAGAGTGACGTCACCTTAATTTTGAAGTTATTCTCAGCAAGCCCTTTTCATTTGATACCTATAATGCAGGAGTGCATTAAATAAAAAGCTGTTAAAATAACTAATCCGCCATCAATGGCGGAACGCCCAATGTTCCGCCATGTTGGATTTAGGAAAGACTTCTCACAGCTAACCATTCATTTTCATCCAAACTAAACGTTTATACAAAATTTCAGCTCAATCGGTTTAATATATCTGCTTTAAAATTCAGTTGTAAGAATCCACCCGAACAAACATAGTTACATACATACATACATTGCAAGTTAAATAAAAGCTTGTAAAAGACCACGTTTTACATTAAAGTATTCAAACTTGCAACTAACAAAACAAACAACGCGCGTCGCACTGACCCTAAGATTGTCAACTGGCTGTGCCAGCGTAAACCGGTTTTTACCAGTCTCGCCGCGTTCGCGACAGGCGGCCAGTGGTCACGCAAACATGCCCCACGCGCTTGTAATAATGCAATCGATTCGCGCGATTGTTTGGAAGCTTTGTCTCTGTTCCGTTTATCTACTCATGTGCTGACAGTTCCGACCTAGTCCCAAGTGATTTTTATCTCGTCTCAAATATGAAAAAGACCTCCTTGATAAGAAATTTACCAACGATGATGAGGTTAAGGGCGCGATTTCGTCGTATTTCGACAACATTTATTAAACTTTGTTTTTATTAGGGTTTTATTAAGTTAATTGAAAGATCCAAGAAATGGATTCGTCTTTCAGATGAATATTGCAAAATATTCGAACTTTGTTTTCACCCCCACACCGCGAACTTAAAAACGCACCCTCGTATTTAATTCAACCGTCCTGGATAGGAGATATTAATCAAATCTAAACTTCTGAATTAACATTGTAAAAAGAAAGAACTGACTTGTCTACGTGACTGAGCTCACCTGCATCAGTCAACTAAGTTACTTCCAAGTAAGTTTGGATGATTAACCGCTCGAGCACTGCCGGCACACCAGTGTGCCGCGAGTAAAATCAAACCTATCCGAGGTGGGGTGACCTTTCAAGTTCGTCTTGGTACAGTATTGTCTTTACCAAGCAGTCCTGTAAGCACATTCCTAATACAAAATTTGCAGCAAAAATGAAGCACTCCATCCCTGAAAGTGGGCAATTTGTGGGGTGGCACCACATTATCCGCAGCGGGTGTCACCCATGCTAGCTACGCCACTGTTAGTAGGTAACGTTAATTATTTATCACCAGCAGTTGCCACCAGCGTGAGTTTTGAAAATGATCCCAAGGAAACATAATATTCCTGGGATAAAAAGTATACTATGTGATATTGAACCATTTGAGATTTGCGGACGACATAGTCCTACTCGAAGAAAATCCCATACACCTAGAGAAAATCATAAAAACACTAAAGGAAGAAAGTGCAAAAGTCGGCCTAGTCAGAAGTGGAGATGGTCTGGGCACACTTAACAAATGGAGCTCTATTGTCTCGGACACCCTAGAGACGGCAAACGCAGCAGAGGACGCCAACTAATGAGATGGGAGGATGACCTGAAACTGACTGCTGGCCACCACTGGAGAAGGGTGGCAAAAGATCGAACCCAATGGAAATCGTTAGAGGAGGCCTATGCCAAGAGGCACACTGAATTAAGAGATATTTTGTAAATAGCAAAAGAAGATATGAATGAACCTACCAATTCACTTCCAAAGGCTTTATTATTATTATGTGATATTCCAGACTATAACCTACCTCTGTGCTATTTCATCGAGATCCCTTCAGCCATTCTGACATAGTATAGAAGTATACATTATTAGGGCAATTTTCATGGTCACTCCAAACGAAAATGGACTGGATGGATGGGTTTCAAGACACAACATTCGTAAAAATTATTTTACTTACTTATATCTGTTTGATGTTCCTCCTTTGGGTACATTATATCATTCTGTCTCTCACCAACATCTGGCAATTCTTCTTTGATAGCATCACTGTCTGTTGGACCACCATCAACTATATTTATCTGCTCAATTTGACTATTACTAAAACCATTGAAAAACTCTAAGTGTTTTGGTTCTATTAAAGGATCTGCCTGTAAAAGAATGAATGTGGTGTTAGGTAAATTATATGCTGATGATCAAAGCCTCGTTGAAGAACACCTCACCTCATAATCCTCTTTCATCATCTGAGAGAACAACTCTTCTGCTTCCAGACATTTTCTCAGAAATCGCGCACATTGCTTTAGTTTAGTGCAGCAGAAGAAACAAGCGAGCATCGGTCTACTGTCCTTAGTTACAAACTGCAAGAAAAAAATCCATTTAGAGAGTTCTTACAAATATTTGCTACTAGCTTGTGCCAGTGGCTTCACACCGATGTAAATGTCTAAATCCATTGGACTTTATTTGGCTGTTGAGAAGTGATTCATTTGGAAACATACAGATTTTAACATTAATATTATTGTCAGGATGCTGTCCAAGCCAGCAAATGATGGTCAGTATTGCTTCTGTTTGCCTCTTTGTCTACAGATAAGGGATATTAAGCATTGATCACCACTCTTACTCAAACCACAGTAGAACAGTAACATTTTTGAGATTCCCCCAAACACTATTCCTTCACCAATGTTTATGATTTCCATAGTTCCTTAGTATGATCCTCTAGCCAATAGCTGATTTTAATTTGTTTAAATGTGTATGAGAAGCACTTAATATTTGTAACAAGATTTAATCATTATTAAAATATCAACTTACTGGAACACCAGTCAGCTTCTCATATAGTTCATGCAAGTTCTTGTTGACCACCACATACATGCGAACATCCTCCACTAAACATATCCTACACATAGGCAGCTTTTCCATCTTTTATTTTTGAGTAGTACCTGGCCTCTACCTCAATCTTTCAAGCGATGGCTGAGGTCTAAGATGTAACTAGCGAGCCCAGGAAGATGACTGCAGCAGCGGGAGGAGCTACGCTGTTATATCTCTTGCAGGTAGTCCAAGCACAACAGTGTAGGTCCATACACAGGAACGATTAAACTTCTTACTTCTAAAACACCATCTACTGCACAAATACCAGTATATGTACACTGTACACTATCATTTCGATTGTTTAAATGTGAAATATAATATTTTAAATCCAACAAACAACAATCTGACCTGCGACGCTTGGCTGACAGACAGTCTGGTCTGACAGATAGTGACATCTGACATGACAGTTGACACACAACACTGACATAATTTTTTTTTAAATTTACCCCGATTGGAAAGCGTAGTCTTTTAACCATATTGCCTAGTCTTTATTTTTCTTAGCTACATCCATTTAATATTTTTGTTTTGCATTAGAAAGCGGGTGTGATACATTCGAATGTTTGGTGGAATATTTGGCAGCAAACACAGGTATCTACTGGCAGAGGCACGCTGGCTCCATCATAGACCTCATCTATCGCTTTCCATCAGGCGTGATCGAGGTCAACAGCGAGCCCATTCCTCAATAAAAAGAAGAAAATTAAGCACTCTTAAAATAGAATACAAAACAAACTCATAAATGATCAGCGGTCTCCGAGACTACAGTAAGTATACACAAGTAAACGTGCGCGTGCACGCACTGTGCTAGCACAAAAACACATTCACACAGTAGTTCGCTTCTTGGAAGTTGTTTTTGTTCTTCACAAATTGAATATTAGTACTTATGAGGGTACCTTGGTGTCAAATTGGCCAGCTGTATTAACTTGTTTTATATAACTAACGACACTTAGGTGCAGCGCCGACGGCACACTTTTTGTGCGACCGAGTCTGCGGCGCACAAAAAGTCTGCATGGCGCGCAAAAAGTCAGTCGCGGATTTTTCACAGACTCAACGCACACGACGCACATCTTCGATCATTCTTTCGGCAGAGCTGTAGGGACGTAGACGCTATGGAAATCGTGCAGAGATCGCGAAGTATTATTTTGTTCATGAAGTACAGAAAAAGAAGAAGAAATAGAGAATTTTGGGTACATTCTATACTTTCGGAAAGATTACTGAAGGGCCAGTTCCATACTAAGGTGCAGCGCAGACGACAGACTAGATCCGTGACGCACTTAACGCAGTAACGCACACGACGCGCAAAACTTTTTGCGCGTCGTGTGCGTTACTGCATATAATTGCCTAGGTTCTATTTTCACAGACTAAACACGTCACGGATAGTCTGTCGTCTGCGCTGCACCTTAAGCTTTGTTTCCTATTTATCTGTTTGCTTTGTTATTGTAATTTTAATTTTACTTATTCTACAACTGCATGCTTCGTCATGAGACGACGATAAATATACGTTAAAATTTAAATCTCATGTAAGTGAACTGTGCATGTTCTTATGAGAAATAAAGATTCTTTAAACCTGAAAAAAAAGTCGAGCTAGCCTTCTCGGCAAGCTTCGCTGTGGTAGTCATATAGTCCAATCAACGAGGATATTTGTTGTATGGAGACTTCCGCATACCTATAATAATGAAAGGGAATTGACCACTTTGTTAGGGTGCTTTGGCTTGACGTGGACATTAAGAATAAATGAGTTGTGTTTTTATTATTTCATTCGTAATAGAAACGAAACATTATAATAAAGTTGCAGCAAGTTCCAAAGTGTGTGTAGTACCAGCGGAAAAATGTCGATTTTCTTAATTTCAGTTTAGCAGATATTTAGTGTATGACGTCGTGTAAATGTGTATGGTAAGTACTTTGTGGATCCAACCATTGGGGAGTTAGGTTTTACAAAAAACTTCAGACCTCTGCGATGCTTTTTCAGCGAGATATCGGCGATTACGTATTTTTTCACTGTTTCAATGGCGCGGCCATGACGCATTAGTCTTATAGCTCCTGAAATATAAAGCTAGGATTTTTCGTTTTATTTTTACTAGTTTTGACAAATTCAAATCTGGGTTTTATAAAATACTTCAGACGTCTGCGTTGCTTTTTCAGCGAGATATCGGCGAAAATGTGTTTTTCACCGTTTCAATGGCGCGGCCATGGCGTATTAGTCTTATAACTCCTGAAATATAAACCTAGGATTTTTGTTTTATTTTTACTAGTTTTGACAAATTCAAATCTGGGTTTTATAAAATACTTCAGACGTCTGCGTTGCTTTTTCAGCGAGATATTGGCGAAAATGTGTTTTTTATCGTTTCAATGGCGCGGCCATGGCGTATTGGTCTCACAGCTCCTAAAATATAAGCCCAGGATTTTTTTCTATATTTTTACGAAATTAATCTGTTACTTACCAAAATTTCAGGTCTCTGCAATGCTTAGTTTTAAAGATCTCCGTGGCCGCGCGGTTCGGAGCGTTTCAATGGCGCGTCCACGTTTAAACCCTTATAACTTTTTAACCATAGCTTTGACAAATTTATGGTTTTGGGAGTCTACTTTTACAAATTTTTACAAAATCGTAGCATACTTAATTTTTTTTAAAAAAAACGTCGTGGCCGCGCCATCGAAACGGACACGCCCCTTTTTACTAATATTTGTCCGATCTTACACCAAACGAATTTACATAAATAAATTTGTTCCTTTCAAAGCAGTCTTCGTTGCCCAAAGTAGGTAGGCCGTTGTGGGTGATAAACTTTCTCTGAGGTATATTTTGTTATCCTCACCACAACCTAGGTCTTTCCCAGTAATATTTTGAGTCTTAGCGACTTGCAGCCGACATGGATCCCGAAATCTCTCTTTAAGTGTCACGACGATTACGGGGTAAGCTTTTTCGGTTTTGGCTTCAGCTCGGTTACTTTTTTTTCTGTGTGTGTTGACAACGTCATCGGATTTTAGTTTTAATTTAGTACATAGGTTTTTCGTAACGCTATTTACGTCTTCTGTTTCGGCTACCCCACAAATATCAATGTTGTTGGCTAATTTGCTTTGCTCAATTGCGTTCAGTTTTTGTTCCACTACATCACTTTTAAGTTCTAGGTTTTTGTATTTGTTTTTCAGCTCAATGTTCTGGTTTTCGACTAATTTCAGTTTAATTTCATACCCATTTATCTTTTGTTCGTACTCATCGATTTTGTCTGAGTAGAACTGTAGGGTACTTTGCAACTCTTCTTTAATTATGTCGCGGACCTCTCGCCGTATATCGCTGAGAATGCGTTGGGTTATGTTTAGTATCCATAAGGTTCTCCGTATCTGTGATGTCTTCGTCATCAACGTCGGGCAAGATACAGGATAGCCGTTTGGGTTTGGCATTACCCACACATAGTGATGGGCGACTCGGAAAGTTTCCATCATTCCACCCGGAATATTCTTGGGAATATTCCCAAAACGGGTATTTACCCGGGAAAGTTCCCAAATCGTGGGTAAATTAATTTTTATGACGATTGAATTAGTAAATACTGAATAAAAACAAAAACACCAACTCCAAAATCATTTAATCAACAACAGGATGATTCAAATATGAAAATAATTGTTTAAATATCAGACTATGGGTGACAAAAATCACTTCAAGTTTAATGTTCTTATAATAGTAAGTAGGTAAAATGTTATTGAGATTCATTTAATCACTGTCATCGGAGAATGTTTTTGCTAAATCGCAAAACTCTATTTCTCTTGTATTTCTTCCAGAAGTTGATGGTATAGGTTCAATGTTTATGGTCAATGGGCTAACCATATATAAAAGGACTTGAAGTAGGTTCCTCATCTACTTCTTCGTCTTTTTGATTGTGTAACAAATTCCAGTTACATGATATGTAGGCCAGCTTTGCAGCTCTTTCTTTTGTTAACCTATTCCGTTTAAGGCTGTGGATATTTCTGTGAACGCTGAAGGTACGCTCTACTTCAGCCGAGGAGCAGGGAGCAGTTAAAAGACCAGCTGCAATTTTGCTCAAGAGGTTTGTTTTTGCAAATTCCTTTCCACCAAGTTAAGGGATTCATTTTCTGGAGGCTGGTCCAAACAAAAGATTTTCCCCACAAACCTACTCTTGTTCTTCTATAATTAGCTAAATCTGTCATTACTTCCAAGTGCAACTGCCTTCCTTTCTCATGAATGAAATCCATGGCAATGATTCAATGATCATCTTCGCTGAGTTCGATGGCTTGAGATTTTGGATCTAGCATATAGGCTGCTAGATGAATAGGCTTTATGCAGTTCCTTCTGCGTTTATCAACTGCATTTAAAATCCTCTCCCTGACATTTTTGTCAACCAAAGAAGAAAAACCAGGAAGCAGAAAGACCAGACGTGATTTTATACGTTTGAATGACATGTACACGTCATTTATGTACGCTTCGTTTCCTTCTAGTTTAAATATGTTATCTGTTATTAGCTCTAAAATTGCAGTAGAATCGTCGATCATTTTCCAAAATTTTTCGTCTAGTAAATTTGCTTTAATATCAACTGGGATCATCATTGCATCTTCATGTACTGCCAAACATTGCAGAGCCGCCTTGTTATTTTGCCCAACGCGTCTTGCTGGACAATTTTAGTTGCTCGCCAAAACCTTTTTCTACAATTATCTGCTTGAATAACGCGCTTAGATTTGATTACGTCGATGGCAACTGAAATAAAGGCTCGTATATAGCATCTTCTTTCATTATGTCATGACAGTAAATTCAATGTGTGCACCACGCAATTAAGGTTGAACTAGTCGCGGGCTCGAACTCGCTGGTAAGCGTGGCCAAAAAGCACGCTGTCTCACCGGGCATCGTGCCCGACAGAGACAGTATCAGTGATGAGCATTTAGATGCTAGTCTAAACGGACAATGTCTAGTTTCCACGCTCAAAACACCGTTCCGAATGAAAACAACGTTAGACGATGCACGAAAAGTCTATTGGAAGGTTGAGTTTTATGAAAAAACCACTGTCCATTACAAATAAAGTTTATTGAACTCTTCTACAATTGAGGTTTGTCGGTGCGGACTTTGTTTTTGAGATTTTACACTTCTTTTATTACTTATTTACGCCCGAAGTTGTGTTAAAATTGGCAAAAAAAACGAATCTTTGTTGGCTTATAACATTTTAATGGCGTTTCATTTCACTATTCTGTTTCCGTACAGACAAAATTAATAATGAGATAAAACGATATCATTGCATAACTTTGAATGTATAATGTCAAACAGTGGAGTAACACCCCCCAAAATTTTTATGGAGAAAATATCGAAGAGTGTAACCTTAAGTGTGATTACGTTCGGATGTTGCAGTTTTACTAAATCAAAAGCTTTTTACAAAAAGCTACCCTACAGGTTTTATGCGTTTTTTAAGTTTCAACACAAAGCACGTACGCAAATTCCGATACTCAAGTGAATACTAAACGTGACCACGGTATTGGAGTCTACTGTTTTACCAGATAAATGAAATGCACCAATCAAAAACACCACGCACCGCCGCCGGCGTGTACCTTGCCACCTGCTTGGTCCTTGAAACAAAGCTAACCGTTAAGCGCATCAGTTATTTATTAATGCTTAGTTTAATTATTGTGGGATGTTTATATTATATTAATAAATAACAACGTTTCTTGAATAAAACGGTGTAACACATTTATAGTTGTTATTTTTGTACAAGGAAATCGAAAACCTTAAGTTTCATAAATCGATTTATGCGAAATATGTTTAAATTGATTATAAAAATATAAATACCCGAATAAATACCCATTGGGTGGATTCAATGGGAATATTCCCATTTTAGGAATTTACCCGGGTAGAATCCCATCACTACCCACACATGAACGGCATCTCCAATCAACGGCGTCCGTTGAGTATAGTACGTTTTTAACTGATCCGCTGTCATTGAGGCACATGATGCATGAATCTATTTACTGCATTTGGAACACTGTATACCCGGACCTTTTTTCGTCACTAGTTTGCCACACTTAGCACATTTCACCATGTTGATGAATAGGTCGGTACGTAGGTAGGTGGAAGATGTTTCGTAAAAAAGTTCAAGTTATCGCACGCGCAGGTAATTAAGCGGTATAAGTCTTATTGGTTTCGCACCAAGTGCGCGACTGATGTGTCAACAATTCAGTGATAGAAGCAGAGTTAAATGAAACCGAGCCAAAAAGCGAATAGTAACACCATTAATTAATGTCGAACTACAAATAAACTAAAAATATTGGGCATATATTATGATTCTGGATCAAATGTTTCTTTAATTAGTTCAAAATTATTAAAACCGAAAGGAACATCAAACAAATATCATGAAGCTGATTTAGTTACAATTAATGGTGTTCAGAAAACAAGTGGTCAGACAACTTATAAAATAAAAATCTATGATTTAGAGAGAAATGTTGATGTGTACGTAATCGATGAACAATATTTTAAATATGATTTTTAATCGGACTTGTAGTCGGGGTGAGTCAGTTATTTGAATTTACCTTACTCGGACTAGTTGTAGACACACATATTAACTGGAAATCACACATACAGAAAACTCACTCAAAAATTTCGAAATTCTCTTACGCCCTTCGTGAAATAAAAAAGACCACCAATTTTCAAACAGCTCTCACCACCTATTATGCATATGCTTAAGCATGGCTTAGCTATGGTGTCATCCTTTGGGGAAACAGTACAGCCGGTCGATTCTGTCAACATCTCACGGTGTTCACCTAGGCGGAGTGAACGACAACTGAGCTGTCATTACATCTTATTTGCATGGTTTGACAACTCACCCGTCGTGCGCCCTGACCAAGTGTTCACTTCGACATGCTTACAGAATCGCACTGCTGTTCCCGATACCGGTGAACAGTAAGCTAGGTACTATTTTTTTTGTATTTTTTAAGAAATATTTAAAAATGTTATCAATAACTTATAAAATGAAGTAACGAAATAATAATAATCAACTTACTATCGAGCAACTGAGGCCCCTAAATAAAATACACACATTTATCATAAACTAAATAATAAACTAATACATGTTAATAAAACTTCTAATATTAATTATGCTGAATTCCGCTGGATTGTGGGATCCCACTTTGCTGGATTGCAATCTCTAAGTGTAAACACGAATAAAATATCTTCTCAAAAGGATCTCTCGACTAAAACTACGCTGACACATCACATTTGAAAAGATTCTCGCCAGTATGTGTAAAAGAATGTCTCACTAGATTACTCTTTACAGTAAAACTACGCTGACATATGTTACATTTGAAAGGTTTCTCACCAGTGTGGGTACGAGCATGATATAATAAATGTTCCTTACGATTAAAACTACGCTGACATATATTACATTTGAAAGGTTTCTCATCAGTGTGGATATGAGCATGATATAATAAATATTCCTTACGATTAAAACTACGTTGACATATATCACATTTGAAAGGTTTCTCATCAGTGTGGGTACGAGCATGATATACTAAATGTTGCTTACGATTAAAACTACGTTGACATATATCACATTTGAAAGGTTTCTCACCAGTGTGGGTACGAGCATGATATAATAAATGTTCCTTACGAACAAAACTACGTTGACATATATCACATTTGAAAGGTTTCTCATCAGTGTGGGTACGAGCATGATATACTAAATGTTGCTTACTATTAAAACTACGTTGACATACTTCACATTTGAAAGGTTTCTCACCAGTGTGGGTTCGAGCATGATATACTAAATGTTGCTTTCTATTAAAACTACGTTGACATACATCACATTTGAAAGGTTTCTCACCAGTGTGGGTATGAGTATGATATACTAAATGTTGCTTACGATTAAAACTACGTTCACATATATCACATTTGAAAAGTTTTTCTCCAGTGTGGCTACGAATGTGTCCTATTAAATTACTCTTTTTACTAAAGCTACGGTGACAAATATCACATATAAATCGGTTTTCTGTGACAAATGTTCTTCGATACCTATTTATATCATCACTGTCAACACCTTTTTTCGATATGTTACATTTAATATCATCTTTGTCACTATTATTACGGCTACTTGTACCTAAAGCAGTATTATTTACTCTCCTATTAACTCCATGCTGTGATTTAGTGAAGGGCTCTTTAAATTTAGGGACTCGTTTGGACTTTTGATTTTGAGTTTTCTTAATTATTTTTGAAACACATGATAATTTTCGAGTATTTTCGGTTATCGTTTGCTCGACTGAGATTGTATCTTTTGGTTGTGGTCTTCGCGTGTCCAGTGTTGGCTTCTTCGCGAGGGGTGCCCCTGTAAAATAAATAAATAAGTTACAATTAATATATAATACAGAGAAATAAACAGAACAATAAGAGAAAACTAGAAAACCTACAGAAGATCAGTAATCGAAATAAATATGACTAAGTATCGTAGCGCGAAAAGAGCATTTAAGGAACTATCGACCCATACGAACTGGACACAATAGCTGAATGACAAAAGAGGCGAAACAAGAGACAGAGACAACACAATCAAACTTGCAACAGCCTTCTATTCAGATCTACATGACACCGTACAGGAACAAAACAACACTGAAGCTGAGCAACAACCAGACAAAAAAAAATCTCAGGTCCAGATTAAATCACAAACGATGCATTAAGATTAGGAGCACCCTTATTAGTAGAGTCTTTAACACCTGTATCCTCCCCTGCCTTACTTATGGATGTGAAACATGGGCACTTTCCAAACAACACAGGGACATGTTAGAATACTGCCAAAGAGCCATGGAAAGGAGCATGCTGGGAATCAGGAAAAAAGATAAGAAAAGAAACACATACATAAGAGCTAGAACAGGTGTGACCGATGTTCTCACTCAGATAGACCAATTGAAGTGGAGATGGACAGGCCATATGTTACGGAGCCCTCACGAGAAATGGAGCAAAATTGTAACGGAATGGTACCCTAGAAACGGGAAACGAAATAGAGGTCGGCAACGCTAAAAATGGGAGAACGAACTCAAGTTAACAGTAGGTTGCAACTGGAGAAGAGTTGTAAAAGATAGAAAACAGTGGAAATCGTTAGAGGAGGCCTTTGCCAAGAGGCACACCGAACTCCGGGACATATTATAATAACATAAAAAGAACATACACAATGAATAAGGACTAGTAATAGTGAAAAACAATGGAGTTTCGGGATAAGAAGGCTATATGATTATTATTATTCACTTTATTCATTTTCTGTACATATTAATTATATTTTTAAATATTCCTACAAAAAATAAATAAAAAAACATTTAAAAATATAAAAATAGTAGCCCACCGGTATCGGGAACAGGGTCCAAGCTACCGGCAGTCAGGGCTCCAAAGAGAGGAACCTCCTAACGATACGAGCCATGTCCAGAAGTACTGCTTTCTGAATCAAGCCCTTGATCCAGCTGCCTAACGAGAGCCTCCTGAGGTGTTGGTCGAGGCTCTTGGCTATTAAACCGTTGGCTGAGACGACTATCGGTACAATGATTGCCGAATTCACATTCCACATGTCGACAACCTCGCGAGCCAAGTCAAGATATTTTATTTGTTTATCATTCTCGGCTTTCACGAGGTTCTCGTCATGCGGAACGGTTATATCTACAATCATTGCACGCCTCTCGATTCGGTCCACCACCACTATATCAGGCTTATTTGCAATAATAGTCCTGTCAGTGATGATGGACCGATCCCAGTACAATGTGACACTGCCATTATCGAGAACTGGGTCGGGCACACACCTGGGGGCCGATTCTACTAATTTACCAAATTACACGTTCGATTGTGTTTCAACAACAGTTCGATTTCGATCGCCGTTCGATAGTTACCTAAAGAGTCATTCTACTATTTCATAAACAAACTGGAAACTAAACTTCAGCCGAATCGCAACTGAATTGCAACGGGAACGCGACTGCGGGTCACCTGTGTTACCAACATTGCAAATAGTATGTTTTAATAATACCACAGAAAAAAAAGTTGAATCTAAAAATGTTACTAAACACGAATAAGTGTCAGTAAAAGTGTTTTTTTAAATATAAAAAGATATCTAGCCCATAATTATACTTTAGTATTGTATATTTTATTGTTACACATACAACATTTCAACTTTTTTATAATAAAAACTCAGAAGAACGTTTCGTTTAAGTTCCCAGCTGGCCGTAGCTGTGAAATGTGCTGTGAAACGAAACGTTTCGATTATGTCAATCAAGTCTTTCTTGAAAGACTCAAACGTAGAGCGGGAAATAAAAACTTTGTGTGGGAGTTCATTAAAATGGTTGATTTACTGTGAGTATTTGTTTTAAATTATTACTGATAATTTATTCATCAAATAAAATATTGCACCATAGCCCGTTATTGATATGTTGTACTTATGTTAAACGACAAAAGTTTATAGAAATATTTACGACATAAGTACCTACTTGAGAGTTACACACTTCTAAGCTGCGCTCTTCTACTTCGCGCGGGCGTCGCACTTGAATTAGCTATAATTATAACAAAAAAAATGACCCACTAACCAAATTGTTAAATTATGTGACCACTTGTTGTTTGGTGCATTTTATTTAATGGTAAAATATTTAGTCTCGCTGCAAGTGTTGTTCTGTTAATACGTACGTAATTTTAGGCCTAATGGAAGATACCAGACGAAAATCTACATCAGTTCGGCAACTGGACCTCCTCATTACATTTATGGAGGGACATACAAGTTTTGCCACGGGACGATTGCGGTCGAAAGAAGGACGAGCCCTTGCAACACGCATGTGGGACCAATGTGCGGATATTTTAAATTCGGAAGGCGCAGCTAGGGCACCTAAAGATTGGTCGAAGGTAACTTTTCAACTTGATGTTATCTATTGCAACATGACAATAATAACAATAATTTTCTATCCATTTTAGTTTTGGAATGATTATAAATGTAGGGTGCGGGCCAGACTAGCTGAAATAAACAGAGGCTATAGGAGTACTGGGGGTGGGCCTAGCAGGGCACCACAGTTAAGCCCTCTAGAGGAAAGGGTTGCTGCCCTTATAGGGAGGGATGTCGGCCCACTTTCTGGAGTCCGTCAAGATCCAGAGATTGAAATTGAGGTGATTAGATATTTATCAAACATGTAATAATTATACTTACCTATTCCAAAAATGTATTCTAT
This sequence comes from Melanchra persicariae, assembly GCA_947386135.1. NCBI lineage: Eukaryota > Metazoa > Arthropoda > Insecta > Lepidoptera > Noctuidae > Melanchra > Melanchra persicariae. The sequence continues at coordinate 2,744,881 of OX376672.1, forward strand.
TGTGTGTCTTAATCATGTTTTTTTTTACAAATATGTAGTATGTTAATGCTGAAGAGATGAAGAGAAGTGGAACAGGATGTGGAACTGCCAGCAACTAACTCACCCATTTTGTGAGTAATAGGCCACTTAACCTTTTTATGTATTGGTATTTTATTTACCATTTACTAATAATGAATTAATTCTTTCTTTCAGAGATATATCTGCTATCCAAGAGAGTACTGTTGCACCTGGAAATAGATCACCAGCCACACAAGACCTCAGCCAAACAGTGACTCTTGAATCTGAGCAGATAGACAGTGCACAAATGGAAGGACATAATCAGCCAGCTGATCAAGGCACTACAGCACCACAAACAGGTTCTCATTGTTTATTAACTTTATTACTACTTTATAGATCATTATTTTAAACATTAATTAAAAAAGCAGTATTATGGACTAGTGTGAGACACAGTTATACATGCTTTTCATGGGCTACTTGAATAAACTAAATTTAAAAAAATCCAAACATTGATAAATACCACAAAAAGCTCCCAAGGGATGTCAATGGAAGTGGAATGCACTTGACGTTTCCTTGGCTCACTAATTACCAACTTAAGATACTTACGCGTGCAGTTATTTACGAAAATAGGTTCCTAATTATTGTTAAAATTTTCAGACCAACCTAGACACCGACGCCCGAGACCAACACGCTCACGTGCGACAGGTCGCCCTCGTTTTGTACATCAGAGTAAGTGGCATTTGGCAGTCAGAACCAATATTTAACCCTATTTTAATTTAATTATCAGTATAACTTACAAGTTGGTTTTCGTTATAACTATAACTGATGACTTATTACAGGTAACACATCAGCTCTCGATGAAGCAAGGGCAACAATAGCCCGCATTGAAGAGATGCGTACGCGAACTGAGGAAATTCGATGAAGCAAGGGCAACAATAGCCCGCATTGAAGAGATGCGTACGCGAACTGAGGAAATTCGATGAAGCAAGGGCAACAATAGCCCGCATTGAAGAGATGCGTACGCGAACTGAGGAAATGGTGGCTACAGCAGCATTAAATATGTCCAATGCTATGACCAGCTTCTCTAATGCTATGACCGGCATCTCTAATGCTATGACTGGCATCTCTAATGCTATGACCAGCATGGCACAAAGTCTGCATACCTTCGTAGCAAGATCACATAGGGTAAGTGTTTGAAAGTTATATTTAGTTAGAATAATTGATTAGTTTTAGATGATTTATGCCTAGTATATAAATTATGTTGTTATTATTTTATTCATAACATCACATCTGTATTTTCCAAAAGGGTTAGGCAGAGGTGTACCTTAAGTACACCCACATTTCGCCAGTTATGTTGAAGTCCTTTGTAATAGGGGGTAAGCCTATTGTCATCAACCAGGCATAAATATTTTTCTATACTTAAGTAGTAGGTATGTATTTATTGTTATTGTAAATAATTTAGGCTGTCTGTTAGTCAGGGTTCCATTTTTATACACTGAATCTTTGCTATAAGATTTTATAATAATGGAAATATTCTGTTTGTTTCAGACTGATGACTGATTGTTGACCTGTCACCCACTAGAGAAGAATCATTAATGAGACTGAAATAAAAATAAATTATGTTAAGATAATTATATTTTATTTAAAACTCAAAGCCACCATTCCAAAATAAAAACATACCAAATCTTTTGTTCTGATAAATCATTAATTTCAATAAAGTCATACCGAATGCAACACAAGCTTCAATTTTCTAAGTAACATTCAAGTTACTCAGAAAATTGAAGCTTATTGCAACTTCCCAAGGGTAGATATTAAAAATAGTAATCCACTTTATGATATTCTTTTTTTAAATTCTTACCCAATCAATAACTAAAAATAATTCATAACATTGAACTCAATTTGTATTTAGAAGGTTCAACTTTTATATTATCTCCTGTTCCATTTGTATTTCATCAGATACTTTTGGGACAGATTTTTAAATAAAGCTAAATAAAAAATTATTCTAAAGTGATAAATTGTAATAACTAAATTTCTAACATTAATTCAATTTATTGCCTTGAAGTCCACAAGCGTTGCACCAAAGCTGCTTGGTAATTACGCCTTTGCTCTAAAAGGTAATTCGGACGCCGCCGTGACCCACGATGTTCAGAAATTAATCTGACTGCATCTTCTCTTTCCACTCGCTCCTGTTCTATCATTTCCAGGTCCTCACTGTCGAGCTCCAGTCTTAATTGTAGCGAGATATTGTGCAGTACACAACAAGCAGTTGTTATTTTTGCTGCAATTTCTGGTTTATAGTGCAGCTTTCTGTCTACTAATAAACACCTGCAAAAAGAAAGTACAGAAGTGTTAACTCAAATACATGACTATTACAAGTGTAATTATTGCAATATTATAATCAAATCTAGAGATACAATAAAATGCATACCTCAATCTTGCTTTTAAAATTCCTATACACCGTTCTACAACATTTCTAGTACTTATATGCTTCTCAGTGTAGTAAGACTCAGGCGTGTTTGGAGCAGCATTAAGGATAGGAGTCATCATAGCTCGTCTTAAAGGAAATCCCGAATCTCCTGAGAAAAGAGGTTTCTTTTAGAAGCAAATAGTTTATGACATGGGGATATTACACTATCATGAAATATTATAAGCAACTTCTGTATATTCCTTATAATATTTCATATGATAGTGTAATATCCTCTAATCATTCAAATTATTTTATTTCAGTAAGTAGCATTGTATAAACACTTTCACACAATCATCAATACATTTATATGTCATACATTACATCTTCATTATCTATAACTCATACCTAGATGTATAATCCTAGATATGATAGTGTAATATTATGTAACCTCGTGTAGAGACATTATAATTATAGTTTATTTATTTAATAATTCATGCATACAAAATTACAAATGTACAGAGGTAGTTTCTACCAGTCAACCTTTGGGTGATGCAGAGACAGATAGTGGTAGGTGATTGTGGAAAAAAAAACAGAAACGCAATATAGTTAAGTTTGATCAAATAATTACCTAATAAATAAAAATCTTCACCAGTTGTGCTAATTATTTCATCTAAGGTTGACTTGAGAGGATTATTACTCCATGCAGCACTATCATGTGTTGATCCGGGGTTACTTGTATCAACACACAGAATTCGGGCATCTGAGTCGCAAATCTGGAAGAAGTATATTTAAGATATTAATAATAACTAGTTCAAAATGCTATCTCGTAAGGGTTATATTGAAGAAACAACTCACAATTAAAGTATTCAAGGAATGATATCCCTTTCGGTTAAAGTACCACTCTTCATGATTTGTTGGGGGAACTATAGCAACATGTGTGCCATCGATACACCCCAGAACTCCAGAAATGCCAAATTTTCTATAGAATCTGCAAATTTAATACATTAGGTATATATAATATAAATCAGGATCTAAGTCTGTCTGCATAGGTACAAATAGAAATGGAAATATTGCAATACTTACCCTCTTTTGATTTCATCACGTTGTTCCCTGGAGCTTGGAAATTTGACATACTTCTTATATATATGTGGCATATTAAGTACCTCTGTCACTTGTTTTATTGCTCGAGAAACTGAGGGTTGTGACACGGCATGACATTGTGACTGGCCTACCAATGTTTGGTATGAACCAGTTGCATAAAAAGCCAGTGCAACCAAAATCTAAAACGAGAATAGAGTTAATAGAGAATACTTTATCACATACTAACACACATAATACTGGCGCATAATAAAACGATCGTAAATAAGAACTTTAAAGTAAGTACCTTTGTCTCCGTATCAATACCGTCAGAACGAAGATTGACGGGCATGTGAGGACTTATCTCCTGAATCAAACCTCTTGCGAGGTCTTTGGAGAGTCGGTACGTCTTAACGAACTGACGATGCGTAAGGTCAAAAGCATTGTTGCATACTCTTGACGTAAAATTTCTTCTTCTTACCCTTCCAATGTCAACCTCATGGGAAAGTTCAACGAAATCCATATAAAACATCATATTTTTAAGTGAAACGAAAGAAAACCAATAAATCGTTTCCAATCGATTCGGCAAAAGTTGCACTTTACCAACTTTTGTTCAACTGCGAATTTGACAGATGAAACGCCGAAGTTCAGCTTTGGTTCGATTCAAACAAGTGTCAAAATCATGACAAAATAATAGTAGAATACGATATATGTCACGCTCATGTTACGCTCATGTTCGATTTTGCTAGCAGAATAGGTTTTGGAATTTTTTTCGATCGATCGTTGGCGTCAACTAAAACGTAACTGCAGTTGGATCGTTGGTCATTAGTAGAATGCGAAAACGCTTTTAAGCCGATATTCAGCTGCGGTTCTATTGCGATTTTTAAACAATTTTGTTAGTAGAATCGGCCCCCTGTAGTACGGCGACTCCGATTCCACAAGAGAGTATTTCAGAGCAAGTTGCTGATGGATAATCCTGGCTACAAGGTTGTGTCTATGCAAGTACTCTCCGTTAGCAAGACGAGAACAACCAGAGATAATGTGGCGAATTGATTCTCCCGGACGGTGACATGCCCGACATATGTCAACCGTGCCGTCCTTCACAATAAATCTCCGGTAGTTTTTCGTCATGACAACTTCGTCCATAATTGCACAGACAAAACCTTCGGTTTCCCCAAAGAGGTCACCAAAACGTAGCCAGGCTACGGACGCTAACTGATCTACGTCGGGCCCGTGTAGGGCCCGGAAAAAGCGTCCGTGAAGTTCCTTGCTCTGCCATACCGCCCTGCGACCTGCGATCGTTAGTGTCCAGCACCGTAGGTTTGCGCCAGTTCTCATTTTCCAAGGAGAGCGGGGTGAGTCCCTTGTCCACCGCCACTACAACTCGATGCATACCCACGTCGACAGCTAGGAAATATTCCCTGAGACTGCATATCTCGCGATTGTCGAGAGTCTTAGCATTTAAAAAGCCTCGACCTCCATACTTTCGCGGGATATACAGTCTCATTACCGACGACCGTGGGTGATGCATTCGATGTGCAGTCAGCAGTGTACGGACCCGCCTATCCAGGGCGTCAAGTTCCGTTTGAGTCCATTTGAGTACGCCGAAAGAGTACATCAATACCGGCATGACCCATCCGTTGAAAGCGCGCACCTTGTTTCCGCCCGATAGAAGGCTGTTGAACACCTTCAGGCGGCCAAAGAAGCGCTCCCTCAACGAATGCTTCATGTCAGTAACATTGATGCCTAACGCTTCCGACATACCCAAATACTTGTAAGTTTCAGTTGGAGAGAGGGATCTCAGGTTTACAGAATCCGAGAGTTGACATCTCACGGATTCCATAATCTCTCCACGCTTTACATGCATGACCGCACATTTGTCCACACCAAACTCCATCCAGATGGCACTACTGAAAGTTTCAGTTACCTTCAGTAGCTCCATCAGTTGCAGATTACTGGGGGCAAAGAGTTTCAGATCATCCATGTAAAGGAGGTGAGATATAACCTGACCACCTCTCTTCAACCGATAGCCTAGTCCTGAATTCTCCAGCAGTGTGCTAAGAGGATTCAAGGCTAGGCAAAACCAAAGCGGACTCAAACTATCGCCCTGAAATATACCCCGCTCGATCCTTACCGGTTCGCTATTCCTCTGGATATTTCGACATCCTGGATAGCGAAGGACTGTCCTCCATTGCCCCATACATGACGTCAGGAAAGTGCGTAGCGTTGTATCAAGTTTATACAATTCTAGCACCCTCATGAGCCATGTATGAGGCACCGAGTCATAGGCCTTCTTATAGTCTATCCAACATGTCGACAGATCCCTTCGGGAACGGCGAACCTGTTGGCTAATGGCAATGTCAATGAGGAGTAGCTCCTTAGTACCGCGGGACCCGTTCCTACATCCATTCTGAGAGAAAGACATTATTGAATTAGTTTCAATATGATCGTTAATCTTTGCCCTCAAAATGGACGTAAGAACTTTATAGACCGTTGGTAAACACGTAATCGGTCTATAATTTTTAGGCTCCGCGGTACTACCTGATTTATGGAGCAGGTGGGTTATTCCTGTAGTTAGGAACTGAGGCAGCGACCCGGACTCTAAGGCAGACTGGAATAGAGATGCCAAGCGAGCGTGCGATCTTTTGATCCATTTGATCCAAAAATTGTGCGGTCCGTCCGGCCCTGGAGATTTCCAGTTGGGCAACAGTCGGACTGCACAAGCGATATCTTGGGGGCTGATATTAATTTCCCCCATTTCTGGTAATGGATCGCATGCTCGTTCGACCTCCCGTATCCAATCTCCTTCGGTGTGAATGACAGACACCGACTAGATGCTGCGCCAGAATGAGCTCATGGCGTCATCATCCGGCAGGCGCGTGTCAGTCACACCTTGTTCCGGTCGCTCCCGGTGTATCGCTCCACTCGCCGCCTATACCTACGAATACGGTTTGCCCATGCATACACCTTCTGCTTCAGTAAGTCGATGCGCTCTGTGACACAGGACGTATAGTCTTGGGGACTGATATCAGTCCCCGAAAACGTCCGTCTCACAAAGCGCATCACTCTAGGGCGAGTGTTGCCCTCCCTGAAGCAGATAAGTTTGCCGATTAACGCTCTGGCCCCACAGATACGACGCTCGATCCTGCACTGCCAGGCCGGTACGGCTAGTTTTATTATTATTATTTTCATCGTATATGTTTTTTATCTCAGCTCTTTGGCTGGTTTGGACCAAATTTACGGGCTAAGCTAAGTAAATGTAGCGTGCGGTGTGTACTTTAATGTGTTGTGTGAGGGGGTCCTACTTCGTTCTCTTCTACCTGTATGAATTTTCTAACAATTCTACATGTGTTTAAAATCGCAGCCTTTTGCAATGTTATGTAGAGGGTTTCTTTAAGGTCTAATAATTTCAAACTATGAAGAAGATGGTTTGGGATAACACCAGTGGTAGAAAGGACTATAGGAACTACGTATACTTTTTCTTGTCGCCAGATTCTCATAACTTCATCTTTTAGTTCTGCGTATTTACTTATTTTTTCAGAGATTGTTTTTTGTATATTGTGTGTATTGGGGACTGCAATATCTATCAAGTAAGTGATTTTATTTATTTTATCCTGTAATGTTATATCCGGCCTATTATAGTGAATAGTCTTGTCGGTGAGAATGGCGCGGTCGTAGTAAAGCTTATGTGTAGTATTTTCTAGAATGGTTTGTGGTGTATATTGTAGTAAGGAGTGTTAGTGTTTTGTATGAGTGCGTGTTTGAGAGCTAGTTTTTGGTGGATAACGTTTGCTACCTGGTTATGCCTATGAGTGTAGTCGGTCTGCGTGAGTGTTGTGCAGGCGCCAGTAATGTGCTGAATGGTTTCTGGCTGCATGTGACATTTACGACATTCATCATTTGTTACTGTTGGGTCTTTAATTATAAACTTTCTGTAATTTTGTGTTAATTATCTGATCTTGAATTGCTATAATTAATCCCTCAGTTTCTGGAAATAAGTTGCCTATTTTAAGCCATTTATTGGACGCTAAAAGTCGGTCGGTTCCATAGCCAATATAGTGTCGGTGTTGTTCACTACATAGTCTCCGGATCGTACCTTACCTCTCACAATGTGAAGTGTTTTACATTTATCCAAACCAAATTGCATATTAATATCTTTACTGAACTCTGCTGTAACGTCTAGTAATTTTTTCATATCTTTTTCTGTTTTTGCATACAATTTGATGTCGTCCATATATGTAAGATGTGATATTGTTGTTTCTTCTGTAGCGTGCCTGAGGCAATATCCGGCCCTACATTTCTGAAGCAAATGGGACAAAGGATTTAGGGCGAGACAGAACCACATGGGGCTTAGAGAATCACCTTGATAGATACCTTTTTTAATGGATATCTGTCGCGTTGTGATGATGTGGTTGTTGCAATTTATCTGTAAAGTAGTTTTCCATTGTAACATAATACGGCGCAAAAAATCAATAATTTTTGGGTTTATTCTATAAATCTCTAATATTTTTATCAACCAAGAATGAGGGACACTGTCGAAAGCTTTTTTATAATCGATATAGGTGCAATGAAGGTTTCTGTTCTTTGAAGTGGCGTGTTTATGTATAGTGGAGTCGATAATTAGTTGTTCATTACACCCCATGTGGCCCTGCCTGCAACCCTTCTGTTCCTCTGCTATTATTTTATTTTGTATGATGTGTGAGTTAATCTTTTTTGTTATTGCTGAAGTTAATATTTTGTATATTGTAGGTAAGCATGTTATTGGTCTGTACTGGGAAGGGGTAAGGTGAATTTTTAGTTTCAGGGAGCATGTAAGTGATTCCTGTCGCAATAAAGTCGGGTGTATGCTGTTGTCCTAATATGATGTCTGTTAAATTTTTTGCCAAATACTTATGTACCGAAGTTAACTTTTTGTACCAAAAATTGTGTATTTTATCTATGCCAGGTGATTTCCAGTTATGTAGTCTAGCGGTTATGTGTGTAATGTCTGACTCCGTTTTCTCTAGAAACTCCATTTCGTCAATATCTCTCCACTTTGAGCCTTCTTCTGCTATCCAAGATGCTTCGCCGTTGTTTTGTATTTGCTCTTCCCATATACTGGTCCAGTATGTTTCTAGTTGCTCTTTTGTAGGTCGGTCTGGTGTGTCAGAACTATTGTCATCATTTGTGTCGGTTTGTGGTTTGTTAAGGTTTCTATAAAATGTTTTTTCGTTTGTGGAAAATACTACGTTATCATTTTTGCGCTGTTGTGTTTTTTTATATTTTCTAGGCCTATGTAAGTGCTAGCTTTTGCTTCAAGGTATCTAAAAATTCTTCAGGTTTTTTGTTGCTATTTTCGTGTCGGGTGTGAGTAAAAGTGTTTCTAAATATAGCTTCGACTCTCCTTACTACTTTATTTGATCTGCTACCATTGATATATTGTGTGAGTCTGCCACAATCGGCTCTCAACTTTTCAATATCTTTTACTAACCTCTGTTGCCACGCTGGGTCTGTGTTTTGTCTTGTTCTTGTGTTTCGTGTGTGGTCTGTGATTTTAAAGCTAAGCTCTTCAGATATAACTACTGCTGTGCAATATACAAGTAAATGTATGTCCAAAAGATGTGCATCGTCAGAGATAAAATTTAAGAGTATATTTTCATTAAATAAGTTTACTAAACGAAATAGATTAGGGGTGTACTTAAGTTTGGGCAGTTTTGGTCGCATTGCTGGGTCCATCCCAGAGTATTGTGATATAGTGCTTCTAAATTTGTCATGTATTTCTTGAACATACGCATCTGTCGTAAGATTTTGCTCTCCAACGGCCAAGGTGTCGATGTCATTTTGTAGCGTTAAAGTTAAATATTCGGTTTGTGTGGATGTATGTGATGTTTGCGTAGAAGGCTGCGATTGGTGGTATGGTTGAGATTGGATACTGATAGGTTGTGATTGAGTGTGCGCTTGTGGTTGTTCTTGAAGAGTACTTTCGTTTATGTTTTGAGTGACAATGGTATTTTTTGTAAAGTTTACGGACTCTTCCTGTTGTAATTGTGTACGCACTTCTACTTTTAATTGATCTATAACTTCTTGAGAAAGAAGTTTATTCCTAACTATGATTCTTCTTTGATCTGAGATTCTTTGTTCGCTAACCGTAATTTCTGGATATTGTCGTGTAAAAAGTGCATGTGGTTTTTGTCGGTAGGTAGTCAAATCGGTCTCTAGCTTAGTTATGTGTAAGTAGGTTCGCATGATAAATAGATTTACTTCTTTACTCCATCTCATGCGAACTCTTGCTTTTCCAGCTTTGGTGGACGCGGGTAGGAAGGTAGATAACTCCCGCGCAACATTCAAAGCCGATGTGGGTGGAACAGTATTTAAACTACTAAGGGGGGTGACGATGGTACGGAAGGTGACGATAATATAGTTGGTGACGATGTTCTTGAGGGTGTGTACGACACTGTACTGGGACTGTAAGGTTCTACAGGGGTGTCTGTCCTGTTAGTGAGTCTGTCACCATCGTCACTAATTTCGGCTGTAGTATCTTTGTCGGTGGGAGCCCGCCTGCTCAACTCCTCACCGCTGACGGTTCGCATGCTGAGACACCCAGCGTCAGCTCCAGGTGTGCCCCGGCGATCGCCCCTATTATTATTATTATTAGTAGAGTACCTAGCCAAACTTTTCGACCTAGCATTGAAAACAGAACAAGTACAAACACAATGGTGCCAATCGAACATCGTTTTACTCTACAAAAAGGTAAACCCTCTGGACATCAGCAATTACAGGCCAGTTTACTGTCATCAATTTATAAACTTTTTTCGTCAATAGTACTGAGTAGATTAGCACCAGAAATCGACGGAAACCTCATTACTAAACAGTAAACCACATACATGTCATACAACAAGTCATGGAAAAGTTTAGAGTTCCACAAACCACTCTTCATAACATTCGTGGATTACTTCAAAGCGTTTGACAGCCTGACACATTCATCTACATGGAATTCCTTAAAAAACAACAAGATAAACAAAACAAAAATTACATCATGAAGAACATCTACACGAAGAGCATAATTAGGGTGAAATTAGTGAGGCAGGGTGAAGAGTTTGCAATTGAAAAAGGAGTGAGACAAGGGGACTCCCTTACTACAAAGCTATTTATCGCCGTGCTGAACGAAATTTTCAAAAAACGTACAATGTACAAATTTTCTATTTACATGCCTTTGGTGTCCCGAAGGCATATGGATAACAAATAGAAAATTTACACATTTAAGATTTGCGCTATTTAGTGAAACAGCCCAAGACCTGTTTACAATGCCACGAAATCTAAGCGTGGAAAGTCAAAGAGTTGGTCTATACATGAACGCATCAAAGACAAACATTATGACGAACACTCATAAAAAAGACATAACAATAGAAGGAACAACAATAGAATATGTGTATAATTACGTTTATCTCGGCAAAATGGTCTCTTTCGACAGTAATAATAACGAAAATGAAGTAGACAGAAGAAAAAAAAACTACTTGACACAAATACTGGTCGAATAAAGAAATCCTGAAAAAAATCTTTAACCCAAAAACTAAAAAGGCAGTCATGGATAAAATGGATTCCTGCAAGAAGACGAAGACAAATTATGCACAGGTGGACATAAAACAGCATTATTGAAGCTGATAAGAAGATTTAAACTAAAAAAAATGCTAGTTAATGAGCTTTAACTTGACTCATTGAATTTATAAGTCCAGATTTCATCCTTATAATTTATTGATCCTAACGATCGATGCAATAAATTACCTACAGGTTGTAATTTTTACAGATTTTAGTCGGTTCGATTCCCGGGTGTGGCAAGCGAATTTTAAAAATATTTGAATGCAGTTTTCTTTCTATTCAAAAATGAAGGAATGTTTTCTTTGAGCAAAATTTTCTATATACAGTATTGAAGTATTTTCCCTTGGTCCGTGGTATTACAAAATTCCACCCTATATATGTAACCTATGGCTGCCAAACATGGGTTATACCGAAAAAGTCAAAAACAAAATCATTTCCTGCCAACAATCAATGGAAAGATGCCTCTCAAAACTGAGAAGGATACACAAAACAAGAAATACAGACATCCAGATGAAAACAAAAGTAATCGATGCACTACATGACTACAGTTTAGCCTGAGGGCTGAAAGTGCGTTAAGCGGGGCCGCGACGAGCACACGTCGCGTGTCCACGCGCGGGGACACGTGGGGACGCGACGGTCTCCTGCGCGCGTTCCCGTCGTGGAGACCGGATTACTTAATTTACGCAATTAATACGTGTTATCGCTCAGATCCATGGCCAGCTCGGCAGACGATGCAAACGGCTTTGCTAGAATACAATCTGACGTCCATGACTTACAAACAACGAAGAAGGTCTTGAAAATTGCATACAATATTAAAATAGCGGAACACTGTAAGCTCGATTTTGTATACACTTGAATAATATCCCACGTTTTCTTTCATTCAGAAATCAGATGGGTGTACCGTTAACGTAACCTGTATGTGTTTACGCTGTTGCTGACGTGACGCCCGCGCGGCGGTACGCGCGTGCCCCCTTCGTCCTTTCCGCGCATGCACGGCCCGCCTCCCCGTGACAAAAGCCCACGTGGGTCGCCGCGACGGAGCTCTTTTGTATGGGACCGGTATAAAAAGCGTTGGACTCTTCTAAAAACTAAATGGCAAGGCCCGCTAGGCACAAGGAGCATGGGGAGACAGAAGAAAAGATGGACCGACGATATCATAGATATTGCAGGAAGGAATTAGATTGCCACAGACAAATGCAAATGGAAACAGATGGAGGAGGCTTTTACCCACAAGGAATCACAGCTAGTAAAATAATACCTTTTTTATGTTCTGGTGTGAGAAAAAAATATATATACTAAGAAATCAAATCCGTTGTTACTTCATTCCCAGTGTCATAAAGTACTAAACTGAACATCGACATAGACACCGCACTCTCACACACCGTCGATTTGGGGCAGTAATTCTCCACGTGAACCCCCAGGGGTCTGCACACAACAACAGACATGCCACAAACCCCACTTCTTGGTAGTGCAGTGTCTTAAGGTAACGCTGTACATAACGTCAGGTGGACCGTCGTGCTTACCTATTGATCCTTGTTCATCTTCCATTTTGGTTTTAATCTCCATCAAAGGTACATCTTCTGAATCTGACTCAGCATGAAGTGCTGGTGTATCTTCTTCATCTGAATAGCTGTTGTCTACATTATCAAGTTCTAATTCTGTAAGTAAACAAAGCATTACCTACGAGTACTCGTCTTGGTCGGCTTGAGTCTTTCTTCATTTCGTTAAACATAAGTAATACAGAATCATAGGTCTAAGAAAAGGCTACAAAAAGTAAGCGAAAGCAAGACGTGTTCATTTTGTATTAAAGGATCATAATAACAACCATGTTCCTACTGCCGGGACACGGACACAGGCCTCCTCTCCGTGACCGTGGGTGCGTTTTTAGGGAGTAAGCGAGCTCGTTAGGGCTCGCTTACTCCCTAAAAACGCATAGCACGTGTCCTCCGGGCGATCCACACTGTGACACCCGGGCGTGCCTCCTACCAAATCCGAAACCAGTAGCTCGCGGAAGGTGAGGACGCCGTGGATCCTATTTAACCACCCTCAAAGAGGGGACTTATACATACTATACTAGGACTATATACCACAAGGCTCAATATTGGGTCCTTTCCTCTTTTTTTTTTTAGTATGCATAAATGATATACTCCATCTTTTAAAAATCAACCACAAATGGTGTTATTTGCTGACGATACATCCTTAATTTTTAAGATAGATAGACGTTCTACAAATCTTGACGACGTAAATAACGCCCTACAGCAGGTCTAAAATTGGTTCACTGCTAATAATTTAGTATTAAATGAGAGCAAGGCTGTGTATCAGATTTGCTTAACCTAATGTCAAAAGTAATAATTGCGACATAGTATTGAACAAAGAGAAACTTGAATTCGTAGAAAACACGGTTTTCCTGGGGATCACGTTTGACTCGAGGCTACAATGGAGTCCTCATTTAACATCTCTCATCATTTTTCTGACAGCAGCATAAGCTGTCAGAAAAATCCGTCAATTTACTGATATAGATACCGCGAGGCTGGTCTATTTTAGTTACTTTCATAGTATCATGTCTTACGGTATCTTATTATAGGGACGAGCTGCAGATATCGAGTCTATATATTTTGCAGAAAAGAGCCATCTGCAGAGCAGGGCTTGTTAACGTTACCAAATAACAAAATAATAACCGCTACATAACGTTACTTTCAATTGTGATACCATAGTAACGTTATAAAATTTACCGGTATTTGATAACAATACCAGTAATATAACGTTAAGTAACATTTAACGTAAAATACGAGAATTAACGTTTTAACGGTAAAATAATTAGTGTTATTAATAGCCCACGAACTTTCTTGTATTTTTTGCTATTTGAAGGTCAGTGTCAGGTTGTAATTTAATCAAAATGTGATGCGCAACAATAACAATTATGTATTTACATAGATGTAACCATAAGAATCATTTACTCATCATCATGAACTTAGATTTGATGCGTATAATAACCAGATTTCCGAAATCTAGCTAAGAGAAAAGAAATGAAATTATGGTTATAATTATGTACCTACTTACATATTTTTTACTGTCGTGAATCATATTTTGATCAAGATACAACCTGACACTTTACCACCTTACAGAGATAACAGTTTAAAAATAACGATAAAATTAACGTTAAACTACAAATAACGTTAATAAAGAATAACGTTAAAATGGTGCTTAAATAACGTTAAACCTATTACCGTTATTTTGATATTAACGTTAACTCCAGTCAATGCAAGGTAACGTTATAAATTTTTACCGGTATTTAAAGCCCCAGAGCCATATATAATCTGGATTGCCTTGGCTGGGGGCAAGGAACTTCTACTACAACCTGGAATGAGCATTGTCAATTTGACACCAATATAAAAATAAACCTTATGTTTATGACGTTAAGTTCTATTACAGACAATCACTTGGTCAAAGAGAAATCCGGTCCGAGGGAGAAAGCGCTTGGAGAGCCCTGTGTCCCTTTCTAAAGTGTTGCCAGGAGGATTATTCCCGAATTTAGTAGGAATGGTAGGAAAAAATAATATTTTCGTGTCTTATTAAAAAAACATTAACTTTCGTTCTGATATATTTCTAATATTTTTAAATTATCTGTTAGAATGAGAACATTTTTTTAGCAATAATTTAGATACTGTATTGAAATGTAATTAAAAAAGAAAAGATTATTAGTAGAATATATAATTATATAAGTTAGACTGGTAACCCACCAGCCGTATTTATTTGTTGTAAAACAATCAATTTCTTTATTCGGATGTAATAAAGATGGTTAAAAACTGTGCGATTCAAAAGCTGTTCGGTTGCAAAAGCGAATCCTATGCAGGATGCGGTGTTTCTTTCTTCAAGTAAGTATATTGCAATTCTTGAAGTAGGGTGCCCATAATGAACGAAATTATAAGATTATTTACACAATGCAGCTTATAAATAGGAGGTAGTCTTCAACGTAAGCATAATAAAACTTTATATGGAATGGTGTACCGAATACTTAAAAGACGTGATCATGAAATTTCACATTTCCCGAGGAACATTGTAGGGAAATGGCAAAAAAGTTTCAACTTCGCATATTAATCGCAGATTTAGGTGTGTTACTTCGTATATTTGAAATAAATTTAAAAAATATAATTTCAGACTGCCTGGAGAAGAATCAGGGAGAAAAAATGGCTTGATGTCATTCCAAGTCATTCAAATATCAAAAATTATTCCGTTATTTGCAGTCTTTATTTCAGGCCCCAGGATATAATAAAACATAGTTTAATGCGTTTTACTTTAATCCATCCTTAAAGCATAATTATTATTAACTTATGAAATCAAATTATTGGTTAATATATTATATCCTATTATATTAGTCTCAACCTACATTATATTGGTTGGTCACCCTAATGAAAGGGACAGAGGGCTCTCGCGAAGCTATCTCCCTCGGACCGCGTATCGACACACTGTGCACATTCCAGGTTGTAGTAGAAGTTCCTTGGCTGGGGGCCTTAAATTCATTTGAGGCCACCACAGGTTAGTCCGATTAAGCAGTTAATATCCCAAGTGTGTTAACTTGCTAGTGGTCATACCTAAAAAAAAAAATATAATCTGGGTCGGCGCGATTCCCTAAAGGAACTGTTTAAAGATATTAACATCATGACGGTACCTTGTCAATACATATACGAAAACATAATGTATGTTCGGAAAAATCTTCATATTTTTAGTAAGATTAGTGACAGGCATAATTTTAATTCCAGAAATAGGAACAAATTAGATCAACCCCGATTCAGATTGGCTAAAGTACACACTTCTTTTATGGGGTACTGTGTTAAATTTTAGAACAAAATACCACTTGAAATTCTAAAACTGAATGAGAGAAAATTTAAAACATGCATAAAACGCACACTATGTAGACAAGCATATTATAAACTGGAAGATTATATCCTTGATAAAAAATGCTTGGCTAAATGCCGGTCCTGCTCCACAGTCTCAGCCGCTTGGTTGCTCTAGTTAGGTTTTTATATTTGGAAGAGATGCTCACCCTTTTTTGGTCTAAAAATAATTTTCCACTTTTCTTTTACCTATTATGTTTTGAATACTATTTTTCGTTTTCTGTTTTTGAAAATTGATATTCATGGTTTTATACAAAGTAGAAGCATTTTTTTATTTTAAAATCCTGTAAATGTGAGGACCATGGAGCCTATTATGTTAATAGATGGTTTCCTTGTTTGACATGAATGAGCAGGGCCAGTTGAGGGTGTGTCAAGCTCACTCGAATGTGTCGCTGATGGTGGCGCGTGTATCAGATCATTCGGTTCCCTTCAAAATGGATGAGCTGAATGGTGCTGATGCACGCGTCGTGGTGTTCGTGAACGGGCGCCATCAGTGGAGTCTGGTCATCTCTTAGCTGTCACTAGCTTATTTCAATATTTAATAAAAAAAAAAGAATTTTAAGTACCTATCCAATAAGTGGATACTTAGAATTCTTTTTTTTCTTTCTTTACATTTTTCTCACATATAGATGCAACAAGTAACAATGTAACCATGATTTTTGTAAAACATAAAATGGTTTAAAAGTGTCCGTGGAGTTTCTTGCATGTTCTTCTCCATAGAGATCTACACTTTGGAATGTGCAAATAGCTCCATGTTTTTGACTGACTGACTTTGACAATTCAAAAGTACCTGTGAATGTTTTATTTGAAATAAATGATTTGACTTTTGACTTATCGCCACAACAGTGGCGTGCCCAAAGTCCCTACAGTTCCGACCTGGTCCCGAGTTATTTTTATCTCTTCTCAAATATAAAAACACCTCCTTGATAAGAAATTTACCAGCGATGATGAGGATAAGGGTGCGATTTCGTCGTATTTCGAAGACTTTTATGAAACTTTGTTTTATTAGGGCTTTGTTAAGTTAATTGAAAGATCCAAGAAATGAATTTGTCATTCAGATGAATATTCCAAAATATTTCGAATTTTGTTTTCACCCACCATACCGCGAACTTAAAAACGCACCCTCGTATTTAATTCTACCGTCCAGGATAGGAGATATTAATCAAATCAAACTTCTGAATTAACATTGAAAAAGTCTCTGAAAGAACTGATTTGTCCATGTGACTGAGCTCACCTTGCATCAGTCAACTAAGTTACTTCCAAGTAAGTTTGTATAATTACAAGAAAATCAAACCTATCCGAGGTGGGGTGACCTTTCAAGTTCGTCTTGGTACAGTATTGTCTTTACCAAGCAGTCACGTAAGCACATTCCCAATACAAAATTTGCAGCAAAAATGAAGCACCCCATCCCTGAAAGTGGGCAATTTGTGGGGTGACACCACAATATCCGCAGCGGGTGTCACCCATGCTAGCTACGCTACTGTTAGTAGGTAACGTTAATTATTTATCACCAGCAGTTGCCACCAGCGTGAGTTTTGAAAATGATCCCAAGGAAACATAATATTCCTGGGATAAAAAGTATACTATGTGATATTGAACCATTTGAGATTTGCGGACGACATAGTCCTACTCGAAGAAAATCCCATACACCTAGAGAAAATCATAAAAACACTAAAGGAAGAAAGTGCAAAAGTCGGCCTAGTCAGAAGTGGAGATGGTCTGGGCACACGATTCGGGACACACTTAACAAATGGAGCTTTTTTGTCTTAGACTGGTACCCTAGAGACGGCAAACGCAGCATAGGACGCCAACAAATGAGATGGGAGGATGACCTGAAACTGACTGCTGGCCACCACTGGAGAAGGGTGGCAAAAGATCGAACCCAATGGAAATCGTTACAGCAGGCCTATGCCAAGAGGCACACTGAATTAAGACATATTTTGTAAATAGCAAAAGAAGATAAGAATGAACCTACCAATTCACTTCCAAAGGCTTTATTATTATTATGTGATATTCCAGACTATAACCTACCTCTGTGCTATTTCATCGAGATCCGTTCAGCCATTCTGACATAGTATAGACGTATACATTATTAGGGCAATTTTCATGGTCACTCCAAACGAAAATGGACTGGATGGATGGATTTCAAGACACAACATTCGTAAAAAATATTTTACTTACTTATATCTGTTTGATGTTCCTCCTTTGGGTACATAATATCATTTTGTCTCTCACCAACATCTGGCAATTCTTCTTTGATAGCATCACTGTCTGTTGGACCACCATCAACTATATTTATCTGCTCAATTTGACTATTACTAAAACCACTGAAGAACTCTAAGCGTTTTGGTTCTATTAAAGGATCTGCCTGTAAAAGAATGAATGTGGTGTTAGGTAAATTATATGCTGATGATCAAAGCCTCGTTGAAGAACACCTCACCTTATAATCCTCTTTCATCATCTGAGAGAACAACTCTTCTGCTTCCAGACATTTTCTCAGAAATCGTGCACATTGCTTTAGTTTAGTGCAGCAGAAGAAACAAGCGAGCATCGGTCTACTGTCCTTAGTTACAAACTGCAAGAAAAAAATCCATTTAGACAGTTCTTACAAATATTTGCAACTAGCTTGTGCCAGTGGCTTCACACCGATGTAAATGTCTAAATCCGGTTAGTATGACACTCTAGCAAATAGCTGTATTTAATTTGTTTAATTGTGTATGAGAAGCACTTAATACTTGTAACAAGATTAATCATTATAAAAAAATATCAACTTACTGGAACACCAGTCAGCTTCTCATATAGTTCATGCAAGTTCTTGTTGACCACCACATACATGCGAACATTCTCCACTAAACATATCCTACACATAGGCAGCTTTTCCATCTTTTATTTTTGAGTTGATCCTGCCCTCTACCTCAA
Source organism: Melanchra persicariae (assembly GCA_947386135.1). NCBI lineage: Eukaryota > Metazoa > Arthropoda > Insecta > Lepidoptera > Noctuidae > Melanchra > Melanchra persicariae. Next base: position 2,763,751 of record OX376672.1, read on the forward strand.
TCTTTCAAGCGATGGCTGAGGTCTAAGATGTAACTAGCGAGCCCAGGAAGATGACTGCAGCAGCGGGAGGAGCTACGCTGTTATATCTCTTGCAGGTAGTCCAAGCACAACAGTGTAGGTCCATACATAGGAACGATTAAACTTTTTACTTCTAAAACACCATCTACTACACAAATACCAGTATATGTACACTGTACACTATCATTTCGATTGTTTAAATGTGAAATATAATATTTTAAATCCAACAAACAACAATCTGACCTGCGACGCTTGGCTGACAGACAGTCTGACAGCTAGTCTGACAGATAGTGACATCTGACATGACAGTTGACACACAACACTGACATAATTTTTTTTTAAATTTACCCCGAATGGAAAGCGTAGTCTTTTAACCATATTGCCTAGTCTTTTTATTCTTAGCTACGTCCATTTTATGTTCTTGTTTTGCATTAGAAAGCGGGTGTGATACATTCTAATGTTTGTTGGAATATTTGTGAATTGAATATTTTGGAATAATGTGTATGGTAAGTACGAATTTGTGCATCCAACCATTGGGGAGTTATTCAACAAAAACTGTTTCCGCTGGAACTACGTCATCCCAGCGGCACTTTTTTTTTCCTATGGACGTACAGTAAGGCCGCAAAAGTCCATAGGAACGCTAAAGATTATTTTGCTACGAACCGAGCGAGCGCGATACTTCCGTGCGTATGTATGAGTATCCACATTCAACAGATAACACACACTAAGGAACTGTCGTCACACTGAGCTTAAAAACATCATTATTATTTTTCTGTGCCATTGAATACGCATCACACAGTCACAGAGGCGACTTGTTCTTACCATTGTATTGATAAAATTCGCGCAAATATGTCATGTGCTGGTAGCCGTATGAACTAAGTGTTCGATTCGCAAATAACGTAGCCCGAGTTCAAATCATGGTCGGTCCGTTGCGGTTATTTCTTACACTGAAAATTCCCATTGTTTTTATATTTCTATGAAAAATACTATTGCATTTTTTGCACTAAATTGTTGCAAATTACGAATATGATCTATTAACTGTTAGGTTTTGTTCCTTATAATAAACTAGCTTCTACCAGCTGCGGCTTCGCCCGCGTGAATATCGGAAATAGCAGGGTTTCCTGATTTGTATTTTAAATTTTTTACTCAGAAAACACCCACCCTACACCTCCTACCCTATACCTACCCTACAGCTACCCTATACCTAACTTACACCTACCCTACACCTACCCTACACCTACCCTACACCTACCCTACACCTACCCTACACCTACTCCACACCTACCCTACACCTACCCTACACCTACCCTACACCTACCCCACACCTACCCTACACCTACCCTACCTACATAATTATACCAGCCCAAAAATACTATGACATGTTTCTGGTCTCCTGGTACTTGTGAATCTAAAGTACTAAGGCAGCAGCGGCTCTGAGTTTCCTCTTCCTCCTCAGTCTCCATTAATCCATGCCACTTACCGGGATAAAAAGTAGCCTATTTTTTATTCCAGGATATGAACTACATGTGTGCCAAATTTCATCCAAATCCCTTCAGCCGTTTTTGCCTGATTGTTACACAAACATACAAACATACAAACATACAAACATACAAACATACAAACTTTCACCTTTATAATAAGTAGGATAGTAGTTTATGTTTTTGAAGATTATTGTTAAAATGAGTTTTATTTTGTTAGGACTTTTGTTTTATATAAAGACTAGCTGTGCCCGCGACTTCGTACGCGCGTGCATTTCGTATTTAGGAAGATACTAAGTACAGAAACTCACTAAATGTATGTAGGTACTCATCATGATTATGACATGACTTACAAAATTATGAAGAACGAACGAACATTAACACTTAAAAAATTTCTTCGTAAACAATATTACTTGTTGTGTGATATTCATCAGTAAGTATAAACAGGCTTTGCGCGCTGCTTACTTGCGACAAAGCGACATACAGCCTGACCGTGCGAGATACAGGACTTCCGCAGATCCACACCAACACGACTAATAGTTTATCCCTGAGCTTGATTAATGGTCATGCCGAAACTATCAGAAGAAAAGTCTCCGCAGAGGACATGGTGGAGTATACGGTGGTGGTCTGCCCTGCTTGGGCGGAGCATTACCGTGTCCTCGGCGATCGTCGAGGCTATTGGCCGCGGCGACCTCTCGCTACCGGTCCTGGTTCACTCCATGGTCCGGAGAAGAATATAAGAATGAATGTCAGCACAATTTGACAGTTATTCCTAGTTCGGGTTCGGGACTAATCGCAAGTCCATAGGTGATAGGGAGTAGAAAACGCCCGACACTCAGGCCGAAACTACGGACTTCGGGCTTAGAGAGTAGACCCCCTCAGCTGCCACAACAGAAAAAGACGCCCCGGGCGTCGAGAGTCACAGGGCAATTCCTAGCCACCGTAAGCGCGGGCCTGCAGACGGCGAGCGTAGGTTGGCTTACTGTCCGAACACAACCAGGTTGCGGAATTTGTTCGAAAAGTCACCGCGGCCCTGGAACGAAAAAGGTATAAGGAAAAATACGGATGTGTTTTAGTCAGTAAGAGTTTATCAGTCTCTTCCGCTCCACCCAGAGCGGAACAAGTCATTTGATGATTTCCCATCCATAAAAAACCCACAACGGATAGAGTAGAGTAGAGACTCCGTTGTCCTGACTAAGTGTGCAAGCCTAGTTCGCCCAAATGTACAAAAGCCACCAGTGTGCTTCACAGGTTGAGCGGAGAGACGACCGATAATATTCAACCCGCAAGGGAGTGATAATCTGAGATTAAAGTCAGCTCAATCACTTACCACTCAAAAACCTATATTTACCACCTGTATACATATGTACCTACATTATGGATTGCAATAAACGATTTGATTTGAAACCTGCACCTCACCGTTCCGATGATTTTTTCACATCGGAAAGTCATGGCCAGGATGACATAGCCGACTGATTCCTCGGCATCGAAGCAATGATCCGTAATAATAATCCCTATTATTACGGAGGTAATTTTTACTTAAGCTGAGAAGTCATTTAGTTAGTCGCGTTTATAGACTTGTCATTGCCATTTTTCACTGTAATCTGTAACCCGTGACCATTTGTTGTCATGAAGTTCAGTCGTTCTCTGGCGAATTCATGCACGAAACTGTGTGAAAGAAAGAAAGAAGGAGGAGCGGGTACGGGTCCAGCACTACCGTCTCGGAACCTCTCTTCGCGAGTTCTTCTGTGGCGTCATTGCCTAGGTACCACAGTTCCCCTTGAAGCTCTGGAGTGTGAAACCCGCTACTGATGATTTCTGGCCTTAGGCTGGTCACGACGAATCACCAGCTGACTGGGAATTGAACTCTTTTTTTCAAAATAAACAGAAAATAATGAGGAATGAGGGAGATCCTGGGAAATAAATCCAAGAGGTGAAAGGCTCACCGAGTCGAAGCTCCAAAGTCTTGAGCATGATGCCGAGTTGCTAGTCTGTCGGTTTTCTATCGGTTGCATTTTGGGGAGTGTACGACGGAATTGCATAGTTTAATTCCGCCAAGCTCGTTCCATCATCGGACCACAAGACGTACGGCGGTACGCCACCGGTACACGGTGGACCTCACACCCACATGAACAAAACGTTTTGGAAACACATTCATTGTGCGTACAGCTAAGGAGTGGAATTCCCTGACTGAGTCCGTGTTTCCTGATAGTTACAGCCTGTATGGGAGTCTTATCAAGAGTGAGTAGGTTACTTCTAGGCAAGCGTGCTCCATCTTCGATCACATCATCGTTGGTGTGATGCTCATGCTGCTGATGGTAAGTACAGTTTCACTCAACAGATGGCATTGCGAGTATCACCCATAGTTACTATGCATGTAGATAACAGTCCCGGATCTACGATTTTTCCAAACCGGGGCAAAAACTTGATAGTGGCGCCCTCCTCTCTTCCACACTTCTTCTAATATATAAAATTCTCGTGTCATGTCACAGTGTTTGTTACAAAACTCCTTCGAAACGGCTTGACCGATTCTTATGAAATTTTGTGTGTATATTCAGTAGGTTAGGTGTAGAGTAGATTTTACACAAATATATGTAGGTAATCGATCTTCACCGGGTCATCTACTTATTTATACATTATTATTATGAAACTTTCGATAACTATTTTAACTAGTGATCGAAATTCGACCATACGTTTTTAATAATTTATAAATTTTTTAAGCATTATTAAAAAAATATTAGCTTTCTGGACTCATTCTCCATAGACTTTATCTGTGCCTGCGTTTTTTTCGTAAAAAGATGTACAAAGATTTTGCTTTTGTATTACTGAAGTAGGTCTATATAGATAAACTGATCTGATCACTCTCACATTCAGTCGATTTTAGATCCTTGAAAGGGGAAAAGAAAACGTTTCCAAAGTTTGCTTAGGAGTCACTTTTACGACTTAAATGCAGAAAAATAGAGATTCAAGAGAATGCGAAATTCAAGAGCGAATGTAGAAAGCTCGATAATTTTACCACCCCCATCGAATAAGTTTTTTTTTTCAAACAAGTGAGTTTGGCGCCCCTTGAACTTGCCGCCCGGGGCGTGGGCCCCGGCTTGCCCCCCCCTAGATCCGGGGCTGGTAGATAATAAGTTGATTTCTTCTAGATTGCCACAATTCCTATCAAGTTTGTATGTAAATGTTATCTACATTAGTTTTGTATTTTTTAACGTGATGCGAACAAAACAGAATACATATTCAAACAGAAAATAGGTTCTGCTTGCAAAATACAGCAATAACATATTATTAATATTTGAAAATATTCAACTAAAACTAAAAGTAATCTAAAACATGGCGTCGAAAATTGAAAATATTAGGTTTGGTAGGAATAAAAAAATAAGGAAATAAAAAAGATCAAAATAGTTACGTATTTAGTGAGATTCGAACCCACACCTAGTCTTACAAGAGGCAGGCTTTAAACCAACGGACTATGAGATCTGTTGACAATTGATTTAAATAGCCGATCTTATATGTCAAGGCTTATAGCTGCTTAGCTCCCCGAAAGGGTTCCACATCAGGTGCTCTAGGTCACCTTCATTTTTTATGTCGACAGAAAGTACTCATCATGTTAACCAACTATTCCTAAAGCGGTATATTAATATCTCTTATAGATTAGCCGGGCTGCCAAGGTTCTACGTCTTGTGTTCAGATCTTTAAAATAAATTATAGCCTATATGTTAGCGAGGACTAATAGCTATACAACAAAAAAAGTTTCATCAAAATCCGTCCTGTGGTTTTGGCGTGAAAGACGAACAACAGACAGACAGACAAAAAATAAAAATAAAATATTTTCGGCTTCTACTGCTTGTATGAAGCACCCTCGGAGTATTTTTTTTAATATATATTCAATGTACAGAATTGACCTCTTCTACAGTTTTATTATATATGTATAGATGTATAGATGTATAGATGTATAGATGTATAGATGTATAGATGTATAGATGTATAGATGTACGTTTAAGTAATCTCAAAGGAATGTTGTTTATGTTTATGATTCATTTCTGGGAATGTCAACCCCTGATTTAATCTTGATTGTTGAAGTGAGTGGCGGGTTAATAGGTGACTCAACGATTGGACCACGACCCTGGCATCACCCGATATCGTGGGCCAATTGGAGAGCGGGATTCGGGGTTTTTTAGCTAGGAGCGGGTGCGCAGGCGGGCATTCGCTCCCGGATCGTCGTTTGGGACATTTTCGATTAGAATATTGGTTCTAGCAGTTATTGTTTTAACAGTTGTTTGTTCTTAACCTACTTAATAAAACTAAGTGAACAGTTTGAGTTTATCTTTATACAGTCTTCCCATTTATAATAGTTCACCCTTTGAGAATTGCGACCGCTAAGGCTACGAGTTTTATACTTCAGAAGTGACAAGTGCACCCAAAACGTAAGTATGCGCCCAAATTGTATCTCTACTACGTTTGATGTGATCATAATTACAGATTTTGCCTCGGAATTTACCCCTGTGACCTGTACTAGGTCTCAGGATATAGACTGATTGATTGATTGGATATTTTTTTTAGATTTTGTCAAGATTTGTACCTATTGTTGAAAGTTATCGTGTTAAAATCTTGTAATCACATTTTGTTTACTATTTTTATTATAAATTTTTGTGGGTCGATAATATATTAGCAATTGAATAACCGTTATTTCGTGTTCTCACTTTGAAAGGCGTAATAGATAACAAATTGGTAGGTGATCCTGTAGTGCGATTCTGTAAACATGTCGAAGTGAACACTTGGGCAGGGCGCACGACAGGTGAGTTGTCAAACCATACAAATAAGATGGAATGACAGCTCTATTGTCGTTCACTCCGCCAATGTGAACACCGTGAGATGTCGACAGAATCGACCGGCAGGTTCGGATTCCGGTTAGTAACTAAATCGCAAACTTAAAATCAAATGATTGAGGTGGGTGTTAAGAAACCCTTTTAACAAATTTTTGAGTTGATTTTTTTCGTTATAGATCTTTTTAAGTTCCACAGTAACAACACAGCACACAGCAGTAACAATTGGGTTGGAACGGACCACCAAGCGCGGCAATTCCCACGATAAGTTGGAACGAGCTGAGTGAAGCACTTGACGCCGCATACCGAATCTATCGCTTGAAGTGCTATATGATATGATACTTGGAACAAAGGTGCCTATGTTTTATTTTTAGAACAGGACGAATTAGACTTCATTCTTTATTTAAGAAATACCGACTTTGAGTGGCGACCCGCTCAGCAAATATGCTCAACTAAAACGATATTATATCATTCGTACCTATTCAAAGAATGGATATAAATGGACGGTTAGTTTTTATTTTTTTTGTATGTCAGCAATCACTAACTTCACAGTATAACTTCAATATACGGCTCTCAAGTTTCTTTGCCGTGAGATTTCAGGCAATGTCAAAGTCACCGGGTCAATGAAGACTCGCGACTCCGGGTCGCGGGGAGCCCAGCTCTGCCACGAGGAGCCGAAGTCGGCTGCGAAGTCGAAGCCCCGAGCCAGACATCGAGCTGGGCCGTGAGCGGCTTCGGATGCTGGAGAAGGAACTACGGCGGGAGCGCGACCGTGTACGCGCTGCCGAAGACCTGCACCACGCATCGCGCCGCAGCGATGAGCCGCGAGTGAACAACCGTCGCCACAGCACCTCCACGGCATCGACACGGCGCCGGGACGCCGAGCCACGTGCAGAGGAACGGGCGGAGCGCGGACCACGGCTGCACGACCGAGCAGAATGGATTAAAAGGTCACGTAGTCATTCTTTTTCGAAAAGAGATTTGCTTGATATTATTAGGAACTTGAGGGATGGTCCCGCATTACCACATGTAAACCAAGGCGCACCCCAAACACTTCAAAAAATTAATTATGAAAATATATTGCCAAACTTTGATCCCTCGTCCAAAAACCAGCGAATGGAACGTGTGGTTAAGAAAGGTAAATGAGTGCGCTTCGGTTTACGGTTGGGATGAAAGAACCGCCACTCATTTTGCAATGCAAAAGTTGCAAGGTCTGGCCAAGACGTGGTACGAAAGTTTACATACCATTCTATTTACTTGGCAAGAATGGCAAGAGAAATTATTAAGTGCGTTTCCCTGCGAACAGAACTATGTCAGACCTTGGAAGATATGATTAAAAGAAAGAGCAGATATAACGAATCCATAGAGGTGTATTACTATGAAAAATTAAGTCTAGTGAATCAATGCGATATTGTAGGCGTTGTGCGGCAGAATGCATAATACATGGCATAACAGATAAGACGCTCAAATCAGGAGCCTTAGCACTGCGTTGTACCCACCCCGATCAGCTGTTACAGTATTTACTCAGTAATAGGGACTATAATCAATCTGGTCCGGACCGTTCTCACGCTAAGAATAAAAATTTTGATAATTCTCAATTTAACAAAACAGCGAGCACTAGTTCTAGTGCCCGACCGAGCCACCTCAGCGGATGTTACAATTGCAAGGAAAAGGGACATAGTTTCTTGCACTGCACTAAACCGTTACTAAAGTGTACGCGTTGTAGTAAGATTGGTCACACCGCAGAAAAGTATTATAGTAAGTCAGATGAGAAAATAACAAACACGAGTAGTACAGTGCAGAAAACTATGCGAATTGATTTTATAAACAATGGCGACGCGCGTATGGATAATTACCCTGGCTCTAAGTTTACAAAAGAGGTAAAAGTCAATAGTTGTGTACTTAGAGCTTTTATAGATTTTGGGAGCGATGTTACCCTGATTAGAGAATCTGCTGCCAGAAAACTAATTAGTGTATCCCACGATAATCTCCTTACACTATTGAAAGGATTTGGTAATAGCGTAGTCCAGTCGCTAGGAAATTTGACTCTTGATATGAGTGTCGATGAGGTAGAGGCTAGAGTTGCTTGCAAAGTCGTGCCCGACCATCTGTTAGAGGTCCCTGTACTCATGGGACAATCGTTCACGGAGCAATCTCACATAGCAGTCTATAAAGACAGATCCAAATTGCAATTCTACAATATTGGGAATGAATTGCCTTGTTCTGAACTTGCTGGTGACAGTGACAACTTGTTGAGGTTTTCTGCCGTTAATTCAATTGATTTTTATGGTCCAGCAACAGTTAGAGTGGAGACTCAACTTACATTCGATGGAGATGTTCTTTTGAAAAATAGTGTAGCGGGAAAGCCTGATAATCAGTATTTCATCGTTGGAGGACTTCATCGTTTGATCAATGGACATATTAATGTATTGGTTGTACCATGTTTAGGTTTTTGCCGAATATCATCTAAGCCAATTTTTTGTCGTGCTGAGAGAGTTGACGTTGTGAATCGAGTTATTAATGAACCGTCAATTGAGTCAAAGGTTGGGCAGCAATTCGATGAAAGTCAGGTGCATGTAGGTGAAGGAGTATCTGGACATGTAAAACGAACTCTTATGAAGATGCTTGAGAAATATCAGCATTGTTTCGCCTCCTCCTTGAAGGACTTAGGATGTACCAGCGTCACCGAGATGAGCATAGAACTTAACAGTCAGCGACCAGTCGTTTATCGCCCATACAGGTTGTCGCACCATGAGCGGGAAAAGGTGCGTTCTATGGTTGGCGAGATGTTAGACGCTGGCGTGATAAGAGAATCCGTTTCCGAGTATGCTAGTCCTATTCTACTCGTACGAAAAAAGGATGGTTCTTCAAGATTGTGTGTAGACTATCGTATGCTGAATTCAGTGACTGTCAAAGAAAGGTATCCAATGCCTATCATCGAGGATGAAATAGCACGTCTCTCCGGGCAATCGTGCTTTATAATCCTCGATCTCGCGTCCGGCTACTATCAGGTGCCGATCTCGGAGCGAAGCAAGCATTTAACCTCCTTTGTTACACCAGACGGCCAGTACGAGTACAATCGTATGCCGTTTGGCCTAGCCAATGCACCTGCTGTCTTTCAACGCATGATCAACACAATACTAGGTTCAGCTCGATTTAGTAAGGCAACGGTGTATATCGATGACATTCTTATTTTTGGGAAGGACGCAAAACAGTGCTTAGAACGCCTTGAGGAAGTACTGCAGATGATAGAAAAGGCGAATCTTACCTTGAACTTGTCAAAATGTGAGTTCTTACGTGATAAGGTCGACTATTTAGGCTACGAGATTAGCGCCAGCGGTATCAGACCTGGTTTTTTTTTTTTTTTTTTTTTTTTCCCTTATCCTAGTGTTCATCATAATGACGGACCCTAATCTTATTACAATCTAGCCTTGTATATAGACTAATAAGTAATTTAATTATAACTTAAACTGTTAAAAATATTGTCTTTACGTACTAAGAATGTGTCCATTGGCACTTTTCTTATTGTCTCTATTAAGGCGAATACACTTTTTCTTGTGTTTTTTGGTAACACTTGTGCTACATTTCACTAATCACTAACACTAGCACTAAACACTAACTCGAACGGTTTTGTTCTTTTTAGTCTTCTAACTATGTCCGTGTGATCGAGAAGCTGGATCGCCTCGACGTTCACATGCTGATGAAGTCTCTTGTCGTGAGCTTCTGCAGATTTTTGTATCACTTTATCGATGAACTCAACATTTAGGTCCCGATGGAGGTCATCATTTCGTACGTACCAGGGTGCATTTACAATTTCCCGTAGTACTTTATTCTGAAATCGTTGAATGATTAATGCATTTGTCTGTTTGGTGCAGCCCCACAGCTGAATACCATAAGTCCAAACTGGCATCAGGACTTGTCTGTATAGTAACAGTTTGTTCTGCACGGACAGCACGGAGTTTCTTCCAAGCAGCCAATACATTCTTTTGAACCGTAGGTCGAGTTCATCTTTTTTCTTCTTCACGTGAGTTTTCCAGCGTAGCTTTGCATCAAGGGTCATACCGAGATACTTGGCTGTATTCTCATAAGGTATTTGGTTGTTATTAATATAAACTGGAAAATACTGTTGCTTTTTGTTGGTAAAATCTATGTGTACGGATTTGGATTCGTTTAATTTAATCCTCCATTTTTTGGTCCAGTCATAAACTTGATAAACAGCCATTTGAACCTTTTCTACTGCTTCTTCGTGGCTGTTTCCAACGGCCATTATGGCTGTATCATCAGCAAAGGTTCCAATGGTATTGTTTTCGAGTTCGGGTATATCGCAAGTGTATAGTAGGTACAGGACCGGACCTAACACACTTCCTTGCGGTACGCCAGCTTTTATTGGTTTAAATTCTGAATAAGTGTCTTCTTGTCTTATTCTAAAGACTCTGTTTGAAATGTAAGTTTCCAATATGTCTGCAAACGGTTTCGGTAGCAGCCTCTTTAGTTTAAGAATAAGGCCTTCATGCCAAACTTTATCAAATGCTTGGGCTACGTCTAGAAAAACAGTAGAACAAACTTGCTTGTTTTCCAACGCGTTTTCTATTACGTTTGTGATTCTGTGCACTTGATCGATTGTAGAGTGTTTTTCTCGAAAACCAAACTGGTGCTCAGGTATAAGGTTCCTGTTATCAATGATAGGTTTAAGGCGTTTGAGTAGTAGCTTTTCAAACAGCTTTGACATTATTGGTAGCAGGGAAATCGGTCTGTATGATGTTGTTTCGTGAGCCGGTTTCCCAGGCTTTGCTATCATTATTACTTCAGCAACTTTCCATAACTCTGGTACATATTTAAGCCTCAATGCGGCATTAATAAGGGTTGTTAACTTAACCAGACCCTTTCTTGGTAAGTTATGAAGGATTTCCCCTGTTATTAAATCGTAACCTGGAGCTTTCCTTGTGCTTATTTTCTGCTTTATTTCTCGTGCAACTTCTCTCGGTGTTACTAGTTTTATGGCATCTATTTGATCTGGCATCACTATATTAACCAGAGTGTGGTCTTCATTGGTTTCCCCCTCGTTAGGTTGAAAGATGTTTTCTAGGTGCTCTGCAAACCTCATAGCTTTTTGCTCATTTGTTCGTGCCCATAGCCCGCTTTCACACTTGATGGGAGGGATTTGGGCTATCGGCCTCTTTAGATGCTTAGTAGCTTTCCCTCGACCCGAAAACGTGCACAACATCCGGAAATTTCTAGGCCTGGCCAGCTACTTTCGTAAGTTTATAGAAAACTTTGCACAGATCTCGTATCCTCTTAGCAAGCTACTTAAAAGGGACGCAGCCTGGGAGTGGAATGACGATCAGGAGCAGGCATTCGAGAGGCTGAAAGCGAGTTTGGCTAATAGGCCGGTTTTAGATATATATGACCCTGCCGCTGAATTAGAGTTACACACAGATGCAACTAGGTTAGGAATCGGTGGGATTCTTCTTCAACGAAAGCAAGACTTCGAGAATTTTCATCCTGTAGCATACTATAGTCGGCAGACTTCTCCTGAAGAAAAGAACTTTCACTCTTATGAGTTAGAAACCCTAGCAGTGGTTTGCTCCCTTCGTAAGTTTAGAGTGTATTTATTAGGAAAAGTGTTCAAGGTTATCACCGATTGCAGCGCCTTGCGTTCTACATTTTCAAAGCGGGACTTAATCCCAAGGATAGCACGGTGGTGGCTGACACTAAAAGAATTCAACTGTACTGTCGAATATAGGGCTGCAACTAAAATGAGTCATGTTGATGCATTGTCTCGAAATCCTGCCGAACCGTCAGAATCTCTCGAGGACCAGTTTCCGGCAATAATGATAATTAGTAGTGAAGATTGGCTACATACGCTACAATTAGGGGACTCGGAGCTGCGTAGGATAATAGACGTTCTGAATAGTAAACTAGATGAAAAAGGCCTGCAATACATTAAACAGAACTATGTCATTAGAGACAATAGGTTATTTCGCTATTTTGATGGTGATGAGGAGAAGGTCAGATGGGTAGTGCCAAAAGGGGCAAGGTGGCAAGTATGTAAGCTTAATCACGACGATATTGGACATTTTGGCATTGAGAAGACTTTGGAGAGGATTAAAAGCAATTATTGGTTCCCCAAAATGTCCAGGTTCGTCAAGAAGTACGTGGGTGCTTGCATTGAGTGTGCATATGCAAAAAACAATTCAAGTACTCGCGAAGGATTACTGCACCCCATCACAAAGGTGGAGATTCCATTCCACACGCTTCACGTGGACCACCTTGGATCTTTTGTGAAGTCAAATAAGGGTTTTACTCACCTGTTCGTAGTTGTTGACGGTTTTACCAAATTTTGCTTCCTAAGACCCGTTAGAAACACCAACACCCAAAATGTAATTAGGGTTCTAGAAGACATCTTTAGTACATTTCGAAATCCTGATCGTCTCATAAGCGATCGTGGTAGTTGTTTTACCTCGCACACATTCAAGCTATTTTGCTTAGATAAAGGTATAAAACACGTTTTAGACGCGGTAGCAAGCCCCAGGTCAAACGGGCAGGTCGAGCGGTACAACCGCACCATTCTCGATTCCCTGAAGGCGTTAAGCATTAGTCATGGTGAAAAGAGTTGGGACAGCCACTTGGGTAACATTCAATGGGGGCTTAACAACACCATTCAATAAACCATAGGAAGGACACCTTCGGAGGTAATGTTTGGAACCTGTATGAATAGTGAAATTAATCCCATGCTTAATGATGTCGTAGTACACGCTTGCAATGAGGATGATTTACCGGACATACGCGACGAAGTTAAAGCTAGAATAGATAAAGAGCAGGCTAAACAAAAGGATAGGTACGACAGGAATAGAAAACTCGCACGCACCTACAGTGAAGGTGAGCTCGTAAAAATAACAAAGACTTGCTTTAGTAACAACGGGCAGAGCAAAAAACTTATGCCTTCTTTCGTAGGACCATACCGTGTTAGCAAAGTTATAGGTATGGACCGGTACGTGGTGGCACCGATACCAGGACTAATCGATACAGAAAGCAGACGTCCGACAACGGTCGCTGCGGACCGCATGAAGCCGTGGATCCATGTAACCGCTCTAGAGATCGACGGAAATGATGTTGATGATAGTTGCGATAGTGATGACAATAATACTGGGAATAATTCCAGTTAGAATACGAGCACCTTACGTTGTGTTGAATTTAGAAGACTATTTATATTATTACTCATACATAATATATATTATAAGTATATATTATGTATAAGTATAATATATTTCTAACTCATAAGAGTGAAAGTTCTTTTCTTCCGGAGAAGTCTGCCGACTATAGTATGCTACAGGATGAAAATTCTCGAAGTCTTGCTTTCGTTGAAGAAGAATCCCACCGATTCCTAACCTAGTTGCATCTGTGTGTAACTCTAATTCAGCGGCAGGGTCATATATATCTAAAACCGGCCTATTAGCCAAACTCGCTTTCAGCCTCTCGAATGCCTGCTCCTGATCGTCATTCTACTCCCAGGCTGCGTCCCTTTTAAGTAGCTTGCTAAGAGGATACGAGATCTGTGCAAAGTTTTCTATAAACTTACGAAAGTAGCTGGCCAGGCCTAGAAATTGCCGGATGTTGTGCACGTTTTCGGGTCGAGGGAAGTTGATTACGCTACATATCTTCTTTTCACCAGGTCTGATACCGCTGGCGCTAATCTCGTAGCCTAAATAGTCGACCTTATCACGTAAGAACTCACATTTTGACAAGTTCAAGGTAAGATTCGCCTTTTCTATCATCTGCAGTACTTCCTCAAGGCGTTCTAAGCACTGTTTTGCGTCCTTCCCAAAAATAAGAATGTCATCGATATACACCGTTGCCTTACTAAATCGAGCTGAACCTAGTATTGTGTTGATCATGCGTTGAAAGACAGCAGGTGCATTGGCTAGGCCAAACGGCATACGATTGTACTCGTACTGGCCGTCTGGTGTAACAAAGGAGGTTAAATGCTTGCTTCGCTCCGAGATCGGCACCTGATAGTAGCCGGACGCGAGATCGAGGATTATAAAGCACGATTGCCCGGAGAGACGTGCTATTTCATCCTCGATGATAGGATATAAACAATTATATTTTATTTTATTAAAATTTTAATCTCCTTTCATTGTTACGTTATTCATATTATGAATGGTCTAAGTGGGTATACTTCCAACAAACAATCTTACACGTAACATAGATAACGGTTACAAGATAACTTTTTTGTCCAGGTAACAATTCGACGTCACAATTCTCATAAATGTTTAATTTGTAAATAAAAAGAATAAACATTTTTATTAAACGTCTTTTTATTTCCACCTTACAACATCGATAAGATGTAAACGACTAAATAATGTAAACAAGGAATGTGATTCTTCTTGTAGTTATATAAAACTCGTAGCCTTAGCGGTCGCAATTCTCAAAGGGTGAACTATTATAAATGGGAAGACTGTATAAAGATAAACTCAAACTGTTCACTTAGTTTTATTAAGTAGGTTAAGAACAAACAACTGTGTTAAAACAATAACACTGCTACAACCAATATTCTAATCGAAAATGTCCCAAACGACGATCCGGGAGCGAATGCCCGCCTCTCTCGAAGAGTAGTCGCGGCGCCCCCGCAAGGGGGCGCGGCGGCGGGCATAGGCTGAGCCTTTGATCCCGCGGCATCGGGTCGTGCGTGCCCGTAACAACGGGCACGTCATTATGGTGCCATATAGGCTCGGAGTTTTTCGGCGGGCGCGTCTTGAAAAAGACGTCGCCCGCCTGTGTGTAGCTGCCCTAATTGTATACAGCAGGAGCGCCCACGGCACCGCCTTGCAGTGCCGTATCTTCACGACCCTACGGCGGTCTGTCCGGTTACCCGGAGGAAGCCCGGCGAGAGACGACCAGCGACGTAGGAGTCGACTTTTGTGGGGCGCTCTCTGCTGAGGATGTAGACCCCCGGTCTGTCACGCTTCCAGATCGAGCCGGTCACGCTCCAGTCCAGGGGGACGTTGTGTGTGTATGAGCGGCATTGTATTGTGAAACGCCGCTCATGTTAGCGAGTGAGACGTGCGTCCGCGCCGCACGTTCATCGCGTGAGGTATGTGATTGTAGAGTCGTGCGTGTATGAGGTACGACGCACGCTATGCCTATATTAACTTAGCACACAGCGCGATATGGTATGAATGGAAGGTATGGATATGGTCGCCAAGACTAGGCGACTACGCAAGCGGTGGCTTATCACGAAGTGCCCGAGGCAGAAAACCGAGTTAAACCGTCTTGCGGAAAAGACGAGGGCCAAGCTCCAGGAGCACAACGCAGAGAGCTGGGAGTATCGAGTCGACTGAAGGTGACTGGCCGGCAATACACAGACTTTGCCGGCAGGTCACTGGTACCCCAGCTCCGGTGCGCCCGCTCCTACACAGCGACGGGGCGCCTAGATACGCCGCACCAGACCGTGCGGAAATCTTCGCCGACCACCTGGAGCGTCAATTCCAGCCGAACCCGACTGATGAGAGTGACCATGTCGCAGCAGTCGAGAGGCACCTTGTTGAGTACTTCGCATCGCCGATAGCCAACGAAGAAGACCCTATCTTCTTTTCGCCTAACGCAGTGAGACGCGCCATCCTCAGGACCAAGCCGAAAAAGGCCCCTGGAGCGGACGGTATCACCAACACAGTGCTGCGCCACCTGCCCTTCCGTATGGTTGCGGCTTTGGCGCGCCTGTATACGGGGATACTGCGCACGGGGGCCTTCCCTAGGTGTTGGAAAGAGGGGCGCGTCATAATGCTGCCGAAGGCGAAAAAGAATGTGCTGAAGCCGGAAAGCTATCGGCCAATTACGCTACTTCCCACGATCTCCAAGGTGTTTGAGCTACTCCTGCTGCGACACCTATCTCCCCACGTGACACCTCGGCCGGAGCAGTTTGGGTTCCGCTCGGAACACAGTACGACGCTCCAGCTGTCGAGAGTACTGCACCTGCTAACAACAGCTCTTAACAAGAAGGAGCACGCAGTTGCAGTACTTCTCGACATGGAAAAAGCTTTTGACCGGGTCTGGCACGCCGGTCTGGTCTATAAACTGTCACTCACCGGCGCGCCCCGTCGCGTCATCAAGGTGGTCTCCTCCTTCCTCACGGACAGGACATTCAAGGTGGTGGTCGATGGTGCTGTGTCGAGCGCCCGACCGGTAGCTGCAGGCGTGCCGCAGGGCAGCTGCGTCTCGCCGCTCTGCTACTCATGTTTCACCGACGACATCCCCACGACGCAGGAATGCATGCTCGCGCTGTACGTTGACGACGCCGCGTACATCTGTACTTCACTGAATGCCCGCCTGCGCACCCGCTCCTAGCTAACGATCGATTCATTGGGTCACCAATCATCAAAGAGTAAGTTCACGACCGATCGATTTATGTCGTGAACAAACTATATCCCTGAACGATCGATTAATCAGGGTGCCCTAATATCCTGAACGATCGATTAATCAGGATGCCTAGCGACGCCCGCACGAGCCGATCGATTTATGCTCGGGAAGGCAGCCGAGAGGACTTGCTTTGCCACTTTTTACATCAAGTCGCGAACCGATCGATTCTCGCGTACTTGATCTGTAACAAAGAATAATATTCTGTAGTATGAGTATATATATATATATAAGTAATTTATGACTTTTTTTGGAAGTTTCGCCGTCCTAGAAGTCAAGGAAAAAAACGATTTAAGTAGGTAAATAAAAAAATTCAATTTTTTAAATAATTTTTTTAACCGTCTACATATTTTTGCGATGTACAAAGGATAATGGGAGTTTGGTACCCATGTCCAATCAAAATGAATTTACCATCGTTATATAGCTTTTTTCAAGAATACAAAAAACTACCTACTATTGCAAAAAACCCGTAAAAATGTCTGTTATGAAATACAGTCTTCAGAAGATACTGGATATTTAGTTCGAAATTGATAAAACCTCGATTTTGATGATATTTGCATAGAATTCAGTTAAGAGATTAATATAATGACTGTGCCCTCTCAATACATTTATGAGAATCTCTTGTATGCACATAAAAATATTAATCTGTTTAAAAAATACAGTGATATTCGTAACATTAATACTAGGAACAAACACAATTTTGTCGTTCCTAAAACCAGGCTCAAGAAAATAGGTGGTTCGTTTCGATGCCAATGTATGCATTTTCATAATAAACTTCCTAGGCACACTCAAGAAATTATTTATAAAACGTAAATTATGCCAAAAAGCTTTTTAGAAAGAAAGAAAAGAAAGAAAGAAAAAGTATTTAATTGCCACAAAAACAACACACATCACATTAGTGGATCCCACACCAAAACCCAAACGATAGTGTTAGTAGTTCTTAAATTATGTTAGTTTAAAGAAAAGTTAAAAATTAAATAACAATAAAAATAACAAATATGTTTAAAACAAGTTTCAATAAAGCATGCAAGTCGTGGTTGTGGCAAAAAGGTTTCCACTCAGCATGTTGCTGTGCCGTGGGGGACCCTCAGCACGGCGCTGATTTTCAGTGGTTGCCTAGGACATGACGTACGGAAATCAAGTCTGCCGTTTATGTGAAATTGTGAACATAAAATACAAAAATTATAAAATAAATACAGAAAGATAAAATTAATAGACTACTTAAAATTACAATTTAATTATGTGACTAAGACCAAGCACGAGTATCTTGTCAAAAACAAACATTGTTATACCCGCAAAACGCGGCACATTCCATGCTGTTTTGTCTCTCGCTCTCTCGCTCCCACACTCGCGTGGCGCTCCTTGTTAGCCTTATTTTGAGAGCCTACGCTACGTGACGTGACGTCGTACGTCGTACACTCGTACGCGTGCGCGCGCGCTGCGTGTCGTCTGAACAGCTGCAGGTCAGCGCGTTATGACGTCAGGTGGCGCACGAGTCCTGTGCAGTCATGTGCCATGTGATTTTTAAATTGAACCATAATGATTTAGAGTCGCTAATATTGTCATTTATATATTTAGTAAAAAAGGCTTTTTTCTCATTGAGTAGACCAACTACTGCTTGGTGCATCAGGTCTAAGTAGTACCGTCTGTGTACTTCCAGTTTTGTTTGACGATATTGAAGGCGCGCGTCATTTCTAAGTTTAAACATTAATTTTATAATGTCTGTTATCCAAGGTGTTGGTTGGGTTTTGTATAATCTGGTTTTAATAGGTGCGTGGGCGTCAAAAAGGCTAATAATGTGGGAATTAAAGGAATGTACCATGTCATTTACATCCTGCAGTTCGTGAATTGAGTCCCACGATGCCTCCAGGTCTCTCCTGAAATCTTCAACTTTAATGTCCCTAAACGCGCGATACACAACCCGTTTACGTAAAAGCTTCTCTTTTTTAAAGACTATTTCGCATGAGACGAACGAGTGATGACCCAGCTCCGCGACGTGGTCCACAGAAACATTCCGATACCGTGCATCCGTGCAGATCACGTCGATTAATGTAGCACTGCCACCCAAAAAGTGCGTAGGCGTGGATACGATTTGGTCCATGTCACAGCAACTAAGAAATTCCACAAGATTCTTCGCTCTACCATTGTTTGTGTCAAGCATATTAACATTTAAATCGCCTAATAAAATAACATTGTCATACGGAGCTAATGCACACACGCTGTCCGTGATCGCATCCAGGAAAATGTTGATATCTAACCAGGGAGGCCGGTATGCTATTCCTACAAGAAGTTTTTTCCGCTTGGCAGATATATTCATCCACATTTGTTCCACAAGCGGATGATGTGGATTTGCACTTATATGAGTGTTGATTCCAGCTTTAATATAAAACGCGACTCCCCCCCCGCGCCCCCCACGTATCGCCACCGGGCGCGGTCTGTGTCGCAAGTGATATCCAGGAACCACTGGCGCCCTGCCCTCTTCCCCCTCCCTCAACCAAGTCTAATTAATTGCCATTATTATCGACTGAATGGTGATCCATAGCAATAATAAACTCGTCATGATTCGTTGATAATGAGCCCGCGTTCAAAAGTCCAAACGTAATATGTTTATTTCGCGGCATTTGAAAAAGAGGTACAGCTACATTCAAATTATGCATTGAACGATATAACACGAGTATAGAAACATATAAATATATGGGAAGTGATAGCAATAGTGGGTAGATATCAAAATAAAAAAAATAACAATAATAGTCAGTAGATTTAAAAATAAAAGACAAAAAACCAATAACAGCGGGTAGATATAAAAATAAAAAAGTGGCAACCACAGTGGGTAGATACATAAATAAACAAGTGTCAAAATAAATATACGGATCAAACTGACGTACGCACGCCATAATCATTGAGGCACACTCATTCCCTCCACAACAAGGACATGCAATGCCAAACAATTCTTCTCTTAAAACAGTGAGCAACTGACTTGGCAACTTAATCAAAGCAAAAAATCTAAATATAACTACGTAACAAGAATAGACAATAACACTAGATTTGAGCGAGCTTATCAACGTCCGGTCCAAAGACATCCAAATATAAATACAAATAAAAAATCAGTCTCACTGCGTATGAGCCTGCCTTTTCGCCAGGCTTGCGTCGGGCAAGAATGCGGCCATGCTTGGTCCACACAAATTACCAGCCAAGACGTTGGCCCGCATCCCGAGCTCGCCGAAATAACTGCCGGTTGATTTTTGTTAGGCGTTCATTAAGGTAGAACCTGCTTGGTGTATCTGACATCTCGAGGTCCCCGGTGTTGACCCCCCGCGCCGAACTCTCGCGACGCGCATCAGCTCATTACGCAGGTCGCGGCGGACGAGTCGCACGACCACGGGGGGGGGGGGGGGGGGGGAGGGAGCGTCTCCACCGGGATACGTGATATTGCTAATTTGGTACCCCAAAATGTCAATAGATGGCGCTGTGACAAACAATTCGTATATGGCTGATTTTGGGATAATATTGTAATGGTGTGACAACACCATGCAGCGCTGCACCGCTAGCACACACACAACACACAGACCGGATTCACTTCTTTAGCCAAGTTTTAATATTTGTACCAGATTAAGTTTATTTATTCACTTTTTGCAATTAGTAGGTAGTTTCTTTCCACTTTAGTTTTTAAGCTTATTATGTTTTTACACTTTTCTTCTACTGCTTCACTGTACACGAACTGTGCTTGATTTTGGCAGTGAAAGCCAGACTTCAAACAATAAAATACTTTGGAAAAAAGCACTTTCTTATTTTAAAATGTAAACAAACAGCTGACCGTTAAAATGCTTGGGATTGAGCTGCTTCAATGATGTAGGTACATGGCGCAGTGTTTTTTTCTTTTATTCTTTGTTCTTTTATATTTTACACACTGACATTTTTTTATATACTTTTTAAAGTAGGTATTCTAAATTACCTATTTTATTTGATTTAATTATTTTGACATGAATATTTTTTATATTTTACACATTGACATTTTTTATTTACTTATGATATTTTAGTGTTCAGGTGTACACTAATTATGTGCACGGATGGCAGTAATAAATGAAAGTCCGTTGTGCGGTACTTACAAGTATAATGTTCGGTTACGCACAAAGCACAGTAAAACTCAATCACAGAGGCAGAAGACAGTTTGACACACACAGTTAGGAAGCACAATAACACTAGCTGAAAGTCTATACTTAGTCCAGAACACAATGATAGGCGACACAGATAGTTAATCCCGAGGGAATAGGGCACATGCGAATTAGTCGAAGAAGCGCAATGTTGCGTGGGCTTCGCGGCGCGGTAGTAGTTTCGACTGAAGCATGCTATGGCAACTTAGAACAAAGTTAAAATTCAATTTTTTTTATTGAAAATGCGCCATCTAGTTTTTAGTTAAGGGAAACAAATTGCGGTGTTGCTTCAGTTAAATATATTTTTTTTTTCTGGGAGTTACTTTATAACATTAATCAAGAAAAATAATATAATTTCATGATCTTCATATATAAAAATAATAGAATATATGAATTAGAACATCAGGTTTTTATTATGAGCTTTAATAGTGAAGAAGTTATATTTTGGTATTTAAACGTGCAAAAGTTTGTTTTTGAATGGCCACACTTGAATAACAAATGGCTGCGCGAGAGTGTAATTACTCGTGCGCATTTATTTTCCTTTGGCAACAGAGTTTTTGTTGTTTCGCTAGTGCATCTGCAGGTTGAGTTGAGCTTTCGTTTCTCCATGTTGTTGAGCCGCGTTACAATTCGTTCGTACGTTCGTGTTGTGTGTGTTGTTGTTGTAAACAATTGGTGCAAATATATCAATAATGTTCTCACTGACCAAATAACCTTTTGGAATATTAACGATTCAATTAAAGAAAAGGCCAATCGGCACTACCCTAATCATAAGGGACGAAAAAGGCGAACATAAAATTTTATTGTAAAATGTGTGATGTTTTTCTAAATAAAATGGTTTAATATTCAATTATGTGTTTTTTTTTTCCTTTATATAGTACGTATGTTTGTAGTATGTAGCGGATACACTCATCTCTCTACCTAATATCATAAAGGATCAGACAGCAGCTATACACCTACCAACCTATACATTTACTTATATAACTTAGTTCCCTTAACTAAAAACTAGATGGCGCTGAGTTCGACCACTTCCTAGTATTTAAAAATAAGGTAGAGTTGCCTGTCTATAGCCAGTATACTATTGTAGTCTTTGGACTGAAGTTCACGGTAAGGTGCCGGGCTACGCGCACCTGTGTTGCGATTCCCACTCGTACGCACCGAGTACGTCACCGCGTGACGTAACACGGCGCGCTTCCACTGCACCGTACGGTATTGACGTGTGTGTCGAATATAAATAATAAATAATATAAATAATAATATTATAAAGAGGAAAGATTTGTTTGTTTGTTTGTTTGTTTGTTTGTTTGTTTGAAATGAATAGGCTCCGAAACTACTGGACCGATTTGAAAAATTCTTTCACCAGTAGAATTGTACATTATCGATGATGGACATAGGCTATAGAATATTTTCAAAAAAGTTAGGGATCCGTATGAAAACTTCGATAATGTAACCCAAGGTGTGAGAAAAAATCCTTACATCGCGTACGCTGCGGAATCTATTGACAATAGAGCAAAGTGATGTACTACAGTTTTATAGAGGTCATCAATGTCTACAAAAAAGTCCGCGATACCATATGTCTAACTATTATGGTTAAGTCACCATGACCGCTTTTTGTTCAAATTTTTCAAGCAAATCCTTGGTGATTTGAAAAAATAGTGATTTCGGTATCATGATATCAATCCTTATCCATTTAAATGGTTTGATAATTAAGGTTGATTATTTCCGTGTAAATTACACTTTAAATTATTCAAATCGGACCTTTCGTTCAAAAGTTACGACGGTAATAAACATGCTCGGAGTAAGAAAAATGTCGCGGCTTGAGCGAACTGGGAAGAATCATATCAATGCTTGGTCCGATGAAGTTGAAAATGATTTCGATAAAACAATAAGAATAACAAATGTTTGAATTTTTCGCAAATAAACTACATACCTACATAATAAGGAGTGAAGCAGGGGTGATTAAGATTTTAGGGGAGGACATTATTGCTTGCTTTAATTTACGTCGGGATGCTATGAACAAACTAAAAATGAGATTATTGAAACAGATGTACCTAACAATTTTTACATAATCAACTCCTGACGGGGTGAACGGGGTGAACAGTTGCGCTGAACCTGAGACCATAGAATAAGTAGAAATGGCTATGTAATAAATGTAAATTAATGAAAATCGTTGTGCTTAATTTTCCAAAACTAACCTTTATAAGAGGGTATAGGGGGCGTTGAAGTTTGTGGAGTACCTACTCAATCCGCGCGGACGAAGTCGCGGGCGAAGTGCTAGTAATAAATAATTATGATGTTTGTGTGTTGATACATTTTAGTGTTGTGATTGTTTATATGTGTATATATTAGTTAGATAATAGATATATGTTTATACATGTATATTATTTTATTACCTATGTTTAGTGTTACGGATCGCCACAATATTATTATTATTATTTTTTTCATATTAGGTTTTATTACAAGATTAACAATAACTTAAATTAAAAATACACGAAACTTACAACAAACTAAAATATAGCATCAAAAAATTCGTCCTCAACGCTGTCAGCTGGTAATGTGCCCAAGAGACTGGCGGCATTGCCACGTTGAATGGCAATGCTTAGTCTCTGCCCAAAGAAAAAGCCAGCTCTTGGGTCACGGGAAGTGTCAACTTTACTTTTTGACTTAAATGTTTTGACATGAATACTCACTTTGGAAAGTAATTTATTGTTTATTTACTTATAACTATTGTGAATATAAGGACAATGTGGGTTGGGTAAAAACAACACTGACATATATCACATTTGAAAAGGTTCTCACCAGTGTGCGTAAGAGCATGATCTACTAAAGTAGTCTTGAAACTAAAACTACGCTGACATATATCACATTTGACAAGGTTCTCACCAGTGTGCGTAAGAGCATGATCTACTAAAGTAGTCTTGAAACTAAAACTACGCTGACATATATCACATTTGACAAGGTTCTCACCAGTGTGCGTAAGAGCATGATCTACTAAAGTAGTCTTGAAACTAAAACTACGCTGACATATATCACATTTGAAAAGGTTCTCACCAGTGTGCGTAAGAGCATGATCTACTAAAGTAGTCTTGAAACTAAAACTACGCTGACATATATCACATTTGAAAAGGTTCTCACCAGTGTGCGTAAGAGCATGATCTACTAAAGTAGTCTTGAAACTAAAACTACGCTGACATATATCACATTTGAAAAGGTTCTCACCAGTGTGCGTAAGAGCATGATCTACTAAAGTAGTCTTGAAACTAAAACTACGCTGACATATATCACATTTGAAAAGGTTCTCACCAGTGTGCGTAAGAGCATGATCTACTAAAGTAGTCTTGAAACTAAAACTACGCTGACATATATCACATTTGAAAAGGTTCTCACCAGTGTGCGTAAGAGCATGATCTACTAAAGTAGTCTTGAAACTAAAACTACGCTGACATATATCACATTTGAAAAGGTTCTCACCAGTGTGCGTAAGAGCATGATCTACTAAAGTAGTCTTGAAACTAAAACTACGCTGACATATATCACATTTGAAAAGGTTCTCACCAGTGTGCGTAAGAGCATGATCTACTAAAGTAGTCTTGAAACTAAAACTACGCTGACATATATCACATTTGAAAGGTTTTTCACCAGTGTGGGTATGAGTATGACATACTAAATAACTCTTTTTACCAAAACTACACTGACATACATCACATTTGAAAGGATTCTCACCAGTATGTGTCAAAGTATGTTCCACTAAATTACTCTTTTGAACAAAACTACGGACATAATTATATCACAT
Organism: Melanchra persicariae; assembly: GCA_947386135.1. NCBI lineage: Eukaryota > Metazoa > Arthropoda > Insecta > Lepidoptera > Noctuidae > Melanchra > Melanchra persicariae. The sequence continues at coordinate 2,788,430 of OX376672.1, forward strand.
TTGACAGGTTTTTCACCGGTGCAGGTACAAGTGTGTCTAGTTAAATCACTCTTTAAACATATATCACATTTGAAAGGTTTTTCACCGGTGTGGGTACGAGTGTGTCTAGTTAAATCACTCTTTAAACTAAAGCTACGCTGACGAATATCACATTTTAAAGTTTCTAACCCTTGTGCGTATAAATATGTCCTATTAAATATATCTTTTTAGTAAAACCACGCGCACAAATGCAACATTTGAAACGTTTCTCACCAGTGTGGGTGTAGCTGTTGGGTTTCGGTGGAAGTAAAATAAAAGAGAGGAAGATTGATTTGATGACCGTCAGAACGAAATGCGCGGGCGCGTATTTGTTCGCGCGTTACGTGTACGGGAGGTTCAATTGGACACTGGTGTCAGGGTGGTTTTTGCAAAAGCAATCGCCGCCGCAGCGGTGAGCGGAGTGAAGGCGTCGCGCATTGACCAATCAGAGCGCTCGCTCGCAGTTCGTTCTTCCGTTCGTTGATTTATTATTTTTTTTTAAATTACAATGTATTGAGGCAAAAGCTTATGCATACATACAGGTTTATAATAAACTTAGGCAAATATGGTACCTATTTACTTAATAATTAGATAGACGGGCGGACCATGACACCGTCGTCAACAGTGGGTACGAGTATGAACTGTTAAAGTACTCTTGAAATTAAAACCACGCTGACAAATATCACACTTAAAAGGTTTCTCACCAGTGTGGGTAGGAATATGAGCTGTCAAAGTTCTCTTATAACTGAAACTACGCTGACATATATCACATTTGAAAATTTTCTCACCAGTGTGGGTACGAATATGACTTACTAAATGATCCTTACGATGAAAACTACGTTGACATACATCACATTTGAAAGGTTTCTCACCAGTGTGGGTACGAGCATGATATAATAAATGTTCCTTACGAACAAAACTACGTTGACATATATCACATTTGAAAGGTTTCTCATCAGTGTGGGTACGAGCATGATATACTAAATGTTGCTTACTATTAAAACTACGTTGACATACATCACATTTGAAAGGTTTCTCACCAGTGTGGGTACGAGCATGATATACTAAATGTTGCTTTCTATTAAAACTACGTTGACATACATCACATTTGAAAGGTTTCTCACCAGTGTGGGTATGAGTATGATATACTAAATGTTGCTTACGGTTAAAACTACGTTGACATATATCACATTTGAAAAGTTTTTCTCCAGTGTGGCTACGAATGTGTCCTATTAAATTACTCTTTTTACTAAAGCTACGGTGACAAATATCACATATAAATCGGTTTTCTGTGACAAATGTTCTTCGATACCTATTTATATCATCACTGTCAACACCTTTTTTCGATATGTTACATTTAATATCATCTTTGTCACTATTATTACGGCTACTTGTACCTAAAGCAGTATTATTTACTCTCCTATTAACTCCATGCTGTGATTTAGTGAAGGGCTCTTTAAATTTACGGACTCGTTTGGACTTTTGATTTTGAGTTTTCTTAATTATTTTTGAAACACATGATAATTTTCGAGTATTTTCGGTTATCGTTTGCTCGACTGAGATTGTATCTTTTGGTTGTGGTCTTCGCGTGTCCAGTGTTGGCTTCTTCGCGAGGGGTGCCCCTGTAAAATAAATAAATAAGTTACAATTAATATATAATACAGAGAAATAAACAGAACAATAAGAGAAAACTAGAAAACCTACAGAAGATCAGTAATCGAAATAAATATGACTAAGTATCGTAGCGCGAAAAGAGCATTTAAGGAACTATCGACCCATACGAACTGGACACAATAGCTGAATGACAAAAGAGGCGAAACAAGAGATAGAGACAACACAATCAAACATGCAACAGCCTTCTATTCAGATCTACATGACACCGTACAGGAACAAAACAACACTGAAGCTGAGCAACAACCAGACAAAAAAAATCTCAGGTCCAGATTAAATCACAAACGATGCATTAAGATTAGGAGTACCCTTATTAGTAGAGTCTTTAACACCTGTATCCTCCCCTGCCTTACTTATGGATGTGAGACATGGGCACTTTTCAAACAACACAGGGACATGTTAGAATACCGCCAAAGAGCCATGGAAAGGAGCATGCTGGGAATCAGGAAAAAGATAAGAAAAGAAACACATACATAAGAGCTAGAACAGGTGTGACCGATGTTCTCACTCAGATAGACCAATTGAAGTGGAGATGGACAGGCCATATGTTACGGAGCCCTCACGAGAAATAGAGCAAAATTGTAACGGAATGGTACCCTAGAAACGGGAAACGACATAGAGGTCGGCAACGCAAAAGATGGGAGGACGAACTCAAGTTAACAGTAGGTTGCAACTGGAGAAGAGTTGCAAAAGATAGAAAACAGTGGAAATCGTTAGAGGAGGCCTTTGCCAAGAGGCACACCGAACTCCGGGACATATTATAATAACATAAAAAGAACATACACAATGAATAAGGACTAGTAATAGTGAAAAACAATGGAGTTTCGGGATAAGAAGGCTATATGATTATTATTATTCACTTTATTCATTTTCTGTACATATAAATTATATTTTTAAATATTCCTACAAAAAATAAATAAAAAAACATTTAAAAATATAAAATAGTAGCCCACCGGTATCGGGAACAGGGTCCAAGCTACCGGCAGTCAGGGCTCCAAAGAGAGGAACCTCCTAACGATACGAGCCGTGTCCAGAAGTACTGCTTTCTGAATCAAGCCCTTGATCCAGCTGCCTAACGAGAGCCTCCTGAGGTGTTGGTCGAGGCTCTTGGCTATTAAACCGTTGGCTGAGACGACTATCGGTACAATGATTGCCGAATTCACATTCCACATGTCGACAACCTCGCGAGCCAAGTCAAGATATTTTATTTGTTTATCATTCTCGGCTTTCACGAGGTTCTCGTCATGCGGAACGGTTATATCTACAATCATTGCACGCCTCTCGATTCGGTCCACCACCACTATATCAGGCTTATTTGCAATAATAGTCCTGTCAGTGATGATGGACCGATCCCAGTACAATGTGACACTGCCATTATCGAGAACTGGGTCGGGCACACACCTGTAGTACGGCACCTCCGATTCCACAAGAGAGTATTTCAGAGCAAGTTGCTGATGGATAATCCTGGCTACAAGGTTGTGTCTATGCAAGTACTCTCCGTTAGCAAGACGAGAACAACCAGAGATAATGTGGCGAATTGATTCTCCCAGACGGTGACATGCCCGACATATGTCAACCGTGCCGTCCTTCACAATAAATCTCCGGTAGTTTTTCGTCATGACAACTTCGTCCATAATTGCACAGACAAAACCTTCGGTTTCCCCAAAGAGGTCACCAAAACGTAGCCAGGCTACGGACGCTAACTGATCTACGTCGGGCCCGTGTAGGGCCCGGAAAAAGCGTCCGTGAAGTTCCTTGCTCTACCATACCGCCCTGCGACCTGCGATCGTTAGTGTCCAGCACCGCAGGTTTGCGCCAGTTCTCATTTGCCAAGGAGAGCGGGGTGAGTCCCTTGTCCTACAACTCGATGCATACCCACGTCGACAGCTAGGAAATATTCCCTGAGACTGCATATCTCGCGATTGTGGAGAGTCTTAGCATTTAAAAAGCCTCGACCTCCACACTTTCGCGGGATATACAGTCTCATTACCGACGACCGTGGGTGATGCATTCGATGTGCAGTCAGCAGTGTACGGACCCGCCTATCCAGGGCGTCAAGTTCCGTTTGAGTCCATTTGAGTACGCCGAAAGAGTACATCAATACCGGCATGACCCATCCGTTGAAAGCGCCCACCTTGTTTCCGCCCGATAGAAGGCTGTTGAACACCTTCAGGCGGCCAAAGAAGCGCTCCCTCAACGAATGCTTCATGTCAGTAACATTGATGCCTAACGCTTCCGACATACCCAAATACTTGTAAGTGTTAGTTGGAGAGAGGGATCTCAGGTTTATAGAATCCGAGAGTTGACATCTCACGGATTCCATAATCTCTCCACGCTTTACATGCATGACCGCACATTTGTCCACACCAAACTCCATCCTGATAGCACTACTGAAAGTTTCAATTACCTTGAGTAGCTCCATCAGTTGCAGATTACTGGGGGCAAAGAGTTTCAGATCATCCATGTAAAGGAGGTGAGATATAACCTGACCACCTCTCTTCAACCGATAGCCTAGTCCTGAATTCTCCAGCAGTGTGCTAAGAGGATTCAAGGCTAGGCAAAACCAAAGCGGACTCAAACTATCGCCCTGAAATATACCCCGCTCGATCCTTACCGGTTCGCTATTCCTCTGGATATTTCGACATCCTGGATAGCGAAGGACTGTCCTCCATTGCCCCATACATGACGTCAGGAAGGTGCGTAGCGTTGTATCAATTTTATACAATTCTAGCACCCTCATGAGCCATGTATGAGGCACCGAGTCATAGGCCTTCTTATAGTCTATCCAACATGTCGACAGATCCCTTCGGGAACGGCGAACCTGTTGGCTAATGGCAATGTCAATGAGGAGTAGCTCCTTAGTACCGCGGGACCCGTTCCTACATCCATTCTGAGAGAAAGACATTATTGAATTAGTTTCAATATGATCGTTAATCTTTGCCCTCAAAATGGACGTAAGAACTTTATAGACCGTTGGTAAACACGTAATCGGTCTATAATTTTTAGGCTCCGCGGTACTACCTGATTTATGGAGCAGGTGGGTTATTCCTGTAGTTAGGAACTGAGGCAGCGACCCGGACTCTAAGGCAGACTGGAATAGAGATGCCAAGCGAGCGTGCGATCTTTTGATCCATTTGATCCAAAAATTGTGCGGTCCGTCCGGCCCTGGAGATTTCCAGTTGGGCAACGGTCGGACTGCACAAGCGATATCTTGGGGGCTGATGTTAATTGCCCCCATTTCTGGTAATGGATCGCATGCTCGTTCGACCTCCCGTATCCAATCTCCTTCGGTGTGACTGACAGGCACCGACCAGATGCTGCGCCAGAATGAGCTCATGGCGTCATCATCCGGCAGGCGCGTGTCAGTCACACCTTGTTCCGGTCGCTCCCAAGCCCTGTATACCCACCTTTCATTACTTCGGAATGTGCGATTCAAGGTGTATCGCTCCACTCGCCGCCTATACCTACGAATACGGTTTGCCCATGCATACACCTTCTGCTTCAGGAAGTCGATGCGCTCTGTGACACAGGACGTATAGTCTTGGGGACTGATATCAGTCCCCGAAAACGTCCGTCTCACAAAGCGCATCACTCTAGGGCGAGTGTTGCCCTCCCTGAAGCAGATCAGTTTGCCGATTAACGCTCTGGCCCCACAGATACGATGCTCGATCCTGCACTGCCAGGCCGGTACAGCTAGTTTTATTATTATTATTTTCATCGTATATGTTTTTTTATCTCAGCTCTTTGGCTGGTTTGGACCAAATTTACGGGCCAAGCTAAGTAAATGTAGCGTGTGGTGTGTACTTTAATGTGTTGTGTGAGGGGGTCCTACTTCGTTCTCTTCTACCTGCATGAATTTTCTAACAATTCTACATGTGTTTAAAATCGCAGCCTTTTGCAATGTTATGTAGAGGGTTTCTTTAAGGTCTAATAATTTCAAACTATGAAGAAGATGGTTTGGGATAACGCCAGTGGTAGAAAGGACTATAGGAACTACGTATACTTTTTCTTGTCGCCAGATTCTCATAACTTCATCTTTTAGTTCTGCGTATTTACTTATTTTTTCAGAGATTGTTTTTTGTATATTGTGTGTATTGGGGACTGCAATATCTATCAAGTAAGTGATTTTATTTATTTTATCCTGTAATGTTATATCCGGCCTATTATAGTGAATAGTCTTGTCGGTGAGAATGGCGCGGTCGTAGTAAAGCTTATGTGTAGTATTTTCTAGAATGGTTTGTGGTGTATAATTGTAGTAAGGAGTGTTAGTGTTTTGTATGAGTGCATGTTTGAGAGCTAGTTTTTGGTGGATAACGTTTGCTGCCTGGTTATGCCTATGAGTGTAGTCGGTCTGCGTGAGTGTTGTGCAGGCGCCAGTAATGTGCTGAATGGTTTCTGGCTGCATGTGACATTTACGACATTTATCATTTGTTACTGTTGGGTCTTTAATTATAAACTTTCTGTAATTTTTTGTGTTAATTATCTGATCTTGAATTGCTATAATAAATCCCTCAGTTTCTGGAAATAAGTTGCCTATTTTAAGCCATTTATTGGACGCTAATTTATTGATGTGTGATTGCTCTAAATCATGAGGGTGCCGCCCGTTGAGCACTTTCTTCTTCCAATCTTCGATTTTTTGTGCCTGCGGGTCTTCATTGGTAGTGCTTTCTGACTCTTATCTGATTATTTAAATTAAGTGGAGTGTAGTTGAGATCATTTGATACTATGGCTTTATGGATGTTACTAGTGTGAGATTTTGTATAAAATAATGTTTTTAATCGCCTAACTTGCTTCCGCCAAAGGTGTTGGATGTCTATGAGACCTCTCCCTCCATGTTGTCGTTTGACGGTTAATCTTTCTATGGCTGATTTAGGATGTAAATTATTGTGTTTTGTGAGTGTTGTTCGTGTAGTTCGTTCTAATTGTTCTATATCTGTTTTGGTCCATTTTATAACCCCGAATGAGTATGTTAGTACGGGGATAGCAAATGTGTTTATGGCTTTAATGAGATGTTTACTAGAAAGTTGGGTTTTGCAGAAGGCATTGAGTCTTCTCTTGTACTCTGTGGTACCCTAAGTATTTATATAAGTCGGTCGGTTCCATAGCCAATATAGTGTCGGTGTTGTTCACTACATAGTCTCCGGATCGTACCTTACCTCTCACAATGTGAAGTGTTTTACATTTATCCAAACCAAATTGCATATTAATATCTTTACTGAACTCTGCTGTAACGTCTAGTAATTTTTTCATATCTTTTTCTGTTTTTGCATACAATTTGATGTCGTCCATATATATAAGATGTGATATTGTTGTTTCTTCTGTAGCGTGCCTGAGGCAATATCCGGCCCTACATTTCTGAAGCAAATGGGACAAAGGATTTAGGGCGAGACAGAACCACATGGGGTTTAGAGAATCACCTTGATAGATACCTTTTTTAATGGATATCTGTCGCGTTGTGATGATGTGGTTGTTGCAATTTATCTGAAAAGTAGTTTTCCATTGTAACATAATACGGCGCAAAAAATCAATAATTTTTGGGTTTATTCTATAAATCTCTAATATTTTTATCAACCAAGAATGAGGGACACTGTCGAAAGCTCTTTTATAATCGATATAGGTGCAATGAAGGTTTCTGTTCTTTGAAGTGGCGTGTTTATGTATAGTGGAGTCGATAATTAGTTGTTCTTTACACCCCATGTGGCCCTGCCTGCAACCCTTCTGTTCCTCTGCTATTATTTTATTTTGTATGATGTGTGAGTTAATCTTTTTTGTTATTGCTGAAGTTAATATTTTGTATATTGTAGGTAAAAATGTTATTGGTCTGTACTGGGAAGGGTAAGGTGAATTTTTAGTTTCAGGGAGCATGTAAGTGATTCCTGTCGCAATAAAGTCGGGTGTATGCTGTTGTCCTAATATGATGTCTGTTAAATTTTTTGCCAAATACTTATGTACCGAAGTTAACTTTTTGTACCAAAAATTGTGTATTTTATCTATGCCAGGTGATTTCCAGTTATGTAGTCTAGCGGTTATGTGTGTAATGTCTGACTCCGTTTTCTCTAGAAACTCCATTTCGTCAATATCTCTCCACTTTGAGCCTTCTTCTGCTATCCAAGATGCTTCGCCGTTGTGTTGTATTTGCTCTTCCCATATACTTGTTCAGTATGTTTCTAGTTGCTCTTTTGTAGGTCGGTCTGGTGTGTCAGAACTATTGTCATCATTTGTGTCGGTTTGTGGTTTGTTAAGGTTTCTATAAAATGTTTTTTCGTTTGTGGAAAATACTACGTTATCATTTTTGCGCTGTTGTGCTTTTTTATATCTTCTAGGCCTATGTAAGTGCTAGCTTTTGCTTCAAGGTATCTAAAAATTCTTAAGGTTTTTTGTTGCTATTTTCGTGTCGGGTGTGAGTAAAAGTGTTTCTAAATATAGCTTCGACTCTCCTTACTACTTTATTTGATCTGCTACCATTGATATATTGTGTGAGTCTGCCACAATCGGCTCTCAACTTTTCAATATCTTTTACTAACCTCTGTTGCCACGCTGGGTCTGTGTTTTGTCTTGTTCTTGTGTTTCGTGTGTGGTCTGTGATTTTAAAGCTAAGCTCTTCAGATATAACTACTGCTGTGCAATATACAAGTAAATGTATGTCCAAAAGATGTGCATCGTCAGAGATAAAATTTAAGAGTATATTTTCATTAAATAAGTTTACTAAACGAAATAGATTAGGGGTGTACTTAAGTTTGGGCAGTTCTGGTCGCATTGCTGGGTCCATCCCAGAGTATTGTGATATAGTGCTTCTAAATTTGTCATGTATTTCTTGAATATACGCATCTGTCGTAAGATTTTGCTCTCCAACGGCCAAGGTGTCGATGTCATTTTGTAGCGTTAAAGTTAAATATTCGGTTTGTGTGGATGTATGTGATGTTTGCGTAGAAGGCTGCGATTGGTGGTATGGTTGAGATTGGATACTGATAGGTTGTGATTGAGTGTGTGCTTGTGGTTGTTCTTGAAGAGTACTTTCGTTTATGTTTTGAGTGACAATGGTATTGTTTGTAAAGTTTACGGACTCTTCCTGTTGTAATTGTGTACGCACTTCTACTTTTAATTGATCTATAACTTCTTGAGATAGAAGTTTATTCCTAACTATGATTCTTCTTTGATCTGAGATTCTTTGTTCGCTAACCGTAATTTCTGGATATTGTCGTGTAAAAAGTGCATGTATTTGTTGTCGGTAGGTAGTCAAATCGGTCTCTAGCTTAGTTATGTGTAAGAAGGTTCGCATGATAAAGAGATTTACTTCTTTACTCCATCTCATGCGAACTCTTGCTTTTCCAGCTTTGGTGGACGCGGGTAGGAAGGTAGATACCTCCCGCGCAACATTCAAAGCCGGTGTGGGTGGAACAGTATTTAAACTACTAAGGGGGGGTGACGATGGTACGGAAGGTGACGATAATATAGTTGGTGACGATGATCTTGAGGGTGTGTACGACACTGTACTGGGACTGTACGGTTCTACAGGGGTGTCTGTACTGTTAGTGAGTCTGTCACCATCGTCACTAATTTCGGCTGTAGTATCTTTGTCGGTGGGAGCCCGTCTGCTAAACTCCTCACCGCTGACTGAATAATAGGGGCGATCCCTATTATTATTATTAGTAGAGTACCTAGCCAAACTTTTCGACCTAGCATTGAAAACAGAACAAGTACAAACACAATGGTGCCAATCGAACATCGTTTTACTCTACAAAAAGGTAAACCCTCTGGACATCAGCAATTACAGGCCAGTTTACTGTCATCAATTTATAAACTTTTTTCGTCAATAGTACTGAGTAGATTAGCACCAGAAATCGACGGAAACCTCATTACTAAACAGTAGACCACATACATGTCATACAACAAGTCACGGAAAAGTTTAGAGTTCCACAAACCACTCTTCATAACATTCGTGGATTACTTCAAAGCGTTTGACAGCCTGACACATTCATCTACATGGAATTACTTAAAAAACAACAAGATAAACAAAACAAAAATTACATCATGAAGAACATCTACACGAAGAGCATAATTAGGGTGAAATTAGTGAGGCAGGGTGAAGAGTTTGCAATTGAAAAAGGAGTGAGACAAGGGGACTCCCTTACTACAAAGCTATTTATCGCCGTGCTGAACGAAATTTTCAAAAAACGTACAATGTACAAATTTTCTATTTGTTATTTACATGCCTTTGGTGTCCCGAAGGCATATGGATAACAAATAGAAAATTTACACATTTAAGATTTGCGCTATTTAGTGAAACAGCCCAAGACCTGTTTACAATGCCACGAAATCTAAGCGTGGAAAGTCAAAGAGTTGGTCTATACATGAATGCATCAAAGACAAACATTATGACGAACACTCATAAAAAAGACATAACAATAGAAGGAACAACGATAGAATATGTGTATAATTACGTTTATCACGGCAAAATGGTCTCTTTCGACAGTAATAATAACGAAAATAAAGTAGACAGAAGAAAAAAAAACTACTTGACACAAATACTGGTCGAACAAAGAAATCCTGAAAAAAATCTTTAACCCAAAAACTAAAAAGGCAGTCATGGATAAAATGGATTCCTGCAAGAAGACGAAGACAAATTATGCACAGGTGGACATAAAACAGCATTATTGAAGCTGATAAGAAGATTTAAACTAAAAAAAAATGCTAGTTAATGAGCTTTAACTTGACTCATTGAATTTATAAGTTTATAAGTAAGATTTCATCCTTACAATTTATTGATCCTAACGATCGATGCAATAAATTACCTACAGGTTGTAATTTTTACAGATTTTAGTCGGTTCGATTCCCGGGTGTGGCAAGCGAATTTTAAAAATATTTGAATGCAGTTTTCTTTCTATTCAAAAATGAAGGAATGTTTTCTTTGAGCAAAATTTTCTATTAACAGTATTGAAGTATATTCCCTTGGTCCGTGGTATTACAAAATTCCACCCTATATATGTAACCTATGGCTGCCAAACATGGGTTATACCGAAAAAGTCAAAAACAAAATCATTTCCTGCCAACAATCAATGGAATGATGCCTCTCAAAACTGAGAAGGATACACAAAACAAGAAATACAGACACCCAGATGAAAACAAAAGTAATCGATGCACTACATGACTACAGTTTAGCCTGAGGGCTGAAAGTGCGTTAAGCGGGGCCGCGACGAGCACCCGTCGCGTGTCCACGCGCGGGGACACGTGGGGACGCGACGGTCTCCTGCGCGCGTTCCCGTCGTGGAGACTGGATTACTTTATTTACGCAATTAATACGTGTAATCGCTCAGATCCATGGCCAGCTCGGCAGACGATGCAAACGGCTTTGCTAGAATACAATCTGACGTCCATGACTTACAAACAACGAAGAAGGTCTTGAAAATTGCACACAATATTAAAATAGCGGAACACTGTAAGCTCGATTTTGTATACACTTGAATAATATCCCACGTTTTCTTTCATTCAGAAATCAGATGGGTGTACCGTTAACGTAACCTGTATGTGTTGACGCTGTTGCTGACGTGACGCCCGCGCGGCGGTACGCGCGTGCCCCCTTCGTCCTTTACGCGCATGCAGGGCCCGCCTCCCCGTGACAAAAGCCCACGTGGGTCGCCGCGACGGAGCACTTTTGTATGGGACCGGGATAAAAAGCGTTGGACTCTTCTAAAAACTAAATGGCAAGGCCCGCTAGGCACAAGGAGCATGGGGAGACAGAAGAAAAGATGGACCGACGATATCATAGATATTGCAGGAAGGAATTAGATTGCCACAGACAAATGCAAATGGAAACAGATGGAGGAGGCTTTTACCCACAAGGAATCACAGCTAGTAAAATAATACCTTTTTTATGTTCTGGTGTGAGAAATAAATAATATATTAAGAAATCAAATCCGTTGTTACTTCATTCCCAGTGTCATAAAGTACTAAACTGAACATCGACATAGACACCGCACTCTCACACACCGTCGATTTGGGGCAGTAATTCTCCACGTGAACCCCCAGGGGTCTGCACACAACAACAGACATGCCACAAACCCCACTTCTTGGTAGTGCAGTGTCTTAAGGTAACGCTGTACATAACGTCAGGTGGACCGTCGTGCTTACCTATTGATCCTTGTTCATCTTCCATTTTGGTTTTAATCTCCATCAAAGGTACATCTTCTGAATCTGACTCAGCATGAAGTGCTGGTGTATCTTCTTCATCTGAATAGCTGATGTCTACATTATCAAGTTCTAATTCTGTAAGTAAACAAAGCATTACCTACGAGTACTCGTCTTGGTCGGCTTGAGTCTTTCTTCATTTCGTTAAACATAAGTAATACAGAATCATAGGTCTAAGAAAAGGCTACAAAAAGTAAGCGAAAGCAAGACGTGTTCATTTTGTATTAAAGGATCATAATAACAACCATGTTCCTACTGCCGGGACACGGACACAGGCCTCCTCTCCGTGACCGTGGGTGCGTTTTTAGGGAGTAAGCGAGCTCGTTAGGGCTCGCTTACTCCCTAAAAACGCATTGCACGTGTCCTCCGGGCGATCCACACTGTGACACCCGGGCGTGCCTCCTACCAAATCCGAAACCAGTAGCTCGCGGAAGGTGAGGACGCCGTGGATCCTTTTTAACCACCCTCAAAGAGGGGACTTATACATACTATACTAGGACTATATACCACAAGGCTCAATATTGGGTCCTTTCCTCTTTTTTTTTTTAGTATGCATAAATGATATACTCCATCTTTTAAAAAATCAACCACAAATGGTGTTATTTGCTGACGATACATCCTTAATTTTTAAGATAGATAGACGTTCTACAAATCTTGACGACGTAAATAACGCCCTACAGCAGGTCTAAAATTGGTTCACTGCTAATAATTTAGTATTAAATGAGAGCAAGGCTGTGTATCAGATTTGCTTAACCTAATGTCAAAGTAATAATTGCGACATAGTATTGAACAAAGAGAAACTTGAATTCGTAGAAAACACGGTTTTCCTGGGGATCACGTTTGACTCGAGGCTACAATGGAGTCCTCATTTAACATCTCTCATCATTTTTCTGACAGCAGCATAAGCTGTCAGAAAAATCCGTCAATTTACTGATATAGATACCGCGAGGCTGGTCTATTTTAGTTACTTTCATAGTATCATGTCTTACGGTATCTTATTATAGGGACGAGCTGCAGATATCGAGTCTATATATTTTGCAGAAAAGAGCCATCTGCAGACTGCAGGGCTTGTTAACGTTACCAAATAACAAAATAATAACCGTTACATAACGTTACTTTCAATTGTGATACCATAGTAACGTTATAAAATTTACCGGTATTTGATAACAATACCAGTAATATAACGTTAAGTAACATTTAACGTAAAATACGAGAATTAACGTTTTAACGGTAAAATAATTAGTGTTATTAATAGCCCACGAACTTTCTTGTATTTTTTGCTATTTGAAGGTCAGTGTCAGGTTGTAATTTAATCAAAATGTGATGCGCAACAATAACAATTATGTATTTACATAGATGTAACCATAAGAATCATTTACTCATCATCATGAACTTAGATTTGATGCGTATAATAACCAGATTTCCGAAATCTAGCTAAGAGAAAAGAAATGAAATTATGGTTATAATTATGTACCTACTTACATATTTTTTACTGTCGTGAATCATATTTTGATCAAGATACAACCTGACACTTTACCACCTTACAGAGATAACAGTTTAAAAATAACGATAAAATTAACGTTAAACTACAAATAACGTCAATAAAGAATAACGTTAAAATGGTGCTTAAATAACGTTAAACCTATTACCGTTATTTTGATATTAACGTTAACTCCAGTCAATGCAAGGTAACGTTATAAATTTTTACCGGTATTTAAAGCCCCAGAGCCATATATAATCTGGATTGCCTTGGCTGGGGGCAAGGAACTTCTACTACAACCTGGAATGAGCATTGTCAATTTGACACCAATATAAAAATAAACCTTATGTTTATGACGTTAAGTTCTATTACAGACAATCACTTGGTCAAAGAGAAATCCGGTCCGAGGGAGAAAGCGCTTGGAGAGCCCTGTGTCCCTTTCTAAAGTGTTGCCAGGAGGATTATTCCCGAATTTAGTAGGAATGGTAGGAAAAAATAATATTTTCGTGTCTTATTAAAAAAACATTAACTTTCGTTCTGATATATTTCTAATATTTTTAAATTATCTGTTAGAATGAGAACATTTCTTTAGCAATAATTTAGATACTGTATTGAAATGTAATTAAAAAAGAAAAGATTATTAGTAGAATATATAATTATATAAGTTAGACTGGTAACCCACCAGCCGTATTTATTTGTTGTAAAACAATAAATTTCTTTATTCGGATGTAATAAAGATGGTTAAAAAGTGTGCGATTCAAAAGCTGTTCGGTTGCAAAAGCGAATCCTATGCAGGATGCGGTGTTTCTTTCTTCAAGTAAGTATATTGCAATTCTTGAAGTAGGGTGCCCATAATGAACGAAATTATAAGATTATTTACACAATGCAGCTTATAAATAGGAGGTAGTCTTCAACGTAAGCATAATAAAACTTTATATGGAATGGTGTACCGAATACTTAAAAGACGTGATCATGAAATTTCACATTTCCCGAGGAACATTGTAGGGAAATGGCAAAAAAGTTTCAACTTCGCATATTAATCGCAGATTTAGGTGTGTTACTTCGTATATTTGAAATAAATTTAAAAAATATAATTTCAGACTGCCTGGAGAAGAATCAGGGAGAAAAAATGGCTTGATGTCATTCCAAGTCATTCAAATATCAAAAATTATTCCGTTATTTGCAGTCTTCATTTCAGGCCCCAGGATATAATAAAACATAGTTTAATGCGTTTTACTTTAATCCATCCTTAAAGCATAATTATTATTAACTTATGAAATCAAATTATTGGTTAATATATTATATCCTATTATATTAGTCTCAACCTACATTATATTGGTTGGTCACCCTAATGAAAGGGTCAGAGGGCTCTCGCGAAGCTATCTCCCTCGGACCGCGTATCGACACACTGTGCACATTCCAGGTTGTAGTAGAAGTTCCTTGGCTGGGGGCCTTAAATTCATTTGAGGCCACCACAGGTTAGTCCGATTAAGCAGTTAATATCCCAAGTGTGTTAACTTGCTAGTGGTCATACCTAAAAAAAAAAATATAATATGGGTCGGCGCGATTCCCTAAGGGAACTGTTTAAAGATATTAACATCATGACGGTACCTTGTCAATACATATACGAAAACATAATGTATGTTCGGAAAAATCTTCATCTTTTTAGTAAGATTAGTGACAGGCATAATTTTTTTCCAGAAATAGGAACAAATTAGATCAACCCCGATTCAGATTGGCTAAAGTACACACTTCTTTTATGGGGTACTGTGTTAAATTTTAGAACAAAATACCACTTGAAATTCTAAAACAAAATGAGAGAAAATTTAAAACATGCATAAAACGCACACTATGTAGACAAGCATATTATAAACTGGAAGATTATATCCTTGATAAAAAATGCTTGGCTAAATGCCGGTCCTGCTCCACAGTCTCAGCCGCTTGGTTGCTCTAGTTAGGTTTTTATATTTGGAAGAGATGCTCACCCTTTTTTGGTCTAAAAATAATTTTCCACTTTTCTTTTACCTATTATGTTTTGAATACTATTTTTCGTTTTCTGTTTTTGAAAATTGATATTCATGGTTTTATACAAAGTAGAAGCATTTTTTTATTTTAAAATCCTGTAAATGTGAGGACCATGGAGCCTATTATGTTAATAGATGGTTTCCTTGTTTGACATGAATGAGCAGGGCCAGTTGAGGGTGTGTCAAGCTCACTCGAATGTGTCGCTGATGGTGGCGCGTGTATCAGATCATTCGGTTCCCTTCAAAATGGATGAGCTGAATGGTGCTGATGCACGCGTCGTGGTGTTCGTGAACGGGCGCCATCAGTGGAGTCTGGTCATCTCTTAGCTGTCACTAGCTTATTTCAATATTTAATAAAAAAAAAAGAATTTTAAGTACCTATCCAATAAGTGGATACTTAGAATTCTTTTTTTTCTTTCTTTACATTTTTCTCACATATAGATGCAACAAGTAACAATGTAACCATGATTTTTGTAAAACATAAAATGGTTTAAAAGTGTCCGTGGAGTTTCTTGCATGTTCTTCTCCATAGAGATCTACACTTTGGAATGTGCAAATAGCTCCATGTTTTTGACTGACTGACTTTGACAATTCAAAAGTACCTGTGAATGTTTTATTTGAAATAAATGATTTGACTTTTGACTTATCGCCACAACAGTGGCGTGCCCAAAGTAAAAAAACACCTCCTTGATAAGAAATTTACCAGCGATGATGAGGATAAGGGTGCGATTTCGTCGTATTTCGACGACATTTATGAAACTTTGTTTTATTAGGGCTTTGTTAAGTTAATTGAGCCTACCTCAAGCACCAGTCTCTCACAAAGTTAATTTCACGTTCGTGCACGACTGTAACCCTAGCATTAAGTAACTTGTGTAGAGAAAATAAATTATTATTATTATTCTCTTTATTCATTTTATATACATATAATTTACATTTTTAAATATTTCTATAAAAATATTAAAAAAAAAACATTTAAAAATATAAAAAATAGTAGCCCACCGGTATCGGGAACAGAATCCAAGCTACCGGTGGTCAGGGCTCTTGAGAGAGGAACCTCCTAACGATACGCGCCGTGTCCAAGAGTACTGCTTTCTGGATCAAGCCCTTGATCCAGCTGCCCAACGAGAGCCTCTTGAGATGTTGGTCGAGGCTCTTGGCAATTACGCCATTGGCCGTGACGATTATCGGCACAATGACTGCTGTGTTCACATCCCACATGTCGACAACCTCGCGAGCCAAGTCAAGATACTTTGTTTGTTTATCTTTCTCAGACTTCACGAGGTTCTCGTCATGAGGGACTGCTATATCAACAATCATTGCGCGACGCTCTAGTCGGTCTATCACCACTATATCAGGCTTATTAGCCAAAATAGTCCTGTCAGTGATGATAGACCGATCCCAATACAATGTGCAATTGCCATTTTCGAGAACTGGGTCGGGCACATACCTGTAGTACGGTACTTCCGATTCCACAAGATTGTATTGAAGAGCAAGTTGCTGATGGATAATCCTGGCTACAAGGTTGTGCCTGTGCAAATAGTCTCCGTTAGCCAGACTAGAACAACCGGAAATAATGTGGCGGATAGATTCCCCGGGCCGGTGACATGCCCGACATATGTCAACCGTACCGTCCTTCACAATGTATTTCCGGTAGTTGTTCGTCATCATAACTTCGTCCATAATCGCACAGACAAAACCTTCGGTTTCCCCGAATAGGTCACCAAAACGCAGCCAGGCTACGGACGCTAAAAAGTCTACATCGGGCCCATGTAGGACCCGATAAAAACGCCCGTGAAGCTCCTTGCTCTGCCATACCTCCATGCGGTCATTAGTATCTAATACCACAGGTTTGCGCCAGTTCTCGTTAGCCAAGGAGAGCGCGGTAAGGCCTTTGTCCACCGCTACCACGTCCTGATGCATACCCACGTCGGCCTCTAGGAAATAGTCCCTAAGGCTGCATACCTCGCGGTTGTGTAGGGTCTTAGCATTTAAGAATCCACGACCCCCGCACTTCCGCGGGATATACAGCCTCATCACCGATGACCGTGGGTGATGCATCCGATTTGCGGTAAGCAGTGAGCGTACCCTCCTATCCAGGGCGTCAAGCTCCGTCTGAGTCCATTTGAGTATGCCGAAAGAGTACATCAATACCGGCATGACCCAACCGTTAAAGGCGCGCACCTTGTTTCCGCCTGATAAAAGACTGTTAAGTACTTTGTTCAGGCGGCCAAAGAAGCGCTCCTTCAACGATTGTTTCATGTCAGCAGCATTGATGCCTAACGCTTCCGACATACCCAAATACTTGTAGGTTTCGGTTGAGGAGAGGGATCTAAGGTGTATGGAATCCGAGAGTTGGGTTCCCACGGATTCCATAATCTCCCCTCGCTTTACATGCATGACCGCACATTTGTCCATACCAAATTCCATCCTGATGGCGCTACTGAAGGTTTCTGTTACCTTCAGTAGCTTCATCAGTTGCAAATGAGTTTTAAGTCATCCATGTAAAGGAGGTGCGATATGACCTGACCACCTCTTCTCAACCGGTAGCCTTGGCCCGAATCCTCCAGCAGTATACTGAGAGGGTTGAGGGCCAGACAAAACCACAGTGGACTCAGACTGTCGCCCTGAAATATACCACGCTCTATCCTTATCGGTTCGCTGTTCGCCTGGATCTGTCGACATACTGGATAACGAAGGACCGTCCTCCACTGCCCCATACATGACATCAGGAAGGTGCGCAGAACTGCATCAACTTTATACAACTCCAGCACCCTCATGAGCCATGTATGTGGCACTGAGTCATAGGCCTTCTTATAATCTATCCAACATGTTGACAGATCCTTTCTAGAACGGCGTACCTGTTGGCTAATGGCAACATCGATGAGGAGCAGCTCCTTAGTACCGCGGGACCCGTTCCTACATCCATTCTGAGAGGCAGACATTATTATTATTATTCTCTTTATTCATTTTTATACATATATTTTACATTTTTAAATATTTCTATAAAAACAATACATAAAAAAACATTTAAAAATATAAAAAATAGTAGTCCGCCGGTGTCGGGAGCGAGGTCCAAGCTACCGGTGGTTAGGGCTTCAGAGAAAGGAACCTCCTCACAATACGAGCCGTATCGAGGAGTACTGCCTTCTGTATCAGGCCCTTTATCCAACTGCGCAACGCCAGCTTCGACAGATGGTCGTCGAAGCTTTTGGCCATCAGGCCATTGGCCGTAACGACCATCGGCACAATGACAGCCGAGTCCATATTCCACATGTCGACAACCTCGTGTGCTAAGTCAAGATACTTGATTTGTTTCTCTTTCTCAGCTTTCACGAGGTTCTCGTCATGTGGAATGGTAACATCGATTATCATTGTGCGGCGCGCTAATCGGTCTATCACCACTATATCGGGCTTATTAGCGACGATAGTCCTATCAGTGATGATAGACCGATCCCAGTACAACGTGACATGGTCATTTTCGAGAACTGGGTCGGGCACATACTTGTAATACGGTACCTCAGAATCCACAAGTTGGTATTTCAAAGCAAGTTGCTGGTGAATAATCCTGGCCACTTGGTTATGCCTGTGCAAGTACTCGCCGTTAGCCAGACGAGAACAACCAGAGATAATATGTCTGATGGACTCACCCGGACGGTGACATGCCCGACACACGTCAACCGTCCCGTCCCTCATAATATGCCTCCGGTAGTTGTTCGTCAAGATAACTTCGTCCATAATTGCACAAACAAAACCTTCAGTTTCTCCGAAGAGATCACCGAAACGTAGCCAGGCCACGGACGCTGGGAAATCTACGTCGGACCCATAAAGAGCCCGATAGAAGCGCCCGTGAAGCTCCTTGCCTTTCCATACCTCCTTGCGGTCATCTGTAGTAAGTATTACAGGTTTGCGCCAGTTCTCTTTAGCCATGGACAACGGGGTGAGTCCCTTGTCCACTGCGACCACATCTCGGTGCATACCCACATCGACTTTGAGAAAATATTCTCTGAGACTGCACATCTCGCGGTTGTGCAGAGTCTTAGCATTTAAAAAGCCTCGACCTCCACACTTCCGCGGGATGTACAGTCTCATCACCGACGATCGTGGGTGATGCATCCGGTTTGCAGTCAGCAGTGTACGGACTCTCCTGTCCAGGGCGTCGAGTTCGGTTTGAGTCCATTTGAGTACGCCGAAAGAGTACATTAATACCGGCATGACCCAACCGTTGAAGGCGCGCACCTTATTTCCGCCCGACAAAAGGCTGTTTAAAACCTTTTTCAGGCGGCCAAAGAAGCGCTCCTTCAGCGATTGCTTCATGTCAGCAACATTAATGCCCAACGCTTCCGACATACCCAAATACTTGTAGGTTTCGGTCGAGCTGAGGGATCTAACCTGTATGGAATCCGAGAGTTGAATTCTCTCAGATTCCATAATCTCCCCTTTCTTTACATGCATGACTGCACATTTGTCCACACCAAATTCCATCCTGATGGCACTACTGAAGTTTTCAGTTACCTTCAGTAGCTCCATCAGTCGCAAATTGTTGGGGGCAAAGAGTTTCAGATCATCCATGTAAAGGAGGTGAGATATGGCTTGACCACCTCTTCTCAACCGATAGCCTAGGCCTGAATCCTCCAGCAGTGTGCTAAGAGGATTCAGAGCTAAGCAAAACCAAAGTGGACTCAAACTGTCGCCCTGGAATATTCCCCGTTTAATCCATACAGGCTCATCATTCCCTTGAATCTGTCGACATCCTGGATATCGAAGGACCGTTTTCCATTGCCTCATACATGACTCAAGGAAGGCGCGTAGAGTTGCATCTATTTTGTACAACTCCAGCACCTTCATGAGCCATGTATGTGGCACAGAGTCATAGGCCTTCTTGTAATCTATCCAACATGTCGACAGATCCTTACGGGATCGACGAACCTGTTGGCTTATGGCCATGTCTATGAGGAGTAGCTCCTTAGTGCCGCGGGACCCTTTCCTACATCCATTCTGAGAAGCGGACATAATTGAGTTATTCTCAATGTGATCATTAATTTTCACTCTCAGAATGGATGTAAGAAGTTTATAGACCGTCGACAAACAAGTGATTGGTCTATAATTCTTGGGTTCCGCGGGACTACCTGTCTTATGGAGCAGGTGGGTAACGCCAGTTGTTAGAAACTGTGGTAGCGACCCAGACTCTAAGGATGATTGGAATTGAGATGCCAGGAGCGTTATTATTATTATTATTATTATTATTGAAAGATCCAAGAAATGAATTTGTCATTCAGATGAATATTCCAAAATATTTCGAATTTTGTTTTCACCCACCATACCGCGAACTTAAAAACGCACCCTCGTATTTAATTCTACCGTCCAAGATAGGAGATATTAATCAAATCAAACTTCTGAATTAACATTGAAAAAGTCTCTGAAAGAACTGATTTGTCTATGTGACTGAGCTCACCTTGCATCAGTCAACTAAGTTACTTCCAAGTAAGTTTGTATAATTAAAAGAAAATCAAACCTATCCGAGGTGGGGTGGGTGGGGTGGGGTGTTACCAAGCAGTCATGTAAGCACATTCCTAATACAAAATTTGCAGCAAAAATGAAGCACCCCATCCCTGAAAGTGGGCAATTTGTGGGGTGACACCACAATATCCGCAGCGGGTGTCACCCATGCTAGCTACGCCACTGTTAGTAGGTAACGTTAATTATTTATCACCAGCAGTTGCCACCAGCGTGAGTTTTGAAAATGATCCCAAGGATACATAATATTCCTGGGATAAAAAGTATACTATGTGATATTGAACTATTTGAGATTTGCGGACGACATAGTCCTACCAATTACTTGTTTATGAATAAATGACTATGACTATGACTATGACTCGAAGAAAATCCCATACACCTAGAGAAAATGATAAAAACACTAAAGGAAGAAAGTGCAAAAGTCGGCCTAGTCAGAAGTGGAGATGGTCTGGGCACACGATTCGGGACACACTTAACAAATGGAGCTCTTTTGTCTCAGACTGGTACCCTAGAGACGGCAAACGCAGCAGAGGATGCAAACAAATGAGATGGGAGGATGACCTGAAACTGACTGCTGGCCACCACTGGAGAAGGGTGGCAAAAGATTGAACCCAATGGAAATCGTTACAGGAGGCCTATGCCAAGAGGCACACTGAATTATGAGATATTTTGTAAATAGCAAAAGAAGATAAGAATGAACCTACCAATTCACTTCCAAAGGCTTTATTATTATTATGTGATATTCCAGACTATAACCTACCTCTGTGCTATTTCATCGAGATCCGTTCAGCCATTCTGACATAGTATAGAAGTATACATTATTAGGGTAATTTTCATGGTCACTCCAAACGAAAATGGGCTGGATGGATGGGTTTCAAGGCACTACTTTCATAATACTTATTTTACTTACTTATATCTGTTTGATGTTCCTCCTCTGGCAATTCTTCTTTGATAGCAACACTGTCTGTTGGACCACGATCAACTATATTTATCTGCTCAATTCGACTATTACTAAAACCATTGAAAAACTCTAAGTGTTTTGGTTCAAATAAAGGATCTACCTGTAAAAGAATGAATGTGGTGTTAGGTAAATTATATGCTGATGATCAAAGCCTCGTTGAAGAACACCTCACCTTATAATCCTCTTTCATCATCTGAGAGAACAACTCTTCTGCTTCCAGACATTTTCTCAGAAATCGCGCACATTGCTTTAGTTTAGTGCAGCAGAAGAAACAAGCGAGCATCGGTCTACTGTCCTTAGTTACAAACTGCAAGAAAAAAATCCATTTAGAGAGTTCTTACAAATATTTGCAACTAGCTTGTGCCAGGGGCTTCACACCTATGTAAGTGTCTAAATCCATTGGACTTTATTTGGCTGTTGAAGAGTGATTCATTTGGAAACATACAGATTTTAACAATAATATCATAGTGAGGATGCTGTCCAAGTCCGCAGTTGATGTCAGTATTGCTTCTGTTTGCCTCTTTGTCTACAGAGAAGGGATATACATTTATATGATAAGTATTGATCACCACTCTTGCTCAAAGCACATTAGAACAGTAACATTTTTGAGATTCCCCCAAACACTATTCCTGCACCAATGTTTATGATTTCCATAGTTCCTTAGTATGACACTAGCCAATAGCTGTTTTTAATTTGTTTAATTGTGTATGAGAAGGACTTAATACTTGTAACAAGATTAATCATTATAAAAAAATATCAACTTACTGGAACACCAGTCAGCTTCTCATATAGTTCATGTAAGATCTTGTTGACCACCACATACATGCGAACATCCTCCACTAAACATATCCTACACATAGGCAGCTTTTCCATCTTTTATTTTTGAGTAGAGCCTGCCCTCTACCTCAATCTTTCAAGCGATGACAGAGGTCTAAGATGTAACTAGCGAGCCCAGAAGATGTCTGTTTACAGTTGCTATGTGTTAGAACAGTGTCCCACACTTTGGCTGTGCCCACATCAAATGAGGAGAGGCGCCGAGTACTAGTCGGGATACTGTTGGTTGGCTTCAGTAAGTCGCTTACTCAAAGTTCTTTAATACAGTTAACTTTAATAGCTACCACCTATTGATAAGCACTGATGTGTACACATAACGACACCGCTAGTAAACTGTTATAGTAATCTTCGACCATGTTGCGAATCTAGGCTTGTAGATATCGTGTGCACTTCCTTTCTGGATCATTGTAAGAGACTGCAGCAGCGGGAGGAGCTACGCTGTTATATCTCTATATATATGCAGGTAGTCCAAGCACAACAGTGTAGGTCCATACATAGGTACGATTAAACTTCTTACTTCTAAAACACCATCTACTGCACAAATACCAGTATATGTACACTGTACACTATCATTTCGATTGTTTAAATGTGAAATAGGCATGGGTTCGATATATCAAAACGTAACTTATATCGGATATGTGTTTATTATCATACCATATCGATATCTAAATATATATAACCGTTTTCACAAAAACTTCATCGAGTTATGGTTTATCCAAAGCGCAACAACGAGAACGAACTACGAATAACGAGCGATGTGACATCGATGGTTTTTATTCGCTTTGTCTCTGTCTTACCATTCAATTTTTTACTGGCGTAAAAGTGATGAAGCGAATATTACGTAACTTCGGCTAGTGATTGGTTATTTGGTTAATAATAGTGCGTGCGTAATACCTATACCTTAACACGCTAGTAATAAGGTCTAGTTTCTATTTATTTTAGTGAAATTTATTCAGTACAGAAACAAAACCAAAACAAACAAAATAATTAATAAATAATTCATGTGTCGACACCCTTGCACCATCACATGTTCCAAGTACGGCGGGCTGTGCCGGCGCTGCCGCTGCGACTGCTGAGGCCCTCAAGCGGCGCAAATACTGTAACCTTTTTGGTAATTACAGTTTTGAGCCGTTTGGGGTCGAAACGCTTGGGTCATGGGGTCCGAGTGCACGTCTCCTTTTCAAGGATATATCTCGCCGACTGATCGACACTTTGCGTGACCAGAGGGCTGGCTCTTTCTTTGCCCAAAGAATTAGCATTGCCATTCAACGTGGCAATGCAGCCAGCCTTCTGGGCACGTTTCCGGATGACGGCGATGCGGAGGAATACTTCGACGCCTGAGTTTATTTTATTTTCATATATTACTTATTTATTTAGTTACAACAAAGATTCCATAAGTTATAAAACTGTGAGTTTGCGTTTGTCGTTAGTTTGCGTTTTGTTCGTTTCACAGTTACTTGTGCAAATCGTACTACTGATATCGATATCTGAAAACGGTTTTCGATATCGATATGAAAACTGAATATCGGTTACATATCCGTTTGCGACTAAATACGAAAACGCCCATGTCTAATGTGAAATGTAATATTTTAAATCCAACAAACAACAATCTGACCTGCAACGCATGGCTGACAGACAGTCTGACAGATACGCCAGATAGTGACATCTGACATGAAAGTTGACACTGACACACAGCACTGACATATTTTTTTTTTTAATTTACCCCTATTGGAAAGCGTAGTCTTTTAACCACATTGCCCAGTCTTTTGTCTCGTCTTTTTAACCGACTTCCCAAAAGGTGGAGGTTCTTAATTCGACTGCATTTTTTTTTTTTGTGTTTTTTACCTCATATCTCTGTCATTTATGAACCGATTTAAAAAGTTCTTGTTTTATGTGAAAGGATATACTTCTCGATTCAATTTTCGTCCCATTTCAATTTTATCTAAATCGGTTCAGCAGTTTGGATTTTAAATCCAAATAGCTGGAAAAAATATGTGAAAAAATCACACGAAATTGCATATTCTTGCTTTTCTGTGACTTTTCAGTGGTGATATTAAATGGACGTAGCTAAGAAAAAAACTTTTTCACAAAAAAAACACAACTTTTTTTTTGGAAGTCGGTTTTTTTTTGTGAAAAGTTTTTTTCTTAGCTACGTTCATTTAATATTTATGTTTTGCATTAGAAAGCGGGTGTGATACATTCTAATGTATGTTGGAATATTTGGCAGCAAACACAGGCATCTACTAGCACGCTCGCTCCATCATAGACCTCATCTATCGCTTTCCTTCAGGCGTGATCGAGGTCAACAGCAAGCCCATTCCTCAATAAATAGAAGAAAAAAAAGTCGAGCTAGCCTTCTCGGCAAGCTTCGCTTTGGTAGTCATATAGTCCAATCACTAAGTAATTCAAATGACACTGACGTAGGTGACAAGCGAGTCTACCAAATATAGTAGACTTTATTTGAGCCGTACGGTACAGCCGATGTGTCATCTAGACGTGTATATAATCAAAGTTTACATGCAATCGTGTACCGAATACTTAAAAGACGTGATCATAAAACTTCACATTTCCCTAGGAACACTGTAGGAAAATGGCAAAAAAGTTTTTACTTCCCATCCCAACGCTCTAGCACCGGCAGCACACCGGTGTGCGCTGAATTAATCGCGAATTTAGTATTTATTTACCAATTACATAAGATTTATTTTTTACTAGCACTTCGCCCGCGACTTCGTCCGCGTGGGTTTAGTAGGTACTCCACAAACTTCAACACCCCCTATACCCCCTTATAAAGGTTAGTTTTGGAAAATTAAGCACAACGATTTTCATTAATTACTTAGCCATTTCTACTTATTCTATGGTCTCAAGAGGCCTTAACCAATGTACCATTTAATTAGCGAATGCAACTGTCGAAATGCCAAAATGAAGGAATTTGGTCACGTGACATTTCGATAGCATCTGTCAAACCTATACATTTTTGACGTATTGACAATCGCGTACCTACGCCTCGCCACTGTTGACAGAATCTCACTTGTCTCGAGCCCAGGTTCAGCGCAACTGTTCACCCCGGCCCCGTTCACCCCGTCAGGGTTTGATTATGCAAAAATTGTTAGGTACATCTGTTTCAATTATCCCGCTTTTAGTTTGTTCATAGCATTCCGACATAAATTGAAGCAAGCAATTATGCCTTCACCTAAAATCTTAGTCACCCCTGCTTCACTCTTTATGTATGTAGTTTATTTTCGAAAAATCCAAACATTTGTTATTCTTATTGTTTTATCGAAAACATTTAAATGCCGTGGTGTTTCAACTTCATCGGACCAAGCATTGATACGATTCTCCCCAGTTCGCTCAAGCCGCGACATTTTTCTTACTCCGAGCATGTTTATTACCGTCGTAACTTTTGAATGATAGGTCCGATTTGAATGATTTAAAGTGTAATTTACACGGGCATAATCAACCTTAATTATCAAACCATTTAAATGGATAATGATTAATATCATGATACTATTATCACCATTTTTTATTTCACCATGGGATTTGCTTGAATAATATTAACAAAAAGCGGTCATGGTGACTTATCTATAATAGTTAGACATATGGTAACGCGGACTTTTTTGTAGATATTGATGACCTCTATAAAACTGTAGTACATCACTTTGCTCTATTGTCAATAGATTCCGCAGCGTACGCGATATAATGTTTTTTTTCTCACACCTTGGGTTACACTATCGAAGTTTTCATACGGATCCTTAACTTTTTTTAAAATATTCTATAGCCTATGTCGATCATCGATAATGTAGGATTCTACTGGTGAAAGAATTTTTCAAATCGGTCCAGTAGTTTCGGAGCCTATTGATTTCATACAAACAAACAAACAAATCTTTCCTCTTTATAATATTAGTGTAGATTAGTGTACATTTGGGAATTTTCACATGTCTTGGAGTCTCTCTACCTACATTATATTGGTTGGTCACCCTAATGAAAGGGAAAGTGGGCTTTCGCGAAGCTATCTCGCTCGGACCGGGTATCGGCCATGTATCGACAGTCTGTGCGCATTCCAGTCACATGAATGTGCATTGTCAATTGGACACCAATACTGCCGTCCTTTAACAAAAAAGCCGTTAAGCCCATAAAGATGTTTTCGAGAAAATGGCAAAAAACACGGAAATCGCTGTTTCTCAAAAACTATGACACTTAGGTTAATGATTCTTGGACATATCAATAGATATTCCTCTGCTTACCCTAAAAAATCCTTCATGTCCTGAAGCTCGTATTAGATGCTTTTAAAATTATTTTTTCTTATTTTGTTAAGCATTTCATTTAGTTATTGCATCGTATTACTGTACAAAAAAGCCGCTAACCGTACCTTAGCGACTTTTTAGTGAAGTATACTAGTATTTTTTTTTAGTTTCGTAAAGTTTGTTAAATTTGCTCTGAAATACTTAACTAAAAAGTAGTTCAGTGACTTAAATGCTTTATAGTCATGACATTTACTCAGATAAAAACTATCATAACTTTCCTAAAAAGTGGTTGTGGTGGTTTAGATGCTTTTAAGCTTATTGTTGTCAATGTTGCGATGAACTCTCGTGAAAACTACTAAAACTACTTTACTTAACTTAAACGTGGCTAAAAACATGTCGCTTGTAGTTAACTTCTTTATAGTTAAGCATTTATACGGAGAAATGTGAGAAAATATAGACGTGTTTTTAAAAATAATAAAATTTTATTACAATAATAACAATTATAACAATTGCTCATATTTTCTTATACAATCAAAAGGTTTAGAATCAACATTTAGTTAATAATATCTGAATTAAGGTCTTACAGTTAATGAGATCACAATTCGGCACGGACAACATAGTCTATTTCTAGATTGTTATTTTCACTAAATTACTTATTTATAAACTTATGTCAGTCAAGATTCAGTCTTTATGTAACTATAATAATATTTTCACAAATAAAAGTAACCAAAAACTAGTAAAACATTCGTTCTGAAAATATAAAAAAAAAACAAAAACATAAACCATTCTAAAAGCACTTTTCAAGTGTAAAAAATTAAATGTATCAAACTCTAATTCTAATTATTGTTTTTTTTTTTTATTGGTGATGGGTTGGCTCTTGACTCTAGTCAATGTCAGATATGACAGAGACAAAGTCTACGATGGAGCGAGCTTACCCAGAAGGAGCCTGTTCACTCTAACTTTGAAGAGTTTAGGGCTGTAAAACACAGACGCAGGCAGAGAGTTCCACTCCTTTGCTGTGCGCATTATAAAAGACGTTTGGAAACGCTTAGTGCGAATTGGTGGAATAGCTACAAGGTAGGGATGGTAAGATGCAGTGCGTCTGGATGTCCGATGGTAGAAGGGGGCCAGTGGGATGAGGTCGTGGAGTTCTTGGGCACACTCACCGAAGTACAATCTGTAGAAGACCGATAAGCAGGCAACCTTACGGCGATGAGCCAAGCTATGTAGCTTGGCATCCACCAGTTTTGCGTCACCGATGAGCCTCTTAGCTCTGCGTTCCACCGAGTCAAACGCGGCAAGCTGATACTTAGCTGAGCCATCCCAAAGGTGGCTACAATACTCCATGCAGGATCGGACTTGTGCTTTGTAAAGGGTTAAAAGTTGTCCAGGCCTGAAGTATCGCTTCACCCTATTTAGGATGCCCAGCTTTTTGGCCGCAATTTGGGCTTTGTACTCGATGGTGGCGCCGAAGTTGAGACTGGATGTCAACTCCATGCCTAGGAGCTCGAGCCGATCAGTAACGGGAACAGATGCACCCCGAAAAGTAGGAGTTTGGTCAAAGCGACTCCTTTTTGCGGTAAAAAGACACGCCTGTGTTTTGGTGGCGTTAAAAGTGACCAGATTGTCATCACCCCACTGGGAGACAACGCTTAAGATCAAATTTGTCCGCTCTACCATGGCCTCTCTCAAGGAACGGACTTCATCCCCGCCGGTTGTTGCGCTGGACAAGTATCTCTCTGAAACCGTACTGTCATCTGCGTACCCAACAAGACCAGGCTGTAGCAGGAAAAGAGTTGCAGAGAGAACAGACCCTTGAGGAACTCCGGCATCAATAGCCATGAGGTCAGAGGAGCAGCCATCAACGACTACTCGGATCGACCGTTCATTTAGGAAGTCTGATATCCAGCTACAAAAAACCAGCTGGGATGCCATAAGCAGGAAGCTTGTTGAGTAGACCTGCGTGCCAGACCCTGTCAAAAGCCTTCGAGATATCGAGCGACACAGCAAGTGCTTCGCCGTGTCTCTCGATGGCTTCGCCCCAGCAGTGCGTGACATACACAAGAAGATCACCAGTTGACCGTCCCTGGCGAAAGCCATATTGGCGGTCACTGAGGAGATCATTGTCTTCAAGGTAGGTCAGCAGCTTACTGTTCAGAACCCTTTCCATAACATTGCATAGGATGGAGGT
Source organism: Melanchra persicariae (assembly GCA_947386135.1). NCBI lineage: Eukaryota > Metazoa > Arthropoda > Insecta > Lepidoptera > Noctuidae > Melanchra > Melanchra persicariae. Next base: position 2,817,549 of record OX376672.1, read on the forward strand.
AATGGCGATTGGACGGTAATGTGCAGGGTCAGCACGGTCTCCCTTTTTGGGCACCGGTTGCACATTCGCAAGCCTCCATGATTTCGGCACCGTTCTTTTTTCAAGAGAGAGGCGGTACAGGCGTGTCAACACAGGAGACAGTTCAGGTGCACATTGCCTCCACACTCTTGCTGGGAATGCCGTCAGGTCCGCTGGCCTTATTCACGTCTAGACTACACAATACTCTTCGGACCTCTTTCATGTGAACTGCGATCTCCGGCATCGAAGAGTCACAACGAGGTAAAGTTGGTGGTTGCTTGGAGCCAGCGTCCAGACGTGAATTGCTTGCAAAGAGAGTGGCAAATAAATTTGCTTTCTCTCTTGCAGAGTGAGCCAGGGAACCATCAGGTTTTAGCATTGTAGGCAAAGTGGGTCGACAGAAATTCGTTTCAACCGCTTTCGGCAGGGACCAAAACTGCTTACTACCCGGAGGGTGTGATGCTAGTTTGGCCCCGATACGTCCGACATGGTCAAAACGTGCCCTACGTAAAACCCGCTTGCAGAACTTGGCAGCAGAATTAAAGGCTCTTTTCCTCGCGCGAACCTTACGTGCTTTAGCCTTTCGGTCGCGGGCCTTGATCCAGGCTTGGTAAGCAGACTCTTTACGGGCCTCTGCGTGGGCGCATTCTGCATTATACCAAGGCCGGGACTTGTGACCGAGCGGGATGTCGGAGAATGGAATAAAATACTCCATCCCCTGCCGTATCACGTCCGCAATCACATCAGCACAGCACGAGGGGTCACCCGAGGAGAAGCACACTTGCCGCCAAGGATAAGACGCAAAAAAGTGCCGCATCTCATCCCAATCTGCTGACTCGTATCGCCATACTCGTCTCGTGCCCCTAGGACTCTTATCTGGAGGAGAGCAGGTCAACACGGATTTCACCAGGCAGTGGTCAGACGTTCCCAGCGGAGCTGAGACCGATACTGAATGACTGCCCGGATCGGTTGTCAGCAGAAGGTCCAAGCAATTGGGTGTATGGGCGTCAACATCCGGTACCCGCGTTGCCACATTCACCAGCTGGGTTAGATCTAGCGTTACAGCAAACTTGTTACTACTCGTACAGTAATCATAATATTTTTTTAACTTACCTCGTCAATTCGTGCCCAAACATATCGAAATTTTGGCGGGAACACGCAGCGACGTTATAAACGACCGCACCCAGTCGGCGCTCTAGGCGAAAGGATTGATTTCGCCAGGATGGTGCATCGGCTGCGCCCCGCTCACCCCCGGAGTGAACGATGTGCGAGAGTCGGCAAACTGCCCTTTAGCTAAGGAATGTTGCTTAGCTGCTTTGTAGAGAAGCATCATTTGAAAATTTTATCACCGTTTACATCAAAAAAGGAAAAATGGTTTTAAAACAAAGTATTGTGAGAAATTTATAAAATCAAATACTTAACTAAAAAACCGTTAAAGGCGCATAACTGCAAATAAGTTAAGTTTTTTCTTTGAAACTGTTTTTTAATCTAGCTTTTTTAAACTTGTTCCTAAGGAAATGCTTGACTTAAAAGTAGTTAAAGTCCTTTTGCGTCTTTATAGTCAAGAAAATTCAAATAACGTACTTTTAGTTAAGTAGAAGATCAGAAAATTATCGACATATCCAACAGTTAAGGTATTTTAACGTACATTTAGCGAAGAAGTGCTGGTTAGACGCTTTCAAGTGATGGAGTCGTCATAAATTATGTTACTTAACGGCCTACAAAATGTTGATATCTTTGGAACTATTTACATTCCAGAAATGTTTCTTAGACAGAAATATAGAGAATTTTGAACTCTGTCACTCTCTGTTTAAAAGTGAAAATTGACCATTTGAGGGTTAACGGCTTTTTAGTTAAAGGACGGCAGAATATAAAAATAAACCTTATGTGTATGAAGTTAAGTTCTCTTACAGACAATCACTTGGTCAAAGAGAAATCCGGTCCGAGAGAGAAAGCGCTTCGAGAACCCTGTGTCCCTTTCTAAAGTTGCCAGGAGGATTATTCCCGAATTTAGTAGGAATGGTAGGAAAAAATAATATTGTCGTGTCTTATTAAAAAAACATTAAATTTCGTTCTGATATATTTCTAATATTAGGTCTTTACCTATGAAATTGCCTTTCTGCAGTACTGGCCATTTCAAATCAAAATAATTTTTGTTTGGCTAAGAATTCTAATTTCAAATTAATTTTATTTGTAAACATGGTTTTTTTTCCAAAAGTAGTCATTTGTTTATTGATTAGTGTTACATTTTCATCGCATTTCAATCTTTTTCGTCATCATGGATACGTTAAAAATTCGAGTAATTATGGAATATGAGTACCGTCGTGGCAGCAACGCGGCACAAGCGGCACGCAACATCAACGACGTTTACGGAGCTAACACTACAAACCAACGCACCACCTGTTATTGGTTTGCTCGCTTCGGTTCTGGAAATTTCGACCTGAAAAATGAACCTCGCGGTCGTCCGAAGACTTTGGTCGACAATGACGAATTAAAGGCGATTGTGGAAGCTGATGATACATAATCTACGGCTAAATCAGCAGCAGCTTTAGCGTCAAAACAATATTGGTCCATTTGCGCCAAATTGGCAAGGTAAAAAAGCTTGACAAATGGGTGCCCCACGAACTCAATGATCGCCAGCGCGAAGTACGCGTCGAGACGTGCCTTGCACTGCTCAACAGACACACAAATGAAGGAATTTTGAACCGCATTGTTACCTGCGATGAAAAATAATAATAATAATAATAATAATAATAATAAAATAAAATAATCACATTAGCAGCAATAACATCATGTCTGCCTCTCAAAATGGATGTAGGAATGGGTCCCGCGGTACTAAGGAGCTACTCCTCATTGATACGGCCATTAGCCAACAGGTTCGGCGTTCCCGAAAGGATCTGTCGACATGTTGGATAGACTATAAGAAGGCCTATGACTCGGTGCCTCATACATGGCTCATGAGGGTGCTAGAATTGTATAAAATTGATACAACGCTACGCACCTTCCTGACGTCATGTATGGGGCAATGGAGGACAGTCCTTCGCTATCCAGGATGTCGAAATATCCAGAGGAATAGCGAACCGGTTAGGATCGAGCGGGGTATATTTCAGGGCGATAGTTTGAGTCCGCTTTGGTTTTGCCTAGCCTTGAATCCTCTCAGCACATTGCTGGAGAATTCAGGACTAGGCTATCGGTTGAAGAGAGGTTGTCAGGTTATATCTCACCTCCTTTACATGGATGATCTGAAACTCTTTGCCCCCAGTAATCTGCAACTGATGGAGCTACTGAAGGTAACTGAAACTTTCAGTAGTGCCATCAGGATGGAGTTTGGTGTGGACAAATGTGCGATCATGCATGTAAAGCATGGAGAGATTATGGAATCCGTGGGATCGCAACTCTCGGATTCCATAAACCTGAGATCCCTCTCTCCAACCGAAACTTACAAGTATTTGGGTATGTCGGAAGCGTTAGGCATCAGTGTTACTGACATGAAGCATTCGTTGAAGGAGCGCTTCTTTGGCCGCCTGAAGAAGGTTTTCAACAGCCTTCTGTCGGGCGGAAACAAGGTGCGCGCTTTCAACGGATGGGTCATGCCGGTATTGATGTACTCTTTCGGCGTACTCAAATGGACTCAAACGGAACTTGACGCCCTGGATAGGCGGGTTCGTACACTGCTAACTACACATCGAATGCATCACCCACGGTCGTCGGTAATGAGACTGTATATCCCGCGAAAATGTGGAGGTCGAGGCTTTTTAAGTGCTAAGACTATCCACAATCGCGAGATATGCAGTCTCAGGGAATATTTCCTAGCTGTCGACGTGGGTATGCATCGAGATGTAGTGGCGGTGGACAAGGGACTCACCCCGCTCTCCTTGGCAAATGAGAACTGGCGCAAACCTGCAGTGCTTGACACCAACGATCGCAGGGCGGTATGGCAGAGTAAGGAACTTCACGGACGCTTTTTCCGGGCCCTACACGGGCCCGACGTGGATCAATTAGCGTCCGTAGCCTGGCTACGGTTTGGTGACCTCTTTGGGGAAACCGAAGGTTTTGTCTGTGCAATTATGGACGAAGTTATCATGACGAAAAACTACCGGAGATTTATTGTGAAGGACGGCACGGTTGACATATGTCGGGCATGTCACCGTCCGGGAGAATCAATTCGCCACATTATCTCTGGTTGTTCTCGTCTTGCTAATGGAGAATACTTGCATAGACACAACCTTGTAGCCAGGATTATCCATCAGCAACTTGCTCTGAAATACTCTCTTGTGGAATCGGAGGTTCCGTACTACAGGTATGTGCCCGACCCAGTTCTCGATAATGGCAGTATCACATTGTACTGGGATCGGTCCATCATCACTGACAGGACTATTATTGCAAATAAGCCTGATATAGTGGTGGTGGACCGAATCGAGAGGCGTGCAGTGATTGTAGATATCACCGTTCCGCATGACGAGAACCTCGTGAAAGCCGAGAAAGATAAACAAATCAAATATCTTGACTTGGCTCGCGAGGTTGTCGACATGTGGGATGTGAATTCGGCAATCATTGTACCGATAGTCGTGTCAGCCAATGGCTTAATAGCCAAGAGCCTCGACCAACATCTTAGGAGGCTCTCGTTAGGCAGCTGGATCAAGGGCTTGATTCAGAGAGCAGTACTTCTGGACACGGCTCGCATCGTTAGGAGGTTCCTCTCTCTGGAGCCCTGACCGCCGGTAGCTTGGACCCTGTTCCCGATACCGGTGGGCTACTATTTTTTACATTTTTAAATAATTTGATATCTTTGTATTTTAATATTTAAAAATGTATTTTATATGTATAATAATGAATAAAGAGAATAATAATAATAATAATATCTTGGGACAACTCACACACGGCCATCTGATCCCAAGCTAAGCAGAGCTTGTGTTATGGTAACCAGACAACTGATATACATACTTATATAATTTATAAATACATACATATTATAGATAAATTACACCCAGACACAGAACAAACAAAAATGGATTCTGTTTGATAACCGCAAGCGCTCAGCAAGTTGGTTGGATCTTGGATCCTGGTACAGCACCTAAACAATGCCCTAAACGAAAACTTACCCCTAGAAAAGTGATCGACACTGTTTGGTGGTCTAGCGCCGGTGTGATTCATCACAGCTTCTTACCAAACGGGGTGAGCATTACTGCAGATGTGTACTGTGAAGAACTGAACACAATGATGGAGAAGCTGGCACATCTCCAACCAGCATTGGTCAATCGCTCGTCTCCGCTGCTCCTGCACGACAACGCGCGACCTCATACTGCACAGCAGACGGTCTCCAAGTTGCAAGAACTGGGGTTGGAAGCTCTCCGTCATCCGCCCTACTCACCAGACCTTGCGCCTACAGACTACTACTTTTTCCAGAATTTGGATAACTTCTTGGCGGAAAAAAAATTCAATACCCGAGAGGCAGTACAAAATGCCTTTGAAGAATTTGTTGCCTCCCGTCCAGCTGATTTCTTTAAGAAGGGCATCAATAAACTGCCACTGCGTTGGCAAAGATGCATTGATTGCATGGGTGATTACTTCGATATACAAATAAAAAATACATGAAAAAAATTCGTTTAAACTTTTTCATACAAAACGGCAATTTCATAGGTAAAGACCTATTATTTTTAAATTATCTGTTAGATATCTATCTGCTTTTGCAACCTTGAATCGCACACTTTTTAACCATCTTTATTACATCCGAATAAAGAAATTGATTGTTTTACAACAAATAAATATGGCTGGTGGGTTACCAGTCTAACTTATATAACTATATATTCTACTAATAATCTTTTCTTTTTTAATTACATTTCAATATAGTATCTATATTATTGCTAAAAAAAATGTTCTCATTCTAACAGATAATTTAAAAATATTAAAAATATATCAGAACGAAAGTTAATGTTTTTTTAATAAGACACGACAAAATTATTTTTTCCTACCATTCCTACTAAATTCGGGAATAATCCTCCTGGCAACACTTTAGAAAGAGACACAGGGCTCTCCAAGCGCTTTCTCCCTCGGACCGGATTTCTCTTTGACCAAGTGATTGTCTGTAATAGAACTTAGTATCATAAACATAAGGTTTATTTTTATATTGGTGTCAAATTGACAATGCTCATTCCAGGTTGTAATAGAAGTTCCTTGGTCCCTACACAGCACTGCTGATCAGGTAGGTACCTAATCTTCAAGCCTGTGTGTCAATATGACAGATGTTGAGATGTCACTATCTGTCAGACTGTCCACGAAGCGTCGCGGGTCAGATTCTTGTTTGTTGGATTTAAAAATATTATATTTCACGTTTAAACAATCGAAATGATAGTGTACGCTATACTGGTATTTGTGCAGTAGATGGTGTTTTAGAAGTAAGAATTTTAAGCGTACCTATGTATGGACCTACACTGTTGTGCTTGGACTGCCTGCAAGTGAAATCCAAAAAGGAAGTGCACACGATATCTACAAGCCTAGATTCGCAATATGGTCGAAGGTTACTAGAACAGTTTACAAGCGGTGTCGTTATGTGTACACATCAGTGCTTATCAATAGGTGGTAGCTATTAAAGTTAACTGTATTAAAGAACTTTGAGTAAGCGACTTACTGAAGCCAACCAACAGTATCCCGACTAGTACTCGGCGCCTCTCCTCATTTGATGTGGGCACAGCCAAAGTGCGGGACACTGTTCTAACACATAGCAACTGTAAACAGACATCTTCTGGGCTCGCTAGTTACATCTTAGACCTCTGTCATCGCTTGAAAGATTGAGGTAGAGGGCAGGCTCTACTCAAAAATAAAAGATGGAAAAGCTGCCTATGTGTAGGATATGTTTAGTGGAGGATGTTCGCATGTATGTGGTGGTCAACAAGATCTTACATGAACTATATGAGAAGCTGACTGGTGTTCCAGTAAGTTGATATTTTAATAATGATTAAATCTTGTTACAAGTATTAAGTGCTTCTCATACACAATTAAACAAATTAAAATCAGCTATTGGCTAGAGGGTCATACTAAGGAACTATGGAAATCATAAACATTGGTGAAGGAATAGTGTTTGGGGGAATCTCAAAAATGTTACTGTTCTAATGTGGTTTGAGCAAGAGTGGTGATCAATGCTTATATATCCCTTATCTGTAGACAAAGAGGCAAACAGAAGCAATACTGACCATCATTTGCTGGCTAGGACAGCATCCTGACAATAATATTAATGTTAAAATCTGTATGTTTCCAAATGAATCACTTCTCAACGGCCAAATAAAGTCCAATGGATTTAGACATTTACATCGGTGTGAAGCCACTGGCACAAGCTAGTTGCAAATATTTGTAAGAACTCTTCTTCTTCTCTAAATGGATTTTTTTCTTGCAGTTTGTAACCAAGGACAGTAGACCGATGCTCGCTTGTTTCTTCTGCTGCACTAAACTAAAGCAATGTGCGCGATTTCTGAGAAAATGTCTGGAAGCAGAAGAGTTGTTCTCTCAGATGATGAAAGAGGATTATAAGGTGAGGTGTTCTTCAATGAGGCTTTGATTATCAGCATAATTTACCTTACACCACATTCATTCTTTTACAGGCAGATCCTTTATTTGAACCAAAACACTTAGAGTTTTTCAATGGTTTTAGTAATAGTCGAATTGAGCAGATAAATATAGTTGGTGGTCCAACAGACAGTGATGCTATCAAAGAAGAATTGCCAGATGTTGGTGAGAGACAAAATGATATAATGTACCCAAAGGAGGAACATCAAACAGATATAAGTAAGTAAAATTAGTTTTATGAAAGTAGTGTCTTGAAACCCATCCATCCAGCCCATTTTCGTTTGGAGTGACCATGAAAATTACCCTAATAATGTATACTTCTATACTATGTCAGAATGGCTGAACGGATCTCGATGAAATAGCACAGAGGTAGGTTATAGTCTGGAATATCACATAATAATAATAAAGCCTTTGGAAGTGAATTGGTAGGTTCATTCATATCTTCTTTTGCTATTTACAAAATATCTCTTAATTCAGTGTGCCTCTTGGCATAGGCCTCCTCTAACGATTTCCATTGGGTTCGATCTTTTGCCACCCTTCTCCAGTGGTGGCCAGCAGTCAGTTTCAGGTCATCCTCCCATCTCATTTGTTGGCGTCCTCTGCTGCATTTGCCGTCTCTAGGGTACCAGTCTGAGACAATAGAGCTCCATTTGTTAAGTGTGTCCCGAATCGTGTGCCCAGACCATCTCCACTTCTGCCTATTTATGTGTGTGAGCATGTCAGTAACTTTGGTTTTTCCCTAATTGTGGTACTTCTCACTTTCTCCTGTTTTCTTATTCCTGTCATGCTCCTTTCCATAGCTCTTTGACATGGTTCTAGCTTTTCTCTGTGATGTTTAGTAAGTGACCAGGTCTCACACCCATAAGTAATGACCGGGAGTATGCAGGTGTTAAAGACTTTCCTTTTTATTGACATGCTGAACTCATTGCAATTAAAAATTTATTTTAGTGAGCAGTACTTCTTCCCTCCGTTAGCTGTTCTTCTATGAATTTCTTTTGTGGTTTGGTCATCATTGGAGATTGTCTGTCCTAGATTTTTCATTTTTCATTCATTTACATACTCGAGAGGCTGTCCGTCTACTTGGATGGTTGTTGGTGTGGAGTTAGTCAACAGTTTAGTTTTGTCTCTGTTCATGACTAGGCCGACTTTTGCACTTTTTTCTTATAGTGTTTTTATCATTTTCTCTAGGTGTATGGGATTTTCTTCGTGTAAGACTATGTCGTCCGCAAATCTCAAATGGTTCAATATCATATAGTATACTTTTTATCCCAGGAATATTATGTTTCCTTGGGATCATTTTCAAAACTCACGCTGGTGGCAACTGCTGGTGATAAATAATTAAGGTTACCTACTAACAGTGGCGTAGCTAGCATGGGTGACACCCGCTGCGGATAATGTGGTGTCACCTCACAAATTGCCCACTTTCAGGGATGGGGTGCTTCATTTTTGCTGCAAATTTTGTATTAGGAATGTGCTTACATGACTGCTTGGTAAAGACATTACTGTACCAAGACGAACTTGAAAGGTCACCCCACCTCGAAAGGGTTGATTTTCTTACCGCTGGAGCAATGTGAAAATTCTCAAATAAAAAGTAAATGTTACGTAATAATAAACATTAAATTCGCGATAAACTCGCGGCACACTGGTGTGCCGGCAGTGCTCGAGCGGTTAATCATCCAAACTTACTTGGAAGTAACTTAGTTGACTGATGCAGGTGAGCTCAGTCACGTAGACAAATCAGTTCTTTCAGAGACTTTTTCAATGTTAATTCAGAAGTTTAGATTTGATTAATATCCTGGACGGTAGAATTAAATACGAGGGTGCGTTTTTAAGTTCGCGGTATGGTGGGTGAAAACAAAATTCGAAATATTTTGGAATATTCATCTGAAAGACGAATCCGTTTCTTGGATCTTTCAATTAACTGAATAAAGCCCTAATAAAAGAAAAGTTTAATAAATGTCGTCGAAATACGACGAAATCGCGCCCTTAACCTCATCATCACCGGTAAGTTTCTTATCAAGGAGGTCTATTTCGTATTTCAGAAGAGATAAAAATCACTTGGAACCAAGTCGGAGCTGTCAGGTGGGTGAATTTTGGCACGCCCCTATTGTGGTGATAAGTCCCCTCTTTGAGCAGTGGTTAGAGAGGAGCCACGTCGTCCTCACCTTCCGCGAGCTACCGGTTTCGGATTTGGCAGGAGGCACGCCCGGGTGTCGCAGTGTGGATCGCCCGGAGGACACGGTTGAGCATACATTGGAGGTCAGCCCTGCTTGGGCGGAGCACTGCCTTGCCCTCGTCGAGGTGATCGGCGGTCTCTTTCGAACAAATTCCGCTACCCTGGCAGGCATTAGCCCTAGCGGGCCCCCTTTAGTATGCTGACATCTCTTTGAGTGATTCTCATCGATCCGGGCGAGCCACCCATCGCTCGCCGTCCGCAGGCGACTCTCGACGCCCGGGGCGTCGAGAGTCGCAGGCTGTCAAAAGCTGATGCAGCTTTTGACAGCCGGCAACAAGAAACAGCTTTTCTTTGCTCCTTCGCTCCGGACCATGGATTGAACCAGGGCCGGTCGCGAGAGGGCATAGGAAGCAGTCACCTTCTTCTAGGAAGGAGTAATGCAAGCAAAGGAGGAGGCGGGATGCATGAAGGGAGGCAAACCTTCGCCGCCCGATCCGCTTGCCCAGCCACAGCAGCAGAATAAGACGCCCAAAGAGCGATGGGTGGCTCGCCGTCCAATATGGAACAGGTTTGGGTCAATAGCGCGTTGTTTTCTACGCGCGCCTCAAAGAGATGTCACATGTCAGCATAGTGGACGGGGCCTGCCAGGGTTGCGGAATTGTTCGAAAGAGTTACCGCGGCCTTGCAACGCAGAAAGTATTTGGCAGAATAAGGTTATAGTCAGTCAGAGTTTGACACTCCTTTCCACTCCCCCGGAGCGGAAGGAGTCATTTGATGATTTTCCATGCAAACAAGGGTGTCTGACAGGGGGTTGCAACCTTACTGAGTGTCTGACACTTATCGAAGTCATTTCTAATATTATTCCTTTAAAAAATGTATGAAAACTAAGCTTCATACTTTAACGAATTCAAGGTACAATTTTATACACCTTTGCTACCTTTTACCAGCCAAACCATGACCCAAACTTCATAGTCGGGGATTGATCTTACCTGTACTGGGGACATACACAGATAAACTTTCAGCTTTTATAAATTAATGAAGGTCTGATCGTCGCGGGCTCTTACTTAATGAGGACAGGCGCGTTGTCTGTCGTGCTAAAGCCGGACACCTTTTGACAGATTTTCCCGTCTTTTTCTATTAGTATTTTTTTTATTTTCCAATATGCATGCGATTTCTAGTATTCTCCGGTTATAGAAATACCTTGACAATGTGATTCTATACACCAACCTTGTCTTCACAACAGAGGTCCAGAAAAGCACACGAACTTAATTTTTTTCTCCATATTTCACTCTCTACTCCCGAGTGGGTTGCTTGTTGATGAACGATAGTTAATAAACTAACAATCGAATAACGATAAAAACTCGTATTCAAACTAACTAAGATTCTCTTAACACGTTGCGACCCTAACGAGCTCGCTTACTGCCCTCCAACCCCGCCATTCTGCGAACCTAAAAACGCACCCACGTAGCTATACAAATTTTTGATAAGCGCCAAGCGGTTTTGAACCGGTCACTGAGAGGAGGCCTGTGTCCGTGTCCCGGCAGTAGGAACATGGTTGTTATGGTGATCCTTAAATAGAAAATGGAGACATGCTACCGCTACCGCATACTTTTTGTAGCCATTTCAAAGACCTATGATTCTGTATTACATGTGTTTAACGACACGAAGAAAGACAAGCTGACCAAGACCTCCGTAATGATATTTAAAGATAAACAAGTAATTCTTTGTTTACTTACAGAAATACAACTTGATAATGTGGACAATAGCTATCCAGATGTAGAAGATACACCAACACTCCATGCTGAGTCAGATTCAGGAGATGTACCTTTGATGGAGACGAAAACCGAAGTGAAAGATGAACAAGAATCAATAGGTAAGCACGACGGTCCACCTGACGTTATGTACAGCGTTATCTTAAGACACTGCACTACCAAGAAGTGGGGTTTGTGGCATGTCTGTTGTGTGCAGGACCCTGGGGGTTCACGTAGGGAATTACTGCCCTAGATCGACAGTGTTTGAGAGTGTGGTGTTTGACTTGCTTAATTTTCTTAGAATATATATTTTTTTTTTTAAAAAAAAAACGTTGCCCCACACTAGGAATTTCTCCTGTATCGTGGGTGCGTTCACAAACATATAAACTCACATACACAAACAGCCAGACCCGGAACAACTATCTGTAGGCCATACAAATATTTGTTCCGTGCGGGAATCGAACCCGTGACACGCAGCGCAGCAGTCGATCGCTCAACCACTGCGCCAACCGTGTCGTCAAAAAAAAATTATTGATTACAGGTTTATATCTTACACCATAACATAAAAGGTATTATTTTACTAGCTGCGATCCCTTGTGGGTGAAAGCCTCCTCCATCTGTTTCCATTTGCATTTGCCAGTAGCAATATGTAGTCTTATTTCCTTCCTGCAATATCTATGATATCGTCGGTCCATCTTTTCTTCTGTCTTCCCATGCTCCTTTTGCCTAGCGGGCCTTGCCATTTAGTTTTTAGAAGAGTCCAACGCTTGTCCTTGTATCTTGCTTGCAACATGTCCGGCTCATCGCCACTTCTGCCTCAGGGCTGAAACTGCGTTAAGCGGGCGCCCGCGTGGTCCCATACAAAAGTGCTCCGTGTCGCGGCGACCCGCGCGGGCATCCGTCGCGGGGAAGCCCCGCGCCCGCGCAATGGTTCCCGCATGCGTGTAACGGAAGCCCCGCAGCGGCACGTGCATGCCACCTTATATGCATAAAATTTTCCGGGGGTCACTTAGACCTACAGAAAATTTTAGCCCATCTATAGGTATTTCATAGAGTAGTGGTGTAGGGGCTAGGAGGGTCTGGGCCTTACTACCTGATATTTCGTAGCAGCTGTAAAAACCGTTAGCCAGTATTCGAGATACAGAGCAGTGAACAACATCATTCATATAAATACACGTGAAGGCTGAGTTACTTCAACAGAATTTGACAAATTTACTTTTTCAATCTTGTACTAAAATATCATTCGATTTTAATCTTTTCGGTTATGTTACGTTACATACAATTTATGAAAGAAAATATTACGATTTTTATTTTACAGGTAGTATTTACCTTGCTATGTAGTTTCCAAAAGTTTATTTTAAAGTAAATTTGTTTTAAATCTCTTTGAGGCGCTCGTGGAACACAACGCGTCGTCGACCCGGGCTTGGTTTTGATCGAACGCCGAGCCACCCAACGCTCGCCGTCCGCAGGCCCGCGCCGACGCCGACCGTGGCCGGGAATCGCCCTGCGATTCCCGACGCCCGGGGCGTCTCCCTATGTGGAGACTCTTCACCCTGCCTCTCTAATTTCACCCTACTTATACTCTTCGTGTAGATGTTCTTTACGATGTTAATATTTTTGTGTTTATCTTGTTGTTTTTTTGGGAATTCCATATTGCTGAATGTGTCAGCCTGTCAAACGCTTAGAAGTAATCCACGAATGCTATGAAGAGTGGTTTGTGGAACTCTAAACTTTTCCATGACTTGTTGTATGACATGTATGTGGTCTACTGTTTAGTAATGAGGTTTCCGTCGATTTCTGGTGCTAATCTACTCAGTACTATTGACGAAATAGTTAATAAATTGATGACAGTAAATTGGCCTGTAATTGCTGATGTCCAGAGGGTTTGCCTTTTTGTAGAGTAAAACGATGTTCGATTGGCACCATTGTGTTTGTACTTGTTCTGTTTTCAATGCTAGGTCCAAAAGTTTGGCTAGTTACTCTACTAATAAGGGTGCTGCTAATCTTAATGCATCGTTTGTGATTTAATCTGGACCAGAGCTTTTTTTTGTCTGGTTGTTGCTCTGCTACCTCAGCTTCAGTGTTGTTTTATTCCTGTACGGTGTCATGTAGATCTGAATAGAAGGCTGTTGCGTGTTTGATTGTGTTGTCTCTATCTCTTGTTTCGCCTCTTTCGTCATTCAGCTATTGTGTCCAGTTCGTATGGGTCTATAGGTCCTTAAATGCTCTTGTCGCGCTACGATACTTGGTCATATTTATTTCAATTACTGATCTTCTGTAGGTTTCCTAGTTTTCTCTAGTTGCTCTGTTTACTTCTTTATATAATGTATTATATTTAAATTGTAACTTATTTATTTTAACAGGGGTGCCCGTCGCGAAGAAGCGAAGACTGGACACGCGAAGACCACAACCAAAAGATAAAATCTCAGTCGAGCAAACGAAAACCGAAAATACTCGAAAATCATCATGTGTCTCAGAAATAATTAAGAAAACTCAAAATCAAAAGTCCAAACGAGTCCCTAAATTAAAAGAACCCTTTAGTAAAACACAGCATGGAGTTAATAGCAGAGTAAATAATACTGCTTTAGGTACAAGTAGTCATACTCATACCCACACTGGGGAGAAACCTTTCACATGTGATATATGTCAGCGTGGTTTTAGTCAAAAGAGTACTTTAGTAAGTCACGCTCGTACCCACACTGGTGAGAAACCTTTCAAATGTGATATATGTCAGCGTGGTTTTAGTCAAAGTGGTACTTTAGTATATCATGCTCGTATCCACACTGGTGAGAAACCTTTCAAATGTGATATATGTCAACGTAGTTTTCATCGTAAGGAACATTTAGTAAGTCATACTCATACCCACACTGGTGAGAAACTTTTCAAATGTGATATGTGTCAGCGTAGTTTCAGTCTTAAAAATGCTTTATTATGTCATATTCGTACGCATTCTGGTGAGAAACCTTTTAAATGTGATAAATGTCAGCGTAGTTTTAGTGAAAAGATTCAGTTAACAAGACATATTCGTGTTCACACTGGTGAGAAACCTTTCAAATGTGACATTTGTCAGCGTGGTTTTCAGCGTAAATATAGTTTAGTAAGGCATACTCATACCCACAATGGTGAGAAACCTTTTAAATGTGACATATGTCAGCGTAGTTTTAGTCAAAAGGGTACTTTAGTATATCATGCTCGTACCCACACTGGTGAAAAACCTTTTAAATGTGATATATGTTTGCGTAGTTTTACTAAAAATAGTGATTTAGTGAGACATACTTTTACACATATTGGTGAGAAACTTTTCAAGTGTGATATGTGTCAGCGTAGTTTTAGTCTAAAGATCCTTTTAAAAAGACATTTTATCAGTGTTCACACTTAAGGATTGCAATCCAGCAAAGTGGGATCCTACAATCCAGCTGAATTCAGCATAATTAATAATGTTAGCGGTTACCAATAATCAAACTCAAGAAATCTAACTCAAGCTTAAAAATTACCACACATACATATGCTGGATGTGGAACGTCAGCCTCCACAAACAGTTGAGCAAAAGAAAGAAGGAAAAGGGTTGTCCAGAGCACACAATTTGCCAGTAATGGAAATAAGTGTTTTGCCACAATAATAGAACGATATGACATTGTAACAACTCTATAAAAAGCCACCCGATCACGATAATATGTTGCTGAAAGCTATTATTGAAAAATATCTCAGGGTTCGTTTGCATGACATGACCAAAAAAGAGTCATTAGGTACTCATTTCAAGCCGTCATAAGTTAAATAAACTTGTTATTTTCAGAGGGACATAATTGTTTTAAAATATGATAAATTAAAGAGTAAACACGTAAACAAGCTTACTTATTTTTCATAACACCATCTACGCATCTCCTGATCTGACCACGCAACCAATCACTTTTATTTGTAGGTAAAAGCCTAAAGGGCTCCACGCATTACACAGTCGGTTTGCAGTCAGCCGACAGTTTCACACCGCAGTAGGTACTTACTACGTTGCAATACACAGCGAGACCACGGACTGTCCGGTCGAGTCGCTGGCGGTTTGTAAATGTGTGGGTCCTATTAAATTGATTAGAATATTTCTTAATTTTACTTACTATACATTACTACAACTAAAAAAAAATAATTAAAAAAAACACTTGAATCTCTTAATAAGTATTGCCATGAATGGTTTAGTTAAATTACAACTAATAATAAATCCAACTTATATGGATAGTGCAAAAATACAATCATTTTTATTATGACTTATCCTCTCACTCATAATGCATAACACCGTCCACGCATCTGACATTGCAGCAGGCGCGTGACCAATTACTTAACATTTTCTGTCCTGCCTAGAACCAACCACCGCGCTTGCTGGAATACAACGCGATTCTGATGGACTCACCCGGACGGTGGCATTTTTGACACACGTCAACCGTCCCGTCCTTCATAATATGCCTCCGATAGTTGTTCGTCAAGATAACTTCGTCCATAATTGCACAAACAAAACCTTCAGTTTCTCCGAAGAGATCACCGAAACGTAGCCAGGCCACGGACGCCGGGAAATCTACGTCGGGGGTCCGACACGCCACCCCACGGGGGGCTTCACGGGCGCTTCTATCGGGCTCTGTATGGGTATACAGAGCCCGATAGAAGCGCCCGTGAAGCTCCTTGCCTTCCATACCTCCTTGCGGTCACCTGTAGTAAGTATCACAGGTTTGCGTAGAATCATAGGCCTTCTCCTAATCTATCCAACATGTCGACAGATCCTTGCGGGATCGACGAACCTGTTGGCTTATGGCTATGTCTATGAGGAGCAGTTCCTTACTGCCACGGGACACCTTCCTACATCGGAGTACAGGGGATGGCGGGGTCTATTTGCTCGCTTCGCTCGCTCACTCGAGCCCGCCATCCCCTTCTAACCTAACCTGTCCGAGTCGTGGTGCCCCGAAGTCCAACCGCTCAAGCCCTAACATGTGAAAATCACTATCACTACATAGTATAAAACAAAGTCGCTGTCTGTCCGTCCCTATGTATGCTTAAATCTTTAAAACTACGCAACGGATTTTGAAGCGGTTTTTTTTTAATAGATAAAGAGTGATTCAAGAGGAAGGTTTATATGTATAACTAGCGACCCGCCCCGGCTTCGCACGGGTGCTAATGTGCAATGCTGATACTAAATACACCTACCTTCTACAGAATGTCCTCAAAAACCACGTTTACAGCTTTTTTGTCATTAGACAATACAACGCGCTGCCGCCCGGCCGGGCCGGTACCGCCGCACCGCATGTCCCTGCATTTTAAATCTGTAATATCTTCGGAAATATTCATTTAAATTAAATGCTGTAAGGGGCCATATTGATCTATATTAAATGGAAAATGTATTTATGGTACTTAATTGGATAAGGATTAATGCTGTATTGCTTAAAATCACTTCGTAAATAAGCCATTTTTTCCCGTAAAATTAAAGGATAAAAAATGGTTATTGTGGGTTATCCTTAAGAGCGTTTACGCGGTACGGCTTTTCATACAAACTTTCAAATCATAATTCCTCAAAATGAATGAACCGATTTTAACGAAACTTGGTATGTAAACGCTAGATATCCAGGTCTAAATAGTTATCAGAAAACATTTTTGAAAAAGATTTCAGAGGGAGAGAGAGAGCGATTTTAAGTTTTCTATAGAAAGTGAAAAATCACTATATCCTTCCCACTGAACTGTTTTTCAAAAATCTTTTCTGATAACTATTTAGACCTGGATCTCTAGCGTATGCATACCAAGTTTCGTTAAAATCGGTTCATTCATTTTGAAGAATAAGGACTTGAAAGTTTGTATGAAATGACATACGGCGTACACGCTCTTAAGAGATAGACATATACCATCGCGGACTTTTTTGTTGACCATTTTAAGGTGTACAATACTGTAGTACATTATTTTGATTTATCTCGTGGGGTTCAGCCAGCGTTTGCAATATAAGCGCAAAAAAATGTGTTTATTTACATCACATCAGAAACCTCTAAATTTATCAGTGTTTCTCTACAATATTATGCATGTATTATACATATAAACCTTCCTCTTGAATCACTCTATCTATTAAAAAAACCGCTTCAAAATCCATTGCGTAGTTTTAAAGATTTAAGCATACATAGGGACGGATAGACAGCGACTTTGTTTTTACTATGTAGTGATGATAGTGAAGCTAATTGTGCTGAAGTTATTTCAAGCAGTTTATCTAATAACTTTTGGTAAGTTTTTCTTAAATTGACTGCTTTTTTTCGTGATCAGGTTTCGTTGACTTCTTGTGAAATGGTTTTTAATTACCTAGACATTTTTTTGTCGTAGAAACCGGGTTACCGGTTTTACCCTACGGTATACTCAAGTACGCGGGCGAGTTCGTGAGGTTCTTGCACCAGCAGCCTCACACCCGAGAAGCGTGTGGCAGTGAGGTCGTCCGGACACTATCCGAGAGAGTGCTGCGGGAAGGACGTATAGCCGTCGCGAAAAGGACGACGAGGTTTTTTTGGGCTAATTCGGAAGTTCATTTCTTTCCCTTTACGGTACCTATTTTGGAATAACGTCGGTCGTCTCCAGTTCGTACGTGTAAAGACTTTTAACGTAATATTTAATAATCTATACATATAATAAAACTGTAGAAGAGGTCAATTCTGTACATTGAATATAAACCAAAAAAAATACTCCAGGAGTGCTTTATACAAACAGTAGAAGCCAAAAATATTTTTATTTATTTTTTTGTCTGTCTGTCTGTCTGTCTGTCTGTCTGTCTGTCTGTCTGTCTGTCTGTCTGTCTGTTGTTCGTCTTTCACGCAAAAACCACTAAACGGATTTTAATGAAACTTTTTTTGTTGTATAGCTATTAGTCCTCGCCAACATATAGGCTATAATTTATTTTGAAGATCTGAATAGAAGACGTGGAACCTTAGCAGCCCGGCTAATCTATAAGAGATATTAATATACCGCTTTAGGAATAGTTGGTCAACATGATGAGTACTGTCTGTCGACGTAAAAAAAATGAAGGTCTAGAGCATCTGATGTGGAACCTTTTCAGGGAGCTAAGCTATCGGCTATTTTAATCAATTGTCAACAGATCTCATAGTCCGTTTGGTTTAAAGCCTGCTTCTCGAAAGACTAGGTTTGGGTTCAAATCCCACAAATTTTGTAATTATTTTTGAATTATTTTTATCTTATTTATTTCCTTATTTTTTTATTCCTACCAAACCTAATATTTTCAAATATTAATAATATGTTATTGCTGTATTTTGCATATCTTTTTAGAAAGACAAGCAGAACCTATTTTTTGTTTATATGTATTCTGTTTCGTTTGCATCGCGATAAAAAATACAAAACTAATGTAGAAAACATTCACATAAACCTGATAGGATTATGGCAATCTAGAAGAAATCAACTTATTATCTACATGCATAGTAAGAAGGGGTAAGTATCTTTAATGACACTTGCAATGCCATCTGTTGAGCGAAACTGTACTTACCATCAACAGCACGAGAATTACACCAAAAGGTATTTTTTAGTTAAAGATTCTTTTGATACTTACCAGGCGTTACGCATTTGATGCAAAAATAAAATTGCTCCACTGACTTTGTTTTCATTTTTTTTTACTTTTGATAGGAACGCGTTTGACGACTATCTCACCTGATGGCAAACGATGATGTGATCGAAGATGGAGCACGCTTGCCTATAAGTAACCTATTCACTCTTGATAAGACTCCTAGGCTGTAACTATCCGGAAACACGGACTCAGTCAGGGAATTCCACGCCATGTGTTTCCAAAACGTTTTGTTCATGTGGGTGTGAGGTCCATCGTGTACCGGTGGCGTACCGCCGTACGTCTTGTGGTCCGATGATGGAACGAGCTTGGCGGAATTAAACTATGCAATTCCGTCGCACACTCCCCAAAATGCAACCGATAGAAATCCGAAAGGCTAAAAACTCGGCTTCGATGCTCAAGACCTTCACCTCTTGAATTTCTTTCCCAGGATCTCCCTCATTCCTAATTATTTTCTGTTAATTTTGAAACAAAACTGTTCAATTCCCAGTCAGCTGGTGATTCGTCGTGACCAGCCTAGGGCCAGAAATTACCAATAGCGGGTTTCACACTCCAGAGCTTCAAGGGGAACTGTGGATCCCTGGGCAATGACGCCACAGAAGAACTCGCCAAGATAGGTTTCGAGATGGTAGTGCTGGACCCGTACCCGCTCCTCCTTCTTTCTTTCTTTCTTTCACACAGTTTCGTGCATGAATTTGCCAGAGAACAACTGACTTCATGACAACAAATGGTAAAAAAAGTGAAAAATGGCAATGACAAGTCTATAAACGTGACTAACTAATTGACTTCTCAGCTTAAGTAAAATTACCTCCGTAATAATAGGGATTATTATTACGGATCATTGCCCTTAACACAATGGACCTAATTTGTAGTCTCTATGAATAAATGATAATAATAATAATTAATTTTTTTTAACTTATGCACTACAGACAGCCCAATTTGCGGAGGTTGTTTCGACGCCGGCTACGTCATCCTGGCCATGACTTTCCGACGTGAAAAAATCCTCGGAACGGTGAGGTGCAGGTTTCAAATCAAATCGTTTATTGCAATCCATAATGTACATATACAGGTGGTAAATATAGGTTTGTGAGTGCTAAGTGATTGAGCTGACTTTTATCTCAGATTATCACTCCCTTTCGGCTTGAGTATTATCGGTCGTCTCTCCGCTCAACCTGTGAAGCACACTGGTGGCTTTTGTACATTTGGGCGGAGCTAGGCTTGCAAACTTAGCCAGGACAACGGAGTCTCTACTCTACTCTATCCGTTGTGGGTTTTTTTATGGATAGGAAAACATCAAATGACTTCTTCTGCTCTGCGTGGAGCGGAAGAGAGTGTCAAACTCTTACTGACTAAAACACGTCCGTATTCCTCCTTATGCCTTTAACGTTCCAGGGCCGTGGTGACTTTTCGAACAAATTCCGCAACAGTAGTTAATGTTCGGACAGTGAGCCAACCTACGCTCGCCATCTGCGGGCCCGCGCTTAGGGTGGCTGGGAATTGCCTTGCGACTCCCGACGCAACGCCCGGGTTGTCTTTTTCTGTTGCGGCGGCTGAAGGGGTCTACTCTCTTAAGCCCGAAGTCTGTAGTTTCGGCCTTAGTGTTTGGCGTTTTCTACTCCGTATCACCTACGGACTTACGATTGGTCCCGAACTAGGAATAACTATCAAATCGTGCTGTCATTCATTCTTATATTCTTCTCCGGACCATGGAGTAAACCAGGACGCCGCAGCCGATCGCCTCGACGAGGACACGGTGATGCTCCGCCCAAGCAGGGCAGACCTCCACCATATACTCCACCATGTCCTCTGCGGAGACTTATCTTCTGATAGTTTCGGCATGACCATTAATCAAGCTCAGGGACAAACTATTAGTCGTGTTGGTGTGGATCTGCGATAGTCCTGTATCTCGCACGGTCAGGCTGTATGTCGCTTTGTCGCAAGTAAGCAGCGCGCAAAGCCTGTGTATACGTACTGATGAATATCACATAACAAGTAATATTGTTTACGAAGAAATGTTTTAAGTGTTAATATTCGTTCGTTCTTCGTAATTTTGTAAGTCATGTCATAATCACGATGAGTACCTATATACATTTAGTGAGTTTGTGTACTTAATATCTTCCTAAATACGAAAAGCAAGCGCGAACGAAGTCGCGGGCACAGCTAGTATTTAATAAGGTTTCATAATTTCTTGTGAGCGAACCAATCATTACGATTTTCTTATCTTTTAGGAAACGACCTACCAGCTTTAAATAAAACGTGTTGCAACCGTATTTTTAAATCTGCTTTATTTGGTCCGAAAAAGTTTGATTATTATTACACATAAATTTACGTAGGTAATGGTTTCCGAGCAATAAATAGGGTCTGTATGTTTTAACAAATTTTCATCACTTTCAACATTTATTTTTTTATTTTATGTGCTTTTGTTTACCGGTGTTTTTCTATTATGTTAATAATTTAATTTAGGTTTTTTTTTTATTTTAAAATTATACGTGTTCTGCGTAAGGAGTGTGTTCTTTATTTTTTTTCTTGCGCTACAATAGGTACGTAAACAGAAAGTATTTTAGCCTGAGGAAATATTCACAGAGCCTTATAAGCAATTTTCATGTTTAGTTAAAAATACCTAACTTCTCGTAAAAAAAATGTTAGATTATTGTACATCTGTAATCTGTACCTATTACCTTTTCATCACATGCCAAATTTCATAGGTGGAAGAATTTTTCGGAAGTCTCCATACAACAAATATCCTTGTTGATTGGACTATGTTACTACCCCAGCGAAGCTTGCCAAGGAGGCTGGCTCGACTTTTTTTGTTATATTTTTTTATTGAGGAATCGGCTTGCTGTTGACCTCGATCACGCCTGATGGAAAGCGATAGATGAGGTCTATGATGGAGCGAGCGTGCCAGAAGATACCTGTGTTTGCTGCCAAATATTCCACCAAACATTAGAATGTATCACACCCGCTTTATGTCCGTAAATTAAAAAAAAAATGATGTCAGCAGTGCTGTGTCACTGTGTCACACACAAGGAACTTATATCCAACCTGGAATGTGCATTGTCAATTTGACACCAATATAAAAATAAACCTTATGGTTATGAAGACAAGTTCTATTACAGACAATCACTTGGTCAAAGACAAATTCGCTGCACTATGATTCGCGTAGAACAAGCTAGCTGGACAAAATTATTTGTATCGATTTTTATTCGTAAATGAGGTTATTAAGCATATGAGGATCTTAATACTTTTTTGAGTACCTTTGGTCGTTTAAGCAGGTATAGTCAAATAAAAACTAAATATATTTTTTAACATTTTTTAAAAATAATATATCTACGAATGTAACCATAAAATCTAATAACAGATACATAAAAATATTTAATAACTAAACCTATCACTCATTATCATCAGCCATCAGATGAATCATCCATTGAATAGTTCTGCCACTCTATAATATGCCTAACACCTAGGTTGAACTATTAAATCTAGGACTTCGGTAGGGAACGAACCTCATTTCTTACAATTACATCACCACTGTGCAGAAGTATCTTGTGTACAGTCGCGGGCATATAATACCATCGACAGAGATTTACGTGAAGTTGTCTGGTTTCTTGAGCTAAGGCTTCAAATTTTTCAATATTAATATCATATCCCGATGATAAAGCACGATGCAGTATGCCAAATTTTTGTATAAGTGAAACATCTAATCCTGTAATACCGGCACTTTCCTTGGGTTTTTCAAAAAATCTTCGCGCTGTTGTTCCGTCATTAGTGTTACCGAACCCGGGTTTTGGTTTGGGTCTTCCAGGTCCCGGTTCTGTAGATGTACTTGGCATACATAAATAAACGGACACATCGAAAGATATGTCAACTCCCTGAAATTTATAGAAAGAAGTTTCTGTGATAAAAATAAATTAAAACTGTACGGGCAGTAGCTCCGCACACTGAGATGTAGTCTGTAGATGGACGAATCACACGGGATGTGTACAGGAAATAAAATCACTGTTTTGTGTCCGTAAATGATTGACAGTTTATTAGTAAAAACATTAGATTATATAATACATAAAGTAGGTGAGTTGTGGCGGGCGTAATAGTCTAGTCAGCGAATGTACATAAATATCGGCGAGTTAGCAAATGCTTGTTCAGGTAAAAACTAATACAATTAATATCATGTGGCGATGCTCGTACATCCTGCCAACTATAAAAGTACAAATAACAAGTAAAATGCATTATCAAAAGGTAGGTAATTAAAGTATGTTCAGAAAGTTATTAGAAGGTTCTACGTTCGTCGATCACTGGTATTGGCGACGTTTCGCGATCCACCTTGTTGCTGTTATGAAGATGTCCGGAGACCTCTTCTGATGTCTGTGTATCTGGTTTTATTTGTTCTTCCGTAGGAAGGTGCCGTTGAGTATGATCTGGTACCATCTCAATCTCTTCCTTGTGCGCCTGCGTTGCTAGTCTGCTTGCTTGAGGTAGACGGAGGCAGCGTGCTTTAATTTTAAAGTATAAAACCCATGTGCCGACTATTGTTGCACAGGTTATCATACAGCCGTACAGGATGTAGTGATGTTGCTCCGTCTCCACGGAATTACCCGTTTGGATGTCCTGTTGTTCTTTAACCAGCTCAATTTTTCTCTTAAGATCCTTTAGTTGTTCTTCATGTGTTTCTATTTCCATGTTAGTTATGTTTGTAACTTGACTATTGCTTGTTAATAGTTCGTTTAGATTTATCTCTGGTATGTAGATCTCTTGCTCATTTCCTAATTCCATTGTGCTTTGCATATTGTAGTGCGAATGAATCAGATGTTTATCGCCGCGCATCATGCAACCTGTCGGTAAGGTGATTATGCCCGTGTTCTGTAGTGTCTGTGACGTAATTCCAGCGGGACAGAAAATGCGCATAGTGCATTCCTCGCAACACGTAAACAACCAAGCCCCCTTGCTGTGTAGCTTTTTCCATTCATTGCTGCAACTTGATACCTCAGTGCGGCAGGTGGATACTCCTCGATTGTTTATTATGTCTGCTTCGCACATTTTTGTGGCTGTTTTTATACCATATATAGGTAAGTCAAGGTTGCATAGCAGCAGCTGATTTGTATTTACTTGTGTGCATGATGCAAGATGTTCTTGATCCAGGGGTATCATCATGTCTATTTTTAAGTTCACGGCTATGTATTTAGTTGTTGGTATTATGTTAATCATGGAGGCTCCCTTTATGTTGCGTATTGGGATGACTTCGGTTAGTTCATATCGTTCATCTGCTACTAATGGGAGTTTTACTTCGAAAATAATAAAGTCTTCGGTTAGTTTTCCTTGCACACTTGCTAGTTTATACATTTCCCGAATACACTTGAACTTGTTTGAGCAGGGTAGTGATAGTCCTTTTGGTACTTGTCCTGATATGATATTCAACTGTGTTTCGAATGCATCGGGTTTCAGTAAGTGAGTGTCGACTTTGCCGTGGCGAAGATCTGTTACTAGGTTGATCAACATGTCTTGTATTCTCCGCAAGTTTGCTACCATCATGTTTGCGGCGAGTGCAGTAGCAGTAAGGAAAGTTGCTTGGTCTTGTTCTGTTTTCAATTGTTGCAGCGAGTCTCTAAGACTTTTGTTGATGACGATGAACTGTCGGTTCATTACTTGCTCGTTCCTCTTCAGAAGGTTGTATTCCCCTTCGATTATTGAGGTATGTTGTTTGTACAGATTGAGCAGGTGTTCTTCATTGTTGTGCAGTAGTTTGATGTCGTTGTTGTATTTTTCGGCAAATTTGTCATCGAGTACACCAAAGAGTGAGTTGGCAATGTTCCCAATTCCGTTTATGAGACCTCGCTTACTGCGTCTTCCGTGGTCAGATTGTAATACTTCATTGTAGTGTTTGAGCTCGTTTAGTTCATGTTCGAGTTGTGTGGATATAGTCAAGTACGCTATATTTCGTTGACAAAGTCCGTGTAGTTGCTGTACATATTGTTCAACGGCAGATACGCTTTTCCAGTAAGTCGTCATGTTGTAGTACACCACCAGTCTCCATTCGTCTTGTATGATCTGTAAGTCTGCGGCTTTGTCGAAGTATACAAGACGGGTAGGGTCTAGGGTTGTTACGTTGACGAGTTGTTGCATGAACGGTGTCACACACGTAACCATGAGGACTAGTAACGTACTTAGGTACTTGATGACGTTACAGCTGGAAACACCCTTCCGTTCCTGTCTAGGGCTTACCCGACGTTGTCGTTGTGATGTTGATGAATTCGCCTCTGGTTGTTTATTGTCCGAGGGTTGCGTTGGTTTGTTTTCGGTATTATTCCCTGTTTCAATGGGTAACCGGGACAATTTTGTTACGGGTCTCTTCATTATGTTTGATTTAGTTTTGAGCGTGACGACTCGTACTAAGTTATCTGGTCCAGGATGCGTCTCTATAACTCGCCCTAGTAACCATCGGGCTGGAGCCACTTGTTCTTCCTTTATAAGGACGACGTCACCTACTGCAATGTTGTGTGTTGGGGATTGCCATTTTCCTCGTAATTGTAACGTTTGTAGGTAATCTTTGGACCATTTCTTCCAAAATTCCTTGTACATGTTTTCTGTCAAGCGCCATCGTAAAGTTAGCTGGCTGTTATCACCCTCTGACGTCATCGGGGGTGCCAGTACCGGTCCACCGACTAAAAAGTGGCCTGGTGTCAAGTAGTCGATGTCGTCGAGGTCATTTGTTAGAGCGACAAGTGGCCTCGAGTTGAGGCAGGCTTCAATTTGTACTAGCAAAGTAGTAAACTCTTCGTACGTTAGCTTTTGTTCACCAAGAACGCGTTTAAGGTGGTGTTTCATACTCTTGACTGCAGCTTCCCACAATCCTCCCGCTGTTGGCCAAGATGGGGCGTTAAAGTGCCATTCAATACCTCTCTCGGATGTGTGGTTGATAAGGTCATCGTGGACGAGAAGCTGCATTGCCTCCTGATGTTTTTTGGCTAGTGCTCTTGCTGCTCCGACAAAGTTCGTTCCGTTGTCACTGTAGATATGTTTTGGCGTTCCTCGTCGTGCGCATAGTCGCTTCAATGCTGCGAGGAATGTTACAGTGCTGAGATCTGACACCAGTTCAAGGTGGACAGCTTTTGTACATAGACAAATGAAGATCGCGATGTAGGCCTTAACTGTTTTGATGCCGCGACCTTTGTTAGCCTTCATTTCAACGTGTCCCGTGAAATCCACGGCCTGTGTGTGTGAATGGCCGTGAAGGTGTAACTCGAGGTGTTGGTAAGTCTGCCATTTGCTGATTATTGCGTTGCGTTTTGTAGCGATGACAGATGACACATTTGTTGAGTTGCTTCTTGATTGGGTTCATGCCGCCAAGTATCCAATATTTGATGCGAAGGTGTCCCAAAGTAAGCCTGGCACCGCCGTGGAGAGTATTCTTGTGGGCTTGGTCAATCAAGAGTTCTGATAGCTTGCGGTTGTTTGGTAAAATTATCGGATGTTTTTGGGAGTTGTTTAACTTGGCATGTTCAAGTCTTCCTCCCACTCGAAGAATGCCTTGTGCGTCTAGCATTGGGCTCAAACTCAACAGTTTGCTTGTGGCCCGTACCTTGTTATGTTTGTGTAGGTTTGCTATTTCGTCGCCAAAGGTATTGTTCTGTGCAGTTTTCACGAGCAGGTTTTGAGTCTGCGCTATGTCTTCTGTAGTTAAGTGTGACATGCGTTTGGCTCTTGTTGCGTCACGTGAATTCTTTATAAATCGTATAATCCAGCTGATGACTCGGGTTGCATAAGTCATTGAGCTATATTTTTGCAGTATTTGCTCGATGAGTGGCGCGTATATTGCTTGTGTTGCGCAAGTTTGACCTCGCTTCCTTTTCTCCTCGTTCGTTGTAAAAATACCTTGTTTGGGTATGTTGTTGTTTTGAAGCCAAGAAGGGGCTTTCCACCACAATTCGTGACCTATTAAGTCTGACGGTGAGATTCCCCTGCTTGCGCAGTCCGCAGGATTATCTTCGGACCTGACATGTTTCCAGGAGTTTATTATTTGTATTATTTGTGTGACTCTGTTGGCTACGAAACTCTTCCAGCGACCCACGTCACCATGTAGCCAGCCAAGCACCACCATAGAGTCTGTCCAGCAATGTATGGTGACTGTCTGCGAGTTGATCGAGTTTTTCACTTTTTCGATCAGTCGAGCTAGTAGTACTGCACCACATAACTCCAGTCGTGGCAGAGTGATTGGGGTTTTCTGTGGGGCTAATTTTGTTTTAGCTGCTACTAGCCTGATCAACTGTTGACCTTTTTCATCCGAGGACTTGCAGTATATGACGCATCCGTAAGCTCTTTCGGATGCATCACAGAATCCATGAAGTTCGCAGGGTTGTTGGGTGTCGCCGAACCAACGTGGTATGGTTATGTCGTGTATGTGTGCGAGCTGATTGCGGAATTGCTCCCATTCTTGCTGTATATTTGGTGGTAGTTGATCATCCCAGCTCGTTGTTGTTGACCAAGCATGTTGAAAAATTAGCTTGGCTTTCACTGTGATCGGTGAAAGCCAGCCAAGTGGGTCATACAGTTTTGATATATCCGACAGCAGTGTGCGTTTCGTGTTGACGTCACGTTTGTTGCTAAGTGATATTTGTTTGTAAGTAAACTGATCCGTGCGCGGGTTTCAAGTGAAGCCTAGCGTTTTGTTTGTGTCTGCGTCCTTGAAGTCAAACATTTTTTGGCTTATTAAGTCTTCTGACAAGTCTTCGAGTAGGCGCGTTTTGTTGCTAGCCCACTTTCGTAAGTTGAACCCACCGCCTTTCAGCATTGTTATAAGTTCATCTTGAGCCTTCCGTGCTGTTACGAAGTCGTGACATCCGCCTAGTAAGTCGTCCATGTATAGTTGATTGGAGAGAATAGCCGCCGCCAAAGGATATTGCGCGCCGTCATCCTTGACCAATTGCTTTATGGTTCGCATTGCCAGAAAGGGTGCGGACTTGGTGCCATATGTGACTGTAGTCAGTTGTAACTCTTGTAACGGCTCTGTGACTGAATCCCTCCAAACGATTTTTTGCAGGTGTTGGTCTTTTTCCTGAATACGTATTTGTCGGTAGAATTTCTCAATATCCGCTGTGTACACGTATTCAAACGCCCTCCATCGTAGAATGATAGCTTGCAAGTCTTGTTGTAAGTTAGGCCCGCATTCCATCAATTGGTTTAGACTGTGTCCCGTGGTAGTGTTTGCTGATGCATTGAAAACCACTCGGAGTTTGGTTGTCGTTGAATCTGGTCTCATTACTCCATGATGGGGCAGGAAACAGCTCGGTGTGTCCGGCTCTGTGCACTTTTTCATATGTTGTAGAGCTTTGTACTCGTTGATGAAAGCCTTGTAGCTTGAAGCGAGGGTTTCGTCTCTAGCCAAACGTTTCTCCAGCTGCTTGAATTGTGCGACTGCTTGAGGTTTTGATCGTCCCAAATTTTGTTCGAAGTTGGTCTTCATGGGGATTCTAACTTCGTATCGCCCATCTTCTAGTCGTTTAGTTGTGTCAGTATACAGCCTCTCGCAGTACTCCTCCTCGACACTCGTAGACTTGTCATCTGATGTTATCTCTTCAATTTCCCAAAAGCGAGAGATGTCGTTTGTGTCCACCACGACATGACAGTTGAATGTATTCGTGTTTCCAACTAATACCCAGCCGAGCTTAGTTTGTTTTGCTATAGGTGCGTATATGTTTCCTCGAATGATGCTGCTCATGACTATGTCGCCATATACTCCGGCGTCAAGCAGAATGTCAATCGGCCTTGATAAGTTGTAATGTGGGTCGACCAAGTTGATATTTTCTATGTGAGGCCAATCTTGTTTTTCGAAGGAGTAGTTAGGTAGATTGTTGAGTAGTTTAGACATTACTAGTGCTGGCGTCGAGAACTCGTAATCTCCGTAAAGGGACTTACAGTCCAACTGAACGGTCCCGTTGCTCTGGCTGGCAAATGTTCCGATTCCCGACACAGTTGAGTTGTGGTTGCGTCGCGGAAGGCCAAGTCGTTGTACTGCCGATTCTGTTATAAGGTTCAGTTGGGAGCCTTGGTCTAGAAGACATCTGAGTACGGTGTAAGTTCCATCTGCGGCCTTTACTTGTAGCTGTACTGTAGCTAGTAGAACTTCGTTAAAGTTCCCTGACACGTGATTGGTTTTTCGCTGCGCGTTGTTATTAGTCACGTTGTCGGTCAGTTGACTTGACGACAGTGTCGCTGACGTAGTATCACGGGTTAGGGAACTTTAACGAAGTTCTACTAGCTGCAACTAGCTGACAACCAATTATTTTGTAGAGATGAGAATATAATTATCGATAAGGATTGCCAACAACTATTTAATTCCGGTTCGGCACCTATCCGACGGTCGAAATTCGTCCATTATCCCTTTGTTATAAAGTAGTTATCTAAATTCATATTTTACTGACTTTAAATTGTATAATTATTTTGAAGCGGAGGCTGCGGCCCTTGCGCGGGTGCCTTGCCAGTTGTTCGCTGATAATTGAAAATTGACTTTCAAATGGCTTATTTCGTGTTTTCAGATTTTATTACCTATGCTAATCGGTACTTTGTGTGTAGGTACCTACATCGTATTATGAGAAGTGTTCGATGATAAAAAACTTATTTCACTCGGAAAAATAGGCATTAAAAGTGCTGTCCAACAAAGTGTAATGTTGGGAGAAATGTTGGTACATACGGGTTTGCGGATATAAACGCCGGTCACTCTCACTCTTCAGTTTATTACACACAGTTTGTAAGCACAGTTTATCAAGGAGAAAGCCAGAGGAAGCACAGTTAAAAAAGCCAAGAGATATAGCGATAGGAAATAGCTAGCGCGCGGGGTAACTCGTTATGGATTTTGGCACAAGCAAGCGTGCGTTCGCTTTAGCGGCATAGAACGTACTGCCGGCCGGCGCTCACGCAGGTCGTGAGGGGTCCCGCTACCTGCGCAGTCGCCGATCGGTGATACCGGTTTGGTAGTCGGCGCCCGCGCACTTGGTTTACATAATATATGTAATAAAAATCAGTTGTCCGATTGTTACATTGTTATTAACTAAATATTAATAATACTTATATTCTAAGGTTAATTACTTAATCTAAAACTTAACACTACACACAGTTGTTTAAATACACTATGATACTTAATAATACTATTATTAAAGTTATGTGACGCTAAAAAGCTTATTTCAGAGGGCCTAGCAGGAATGTGTTGTTTTGTTTTGATGTTTTACTTCGAATTTTGAAAATAAAAAACTATTATATTATTGTGTGAAACGAGTATTACCTAAGTGAGTACAGGTAGTTATAGTAAAAATTTACGTTACGTTACTATACGTCAACAACATTCCAAGGCCCTTTTTTTTTTAACGCGCGTATTTGTCATCATCCTCAGCCTCTATCATCGACCTTGGCAAGCACACTGCACCTTCGGCCAATCACATGAAGAGCCTTGATGAACCTCTCCTGGTCGACGCCAGCAGTCACGCCAGCAGCAGACAGTTCCGACTCACCGCGAACTCTGCGACGTAGACAGTTCCGACTCGCCGAGAACTCTGCGACTTCCGATTCCGACTCACAGGAATCAACCTTCCACTGGCCTGGCAAGCATCTCAAGATGTATGGACGACTCATTCACTATTGACCTCCGGTCTCCGGAGGGGAGTGATGCGACATTAATACCGCCACAAAAAGTCAACGTAGCAGAATCAAGAAATGAGACTCGCAGCGCCATCTATCTCGACAGCTGCGAACTAGCTTGACAAAATCCTAAATCGCGATATCTAAGTTTACCGTGCCATTTGATCATATGCAAAATATCAATTCTCGGGCAGTTGCCCACCAGACAAACCAATCGTCTGGTCGGAGGATCCTCCCTTTTCAATGGAGGTTTGCGGGACTTAACTCTCTGTTCCGCTACCTCCAAACTTCTTGCGCCCCCCTTGAGGCGCCTCTTTATTTCTGGCTTCCCGGAGCCCGGCTCGATCTGCTCGGAGCTTCCCGTTCTCCTTTTGGAGAAGCTCCGTGGTGGCAGCCGAGCGGGCGACCTCCGCCCGCAGCCCGGACATTTCGTCCGTGGGCGAAGACCCGCGATGGAGGTACGCCTCCTCCGCTGCCGCCAGGATGGAGGCCACGGCTGCGCTGCAGGCCTTGTTACGGCTCGACTGGATGCGCTCGTTGGCCACATCGCGGAGCGCAGCCTCCACCACCGGGGATCCACGGGGATCTTTCGGGCTGAGGCCATCTCACACTCCGAGGACGACCCCTGGTCGTTTTCCGATCTGGGCTGCATTCGGAAGGACCCAGAACACACCGCACCAGCCCTAAGGCTTTTATCCCGGGAATCTCGGTCTCGAAAATTTCAAGTCTCGACGATTTTTTGGTATTTTCGAGACTCGAGACTAAAATTTTCGGTCACGGGAATAACGAGACTGTTGTTACTTGAGTCACATAATAACAGTATTATATAATCTACTTTTTATTATGGTTACATATATAGATATGGCAATGGCAACACTGTGGAGTAAAGCTTAGTATTATCTGTAGAGACTGAATAACACTGTTTCGCCTTCTTGGGTCGCCAATCTTTAAAAATTCCTTTCCCAATTTTGTCGAAGAAAAGTTCAAAATTTCAATGACGTTTCGGAAAGATTGTTCCAAATTAACATGCATTCGGCCATAACCATAATTCGTTACTGCTGTTTCGGCCCTAAATTAACATATTTCCTTCGTGCTTCCCATCTATGGAAGCACCCTCATCTTTTGGAAAAACTTGACCAAATTATCAAGCATACACTTTCTTCAATTTTAAATGTGGGCATGGACGACCGAGCTTGGGCTCAAGCTACCTTTCCCATCCGTATGGGAGGCCTTGGCGTTCGCAAAATTACTAGTATTAATTTACCGGCTATTATATCCTCGGTTCATGGCACTGATAAATTAATCAGGAATATCCTAGCTTCCACAGTGATTGATTTTGATGTGCCATGCTTCACCGAGGCTGTGAATGCCTGGAGACTCGCTTGCCCGAATGAAAATCCACCCGACAACCCATCACAGAGACGGTGGGATGAACCACTCTGCAGAGAAGTTCAGAAGACTTTCCGCCTCGCTGCTTCCCTTCGCTTAGGCGCATCCTGTTGTTCTCCTCATCGCTGCGACTGCGGCGAAGCTGTCAACAGTCTCGGGCACCACGGCCTATCATGCAGGCGAAGTGCTGGTCGCATAGCGCGGCACGCAAACATCAACAACATTATCCGACGCGCTCTTTTTGTCGTCGGCGTTCCAGCCTTACTAGAACCTAGTGGCCTGGCACGCGACGATGGCAAGCGACCGGACGGTATCTTTATTTCCGTGGAAGATGGGTAGGCCTTTAGTGTGGGACGCTACTTGTGTCGATACTCTTGCGCCATCCCATCTTCCTAGCTCATCGTGCAGTACTGGTGCTGCCGCGGCGGCTGCTAAGAACCCCAAAATATTTTCGAGCCGTTTGGGGTTGAAACTTGGACCGTGGGGTCTGAGTGCTCATGCGTTATTTAAAGAACTTTGTAAACGCTTAGTTGACACTTCGCGTGACCCAAGGGCTGGTTTTTACTTCGGACAGAGGATTAGCATTGCCATACAACGTGGCAATGCCGCCAGTCTTTTGGGCTCACTTCCAGTCGACAGCGATGCGAATGAATTTTTTGATGCCATATTTTAGTTAGGAGTTTTCATTTGTCAAGTCAAGTGTATATAGTTAAATTAGTATTATTAGTATATAACTTATTCTATTTCATAGAATATTAGTTTTATTATTAATATATTACACTGTTGAGCAGCCTAAATAATAAAAATAAAATAAATAAATTAATTAAGAATTAATTTATGAACATGTGATTAAAACTTCAACAAATAAATTTTATTTTCGTTTGTTTAATAAAGTACTTGATTAAAATATCTTGTTTTGACTGCCTGAATGCATAGCCTTTAATTAAGAAACCTAGTTTTGAAATAGTCTCGAAAGTCTCGTTTTACCCGGGAATTTCGAGACCACATCTAGTCTCGTTTTTTTTTTCCCGAGACTCAGTAATGCATCGAGACTGAAAGCCCTAAGCAGCCCCCGCCCCTCGGGTCCCGAGCTCGCCGAGCTAACGCTGGTCGCCGAGTCGTCTGAGTCCAACTCCGACTCTGCACCCGCACGACGCTCAAGCGAGCCCTCCTTCCGAGATTGGGCGCCTCCGCCCGCGCTCTGCCCGTCCGACACTTTGTCGGGCGAGCTAAACTCGTACCCGGTCATGTCCTTGAAGGACGGCTTGGATCGGGGACCTCCTCGGCCCTCGTTGTCATTGGCAAGCGGAGAACAAAGATCAACGTTGCCCCCCCCCCCCCCCAGAATACGAGGGGCTTGACGCATAAAGCGTGGCGGATTCCCGTTCTAATGTGCAGTCCGAACCGCCCTGGGGTAATACTTTTGCATTGTCTCTGTCCATTATTGTTCCTTTTAGAGCGTGAGGTCTCTATCTCCCCTTCTCTCTCTCTGCCACTGCCTGCTCACTGCCCTCAGTCACTTCTGATGAGCAGACGCGTACCAGAGAGCAGTGAGCAAGCCAATGAAACGCACACCGTCTAAAGACCCGAATACTGCTCAAGTCTCTGAACGGTGTGCCCCTCTTGTATCTCTCTTAGTCTGGTCTCTCACTTGGGACCTTCCGGCATGAGTGACTCTACCGGCAAAGCCCCCAAAATCACTGAGACACGCAAGCCTCACTACGATGGCAACGTGGAGACACCTTCGGTGGGGATTCCTAGACCCTCACTGAGGGCCTACGAATCCCCTCAGGTTAGTTCTTGGCCAAACTAATTATGTCAGCAGGATTCTTCAAAATGTTTTATTTCTGGAACATTTTATAGGGAAACTTGACAATACGTATCCAAATGGCTTATCTCTAATAAGGATATTGGCAAATTGAGATTGACAAGAAAAAATAAAAAAGGTGAGTAGTAAAAGTTGGTTGAATGGTGCCAAAACGAAAACAACAAGGAGAGGGCCAGGGGCGGCTGTGCCGCCCCTGGCGGGTTGGCACCCCGGGCCATGGCCCGGATGGCCTTAGGGTAAATACGCCTCTGGGTACGAGTATGAACTGCTAAAGTACTCTTGAATCTAAAACCACGCTTAAAGGATTCTCACCAGTGTGGGTACGAGTATGGCACACTAAATTACTCTTTAGAGTAAAATAATGCTGACATATCACATTTGAAAGTTTTCTCACCACTATGGGTACGGAATGTACGGATAATTATGACTAACTAAATCCCACTTATGAGTAAAACAACGCTGACATATATCACATTTGAAAAGATTCTCACCAGTGTGGGTACGAGTGTGTCTAGTTAAATCACCCTTAAAACTAAAGCTACGCTGACAAATATCACATTTGAAAGTTTCTAACCCTTGTGCGTATGAATATGTCCAGTTAAATATATCTTTTTAGTAAAACCACGCGGACAAATGTTACATTTGAAACGTTTCTCACCAGTGCGGGTACGTGTATGAACTGCTTAAGTACTCTTGAATCTAAAACCACGCTTAAAGGTTTCTCACCAGTTTCTCACCTTGAAAGGTTTCTCACCAGTGTGGGTACGGAATGTTCGGATAACTTACTAAATTCCACTTATGAGTAAAACTACGCTGACATATATCACATTTGAAAAGGTTCTCACCAGTGTGCGTAAGAGCATGATCTACTAAAGTAGTCTTAAAACTAAAACTACGCTGACATTTATCACATCTGAAAGGTTTTTCACTAGTGTGGGTATGAGTATGACATACTAAATAACTCTTTTTACCAAAACTACACTGACATACATCACATTTGAAAGGATTCTCACCAGTATGTGTCAAAGTATGTTCCACTAAATTACTCTTTTGAACAAAACTACGGACATAATTATATCACATTTGACAGGTTTTTCACCGGTGCAGGTACAAGTGTGTCTAGTTAAATCACTCTTTAAACTAAAGCTACGCTGACGAATATCACATTTTAAAGTTTCTAACCCTTGTGCGTATAAATATGTCCTATTAAATATATCTTTTTAGTAAAACCACGCGCACAAATGCAACATTTGAAACGTTTCTCACCAGTGTGGGTACGAGTATGAACTGTTAAAGTACTCTTGAAATTAAAACCACGCTGACAAATATCACACTTAAAAGGTTTCTCACCAGTGTGGGTAGGAATATGAGCTGTCAAAGTTCTCTTATAACTGAAACCACGCTGACATATATCACATTTGAAAATTTTCTCACCAGTGTGGGTACGAATATGACTTCCTAAATGTTCCTTACGATGAAAACTACGTTGACATACATCACATTTAAAAGGTTTCTCACCAGTGTGGGTACGAACATGATATACTAAAGAACTACTTTGACTAAAACTACGCTGACATATGTCACATTTGAAAGGTTTCTCACCAGTGTGGATACGAGCATGACTTACTAAAATACTCTTTTGACCAAAACTACGCTGACATATATCACATTTGTAAGGTTTTTCACCAGTATGTGTCCAAGTATGTTTCACTAAATCACTCTTTTGAATAAAACTATGCAGACATATATCACATTTGTAAGGTTTTTCACCAGTATGTGTCCAAGTATGTTTCACTAAATCACTCTTTTGAATAAAACTATGCAGACATATAACACATTTGAAAAGCTTTTCTCCAGTGTGGGTACGAATGTGTCCTATTAAATTACTCTTTTTACTAAAGCTACGGTGACAAATATCACATATGAATCGTTTTTCTGTGACAAATGCTCTTCGATACCTATTTATATCATCACTGTCAACACCTTTTTTCGATATGTTACATTTAATATCATCTTTGTCACTATTATTACGGCTACTTGTACCTAAAGCAGTATTATTTACTCTGCTATTAACTCCATGCTGTGATTTAGTGAAGGGCTCTTTTAATTTAGGGACTCGTTTGGACTTTTGATTTCGAGTTTTCTTAATTATTTTTGGAACACATGATAATTTTTGAGTATTTTCGGTTTTCGTTTGCTCGACTGAGATTGTATCTTTTGGTTGTGGTCTTCGCGTGTTCAGTTTTGGCTTCTTCACAACGGGCACCCCTGTTAAAATAAATAAGTTACAATTTATACATAATACAAAGAAATAAACAGAGCAATTAGAGAAAACTAGGAAACCTACAGAAGATCAGTAATCGAAATAAATATGACCAAGTATCGTAGCGCGACAAGAGCATTTAAGGACCTATCGACCCATACGAACTGGACACAATAGCTGAATGACGAAAGAAGCGAAACAAGAGATAGAGACAACACAATCAAACACGCAAGTTTTTTTTATTTTTTTTTCTATGGGCCTCAATTGCCTGATAATTAAGTGATTATTATTATTATTTTTAGGATAGGGAGACGCCCCGGGCGTTGGGAATCACTCGGCGCGGGCTTGCGGACGGCGAGCGTTGGGTCGCTCGCCGTTCGATCAAAGCCAGGCCCGGGTCGACGACGCGTTGTGCTCCACGCGCAACTCTAAGAGATTTAAAACAAATTTACTTTAAAATAAACTTTTGGAAACTACATAGCAAGGTAAATACTACCTGTAAAATAAAAATAGTAATATTTTCTTTCATAAATTGTATGTAACGTAACATAACCGAAAAGATTAAAATCTAATGATATTTTAGTAAAAGATTGAAAAAGTAAATTTGTCACAATTCTGTTGAAGTAACTCAGCCTGCACGTGTATTTATATGAATGATGTTGTTCACTGCTCTGTATCTCGAATACTGGCTAACGGTTTTTACAGCTGCTACGAAATATCAGGTAATAAGGCCCAGACCCTCCTAGCCCCTACACCACTATTCCATGAAATACCTATAGATGGGCTAAAATTTTCTGTAGGTCTGAGTGACCCACGGAAAATTTTATGCATATAAGGCGGCACGCACGTGCCGCTGCGCGGGCGTCCGTTACACGCATGCGGGACCCGCTGCGCGGGCGCGGGGCTCGCTTCCCCGCGACGGTGCACTTTTGTATGGGACCGCGCGGGCGCCCGCTTAACGCAGTTTCAGCCTTGAAGCAGAAGTGGTGATGAGCCGGACATGTAGCAAGCAAGATACAAGGACAAGCGTTGGACTCTTCTAAAAACTAAATGGCAAGGCCCGTTAGGCAAAAAGGAGCATGGGAAGACAAAAGAAAAGATGGACCGACGATATCATAGATATTGCAGGAAGGAGATAAGACTATATATGTATACTATACGACTATATGTGTATACTGTTTCCATTTGCATTTGCCACAGGCAAATGCAAATGGAAACAGATGGAGGAGGCTTTCACCCACAAGGGATCAAACACAGCTAGTAAAATAATACCTTTTTTATGTTATGATCACATCATCGCTTACCATCAGGTGAGATAGTGGTCAAGCGCGTGCCTATCAATAATAATTAAAAAAAGAAAAAAATAGTGAGAGCAATTAAGCTGTAACAATAAATATTTTTTTTAAATTTAGATGTTCTAATTTGTTGTTGCTTCATTCTGTGTCATCTATACTCACATAATATAATAAAACAGTAACGACAGAAAAACTGTACATTGAGAATTTTCGAGAAGAAATAAGTGGCTTTTGTTAGAAAAACGTAACTGATGACAAAAGTGACTTTCAGAATTTTTGTCTGTTTGTCTGTGTGTATGGTACTGCTTCACGCCAAAACTACTGGATAGATTGGATTGAAATTCAGCAAAAATGTTTTTTGTAAACCAAGGAAGGCTTCAGGCTACATATTATCACGCCGTATGTTATGGGAGGTAAGCAATATTGGTTTTAAAAGGTTTTTGTTCGTAAAATTTTTATCGACATTTTTCAAACAGTTTCATTAGAGAGGAATTGTAATAAGAAGCCACTACATCAATATTGCAGATACTTTAGTGTCTAACCTCAGCAATGATTATCATCACGCTATACTTTCGGGGAGCTAAGCAGCCAAAAACCATGACATAAATAAGATCGGCTAATTCAATATATTATCAGCAGAACTCATAGACGCTCGGTTTAAAAGACTGCCTTTCGAATTCCTAGGTGTTTTAAGTGGTGTGGGTTCGAATCTTAAAAGGTGTTTTTATTTTTGATTTTTTTTCTTATTTAATTCCTTATGTTTTTATTCATACCAAACCTATTATTATCAAATACTTATAATATGTTATTGCTGTATTTTGCATATTTTTAGCAAGGATAATTACCAGAACCTATTTTCTGTTTATCTGTATTCTATTTTATTCGCATCAAGTTAAATAGTAAAAAACCATTGTAGGTAATTTTTACACATAAACCTGATAGGAATTGTGGCAATCTAGAAGAAATCAACTTACTAACTACATAATTCAGATACCCGTAATGCCATCTGTTGACCGAAAAAGTACTTATTATCAACAGCATGAGAATTACACCAAAATATATTTTGTAGTTATTAATGGTACTTATAAAACGTCATATAGTGATTCTTTTGATACAAGACTTACCGTTATGCATTTGATGCATAACATAAAAAAGATTAGGTCTGATTGCTCCACTGACGTTATTTTAATTTTTTTTTAACGGTTAAGTCTCTCCACTCAACCTGTAAAGCACCCTGGTTGCTTCTGTACACTTGGGCGGAGCTAGGCCGGCAAACTTAGCCAGGACACCTACGCACAACGGAGTCCCTACTCTACTCTATCCGCTGCGGGTTTTTTTTTTATGGATGGAATATCATCAAAATGACTTCTTCCGCTTTGGGTAGACTGGAAGGGAGTGTCAGACTCTTACTGACTAAAACCCATCTGTATTCCTCCTTATGACTTTTGCGTTCCAGAGTCGCAGTGACTCTTTCGAAAAACATCCGCAACCCCAGCAGGCTCTGACCCCAACGAGCCCCGTCTAATTTGCTGCCATCTCTTTGAGGCGCGCATGGAACCCAACGCTTCGTCGACCCGGACCTGGTTGTTATCGAACAGCGAGCCACCCAACGCTCGCCGTCCGCAGGCCCGTGCCTACGGTGGCCGAGAATCGCCCTGCGACTCCTGATGCCCGGGGCGTCTTCTTCTGTTTCGGCGGCTAAGGCGTGAGGTTTGCCTCTCCCTCACGCGGCCCGCCCTTTCCTTTACTAGCATTACTGTTTCGCAAAAGGAGGTGACGGCTTCCCACGCCTTCGCGCTCTGGACCATGGAGTAAACCAGAGCAGGTAGCGAGAGGTCGCCGTCGCCGATTGCCTCGACGAGGACACGGCGGTGCTCCGCATAAGCAGGGCAGACCTTCACCGTATGCTCCGCCGTGTCCTCTGCGGGGGTTGACTTCTCTTCTGGTTGGTTTTCCCATAGACAACTTTATGTAGCTCTATCGCGTGTGAACAACCTTAGCAAGTTTCATCAACATCGTGTATCATCATCATTATCCATAGTCCAACTTCGCTCACTGCTGAGCATGGGCCTCTCTTTACGTGTACCAATCCCCACGTTCCTGTACCAATCCCCACGTTCCTGTGCCAGCCTCATCCAGGTTCTACCCACGATGGCAACAATATCGTCCGCTCATCTCGCCGCCGGCTGACCAATACTTTTTCTTCCAGTCCTCGGACGCCACTCAGTCACTGCCTTACTCCACCTATCATCACCGCGCCTTGCCAAGTGTCCTGCCCAGCTCCACTTTAGTTCTACAATTCGTTTTCCGATGTTGAAAACCATCGTACGTCTTCGGATCTCGACGACGTACCTCTGCCAAGCGTGGAACGCTCCATGGCTCTCTGTGCACTGGTTATAAAGGCGGGAATTTAGACATTGCGGAATTTTGGCAGGCTTCAGAATGTCGTCCATTTTGATAAAAGCGGCCCAGCCAAGGTGTGTTCCTCTCGATACCTCCGTTTGTTGATTTTTTTAGCCAATTGAAAGGATATGGCCAAGATAAACATATCGGTTAATCATCTCCAACAATTAATTTCCAGATTTGAATCGCTTAAGGTGTTTGCCATAACCTTCGTCTTGGTCATATTCATCCTAAGACCCAACTTAAAAGAAGCATCTTAAAGATTTTGAAGCATTTTCTGGGGTCATCGAAGTTCTCAGTGAAAACCACAAAGTCATCTGCAAATCTTAAGTGAGACAGTTGGGCAGAAAATTGACGTTAATACCGCTTTAGTCCCAATCTATACCCACATTTTTAACGATATCTTCTAGGACTGCTGTGCATTATCATTACAACGTATCTCACGAAAAGTTACTTGAACAGAAGAGGTGATACTCGACGGCGCGTTGTGTTCCACGCGCGTCACGAAAAGATGTCCACGGGCCCGCTAGGGCCAGTGCCTGCCAGGGTAGCGGAATTTGTTCTAAAGAGTCACCGCGGCCGTGGAACGCAAAGGGCATGAGGAGGAACACAGATGGGTTTTAGTCAGTAAGAGTCTGACACTCCCTCCATTCCGCCCAGAGCGAAAGGAGTCATTTGATGTTTTCCCATACATAAAAAAGAAGGCAAGGAATTGTTTGATATTGAATGTTCGTATATCTTATTGATCTTACCTAGCCACATCATTTTACAATACATACACGCGAACGAAGTCGCGGGCAACAGCTAGTAAAAAACTAAATTGAACATCGACGTTCGATTTGGGGCAGTAATTCCCTACGGTGAACCCCCAGGGTCCTGCACACAACAGACATGCCACCAACCCCACTTCTTGGTGGTGCAGTGTCTTAAGGTAACGCTGTACATAACGTCAGGTGGACCGTCGTGCTTACCTATTGATTCTTGTTCATCGTTCACTTCGGTTATAGTCTCCATCAAAGGTACATCTCCTGAATCTGACTCAGCATGGAGTGCTGGTGTATCTTCTACATCTGGATAGCTATTGTCTACATTATCACGTTGTAATTCTGTAAGTAAACAAAGAATTACTTGTTTATCTATAAATATCAAATACAAATATTTTTATTTGTAGAGCATAGGTACACAAAAGATGTCAATATTAATAAAATGAGCGCTATGTCTTGCCGTCAATGGCGTACAAATATTCTAGTTATAATTTCTAATTAATAATTATTGGCAGAAATACATTCAAAATTAATATAAAATAATAATAACAATTTAAATTAAAAAGAAATAAATAAAATAAAACGCGTAGTCATTTACTTCACAACAATTAAAAATATAAGTTTAATTTATCCAATTATAAAAAAAAAAAATCAATTAGATTAAATAAAACAATTAAATTACTCCCATTATATGAAAAACAAAAAAATTAAGTATTAAAAAAATGTCATATGATTATAATTTGTCTTCCAGGTACTCATTGACTGTATAATAAGCTTTATCGCTAAATTGAGAAGAGCCTTTTTGAAATCGTGTATGCAGTCAAGATCTTTCAATGCAATGGGTAATTTATTTGACGGCGCGCAGCTAAATTAAAAGTAAATCCAAGATTTAAGATGAGAGACTGATTGTGTTATTTGGTTGAATAGTAATTATTGTTAAATCCAAAATTAAAATGGTGATTTATTTCAATTGGTCGAATATAAATGGCGATTTATAAAATATGAGCGGGTAACCCCGAATAGGGTAGCAAGTTTGCGTCTACGCCGTGACAGCTGGCATTCTTTTGACAGACAGCGTACGAAGTGCACGCGTGCTAACCTATTGGCTCGTAATCTAGTTTCATCTTGTGTTTTACCGTATATTTTGTTTACAAATGTAATCGAATGAAACGAGGGACTGTTATGAATCACAAACGTGCTATTATTGCAACGTTTCTTCTATAACACGCCCATGATGGATGACTATCACAAAGACCGCTCCGCTACCCATTCTGATATTCCGTCATATTATATAATTTGGGTGCCATTCCCAAAAAACTCTTTGAGTATAGTGCAGTCTTGTGTGGAATAGCACATATCTCTCTATTGCGTCGTTTTGATCTCAGAGTTTGAAACAAATGCAAGTTTGATTTTTTGAATACTGCTGTCTCGTCATCAGTCTTTTTAACCGACTTCTAAAAAAGGAGGAGGTTCTCAATTCGGGTGTTTGTATTTTTTGTTTTTTTTTTTAAGTTTGTTCGGGCATAACTCCGTCGCTTGCCAACCGATTTGAAAATTTCGTTCTTTTTTGTTGGAAAGGGTATACTTCCTAAATGGTCCCATTGAAATTTTATCAAAATCGATTCAGTAGTTTGGTTATTAAATCAAAATAGCTGGAAAAAATATGTGGAAAAATCATCCATGTATACGAAATTGCGTATTTTTGCTTCCCTGTGACTTTCCAGTGGTGTTGTTAGGTGTGGGGTACCACTAAAAAGTGAAAAATAAAAACTTTTTCACAAAAAACAGAAACCGACTTCAAATACTCTTCAAAGTTAGAGTGAACAGGCTCCTTCTGGGTAAGCTCGCTCCATCGCAGACTTTGTCTCTGTCATATCTGACATTGACTAGAGTCGAGCAAACCCAATACTAATAAAAAAAAAAAACACCGACTTCCGAAATTATACATACCTATGAAATTGCCGTTTTGTATGAAAAAATTGAAAGGAATTTTTTTCATGTATTTTTTATTTGTATTCATCGAAGTAATCACCCATGCAATCAATGCATCTTTGCCAACGCAGTTGCAGTTTATTGATGCCCTTCTTAAAGAAATCAGCTGGACGGGAGGCAACAAATTCTTCAAAGGCATTTTGTACTGCCTCTCGGGTATTGAATTTTTTTCCCGCCAAGAAGTTATCCAAATTCTGGAAAAAGTAGTAGTCTGTAGGCGCAAGGTCTGGTGAGTAGGGCGGATGACGGAGAGCTTCCAACCCCAGTTCTTGCAACTTGGAGACCGTCTGCTGTGCAGTATGAGGTCGCGCGTTGTCGTGCAGGAGCAGCGGAGACGAGCGATTGACCAATGCTGGTAGGAGATGTGCCAGCTTCTCCATCATTGTGTTCAGTTCTTCACAGTACACATCTGCAGTAATGCTCACCCCGTTTGGTAAGAAGCTTTGATGAATCACACCGGCGCTAGACCACCAAACAGTGACCATCACTTTTGTAGGGGTAAGTTTTCGTTTAGGGCATTGTTTAGGTGCTGAACCAGGATCCAACCAACTTGCTGAGCGCTTGCGGTTATCAAACAGAATCCATTTTTCATCGCAGGTAACAATGCGGTTCAAAATTCCTTCATTTGTGTGTCTGTTGAGCAGTGCAAGGCACGTCTCGACGCGTACTTCGCGCTGGCGATCATTGAGTTCGTGGGGCACCCATTTGTCAAGCTTTTTTACCTCATGTAAGCACATTCCTAAAACAAAATTTGCAGCATAAATGGAGCACCCCACCCCTGAAAGTGGGCAATTTGTGGAGTGACACCACATTATCCGCAGCGGGTGTCATCCATGCTAGCTACGCCACTGTTAGTAGGTAACGTTTATTTTATTTCACTAGTTGCCACCAGCGTGAATTTTGAAAATAAATTATCCCAAGGGATCATAATATTCCATATCAAATTGCCATAGCACAATGTCTTCTTCTCCCTTTCTTGGACTATGCTGACGCCAGCTATATTGATCTCACCCAAGACCAATTGGACAAGCTTGAGCGACTTCAAAGTCTTTGTATCAGGTTCATATTTGGCTTACGCAAGTATGACCACGTTTCCGAATTTCGTACTAAGCTCAAATGGCTTCCTATTCGTCTTCGCCGGAATGCCCACATCCTTTCTCTGCTTTATAATGTACTATTTAATCCTTCTACTCCTTTTTATCTTAAAGAACGCTTTCAGTTTCTTTGTGACACACATTCTAGGTCCTTGAGATCATTGGAGAATTTTAAATTAAGTATTCGTATGCATTCCACATCTTTCTTTGACAAATCTTTCACTATTCAAGCAGCTCGTTTGTGGAATGTATTACCCATTGATGTGAGGCGTGCTCAAACGCTACCAACATTTAAAAAATTGGTGAAGGAGCATTACCTCTCACTACAACTTTTCTTCTCCTTTTCCAATTATATATTGATATTTATTAGTATATTATTTAGTATTGTACTTATTTATTTATTTTATATTATTATGTCTAATTAATATTATTTATGACTAGCACTTCGCCCGCGACTTCGTCCGCGTGGGGATAGTAGGTACTCCACAAACTGCAACGCCCCTATACATATCCCCTTATAAAGGTTAGTTTTGGAAAATTAAGCACAACGATTCTCATTATTGGTTCAGCGCAACTGTTCACCCCGTTCAGCCCGTCAGGGGTTGATTATGCAAAAATTGTTAGGTACATGATCTGTTTCAATTATCCCACTTTTAGTTAATTCATAGAATTCCGACGTAAATTGAAGCAAGCTATAATTTCCTCCCCTAAAAACTTATTCACCCCTGCTTCACCCCTTATTATGTATGTACCTAGTTGATTTTCGAAAAATCCAAACATTTTTACTTTAAATTGTTTTATCGAAAACATTTAAATGCCGTGGTGTTTCAACGTCATCGGACCAAGCATTGATACGATTCTCCCCAGTTCGCTCAAGCCGCGACATTTTTCTTACTCCGAGCA
This sequence comes from Melanchra persicariae, assembly GCA_947386135.1. Lineage (NCBI taxonomy): Eukaryota > Metazoa > Arthropoda > Insecta > Lepidoptera > Noctuidae > Melanchra > Melanchra persicariae. Next base: position 2,862,177 of record OX376672.1, read on the forward strand.
TGTTTATTACCGTCGTAACTTTTGAACGAAAGGTCCGATTTGAATGATTTAAAGTGTAATTTACACGGACATAATCAACCTTAATTATCAAACCATTTAAATGGATAAGGATTAATATCATGGTACTATAATCACCATTTTTTATTTCACCATGGGATTTGCTTGACTAATATTAACAAAAAGCGGTCATGGTGACTTATCCATAATAGTTAGACATATGGTATCGCGGACTTTTTTGTAGATATTGATGACCTCTATAAAACTGTAGTACATCACTTTGCTCTATTGTCAATAGATTCCGCAGCGTACGCGATATAAGGATTTTTTCTCACACCTTGGGTCACATTATCGAAGTTTTCATACGGATCCCTAACTTTTTTGAAAATATTCTATAGCCTATGTCCATCTCTGATAATGTAGGATTCTACTGGTGAAAGAATTTTTCAAATCGGTCCAGTAGTTTCGGAGCCTATTCATTTCAAACAAACAAACAAACAAACAAACAAACAAACAAATCTTTCCTCTTTATAATATTAGTGTAGATGTTTGTACACTGACCGCCCTCAATCTAACTTCTTTCGTTCAGTCCATCATAAGGTTTTCTGAAAGAGATTGCCCTGTGCGATAAGACCGCCCATTGTACACTTGTTTTAATAAACTTTTTACCTGTGATTGATGAGAGGTGTACAATAAAGGAAATAATAAATAAATATTCCCAGGATAAAATTATAATATGTGTTATTCCAGACTATAATCTACATCTGTGCTATTTCATCGAGATCCGTTCAGCCATTCTGACATAATATAGACGTATTATTAGGGTAATGTTCATGGTCACTCCAAACGAAAATGGGCTGGATGAATGGGTTTCAAGACACTACTTTCTTAAAACTTACCGTCTGTTTGATGTTCCTCCTCTAGGTCAATAATTTCATCAAGTCTCTCACTAACATGTGGGAATCCTTCTTTGATAGCATCACTTTCTGTTTGTCCACCATCAACTATACTTATGAGCTTTATTGGACTAATACTAAACCCATTAAAAAACTCTAAGTATTCCGGGTTTATTAAAGGATCTGGCTGTAAAAGGATGAATGTAGTGTTAGGTAAATTATGATGATGATCAAAGCCTCGTTGAAGACCACCTCACCTCATAATCCTCATTCAAGATCTGAGAGAACAACTCTTCTGCTTCCAGACATTTTCTCAGAAATCTCCAGCATTGCTTTAGTTTAGTGCAGCAGAAGAAACAAGCGAGCATCGGTCTTCTGTCCTTAGTTACAAACTGCAAGAAAAAATTCCATTTAGAGAATTCATACAAATATTTGCAACTAGCTTGTGCCAGTGGCTTCACACCTATGTAAATGTCTAAATCCATTGAACTTTATTTGGCTGTTGAGAAGTGATTCATTTGGAAACATACAGATTTTCACATTAATATTGGAGGATGCTGTCCAAGTCCGCAGTTGATGTCAGTATTGCTTCTGTTTGCCTCTTTGTCTACAGAGAAGGGATGGGTTTTGATCACCACTCTCGTTCAAAGCACATTACAATAGTAACATTTTCCACATTCCCTCAAACACTTCAAAGTCAAAATGTTTATTTCAATTAGGCCATTAGACGTCACTTTTGAACGTGATCATTTACATTTAAATATTATATTAAAAAATAAAATGACTCTACTGTCTCTTAAAAGAACATAGTATTACCAGCAGAGGTAAACTTTTTCATTTTCTTAATATTTACAAATACTGGAATAACTGAGTGAGTGAGTTAACAGAAAAAAAAAACTCAAAAGAAGAGAAAAAAATCAAGGGTGTAGTGTAGACAAAATCAAAGTGGTAGTATTAACTTTTTAGATGTTCTCTATAAGTACACCCTTGATTGTTCTATGGAGCAGGACCAGCATGGTTTCCAAGCATTCTTATCTTGAATGTAATCCTCCAACTTGTAATATGCTTGTTGTGCTTATTTGTTTCAAATTTTCTTTCATTTAATTCCAATAGGTATGTCACCAGGTGTCTATTCTCCATCCGAATAGGTAGTTAACTATAGGTAAACAAAAAAACCACGAGACTTAGTTAACCGACTCAACGTAATACCAGTCTGTTGTCACGAAACGTTACAGTTGTACTCTTCAATTTAGCAACTTTATTAACAAATCATAATGTTGCTAAATTGAAGAGTACAACTGTAACGTTTCAGACAACTGAATAGACTCGTATTACGTTTAGTCGGTTAACTAAGCCACATGGTTTTTTAATGTTTACCTTTAGTTAACTGCCTACTCGGATGGAGTATAGGTCTAATCTATAAAATAGTTGATCTAATTTATCTTTATCTGTTCTGCGCACTGTTCCTTCACCAATGTTTATGATTTCCTTCCATTGTTCCTTAGTATGACCCTCTAGCCAACAGTTTATTTTAATTAGTTTAATAATGTATGAGAAGGATTTAATTAAAACTTGTAACAAGAATTAATAAATAAAATATCAACTTACTGGAACACCAGTCAGCTTCTCATATAGTTCATGCAAGTTCTTGTTGACCACCACATACATGCGAACATCCTCCACTAAACATATCCTACACATTTGCAGTTTTTCCATCTTTTAGTTTTGAATAGAGCCTGCACTGTACCTCAATCTTTCAAGCGATGGCTGAGGTCTAAGATGTAAGTAGCGAGCCCAGAAGATGTCTGTTTACAGTTGCTATGAAGGCTGACAGGATACAGGTGTTAGAACAAGAGTACCACACTTTGGTAGCGCGCACATCAAAATGAGGAGAGGCGCCGAGTACGACTAGTCGGGATACCGCTTGAAGTACGTACTGATGGTTGGCTTCAGTAAATCTCTTACTCAGCAAGATACTATTGAAAAACACTGATGTGTACAAATAACGGCACCGCTAGTAAACTGTTCAAGTAATCTTCGACCATGTTGCGAATCAAGGCTTGTAGATATCGTGAGCACTTCCTTTCTGGATTCCTATTAAGAGAGTAGAGACTGCATTAGCCGGAGAGAGTTACGCTGAATATAATCTCTTGCAGGTAGTCCAAGCACAAAGTGTAGGTCCATACATAGGTAGAATGATTACTCCTAAAACACAATCTACTGCACAAATACCGGTATAGTGTACACTATCATTTTGATTGTTTAAAAGTGAAATAAAATTTTAAACCTAAACAAACAACTTATGCAAACAACAATATAAAAGTACTCTGTGGCAAACAACAATCAGACCTGCGACGCTTGGCCAAAGACCACAGAGTACATTATATATACGGACAAGACCTGCCATAGACACAGGTCAGATAGGTAGTCTTCAAGTAAAATATCTCAACCTTATGTCTATGGTTCACATATCTCATTTGACAGTTCCCATCCCTCCCGCCTTCCATAATTATTTCTGTTTGAATGACGCCACGTTTGTTGATTTGCCAAAACTTTTGATGAAGTATAAAGTTTCAGTTTCAAAGCTGATCGAATGAAGTTCTACCTTAGATTATATTATATAATCTAAGGCCTCATTTACGGAGACGCGGGGCGTCTCGCGTCGCGTGTGGCGTGGCGTCTCGCGGCGCGTCGGACGTTTTTTCTGTTTACGGTGGGGCGGCGCGTGAAGCGGCACGCATCATCGCACGCGTAAACACAAACTTATAGCAATATACCACCGTGTTCATAGAGAAGCGAGACGGGAAGCGTGGCGGTGCCCGCCGCGGCGCCCGCGGCGAATCCTCTAGCGTGTAGCGAAGCACGCGGCGGGCATCGCGGCAGCGCACGCTCGCCTCGATCAAATCGACTAGTTTTATGTTGGCGAGAGATGGGAGCGGACGTGTCGCAACTTGCAGCATGAATGACGAAAAATTGGAACTAGTTATTTCTGATTCTGATCTGAGAAGATTCCGTCTCGGACATAGCTTCATCGAGAATTGCCGCTGCGTGCGCCGCCGCGATAAACGCCGCGTGGGACGCGTCGGTGCCATCCGCGGGCTCGGCCGCAAAAAACGCCCTAATTCAAACAAACGCGTCTAAAATCGCTTCTCCGTAAACGCACTCATACAACGCCATATATTTGAATTCAGTGCGGGCCGCGCCGCTCAACGCAACGCGCGACGCCCCGCGTCTCCGTAAATGAGGCCTAAGAGTTCGACATTGATTTATTTTCGTAACTTATCCTCCCAATTTCTGAAGCTGTAATATTTTCGTGCAATATCTATACTAATATTATAAAAAAGAAAGATTTGTTTGTTTGTTTGTTTGAAATGAATAGACTCAGAAACTACTGGACCGATTTGAAAAATTCTTACACCTATAGAATTTTACATTAACAGTGATGGATATAGGCTTCTATATATATTCTTCTATATATAATCTTTTCAATAAAGTTAAGGATACGTATGAAAGCTTCGATAATTTAACCTATGGTGTAAAAAAAAATCATATATCGTGTACGCTGCGGAATCTATTAACAATTGAGCAAAGTGATGTACTACAGTTTTATAGAAGTCATCAATGTCTACAAAAAAGTCCGCGATACCATGTTTAACTATTATGGTTAAGTCACCATGACCGCTTTTTGTTCATTTATTATTCAAGCAAATCCTTGTTGATATGAAAAAATTATGATTTCGGTATCACGATATTAATTCTTATCCATTTAAACGGTTTGATAATTAAGGTTGATTATGTCCGTGTGAATTACACTATAAATTATTCAAATCGGACCTTCCGTTCAAAAGTTACGACGGTAATAAACATGCACAAGTAAGAAAAATGTCGCGGCTTGAGCGAACTGGGGAAAATCGTATCAATGCTTGTTCCGATGAAGTTGAAAATGATTTCGATAAAACAATAAGAATAACAAATGTTTGGATTTTTCGAAAATAAACTAGGTACATACATAGTAAGTAAGGGGTGAAGCAGGGGTAATTAAGTTTTTAGGGGAGGACATTATTGCTTGCTTCAATTTACGTCGAAATGCTATGAACGAACTAACTAAAAGTGGGATAATTGAAACAGATGTACCTAACAATTTTTGCATAATCAATCCCTGACAGGGTGAACAGGGTGAACAGTTGCGCTGAACCAGGGCTCGAGACAAGTGAGATTCTGTCAACAGTAGCGTGGCGAAGGCGATTGTCAATATGGGGTGGACAGATACTATCGAAATGTCACGTGATCAAATTCCTACATTTTGGCATTTCGACGTGTGGGTGTTATAATAGCCCGCGAACTTTCTTGTATTTTTTGCTATTTGAAGGTCAGTGTCAGGTTGTAATTTAATCAAAATGTGATGCGCAACAATAACAAATATGTATTTACATAGATGTTACCATAAGAATCATTTACTCATGATGACGAGTAAATGATTCTAGTCTAGTTGTTATAAAAATCAAATCTAAGTTCATGATGATGAACTTAGATTTGATTTGTATAACAACTAGATTTCCGAAATCTAGCTAAGAGAAAAAAAAATGTAATTATGGTTATTATGTACCTACTTACATATTTTTTACTGTCGTGAATCAATTTTGATCAAGATACAACCTGACACTGCACCACCTCACAGAGATAACCGTTTAAAAATAACGATGAAATTAACGTTAAACTACAAATAACGTTAAAATAGTGCGTAATAACGTTAAACCAATAACCGTCATTTTAATATTAACGTTAACTCCTGTCAATGCAAGGTAACGTTATAAATTTTTACCGGTATTTAAAGCCCTGCTTCGGTAGGTATCTATCAGGTACAATTAGCTATGGACTCAATTTTAAGATGGGTAGTGATATTATTGAAATTTCATCCGACATAGATTGGGCGGGGGATACGACTGATAAAATCTTATTCAGGTTTTTATAAGCAAGTTTGGACATTGCTTAATTAAGTGGACTTGTAAAATGTTGCTTGTTCGAGCACAGAGGCTGAATACTACGCTGTTGGTAGTGCTGTAAATGAGGCAAAATTTATTAAAAACTTTCTTTTAGAGATTTATAAGAATCGGTCACAACATAAGGAGCCTATTACTATTTTTAATGATAATCGTAGCACTCTCAAGATGGTTGAAAACGAATGTTTCCGTAGAACAAAACACATCGATGTACATCATCATTTCAAACAAGAATGTGTTAATCGTAATTAAATCTGTTTAGCTTAAATAAGCCCTCATCGGAACTTGAAGCAGATATTTTTACTAAAGGCTTACCTAGAGTTAAACACAACTTTTTTGTGAACTGTTTAGGTTTAACTTAGTTTCATTTTAACATAACTCGTTGTTAGTTATACTGTTTATTGTGAACAAAATTTATTTCTTGGTAGATTTTGTACTCTCACAGTGTAATAACATGATTGCTCGAGTAAGGGGCAGTGTTAGAATAACCTCTTTCGTAAGTTTGACTTTTTGGCTAAAAAGGAAACAAACTGTCTTTTATATGATTTGAATATCTGACACCTTACTGTCTCTGAAATATTTTTTGGAACGAAGTTCCTTATCGCGCGTTGTGAAAGGGGGCTAGACGGAAAAAATTCTTACGAAAAGTTGTCACGACACTTTTTGCTATAGTAAGCTATTGTAAGCTGTGCGGCGTCGCATGTTTCTCTGTCTGTCTCTCTCTCTCTTATAGAAAGCAAGATATTTGTTAATAATAAAACAACAACAACAACAACAACAACACAACAACAACAACAACAACAACAACAACTTTTCATCATGGGTGTCATTTTCATAGTTTGCAGGGTCGCTAATAACGATTACCGGGTCAAAATCGAAATCCAAGATGGCACCCACGAGATTTGACAACTTTTCATCAAGGGTGTCATTTTCATGGTTTTCGGGGTCGCTAATAACGATTACCGGGTCAACATCGAAATCCAAAATGGCGCCCATGAGATTTGACAACTTTTCATCATGGGTGTCATTTTCATAGTTTTCAGGGTCGCTAATAACGATTACCGGGTCAAAATCGAAATCCAAGATGGCGCCCACGAGTTTTCACAACTTTTCATCATGGGTGTCATTTTCATGGTTTTCGGGGTCGCTAATAACGATTACCGGGTCAAAATCGAAATCCAAGATGGCGCCCATGAGATTTGACAACTTTTCATCATGGGTGTCATTTTCATGGTTTTCGGGGTCGCTAATAACGATTACCGGGTCAAAATCGAAATCCAAGATGGCGCCCACGAGTTTTGATAACTTTTCGTCATGGATGTCATTTTAATGGTTTTCAAGGTCGCCGATAGTGAATTTTAATCCTAATGAATCTTGCCTCATGACCTGAGGTGCACTTCAGTGACTGCTACTGAAACTTTTAGACGAGTTGCTTTTTATTAATAAGAATGTGTAGTGTTTAAATTTTATTGGAAAGGAACTTCGTTCCATCCGGGTGTCCCTTGACACCTCTCAAGTTTTTTTTTTTCTTGTTTGTTTTGCATTGCAAACTATACCAGTGTTTTAATTATATATTTCGTCTTGGTATTGCGCTATAAGTTAAGCAAAGCAATAATAAAATACCAAAATGTATGAGGAGTGAAGATAATGTCCGCAAATTCAAGAGTAAATTGCATTCATTCCTAATTAAGTTTAATCAAGTCTAATTAAGTTTTTGCCAATCTGGGTGGCAGGAACCAAAGAAGGAGCATGAATAACAGGGGTAATATGTTGTGTAGGCATTATTTCAGGGCATTGAGGAACTGATTCAGCAACTTTTGAATCTATGCAGTTGCAACCGGAAGTTTCGGAACCATGATATTTACGTGTGCGGCGACGTTTATTACAGTGTTTGCAGACATGTAGATGACTCCTTTTTAAATTTCGAGCCGAAGATGAGCCATCGGTATCCATGCCCGATTCATTAGAATGAATTGTTACAAAAACGGCTGCCGGAGGAACGAAGTCCCCCGGGTCGGGCGGGTCGTTCATTCTTAAAAACTAATACTTAGTAGAATTTTAAACTTACCACTACCGGAGAATATACACAAAACTAAAGTTAAAATATAAATAAAAGAATATACAACGCTAAAACTACTGCTACTGTTCCTATAATATACAATTGATTTTTTTTTAACTCCAATTAAAAAAATCCGCGTCCGCCAAGTTGGAAGTTTCCCGCGCTTTTCCCCTATTTTATTATTATTTTTTTTTTTTTCGTTTGGCTTCGCACGGTTTGTGCATTTAGCCAATGTCACGTTTTAGATTGCATTGAAGAAAATAAAGGTAGGGAAACGACTAGGAATAACTAATTTAATTTGAACAGGATTTGGGGTAGGACAGATAAATAGGATCAGTATTTTTTTCTTCTTTTTTTGAAATGAGAAATTACAATGATGAATTTACAACTTAATATTATGAATGGTGATGAATGAGACTATACATTTATATACAGGAAAACTATTTGTACAAAGTAAAGAGAGTATTGAGGAAGGAAAAGGAATACCAAGGGATAAGTGGTTACTGAAAAAGGAAGAACGGTCGTATAAGGGACAGGAGAAAAAAATGTGATTTAAGTCGCCTACATCTGTGCCACACAAGCAAATAGGGTCGTCAATTATATGAAATTTGGCAAGATGGGCTGGGGAACAAACTCACACCTAAGTACTTACATTAAATCCATTATTTTTACGTAAATCAATCTTCAAATAAAAATTTTCATAACCTAATTTGTCACAATGTATTGTTGCCAGTTGTAAAGAAAAATTACCCATATTAGTCCAATCAACGGGGCTTATATGATCCGAAAAATTCTCCCGCCTATGAAATTTGGCATGTTATGAAATTAGGTGATACAGATTACAGATGTACAATAATCCAACATTTTTTTTTACGAGAAGTTAGGTTATTTTACCTAAACTTGAAAATTGCTAATGAGGCTCTGTGAATATTTCCTCAAGCTGAAATACTTTCTGTTTACGTATGAATGTACTAGTTAGAATAAGTATGTAAAGGAATCCAACATTTTTTCGACTTCGGTGATACCCCAAATTTAACTTTTAACATTTTGCACTATAACTTCCGCCGGAAAATTGCTCTGCCAATTTTTATGTTTTCATATGTCTTTATGTCCCTAAATACATAGCTTTGTTTAGTTATCCAAAAGATTTTCCTTTTTAAACTTGTATTTTTTATTTTTGCTTAATTACGTAATGTGAAAAAATCCTCCGTCCATTTTTATACCTTTATTAGTCATATGATTTTATATTAAAACAGATTTATCAATAATCCAACAAATTTTCCTTTAGGAAGAACATTTTTTTTTCATTTTTACTTTATTACGTCACGCGAATAATTGCTCAGGTTAATTCAATACGTGTATGAGATTATCCAATAGGCCAATGGAAATTCGGCCTAATACAAAAGTTTTTACAATCTCAATAATATAAAATCAATCTCAACATACCTGTATTAGTCATGATTTTATATTAAAACAAATTTATCAATTATCCAAAAAATTTTCGGACGATCAATATTTATTACGATATTTCACTGTTATAAGCTAGAGCGAAGGGTTGGCCATCACTTGACTGAAAATACTAATGTAGTAATGTAGGGGAGTTTGATGGCTACCGATATTATTACAAATATTTTTCTATAAATATGCACAACGTGTGTACAGTCAACAGCACATCGAGATACCAAAAACTGACTAATTTTCCCATTTGATTTTGAACTTAACCTTCAACATTTTAAGAGTGTGTATTCGATTCGCGAGTCGCTGGGAGGGCCCGGCACGACCCTCAAGTCTGCTATTACAATAGTGTCAGAATGGTCTACCATTGATTTCATAATTGTTGATTTTGACAAGTTTGATAATCTACTAATTAGGTCTTTACCTATGAAATTGCCGTTCTGCAGTACTGGCCATTTCAAATCAAAATAATTTTTGTTTGGCTAAGAATTCTAATTTCAAATTAATTTTATTTTAAAAACATGATTTTTTTTTCCAAAAGTAGTCATTTGTTTATTGATTAGTGTTACATTTTCATCGCATTTCAATCTTTTTCGTCATCATGGATACGTTAAAGATTCGAGTAATTATGGATTATGAGTACCGTCGTGGCAGCAACGCGGCACAAGCGGCACGCAACATCAACGACGTTTACGGAGCTAACACTACAAACCAACGCACCACCTGTTATTGGTTTGCTCGCTTCCGTTCTGGAAATTTCGACCTGAAAAATGAACCTCGCGGTCGTCCGAAGACTTTGGTCGACAATGACGAATTAAAGGCGATTGTGGAAGCTGATGATACACAATCTACGGCTGAATTAGCAGCAGCTTTCGACGTTAGCGTCAAAACAATACTGGTCCATTTGCGTCAAATTGGCAAGGTAAAAAAGCTTGACAAATGGGTGCCCCACGAACTCAATGATCGCCAGCGCGAAGTACGCGTCGAGACGTGCCTTGCACTGCTCAACAGACACATAAATGAAGGAATTTTGAACCGCATTGTTACCTGCGATGAAAAATGGATTCTGTTTGATAACCGCAAGCGCTCAGCAAGTTGGTTGGATCCTGGTTCAGCACCTAAACAATGCCCTAAAAGAAAACTTACCCCTGGAAAAGTGATGGTCACTGTTTGGTAGTCTAGCGCCGGTGTGATTCATCACAGCTTCTTACCAAACGGGGTGAGCATTACTGCAGATATGTACTGTGAAGAACTGAACACAATGATGGAGAAGCTGGCACATCTCCAACCAGCATTGGTCAATCGCTCGTCTCCGCTGCTCCTGCACGACAACGCGCAACCTCATACTGCACAGCAGACGGTCTCCAAGTTGCAAGAACTGGGGTTGGAAGCTCTCCGTCATCCGCCCTACTCACCAGACCTTGCGCCTACAGACTACTACTTTTTCCAGAATTTGGATAACTTCTTGGCGGGAAAAAAATTCAATACCCGAGAGGCAGTACAAAATGCCTTTGAAGAATTTGTTGCCTCCTGTCCAGCTGATTTCTTTAAGAAGGGCATCAATAAACTGCCACTGCGTTGGCAAAGATGCATTGATTGCATGGGTGATTACTTCGATTAATACAAATAAAAAATACATGTAAAAAATTCGTTTAATTTTTTTCATACATAACGGCAATTTCATAGGTAAAGAGCTATTATAAAAGTCGTCATTATGACTTTCCAATGGTCAACCACTGACCCTCCCATTGAAAGAAATGTCATAGAATGGTAATCTCGTACATAATGACAAATGACTGACAGACGTATGCGATTATCTGCTAAAATTTTGACAGTTCCTTTGAAAAGCAATGACTGCACAAGAACGTTCTAATGGTAGGTCACTGGACCTACCATTAGAACGTCCTTGTGCAGTCATTGCTTTTCAAAGACATTGAATATTTAGGACCATGATTCATATACGAGACCATTGACCGACCAATGATCGACCATTATGAATTTAGCAGGTTACGAACTTATTGCAAAATGACAATGGGATCGTGTTGGAATGACGAATTTATGAAAATAGCAGACTTGGGGCCCAGGATCGGTAATCGATTGCGCGCGGGGATTTATAGTGTTTTTAAAATAATCGTGTAAAATAAATGAGTACATAAAAGGACTGACAAAAAAACCAGGATATTTACCAATACCTTTATTTTCTTAAAATAATTATAATATTTATGTTATAGTAAAACACTGTTAAAAAAATTTTGTTAAAGTTAACCGATTTTCTATATTTTTTTAAAATACTAATTAGCCATATTTTCGTAATTGACCTATATAGTGCGCTTTGAGACTACATATTCAGTTGGACAAACGTATAATATAACATATTTTAGCACATTACAATGGTTGTATTCGTCTTGAAAGATAACTCTGACGTCCATTTTTGTCAAACGCTAACTGTTCTTTTTAAAAGTGTCAACAAAAATTATATTTTTCCGAGTAGTGTAGTAAATTAAAACTTAATCTTTCTAAAACCGTAATATTCTGTGAAATAATCTGCTCACATCAATTACGATTTTGATCTTGAAAAATTAAAAAACATGAAGTTTAAAATCATTTGGAGAAAAGACAATTCCAGATCCCGCTCCAGCAATTTACAGAAAATGTAAATTAATGAAAATCAATTTAATGAATCGTGGGGTACGAGTGCTCATTACTTGTTTAAAGATCTGTCAAGACGCTTAGTTGACACTTCGCGTGACCCTACGGTCGGCTTTTACCTCGGACAAAGGATAATCATTGCCATACAACGTGGCAATGCTGCCAGCCTTTTGGGTACATTACCAGTGGTCTGCGATGCGGAGGAATTTTTCGACGCCATGTTTTAGATTATTTTTAGTTTAAGTTAAGTCTTTTATTTTAGTGTGTATTTTTATTGTTTTTCGCTACCTACATTTGCTTTTGTCAACGGATCTCAATTCTCGTTCACTTGCTGACTTTGTGCTACTTATAAAATGCTGCATGTTTTATGCTTGTAAATTACTTTTTTTAGTGGGGCAAAGTTATAACAGCCGCACGGACCGATCTTCAAGGATAAGCAACGCTTGCCGAGGTTGGTCTGTGGATGGGTGACCATCTTAACATACCAAGACTCCTCCGTGCCTCGGAAAAGCACGTTAAGCCGTTCGTCCCGGCTGTCATTTGGAGATCTTTGGCAGTCGTTACGGATTGTCAGAAGCCAGAAAAATCTGACACCAGTCTTGCCTAGAAATACCGTGTTACCCAGTTAAATGGGTTGTGGAGGTCTGGTAGGCAGCCGCTCCACGTAAAATTCTGGTATTCAGCTGAATCCGGTTTGACTGGGAGCCGACCCCAATATAGTTGGGAAAAGGCTAGGCAGATGATAGTGGGGCAAAGTTCTATAGTTTCTGCCCTTTGACAGTTTCGTATAACCTGATGTGCGGTTGACTGCACAACGGCGTTTAGACATTCGCTTATACCTATTTCTAAAGAATTTTTGGATTTAAAATAAACGGACTTTGTTAACTATGCGGAAAAATGGTCAAAAAGTTAAGGAGATTTCGAGTTAAGAAAAAAAAGTATTGTCCAAAGGTGTACCAGTTAGCTTGTAATTTTTTTCAGCATCTGCGTCCACCAATACAATTTAATTAAGCTGTAGAAAACACTAATACACTTAAACATATAATAACTCTTGGTAAAATCTCCGAAACGTGTGAAATAATAATGAATTCAAAAGATTTGCTATACCAAGGGTCAGCGCACATCTGGCGCTACCAAATGAGTGGAATTTACCCCCAGAATTTGTCAATCCAGCTACGATGCAACGAATGCCACACGAAAGCACGTTGGCAATGTAAAAAATGCATTAAAACATTGTGCATCGAAAAAGGATGTTTTGAACAATACTATGCATATTACTTTATTATTGAGATTGTAAAAACTTTATATTTATTGGCCCTATTTGAGTTGGTATGGTGTTTCTTTTTTTTCTTTATAAAATGTCTTTCTAAACTGCAATAGATACGTTAATAAAGTTTTTTTACAGAATTTTGCTGCTTTTTTTTTTTGAGGATGGGAAATCATCAAATGACCTCCCGCTCTGGGTGGAGCGGCAGGGAGTGTCAGACTTTTACTGACTAAAACCCACCCTTAGTCCTCCTAGTGCCTTTCTTTCCAGGGCCGCGGTAACTCTTTCGAACATATTCCGCAACTCTGGCAGATTTAGAATTTTGCTGCTAGGTTTGTATTTGGGTTCAAATGGGTTAATTTGTGCGTATTTGTGATAGAGTATTAGATTTAAGAAAATATTCAAAATTTTCAATTAACCGCGCTTTTTCGTAAACCCGAAAACATATCGCTGCGCCTTTATGAGAAAACGTATAAGCTCACTGAAAACTGTACCGACTTGAAAAAAAGGAAGAGGTTCTCAATTCGATTGTGTTTTTTTTTGTCACTTCAACAAACCCCAGTATAATATTACTTTTTTTTTATTACACAGCCAACACACACAACTCGCCGTTACCTTAGACCGTCGTTGCTAGCCGACGGCCGGCAATGCAATTATTGAGATTGTAAAAACTTTAGTATTAGGCCGAATTTTCATTGGCTTATTAGAAAATCTATTAAAATACAGCGACTCATAAGTTAATACACTCATTGAATTAACCTGAGCAATTATTCACGTGACTTAATAAAGCAAAAATGAAAAAAAAATGTTCTTCCTAATGGAAAATTTGTTGGATTATTGATAAATCTGTTTTAATATAAAATCATATGACTAATAAAGGTATAAAAATGGACGGAGGATTTTTTCACATTACGTAATTAAGCAAAAATAAAAAGTACAAGTTTAAAAAGGAAAATCTGTTGGATAACTAAACAAAGCTATGTATTTAGGGACATAAAGACATATGAAAACATAAAAATTGGCAGAGCAATTTTCCGGCGGAAGTTATAGTGCAAAATGTTAAAAGTTAAATTTGGGGTATCACCGAAATCGAAAAAATGTTGGATTCCTTTACATACTTATTCTAACTAGTGCATTCATACGTAAACATAAAGTATTTCAGCCTGAGGAAATATTCACAGAGCCTCATAAGCAATTTTCATGTTTAGGTAAAATAACCTAACTTCTCGTAAAAAAAAATGTTGGATTATTGTAAATATGTAATCTGTATCACCTACTTTCATCACATGCCAAATTTCATAGGCGGGAGAATTATTCGGAAGTCTCCATACAACTAATATCCTCGTTGATTGGACTAATATTACAGTAGGCACTAACGGGGGGCCGACCGCCGACCAGTCTTTCATGGGTGTCATTTTCGTGATTTCTGGGGTCGCTAAAACCGATTATGGGGTCAAAATCGAACCCAAGATGGCGCCGACGAAATTTGATCGGCACCGGGGGTCTGTACTCTGCTTTTAAAAGTAATTGTTCCAGTTTACACTTCTGTCCGCACTCCAGGAGTGCCACTGCATTTTTTTTTACCGGGTTAGTTTCATCGAACAAGCAAATATCTAGCACGTTTTTCTAGCGAATAGCAATGATGCCGATTCTTCTGTTCACCACCTAAACTAAAATAAGAATTTTGCTATCTCTTACTGCAGACCACGAAAGAAGCAGAAAAGTGATATGACTCCATAATCGATTTTAGCGACCTCAGAAACCATCAAAATGACACCCATGACGAAAAGTTAGCAAATTTCGTCGCCGCCATCTTGGATTTCGATTTTGACCCCATAATAGATTTTAGCGACCCCAGAAACCATAAAAATGACACCCATGACGAAAAGTTAGCAAATTTCGTCGCCGCCATCTTGGATTTCGATTTTGAACCTATAATCGGTTTTAGCGACCCCAGAAACCATGGCTTATTACAATAAGGACGTACCGACAAGTTACGTACGTAACATTGTTTTATGTTGATCTATGATTAGTCCCTTTTTCCCGATTTTAGGGAAAGTGTTCATTCCTAGCAACATTTTTTTACGTCTGTGTGCGTGTCTGTGGCTGTAATTACATACTGCTCACTCACACATAAGTACAAAAGTTGCTTCATTTTTTAGTAGGGAGCGTGTATGAGAGTTTCCTTCTAGGCGTTTTTATTCTAAGGATCAAAGTAATGAGAAATAAGTTAGGTTGGTATTCCAAAATAAAATAGAACAGAAGATTTTATAAAAGAAAAAAAAAACGAAAGAAAGAAAATGAGTTTATTTGGCACACACATATAAAACTCATAGTTTTGTCTTAGTCTACTTATACATTCACATAATGTCGAGTAGCGTATTTACAGCTCACTAAAAATATATTATACCTACCCATATTAAAAAAAAAGAGAGAAAATGTTTTTACTCGTTTTTAACAATTCAATTGGATTTGGACAAGGTACGAAATATGTATTATGTTCATGGTTACTTTTATTATATTATTAACGACAATAACATCACAATGTTGAAATTAGGTACTTATCTAATAATATACAACCACAATTTATGTTGAGAGAATCACAGTTTTATTAAAGGTTTACCTAAAGGTCACGCAAGGAGCTCGTGGCTAAATTATAACAGCCGCACGGGCCAATCTTTAAGGTAAAGCAACGCTTGCCGAGGTTGGTCTGTGGATGGAAGACCATCTTAACATACCGAGACTCCTCCGTGCCTCGGGAAGCACGTGAAGCCATTGGTCCCGGCTGTCATTTGTAGATCTTTGGCAGTCGTTACGGATTGTCAGAAGCCAGAAAATCTGACACCAGTCTTGCCATGAAGTACCGTATTACCTAGCCAGTTAATAAGTTGTGGAGGTCTGGTAGGCAACCACTCCACGTAAAATACTGGTATTCAGCTGAATTCGGTTTGACTGGGGGCCGGCCCCAATATAGTTGGGAATAGGAGTGTAACGAACATATTGATATTACTTAAGAGATTAGTAATATTCCATGGATTCACCAGTTATCCGACGAACTAATATGCTAATATTTAATATTCACATAATCCACAGATTACTAACATGTTCAATAATCTTTAACATAATCTGATATTCCATTCACTTGACACGGATCGGTGGGATTAAACTCACTCAATCATTCTGACATTCGTGAAGTGATACGTATTAATAAGTATTAGTTAAATATTACTGATATAAATATTAGTTAAAATATTATAATATTTCTAGACTAATATATTCTTATTAGCTAATACTGATAAATATCGGTATTAACCCATCTTTAGTTGGGAAAAGGCTAAACCGGTGATGACTTAAAAAGCCACGCAAAGAGTAAATAACTCACAAAGGGCCACGCAAAGAGTAAATAACTCACAAAGGGCCACGCAAAGAGTAAATAACTCACAAAGGGCCACGCAAAGAGTAAATAACTCACAAAGGGCCACGCAAACAGTAAATAACTCACAAAGGGCCACGCAAAGAGTAAATAACTCACAAAAGGCCACGCAAAAAGTAAATAACACACAAAGGGCCACGTAAAGAGTACTTGCATCTTTACATTAGGGCTACGCAGTTATGTGCTTCTGTTAATGATTTTCAGTAAAAAGCCACGCAAAAGTAAGAGTCAATTTGATTAAAACCCAAAATGACTCATGCGTCATCCACACTTCCAAACTTAGACCACCCTGATTCCGAAGATGATCAGACATAATTGTCGACACTCGCAGGGAGCAATGGAAGAGGGCTCTTGAAATTAACAGATTGCCTGTCAACATCGACAATCCTGCTAAGAAACGAGCTACTCTCTACTACGTTGGAGGAATAGCACTGCAAACAAGAAGTTAACTGTAATCTTCCGGGTAGATTATAGTCAACGTTCACGCTGAAGAAGGGGAAGGTGTCGATGTCTATGCATTATCCCTAAAGAAATGAGACAGTTCCTTAAGTTTAACTTAACTTTGAGCATTTATCAAATAGGAAAAATATGTATATACATAGGCTAAATAATCAAATGCATTTTTTAGCCAGTCACCATAGTGACAAACTTTTATTTTTTGACATCAACAATTTTGTTGATAAACTTAGATCGACTAGGGATACTGCGTATCTGCCCATTAGTTTTAGACGTCAAATAGCGAGGCTATTAGCTTTTAATATTAACTCAGACATAATTAGTATGTCGAAGTACTCTGTTATTAGCACCAAAATTAGTAGTACTACTAATGTTATGGTTGCTGACTCGAATAATTTAAACTAGAGAATAAGACAATAGTAGGTACTATTAGCAACTTAGCTCAACTCAACAACAATAAGGTATCTTCTAGCACTCAAAAAAAAGGGGCTAAGCAGAAATCGTTTAACTTATTCCTACAAAACATTCAAGGCTTTGCATCAAAACAGTTGGAAATAGAATTATTTTTAGAAAAAACAATGTACGATATTATTTGTATAACTGAACATTGGTTAAAGGATTCAGAAATGTTAATTAATTATGACAATTATAGTATGGGCAGTTGTTTTAGTCGAAAATCAATGCTGCGTGGTGGTTCATTAATATTGATTAAAAGCTGTATTAAATTTAAAACACGTAAAGACATTGTTGAACTGTCGGTGGAACATAACATAGAACTGTCTTGTGTTGAGCTGGATAGGCATATCATAGTGTGCGTTTACAGACCCCCTAATTATCAAAACTACTCTATATTTGAGTCAGTAATGGAAGATGTTTTGGCAAAACTTGCAACTAATAATAAACAAGTGATAGTCTGTGGTGACTTTAATATTAATATTTTAGAAAATAATTCAAATAGCAGTCGATTATTAAATCTTTTTAAATCATTTCATTTGTCAAACGTGTTCAAAGAACCAACCCGAATTACTACAAATACTGCTACATGTATTGATAATGTTTTTTGTTGCTGTGACTACTTAGACAAAACAGTCGTAAATTACCTGCCTTCTGATCACAGTGGACTAACAGTATCTTTTGAGTCCAACATCCCAATACAACAAGTGCAGATACAATCCAGGCAAATTACAATCGGCAAATTAAATAAATTTAACAGCACTTTGAGCAGTAAGTTAAGTGACCAGGGCTTCACAATGAACAATGGTAATATTTTGTATAAAGAATTCTTTTCATTAGTACAAACCGAATTCAATGTCACTTTTAAGCAGCGGTCTAGAACTATCTGTCCTAAGTTTTTATTTAGTGACTGGGCAACTAAAGGAGTCAGGAAAAGTAGAGAAAAGCTTTACGAGCTGTATGGCCTTAAGCCCTTTATTAACACGGAAACTTTTAATAAGTATGTTGCTTGTTACTCAAAAATCTTTAAGAATACTTGTAAGGCAGCAAAGGCCTTATACATTAGCAACAAGGTTAAATCGGCAGATAACAAAATTAAAACGGTTTGGAAAATTATCAATAATGAAACAAACAGGAACAAAAAACATAATAATGATTATACACTGCGGACTTCACGTGGACTCATAAGCGATAGTAAAGAAGTCGCTGAAGAATTTGTAAATTTCTTTACTAGTATCCCAATCAAAACTACTGAAACCTTAAACTCCTCGCCCTCGCTTTCTATTGAATTATTAAAGGCGAACGTTTCAGCTTGTCCGATTGAATTTAACTTTAAGCACATAACCCCCATTGCAATAATAAAAGCATTTAAGCAAATCAAGATCAAATTGACTGAAGATCTTTGGGGTATGTCTGTAAAGGTTTGTACCTCCATTATTGACACTATCGCGCCGTATTTAGCTTTTATATTCAATCTGTGTGTGGATCAAGGGGTTTTCCCGGACCTTATGAAATACAGTAAAGTAATTCCTTTATTCAAATCCGGGGACAGTAAAGATACCAACAACTATAGACCCGTATCAGTGTTGCCAGTTTTCAGCAAGGTGTTTGAAAAGGTAATGCTTAATCAAATGCTCAGTCACTTTAACGCGAATAACATCTTACACGATAAACAATACGGTTTCACCAGGGGACGTTGTACAACTGACGCTGGTGTTACGTTACTAAAACATATCTATAATGCGTGGGAAGAGGCGCAAGATGCCATAGGTATCTTCTGCGACCTGTCGAAGGCGTTTGATTGTGTGTGCCATGAAACATTACTCCTAAAACTGGAGCATTACGGACTAGGCAAAACAGCCTTGAACTTAGTAAAGTCGTATTTGAATGATAGACAGCAGCTAGTTCATATAAACGGTAACAATTCAACAGGATTAAACGTGAAAATGGGGGTACCTCAGGGCTCAATTTTGGGTCCTTTTTTGTTTCTAGTTTATATAAATGATTTGCCCTATATTTTACAAAATAAACTTAATATGGTGTTATTTGCTGATGACACATCTTTAATTTTTAGAATAAATAGACATGCTAATAATCTTGACGATATAAATAACGCCCTACTGCAGGTACATGATTGGTTCACTGCTAATAATTTAGTATTAAATGGAAAAAAAACGAAGTGCATTCGATTTACTTTACCAAATGTCAAACGTAGTGATTGTGACATAGTATTAAACAGGGAGAAACTAGAATTCGTCGATGAAACAGTTTTCCTGGGGATTACGCTTGACTCAAGGCTACAATGGGGTCCCCATTTAACATCTCTTGCAGGAAGGTTAAGTTCAGCAGCATATGCTGTTAGGAAAATCCGCCAGTATACAGATGTTGATACCGCGAGACTAGTCTATTTTAGTTACTTTCATAGTATAATGTCTTACGGTATCTTACTATGGGGACGGGCTGCTGATATCGAGTCTATTTTTATTCTACAGAAAAGAGCCATCAGAGCCATTTACAATCTTCGCCGGCGCGATTCTCTAAGAGAACTGTTTAAAGAAATTAACATCATGACGGTGCCTTGTCAATATATCTATGAAAATATCATGTACGTTAGAAAGAATCTACATCTTTTTAGTAAACGAGGTGACAGACATAACTATGTCACTAGAAATAGGAACCAATTAGTTCAACCAGGTTTCAGACTTGCTAAAGTAGCAACATCTTTCATGGGGTACTGTTTAAAATGTTACAATAAAATACCTCCCCATATAGTAGAATTAAATGAGACAAAATTTAAATCTTGTATTAAACGCACACTATGCAGGCAAGCATATTATAAGTTAGGGGAGTATATTGAAGATAAAAATGCTTGGCTCAATGCTGGTCCTGCTCCACAACGCCACTAGGTAGCCACTAAGGGCTCAAAGTAATCTGTTAGCATTTCGTAATATTGTTGGACCGGCTGAAGATTGTAAGAATGCAAATCTTTTTCATTATATAGATGCAACTTATTTAACATTGTATAATTTCATGCACATGTGTGAGTACTGTGTAGCTTTAAACTATAATGATCATTTTGGGTAGGTCTTTGACTTGAATGTACCCTGGCGATTGGGGATGTCATGCTCACTCAAAAGTCTGGCTGATGGTGGCGCATGCGTTGGATCATTTGGCTCCCTAAAAAATGGTTGAGCCGAATGGTGCTAGCGTATGCGTCATGTTCGTGAACGGGCGCCGTCAGCTGAGACTGGTCATCTCTCGGCTGCCATGGTTTATTTTAATTTTTTCTTTGAATTGTTTCTTTTTTTACTCCGGACTCTTTTATCCTGCACGTCTTTTACATCGTTCTCACATATATGTATAATTTCAATATGAATGATGTAACCATAATTTTGTAACAAAATATCATTTTTAAAAGAGTGTCCGTGGAGTTTCTTGCACGTTCTTCTCCATAGAGATCTACGCTTTGGAACGTGCAAATAGCTTCATCTTTTTGACCGACCGACCTTGACAATTCAAAAGTGCCTGTAAATGGTCTAATTGAAATAAATGCTTTGACTTTGACTTTGACTTTGAGTTCGAAACAAAGTCGGATTAACGAAATTTATATTTTCTAACAGAAAAAGAAAACAGGAGGAAGTAGAAACATTTTAACGAATCTATTAAGCTTAAAAAATCATGCCGGAAAAGGTCAATTTTATAATAACGAGGAGTATAATATTATCGACTAAAACACTGAAAAGCGTCAAATGTAAAGTCGAATGTAAAAACACGTAGAGTCAGATACTTGGTTTTTATTTTCTTTGTTCAAATTAATGTGATTTCGATGACTATTACTGGTGCTTGGACTTGGTAATCACGAATACTAGTTAATCGCGGATCAAACCTAAACCATTTGTTTCAATGAAACCATTTACAGCCACTGTCGGTCTGTCAAAGGTTTACCGACTGAACGACATTAGAGTGACATGGAATAGCTCTGTAACATGAAAAGTTTGTAGACTAATTGCCGTAGAGATTAACGATAGCAAATCGTAACAAGACGCAATAGGTGCAATAGCTCGCGATATATTGCGTAAAAGGCTGCATCTGTAGAAATTGCGAGACCGTTATTATTGATGTTTAGTGATGTAGATACTAAAGACGATTAGATGAGGTCCGTGAGATTTTATTAGAGAGTTTTAAAAACTGTGTGGTATAAGGTAAAGCTCAATTTGATTGCACAGAAGTTATTAGCAAACTAAGAGTGAAACCGGATTAAGTAAAATCCTAAATTCAAAGGTTTATTTAAGAATTATCAAGGAAATGGACCTGAGTATTTCGACTAAGGGCGCTTAACTCTAAGCGAATGTATAAATACCTCCATGATCGTGTGAGAAAGATCCCCGATCACTGCCTCGAGACTTAGATGTCATAGTTGATAACAGTGATAATGAAACCAAGTCTGATGGCTTGTTTACTAAACTCTTGACCGCACCTCATGAATAACATGAGGCGATGGGTCTCCAAGGAATCGTTGGTACGATTTCTGTCTGTGCACCAAGCACGTAGCGCTTAATGTGTTGTAGCACATATCGTGCTAGATATTTTCCAATTGTTGGTGCGATTCAGCAGTGCGATTCTGTGAGCATGTCGAAGTGAACACTTGGGCGGGGCGCGCGATGGGTGGATTGTCAAACCATACAAATAAGATGGAGTGACAGCGCTCTTGTCGTTCACTCCGCCTAGGTGAACACCGTACGATGTCAACAGAATCGACCGGCTGGTCTGTGTTGGTGCACAGATCTTAACGGAATTTTCATGAGTGAGTATGCATTTCAGAAATTAATTTTGATAGATCGGTTATCTTTCCGTTGAGTAATGTTGTGCGGGGAGCGCTGTGCACGACTGGATATTGTACTACAACCGAGGATGGGTGCTAGTCACGGATGGCAGTGTCGTGGATTCATGGCGCTACGGTATAAATGACTACGCCATTCGCTACTGCATAGAACAATCAAGGGAATAGTGTAGACAAAATCAAACTGGTCAATTTATGTATTGACTTTATAAATGTACTCTTTCTTTTTTTGAGTTTTATTTTTCTATTAACTCACACACTGTTTCTTGTCCGTTCTTCTCCATAAGAATCTACTTTTGCGAACGGACAGTAGAGTCACCTTATTTTGTATACATAGTATTTGGATGTAAATGATAATGTTCAAGAGAGCTGTTTGATGGCCTTATTGAAATTAACGTTTTGACTTAGACTTTTATAAAAGACAGTTTGGGAAGCAAGTGAAGAAAAAAGGGAAAAGTGTGGTATATACCTGGAAATAGGGGAAAATTATTCGTGAAAAATGTATTGAAAATCTGTAATATATTACCTATTTAAAGTATTAATAATATTTACAACATCCGATGAGTTACCAGTCATATTATAAAGATTTAAGTTTTGATGTAATTTTGAATTAATTTAAATCAATTAAAATAAAGAAGGGATGTAGTGTATGCACGACTGTGGTGGCGCGGCATTCATTCACTAGCCGTAGCCGGGAGCACACGTGTTCTGTATCTTGCATACCCTATATCCACCTGAGTGCTTATAAGTGTGTTTTATTGGCTCCTGAGACATTACACGTACTATCCAGGCATGACCCTTTGTTTTGTTGTAAACAACACTCACTGCATGGCCTTTGTAACATTTACGCTTATCAGTTGTTTACCTCAATCGAAGCAGAATTGTTACTTTCGTTACTTAATCCTACGAAACTGAGGCAACAAAGTAATCATTAGCTGTAAACATCTACCTTGGTAACGATTTATTTACATGTAGGTAGATGGGTACAGCGTAACTACGTTCTGTTTTCACTTTAGTATCCAAACTACTAACGATCCTTATCAGATCGAAATTTAGTCGCTTAATTGATCGTAAACAACTTTCAACGTGCATTATTTTTCAGCGTGCATTCTTACCCTTTTTGTGGTAGGTAATGTTTTCAAAGCTTACTTTTATTCTCGTCGCCACTTGTAATGTCTCAGGAGCCAATAAAACACACTTATAAGCACTCAGGTGGATATAGGGTATGCAAGATACAGAACGCGTGTGCTCCCGGCTACGGCTGGTGAATGAATGACGCGCCACCACAATCGTGCATACACTTCACTGAGTATTTCCGCAATTAAGTTATGTTTACACAAATAATTAAACCCTAATTTCACTTAAATATAAATTAAATCTAATAATTAAAATACAGAACACATTTAGACATGTCACCGGGCAGTGTTGCCAACCAAAAACACCACCAGTGTACGTACGAATGTGCAGTACTAAATGCAACTTTGTACTAGAACAATGCTGACATATTTCACATTTGTAAGGTTTTTCGCCAGTGTGCGTACGAATGTGATATGTTAAATCCGCCTTTTTATTCAAATAACGCTTACATTTATCACATTGGAAAAGTTTTTCATCAGTGTGCGTTCGAATACGACTTGTTAAACTACTCTTCACACTAAAACAATGCTGACAGATATCACATTTATAAGGTTTTTCACCAGTATGCGTACGAATGTATTTTGTTAAAATCGACTTTGCACTAAAACAATGCTGACATAATTCACATTTGTAAGGTTTGCCACCAGTGTGCGTACAAATATGTTTTGTTAAAATCCACTTTGTACTAAAACAATGCTGACATATTTTACATTTGTAAGGTTTTTCACCAGTTTGCGAACGAATGTGATATATTAAATTACTCTTTACATTAAAACTGCGTTGACATATGTCACACGTGTAAGGTTTTTTACCAGTGTGCGTACGAAAATGATTCTTCAACAGATTCTTTCCCGTAAAACATCGCTGGCAGACTTAAAACTTGTAAGGTGTTTCACCAGTATGCGTAAGAATGTGTTTTATTAAATAACTCTTTCCGTTAAAACTGCGTTGACATATGTCACACTTGTAAGGTTTTTTACTAGTGTGCGTACGAATGTGTTTTGTTTAAGTATCACTACAATTAAAACTACGTTAACATAATATCACATTTGAAAGGTTTTTCAAAAATCAAAACATCTAAATCATTTATTTGCATAAATAAGGTATAGACGGTTGGTAAAATTTATCCTATATCATTTCACTAGTGTGCCTACGGATCTGACTTGTTAAATTACCACTTTGGTTAAAACTGCGTTGACATATGTCACACTTGTAAGGTTTTTCACCAGTGTGCGTACGAATATGTTGTGTTAAACTACCATTTTGGTTAAAACTGCGTTGACATATGTCACACGTGTTAGGTTTTTCACCAGTGTGCGTCGAACGAATGTGATATTTTAAATTACTCTTTTCGCTAAAACTGCGTTGACATATGCCACACGTGTAAGGTTTTTCACCAGTGTGCGTACGAATGTGTTTTTTAAATTATTCTTTACATTAAAACTGCGTTGACATATGTCACACTTGTAAGGTTTTTCCCCGGTGTGCGTACGAATGTGTTTTGTTAAATTATTATTTACTTTATAACTGCGTTGACATATGTCACACTTATAAGGTTTTTCACCAGTGTGCGTACGAATATATTTCTTTAATTGATCTTTTCTCGTAAAACATCGCTGGCAGACTACACACTTCTAAGGTTTTTCACTAGTGTGCGTACGTATGTGATTTGTTAAATTACTCTTTTTGCTAAAACTACGTTGACATATGTCACACTTGTAAGGATTTTCACCAGTGTGCGTCGAACGAATGTGATATGTTAAATAACTCTTTTCGCTAAAACTGCGTTGACATATGTCGCACGTGTTAGGTTTTTCACCAGTGTGAGTACGAATGTGACATGTTAAATTACTCTTTTCGCTAAAACTGCGTTGACATATGTCACACGTGTAAGGTTTTTCACCAGTGTGCGTACGAATGTGTTTTGTTAAAATACTTCTTTTGTTAAAACAATGCTGACAGACATCACACTTGTAAGGTTTTTCACCAGTGTGCGTACGAATGTGATTTGTTAAATTACTCTTGTCGCTAAAACTGCGTTGACATATGCCACAAGTGTAAGGTTTTTCACCAGTGTGCGTACGAAAATGATTCTTCAACAGATTCGTTCCCGTAAAACATCGCTGGCAGACTTTACACTTGTGAGGTTTTTCACCAGTGTGCGTCGAACGAATGTGATATGTTAAATTCCTCTTTTCGCTAAAACTGCGTTGACATATGTCACACGTGTAAGGTTTTTCACCAGTGTGCGTACGAATATGTTGTGTTAAACTACCATTTTCGCTAAAACTTCGTTGACATATGCCACACGTGTAAGGTTTTTCACCAGTGTGCGTACGAATGTGTTTTGTTAAATTATTCTTTACATTAAAACTGCGTTGACATATGTCACACTTGTAAGGTTTTTCCCCGGTGTGCGTACGAATGTATTTTGTTAAATTATTATTTACGTTATAACTGCGTTGACCTATGTCACACTTGTAAGGTTTTTCACCAGTGTGCGTACGAATATGTTTCTTTAATTGATCTTCTCTCGTAAAACATCGCTGGCAGACTACACACTTGTAAGGTTTTTCACTAGTGTGCGTACGAATGTGATTTGTTAAATTCCTCTTTTCGCTAAAACTGCGTTGACATATGTCACACGTGTAAGGTTTTTCACCAATGTGCGTCGAACGAATGTGATATTTTAAATTACTCTTTTCGCTAAAACTGCGTAGACATATGCCACACGTGTAAGGTTTTTCACCAGTGTGCGTACGAATATGTTGTGTTAAACTACCATTTTCGCTAAAACTTCGTTGACATATGCCACACGTGTAAGGTTTTTCACCAGTGTGCGTACGAATGTGTTTTGTTAAATTATTCTTTACATTAAAACTGCGTTGACATATGTCACACTTGTAAGGTTTTTCCCCGGTGTGCGTACGAATGTGTTTTGTTAAATTATTATTTACGTTATAACTGCGTTGACCTATGTCACACTTGTAAGGTTTTTCACCAGTGTGCGTACGAATATGTTTCTTTAATTGATCTTCTCTCGTAAAACATCGCTGGCAGACTACACACTTGTAAGGTTTTTCACTAGTGTGCGTACGAATGTGTTTTGTTAAATTATTATTTACTTTATAACTGCGTTGACATATGTCACACTTATAAGGTTTTTCACCAGTGTGCGTACGAATATGTTTCTTTAATTGATCTTTTCTCGTAAAACATCGCTGGCAGACTACACACTTGTAAGGTTTTTCACTAGTGTGCGTACGAATGTGATTTGTTAAATTACTCTTTTTGCTAAAACTACGTTGACATATGTCACACTTGTAAGGTTTTTCACCAGTGTGCGTCGAACGAATGTGATATTTTAAATTACTCTTTTCGCTAAAACTGCGTTGACATATGCCACACGTGTAAGGTTTTTCACCAATGTGCGTACGAATGTGTCGTGTTAAAGTACCCCGTTGGTTAAAACTGCGTTGACATATGTTGCACTTGTAAGGTTTTTCACCAGTGTGCGTACGAATATGATTCTTCAACAGATCCTTTCTCGTAAAACCTCGCGGGCAGACTTTACACTTGTAAGGTTTTTCACCAGTGTGCGTACGAATGTGTTTTGTTAAATACCTCTTTACGTTAAAACTGCGTTGACATATGTCGCACTTGAAAGGTTTTTCACCAGTGTGCGTACGAATATGACTCCTGAACAGATCCTTTTCCGTATAACATCGCTGGCGTACTTCACATTTGAATGGTTTCTCTTGAACACACAGTCTTGGACGCTTGTTTATATCATCACTGTCAATACCTTTGCTAGATATTTTACATTTCCTATCTTTGTTGTTACTATCATCACGGTAATTTATATCTAAACTGCTATTAGTAGCTCTTGGTGTTGTATATGGTAAAGGCTCTTTGAATTTCGTAACAGTTGTGAATGTACAGTTCTGAGGGTTCTGGATTTCTTCGCAACGGGCGCACCTGTGATAATAAAAAAGAATCAAGTTTTAAAAGAATCAAATAAAAGACTTCGAATAGGGTACGCTACATAAATACGAAAAACTGTATTCCTTCAGTCACAAATACGAATTTCAAAATACCGTTTTTCGTAATTCCGAATGGTTCCAAATTTCTAATATAACAATTCCGATTCATGCATCCTATTTTTATAATTCTCTAATCTATAATTATCTAAGTCTATAATTCTCTAAGTCTATAATTATTACTATTCCCAAAATACCGAGTTTCAATAGATCGAATAAAATAAATTCCGACTTAATGATAATTCGAAACATCAAAAATACGAATTCCGATTATTAAAGTACCGATCTATCTACACTAATATTATCCTACTTATATTATAAAGGTGAATGTTTGTATGTTTGTATGTTTGTGTAACAATCAGGCAAAAACGGCTGAAGGGATTTGGATGAAATTTGGCACACATGTAGTTCATAACCTGGAATAAAAAATAGGCTACTTTTTATCCCGGTAAGTGGCGTGGATTAATGAAGACTGAGGAGGAACTGGAAACTCAGAGCCGCTGCTGCCTTAGTACTCCAGATTCACAAGTACCAGGAGACCAGAAACATGTCATAGTATTTTTGGGCTGGTATAATTATGTAGGTAGGGTAGGTGTAGAGAAGGTGTAGGGTAGGTGTAGGGTAGGTGTAGGGTAGGTGTAAGGTAGGTGTAGGGTAGGTGTAGGGTGGGTATTTCCTGAGTAAAAAATTTACAATACAAATCAGGAAACCTTGCTGTTTCCGATATTCACGCGGGCGAAGCCGCAGCTGGTAGAAGCTAGTAAATATATAATTGGGAAAGGAGTGAAAAGAAATGCTCCTTCACCATTTCTTCAAAATTTACATGACAGTCCCCCAAATCGCCCCGCCCGTCACCACTTCCTAGTGTTTTAGCTGGGAAGAAGTGGCGCAACAAAGTCCCCAGCAACACAACTGTGTGTTGAGTTTGAAGAACTTGAATTTATACAATGTAAATGATATATTAAATTATTATTTCGGTGTATTCGGGTGTTCCCCTTCGAATGGTTCACAATGCATGGACCCAATTTTAAGATCTATGCCATTTTAACTTTGATCTCGAATAAGAATAAGAATAATTTATTCAAACATGCGTTTACATTAACTGACTAATCAATCAGACATGCAACGTAACGAATTCATAGATGTTGTGAGCGTCCATGTTTTGCAAATAACGGCGTACAAATTTCGTAGGTATAAAAATTACATTTATTTGCATTTTACATAATTATAGTCATTCTAAAGGAGAATGACCACCAACAGTATCGCTTTAAAATAGAAGAGTATGGTAAAATATACGCATAAATTATAAAATAATTTTTTAACCTCTCTTAGTTCACTTGGTAGAAATCGTATGTGGGGTTTAATATTTGTATTTAATTAGTCATTTATTGGATTTTATTGTATACTTTTTTAAATATCGTATATTTGTCATAGCAATGTGGCCAATTTTAAAAACCTCCCCATAATCAGTTTTCGGACAGACTACGAGTTTCAAAAATAACTATAACATTTTTCCTCCATATTCATATTTTATTTATAATTAACATACCTATTGAAAAAAGTAAAGTTTTAATTAACATCTTTAAATAGTATTACTTTACTAGTTGAATCTTTCTTGAGTTGAAAAATCAGTTACGAATTTACGATCAGGGTGATTTAGATTAGCTGTTGATAACATTATCACGGCCAATGTGAAAGGTGAACTATCAAAAGTGTCACCTACTGTCAATTTGTCTAACAAACCAAGGATGGGCAAGTGAAAAAAAGGTATCGATATTTATTGTATCGACATTTTTAACTCGATCATTATCTAGTGAAAAATTACCGTTACTTTTCGCATAATTATTCACATGTCATAGAAAAAAATATTTAAAAAATGGTACTTATAGTTTTTTAATATTTTCTACATATTCATATTTTTAGTTTTATATATTGTAATCGATTTGTTGAAAAAAAATCCGACAATTGTTAATTATCTGTTAACTTCAGGGTTATATACGTCTCACACTGATGGCTTCATAGTATAAGTTAGTATTTTCGTGCACACAGCCAATTAATAAAAATTGTGACGGGAACCAGAGTTGCGTTAAAAATATATCGAAATTGATACGAATTCGATACTCTAAATTAAAATCGATTTTCGACATAATCGCAATTAAAAAAATCGACGATATTTTTCGATAATTGTATGGAAAAATATCGATGTTTTTACCCATCCCTATAACAAACAAAGCATCGTGTCGGACTCTGCAGCGAACTTTTGCTTTTATTTGATAGTTGTTGAGTTTGTTGTGCTAATAAGTATCATATCATTGCGAACTATTAGCTGATCATAGCGTTGAGTCCCTGTCCAGTCGAGTCTTCAGCTTCCTGCACGATTAAGAACCGTTTTTAAAAACCAATGTGATTGTACTGTTCATGTGTGGATTGTGTAAAACGTTTTTACGACTACGGTCCGTGTACTCTGTGCTCACCATTTCGTTACAAATGTCACGCTGTGTGAACTGTTCTCATTTTATGGTAGGTACATCCTCTACCCTGTAGTCAAGTCAGGGAGGCAACGGATAATTATAATTGTTTCAATTTTACAATCCTGGATTACTCCAGCAACGGTTAGTATCTCTTATTATTTTATTTAGTTATATTTTATTGTATTTTTTACCAATTTTCTCAGAACACATACACTTTTTAGATGTACCTATGTTACATTTTATTACAGATGTCAATAATAATTATATTGATATTAAGTATGGAAAATGTGAATATTAAGAAACGGTGGCTTCAGTCTTTAGTTTGTTCTTAAAAGTTAAGTTTTACAGCTGACACTAAAAACTGTTTATATGTTCAAAATATTATACATGTAAATGCATCATGGTGATTGATAAACCACCAGTCTCATCATCCCTATTCAGCAGGTATATTAAATACTTTTAATAACAAATTATGAAATAGTTCGCGGATGTATCACGTAAGTTATAATTATTTTTAAATACCTCATGAAATATAGAGCATGCTATTTCCATGTTGGTCCTGTGCCCTGTGTGTCCTTGATTCCATATAATGCAATGCTTTAGATCCTCCCTTTATGAATGTTATCATAGCAAGCCTTTAGTATGCATGGGCTTAAGCTTTTATTTTTTAGGTAAACAGACTTGAATGAGTTTGCTTACGTTGTTGGAGTAATGCTTATAGAAGTGTAAGAAGACAGTATGATCAGAATAGACAACAGCAGATTGTTAATGAAGAAGCTGTTGCTCCACAAGAGAATACGGATGTTACTTCATCAAGACATGAGCCGGTTGTTGTATCAGGAACTTGTATGTCTTCAAGGAATTTCTCAATACCTACACCACCACCACAAACTATTCCGCAATTTCATCAAGATCCTAATGTTGTAGACCACTCTAAAATAATGTCACGTCACAGTCACGTATTTATAAAAGAGCTGCTGCATCATCACGGCATTGTATTTTTAGTTAGTGTAGGCATACAGAACGCTTGTTGGTACCATCTGTTATAAAGAAAATTATACTTTTACAGCATAAATTGTATGTACCAGCTAGTGCCCGAATATGCAGTTATCATCTCAATACTACAAGTAACTCAATGGCTGACATGACTGGCTATTATTGCAATTGTTTGGTGGGTAATCGGACAGTAGGATGCTTTGCTTACGCTATGACCATTTTGTGGTATCTAAGTTGGGTTCGGTTTAGGTTTGTTGAGCCGCTGGCTCCGTTTTTAGACGACATATTTTATGAATATGGTAATATAGATCAATAAAACTATTTAATTGCTGTATTCAAGCATTTTTATTTTCTACTTCCTATAGGTACAAACCTACTTTTAGCATGAACTACCTATGACATATTATTTATTGGGGGTCATTAATTGGTTTCTTGAAACTGTGTTGTTTTGTCTTATGTGAATTAAAATCATGTTGTTGTAAAGGACTGATTTTATTGGTAAAAGGTTTGTTACAAAGCTAACCTCAAAACTGAACAGAAAATCAAGAAACAACAAAAACCCCACAAAATAAATGAATAATTTTCATTTCCTTTGAAAATACGACTTCACCCCTCTTTTATCTCCAATTTATAGTATCATACAAAATGTTTTGATGCGCAACCACGGTCAGAAGACAGTCGGTCATTCTCCTTTCATAATAATTAAAAAAATTAATTGATGTTAAGATATTATAGTATACGTATACCTTGCCTAAGTAAGTAAGCTTGTAAGAGTAGGTACCTTTTTATTTTTTCCCACATAGAATCGATTGGGACTGACTTTTCATTACATTAAATTTTAATTTATTGTTTGACTTGTTTTTTTTAACAGTACTTGTGGGACCTCCATCGGACACCTCTATCACACACAGACAGGTTGTGTTTACTTTAACATTGTTTATGTAAGTGCCTGTTTGCAGTCGGCCTGCTCACTTACCTCATGTTAAACTAACCAATACTCACGGTGTATGTCACTGGCTCTCCGTTTTCCCATCAATAATTCTTGTCCTTCTTCCACTTCAATTTTAAACTCCATTAAAGCATCTTCTGAATCAGATTCCGAATGCTGTGCTGGTACATCTTCTACATCTGAAGAGCTGTTTGTTTGATTTTCTAGTTCTAGTCCTGTAAGTAAAGAATACAGCCTGCCAAATACCGTATCATAGAATTAACAAACAATTATAAACAAAGCAAAGGGAGTTGTCACCAGTTTGTGCGATTTAAAGCAATATAGGTAAATGATGTGTTCTCCCAAAATAAAAATTAAATTAAAAGATACTAAACTCGGGCGCCAGGGAGATTCACACAGTACAAAATATAATAAAGGTTGCCGGAAAGAAGTAATCGGAAGAGTCGGACTTAATCTACCGGTGGGAGGCTAAACAAAGAAAATCAAAACAACTATTTTATCTTTTCTCTATTTAATGGCCCGTAGCTTTCATAATTTTTACACCCTTATTCTAAAATATAATATGGTTTAAGTTAACCTAAATTAATGACTATAATAAATTAATACATTAATTAGGATTGTGATATTACTGCATCTTGCACTATATGAGTTAAGATTTAATAGAAATAAAAAATCCTACCAGATGGCTGGCTTTAAAAATAATTAATACGAAACCGTAGAAGAGATGATTGCCGGATTGCCGTAGTGTTCCAAAAAAAATATATAATAATTTCGGATATTTAAAATCCAAAATTGACAGAAAATAAAACTAATCTGGAGAAAAAAAAAACTGGAGAAAGAAAACGCCAACAGGGGGCGTTTTCTTCAAGTAAATAAATTTTGATGCGCATACGCAGCCAATCCTCTAGTATGCATGCGAGCGAAAACCATCAAAATCGAAAATTAAGGTCAATCCTTCTCACAAAATCGTTCTAGGTCCGTTTGAAAATCATTGCCTTTTCATTTAGGCCAAAATATCCGAGATAACTACGGATTAGAGGAAATATTGGCGAGCGATTCAAAATTATCGACCGGCCATTTCTAAATCAAAAGCGTAGAGTAGCTATGTCAAAGTGACAGCTGACAGCTTACATCAAAACTAGATTATTGTCGTTCGGAAATCGACTAAAACCATAAAGCATGTGACGAGGTAAAAAAAACTCGTTACAGAGTATAGGTTTACAGTGCGCAGTACACTACCACTCTTGCATTAGTAAAAACGTTGTGATAATTCCATTGAAAACGACTTTAAACAAAGTGCATTTTTGTAACTTTGTAATGTTATGGTTAAATGTGCTATTGTTGTTTTATCTTGGATCCATAGTTGTGTACGTAAATGTATGTGCACATTGTCTTAGTGTGCGTAAGCTTGTGTCAGTCGCTCCCAAGCTAACGTACACTAAGTGATGATGACAAAACAACTATACTTATTTTATTGTTGTCATGGTATATCAGACAGGTAGTTATGGAACCTTTCACAGTGGGTGGTCTGATACACATATAGGGCCGGTTTCGTTTTATAACTTACCATCACTTTGTTGTTCCTCTTTTGGCTCAATAATATCTTCTAGTCTCTCACAAACAGCTGGCAATTCTTCCTTGATAGCAACACTTTCTGTTTGACATTCACCAACAATACATATGTGCTGTATAGGTGTTTGAATTAGCCCTTTGCTAACCTCTGGGTGGTCTTGATTAAACAAAGGATTTGGCTGTAAAAGATAACTATAGAATTAGATGGGCAATGGGTGACCATGCATTACATGAACAGGTAAATCTGTTGAAGAAAACCTCACCTCGTAATCCACATTCATCATCTGAGCGAACAGCTCTTCAGCTTGCAGACATTTTCTCTGGAATTGGCAGCATTGCTTCAGTTTAGTGCAGCACAAGAAACAAGCGAGTATCGGTCTACTGTCCTCAGTTAAAAACTGCAACAAAACATGTAATGAATGTACACTCAATTTTGTACATATTGTAACATTGTTCAAAGGGAAGTCTGAAAGAGGCACCAGTGACTGAAAAATGTTCGTAAATCTGACAAAATATGGGCATGTGATGCAGAGGAATAAGGAACACGTATAGCAAGGAGTTTTGAGTATGAGGTTGTATGCCTACAAGATACCTCTTCTCGCAAACCAAAGAAATGATGGATGAACTCTGTGACTGATAATAATTATGTCTAGAAAGGGGACGAAATGACTACTGAGATGACCACTAATGAAGATACACCTATCGAAAAAGACATGTTGCGCCGACCCCAAGTAAACTGGGATGAGTGCTGATTCTGTCAAAGCCATCAGTAGGTGGTCAGTACCTACTGCAACCTGCACGCCTCTTGTCAGAGAAAGTGTTCTCTCTTGCACAAGGTAGATTGGCAACTTAAGTACCTATCTATATCGAGTTAACATGGCACCTGGCTCGACACATTTCGAATGACGTTTTCAGGTTTCAATTTTCTTAAATTGAAAAAAAACATTGTAATGAAACCAATATGAACGTGTTAGCATCACTGTTACAGATGAGTTTATATTAATTTCATCGAAATCGAATGGTTCAATTTAAATTAAAATGCCAAAACTTAATTCGAGCCAGGTGCCAAGTTACCGCGTACGGGTTATATATTTTATTAGATCTCCAGGTTTCCACAAACTGTTTTTTTCACTGCTTCCAGTGAACACAATTTTTTTCTAAGACGACTAACCAACTAACCAACCAAAAGATTTAATGATAAGGATAATAAAATTATGTTTATGTCCGTAAATAAGTATCAACTTACCGGGTTGTCAGTCAGCTTCTCATAAAGTTCACGCAAATTCTTGTTGACGACTACATACATGCGAACATTCTCCGCTAAACATATCCTACACATTGGCAGTTTTTCCATGTTTAATCAAAATGTATCAAATAAAATTACAATTAAATGTAAATAAATTACAAAAAAAACTAAAACAAACATCGCATCTGTAATCAAGAACATTCTGTAAAACTTGTCATTGACACTGACACTGACACCAACACTGGGGTGCGTTCACAGAGTACTTTTGGGTGCGTTTAAGTCAAAGTATAAGATTTAAACAACTATTTGTACTCAAATAAAGGACTCGACTAAAACTAAAAATAATCTATAACATAGCCTCGCAAAATTCCTCCGCATCGCAGGCCAATTCAGGCCTTTAAATACCGGTGAAAACTTATAACGTTACCTTGCATTGACAGGAGTTAACGATACTAGGTTTAACGTTATTTGTAGTTTAACGTTAATTTTATCGTTATTTTTAAACGGTTATCTCTGTGAGGTAGTGCAGTGTCAGGTTGTATCAAAAACTACAATCTTAGATTATATACCTACAATAGTATACTGGCTGGTTGTATCTTGATCAAAATATGATTGACGACAGTAAAAAAAAATTGTAAGTAGGTACATAATTATTACCATAATTACATTTATTGAAAAAAGCGCGGGAAACTTCCATCATGGCGGACGCGGATTTTTTGAATTGGAGTTTTTAAATTGTATATTATAGGATCAGTACCAGTAGTTTTAGCATTGTAGGTATATTCTTGTATTTTTAACTTTAGTTTAGTGTATCTTCTCCGGTAGTGGTAAGTTAATTCTATCTTATTAAATAGTTTCTAAGAATGAACGACCCGCCAGACCCGGGGGACATCGTTCCCCCGGCAGGCGTTTTTGTGACAATAATTAATTCCAATGAATCGGGCATGGATACCGATGGCTCATCTTCGGCTCGAAATTTAAAAAGGAGTCGTTTACATGTCTGCAAGCACTGTAATAAACGTTGCCGTTCCCGTAAAAACCATGGTTCCGAAACTTCAGGTTGTAACTGCATGGATTCGAAAGTTGCTGAATCGGTGCCTCAATGCCCTGAAATAATGCCTACACATATTACCCCTATTATTCCTGCTCCTTCTTTGGTTCCTGCCACCCAGATTGGCAGAAATACTTACGAAAATACTGATAGCGCCCCTTTTTTTATCCATGTTTAAAAATCGTTTACTGCTCCAGACGAAGGCACGATATTGCACCCTATCACTTTTGGTAAATTCTTAAAGTTTAATAATTTCAAAAATATTATAAACGGAAGCGTCAAAAACATTGGACGAAATAAAATAGCACTTTCTTTCTCTAATCACGTTGACGCAAATTCTTTTATTGTACATGAGAGCCTTACAAAATCTAATTACAAAGCTTTTATTCCTACTTTTAATGTCACAAGAATGGGTTTAGTTCGTGGTGTTCCTGCGGAATGGTCTCCTGAGGAAGTTATAGATAATATAACGGTTCCAATTGGCTGCGGTCCAATATTAAAAATCAGACGATTAAATTTTAAAACCACTGTTGATGGAACAACCATCTGGAAATCCACATCCCAATCCATAGTCAAAGTCAAAGTCAAAGTCAAAGCATTTATTTTATTTCAATTAGACCATTTACAGGCACTTTTGAATTGTCAAGGTCGGTCGGTCAAAAAGATGAAGCTATTTGCACGTTCCAAGGCGTAGACCTCTATGGAGAAGAACGTGCAAGAAACTCCACGGACACTCTTTTAAAAAAATAATATTTTGTTACAAAATTATGTTTACATCATTCATATTAAAATAATACATATGTGAGAACAATGTAAAAGACGTGCAGGATAAAAGAGTCCGGAGTAAAAAGAAACAGTTCAAAGAAATAATTAAAATAAACCATGGCAGCCAAGGGATGACCAGTCTCAGCTGACGGCGCCCGTTCACGAACATGACGCATACGCTAGCACCATTTGGCTCAACCATTTTTAAGGGAGCCAAATGATCCAACGCACGCGCCACCATCAGACAGACTTTTGAGTGAGCATGACATTCCCAATCGCCAGGGTACATTCAAGTCAAAGACCTACTCAAAATGATCATTATAGTTTAAATTTGAGGTACATAGTACTCACAAATGTGCCGTTAATGCATGAAATTATACAATGCTAAATAAATTGAGTCTATACAATGAAAAATATTGCATTCTTACAATCTTCATCCGGTCCAACAATATTTCCAAATGCTAACAGATTACTTTGTGTGCCCTAGTGGCTGTGGTGCAGGACCAGCACTGAGCCAAGCATTTTTATCTTCAATATACTCCCCTAACTTATAATATGCTTGCCTGCATAGTGTGCGTTTAATGCAAGTTTTAAATTTTGTCTCATTTAGTTCTAATATATGGAGAGGTATTTTATTATAACATTTTAAACAGTACCCCATAAAAGATGAGGATACTTTAGCCAGTCTGAAACCTGGTTGATACTTTCACATAGTTGTTACTTTCGATGGACAGGTTTTACCTAAAAGAATATTCATGTGTTATAATGCGTTACCTGTGGATCTATATATATTCCCTACCATACAATGTTTCAATTGCTGCCGGTTTGGTCACACCAAAATTCAGTGCAGGTCCAAACCTCGCTGTTATAAATGCGGCCAAGGCCACTCTGGGGACAGTTGTGAAAAAGATCAAGATACAGCATCTTGCTGTCTTTGTTCTGGATATCACTTTGCAATAAATAAATCTTGCCCATAATTCTCTGCGCAAAAATCTATTAAAAAACATATGGCACGAAGTTCAGTTTCCTATGCTGAAGCGGCTAAAGTACATCCCCCAGTGACTAAACATATGCTTATACTCTTTTATCCTCTCCTTCCCAAAAATTTGCAGATTGCATCCCCTAATCCTTCAACTAGTTATAAGAAAACTGTCTTCCTGAAACCACGTTCACCTCCAAAACAAGTGCATGGATATAATAAAGAAGCCCACAATGCTTTTGCACGATGGGTCGTACAAGTGTGCTGGATTGGAGGGTTGAAAGGCGACAAGATACTGTCACTGTGAAGAAGGTGCTACCACGTTGGAAGTACTGTGGGTACAAGCATAACATACCAAAGAACTCTTTTGACTAAAACTACGCTGTCGTATATCACATTTGAAAGGTTTCTTACCAGTGTGGGTACAAACATGACAAACTAAATTACTCTTTTGACTAAAACTACGCTGACACTTATCACATTTGAAAAGTTTTTGTATTTTTCAGTTTCCTTCTTCATATTTGGAAACAAAGTGCTTAGTAGATTTAAATAGGTACATGCATCAACATAAAATTATAATAGTTATAAGTTAGATTATCAGTACAATTTTATAATACAAACAAACAATCAAATATTTTAGACTAAGTAAAATTTCTCCAGTATGTGTAAAAGTATGTCTCACTAAATCACTCTTTTTAGTAAAACTACGCAAACACATATCACATTCGAAAGGTTTCTCACCAGAATGCGTACGACTATGACTTACTAAATTATTTTTAAGACTGAAACTACGCTGACACAACACATTTGAAAAGTTTCTCACCAGTATGTGTACAAGTATGTCTCACTAAATTACTCGTTGTAGTAAAACTACGCAAACACATATTACATTCAAAAGGTTTCTCACCGGTGTGGGTACGAGCATGACGTACTAAAGAACACTTTTGACTAAAACTACGCTGACATAAATCACATTTGTAACGTTTCTCACCAGTGTGGGTACGAGTATGACATATTAAAGAACTCTTTTGTCTAAAACTACGCAAACATATATCACATTCGAAAGGTTTCTCACCAGAATGCGTACGAATATGACTTACTAAATAACTTTTAAGACTGAAACTACGCTGACACATATTACATTTGAAACGTTTCTCACCAGTATGTGTAAAATAATGTCTCACCAAATCACTCTTTGTTGTAAACCTACGCAAACATATATCACATTCGAAAGGTTTCTCACCAGCGTGGGTACGAATATGATTTAATAAATGATTTTTTTGACTAAAACTACGCTGGCATATATCACATTTGAAAGGTTTCTCAGCAGTATGTGTAAAAGAATGTCTCACTAAATCACTCTTTTTATTAAAACTACGCAAACATATATCACATTTGAAAGGTTCCTCGTCAGTATGTGTAAAAATATGTCTCACTAAATTACTCGTTCTAGTAAAACTACGCAAACATATATCACATTCGAAAGGTTTCTCACCAGTGTGGGTACGAGCATGATATACTAAAGAACTCTTTTGACTAAAACTACGCTGACATATATCACATTTGAAACGCTTCTCACCAGTGTGTGTAAAAGTATGTTTCACTAAAATACTCTTTTGACTAAAACTACGCTGACATACATCACATTCGAAAGGTTTCTCACCAGTGTGGGTACGAGCATGATATACTAAAGAACTCTTATGACTAAAACGACGCTGACATATATCACATTTGAAAAGTTTCTCACCATGTGTTAAAGTATGTTTCACTAAATTACTCTTTAGACTATAACTACGCTGACATATATCACATTTGAAAGGTTTTTCTCCAGTGTGGGTACGAGTGTGTCCATTTAAGTTACTCTTTTTAGAAAAGCTACGCTGACAAATATCACATTTGAATCGTTTAACTGTGACAAATGATCTTCGATATCTATTTATATCATCACTGTCAACACCTTTTTTCGATATGTTACATTTAATATCATCTTTGTCACTATTATTACGGCTACTTGTACCTGAAGCAGTATTATTTACTCTGCTATTAACTTCATGTTGTGTTTTAGTGAAGGGCTCTTTAAATTTAAGAACTCGTTTGGACATTTGATTTTGAGTTTTCTTCATTATTTTTGGAACACATGATAATTTTCGAGTATTTTCAGTGTTCGTTTGCTCGGCTGAGATTGTATCCTTTGATTGTGGTCTTCGCGTGTCCAGTTTTGGCTTCTTCGCGACGGGCGTCCCTGAATATAAATAAATAAGTTAGAATTAATATTTAAAAAATAAATCGAATTAGTTGAAAAGCGAACTAAAAGCGCAGTACAAATAAATAAACAGAACAATTAGAGAAAACTAGGAAACCTACAGAAGATCAGTAATCGAAATAAATATGCATTAAAGGAACTATCGACCCATACGAACTGGACACAATAGCTGAATTACGAAAGAGACGAAACAAGAGATAGAGACAACACAATCAAACACGCATCAGCCTTCTATTCAGATCTACATGACA
Source organism: Melanchra persicariae (assembly GCA_947386135.1). Lineage (NCBI taxonomy): Eukaryota > Metazoa > Arthropoda > Insecta > Lepidoptera > Noctuidae > Melanchra > Melanchra persicariae. The sequence goes on from OX376672.1 coordinate 2,902,402, forward strand.
CCGTACAGGAACAAAACAACACTGAAGCTGAGGTAGCAGAGTAACAACCAGACAAAAAAAAGCTCTGGTCCAGATTAAATCACAAACGATGCATTAAGATTATGAGCACCCTTATTAGTAGAGTACCTAGCCAAACTTTTCGACCTAGTATTGAAAACAGAACAAGTACAAACACAATGGTGCCAATTGAACATCGTTTTACTCTATAAAAAGGCAACTCAAGAAAACCCTCTGGACATCAGCAATTACATGCCAGTTTACTGGCATTAATTTATAAACTTTTTTCGTCAATAGTACTGAGTAGATTAGCACCTGAAATCTATGGAAACCTCATTACCAGTGATCGGAATAGGTACTTATACCTAACTTTCAAAGAACAAATAAAAATCAACTGCTGTTCGTTAGTCTCGCTAAAACTCGAGAACGGCTGAACGGATTTATCTTATCTTGGTCTTGAAATGTTCGTGGAGGTCTAGAGAAGGTTTAGAAGGTGTAGGTGTAGGTGTAGGGTAGGGTAGGTAGGTAGCCAGTTGACGGGAGCGAAGCCGCGGGGACAGCTAGTATTAAATAAAAAAATCAATAGTTGTCTAAGTTAATACAATTTTGCAAGCCATGAGACAACGTATAAGGAATCACCCCCAATCCAGAGTAAGCATGCCGCTAAACCGCACTCCGCCAGCTTCGCCCGTCCCGTTAGCGCCCACAGAAACTACTCGTAACGAAATAATGTTTGCGTCGACAAAGAACAAAGTGCGTCATCGCTACTGCACTGCGAGTCAGAATCCGATCTTCATACCCAGGCGGCAAACGTTTTCAAGACTTTCAAGCAAGTATAGACCTAATGTCAAATAAATATGACGAGTTTCTGTCGAACATAGCTTATCTTGAGAAAAAAAGACAGTCACACAAGTTGATTATTAAAGAACTGGACGACAAACTGGAAACATTAGAACGCATAGCTCGTGGGGTCGGGATAGAAATTAGAAACATACCTAAACAAAATGGTGAAGCTAAGGATACTCTTGTTGGTGAGATTTCTAAATTAGGAGATTTATTAAATGTAGATATTACCAGTCATATAAAAGATATTTACAGGCTAAAATCAAAAGATTCTTCAGACCTTGTGCTTTGAAAAGAAAAGTTCCTCAGATCTGTCAGAACTTTTAACAAAAGTAAACAAAAAGGATTAAAGCAACGCAAGTTAACGCAGTTTCAGCCCTGAGCCAGAAGTGGCGATGAGCCGGACATGTAGCAAGCAAGATACAAGGACAAGCGTTGGACTCTTCTATAAACTAAATGGCAAGGCCCGCTAGGCAAAAGGAGCTAGGAAGACAAAACAAAAGATCTTGATGAGATGAGATTTTTAACTATTTTTTTTTTAATAAGAGGTCAAATCCGTTGTAACTTCATTCCCAGTGTCATAAAGTACTAAATTGAACATTGACGTAGACACCACACTCTCACACACTGTCGATCTAGGACAGTAATTCCCTACATGAACCCCATGGGCCTGCACACATCAGACATGCCACAAACCCCAATTCTTGGTGGTGCAGTGTCTTAAGGTAACGCTGTATATAACGTCAGGTGGACCGTCGTGCTTACCTATTGATTCTTGTTCATCTTCCACTTTGGTTTTAATCTCCATTAAAGGTACATCTTCTGAATCTGACTCAGCATGGACTGGTGGTTTATCTTCTACATCTGAATAGCTGTTGTCTACATTATCAAGGTGTAATTCTGTAAGTAAACAAAGCATTACGTACTTGTTTATCTATAATATCATTACCTACGGAGGTCTTGGTCAGCTTGAGTCTTTCTTCATTTCGTTACACTTAAGTAATACAGAATCATAGGTCTAAGAAAAGGCTACAAAAAGTAAGCGATAACAAGTGTTCATTTTTTAAAGGATCACCATAACAACCATGTTCCTACTGCCGGGACACGGACACAGGCCACCTCTCCGTGACCGTAGGTGCGTTTTTAGGTTCGCAGAATGGGTGCTTGGGAGTAAGCGAGCTCGTTAGGGTCGCAACGTGTTTAGTGAATCTTAATTAGTTTGAATACGAGTTTTTATCGTTATTCGATTGTTAGTTTTTTAACAATCGTTCATCAAAAAGCAACCTACTCGGGAGTAGTGAAATATGGAGAAAAAAAAATAAGTTTGCATGCTTTTTGGACCTCTGTTGTGAAGACAAGGTTGGTGTATTGAGGCACATTATCACTGGAAATTGAACTCGAGTTCATCATTATGAACTAGAGCCGACATGACCCGATACAGTGTCATAAAAACCACCCTAAAAGTTTAAGGTGTCACAAAAGGTCATGGCAACGGAGTTTTGGGATTCAGAAGGAAATCTGTTGATCGATTACAAAGATGAAGGTATTTCTATAATCGGCGAATACTAAAATACGCATCGATATTGGAAACTAAAAAGACTTTGGGCACGCCACTAATGTGGCGATAAGTCCCCTCATTGAGGAGTGGTTAGAGCGGACCCACGGCGTCTTCACCTTCTGCGAGCTACCGGTTTCGGATTTGGCAGGTCGCACGCCCGAGTGTCACAGTGTGGATCGCCCGGAGGACAGTTGAGCATACATTGGAGGTTGGCCCTGCTTGGGCGAAGCACTGCCTTGCCCTCGTCGAGGTTATCGGCGGCGGCGGCGGCGGTGCCCTTTGCGTTCCAGGGCCGCGATGACTCTTTCGAACAAATTCCGCAACCCTGGCAGGCACTAGCCCTAGCGGGCCCCCTTTATTATTCTGACATCACTTGGAGTGATTCTCATCGATCCGGGCGAGCCACCCATCGCTCGCCGTCCGCAGGCCCTGCGGCTCTCGACGCCCGGGGCGTCTTCTTCTGTTGCGGCGGCTGGGGCGTTAGGTTTGCCTCTCCCTCACGCGAGCTGCCTCCTCCTTCGCTTGCATTACTGCTTCGCTGAAGGCGGTGACAGCTTTTCTTTGGGCGAGCCACCCATCGCTCGCCGTCCGCAGGCCCTGCGACTCCCGACGCCCGGGGCGTCTTCTTCTGTTGCGGCGGCTGGGGCGTTAGGTTTGCCTCTCCCTCACGCGAGCTGCCTCCTCTTTCGCTTGTATTACTGCTGCGCTGAAGGCGGTGACAGCTTTTCTTTGCTCCTTCGCTCCGGACCATGGATTGAACCAGGGCTGGTCGCGAGAGGGCGTAGGAAGCAGTCAGCTTCTTCTACGAAGCTGTAATATAAGCAAAGGAGGAGGCGGGACGCATGAGGGGAGGCAACCCTTCGCCGCCCGGCCCGCTTGCCCAGCCACCGCAACAGATGAGAGATGAAAGAAGATCAAAGAGATGTCAGCATAGTGGACGGGGCCTGCCAGGGTTGCGGAATTGTTCGAGCCTGGTCCATATCGGACGGCGAGCCACCCATCGCTCTATGGGCGTCTTTTTCTGTTGCGGTGGCTGGGCAAATGATTTGTCTACGTGACTGAGCTCACCTGCATCCGTCAACTAAGTTATTTCCAAGTAAGTTTGTATAAAAGAAAATCAAACCTATCCGAGGTGGGGTGACCTTTCAAGTTCGTCTTGGTACGGTATTGTCTTTACCAAGCAGTCATGTAAGCACATTCCTAATACAAAATTTGCGGCATAAATGAAGCACCCCATACCTGAAAGTGGGCAATTTGTGGAGTGACACCACATTATCCGCAGCGGGTGTCATCCAAGCTAGCTACGCCACTGTTAGTAGGTAACGTTTATATTATATTTTTTTCACTAATTGCCACCATATATTCTCGGTATAAAAAGTATAATGTGTTATTCGAGACTATAATCTACCTCTGTGCTATTTCATCGAGATCTGTCCAGCCATTCTGACATAGTTTAGAAGTATACATTATTAGGGTAATGTTCATGGTCACTCCAAACGAAAATGGGCTGGATGGATGGGTTTCAAGACACTACTTTCTTAAAACTTACCGTCTGATTGATGTTCCTCCTCTTGGTCAATAATATCATCAAGTCTTTCACTAATATCTGGTAATTCTTTTTTGATAGCATCACTTTCTGTTTGTCCACCATCAACTATACTTATGTGCACTATTTGACTATTACTTAACCCATTGAAAAACTCTAGGTGTCCTGGGTTTATTAAAGGATCTGGCTGTAAAAGGATGAATGTAGTGTTAGGTAAAATATGCTGATGATCAAAGCCTCGTTAAAGACCACCTCACCTCATAATCCTCATTCATCATCTGAGAGAACAACTCTTCTGCTTCCAGACATTTTCTCAGAAATCGCGCACATTGCTTTAGTTTAGTGCAGCAGAAGAAACAAGCGAGCATCGGTCTACTGTCCTTAGTTACAAACTGCAAGAAAAAATTCCTTCTAGACAGTTCTTACAAATATTTGCAACTAGCTTGTGCCAGTGGCTTCACACCTATGTAAGTGTCTAAATCCATTGGACTTTATTTGGCCGTTGAGAAGTGATTCATTTGGAAACATACAGATTTTAACATTAATATTATTGTGAGGATGCTGTCCAAGCGAGCAGCTGACGTCAGTATTGCTTCTGTTTGCCTCTTTGTCTACAGAGAAGGGATGGGTTTTGATCACCACTCTCGTTCAAAGCACATTACAATAGTAACATTTTGCACATTCCCTAAAACACTTCAAAGTCGTTTATTTCAATTAGGCCATTAAACGGCACTTTGTAACATTTTCATTTGCATTTAAAAAACAAAGTGGCTGTACTGTATGTTCGCAAAGGTTGATTCTTATGGAGAAAAATGTACAATTAACTCCATAGTTAATCTTTTCAAATAAAAGTTTTAAAATATTTAGAATACAAAAATGAACTTTAATATATGTGAGGTTGATGCACCTAGAGTATTCTACTAATATTATAAAGGTGAAAGTTTGTATGTTTGTATGTTTGTGTAACAATCAGGCAAAAAAGGCTAAAGGGATTTGGATGAAATTTGGCATACATGTAGTTCATATCCTAGAATAAAAAATAGGATACTTTTTATCCTGGTAAGTGGCATGGATTAATGGAGACTGAGGAGGAAGTGGAAACTCAGAGCCGCTGCTGCCTTAGTACTTCAGATTCACAAGTATCAGGAGACCAGAAACATCAAGTACCAGGAGACCAGAAACATGTCAGAGTATTTTTGGGCTGGTATAATTGTGTAGGTAGGGGTAGGTGTAGGGAAGGTGTAGGGTAGGTGTAGGGTAGGTGTAGGGTAGGTGTAGGGTAGGTGTAAGGTAGGTGTAGGGTAGGTGTAGGGTAGGTGTAGGGTGGGTGTAAGGTAGGTGTAGGGTAGGTGTAAGGTAGGTGTAGGGTAGGTGAAGGGTAGGTGTAGGGTAGGTGTTTCCTGAGTAAAAAAATTACAATCAGGAAACCTTGCTATTTCCGATATTCACGCGGGCGAAGCCGCAGCTGGTAAAAGCTAGTACTACATAAAAGAACAAAGTATTACCAGCAGAGGTAAACTTTTTCATTTTCTGAATAAGTACATGGTTTACAAATATTGGAACCATTAATAAAACAGTTTGTGAGTTAACAGAAAAATAAAAACTCAAAAGAAGAAAGAGTACATCTTTAAAGTTAATACATTAAATTGAACAGTTTGATGTTGTCTACACTACACCCTTGATTGTTCTATGGAGCAGGACCAGCATGTTTCCAAGCATTCTTATCTTGATTGTAATCCTCCAACATGTAATATGCTTGTTTACAGTGTGCTTTTTACATATGTTTTGTATTTTATTTCATTTAATTCTAATATGTAACCAGATGAAGGCCAAAGAAAAGATGGATGGATTGTGTGAGGAGCGATATAAAAGGAAAGGGAGTTAGTGATAGTGTGATGGCTGATAGGACAGAATGGAGGAAAAAAACGTGTTGGACCGACCCCAAGTAACATGGGATAAGGGCAGGAAGATGATGATGATCATGTAACCCGATATTTTATTGTAATATTTAACATAGTACCCCATGAAATGTAACAAGATTTAATCATTATTATAATATCAACTTACTGGAACACCAGTCAGCTTCTCATATAGTTCATGCAAGTTCTTGTTGACCACCACATACATGCGAACATCCTCCACTAAACATATCCTACACATAGGCAGCTTTTCCATTTTTTACTTTGAGTAGAGCCTGCACTCTACCTCTATCTTTCAAGCGATGGCTGAAGTCTAAGATGTAACTAGCGAGCCCAGATGTCTGTGTACAGTTGCTATGAAGGCTGACGGGAACACAGAACACTTATACTAGGGAGATACAGGTGTTAGAACACAGAGTCCCAGAGGCACCGAGTACGACTAGTCGGGATACCGCTTCGAGTATACTGATCACAGACCAGTACTGATGGTTGGCTTCAGTAAGTCGCTTACTCAAAGTTATTTACTACAGCTAACAATAATAGATACTATTGAAAAACACTGATGTGTACAAATAACCCGATAATCGATAGGTACCTATGTTATTTTCCTCCATGCATCTGACATGACTAGAGATGGGTAGCTATTCTAATAACTAGCCAAATAGCGGCTATTCAAAAAATAGCCACGGCTATGTTATCCGTCAACACGATAACTGGCTAATGGCTACTTACTGGCTAGCTAGAATAACCGATTACTTAACGGCACAGCGGTGGGCGGGTAGCCGCGTATAATAGCGATGGTCGTTGAATGAACGAACTAGTTAATTCGACCGTCGACGTACTGTGAACGAATCGACGGTTCACCGATAAACGATGGACTAGTCGAATCCGTAGACGCCTCAGACGGTTAAACTGAAACTCGCAACACGCTTGCGCGACGCGACGCGACGGCGAGACGGGCGAGACGAGAACGAGAACGTAGACTGGTACATACAAATTCAATCGTCCGTTGAAATTTGTTGAAAGTTGCAAACTCTAAATCTATTGTCAGGGAGTTGATATTTGTTTGTTGTACGGGTCGAATGAAATTATTGTTGTGCTATGTGAAGAAAAGGATGCCTATTGATGGATGTTTGGTAGTTTCGCGAGTGCGAAAGAGAAAGGCGATGGACTGGTCGAACTATGCGAGACAAACCAGTTTTTACTTGTTTGTTATTACTTACGTAGTTCATCTTGTTTTGATTTTAAAATTCATTGCGTGCGTGACTAATCGCGCTCCGTGCTGAAGGTTCCTTCCGTTCTACCGTTTTCGAATGTTTGCGAATTCAACGATTAACTGGTTTTGTATATATTTAATTAATGTATATAAAATCAGTTGATCTTCTAAGTACGCCAGAATAGTGAATAAAACTTTATTAGTGATTAACTCTATTCAGTATTCAGCCAGTCCTAAGCCTGGAAAAGTATGAAGGGAAGTTCAAATTAATAGGTACATAAAGCACGCGGGAGACTAGTCTAAAGTCAACCGCCTACGTCGCCGTCGACGCCGTAGATTTCGTCGTAAAGTTTACCAAGTTAACGCGTAAACTAGTCGACGAATTCAACTAGTTGATCGACTAGTCGATGAACGAAATTGGACGGTCTAGTTTCGTTGACGCCAAATACGTCGACGACCCATCCCTAGCGTATAACTAACGTTTTGTAGCCGTCCCGATAGCCTTCTAGCCAGACTAGCCGATAGCTGTGTGCGCGCTCATTGTGAGTATACTGCTGAGTAGTCCGGGACGCGAGTGAGAACTTCATTTGCATCACACATCTCTTTCTTACAATCATCACAATATAGATTAGAGAAAGAGACGGAACTATACTTAGTAATTTCGTTTAGTACTTATAGGAATTTACGAAATACGATAGTTGTAAAGGTAAACAAACATAAGAAATAAATATTTGATAATTATTTTAAGTATATCCTAATGTGTGTTTTTTTACCTTTTTATTTTAATGACTGAAGTGGACGCTATTGTAGATTTTCGATGTTTTTTTATTTAATAATACGTACGACCTAACGAGGGGAAGTCATTTCTTTTCAAAAAAGTATAAAATAAAATAAAAAGCAAATGAAAAATGAAATCATGACATTACAAACTTAACTTTTAATAACATCTAGACTTGTGGCCGGGGCGAGGATCGAACTCGAATCGCAATACCTAGCTACGCCGCTAGCGAGCGCTAGTCGTTGACTTGTTATTGTTCAATAGCCAAGTAGCCAAAATAGCTGGTTATCTAGCTGGCTATTCCACCACAAATAGCCGGCTAGCTAGCTAGGGTAACTAGCCGAAATTTCAATAACTTACTATTGAAATTTCGGCTAGTTACCCATCTCTAGACATGACACACACTAGAGTGTGACGAATATATTACTATTAGTTAAGAGATTAGTAATATTCTATAGATTTACATATTAGTAATCTGACGAACTGTCGTATGCAAAAAAATATTAAATACTAGCTGTTTCCCGCGGCTTCGCTCCCGTCAACTGGCTACCTACCCTACACATACATGCATGCAAATAATTCTATTTTATTGAGGTATTTCTTTCCGACTTGCTAGACAAAAGTTGTGGTAGCTCAGTTAATATACATGTTATAAAAATAATTTATAGCCTATAGCACTCAGGAATAATGTAGCTTTCTACCAGTGAAAAAATTTTTAGAATTGGATCATTAGTATCATCAGTCAGAAAACATAGTGTTACTAATAACTTTACTAATATTGATACTAGTACTATACAGGGTTACTGGTAATTCGACGTATATCCGTCAGGGGCTGATAAGGGGGCCAAAATGCAACAAATTGAACCCCCCATATGTATGGCCGAAATTCAATAGTTTTCGAGATATGTGAATTTTAAGGGTTTTTCGAAATTTACCCAAAATTTGACATTGAATTCCAAATAAAAAAACCTACATACCCATTCAAGGGTACCATTAAAAATGATGTTGTAGCGTAGCTGGCACTTCAATTAAGCTATGGACATCATTAAAACTACTTAATTTAACAAAATAATTAAAATAATGAGCGATATAAGAATAATATCTTACCAATATTTTCATTTTACGCTTCAAAAATGTTGTCTCGTCAAAAAAAATTAAATGACATTAATCGTACAAATAACTAAAACAACTTGCCTATTCTGTAAGCTTTCCAAAAAGGTATAAAAGTCAATTTTAAATTACATAATTCGTGGCATGGCATGTGTTTGAACCGGCGCGGGGAGAGAAATCATCTGTGTTCTTAGTTTATCATCCTCGTTAAAACAACCGATTTTACTGGCGAAATTCTTCGTGATAGGGCGTGTGTGCGGGCGGGGGAGTACACGGCGTCTGCTGCGCTCGCGTCGCCTTCCTTAGTACAGTTCGCGTCAAATAACTATGCCCTTGATCTTGATCTTTGCAAATGGCTAACTTCATGTAGGTACATATGTAGGTTTTTTTATTTGGAATTAAATGTTAAATTTTGGGTAAATTTCGAAAAACCCTTAAAATTCATATATTTCGAAAACTATTGAATTTCGGCCATACGTATGGGGGGTTCAATTTGTTACATTTTGGCCCCCTTATCAGCCCCTGACGGATATACGTCGAATTACCAGTAACCCTGTTTAATAATATTACGAGTCTTACTATTATCACGGTTGAATCATAATTAAAAATTTAATATTCTTACAGTTCGTTGTAACAGAAAACAAATCGTAAGTTTACTTGCCTTCTGATATCTGAGAATATAATAGTCTATCAATCATACTGGAACGTTTTTTAAAACTAAAATCATACCTACGTACAGAAATCATTGATATAGGTATGTCAAATCTGCTATAACATTGTGTGTAAAAAGTGGATGTACTCTGCCGCAGAGATGCTACCATTAAGCCGAATTTACATTACGAAACAAGTTTCATGCATGGTGAAATTAATTTCATAACACTACTTTCAGTAACTGTGAAACTAGTTTCATTAAAATAATAGTGTCGTGGAACCCACAGTCTGTCTGTGTCCATGGCCCTGCCAACATCAAAGCTTTATTTAGCGTTACAAAATGTTGTCATACAAATGTTATTGTATAAAATTAAGAAAAGGTTGTCTCGAAAGAAAAGATGTTGGCGGATTCGAGGCTGGCTAGCAAGAAAGCAAGCACGACTAAAAAACACACGTCCTATCAACGCAGGCCGCTTTCGTGACACTAGTTTCACGTCGCGTTTATACGATGACATTAGTTGCATGACACTAGTTTTATCCAAAAATCGCGCGCATAACGAAACTGTTTCAGTGTCGTTAAATCGATGCATGCATTGTAAAACTTGACGTTTACACGTGAAATTGTTGATGAAATTAATGTCACGAAACTACTTTCATGCCACTAGTTTCGTAATGTAAATCCGGCTTTAGGTATAACGGCCGATACAGCTTTTAAATTTTTGATAAAATCATTGGACAGCCAAGACACGATATCTGCCAAGCAACTGGCAAATTCATTGAAAAGGAGAATTAAAGAGAGACGGTTATATACTGTTGTCGGGGCCTTACAATACTTACACAATTTTGAATTTGGACTGAGGAAGACGAAGATACGTTTAAAAAACCTACATATGAAGAAATTTAAAATGTGTTCTATCAAGCTGCATCCATGAATGTTGACTATTGTACAACCACGTTGACGAATATGAATGAACTCTTTTGAAACACTGTGTGCATCTGGTTCCGATCCATCGCCGCTCTGTTTTAAAGAAAATTCTCTTGTGTGTGTAGTGATCATCATCACCAGTCAACGAGTGTGATCAACGCAGCTGATTTGCCTTCAATGATTCAAGTTGAAGTGGCCTTATTTGAAAAAGGTGGAGATCGTGGAGAAATCCTAAAAAAATCTCTGAACGGTTTGCTTTCCATACCGCCGACCAGTGTTAGTTGAGCCTGTAAGAGCTTTTTCTACTGCTCGCATGTTCTGCAATAAAATAAGATCGCGCCTAAACGATGAATCATTTTGAGTTGATTTTATTGTCATGCTGTGAATTGAGCAAATAAATGCCTATTTTATATACCTAATTTATGCTTTTTTAGTTCAGTTTTATCTAATCAACTCAAAACACGCTAAAGTTCGATTTTAATCGGACGGGAATGAAGAAATCCGGATTTCAAAAAAATCCGGATTTTGCAATCCCTAGGATGGAGTTTGGTGTGGACACTGCGGTCATGCATATTAAGCGTGGAGAGATTATGGAATCAGTGGGATGTCAACTCTCGGATTCCATAAACCTGAGATCCCTCTTTCCAACTGAAGCTTACAAGTATTTGGGTATGTTGGAAGCGTTAGGTATCAATGTTACTGACATGTAGCATTCGTTGAAGGAGCGCTTCTTTGGCCGCCTGAAGAAGGTTTTCAACAGTCTTCTATCGGGCGGAAACAAGTGTAATAAAACTCCTCACTCCAATAAATAATAGATACACTTCTGGACACATCTATTGGCCCACCTTGTATTTTCAGTTTCGTTTGCTCCTAGCTAAAATTTTATATTAGGTCGAGCAAAAAGTTTTTATGCAGTTTTGAACCTGGCACATTCACAATTTCATTCAATTGTCTTTTTTTGAATTTCGAACACAGAATTTAAAGAAACAAAAGACAATTTGGAGCCTGTTTGTTGATATCAAACAATCGAATACTAAGAAAACTTGGTTTTATTGGTTTACTTGGATTTAATTTTTGAAAAAGTGATTGATATCTTTGGTTTTGCAACAAACATTACTTATTCTTAACATTAAGGTGAGGTTCTATCAATAATCTATGGATACTTCACCTGAAGTCGCCGCCCAAGCTGTGGCACTTATTCAGGCCGGACACAGCCAGAGAAACGTGAGTGCTCAACTTAATTTAAGTCGATCTGCGGTCCGAAATGTTTATCGGAGGTACCTAGAGACTGGCGGCTTTGTTCGTCGCCAAGGAAGGCCACGATCTCGGGTCACAACTGAAAGGCAGGATTGATTCATCGTGACGACCAGCTTAAGAAATCGTCACCTTACCTCCATTGAGATACAAAACCAACTTCGCGACTTCCACGGAGTATCTTTGAGCGCTCGAACTGTTCGGAGAAGGTTAAAAGAACGCGATATGGTACCACACAAGCCAGCTAATGGGCCCAAACTAACGCGAGCCCACCGAACAGCGCGCCTTCATTTCGCACGCAGTCATTTAAATTGGACACAGCAAGATTGGAGCCGTGTACTCTTTTCTGATGAGTCTAAAATTGTGTTACATGGCAATGATGGAAGGAAGAAGGTCTACCGACGTAAGGGAGAGCGTTTCGCACAATGCTGCTTTGAAGAGAGGGTTGCTTATGGCGGTGGCTCATGGACTGTCTGGGGCGGTATATCCGCGAGCGGCAAAACTCAACTTGAGGTTGTTACAGGACCACGGCTGCCAACATTAAATGCTGAAAGGTACATTCGTCAGTGCTTAGAACCTCACGTGATACCATACGCGGACTATGTGGGCCCAAATTTCCTTTTTATGCATGATAATGCAAGAGCCCATGCGGCCGGCATCGTCAGGGAATATCTTCGGGATGTGAACATCACAGTTATGGACTGGCCAGCCAGAAGCCCAGACATGAACCCCATTGAGCACATGTGGGACGAGCTAAAAGGACGTGTTAGGGCTCGTCAGCCAGTTGCCCAGACGATGCAGGAGTTGAAAACTGCCATAGAAGAGGAATGGGAGATGATCCCTCAAAATTTCATAGAGCGGTTGATAAACTCTATGCCTAATCGTATGAGAGCTGTGGTAGATGCCCATGGAGGCAACTCGCGTTATTAAATTAAACCTTTATTTGATAAAACATGTTTTTTATTCAAAAATCAATTGCCTTTAACAAGGCGCATATCCGACTTGTTAGGCGTAGCTCCATGTCGTATGGTATTCTGAATTCAAATTTAAAACAATACGATCGAAAAAGATGGTAAAATGTATCAGGTTTAAAACTGCATCAACAGTTTTTGTTCAATCTAGCAATCATATTTCGGTAGGGGCCATCAAAACCTAAACTCTAAGGTGGGCCAATAGATGTGTCCAGAAGTGTATTTATTTCTTTACCACAAACGTAATAGTTCAGATAACTAATTAACTGTTAATCTAAATCTGAATTACTGCTAACCAACTTATTAGGTTTATTAAATGCAACGACTATCAATATCCACTCGACGAGCGCTTAACAAAATCGACATCTTTTCTTAAAAAAACAATTCCGCTTTCCCGCCTTTTTCTTTTTTTTTTCCCCGCGCTGCCGCGCTTATCCAAACCAAAAACAGTCACAAATTCAATCGTTTCAGTGTTGCAAGAACAATTACTCGATAACAATGAATAATCGAGAACAAAATAGCCTATATAGAAACATTGGTCACTATAAATTGTAATAAATAGTTTAATTACACATCAAAACCTAACACTCGTCCATCCTGACAGTGTGTATGTCCTCATACATGGTATCAAGTTAAGACTATAAACCTAACACTCGTCCATCCTGACAGTGTGTATGTCCTCATACATGGTATCAAGTTAAGACTGTAAACCTAACACTCGGTTTACATATAAATTAAATGCACAAAACAGGGGGTTCTTATCTAAGATGCTAACTAAATAACACAACTTAAAAAAAAATATATCTCCAACTTTTGGAGTCTAAAAATCTCCATTTTATTGGAGTAATTCAACTCAACTCAACATTCTAAGTTTTAGAGTTTTCCAACTTTTGGAATTCCCCAAACTTCTCCAACTTTTGGAGTTCTCCAACTTTTGGAGTTCCCCAAACTTCTCCAACTTTTGGAGTTCCACATACGTCTCCAACTTTTGGAGTTCCTCCATACGTCTCCAACTTTTGGAGTTCTCCAACTTTTGGAGTTCCCTAAGCTCCTTCAACTTCGAGTTCCCCAAACTTCTCCAACTTTTGGAGTTCCCCAAACTTCGCCAACTTTTGGAGTTCCACATACGTCTCCAACTTTTGGAGTTCCCCATACGTCTCCAACTTTTCGAGTTCTCCAACTTTTGGAGTTCCTTAAGCTCCTTCAACTTATGGAGTTTTCCCCAAACGTCTCCAACTTTTGGAGTTCCCTAAGCTTGTCCAGCATAATATGGAGTTTCTCCACATAACTCAATACAAATTAAATTCTCTAGTTCTCTTCTAAATTATTTTCACTATTTAAGTTTTAATACAATCACAGAAATCATGCATATTATACAAAATAATTCATAGTTAAAATCTCCTTTTTTTACGTTACAATATAATATAGAACTCGTAGCGTAGGTATGTCAAATAATATGCGACATCATCTTACCAAAGCAATGTAAATTAAAATAAACTATAATAATATTGTTATACTTAATTAGTAATTCTAATTTTCTTCACAATTATCAGTTTCATCATCATCAGTACATTCAGTACTACTTTCATTAAGTTCTAAAGCAGCTACATGAACCCATGGTAACATTCTATTAGCCGCTACTACCGTCTTACGTTTGTTTTTCGTGCTACTTAATCCGGGAATCGCAGCTAACTCATATAGATCATTTCCCAGCAACGCAACTACGCGATACGGTCCTACATAAGCCGGGAGGAGTTTTTTGCTTTTACCGTCATTACCAAACGAAGTTTTTGTAATTTTTACTAATTCTCCTACTGCGTACATACGAGCTGGACGTCTGTTCTTATCAAAGCGAAGCTTTTGTTTAGTTTGTTCTTCGTCAATCTTATCTTTTACCTGTTCGCGAATAGTTACAAGATCAGTCGCGTCCCTAATAGATTGACGTATTTCATTCAAACGTGGGTCTATTTCACTACTCATATGAGTACCGAACATTACTTCTGCTGGAGTTCTACCCGTCGTCTTCTGTACGGTATTATTTAAACCCCACTGAATTTTACCAACCTTGGCATCCCAAACGTTTTCGTCGTCAAGCCGAGATTCTGTGCCGTCAAGGAATTCAGAATAGTTCGGTTGTACCGTTCTACTTGCCCGTTTGATTGCGGGCTAGCGACTGCATTCAACACGTGCTTGATGCCCTTTTCGGTACAAAATCTCTTGAACGCGTGAGAGGTAAAACACGTCCCACGGTCACTTATTATACGATCAGGTACTCTAAAAATGTCAAAAATGCTTACCAATACAGTTATAGCGCTCAAAGTTTTTGTATTTCTCACCGGTTTTACGAAAACAAATTTAGTAAAAGCATCGACTACTACCAACAAGTAAGAATTACCTTTCTTTGACTTAACGAAGGGACCAAGATGGTCTATGTGGAGTGTGTGGAAGGGAATTTCTATTTTGGGAATAGGATGTAATAGGCCCTCGGCTTTGCTAGATCCCTTTTTTGAATACGCACATTCAAGACACGCTTTCACATATTTTTTTTTACGAACTTTGCCATACGTGGAAACCAATAAGCCCCTTTTATACGCTCCAGAGTCTTTTCAATGCCAAGATGACCTATGTCATCGTGGTTAAGACGACATAACCTGCCACCTAGCTCCCTTCGGAACAACCCAACGAAGTTTGGTAGTGTCACCATCAATACACTTGTAAAGTCCATTATCTTTAATAACATAATTATCTTTAATGTATTTAGCCCTTCCGGATCCAACTTTGTGTCTAATATGTCGCGTATCCTATTCAACTCGTCATCACTTAACTGGAGAGTAAGCAACCAATCTTCACTATTTAACAACATGACCATAGGATATGAATCAACTTCACTTAACTGATTTTCAGTTAGAGGGTTCCTATACAAAGCGTCAACATGCGACATCTTGACACCAGGACGGTACTCGATTGCGCATTCGAATTCCTGCATCAAGAGCCACCATCTTGCAATTCGAGGGATTAAATCGCGCTTGGTAAAAGTAGTTCGAAGTGCTCCGCAGTCTGACACGATTTTAAATTTTTGCCCTAATAAGTATACCCTAAATTTCTTTAGAGAACAGATGACGGCCAGAGTTTCTAACTCGTATGAGTGGAAGTTTTTCTCTTCCGGGGAAGTTTGGCGACTGTAAAATGCCACGGGACTAAAACACTTTGAATTAAACGGGCGTTGCATGAGAATTCCACCGATTCCAACTCTGCTGGCGTCGGTATGCAGCTCAGTTTCGGCCGACGGATCATAGATAGCTAGCACTGGTCTTACGACCAGTTTTTCTTTGAGGGTATTAAATGCCTGCTCTTGCTCGGTAGACCACCCCCAGGGAACATCTTTCTTCAGCAATTTACTCAGAGGGTGTGCGACCTGAGCAAAACCCTGAATAAATTTGCGAAAGTAGCTCGTTAACCAAAAACTGACGCACACCATGCTTATTTGAGGGGCGAGGAAAGTCTGTTACCGCCTGTATCTTTTTTGTGCCAGGTCTTACGCCCGCGGAACTAATTTCGTAGCCTAGATAATCCAATTTATTTTTCAGAAAATCGCATTTGTTCAAGTTAAGCGTTAAGTTAGCCTTCTCAACCAACTTTAATATGTGCTCTAACTTGACCAAACAATTATCTATGCTTGTTCCATAAATAAGCAGATCATCTAGGTAAGCTGTAGCTTCATTAAATCGCGCAGAACCCAAAACCTTGTTCATCATGCGCTGAAAGACTGCCGGCGCATTTGCTAAGCCGAACGGCATACGATTAAATTCGAGATAAAACAAGCTTGTCCGGATAACCTAGCAATTTCATCTTCTATTATTGGCATAGGGTAACGTTCTTTTATCGTTATAGAGTTGAGCATCCTATAGGTAGTGAGAATTCTGTACTAAGAGGTGTTAAATCGACAAATGTCCTACCGTGTTTGACTAAGTATAATCCACCCGTCACAACACTCTACTGACGCGGCCTACCGATCAATTTGCCATCTAATAAGATGTATCCTTCGCAACGCGGCTCTACTGAAACTCTGACCGAGGCTTTTCCACACAAAATCACGCTACTAGGCACACTAACTTTGACCACATTATCTCTATCTGAATGCATTTCATCTATATCTGAAAATGGCAATGTTCATAAATCTCAAATCCGTGGCAGTTTTATGCACAACAACGTAAGGCTGTTCTGTGAAAGTCTGACCGACTAAAACTGGCACATCCAAGTATTTGTCACTCACTATATGAGGCAAGATAATAATACCAAAAGAATCAAGTACAAACTAAGTGATACAACGCTACAACTTATAGAAAAAAGAAAAAATCTGCTTTCAAAAAACCCTAAAAAAGACAACATAAAAACCATAACAGAATTAAGCAAAGAAATTAGAGAGAATATAAGGAAAGATAGAAAGACCAAGAGATTGCAAACATTAGAAAAGCATATATTGAAAACAGGAGGAGTAAAAAAAGCACTTAAAGAACTGAGAGAATCAAATAAAGAATGGATACCGAAATTAAACAAAAAGGAGCAAACATCATCCAATAGGAAAAACATTAGCGAAATAGCCACAAAATTCTACCAGGAGCTCTATTCAAACCCAGACATTAGACAAAAACAGAATCTGAGGACAGGCGAAAATAAAGAGCCAGAAAAAGCGATACAGGAACCTAAAATACTTCCCAGAGAAATAGAAAAAGCTATATTTAGCAAGAAGATGGAAAAATCTCCAGGCCCAGACAAAGTGACAAACGAACTTCTTAAAGCCACCCTTGAGGAACTATTACCAATACTCACTGCACTATTCAACGAAATACTATCAACTGGTCTAATCCCTATAAAATGGAAAACATCAAATATAATTCTTATATTCAAGAAAGGACAAAAGGAAGATATAGGGAACTACCGACCTATAAGTCTGATGTCAAATGTCTACAAGGTATTCTCCAAAGTTATCCTGGAAAGAATAAGGAAAAAGCTAGATGAAAATCAACCACGGGAGCAAGCCGGCTTCAGACAAAAATACTCCACTCTAGACCACATACACACAGTGAAGCAAATAGTAGAAAAATATAATGAGTATAATAAGAAACTCTTTATGGCATTCATAGACTGCTCCAAAGCTTTCGACAGCATAAGTCACACAGCCATATGGGATAGCCTAGAACAGCAAGGGATACCATTAAACTACATTAATATTATAAAAAACATCTACTTAAACGGCGAAACGAGGATCCAGCTAGAAACCTTGGGCAAGAAGTTCAAAATTGAAAGGGGAGTAAGACAGGGAGATCCTCTTTCACCAAAATTGTTCTCGGCTACCCTGGAAAGTATATTCCGCAAACTTGATTGGAAAGAATACGGTCTCAACATACAAGGGGTAAAACTGAACCACCTACGATTTGCGGACGATATAGTCTTAATTGAAGAAAACCCGCTGCATTTAAATAAAATGATAGAATCACTTAACGAAGAGAGTAAAAAGGTAGGCCTGTGTATGAATAAAGACAAGACGAAACTGCTAACTAACTCAGAACCAGTCACCATAAAAATTGACAATCAACCACTTGATTATGTGCCTGACTACATCTACCTAGGACAGGTAATATCTCACAAAGACCAAACCACCAAAGAAATTGAACGAAGAATAGGAAATGGATGGAAAAAATACTGGTCTTTGAAAGAAGTCTTGAAATCCAAGAAGAACTAGGAATGCAAATAAAAAGGAAAGTCTTCAACACATGCATACTTCCAGTCATCTCCTATGGATGCGAAACATGGGCACTCACTGAACACCACCGTGAAAAGTTGAAACGCTGCCAGAGAGCCATGGAGAGAAGCTTGACAGGAATACAGAAAAAAGACAGAGTGAGAAGTAGCATAATAAGGGCCAAAACCAAAGTTGTTGATATAATAACCAGGATAGACCAGCAAAAGTGGAGATGGACAGGTCACCTGTTACGCGACCCTCAAGAGAAATGGTGCAAAATTGTTACCAACTGGTATCCAAGAGACGGCAGGAGAAGCAGAGGACGCCAACAAACAAGATGGGAAGACGATCTGAAACTCACGGCTGGACTTCACTGGAGAAGAGTTGCAAGTGACAGGTCCCAATGGAAATCGTTAGAGGAGGCCTATGCCAGAAGGCAAACTGAGCTTCGGGACATATTATAACAAGAACGCATTGCATTTATACTTATGATAAGTTCAGAATAAAAAGGCTTATTATTATTATTATTATATGTGAGGCAAGAAATGTTAGCTGGTACATCGTCTACAGAAAGTTCAACGTAAACTTTTCCCACAGATTGGACTAACTCGTTACCAAAACCTTTCAAAACTGTTTTTACACCGTCATGCTGAAGTCCTAGTTCCACTCCGAGAGACTCGGTAATTAGCGAGACTTCGCTGCCAAAATCTATGAAGGACTTTACATGCCGACCATTAATTTTTATTGTTTTAATAAATTTAGAATTCGGTTTAGAGGCCGAAATACGCATGGTTTTGCTCGGATCCTAAGCTTTGTTCTTATCAGAATTAGAATAACATTTTTCAGCACTATGACCAACTTTACTACACTTAGTACTAGGGATTTCGGTCTCGGAAGCATTTTCAGTCCCGGGACCAGTCTCGAACCTCGGAAGCTAGTCCCGGGACTCCCGGGAAATTCGAGACCCACGTGTTTTTTATATTAGAATGGTTTTTTACGGATACGTTACGTTATGGATGGAGGAGGTATTGCAGGTGTGCAAGAAAATGGTGATTTTAATATTGTTTTGGAAGGTAAACTAGACTTATTTTGGTAAAAATAAAAGAAATGGCAATGACATAGTTTGACTTAGTAAATGATAAACTATAAGAGGGTGAGGGTAGTAGTGAAACTGACTGAAGTGAGTGGTGGTGATGGTGAACTGTGAAGTAAATGATAATTACGATTGTAACTGTTTATAAATCACATTTATTACAAATTTACTCTTTGATCAATCTGACCAAACCAAACATTACAATAGAATATTATAACAAATAGAAAAAAATAAGATAGCAATATTTGAAGTACCTAATTCAGACTTTCAGGTTATTACTTAATTCTTTATTCTTAATTCTAATGTTTAGTCTTTTTTAATTAGGAACTCTGGTAAAAAAAGCTTATGTCTAAGTAGTTTTATCTAATAAAATATTAAAAATATACCCTTTCCTTAAGTTTCGGTAATTTAGGTATAAATAAACTTATAAATGTCGATTGACCTGACCAAACATTTAAACAAAACAAAACGAAAACTCTATAATTCTTGCACTAGAATCTTATGACTTATTAATAATTATAATTACTTTGTTTATACAAAACAAAATTCAAATTAAAACAAAACTTCTCATAAAAATCAACCAATCGAAAAGTTACATTCAAACAAAACAAAACGAAAATTTAAAATCAGTTCTTTCGACTTATTAATATTAATTAGTCTGTTTAAACAAAACAAAATTTAAAACAAAAATAATCTTCTAATAAAAATCAACCAATTGAAAAGTGTTAAATATCTTTTTTTACATTAGGTACTGTCATAATCACTCAGTTAAGTCGCTTTCCAGATAGATAGTATGTTCTTAAAACACTTAGTGCAGACTCGGGACGCATTCGGCAAGCGGCAGTGTCACTAGGCGGTACATAGTGCGCGGCGGAGAATTTATAAGTATAAAATGTACAAATAAATTCTGGTGTTAAGAATATTTTAATGTTTTTCTACCGAAACATTTGGTCTCGAAATTCCCGGGAATTTTTATTAAGTCTCGGTCTCGGTCTCGATGATAAAAGTGGCGAGACTCCCGGGATTTCGAGAATCGAGACTCCCGGGGCGAAATCCCTACTTAGTACATGTTATGAGAGGCTTTGGGCAACTAGCGAAAATATGTCCGTTTTCTTTACAATTGAAGCAGTTGAAACTGAGGGGACCATTGAATTTGTTTGCTGGCTTACTGTTTGCTACGTTTGAATCGTTCCCCGATTTAAACCGATGATTAGCTACGCGTTCGGCTACAATAATACTCTCCTTGCTGCTCATCAGATACTGTAGCAACTGGTCAGGATGACTGCACCTTAGAGCCAAAGCCGCAGATTTTACCGATTTATCACTAATACCGTAAATAATGCAGTCAGCCGCGCGTTTATCATAAATATCGCACTGATTTAAGAGAGCTAGCTTATCATAAAAATAGTTTTCAATGGGTTCATTGTATCTACTTCTTCGCTTCAGCATCTCCTCCAGGGTTTGGCCATAATTTTGTTCGAATGGAAAAGCACTTAGTAATTTTTCTTGCCACTCAGGCCACGTAAATAAAATAGAATTTAAACTTTCATACCAGGTTTTGGCCAACCCCTGGAGTTTTTGCATTGCGTAATGAATAGTTGTTCTTTCATCCCATCCCTAAACAGAAGCACACTCGTTAACCTTCTTTATCCACACGTCAATGCGTTGATTTTTCAACGAAGGGTTAAACTCGGCCAAAATGTTTTTAGAATCGTTGCTTCGGTTCGTAGGGGTAGGAGGCATCGTTGATGGCTGGGACGTAAGTTTTTTAATGGTACTTAACAAAAGAGTTATATCTTTTGTACTAAATGAAACGCTATTTGATCTTACAGGTTGTTCCGCCTTATTAAAAACATTATTATCACCGTTACAACTATTCGTACGACGACGAGTTGGCTCCGCATGGTTTCCGCGCCTTACGGAAGTTTCACGAGATCGCGGACTGTACCGGTGCTTTGACGATAAACGACTACGTGCTCTGCTCATCTCGTCTTCCATAGCTCTGAGACGCTCTCGCTCTCGTTTCAGCTCCTTCTCCTTCTCGCGTAGACTCGCAGAGGTAGGGCTCCGGCGAAGACTTCGACTTCGAGGGCGCCTGTAACTGCTTTGCCTCGCACTGGCGCGGCTACGCGCTGTCGATCTGGCTTCGACTGTGTGGTGACTTCGACTGCGACTTCGACTTCGAAGGCGCCTGTGACTACCTTGCCTCGCACTGGCGCGGCTCCGCGCTGTTGATCTGGCTTTAGCTGTGTGGCGCGGTTGACCCCTCATTGGCGTTGATAGGCGCCGCGAGCTAGTCTCTTGATCGCGAGGCATTTTTGAGTCCATAAACAGAAATAAACAAAGGTTTTAGAACTAGTCATAGTAAACTAAACCAGACAAAAACATTATGAAATGATTTGCAGGGTAGGTATGTTCATTTAAACTTTATGTACAAGG
This sequence comes from Melanchra persicariae, assembly GCA_947386135.1. Taxonomy (NCBI): domain Eukaryota; kingdom Metazoa; phylum Arthropoda; class Insecta; order Lepidoptera; family Noctuidae; genus Melanchra; species Melanchra persicariae. The sequence goes on from OX376672.1 coordinate 2,924,445, forward strand.
GCGGACGGCATTCTCTACCAGTCAACCTTTGGTTTAAAAAGGACTAGACTTTGGTGGTTGTACAACAAATATTTCACCCCCTTTTAGAAACCACACAGGATGGACAAGAATCTTAAATCCATAATATTTATATACAGGTAATTCATATCGTTCGTTCCTTTCCTCAAATTGTATTATTGCCACAAACCACATTGTAGTTTCAACGCTAAAATTTTGTCAATTTTAATCTAATAAAATCGTAATCTAAAATCCCGGGTTTGGAAAAACTTTTCAAGCACTAACATAATATGTGTAAATAGGCGTGTACTTACCACTTCTGAAATGTAATAAAACTCCTCACTCCAATAAATAATAGATATTTATTTCTTTACCACAAACGTAATAGTTCAGATAACTAATTAACTGTTAATCTAAATCTGAATTACCTACTGCTAACCAACTTATTAGGTATATTAAATGCAACGACTATCAATATCCACTCGACGAGCGCTTAACAAAATCGACATCTTTTCTTAAAAAAACAATTCCGCTTTCCCGCCTTTTTCTTTTTTTTTTCCCCGCGCTGCCGCGCTTATCCAAACCAAAAACAGTCACAAATTCAATCGTTTCAGTGTTGCAAGAACAATTACTCGATAACAATGAATAATCGAGAACAAAATAGCCTATATAGAAACATTGGTCACTATAAATTGTAATAAATAGTTTAATTACACATCAAAACCTAACACAAGGTGCGCGCTTTCAACGGATGGGTCATGCCGGTATTGATGTATTCTTTCGGCGTACTCAAATGGACTCAAACGGAACTTGACGCCCTGGATAGGCGGGTCCGTACACTGCTGACTGCACATCGAATGCATCACCCACGGTCGTCGGTAATGAGACTGTATATCCCGCGAAAGTGTGGAGGTCGAGGTTTTTTAAATGCTAAGATTCTCCACAATCGCGAGGTATGCAGTCTCAGGGAATATTTCCTAGCTGTCGACGTGGGTATGTATCGAGATGTAGTGGCGGTGGACAAGGGACTCATCCCGCTCTCCTTGCAGTATCACATTGTACTGGGATCGGTCCATCATCACTGACAGGACTATTGTTTCCAATAAGCCTGATATATTGGTGGTGGACCGAATTGAGAGGCGTGCAATGATTGTAGATATCACCGTTCCGCATGACGAGAACCTCGTGAAAGCAGAGAAAGATAAACAAATCAAATATCTTGACTTGGCTCGCGAGGTTGTCGACATGTGGGATGTTTTTTTTTTTTTTTCCCTTCTTTTATCTGCAATCAGTGTTGGACACTATGAGCAAATTTGGTGAGTGCGCTATGTGGGATGTGAATTCGGCAATCATTGTACCGATAGTCGTGTCAGCCAACGGCTTAATAGCCACGAGCCTCGACCAACACCTCAGGAGGCTCTCGTTAGGCAGCTGGATCAAGGGCTTGATTCAGAAAGCAGTACTTCTGGACACGGCTCGCATTGTTAGGAGGTTCCTGAGGTTCCCGATATCGGTGGGCTAGTTAGTATTTTTTTTTGTATTTTTAAATAAATATAAAAATGTAATGATGTTGATGTAATCAATAACTTAAAAAATGAATAAACGAAATAATAATAATTTATTTATTTAAAGTTTATTTATTTAAATAATAATCATTTTACTATCAGGCAACTGAGGCCCACAGATAAAAAACACACAATTATCATAAACAATAATGAACTAATACTTAGCGGGTCAGTTCGCTCGCTTCGCTCGCTCACTAGACCACGCCATCCCCTTCTAACCTAAACTTCTATTATTAATTATGCTGAATCCTGCTGGATTGTGGGATCCCACTTTGCTGGATTGCAATCTCTAAGCGTGAACACGAATAAAATGTCTTTTTAAATGGATCTTAAGACTAAAACTACGCTAACACATTATATCAAATTTGAAAGGTTTCTCACCAGTGTGGATACGAGCATGAGATACTAAGATCTCATTTGACTAAAACTACGCTGACATATGTTACATTTCAAAGGTTTCTCAACAGTGTACGTATGAGTTTGTCTTACTAAATGTTCCTTGCTATGAAAACTACGTTGACAAATCACATTTGAAAGGTTTCTCACCAGTGTGCGTATGAGTTTGTCTTACTAAATGTTCATTGCTATGAAAACTACGTTGACATATCACATTTAAAAGGTTTCTCACCAGTGTGGATACGAGCATGAGATACTAAAGATCTCTTTTGACTAAAACTACGCTGACATATGTTACATTTCAAAGGTTTCTCAACGGTGTGCGTATGAGTTTGTCTTACTAAATGTTCATTACTATGAAAACTACGTTGACATATCACATTTGAAAGGTTCCTCACCAATGTGGATATGAGCATGAGATACTAAAGATCTCTTGACTAAAACTACGCTGACATATCACATTTGAAAGGTTTCTCACCAATGTGGATATGAGCATGAGATACTAAAGATCTCTTGACTAAAACTACGCTGACATATCACATTTGAAAGGTTTCTCACCAATGTGGATATGAGCATGAGATACTAAAGATCTCTTGACTAAAACTATGCTGACATATCACATTTGAAAGGTTTCTCACCAATGTGGATATGAGCATGAGATACTAAAGATCTCTTGACTAAAACTACGCTGACATATCACATTTGAAAGGTTTCTCACCAATGTGGATATGAGCATGAGATACTAAAGATCTCTTGACTAAAACTACGTTGACATATCACATTTGAAAGGTTTCTCACCAATGTGGATATGAGCATGAGATACTAAAAATCTCTTGACTAAAACTACGCTGACATATCACATTTGAAAGGTTTCTCGCCAGTGTGGACATGAGCATGAGATACTAAAGATCTCTTGACTAAAACTACGCTGACATATCACATTTGAAAGGTTTCTCACCAATGTGGAAATGAGCATGAGATACTAAAGATCTCTTGACTAAAACTACGCTGACATATCACATTTGAAAGGTTTCTCACCAATGTGGACATAAGCATGAGATACTAAAGATCTCTTGACTAAAATATATCACATTTGAAAGGTTTCTCACCAGTGTGGGTATGAGTATGTTTTACTATATGTTCCTTACGATTAAACCTACGCTGACATATATCACATTGGAAAGGTTTCTCACCAGTGTGGATACGAGCATGAGGTACTAAAGATCTCTTTTGAGTAAAACTACGCTGACATATGTTACATTTGAAAGGTTTCTCACCAGTGTGGGTATAAAAGTATGTTGTACTAAATGTTCCTTACAATGAAAACTACGTTGACATATCACATTTAAAAGGTTTCTCACCAGTGTGGATACAAGCATGAGATACTAAAGATCTCTTTTGACTAAAACTACGCTGACATATTACATTTGAAAGGTTTCTCACCAGTGTGCGTATGAGTTTGTCTTACTAAATGTTCCTTACTATGAAAACTACGTTGACATATCACATTTAAAAGGTTTCTCACCAGTGTGGATACGAGCATGAGATACTAAAGATCTCTTTTGACTAAAACTACGCTGACAAATGTTACATTTGAAAGGTTTCTCACCAGTGTGGGTATGAGTATGTTTAACTAAATGTTCCTTACGATTAAAACTACGTTGACATAAATCACATTTGAAAGGTTTCTCACCAGTGTGGGTACGAGCATGATATAATAAAGTACTCTTTTGACTAAAACCACGCTGACATATATCACATTGGAAAGGTTTCTCCCCAGTGTGGGTACGAGCATGATATACTAAAGAACTCTTTTGATTAAAACTACGCTGACATACCTCACATTTGAAAGGTTTCTCACCAGTGTGGGTATAAGTATGACTTACTAAATGTTGCTTACAATGAAAACAACGTTGACAAATATCACATTTAAAAGGTTCCTTACTAGTGTGTACACGAATATGTCGTGTTTAGTGAAGCTTTTTACTAAAACCACGCAGACATATATCACATTTGAAAGGTTTCTCAAGAGTGTGGATACGAGCATGATATACTAAAGTACACTTTTGACTAAAACTACGCTGACATACATCACATTTGAAAGGTTTTTCACCAGTATGTTTCAAAGTATGTTTCACTAAATTACTCTTTTGAATAAAACTACGCTGACATATATCACATTTGAAAAGTTTTTCTCCAATGTGGGTACGAATGTGTCTCGTTAAATTACTCTTTTTACTAAAGCTACGCTGACAAATATCACATATAAATCGTTTTTCTGTGACAAATGCTCTTCGATACCTATTTATATCATCACTGTCAACACCTTTTTTCGATATGTTACATTCAATATCATCTTTGTCACTATTATTACGGCTACTTGTGCCTAAAGCAGTATTATTTACTCTGCTATTAACTGCATGCTGTGTTTTACTGAAGGGCTCTTTTAATTTAGGGACTCGTTTGCACATTAGATTTTGAGTTTTCTGAATTATTTTTGAGACACATGATAATTTTCGAGTATTTTCGGTTTTCGTTTGCTCGACTGAGATTGTATCTTTTGGTTGTGGTCTTCGCGTGTCCAGTTGTGGCTTCTTCGCGACGGGCGCCTCTGTAAAATAAATAAATAAGTTACAATTATTATATAATACAAAGAAATTAACAGAACAATTAGAGAAAACTAGGAAACCTACAGAAGATCAGTAATCGAAATAAATATGACAAGTATCGTAGCGCGAGAGCATTTAAGGAACTATAGACCCATATGAACTGGAACTGGACACAAAAGCTGATTGACGAAAGAGACGAGACAAGAGAGAGACACAATCAAACACGCAACAGCCTTCTATTCAGATCTACATGACACCATACAGGAACAAAACAACACTGAAGCTGAGGTAGCAGAGCAACAACCAGACAAAAAAAAGCTCAGGTCCAGATTAAATCACAAACAATACATTAAGAAAACGCAACAACAAGAAAACAAAACAAGTACCAACACAATGGTGCCAATCCAACATCGTTTTACTCTATAAAAAGGGAAACCCTCTGGACATCAGCAATTACAGGCCAGTTTACTGTCATCAATTTATAAACTTTTTTCGTAAATAGTACTGCGCCTCTGTAAAATAAATAAATAAGTTACAATTATTATATAATACAAAGAAATTAACAGAACAATTAGAGAAAACTAGGAAACCTACAGAAGATCAGTAATCGAAATAAATATGACAAGTATCGTAGCGCGAGAGCATTTAAGGAACTATAGACCCATATGAACTGGACACAAAAGCTGATTGACGAAAGTGACGAGACAAGAGAGACACAATCAAACACGCAACAGCCTTCTATTCAGATCTACATGACACCATACAGGAACAAAACAACACTGAAGCTGAGGTAGCAGAGCAACAACCAGACAAAAAAAAGCTCAGGTCCAGATTAAATCACAAACAATACATTAAGAAAACGCAACAACAAGAAAACAAAACAAGTACCAACACAATGGTGCCAATCCAACATCGTTTTACTCTATAAAAAGGGAAACCCTCTGGACATCAGCAATTACAAGCCAGTTTACTGTCATCAATTTATAAACTTTTTTCGTAAATAGTACTGAGTAGATTAGCACCAGAAATCGACGGATACCAGTATATCGAACAAGCAGGCTTCAGGCCTCATTTCTCAACAATAGACCACAAACATGTCATAGAACAAGTCATGGAAAAGTTTAGAGTTCCACAAACCACTCTTCATAACATTCGTGGATTACTTCAAGGCGTTTGACAGCCTGACACATTCAGCCACATGGAATTCCCTAAAAAAACACCAAGATAAAAAAAAATAGTAACATCATAAAGAACATCTAAACGAAGAGCATAAGTAGGGTGAATTAGAGAGCAGGGTGAAGAGTTTGCAATTGAAAAAGGAGTGAGACAAGGGGATTCCCTTTCTACTAAGCTATTTATCGCTGTACTGAACGAAATTTTCAGAAACGTACAATGTATAAATTACTTACATAATGGACAACAAATAGAAAATTTACACATTTAAGATTTGCGCTATTTAGTGAAACAGCCCAAGACCTGGGTACAATGCTACGAAATCTAAGCGTGGAAAGTCAAAGAGTTGGTCTATACATGAACGCATCAAAGACAAACATTATGACGAACAGTCATAAAAAAGACATAAGAATAGAAGGAACAACGATAGAATCTGTGAATAATTACGTTTATCTCGGCAAAATGGTCTCTTTCGACAGTAATAATAACGAAAATGAAGTAGACAGAAGAAAAAAAACTACTTGACACAAATACTGGTCGAACAAAGAAATCCTGAAAAAAAATTATATAACCCAAAAACTAAAAAGGCAGTAATGGTAAAAATGGATTCCTGCATTCTCCCTTGCTTAATAAAATCTGAAAAAAAAAGACAAACATAAAAAGAACACGGAGACAAATTATGCACAGGTGGCCATAAACAGCATTATTGAGAAAGAGTGTGTTTATGGCTCCTCTTATTTATAACCATGTACCATGATTAAAGAGCAACCTTTAGAAGATTTAAAGAAGATTAAGAGCGGATTTCACCAATGAAACTGAACGCGATCAGTACATTTAAACCGCGTTCAAGAGCTGTCAACGTCAATATTCCATACAAAAATTATGACACTGACAGCTCATAAACGCGGTTTATTTGCTGATCGCGATCAGTTTGGCTTGGTGAAAATGGCCCTTAAACTTAAAAAATGCTGGTTCAAAATGCTATTACTTTGTATCAGATTTCTTTTTAATGACAAGTCTAATCATCTAATAAGTAATCAAAAAGTTTTAAGTAAAAAGAATAATCGTAGTCCACGTTTCTAAAATTTTGCATGCCATGAGACAGAATGTATAAGGAATCAAAAATATTGTAACACCTAATTGTATACATTTCCTACATTAAATACAATTAAATAAATCTATATATGTAAACTATGGCTGCCAAACATGGCAAAAAGTCAAAAACAAAATCTTTTCCTGCCAACAATCAATGGAAAGATGCCTCTCAAAACTGAGAAGGATACACAAAACAAGAAATACAGACATCCAGATGAAAACAAAAGTAATCGATGCACTACATGACTACAGTTTAGCCTGAGGGCTGAAAGTGCGTTAAGCGGGGCCGCGACGAGCACCCGTCGCGATTCCACGCGCGGGGACACGTGGGGAAGACGGTCCCCGTCGTCGCGTAGACTGGATTATTTTATTTACGCAATTTATACGTGTTGTCGCTAACAGGTATTAACGTCACCGGTTGATGGCTCAGATTCGTGGCCACCTTCACCAGCACGGCAGACGATGCAAACGGCTTTGCTAGATTACAATCTGACTTCCACGACTTACAAACAACGAAGAAGGTCTTGAAAATTGCATAGGTACAATTAAAATAGCGGATCACTGTAAGCTCGTTTTTGTATACACTTGAATAACATCTCACGTTTTCTTTGGTTCAGATGGGTGTACCGTTAATGTAACCCGTGTGATACTGCTGTTGCCGCGCGTCCGTAACACACATGCGGGACCTACTGCGCGGGCGCGGGGCCCGCCTCCCCGTGACAAATGCCCGCGCGGGTCGCCGCGACGGAGCACTTTTCTATGGGACCGCGCAGGCGCCTGCTTAACGCAGTTTCAGCCCTGAGCCAGAAGTGGCGATGAGCCGGACATGTAGCAAGCAAGATACAAGGACAAGCGTTGGACTCTTCTAAAAACTAAATGGCAAGTCCCGCTAGGCAAAAGGAGCATGGGAAGACAAAAGAAAAGATGGACCGACGATATCATAGATATTGCAGGAAGGAAATAAGACTACATATTGCTACAGGCAAATACAAATGGAAACAGATGGAGGAGGCTTTCACCCACAAGGGATCACAGCTAGTAAAATAATAGTAGTTAGTAGCTCGTAGGTTCATAACGTGGTGGACCGTCGCCCTGCTTGCTTACCTATTGATTCTTGTTCATCTTCCACTTCGGTTTTAATCTCCATCAAAGGTACATCTCCTGAATCTGACTCAGCATGGAGTGCTGGTGTATCTTCTACATCTGAATAGCTATTGTCTACATTATCAAGTTGTAATTCTGTAAGTAAACAAATAATTACTTGTTTATCTTACAACATTACGGAGGTCTTGGTCAGCTTGTCTTTCTTCGAGTCGTTAAACACTTGTAATACAGAATCATAGGTCTTTGAAATGGCTACAAAAAGTATGCGATAGCATGTGTTCATTTTGTATTAAAGGATCACAATAACAACCATGTTCCTACTGCCGGCCGGTACAAGGACAAAGGCCTCCTTTCCGTGACCGGTTCAAAACCGCTTGGCGTATATCATATACGTGGGAGCGTTTTTGGGTTCGCAGAATGGCGGGGTTGGAGGGGAGTAAGCGAGCTCGTGAGGGTCGCAACGTGTTTAGTGAATCTTAAATTAGTTTGAATTATTCGTTTGTTAGTTTTTTAACTATCTTTGATCAACAAGCAACCTGCTCGGGAGTAGAGAGTGAAATATGGTGAAAAAAATTAAGTTCGCGTGCTTTTTTGGACCTCTGTTGTGAAGACAAGGTTGGTGTATTCAGGTACATTGTCAAAGGAACTTAAACTCGAGTTCATCATTATGAACTAGAGCCGACATGACCCGATGCAGTTCATGCAGTGTCATAAAAAGGGCGGAGCACCACTCTAAAAGTTTAAGGTGTCACAAAAGGTCATAGCGACGGTGTTTTGGGATTCAGGAGGAAATCTGTTTATCAATTGCAAAGATGAAGATGTTTCTATAACCGGAGAATACTAGAATACGCATCGTTATTGGAAAATAAAAAAAATACTAATAAAAAAGACGGGGAAATCTGTCGAAAGGTGTCCGGCTTTTGCACGACAGACAACGCGCCTGTTCACAAGAGCCGTGTTGCGTTGGATGCCCTACCTATGGTGAGCTTATATACCTACTTTAAGTCACCCCACCCACCCATTTTTTTCCGCTCTGGGCGGAGCGAAACGGTGTGACAGACTCTTACTGACTAAAAACCCTTCGTGTTCCTCCAAATGCCATTTACGTTCCAGGGCCGTGGTGTCTCTTTCGAACAAATTCCGCAACCCTGGCAGGCACTAACCCTAGCGGACCCCTTTTATTCTAAGTCAAAGCATTTATTTCAAATAAACCATTCACAGGTACTTTTGAATTGTTAAAGTCAGTCAGTCAAAAACATGAAGCTATTTGCACGTTCCAAAGCGTAGATCTCTTTGGAGAAGAACGTGCATGTTTTACAAAAATCCTGGATACATTGTTACTTGTTGCATCTATATGTGAGATCAATGTAAAGAAAGAAAAAGAAAATCATAAGTATCCATTAAATATTAACATAAGCCTGTGACAGCTAAGTGATGACCAGTCTCCACTGATGGCACCCGTTCACGAACATGACGCGGGCATCAGCACCCTTCAGCTCAACCATTTTTAAAGGGAACTGAATGATCCGATACACGTGCCCGTAACGTAACTAAAATAGACCAGCCTCGCGGTATCTATATCAGTAAATTGACGGACTTTTCTGACAGCATATGCTGCTGAACTTAGCCGTCCCGCAAGAGATGTTAAATGAGGACTCCATTGTAGCCTCGAGTCAAGCGTGATCCCCAGGAAAACCGTGTTTTTTACGAATTACGAATTCAAGTTTCTCTTTGTTCAATACTATGTTGCTATTACAACTTTTGACATTCGGTTAACCAAATTTGATACACTTAGTCTTCCTCTCATCTAAATTATTAGCAATGAACCAATTTTGAACCTGCTGTAGGGCGTTATTTACGTCGTCAAGATTTGTAGAACATCTATCTATCTTAAAAATTAAGAATGTATCGTCTTCGTCAGCATTATTATGCTGACAACTCTATGAGTGATTCTCATCGACCCGGGCGAGCCAGCCATCGCTCGCCGTCCGCAGGCCCTGCGACTCCCGACGCGTCTTCTTCTGTTGCTGCGGCTGGGGCGTTAGGTAAGCCTCTTCCTCACGCGACCTGCCTCCTCGATCGCTTGCATTACTGCTTCGCAGAAGGCGATGACAGCTTCTCTTTGCTCCTTCGCTCCGGACCATGGATTGAACCAGGCCGGACGCGAGAGGTCGCCGCCGCCGATCTCCTCGACGAGGGCAAGGCGGTGGTCCGCCCAAGCAGGGCCGACCTTCAACCTATGCTCAACCGTGTCCTCCGGGCGATCCACACTGTGACACCGGAGCGAACCTCCTGCCAATTCCGAAACAGGTAGCTCGCGGAAGGTGAGGACGCCGTGGCTCCTCTCTAACCACTCCTCAAAGAGGGGACTTATCGCCACAACAGTGGCGTGCCCAAAGTCCCTACAGTTCCGACCTGGTCCCAAGTTATTTTTATTTCTTCTCAAATATGAAAAAGACCTCCTTGATAAGAAATTAAATAATATCTTGGGACAACTCACACACGGCCATCTGATCCCAAGCTAAGCAGAGCTTGTGTTATGGTAACCAGACAACTGATATACATACTTATATCTACACTAATATTATAAAGAGGAAAGATTTGTTTGTTTGTTTGTTTGTTTGAAATGAATAGGCTCCGAAACTACTGGACCGATTTGAAAAATTCTTTCACCAGTAGAATCCTACATTATCAGAGATGGACATAGGCTATAGAATATTTTCAAACAAGTTAGGGATCCGTATGAAAACTTCGATAATGTGACCCAAGGTGTGAGAAAAAATCCTTATATCGCGTACGCTGCGGAATGTATTGACAATAGAGCAAAGTGATGTACTACAGTTTTATAGAAGTCATCAATATCTACAAAAAAGTCCGCGATACCATATGTCTAACTATTATGGATAAGTCACCATGACCGCTTTTTGTTAATATTAGTCAAGCAAATCCCATGGTGAAATAAAAAATGGTGATTATAGTACCATGATATTAATCCTTATCCATTTAAATGGTTTGATAATTAAGGTTGATTATGTCCGTGTAAATTACACTTTAAATCATTCGAATCGGACCTTTCGTTCAAAAGTTACGACGGTAATAAACATGATCGGAGTAAGAAAAATGTCGCGGCTTGAGCGAACTGGGGAGAATCGTATCAATGCTTGGTCCGATGACGTTGAAACACCACGGCATGGCATTTAAATGTTTTCGATAAAACAATAAGAATATCAAATGTTTGGATTTTTCGAAAATCAACTAGGTACATACATAATAAGGGGTGAAGCAGGGGTGAATAAGTTTTTAGGGGAGGAAATTATAGCTTGCTTCAATTTACGTCGGAATTGTATGAATAAACTAAAAGTGGGATAATTGCAACAGATCATGTACCTAACAATTTTTGCATAATCAACCTCTGACGGGCTGAACGGGGTGAACAGTTGCGCTGAACCAATAATGAGAATCGTTGTGCTTAATTTTCCAAAACTAACCTTTATAAGGGGATATGTATAGGGGCGTTGCAGTTTGTGGAGTACCTACTATCCCCACGCGGACGAAGTCGCGGGCGAAGTGCTAGTAATTTATAAATACATACATATTATAGATAAATTACACCCAGACACAGAACAAGCAATAATGCTCATCACACAAAGTTTGTCCTGGGTGGGAATCGAACCCACGACCTCCGGTTTTGCAGTCAGGGTCACTAACCACTAGACCAACAGGCCAGTCAAATTAACCAACGATGATGAGGTTAAGGGCGCGATTGCGTCGTATTTCAACAACATTTATTAAAGTTTGCTTTTATTAGGGCTTTATTAAGTTAATTGAAAGATCCAAGAAATGGATTCGTGTTTCCGATGAATATTCTAAAATATTTCAAATATTTGTTTTCACCCCCCATTCCGCGAACTTAAAAACGCATCCTCGTACTTAATTGAACCGTCCTGGGCCTAAACCACCAACTCTTAAAGCAGTATGTATTACTTTAATATTACTTCCAGTGGGAAAGAGACAGAGCTATACGTTCTGTATAGCTCCGTCTCTTTCCCACTGGAAGTAATATTGAAGTAATACTGCTTAAGAGTTGGTGGTGAGGCCCCTGGATAGGAGATATTAATCCAATCTAAACTTTTGAATTAACATTGTAAAAGTCTCTGAAAGAACTGATTTGTCTACGTGACTGAGCTCACCTGCATCAGTCAATTAAGTTACTTTCAAGTAATTATGGAAAATTAAAAGAAAATCAAACCTATCTATGGGGTGACCTTTCAAGTTCGTCTTGGTACAGTATTGTCTTTACCAACCAGTCATGTAAGCACATTCCTAAAACAAAATTTTCGGCATAAATGGAGCACCCCATCCCTGAAAGCGGGCAATATGTGGAGTGGGCGTTGAATGAACGGACCGTTTTTTTAGACTGTTTACTCGACGTCAACTGTTCGACTGGTTTACAGTTATGCCGTTTACAGGTATGCATCGACTTGATTTCGCGTAGTTGATAACATTGATCGAGTTCGAGAGAGTCGACGCACGTTGGAACGGAAGCCGAAGCTTATGCGACGTGCGGTCCCATTGTTACTGTTTCTTTGTGGGCGCTGCCCCCACCAAGAGTGTATTTTTATTTAATCAATGCCCATTTTCCCTTTTTTTTTTTAATAAATTCCACTTTATGATTCCCGTCCCGCGCGATGCAATCTTAAACACACCTATGTGTCTACTTGTCATAAGATTCTTTGTAAAATTAGTTTTCTGAAGAAAATAATGCGTCATTTGCAATTTTGCCTCCCCCCGGCTCATCGACTGGCAAAGACTTTGACTATGTGAACTCCCTGTGTGCTGTTAAATGTAAATAGATTCTTTAAAAATGTGGTAGAAACGAATCCTGAATCGAATCCGAAGGCGTTAGTAGATAAGGTTAATTAATTTTCACTAGTTGCCGCCTGCGTGTAATTTCTTTAATTATACCAAAGGGAACATAATATTCCTGGGATAAAAAGTATACTATGTGTTATTCCAGACTATAACCTACCTCTGTGCTATTTCATCGAGATCTGTTCAGCCATTCTGACATAGTATAGAAGTATACATTATTAGGGTAATGTTCATGGTCACTCCAAACGAAAATGGGCTGGATGGATTGGTTTCAAGACACTACTTTCATAAAACTTACCGTCCGTTTGATGTTCCTCCTCTTGGTCAATAATATCATCAAGTCTTTCACTAATATCTGGTAATTCTTTTTTGATAGCATCACTTTCTGTTTGTCCACCATCAACTATACTTATGTGCACTATTTGACTATTACTTAACCCATTGAAAAACTCTAGGTGTCCTGGGTTTATTAAAGGATCTGGCTGTAAAAGGATGAATGTAGTGTTAGGTAAAATATGCTGATGATCAAAGCCTCGTTAAAGACCACCTCACCTCATAATCCTCATTCATCATCTGAGCGAACAACTCTTCTGCTTCCAGACACTTTCTCAGAAATCTCCAGCATTGCTTTAGTTTAGTGCAGCAGAAGAAACAAGCGAGCATCGGTCTTCTGTCCTTAGTTACAAACTGCAAGAAAAAATTCCATTTAGAGATTTCTTACAAATATTTGCAACTAGCTTGTGCCAGGGGCTTCACACCTATGTAAATGTCTAAATCCATTGGACTTTATTTGGCTGTTGAGGAGCCATTCATTTGGAAATATACAGATTTTCACATTTATATTTTTGTCAGGATGTTGTCAAAGCCAGCAGTTGGTGGTCAGTACTGCTTATGTTTGCCTCGTCTACAGAGAAGGGATATTTAAGTATTGATCACCACTCATGCTCAAAGCACATTAGAATAGTAACATTTTGGAGATTTCCCCAAACACTATTCCTTCACCAATGTTTATGATTTTAATTAATTAATTGTGTATTAGACGCATTAAAAACTTATAACAATATTTAATCATTATTAAAATATCAACTTACTGGAACACCAGTCAGCTTCTCATATAGTTCATGCAAGTTCTTGTTGACTACCACATACATGCGAACATCCTCCACTAAACATATCCTACACATAGGCAGCTTTTCCATCTTTTATATTTGAGTAGAGCTTGCCCTCTACTTTAAACTTTCAAGCGATGGCTGAGGTCTAAGATGTAACTAGCGAGCCCAGAAGATGCCTGTCTGTTAACAGTTGCTATGAAGGCTGACAGGATCACAGAACACTTATACTAGGAAGATACAGGTGTATAACACAGAGTCCCACATTTTGGCTGCGCGCACATCAAATGAGAAGCCGCGCCGAGTACGACTAGTCGGGATACCGCTGTAAGTACGTATTGAGGGTTGGCTTCAGTAAGTCGCTTACTCAAAGTTATTTACTACAGCTAACAATAATAGATACTATTGAAAAACACTGATGTGTACAAATAACGGCACCGCTAGTAAACTGTTCTAGTAATCTTCGACCATGTTGCGAATCAAGGCTTGTAAATATCGTGTGCACTTCCTTTCTGGATCATAGTAAGACTCAGCAGCCGGAGGAGCTACGCTGTTATATCTCTTGCAGGTAGTCCAAGCACAACAGTGTAGGTCCATACATACGATAACATTGATTAGGTACTCCTAAAACACCATCTACTGCCCAAATACCGGTAGGTATAGTGTACACTATCATTTAGATTATGTGAAATAAAATTTTAACACAAATAAACAACAATCTCTGACCAGATTTATTGATCGAAAGTTCAAACCAATGATCGAAAGTTCGAAACAGAAACTTTGACAATGTCGTCTCTGATTTGTCTGACCATGACCATGGCATGATCTGACTGACAACTGACAGATGATTATACGGTAGGCCACAGAGTACAGTAAAGCGGTAGGCTTTCTTTTGGGTTGCCATGTTCAAATTAAATATATGTTCTTTCTAACATTGGTTCATTATTTTTCTCATAATTCGAAAATCTAAAAATATGATTTCAGTGGCTTCAATTCAAGTTCCGTATTTTTCTCGCTTTTATATGAGTGTGGTTTCATGCTGGTTAAACTCTCAGAATAAAAAACCAACGTCCATATGAAAAGCGTACATCAACATGGCTTTTTACACTGGAAAATTGACTTAAACGCACCCCAGTGGTGTGAAAAATTGAAAAAGAAAATGTCAGTGTCAGTCAGTCAAGCAAGCTAGCTAGCTAGCGTAGTGTCCCGCACTATAGTAATAAGCTCAGCTAAGCTATTGATTATTTATCGGTTTGGGTTGGGTTGTTATTGTAATTGTAGCAGACAGTGTCTTAGGAGTAATAAACTTAATCCTATGTATACACCTAATAGAGTGCTCTGCTCGGACTATCTGCGAGAGATTTATATGTGTTGATCTCTCCAGAGGCTGCCGCCTTATTCGATCCAGCCTGTTACGTTGAAGTCGGTTCCCCACAAGGGGTGCCCTTAGCGTATAGTCGCCTAGTATTTTAATAAACCCTGGCTGGAGGTTTTAATATTGATATTAAGGCACCCACAGGCAAGTCCGGTTAAGCAGCCTACAACCTCCCAGGCTGACCAGCGAGAGGCCACTAAAAAAAAAAAAAGAATGTTGTCTCTTACCATGCTCCACCAAAGAAGCATGCACAATGTTGACAAGCATTGACTCTTGAGGTGTGATAAGATTACTAGCAGTAAAGATGGAAAAACTGGCAATGTGTAGGATATGCTTAGTGCAGAATGTTCGCATGTATGTGGTGTTCAACAAGAACTTGCATGAACTATATGAGAAGCTGACCGATGTTCCAGTAAGTTAAAACCTTAATATCAATTAAATTATTTACCGGGTTTTAAATGCTTAAATGAGGATACAAATATTTACACTAAGCAGGCATAGAAATCACCAACTTTGGTGAAGGAATAGGGTTTGAGAGTGTGATGAACCTACACTTAGGTCCACAAATGAATAGCATAAAACCACGAAGAAATATATAATAAAACCACTGATATTGTTTGCAATGCAAAACAGACAAGAATAAAAATTTATTACTGAGACAGTAGCAAGGTGTCATATATTCAAACCACATATAAAAGACAGTTTGTTTCTTTTTTCAGCAAAGAGTCAAACTCTTACAAAAGAGGTTATTCTAACAGAGAGAACCTTCAAAATGTTTCAATTTTAATGTACTTTGAGCAAAGTGGTGATCAATACACATCCCTTCTCTGTAAACAAAGAGCCAAACAGAATCAATACTGAATACCAACTGCTGGGTTAGACAGCATCCTTAAAATAATATTTATGTGAAAAACTGTCATCATCTGCTTAGCATTTTCCCAAATATATTGGGGTCGGCTCGCAGTCAAACCAGATTCAGCTGATTACCAGTATTTTACGTGGAGTGGCTATACAGTACTCCATGTCAAGACAGGTGTCAGATTTTCTGGCTTCTGACATTTCGAAACGACTGCCAAAGACCAACGGCTTAACATGCTTTCCAATGGCTTTGTGATGATTTTCACAATATATTAAGATGTTCATCCATCGTCAGACTGACCTCGATAAGCGTTGCTTAACCCTGAAGATCAACCCAGGTGGCTGTATTATTGAGCCAGGAGCTCCTCAAATATGAAAATCTGTATGTTTACAAATCAATTACTCCTCAACAGCTAAATGTATTTGGATTTGGACTTTTACTTAAGGGTTAAGGCACTGACACAAGCTCCTCGCAAATATTTGTAAGGACATTCTAAGAGGATAAGTTTTCTTGCAGTTTGTGACTAAGGACAGTAGACCGATGCTCGCATGTTTCTTCTGCTGCACTAAACTTAATCAATGCTACGAATTTCTGAGAAAATGTCTAGAAGCAGAAAAATTGTTCGCTCAGATGTTGAATAAGGTGAGGTCTTCTTCAACGAAGCTTTGTCATCATCAGCAAATTTTACCTAATACTTTCTACATTCATACTTTTACAGCCAGGTCATTTAATAAACCCAGGACGCTTCGAGTTTTTCAATGGGTTCAGTAATAGCCCAGTAGAGCTCATTAGTATAGATGGTGGACAAACAGAAAGAGACACTATCAAAGAAGAATTAGCAGAAGTCAGTGAGAGACCTGATGATATTATTGACCCAGAGGAGGAACATCCAACTGACAGTAAGTTTTAAGAAATTAGTGTCCTGAAACCCACAATCTATCAATAGTAGGGCCAGATAAATGAAGAATAACGGTCATTGACCCACCTACATTTATTGATACACTTCATTTCAAAAACAGAAATAGTGACATAAAGCTGTCCTGAATCGACATCTATCGTGATCCTTACTGTTCTAGTAATGAAAAATGATTTATAATTTACTGTCCAGTGTTACCTACGAAGAGATATTAAGGAAAGGTCAATGTACTTAATTCTACATTTATCTGGCGCCTACTGTATATCTAAAAATGTAAGTACGCGCATATCTTGAGAAAGACTTTACCGATTTAAAATTATATTTTTTTAGTTTGGTTCGCTAGAATACAGGGAAAGTTTAAAAAAATTAAAATAAAAACAAAAAAAAAATGGGTAGGTAGGGTAGGCAGGTTGACGGCGGGAGCGAAGCCGCGGGGGACAGCTAGCGAGCTGCACAGACCAAATAGGTTCGTAGCTGGCATGGGACGCATGGGTGACACACTGCATAGTCGCAGCAGAAAAATTTCGAACTTCTTAATTTCAGTTTATCAGATATTTAGTGTATGACGTCGGGTAATTGTGTATAGTAAGTACAAATTTGTGCATACAAGTAGTTCCAGCGGAAACAGTTTTTGTTGAATAGCTCCCCAATGGTTGGATGCACAAATTTGTACTTACCATACACAATTACACGACGTCATACACTAAATATCTGCTAAACGTAAAATGAAGAAATTCTTCATTTTTCCGCTGCTACCTACTACGCACACGCTCGCATATATACCTAACTGGAGTTGCGTATAGCGGCTAGCGAGTATTTCGATAAGGTTTTGTCAAGAAGACTCCACGCGTCCACGTGGGTACAATTTATTACCAGTTTCCAGTATTATACCTCTTAAATTTTGTTAAAGAATAGTGTTGTTAAAAAAAATCGCCAATATTTCTTTTAATGATGTACTTATCTGGGTGACAAAAAATGCAACTCCTCAACGCACAACAATAATTATTATTCTGCCATACCTATAGATAACGGATCTTTCTTTTGGACTAAGTATCTTTTTGCTACGGGAATCCATCATTGGCAGCTTCTTTTTAACCGACTTCAAGAAAAGGAGGAGGTTCTCAAGTCGACTGAATTTATCTTTTTTTTTGTATGTTTGTTCAGGGATATTTTCGCCAATTGTCAACTAAAAAAACAAAAATTAATTTAGCAATATCATGGAGATATTGCTAAATTAATTTTTGTTTTTTTAGTTGACACTTCAATATTAAAATAACAACTAGTGTCCATAAGTTTTAGAATATGTATATGCTTTAGTGTAAAGCCTACGCGCGTATAAAGCACAGACAAAGGAGGTTCAATTGTTTAATTTCTTTGTTAGGCCTCCCGCTGGCAGATGAAAGCGGAACTTGACATACAAAGCGAACAGCAGGCCCAGACAAAAAAATTCTGTGGCGTTAACGTCAGACGCTGATGACAAAATGTATGGGAATGACATTAGGTGTGGAAACTGGAAAGGAAACGTCATCATCTAATGTCATTCCAATACATTTTTTCGTGAGCGTCTGACGTTAACGCTACAGATTTTTTCTGTCTAGGCCCCCAGGGCGATGACAAGTCACAAACTCTCAAGTCACAAGTATATTTCGTTTCTTCCAACGAATGCTTTGTAAATCAAGTCCGTAAAAGACTGAATCCTCCGCTTAATTCTTTCCAACAATTTCACCATATTACTACTACACTGTGTTCATTCTCCTGGCGCCCGAACTTGATATCTAGTTCCTTAGTATTACACAAGTTCCTAATGCTTGGTTACTTACAGAATCAGAATTTGATAATGCAGACAATAGCTATCCAGATGTAGAAGATACACCAGGACTCCATGCTGAGTCAGATACATTAGATGTAATACCATTTATGGAGATTAAAATCGAAGTGGAAGGTGAACAAGAATCAATAGGTAAGCAAGCAGGGCGACGGTCCAACTGATATAGGTACAGTGTTACCGTAGGACACTACACCACCAAGGAGAGGGGGTTTGTGGCATGTCTGTTGTGTGCAGACCCCTAGGGGTTCACGTAAGGAATTACTCTAGATCGACGGTCTGTGAGAGTGGTGCTTATCGATTTCCATTTAGTACTTTACGACACCAGTAATATAGTAACAACTGTTTGCTTCTGCGCATGCCCCAAGTCTCTTTAAATATTAATTCTTAGTTAATTATTTATTCCACAGGGGCGCCCGTCGTGAAGATGCCGCAACTGGACACGCGAAGGCCAAATCCAAGAGAAACAATCTCAGCCGAGCAAAAGAAAAACGAAAATAATCGAAATATGTCATGTGTCTCGAAAATAATTATTGAGGAAACCCAAAATCTTACGTCTAAACGAATTACTAAATTTAAAGAGCCGCTCACTAAAACACAACATGGAGTTAATAGCAGAGTAAATAATACTGCTTTAGGTACAAGTAGCCGTAATAATAGTGACACAGAGGATATTAAATCTAAAATACCGAAAAATGGTGTTGACAGTGATGATATAAATAGGTATCAAAGAGTCCCAGAAAAATGTTTCAAATGTGATGTTTGTCAGCGTAGCTTTTATAAAAACAGTGATTTAACTAGACACATTCGTACCCACACTGGTGAAAAACCTTTCAAATGTGACGTATGTCAGAAAAGTTTTAAACTAAAATATCATTTAACAATTCATACTCGTATCCACACTGGTGAGAAACCTTACAAATGTGAGATATGTCAGCGTAATTTTAGACATAAGAATTATTTAACAAGTCATACTCGTACCCACACTGGTGAGAAGCCTTTCAAATGTCATGTATGTCAGAGTAGTTTTAATCAAAAGATACATTTAACAACACATATTCGTACGCACACTGGAGAGAAACCTTACAAATGCGATATATGTCAGCGTAGTTTTATTAAAAAGAGTGATTTAACAAGTCATACTCGGACTCACACTGGTGAGAAGCCTTTCAAATGTGTTATATGTCAGCATAGTTTTACTAAAAAGAGAAGTTTAATAAGTCATATTTGTACTGACACTAGTGAGGAACCTTTCAAATGTGTTATATGTCAGCTTAGTTTTCATTTAAAGCAAAATTTAACGCGACATATTCGGACGCACACTAGTGAGATACCTTTCAAATGTGTTTAATGTCAGAGTAGTTTTAATGAAAAGCGTGATTTAACTACACAAGACATATTATTCGTTGTCACAGTGGTGGAAAACCTTTCGTATTGTGATATTTGTCAGCGTGGTTTTAGTGAAAATAGCATTTTAACTAGACCCACTCGTACTTACGCTGGTGAAATCCAAGTTTTAGTGTAAAGGTCAACCATGAGTAAGTAATTTAAAAAAAAATACTCTATTTGATCTTTGGATATCCGATGAATATCAAGAATTATCCACTCCCGACCCGTGGTACAACTGCGATGTCCAACTGGTTGTACTACGGAGAAGTAAATAAAAAAAATAACCACGAAGGGGATGGCCGAGTCGGGGTGCCCCAAATCCCTTTACTTCTCCGTAGTACAACCAGTTGGACACATCGCAGTTGTACCACGGGTCGGGAGACGAATTATCATAGCTTACTGTTTTGTACACCTATATTATTATATCGGAATTTAGGGATTCCACTTACCTAAATCTTTCCCTAACCAATAAATGTGACTCTAAATATCGACATAGTATTTAAATATTAAATGGATATTGTTTATTATATTATACTCTGATAGCACTTCCCTGTGAGATGGTATTATGTACTTAAATAATATTAATGTAGTTATGTACCTACTTATAGTATTTTATTTCGATGAAATTAATGTTTTATAGACTAATATACAACATAAGATTATTTATTTGTTTTACATATAGTAACCTCTTGCTTTGACAATCTTGAATTACTACTAATATTTAAGATTTTGTTCGCGACGGAGCGTCACCTAAACAGTTTGGAATTATATCGTTCGCATACGTTTGTTAGTATGTAAATAATAGATAACTTTGCTCTACTATGTTTGACAAGTCATTAATTAAAAGCATTTTTAGTATTGTGCTCCCCTTGAAACGTTGGGGCAAATAATTTGGGGTCTTTGTTTCTATAGCTAAATAAAATAGATGGGTACTAATGGGTAGGATGAAACCATCGCCTGGTATTGTGTTTGAAGGTAAGAGTACGGTCCCACACGGAACATCAACATCTAAGGTGAACGTGCATGAAAACTCCACCGTTCACAGACAAAAATGTGAACACATTTCATTATACATACAGTTATCGTCAAATAACTTTGCCCCTCTGAAGTTAGCCATTTGCAAAGATCACGCAGGTGCAGTCACGTACACGGGAGCAAGCGGGACGCAAGCATGCATCGAACGTAAACGAGCGACTGAGACATAAAATCGCGCCCCGCCCCCATGTCTCTTACGCATGCGCAGTTGCAGTGTGTTCGTAATTTTGACTACTACGCAGCCACTCGACACAACTTCAGAGGGGCAAAGTTATTTGACGAGAACTGTACCTACCTACTTACATTAAAAAAATATTTGGGTTTTCAGATTCTAGGTAACCTGAACTGAAAATCTTGCACTAAGCTCTATCCAGAGGGTCTACTCTCTACGCCCGAAGTCCGTAGTTTCGGCCTTAGTGTCGGGCGTTTTCTACTCCATTTAACCTACGGAGTTACGATTAGTCCCGAACCCGAACTAAGAATAAATGATAACACGATTTGACAGTTGTTCTTAGTTCAGGTTCGGGACTAATCGTAAGTCCGTAGGTGATACGGAGTAGAAAACGCCCGACACTAAGGCCGAAACTACGGACTTCGGGCTTAGAGAGTAGACCCCCTGATATAGTTTTAATAAGGGTATGCGTTAACTATATGTAGTATGTGTAGATAAGCTACGATTTAAGATTTTCTAAAAATGTAAATATTTTCTTCTTCCGGGCTGAAGAGCCTATGGTGTTGCCACCTTTATGGGGGTGGGTTATATAGTTGTATTGTATCATAACATCTATTTAATAAATATAAAACATCAAGGTTTCAGATTCTAGATAATGTGAACTGGGAACCTAGCACTGAGCTCTGTCGTGTGATGTTGGTTTAAAGTATAAGTAATACAGGCCTATAGTGTTGCCACCATAGATATACCTAATAAACAAGGTTGCCACCTATATAGAAGTGGGTTTTATAGTTGTGTGTTTGAATAGGGGAACGATGCACCTACCATGAAGTATATATGTCGCAGCCAAGTAGCTAAATCAGCCGTTTCATTAAAAGTCTAGCCTTTTCATTAAACTGCACCGTTTAATCAGTGACTAGTGACATGGGCAAGTCATTAAACGATATTGAACCAAACATGTCATTTAGGTCGCTGAAAAATCGGGGCATTTAAATGAAATGGCTAGGCCACTAATTAAACGGCTGATTAATCGAATTGGCTGCGATATATATATAATATGATAGCCCTGAGGTTCAGATATTCGAGAAACCAACCCCAAATCGTAAAATAGGTTCTCAAGTTCTCACACATAGACCGATTCACCCTTTCCGTTGAACTAACCCCTTAGCTGACAGGAATGATGAAGGTGTGGTTTCACCCCAGAAGATGGGGATTTTCATAAGCTTTACGGGGAGGTGCATCAACCCCTATACCGATTAGAATTGCCTTAGAAATAACAGATAATAATGTTAAAGTTAAAACCAGTTAAATAAACATTACCTACTTACACCAGTTAGCGATTTGCGGTCCTCGTTACGAAGTAAACAGCTAGAAACATAATTTGTAGTCATTGGCAAGAATAATTTTAAATTTATGCTTAAAATAGGTAGGTAGTTTAGAAAGTCGCGAAAAAGTTTCCCTAAATCGCTTGCTAGTGTTTTATTCCTGGTAAGCAAATCCCTCACTCCTCATCCAGAAGACAGCAAGAAAGAAAACGGTTCACGAGAAGTACGAGATCCTGCACAGAAGAATCAGAATATTATAATTTATTTGCATATATTTTTTATTAAACATAGTAGGTACCTACCTACTTAGTTGCAGTTTTTATTATTATAATTATTATCTGGGGGTCTACTCCCTAACTCCGTAGTTTCGGCCTTAGTGTCGGTTGGTATAAGTGATACGTAGAAGAAAACGCCCGACATTAAGGCCGAAACTACGGACTTCGGGCTTAGAGAGTAGACCCCCTGACATGTTTCGCTATTCACTTCAATTATTTATAACTATTGTTCAAATATTTGTATGCCAACAAATATTTGAACAATACCTATAAATGATTAGTTGTCTAGCGAGTTAAATGTTGCAACTTATTTTGTCGGTAGGTAGGTATTTGTTCTTTCTTCGGCTGCGTATTTCGAAATCCTGCTGCAGGGGCGTATTTACCCTAGGGCCATCCGGAGCGCGAATCCGGCCGACTGCACTTTGTTTTGGTTTTGGCGCCATTTCACCAACTTTTACTTCTCATCTGTTTTTATTTTTGTTGTCTATCTCAATTTGCCAATATCCCTTTCCAATCTCAATTTCAATATCCGCCAGGGGCGGCAATTTTTGCGGGTTTTTGCCGTAGTAGTTTTTTGTACTCTTGAAAAGAGCTAGGTATACAAGGATGGTAAATTCTTTTTGATTGGACATTGGTAAGTACCAAACTTCCATCATCAAAATGTACCTAGACGTTATTAATATTTTTTATTTATATCATGTTAGGTATCTACAGCTTTTCCTTGACTTCTGGGGCGGTGAAACTTATTGGCCCGGGGCGCCAAATTTCAAAATACGCCCCTGTCACGCTGGAGTAACGTTTGTGGTTTTGCTGACTGCTGGATCTCTGAAACGGTTAGACGGATATTTATCACCATACATACATGACTCATAAGATATCATGACAGCCTGTTAAGTACCTGCTTACTTTACTTATTTCCATAGTGTGATGTCATTTTGGTACCTGTTCTGTTGGGGGGGGAAATGCCGCTGATATTCAGGCAATATTTGTCTTACAAAAAAGAGCTTCCATCTTCGGCCACATCATCGCTTACCATCAGGTGAGATATTTAGTAGTCAAGCGCGTGCCTATCAATAATAAAAAAAAACCGGCCAAGTGCGAGTCGGACTCGCGCACCTAGGGTTCCTTACAAACCTACATAAGTAAAAGTTCACCCATCACGACAATCGAGTCATAGTTATGGTATTTTTAAATAAAATTATTAAAATAGTAGATTAGGCACCCAGGGGATAAAGCAGTGTCTTGTGTCACGGGCGTCATATTGAATCTCGAACGGAATGAAGGATTAGTTAACAAAAAAGTTTAGAGTTTAACTCACGAGCGAAGCGAGGGAGTTAATACAAGAATCCTGAATGCAGCGAGGGATTCAAGCTAGCCCAAGGCAAAGACACATTTTTCCCCGAGGAGGATACTCTACTTTTCACACCACCTGTGAGAAAATAAGAAGCCATAATACGAAAAACAAAGTATTTTAAATTTACAAACACTAAGTAGAGATATGTATTTAGAACTATACTGTATACCTACCTACCTACTTAAAAAAGGGTGCTAATTAAACAGACATCTTTTTAATAGCATTATTTGCCTCTCATTAGTATCATAAAAAAAATAACCACGAAGGGGATGGCGGGGTCAAGTGAGCGAGCGAAGCGAGCGAACAGACCCCGCCATCCCCTTCTAACCTAACCTGTCCGAGTCGGGGTGCCCCAAACCCCGAACTCGCTGTAAAATGGTGATGAGATATAAATTCCGTGGCTGAGTTAGTAATTAGGTGGCAATGTATAAATAAAAAGGACAAGTTAATATAATTGTTGATCTTTACTTGACGTTTTCCTTAGAATATTTAGTTGGCGTTGTAAAAAAGACGAATTAGTTTATTAGAAGCTATCACATTTTCCCGTTGCTTAGTTATAAAATGAGAAGTTTGATCACGTGGCTAATAAAATAAAAGTGTGGCTAGACTTATTATTTCTCCTTAAAAAAAGTTAGTTTAATACCATACGGATTTGCAATATCCGCGCCTTTTTTGCGTTCCACTCGGTATACCTACCACATAGCGGCCACGACCAAGTCGATTTTTTTTTTTACTTCTCTGTGGGTAAGTAAATATGTGCAAGCCTACCTAATACAATTTATGTGTACACAAAGCTTTATATCAGCTGGTAGAATGGGTTCGGACGCTTGGCTGTAGGTATGCAATTTGAATTTAGAACGGCATAGGAGATGCTCGAGAAAATAGTTTTAAATTAATAAATCGACTATAAATGGGTTTTAAGTGTTATTCTTATCCTTTTTATACAATAATCCGTACATAACCAATTATTCTTATAATATTGTCTTCAATCCTGGACCCTGGTCAATCCTTATGATTTTGTAGAAATTCGAGAATATCATCCCTAAGTAGTAAGAGTATCGAGAATATCTTTCCTTTTTCTGGAACAGAAAGAGAGAGACAGAGACAGAAGGCGTTGTAAGTACCTAATATACCGCCAATTGAGCAAATAGATGAGGTTCCAAATTTAAATCACATTATTGACCGGCGGGTTATAATGAAATCCAGTACAATATTATTGCCCGGCTGTGCCACCGGCCAAAAATGACTCACTTTAGGTTAGGTTAGGTTAGGTTAGGTTATTTTTCCTTTATCTGTGCGACGTTGCTTCGTACCAAATTTCAAGATTCTAAGTTCACGGAAAGTACCCTGTAGGTTTTGATTCCCTTGAGAGTGTCGAAAATTGCGACATAAACGGCTGTATCTTTTGATTGCGTTAGCTTAGAAGTTTGATTTTTTCACAGCTCCAAGGTAGAGTAGACCTGACTATTTGATATAAATTCCAGCTTGATACCTCCACGCGTTCCTGAGAAAACGGGTCTTGACAGACGGACGGACAACAAAGTGATCCTATACGGGTTCCGTTTTTTTTTCTTTCGAGTTACGGAACCCTAAAATAAAGCTATTCGTGCTATTTATAGAAACTGCATCCCAGACACAAATTTACGGACCCTTGAGAACGTCGCTAACCACCTATTCCATTTACTAAAGCATTATCTCTCTGAACAACGATATCTTTTGGTAACATTTCATTTTTAATTATTGACAATGTTGCACCCGTGTCAATAAGCCAATAGCATTTCATATTTTTAATATAAAAAGTTATATACTTCGCATTACCATGGAATGATAATATAAAATCGCCTCATCCAGCATAAAATGACCAAAAAATATTGACGTGTTAAAGTGTTATGTTTAACCTACTTAACAAAATAAATATCATTTATCAATGCTTAACCGCTCAAGCACCGGCAACACACCGGTGTGCGCCGAATTAATCGCGAATTTAATGTTTATTACCAATTACATAAGGTTTCATTTTTTTTTGGGAATTTTCACTTGTCGGGGCTGGAGCTTTCCTGTTATATCATTTTTATCGCATTGACGCTTCTCATCTACTAACTCTATTGGAAACGTATTTTGGCCTCGCCCGCGGTTCCTTACATATCTCCAACCCCTATTACCTCGCTGATTATTGAATGATGAGCGATAGTTGGCTCTAAAATTTCCACGAGAACCATAATGTCCTCGGTTGTAACTGTCGTTCGACTGGTGTCCACGATGGTAATAAGTTACCATATTGTCTACCGAAATTACCTCTTTGTGACCGCCTGTTATGTGAAACTCGTTCATTTTTAGAAACATGTATAATATTACTTGATGGTTGGAAAGACGTGCACTCTTCGTCTTTCGCTGCTTGTTTGGCATGTTTCAAGCTGCTGAAGCCTCGTGCCGATATGATGGTGCTCAGCTTCGAGCCCCGCAGGCCATCTGAAAATCGTTTAATAGCAAAACTTTAATTAATCGGTTTCAATATAGAAAATGTTTCCGATTTTCCATCTGCTTGGGTAATTATTGTCAGCTCTGTAAACAACTTTTCTACCTCTGAACCACAATCCTCAATGGACCTCGAACCCTGTTGAATATGTTGAAGCTGCATCTGTATGGAGAGGTAAATGATTTTTTGGGTAACAGATATTTCCTCAAATCATCAATTAATTTTGTATACTTTTGTATGAGTCTGAAATTCCACTCCCGACCCGTGGTACAACTGCGATGTCCAACTGGTTGTACTACGGAGAAGTAAATAAAAAAAAATAACCACGAAGGGGATGGCGGGGTTTGTTCGCTCGCTTCGCTCGCTCACTTGACCCCGCCCCCTCTAACCTAACCTGTCCGAGTCGGGGTGCCCCAAATCCCTTATGTATATCAGAACGTTCGGCCAATCGAGATAGGGAGCTGGCTGCTACTCCAGTTTTTAGTGACGATTATGTGACGCATAAAGATGCCAGCCAAAGAATTTGTGACGGAACAGTTCGAAAGTTAGAAGCATTTGTTTATGGCCGAACGACCTGATATCAGAACGTTCGGCCAACCGGAATCTCCATAACTGAGGACCTTAGAGAAACTGTTACTGAATAAAGATTTAGTGACGATTTGGTGACAAACAACCACTGCTTTACTTTTACTCGTAATGCCACCGGTTAAAAGTAAAATTAATTTTAGTTCCCGGAACATCAGGACGTTCGGCCAATGTAATCTCCATAACTGAGGACCTGAGAGAAACCGTTAATGAATAAAGATTTAGTGACGACACTGAAACAAACTTTTATTGTTTTATTTTTTTTTGTGACGGCCCCTTTAAATAGTAAATTGAATATTTAACATATAACCTCAAAACATTGGGATTATCGATTTCTCCACAACGAAGAAGCCTAGAAGACTCGTAAAACCCCTGATGTGTTATAAGTTTTCAGTGCAATGGTGTCAGTATTTTTGTTGATTCAAGATTTATCATAAAAATGCACTATGGCGGATGGCGACTGAAATAGGGTGACCATGTATTCCAACGAAACAAGTATTCATCGTATTTACCTACTAAATGAAGCAAAACACGTCGAAATAAGGTGACGATGTAGGTATTGCAAAAAAATAAATAGATAGTTACGCGGAAGGAGGAATATGAGAAGGAGTGCAGACAACTAATATTTTATATAATATGCATTAGAAATAACTTGTTGTAAAAAAACATTACACACACCACCATGCGTTATGATAGTATAGAATAGTACCAAGGCATCTCTGCACCCGCGTGGAATGCTTTCCTTCCCCCGCAACTTTCTCGCGGCACCAGTCATGTCACTGGTGTCACGTCATCGAGATCAGGTGCAGAGATCCTTTGGTACTATAATAGAACCAGACAGAACTATCGAAAATGGGTAGCTTAAGTTCTGGCTGACCTTACCGGAAAGTAAGCCGTAATGTTGTAGTACCTCTTTATAAACTACCTCGGTTTCGCTAAAAGATTAAATCAAAAACTGAATAACGAAAAAATCCGCTGGCTGTGGCGTATACTTAAGCTGCAGCTGGCTGTTTTTTTAAGACTGAGAAGTGCAATTACATCAAATAGTTGTTTGAGGTTGGAGATCATTTTATTATTCATATTTTTTTCTTTTTCTTCAATTTTTTTTCCACGTGTAAACCTACGAAAACCTAATTTACTTGATTGTTATGTTGGGAGACAGGGACACGGCAATCAAACTAGGTGGTTGAGCAAAGACTAGTTTATTGTAGGTACTTCGTTCATATGGATATTTCTTCTGCCTACCTTCACATGCAATATTATAATATAGAACTATCATTCATAGTTATTTACTTATACCTACAACCCCCTTTTAATTAATTCAAATCAAGTTTTACATTTCATTCTTTTTGTGCCAACTTATTTACTTACATATTTTCTATTTTCAGATTCTTTAACAATAAAGAAAGGAAATAAAAATAAACTAATCACCTGTTTTGTATTACTTCGGCATATAGGTTCACAATAACACACCACATAAATATATTTGAATAGTAACTTGATTGAATAGATTAATGATAATTTATTATAATAATTTAACAATATAATAATTTAACAATACATTAACTTGACAATATAATAATTTAACAATACATTAACTTGACAATATAATAATTTAATACTGTTACGAGCTTAGGGTTCGTGACAATAAAAACAGCCGATAAAATAACCAAAATGACACTTTAATTAATCAACACTAATTACAACTTAAACTCACTAATTATAAATCACAATTGCACTACTGATCACTTTAATTCGCAGTCGAAGTTCGCTCTCGAAGTTGTCGCTTGTATCGCAAATTCAATACTGACTCGGTCGCAGGCTATGCGGGCCTTATATAGGTCGGCAGATAATTCCAGAACCTTCTAGTATAGAAACATCTAGAAAGTTCGAGTACATACCGGTCCGGACCAACCAGACATCGAAAACTCTAGAATGTTCTAGCATAGAAAAGTCTAGAAGGATCTTGACTCTATTAGTTCTGCTACTCGATACTAGATGGCGCTAGTAGTAACTTTTATCTTTATGTACCCGGCATTAATTCTGGCGCGTAACAATACCATAATAATTTAACATTCACTGTATTTATACATTATTACACAGGTTTCACATGTGTAATAATTATCCCCTTTATTTAAGTACGTATATACACTTTTTTTTTTTTTTAATATATAATTTGGGTTAGTTTTTACATATTCGCTATTGCGATATCATTAAGTACCCTTTTTTATTTTTATCTTTTTACATGCAGTTGCAACAATACTCTATTGATTTATTTTTTTATACATTTTTCAAAACCTTCATACTATTATTATACCTACTTCTATAATGTTAATTAATTTTCTATACGTAAGTTTGTAATTCAGCGGCTTGACATGTGAGTGCTTCAGGTAGATTGTCTACGTTCGCTTTCATCGTCGCGTCGCGTTGCTCGAACTAGGCAAAAGAATCGTCATTCAGTCTTAAAACAGAACAATAAATAAGCAATAAATTTTTATAATTATTAAATTTGTGTATATTTTACTCTATTTCATAAAATACTTATAGAAAGACCTTTATTTTAAATTTTAAACCCCTAAAATTCTCAGTCGAGATTGATCGATTATGATTAAAAGAATTTGTGTCAAGTTCTTAACTCGTCAACGAAACAGCGACGAGAGGCTACAGCTTACAGTTCGTCGACGAGCTCAGCCACGCTAGTGAATACCGTTTGGGTTAGCGACACACGCTCGATCGATCTCAAGGCTGTCTCGTCGACGAGCTCGTCGCAGCTTACAGCCACGAAATTGTCATTTAGAGAATAGCACTGCTGGACAGTCTCACCTAACACCTTAGACTGGCCAATCCTTCCCTTGTTTGCCTTTCTTTGCCAATAAGCTTGTGGTAGGGCTAACACCGCGACCAACCTCCCACCGGAGTTCGGCGTCAAGCAGCGTGCTGTGTTTCGTCGACCCGTGGGAGTACCAGTGCTTCAAAGTATCTTCTGGGCAAGAGCAAGACCAAACAAAAAAAAAAGCACCCATTTTCTAAATTTAATTATATTGCTCGACCGATGCGTTCGAATCTATCAAGCCTATTTTGTCCTTTGTTGTTTAAATTTTTTTAAACAGTTCTCTCTTCTCTCTCTCTCTCTCTCTCTCTCAAAAATAAACCAGAACAGTATAAATATGGACTCGGGTAAGTGAAGTGTGGAATTACTTCATAGTTGATTCCGAAGAAAATAAGACTGCAAAATGTAAATGTAGGTGTAGGGTAGGTGTAGGGTACGTGTAGGGTACGTGTAGGGTACGTGTAGGGTACGTGTAGGTTACGTGAGGGGTACGTGTAGGATACGTGTAGGGTACGTGTAGGGTACGTGTAGGGTACGTGTAGGGTACGTGTAGGGTACGTGTAGGGTACGTGTAGGGTAGGTGTACTTACAATACAAATCAAGAAATCTCCCTATTTCTGATTAATACGCGGGTGAAGCCGCTGGTAGAAGCTAGTTTTAAATAAACCCACGCAAATATTGTTACGAGCTTGGATTTTGTGACGATAAAAACAACCGATTACATTACCAATAATGACACTATAATTTAACAACTAATTTTATTACAATACTTAACTTTAAACATTAATTCTTATAAAATACAATATTGCACACCCTACTGATCAGTTTAACACAGTTAAATATCGCTCTCGAAGTTATCCCTCGTATTATTCACATAAAGACGGTAAATTGTTTCGACATTCAAAAAATAAATACAATTTATCTCACAATAATATCTTTAAAACAAGTGATACCAAGTGTACCAAGATGTAGACCTCTAATGAAACAATTTCATGATCATACAGGCGCTTATTTTGGCATAATTATTTAAAACTCATAAAAGATTTGCATTACATAATAAATAATAAATCTTATGTAATTGGTAAATAAACACTAAATTCGCGATTAATTCGGCGCACACCGGTGTTGCCGGTGCTTGAGCGGTGAAAAAAAAAATTGTTATCAGCAGCCGTTATTGATTTTATTGGTTCTCTGGTTAGTTTTGGAAGTAGCGGAGCAGAAAGTAAAGTCCCGCGAACCTCCCTTGAAAAGGGAGGATCCTCCGACCAGACGGTTGATGTGTCCGTCCGGTGGGCTGTTGTAGATATCTGTTCGAATAGCATCGCGATTTAGGATTTCGCAGCTTTCGAGATAGATGGCGCGATGGTCTCATTGTTGCGATTTAAATTCTGCTACGTTGTTTTTTTGCGGCGGTATTAATTCCGCTACAAGTTTTTTTTTTGTCTGCCATCTGTTTGATCAAATTTCAAATATACTCGATTGGATTCAGATGACAATGGTAGGAGGTAGGAGGGCAGACGTAAAACTTCATGGCCATGCTTTTTTAGTAATTCATCTACAACATATTTTTTTCTGGTTTATAGAATACTATTAAATGGTATAACTCCTGTTTTGTTATTTTCTTGAAAGCTAATCTTATTTTTTTTACAACCAGGCTTGCATTTTAATGAAGACCCGGGTATTTTTTCGGTCTGCGTCGAACGGTAGGTATCGATAAACAACTATTATAGACAAGTAGCTATACGTAAATCAGCGTTCAGAGGGCGCTGATCGTGAACAAAAATGGTGACCGAAAACGTCAGTTGCTAGTCTATCTCATAAAATTATATTAGTAGATATAAGATGATAACGCTACTGCAAGGCGACGGCGGGGCGCCGGCCGTGCGGGGAAAAAGGGAGAGGTTCGAGTTTTGAGCCAGGTGCCAAGTTAACGCATACGGGTAGTAGTCAAATCACCCTTTTGAGTTAAACGAGTGTGTACGCGAATATGACGAGCTAAATTATTTTTTTGAGTAAAACTACGCTGACATATATCACATTTGAAAGTTTTTTCACCAGTGTGGACACGATTGTGTTTTGTCAAATCACACTTTGAATTAAAACAACGCTGACAAAGGTCACATTTAAAACCTTCCTCACTGGCGTGTGTACGAATATGTCTTATTAGATTAGCCTTCTTACTAAGACTACTCTGACATATTTCACATTTGAAAGGTCTCTCACCTGTGTGAACATGAACATGACTTTTTAAGTCACCCTTTCGAGCAAAACTACGCTGACATAAATCACATTTGAAAGGTTTCTCACCAGTGTGGGTACGAGTGTGAATTACTAAATTACACTTTTGATGAAAACTACGCTGACATATATCACATTTAAAAGCTTTCTCACCAGTGTGCATACGAATATGATTTGTAAAAGAATGTTTTACATTAAAACTACGCTGACATATATCACATTTGATAGGATTCTCGCCAGTGTGCATACAAATATGATTTGTTAAAGAATATTTTACGTTAAAACTACGCTGACATACATCACATTTGAAAGGTTTCTCACCAGTGTGGGTACGAGTGTGTGTTTTTAAATAACTTTTTCTACTAAAATTACGCTGACATACATCACATCTGAAAGGTTTCTCACCAGTGTGGGTACGAGTATGACTTACTAAATGAATCTTTTGATTGAAACTTTTTTGACATGTATCACATTTGAAACGTTTTTCTTTGCCACATGCTCTTTGATACTTAATTATATCATCACTGTCAACATCTTTTTTCGATATTTTACATTTAATATCATCTTTTTTACTATTATTACAGCAACCTAGAGCAGTACCTAAAGCAGTATTATTAATACTGCTGTTAAATCCATGTTTTGTTTTAGTAAAGGTTTCTTTAGATGTAGTCATTCGTTTAGACATATGAGTTTGCTTAACTAATTTCGAGATACATGATAATTTTCGATTATTTTCGTTTTTCTTTTGCTCGGCTGCTATTGTACCCCTTAGTGTTGATCTTCGCGTGTACAGTTTTGACTTCTTCGCAACGGGCGCACCTGTGAAATAAATAAGTAAGAATTAATAATCAAAGATAATCGGGGATTGCAGAGATCAAACCCGTCGTTACTTCATTCGCAGTGTAATAAAACACCAAATTGAAAATCGACGTACAAACCACATTCCCACATACCTACCGTCGATCTAAGAGACAGTTATTCCCTAAGTGAACTCTCAAGGGTCTGCACACAACAGACATGCCACAAACCCCACTCATTGGTGCGTGGCAACGTAGCAAAGGTCCGGAGCGCCCTTGGCAACATTTTAATTTTGCGATCCTAATTTTTATTTTTACCTTACTGCCCCAGAAGAAGGGTAATGTATTTTTTCTTTGACACGCGCTGTAGCCTAAGCGACTACATAGATTTATATAACGGCGCGCAGCTAAATTACTCGTAAAAGTAAATCCAAGATTTAAGATGAGAGACTGATTGTGTTATTTGGTTGAATAGTAATTATTGTTAAATTCAAAATTAAAATGGTGATTTATTTCAATTGGTCGAATATAAATGGCGATTTATAAAATATGAGCGGGTAACCCCGAATAGGGTAGCAAGTTTGCGTCTACGCCGTGACAGCTGGCATTCTTTTGACAGACAGCGTACGAAGTGCACGCGTGCTAACCTATTGGCTCGTAATCTAGTTTCATCTTGTGTTTGCCCGTATATTTTGTTTACAAATGTAATCGAATGAAACGAGGGACTGTTAAGAATCACAAACGTGCTATTATTTCAACGTTTCTTCTACAACACGCCCATGATGGATGACTATCACAAACATCGCTCCGCTGCCCATTCTGATATTCCGTCATCAGGCGTGGGATGTAACCCACATGGCCCACAAGGAAATTCGTGACAATACTAGTGAAATACGAGGCGTTACGTTTTGAAATGCAAAACACATAGTGACAGTGATAGTGAAAATTGCGGTTCTTTTTGAAACGCGTACGCTAATCCAGAAGTTAAAAACTCAATGTGTGCCGTGAAGTGCCCTGAAATTTGATCCGTTAAACCCAAGTTTGACGCCCGATCATAGTGCGGTATCACGGTGGTATGTTGCGTCGAGGATGCAGTATTGTGCAGTGCAGCTTATTTTTGACCATTAGTAAGGCGCTGAAAAGCTTCGTGCCTTCATGCCTGTCGTAATAACCTATCTGGGTTCAACGTAGGAAAAATTCAAGGAAAATTACGAGGTCAAGATTTCTTTTTTTCGAGTTTTATGCGACTACCCTCATCAACCTGAACAATGGAAAACCAATCTAAAACGGAGGCAAGCAACTTCACAGCAACTGGCCAGGTCAAGAAGAAGTGTGTGGGGATATTCACGACAATCTGGTGAGCCATTTTCGTTTAGTTATTGCTGTGGAGGTGAGGTGCTAGTTAGTTAACATTTTTCTGTTTGTTTACGGGTGAACATTTTTATGTGGAGACTGACTCACAGAGGGTTACGGTCTCATGATTGACGACTATCGATATTTGACAGTTGACTTGTCGTTTTATTGCTCTACGCTAAAGTGAGGTTGTTATTGTCGTGTTGGCTATCGCTTTAGTGTAGTAGGTAGTAGTTTAAGCGCTATAGCTTTGACGTTGACTGGTTAAGCGATGCTCTATATAATGCTCATGAAGCGATATTATTTTGCTATCGCTATTTGAGTAATAGACTTGATTGTTTAGTGTTATTGTTGTTGGGAATATAGTGGCGTAAATACCTCCATGGGACAATAAAGCGCTATAGTCTCAATACCGTACCCACCTAACGCTTTTTCTGAAAACTGTGTTATTCGCAAAAGCCATGTTTTGATTTATCATTACCTTCCATTGCCCGGGCTTTGCCCACTGCTGGGCGTGGGCCTCTTTTCTTGTGCCAATGTTTTGTTTAGTTTTCGATTTATTGACTTTATTTATTGACTTCTACTACTACCTGAAAGCTCCATTTTCAGCCACAGCTTTGATAGAACTTGTACTCTCGTAGTGTTTCTCAGTTTTCAGATATCGTATTACGGTGGATGAAGTTAGCAAGAGGCTAGCGGTTCGCATGCTGCTATAACTGCTGAGCAGCTGCAACTTCTGAGCAGTTCTGAGCGTGACAAACCAAAGGTCAACAACCAGTTTGCAGACTGCAGTAGCCGAGCATCTTGTCAACATCTGTGGGGTGTAAAAACGTTCAAAGCTGTCTGGAACTGGGTGAGTCGCTCCCATTTTATTTGTATTGTGAGTTTAAAAGTTTCCAAATTCTTCATATGTATTCAGTGGTTGGTTTGATAGTGCAAGGTTATTTTGACATACTTAATACAAAGCGAGTACTTAGTTTTCCCATTGGCGGTAATAGTTTCAACATTTTGTTCAGTGCGAAACTTTAGAATGAGATAGTGCATGGCAAGGTTGCCATAAGGTCATATTCCGACTTAGACGTTTTTGGTGAAAAATTGAACCCAGGCTTATGTACTAACGTGTCAGCGATAGTTTTCCTTACATACGTTTACATTTACGTACGTTTTCCAACAGTTAGTTATTTCGATAGTAAGTAAACCATCATGAACAGCAACTTGATTTTAATGACAATGATTAAAGGTTTACAGGCATAGAGAAATCATGCTATTAAAATTTCTAAATAGATTTTTCCATTCTCACTACTGGTTTGCCTACCCGGTATGTGAGTTAATACGGGTGAGATTAAAATAAGATTTATTAATTCAAATTGAACAGTGCAGTTATGACCGTGATGTTCGTAGATTAACGTAGAGTAATTCGTGAACGTAGCTCCTTCACATGAACGTTTAACGCAAACATTGTATCTTTTTGGAAGCTCCAATGTGCATAGCTTATCGGTCGGCATGTTTTAAAATCTCTTTATGGAGAAGAAGACACCCGAGGCAAAGTACCAATAGATGTTGTGAAGTAGATGACGAGTTAGTGGCAATTTAGTTTATGTGAACAGGTTCTGAGTTCTGTGTGTCAGTGACTGTACTAGAGTATCGTAGCAGTATCCCAGAGTGATACAGACGAAGGAGTCTGTAACAGGGTTGCGGTAGTTCTTTGTCGTACAAAATAAAACTTACTTGATATTATTCCCATGGGGAAGAGCGAGTGTAGTAATTGTGTTGTGTTGAGCTATGATATGATAGCTGTTGACTGTGATGAGATACCTGGTCTTTGATTTGTTCTTTATTCAAATTATTGTGAGTTTGGTGACTTTTACCGGTTTTTGGACTTGGTAATCACGAATCTTGAATCAAACCGCATTTGTTTCAATTAGGTCATATACAGCCGCTCTTGAACTCTCAAACGGCTAACTGACTGACCAACACTAGTTTGTAGACAATTGCCGTAGAATTCAACGACAGCAAATAATGCGTCAAAAATGTTAGACTTCATCTGTAGAGCGTTTGATTTAAGAAACTGCGAGACCCATAATTGATGTTTGGTTATGTAGGTACTGGAGTCGATTAGATGAGGTCCCTGAGATTTCATAACAGGGTTTAAAACGACGCGTGGTATAAGGTAAAGCTCAATTTGATTGTACATAAGCAGCTAAAGATTTAGTTTTCTGTTAACGATTTCATGTTATTAGAAGATTATGCGTGAAACCAGATTAGGTACGTAAAATCTTGAATTAAACGGTCCATTTAAGGATCATCGAAGGATCATCGAAGGGTTATTTACCTAGATAGATACCGACTAAAGGCGCTTAACTCTTCATAATTGTGCAAGATTGAGGAAGATTCCCGATCACCAAGTATTCTCGTGTATAAGATGTCTTAGTCGAAGACAATGATGATAAAACGAAATCTTGTTAAGAATAGCTTGTCCACTCATACTCGAAGCTCTTGAACGCACCTCAGGTGGTGCCAATGGGTCTGACCGCACCCTATGAGTAACAAACACGTGGCGATAGGCATTTACTGAAGGCTCTAATAATAGAGTAGAACCTATAAGTATGCACATGATCGAATACGACCTATGCCAGATTGCTACGTTCCATTGGAGTTGAACGTACATAGGTTTGAAGGCCTACTAATAGTGTAGAGTCAGAATGTGCCGATAACGGCGCAGGTGAGTTGTGCAGCTGGATTTACTTGTTTAGTGTGAAGGCCTTTGCTAATATTAACCATTGGTCACAATAGCCTGTGTGGCAATAGCCTGTGTGGCAATAGCCTGTGTGGCAAGAGCCTGTGTGGCAAGAGCCTGTGTGGCAAGAGCCTGTGTGGCAAGAGCCTGTGTGGCAAGAGCCTGTGTGGCAATAGCCTGTGTGGCACCAGCCTGTGTGGCGATAGCCTGTGTGGCAATAGCCTGTGTAGCACCAGCCTGTGTGGCAATAGCCTGTGTGGCACCAGCCTGTGTGGCAATAGCCTGTGTGGCAATAGCCTGTGTGGCAATAGCCTGTGTGGCAATAGCCTGTGTGGCAAGAGCCTGTGTGGCAAGAGCCTGTGTGGCAAGAGCCTGTGTGGTAAGAGCCTGTGTGGCAAGAGCCTGTGTGGCAATTAGCCTGTGTGGCACCATCTTGTGTGGCGATAGCCTGTGTGGCAGTAGCCTGTGTGGCACTAGCCTGTGTGGCACTAGCCTGTGTGGCACTAGCCTGTGTGGCACCAGCCTGTGTGGCAATAGCCTGTGTGGCATCAGCAATGTGTGGCAATAGCCTGTGTGGCAATAGCCTGTGTGGCAATAGCCTGTGTGGCGCAAGCCTGTGTGGCACCAGTTTGTGTGGTACTAGCCTGTGTGGCACCAGCCTGTGTGGCATTAGCCTGTGTGGCAACAGCCTGTGTGGCAATAGCCTATGTGGCAATAGCCTATGTGGCTCCAGCCTGTGTGGCAATAGCCAGTGTGGCGTTGACTGGCCTGTGTGGCATTGACTAGACTGTGTGGCATTGATTCGCTTGTGTGGCATTGACTAGCCTGTGTGGCATTGACTAGCCTGTGTGGCACTGACTAGCCTGTGTGGTATTGACGAGCCTGTGTGGCGCCAACCAAACTGTATGACATCGAACAGCTTGGTTGGCACTAACTTGCTGTGGTGGCACTGAGATGTGTTATCTGAGATATTTGGTTATCACTAGTATTGAAAATGATAAATAATCAGATTTAGGTGCCTTATAAGTATTGCTTTAAATATGAGTCAGGGTGACCGAGTGGAGAATAATGTTAATCATTGTGTCTTTCTGTTTGACCGTCGATAGTGAAGATGAGAGCAATACACACGAGGACGTGTGAAGATGCAGGACGGCCGTAACGGCGCGCAGCTAAATTACTCGTAAAAGTAAATCCAAGATTTAAGATGAGAGACTGATTGTGTTATTTGGTTGAATAGTAATTATTGTTAAATTCAAAATTAAAATGGTGATTTATTTCAATTGGTCGAATATAAATGGCGATTTATAAAATATGAGCGGGTAACCCCGAATAGGGTAGCAAGTTTGCGTCTACGCCGTGACAGCTGGCATTCTTTTGACAGACAGCGTACGAAGTGCACGCGTGCTAACCTATTGGCTCGTAATCTAGTTTCATCTTGTGTTTGCCCGTATATTTTGTTTACAAATGTAATCGAATGAAACGAGGGACTGTTAAGAATCACAAACGTGCTATTATTTCAACGTTTCTTCTACAACACGCCCATGATGGATGACTATCACAAACATCGCTCCGCTGCCCATTCTGATATTCCGTCATATACAAATGAGGCTGAAATGTCATATGCAATATGAATTTTGAAAAGAGTAAACAAATTGGCGTCTGCCGTTATGTAAGTGAAGCCGTCTTTTTTCCAGGCATAAAAGTATTAGTAAAAATCATAAGTAAAATGTATCCCAACAAATTCTGCAAGCCAGGAAGGCTTTGGCCCTAACGGGCCCTGCTCTCTACTGCGCTGACATCTCTTTGAGGAGCGCGTGGAACATAGCGCGCCGTTGACCCGAGGCGTCATACGCCCCATCCGGCAGTAGTCACCGATTTTGTTGAAACTTCGTGAGGATATATCCTTAAATTTTACTTATTATGTAGTACCTCTTTATAAACTACCTCGGTTTCGCTAAAAGATTAAATCAAAAACTGAATAACGAAAAAATCCGCTGGCTGTGGCGTATACTTAAGCTGCAGCTGGCTGTTTTTTTAAGACTGAGAAGTGCAATTACATCAAATAGTTGTTTGAGGTTGGAGATCATTTTATTATTCATATTTTTTTCTTTTTCTTCAATTTTTTTTCCACGTGTAAACCTACGAAAACCTAATTTACTTGATTGTTATGTTGGGAGACAGGGACACGGCAATCAAACTAGGTGGTTGAGCAAAGACTAGTTTATTGTAGGTACTTCGTTCATATGGATATTTCTCCTGCCTACCTTCACATGCAATATTATAATATAGAACTATCATTCATAGTTATTTACTTATACCTACAACCCCCTTTTAATTAATTCAAATCAAGTTTTACATTTCATTCTTTTTGTTCCAACTTATTTACTTACATATTTTCTATTTTCAGATTCTTTAACAATAAAGAAAGGAAATAAAAATAAACTAATCACCTGTTTTGTATTACTTCGGCATATAGGTTCACAATAACACACCACATAAATATATTTGAATAGTAACTTGATTGAATAGATTAATGATAATTTATTATAATAATTTAACAATATAATAATTTAACAATACATTAACTTGACAATATAATAATTTAATACCATAATAATTTAACATTCACTGTATTTATACATTATTACACAGGTTTCACATGTGTAATAATTATCCCCTTTATTTAAGTACGTATATTTCAAGTACTTGGGCCACTGGGTCTCGGACGACCTGTGTGACAATCCGGACATTGAGAGGGAGCGCAGGGCGCTGTCTGTCCGATGTAATATGTTGGCTCGCAGGTTTGCGCGATGTACTACACCTGTAAAGGTGACATTATTTAAGGCATATTGCCAGTCGTTTTACACGTGCAGCCTGTGGACCAACTTCACGCAGCGGGCATACAGCGCACTGCGCGTGCAGTACAACAATGCCTTCAGGATACTGTTAGGGCTTCCGCGGTTTTGTAGTGCTTCGACTATGTTTGCTGAAGAGCGGACGGATGATTTCTTTGCGATCATTCGGAAGCGGAGCGCTTCACTATTAACTCGCCTTCGAAGCAGCTCGAACAGCCTCTTGAAGGTGTTGTCCGAGCGGTGGGACCTGTGCCTGATAAGGAGGTGGATGCAGCTTCATGTTAGCGCTTCTCCACATAACTTTTGACATGGGTGTATTATACGTTATTTTATTTTTTGTAATTGTATGTTTGACATTTTGTAATTATTTTTCGTGTTTGTGCTGTTTATGTTATTCTTATTTAATTTAATGGTTTTTATTTAATTTTAAAAATGTTTTTATTTGATTTTGATTTAAATGTATTAAATGTATTTCTAATGTATGGACAATGTCTGAAATAAATGAATATAATAATAATAATATACACTTTTTTTTTTTAAATATATAATTTGGGTTAGTTTTTACATATTCGCTATTGCGATATCATTAAGTACCCTTTTTTATTTTTATCTTTTTACATGCAGTTGCAACAATACTCTATTGATTTATTTTTTTATACATTTTTCAAAACCTTCATACTATTATTATACCTACTTCTATAATGTTAATTAATTTTCTATACGTAAGTTTGTAATTCAGCGGCTTGACATGTGAGTGCTTCAGGTAGATTGTCCCCAGCGATCAGGAGGTTTCACTGTCCTGCCAGAACGAGTTTTGTAATAATTAGTGGTGTCGCTGTTATGGTCTACGTGTGTCGTTATTGGAGCACTGGAGCCGCTGTTTGACTCATCTACAGGCATGATGATACGACTTTGCGAGCTGTCTGTAGTTATATCATCATATGAACTACTACAGTGTTCATATGGCTGTTCGTCATTACGCCTATCTGAATCAATGATTATATGTTTTCTATTTCGTCTTAAGATCTGTCCTGTATTCATTCGAATTAAATAAGATCGATTTGCTAGCAAACGTTGAATAATTCCGTTAGTCCAATGATTATGAATTTTAATTTTGACTTTTTGATTTTTAATTAACTGTTTTAACTTTTTTGATCCTATATCAAAGTATTTTTTCTGCTTTAATTGTCGATTCTCTAGTTTATTTGATACATTCCCCTGTAATTTCGGTTGAAGAAGTTGTGGGGAACACGGAATTATACTTCGTAATTTTCTGTTGTATAACAACTCGG
This sequence comes from Melanchra persicariae, assembly GCA_947386135.1. NCBI lineage: Eukaryota > Metazoa > Arthropoda > Insecta > Lepidoptera > Noctuidae > Melanchra > Melanchra persicariae. Next base: position 2,966,053 of record OX376672.1, read on the forward strand.
CAGGTGATGATATCTCATTATTTATCGGCGTATTTAAATATTCCAACAACCCCAAACTGAAGTCGGTATTTTGAAAGGTGGTCTTTTTCATCATGTTTTTAATTGTCTGTACAGCTCTTTCTACCTGTCCATTTGATTGTGGGTACCTAGGAGAAGACGTTATGTGTTGAAAACTCCAGTTCAAAGAAAACTGTTTGAACAAATTAGAAGAAAATTCCGGGCCGTTATCTGACATAACTATTTGTGGTATTCCATGACGTCTAAATAAATTCTTTATTTGCTTGATGACCTCTGATGATGTTGTCGAACACAATTCGACAACTTCTATGAATTTACTGTAGTAATCTACTACTAACAAATAAGATTTAGTGCCGTAATGGAAGATATCCGTGCCTATCTTGTACCAAGCTCTGTCGGGTATGTCATGCGGAATTAACGGTTCTTTTGTGTTGTCTTTTCTATATGTTAAACATGCCTGACAGTGTGATAAATAATCCTGTAATTGCGAATTCATATTCGGCCAGTACATGATTTCTCTAGCCCTAAGCTTACATTTTTCTATACCTAAGTGCCCTATATGTATTTTCTGTAGCATTGTTTTACGCATACGGTTTGGTATAATGATTGTATTGCCTTTCCATACCAGTCCATAATTCACTGTTAACTCATCCCTGCTATCCCAATAGGGTTTTAGTTCATTATTAATTTCACTTTTATGCATGGGCCATCCTTTCTTTATAATTTTTTTTAATCCCTGCATTTCATCATCTTCCCTAGTCCATTTTTGTATTTCTAAAAAATGCGAGTCTGTTAGAGGATTCATCGCTGTGATGGCACACACTTGTGCTTGTGCTTCGAGGTGATCGCGCGTAGTGATATTATCGGTATGTGGCAACGCCGCTCGTGATAATGCGTCCGCTATGTACAGATATTTACCTGGTTTGTATATTAGCGTAAACGAATATGGTTGAAGTCGCATTAGCATTCTCTGTAGGCGTACTGGCGCATTCACCAAAGGTTTGTTAATAATACTAACTAATGGCTTGTGATCTGTTTCTATCGTCACATCGTTTCGGCCATATATGTAGGTATAGAACCGCTCGCACGCAAATACACAGGCATATATATAGGTATATATTATGTGGAAAATGTTGTTGGTTGTACATTTATAATACCATTCTAGTTTTAAGTTCTTAGCGATATTGTAATGTGTAACCGTTTATTTTCCCAAATAAAATAAAAAAATAAAAAATAAATAAAAATATAATTCCTTTTCAATCTGAGCATAATTCGCAGAGTAGGGGCATCCGCACCAAACTGCACATATTACACGCAAATATATTGGCTAATTGTTACGACGTTATTGTGCTAACGGAAACCTGGCTGACGACGGAGATATTTGACGCTGAATTCATTGATGAACGCTATGCTGTGCACAGGTGTGACCGTGACCGTGACGCCACTGGTAAGAAGGAAGGAGGTGGGACCCTGCTGGCAGTTTTGAAAACACTGCGTTCGGTCAGAGTGGATCCTTTCACTGCACTGCATGCGGACATTGAACAAGTTATTATACAGGTGCCCAGCGCGACCAAGGGTAAATTGCACATTATTAGCGCAGCTTATATACCTCCAAAGACCCCAGAATTTGTCTACAATGCCTACTTTGAAATGTTGGATGCGACCCTTGAGAATACGAATGTTGATCGGTTTTATCTTGCCGGTGATTTCAATTTGCCTTCTCTGGAGTGGGATTCCGATATTAGTAATCGCTCTACCACTGACCAAATTTGCAGAGGTGACTCCCATGTTTGTGGAATTGTCCGTGACTTTTAGTCCACCCATAATGCTACCCAATACAACACCATTAAAAACATGCGGGATAAAATACTAGATCTTTTCATCAGTAACAGTGACTGCACGGTGTGCAGGACTGGTGATCTTTTGCTACCTTCGGATCAATATCATCCTTCATTTTATGTCCTAATTCCATTCAAGTCACAAAATAATGGTATGAAGCGCAACACAATGAAAAGATACAACTACTTCAAAGCTGATTACGATAATATTAATAAGGACTTATCAGAAATGGACTGGGATGCTTCGCTACGTGGTTACTCTGTGGATGTAGCATTGAACGTTTTCTATGACATACTTTTCAAAGTAATTAAAACACATGTACCCTTAACTATGGTTCGGTCTACGAAGTTCCCAGTTTGGTTCTCACCAGCTCTCATACACATATTTAAGAACAAGGCTAAAGCCTGGCTAAAATGGAAAATGTATCAAAACTTATCAGACTATGAACAATTTTCGCTCTTTCGATCCCGATTTCATGTTGAGTGTAAAAATTGCTATGAGCGGTACATAAGTTCAACCGAGGAAAGCATTAAATGTAATGTTAGTTATTTTTGGAAGTTTGTCTCTAAACGTAAGTCCTCTAATGGTATTCCCACCACTGTGCGGTTCAAAAACCAATCTTCAGACAACCCTAACGATGTTTGTAATCTTTTTTCAGATTTTTTCAAATCTGTTTATGAACCTTCCACTGTGACTGATGAAATTTATACAAACGCAGAATGTTCCGAGGACTGCATTGCAGTGGATAGCATTCGGTTTACCGCTCAGCAGATATTAAGGCAACTCGAATCCCTAGATGTCTAAAAGGGGCCGGGTCCCGACGCGCTCCCTGTAATATTTTTAAGAAAAACTGCGAAAAACATATGCGTTCCCCTACAAATTATTTTTAATCGATCCCTGTCCGAAGGAATCTTTCCTGATGCTTGGAAGCAGGCCAACGTAACACCTGTGCACAAGTCGGGCCCTAAAGACGACGTCGAAAACTATCGTCCAATATCTATACTGTCGGCCTTGTCGAAGGTCTTTGAGAGGCTTGTGCACAGTGAGCTTTATCCCTTACTTCATAGTGCTATTGTTCCGCAGCAGCACGGTTTCGTCAAAAGAAGATCTACTGTAACTAACCTTGTAGTATACCTTGAATATGTTTTTAACAGTATGGATTCTGGTATTCAAGTAGACTCAGTTTACACAGATTTTCAGAAGGCTTTCGATAAGGTCGACCACAAGCTGCTGCTGGGAAAGATTGCATTTAACGGTATACGCGGGAACTTGTTGAGGTGGTTCTCTTCGTATGTTACCAATAGAACGCAGCGCGTAGTGATAAATGGATATCAATCGGAAAGTATATTTGTGACGTCGGGTGTTCCCCAAGGATCGATTCTGGGACCCCTCTTATTTATACTATTTATAAACGACATAGGAACATGTTTTCAAAATTCAAAATTTCTTTTATATGCAGACGATTTAAAGATATTTAGGCAAATTAAAAATACTAATGACTGTTTTGCTTTGCAATCTGATTTAAATAGATTGTCTGAATATTGCGTGCGTAATAAACTAAGACTTAGCGTTCCTAAATGTTGCTGTATAAGTGTCACCAAAAATAAAAACGTATACAGGTATTGTTACTCTCTGAGTAATACCTTATTAAATAGAGTTAGCATGGTACGTGACTTGGGTGTAGCAATTGATGATAAGCTCCATCTGGATACACACATCAACGCAATTATTAAAAAGGCCTGGCGTATATACGGTTTTGTTATGCGGTCGGCAACAAAATTCGTGCGACCCCAGACGTACTTACTTCTATATAAAGCCTTGATTAGATCTCAATTAGAGTATGCCGTCGCGGTATGGAACCCCCTTTACATTAAATATTCTGAATGTCTGGAAAGGGTTCAAAGGAAATTCCTAGGGTCCATGAATTACAGATGCTATCATTCCTCTGCGTCTTACGCTGATCTGCTGAAGAAATACAATCTTCTAAGCCTTGCTAATCGGCGAACACTTCTTGAAACCATGCTGCTTTATGGCCTTTGCAATAATGCTTATGACTGTTCTGACATATGCAACAGGATTTGTTATTCGGTTCCCAGAAGAGCACATATGCGTTCAATGCGACAGAAGCAGTCACTTTTTGCAGTAAGAGCATGTCGAACAAATGCTGGTGTGCGAGCACCACTGCGACGTCTAACCGAAACTTTTAATAAGTATTTTCTCGGTACTGATTTATTTTGCACTACTCCCGGACGATTCCGAAATTCTATTCGCAAAGCGATCAAAGAATTAGACACTTCTTCCCGACTTTGGGTCGTAATCTGATGTTTTAGTTTTTGTTTATTGTTATTGTTTTTTTTTTTTAATTGATTTTATGATTGTCGTTTTTTTTTGTAATATTTTATTAATTCTATTATTGTGATTAATTTTAATTTATTATTGAAAATTATTTGATTTTTTTATTGTAATTTTTTTTATTTTATTTATGTGATTCATTTTAATTTATAATTGTTTTTTTTTTTAAATTGTTCTTGTTTGTTTTGTTATTTGATTTTATTTTAGTTTTTTTAACACTCAATTTTTTTTATTGTAACTTATTTAATGATGATTTACTTAATTTATTTGAATTTTTGTAACTTTTAAGTTTTCTTTGAAGCGCGTAATTAATATTTTTTTTCTGTTTTCTGTGAATAACGCTGTTGATTACATAATTGTTTATTTTATAATTAAATTTTAGTATTCCATATTATGTAATTGTAAGTTATTCCAAATAAAATAAATAAATAAATAAATAATTCTGTTCAGTTTTTGTTAATGATTTTGAAGCGTAACATACAGGATAGTTGTCCTGCATTAAACAGGCACCTAAACCATTTTTACTCGCGTCTACTGAGATGACTATGGGTTTCTCAAGTGTGTAATATCTTAACACTGGTGGACTAGTTAACTGCTTTTTTAACATTTCAAAACATTGCTCATGTGTATGATCCCAATGCCAAGCTACGTCTTTTCTTAATAACTCGCGAAGAATAGATGTCTTTTCAGAAAAATTTGCAATAAAATTACTAACATAGGTTATCATACCTAAAAATCTTTCTACATCTTTTACGTTCTGTGGCCTTGACATATTTTTTATAGCTAATACCTGTGATTCATCGGGGCTGATCCTGTCTTTTGTTATTTTAAGGCCTAAGTACGTTAGCTCACTTAAACCTATTTTACATTTACTTTTATTTAATTTTATGTTTATTTCCTTACACCTTTTCAACACTGCGCGTAATCTCTGATCATGTATTTCCTTGGTTTCTGCGTAAATAAGGAGATCATCAATAAACAATATATCACCCTGTATATCATCGAAATGTTCATACAAGCGTTTATGGAAAATTTCTGACGCCGATGATATACCGTATGGCATTCTCAAAAATTTATACCTTCCAAAAATTGCATTAAATGTACAGAGGTCTGTACTGTCTGGGTGTAAATTTACGTGCCAAAATCCCTGTTTAGCATCTAATGTACTAAAATATTTGGCACCGGATAGGTTGTGAGTTATTTCTTCAAGAGTAGGCAACTTAAAATGTTCCCGCTTTATTGCTTTGTTTAAGTCACGTGGGTCTAAACAAATGCGAAGATCTCCGTTTGGCTTTTTTACAACCGTCATACTATTTACCCAATCGGTGGGTCCCTCAACTTTAGCAATTATACCCTGTTTTTTCATTTCCATTAGTTTTTCTTTTACTTGTTCTTTTAACGAAATTGGTAACTTGCGTGGTGCATGAACTACTGGTTTACACCCATCTTTTAATTGTATTTTACTCAATAATTTTAATTCATCACATGAACTCCTACCCAAAATTGGAGGTGAATTAGTGTCTACAACTATAAATTGTAAAATGTATGTTTTATTTTTATATTGTACTTTGAGATAACATTTACCAATGACTTTAATTTGACTACCCGAATAACCCTGTAACTTCATTGTTGTTTGGACTAATTCATTTTTTGTTAATTTAATTTTGGTTAGATATTTATTTGGCAAGACATTTACGTCGGCTCCAGTGTCCAGTTTAAAGTTGATCTGTTTTTTTCCAATACATAATGCTGCCGTCCACTCATTACTGGTATAATTATCAATAGCGTGAATTACCTGATCGCTGGAGTCTTCTCGCACCTCATACACACGACACATTCTTGAATAATGGTTCATTTTTCTACACTGATTGCATCGCTGACCATACGCTGGACATTTATATTTGTCATGGTTTTTTCCACACTTTCCACATGCTGCACGTGATCTTCGACGAGCCTCTCCTAGTTGTTCGTGTGCGTGTCCTCCTGATCTCTGTCCATCTCTCTGGTCACGATACTGACGCGTAGTCCTGGCATCACCTCCACTCGAATTGGATGACCGCCATTTTCCATGGCGCGGCGCCGAACTTCTTGCGTAGTGTACATTTTTTTCTTCCTTCTCTGTGTTGGCTACTGCATGTATATTATGAGTTTGACCCTGATTCTCGTTCTTTATGTTTTTTGCTTGAGCTCGAGATACTTCCGCTAATCTACAGATATCTATAGCTTTCGATAGGGACAAGTCTGGTTCTCTTAACAGTCTTTCTATGAGTCCACTGTCTTTAATTCCACAAATCATTTTATCACGCACCAACTCACTGCATAAATCTTTGAACTCGCACTTTGCGGCTATATTCTTCAGTTCGAACACGTATTGTTCAATTGACTCCAAATCTCGTTGATCACGGGTAAAAAATGTATGTCTTTCTATCGTTATATTTTTACGTGGCAAAAAGAATGAGTCGAAGTCCGCTAACAAGTCTTCTATAGTTTTGTACTCGCGTGCAAATTGTTCATATACCTCCCGACATTTTTCTCCAATGATATGTAACAAGATGTTAATTTGCACTATTTTTTCTTTATGGTGTAGTTCACATGCTTCATAATATATTTTAAATGCTTTTTTCCATTTTTCCCATTCCTTGCTTAAGTTTCCTGATGTTACATTTGTGATAGGTATCATTTTCAAAAACGAACGGTTGCGGCGGTTGCAAAATGGACTCCATTGTGTTTTTCGTCAGTAATGTTACTTCTGCTTCTTCGAATGATTCGGAATCACTGCTGCTTGTCATCTACGTTCTCCTTTTATTTCACTTCTGTATAGTTTTAGTTTTCTTTAAAACGGCTAACTAACTTATTATCCTACCGGCTGCGCCATGTTATGTTGGGAGACAGGGACACGGCAATCAAACTAGGTGGTTGAGCAAAGACTAGTTTATTGTAGGTACTTCGTTCATATGGATATTTCGCCTGCCTACCTTCACATGCAATATTATAATATAATATAGAACTATCATTCATAGTTATTTACTTATACCTACAGATAGCGCGCACCAAACGGCTACAATACTAAATTGAAAATCGTAAAATTATAACCTAAAAATTTAGCATCCAGAAAAAAAGGCATTAAAAACTCGCACTAAGGCTACTGTTAGTTACACTTTAACTCTGGCAATTTTTTTTTAAATTATTTTCTATGTTCAAAATGACTCTTCAACAGATTTATTAAATATATGTATAGATACCTAGATACAGATTCGTTGGTTTATACGTGGGAACAACTATTTGATGAACATTGATTGCGCATCTCCAAGTCTTACAGAAAAAAACACCCAGCTGCAGCGTAGGTATACCTACCTACACCACAGCCGGCAGTTTTTGTTTTTAAATTTTTTTTGCGAAACCCAAGGTATTTTTTTTTTTAAATGGAGAATCTAAATAGTACAATTTCGGGATATATCCTCGCGAAATTTCAACAAAATCGGAGACTACAGTACTACCGGCTGGGGTGTGTGACGCGACCCGAGCCTGGTTCTGATCGTTCAGCGAGCTACCCAACGGGGTCGCCTTCCGCAGGCCCGCCTCTACGGTGGCCGGGAATCGCCCACCCGCGCGGAGCGTCTTCTTCTGTTGCGGCGGCTTGGCATGAGTTTTGCCTCTCCCTAAGGGGGGCGAATTTACTAGCCTCAGCAGCCCCTTTTGCGTGAAGTGAAACTTTAAAAAATATGATTTACCACAGTAGCACTTTCTATAGCTACTGCTTTAACACCCCCTTTTTGTTAAGGCGCCAAGACAACCCGCTCTCCGACAGAACAACTGGCCCTGGTTGGGGTAGTAGGTACAGACCTATCGGTCCATATATTAGCTTCAGGCTGTCGGCTTGCTTACCTATTGATTCTTGAACATCTTCCATTTCGATTTTAATATCCATTAAAGGTACATCGTCTGAATCTGACTCAGCATGGAGTGCTGGTGTATCTTCTTCATCTGGATAGCTATTGTCCACATTATCAAGTTGTAATTCTGTAAGTAAACAAAGTGTTACTTACTTGTTTATTATATTAGGTGTTTAGGAAATTGAAATTAAATGAATTTCGCACTTTTCCTTTACTCATGCTGTAGGATCTTGTTTCTTGCCAAACATTTAAAAAATATAGTTTTGCTATTTTATGAACTACTGTTTGCAGTTTGAAAATTCAATGCAATTAAAGTGATTTATTCTCTCTTCACAGTTGTTGCCTTAAAAGTAACATTTTTTGAGACTAATGTCCACCATTGTTAAACTGGTAGGGATGTAGGTTTTTGGAAAAAACCAGAGGTACAAGTCACCATTACACAGCATTGAAGATATTTTACCATTTAAAGATGATGATCTTATGCGACATCATCAAAATCGACTGTGATGCATAGATGTATAACATAAGTATTTATATCGACTTCAATATTAGTTTTATCCTTCCAGCCCGCTTAGCTTTACGTCAGTAGTGTCTGGCGCTCTCATAGTTCATGACCAGGCGCCAGCACATCAAGCTACAGCAATCTGTCCTTTAATAGATTTTAAACTTTATTGCTGAGCACTAGGTTCAATGTTGATTTGGAAAATTTGTCAGTTTCACAGCAAGATGTTTTTAATTTTTAGGAATGACAACTAGCAAATTAACACGCATGGGATATCAATTGCTTAACCGGACTAACCTGTGGTGGCCTCAAATGAATTTAAGGCCCCCAGCCAAGGCAACAAAACTAGCTACGATTTAAAAAATACTGACCGCTCGCTAAGGGCATCCCCTGTGGGATACTACCTCGGCTTAGCGGCGTCAGTTCGGGACAGCAAGGGACAACAACAGGCTGGGTCATTTCATTAATTAGGGGATTTAAAGCTAATGGCTCAGCGACAAGGGCTGGCTCGTTAGGCAAAAGACGGGGAGGGTTTTGAATGGGTCGTTGCGACGAGCCTCGGCGGCGAGACCGGTATACGGAACGCGGTCTGTATTTGTTTTTTCTAAGAGTGCTGGTTTCCCTACAGCTTTCTTGAATCTTTGTGATCTCGTCGTCGGACTCGACGAGTGTATGCCGAGGCCGACGAATCTTACTGATGCGAGAGGGAGTGTACTGGGTTGCCTTTGAAATCAAAAGGTTTTGGTGTTTTTCAGCGGATTCAATGAAACGCTTTGTAAGGCGTTTCATAAACTGTTTTATGGTCGAGATTTTAAGGTCGACATGGAGTCGTTCATTCCGTACATACACACCACGGGGCGTCCGTGGCTTTTCGGAAAAATCTGTTTTTTTTTTTTTTTTTTAATCTACATTTTAAGGGGCTTTTGAACACAGTTCACGCCAGCCCCATCAAAAACTAACCTTAACTAACTTACAAAAACACAAAACAGTTAAAACAACTCAACAAAAACCTTTAAATATTAACTAGAGAGTAAATCATTTTAGCCTCACGGGAAGAAAAAAGCTGGCAACACAGCATTAAGTAAACATCGCCCGCGTATTTAAAACTCGAAATAAATAGTAAACCATAGTACAAGTGATGTGTATTGTAGCGAATCTTAATAAACGTATCAAACTACATAAGTGAAATTGTTAGTGACTTCTATAATCCAAGACATGCAATAAAAACATTGTGTTTAATATTTGGACTTTTAAACGTTATTGTGCTTCAAAACGTGTAAATCACGGACAAAAGCAAGTTTACTGGACCTACACAAATGTACTCTCAACAATAAAACATTTAAAAACATAATATGTGGTGAATTAATTAATAGTAAATGTATGTAAAACGGTTAAGTATAATGTTTTGTTTTAAAAAGTGAACTTTGTACCATAAGTGGCGCCCCTAGTAGTGAGTAGCGAAACAAATATTGACATTGACATATAAAAATTGACATTTACGTTAGGGTTGCTACTACAAATAACAAATACTTTATGCCAAACAGCGCCATCTAGTATCAAGGAGCAGAAATAAAATTGACATACTGGCCAATGTTGTCATTATAAAAAAATAGAAAAGTGTTGCTACAAAAAAACTTGTGATACCAGAATATGAAAATTAAGTTTTTTAGTAGAAAATAAAAATATTCACTGAAAAGAAAATACAAAAACATGGAACCCGAGAAAAATATTACTATACGCAAAAGAAAAACTCATCTCACTCTCTCCTTAAATGATGTTTCGAACACAGACACAAATCTATTCGATGCTACTATGACAAGTTTACCGAACACGTCATTAAATGATAGCCAAACTCTTTATGACCTAAGAGAAAAGATAGATAGTCTAAGTAGAGAATTAGATATTGCACATAAAGAAATTGAGAATTTAAACTTGGAAAACTATCGCTTAAAATGTGATTTGAACAAAAGCTTGCAAACAACTCAAGCTTATAAAAATCTTGCTCTATCAGATAGCCGATGCATGACTCCATTATCATCGCGTGCTAATAAACTTAAAGGACGCTGCTCTACACCAACTCAATCTCATACACTTTCTAAACTAAACACAAGTGATAATGACCAGGAAATTACCGACGGCGAACCTCCTTCAAAGCAGGGCTCTGAAAATCAAATATTGGAATCCTGTCTTAACTCCACTGAGCAACAAACCCTCGATGCCTTCGCTCAACCCTTCGAGCCTGACGACGTAAATGTACTGAGTAAAGATACTTCTGTCAACAATTCAAGCACCACCCAAACAAGTCAACCTAAACTGAATCTAAATAAAAACTTAAACCAAACAAATAACTTGACACCGAAAAAGAAGAACATTACGAGACCAAGAGTTCACGATGATACCAAGCAAAGAAAACTATGCGTATTAAGTAATAGTACATATACAGGCATATTACAAGCGATTGAAGAATTTTTTTCTTATGACTTTAAGTATTGTAGCTATTTAATGCCCAACTCAAAAATAAGACATCTGTTAACTAATATTAAAACAAAATTGGAAGGATTCACTATAAATGACTATTGTATAATTTTATTAGGCGATTCAGATATCAAAACTGACAATAACTATATTGACCTCGTGAAAGTAATTAATGAAAGCTTGAGACAAATGACCCACACAAATATCATAATATGTACACCTACGTACGTACGGGGATCCCCTATATATAACTATAAAGTTGATATATTTAATAACCTACTTTACATGAACCTAGAATATCATAAATACGCATACTTTTTTGACTCAAATAATGACCTGGAATTTAAATTTGATATGTTTTCAGATAGATCAGGGAAACTAAATAAATGTGGAATAAATTTCATATTTAAAAATATTATGGAGAGGATCAAAATTGACTTAAGGTTATTTCCTTACGTAGATACTAACGAAAATAAGCAAAACTCACAGTTTTTTCTTCTATAATAATATACACATTTTACACCAGAACATTGCTGGTCTGCAAACCAAAGCTGACATTCTCACAGTACATTTAGAAGAATTGGAACTAAAGAATATACCCATCGATGTAATATGTATAACTGAACATTTTATGACACCAGAACAAGAGGCTACAATTAATTTACCCAAATTTCGCTTGGCAGCAAGTTTTTCAAGAGACGTAAATAGGGGAGGTGCCTGTATATTAACCAGATTAGGACACCCATACGCTGTACTTAATAATACATTTTCAAGTAAAGGTATCATAGAGTATTGTGCAATAGAACTAACTGAACATAAGTTGATAATAGTTTGTGTGTACAGAGTACCCAACTCATGTATGTCTACATTTTTTAATAATTTAGAAAAGTTACTGCACCAAATATGTGATAACACTAGTAAGAAAGTTGTTGTATGCGGGGATTTCAATATCAATACATTAAAAAGAAACCGACAAACTTTAGATTTTGAACAAATTCTAGAAAGTCATAACTTAAAACTAGAAATTAAGGTTCCCACTAGACTCATCAGTAGCACTTGCATTGACAACTTTGCTCACAACATTCATAAATGCAAAAGCCAAATAATTGAATTAGGATTATCAGATCATACTGCCCAATTATTGCATTTTCCAGTCAAAAAATCCTGTGTATTAAAATCTTGGCGTATTAAAGTACGCGATTATAGTGAGGAAAATTTGACAAAATTTAAAACTTGCATGAACAACTTGACATTCTCTGACATTTACCTGACAAATGATTCAAACGAAGCCTACAATCGTTTCTTGGAGCTTTTCCTGTGTTTCTATAACTTGTGTTTTCCTTACAAATTAATAAAAAAATCGTTATACAAAAAAACTAAATGGGTTTCAAAAGGTATCAAAATTTGTAGCAAAATGAAAAGAAAATTACTATGGCAATATAGAACACACCGGACGGAAAAAAACAAACATAAATTCAAGCAATACGCTACGAAATTTAAAAAAATTATTTGTCTTACGCAGAAGGCACAAAATAACCATCGCATCAACACAGCTCAAAATAAGTCGAAAGCCACTTGGTCACTTATAAATAACTCTAAGTTTAAATTTCCCAGGGAACCAATTAAGGAAATATTAAAAGATAATGTAAGCATTACAGATCCAACGTCGATTGCGAATAACTTTAATGACTATTTTATTGACCAAGCTGCAAAATCGATGCGTACAAATTATAATAATAAAGCACCTTCAAATCAAAACATGTACACTAACCTAAACTCAATTTTCCTTACCCCCACAACCCCAATAGAAGTGGACAGAGAAATCAGGCAACTTAAAAATACATCGAGTGAAGGTTACGATGGCGTCTGTACTAAAGTAATAAAACAAGTGTCGCAATCAATTGCAGCTCATCTAAGTTACATAATAAATTTATGCATATCTACGGGAACTTACCCAGAAAAACTTAAAACATCGGTAGTTATTCCTCTCCACAAAAAAGATGACAAAAGCAATATGGGAAATTATAGACCTATAGCTTTGATACCCATCTTCTCAAAGATATTCGAAAAAGCCATTCATGGTCGTCTTTATAATTTTTTAGAAAAATATAGTATCTTGGCTAGAGAACAAAAAGGATTTCGCAAGGGTAAGTCCATTAACGCTGCAATATATGAACTTACTAACATTGTTTTGACTAATATGGACAAAAGAAATCCAATATGTGCTGTTTTCATGGATATGAGTAAAGCCTTTGACAGTGTTGACCATAACATACTGCTTCAAAAATTAGATTCATATGGCATAAGAGGAAAGGCACTAGACCTCATTCGCTCATATCTATGTGATAGAAAGCAGTTAACACAAATAACTAGAATATGCCTTAAAACGCGGGATGAGAAGACATATAGATCCCAAACTAGAACCATAAAACTAGGAGTTCCACAAGGTAGTGTCTTGGGTCCCTTGCTTTTTCTAATTTACATTAATGATCTCCCTAGACACATAAAGCATCCCATGGTACTTTTTGCAGATGACAGCACTGTAGTAATAAAATGTGACAGTCAAGATGACTATGAAAATGAAATTAATGAAACACTAAGAACTATAATTAAATGGTTAATTGAAAACAATCTGAAAATAAATTTAGAAAAAACAAATATAATGCACTTTCACCAAAGAACTCAACCGAAAAGTATTAATGTAAATTATAACGGGCACACAGTAGAATCTGTAACAAATACAAAATTTCTAGGAATAAATATTGATCACAGACTTTCATGGACAACCCATATAGACAATCTCTGCAAAAGAATCAACCAATCCTCATTCGCTCTTTACAAGCTCTCCAAAATAGTTAACAAAGAAGCGATATTAACGGCCTATCACGGACTGGTGGCACCATTACTTAGATACGGCATTATATTTTGGGGTAATTCGGTAGACAAGGAATTTATATTTAAAGCCCAAAAGAAGTGCATTAGAGCAATGTCCCAAATAAATAGTACAATTAGCTGTCAACCTTACTTTAAAAATCTAAAAATTCTAACATTGCCTTCCCTATACATTTACGAATCAAATATTTTTGTGAAATCAAATCTAAGCTACTATAAGACTGCTGTCAAAAGCTATTATCGAAAATTAAGGGATAAAAAAAGTTTAGAGGTACAAATACCTTATGGTAAAACGGCACTATTAAATAAAAGTATTTTATGCATGACATCATTAATCTATAATAAATTGCCTGATGACATTAAACAATTACCAATGCTCCAGTTTAAAAAGAAACTACACTCATTATTTATAGAAAAATGTTATTATGATGTCAAAGATTACTTGTGTGACAAAAATATTGTATTCCAATGACAAGAAAGGAAAAACAATTATCAATTTTTCCCACATAATATGTATATTGTGAATTGTATTTGAATGCCATTTAAATTGCTTGTGTCTTTCCTCTTTTTTTAAAAAATGTTTGAATATTTATGTAAGAATATAATTTGCAATATTGTAATAAGGAATTATGACTAATATGACTTGGAATTGAATTTGTATGTATTAATAATTTGGAATATTTTAATGATGTATCGAGACTTATATGACTAATTGTGTTTTAAATTCTGATTTATATTTTATTATTGTATGCCTCAACGGCGGGACATAGCTGAACTTATTTTAATTATTTAAGACCTGCATTTATGTGTATACCTATAGTCCACAATAAAGATTATTTGATTTGATTTGATTTGATTTGGGACAAAGGTCGAGCCAGAAAATGATAAAATATGCCTAAGTCTAATCTATTTATATTTAACTCCCTAATAATTATATTTCTCTCAGACTCGTTCCTCACACAAAAATCTGTTTTGGAACAGCTTGATGTGCTGGCGTACTTCACTAGGTAATGTTAATTATTGAATGTTATGGTTGTAATGAAAAGGGACTTGGTTCGTCTGGTTCCAGGACGATACTTTCTTAAAACTTACTGTCAGTTTGATGATCCTCCTCTGAAAATGGGTCAATAATATCATCTGGTCCCTCACTAACATCTGGTAATTCTTCTTTGATAGCATCGCTTTCTGTTTGACAACCATCAACTATACTAATGAGCTCTACTGGGCTATTACTAAACCCATTGAAAAACTCGTGTCCTGGATTTATTAAAGGATCTAGCTGTAATTTAAAAGGATTAATGTAGAAAGTATTAGGTACAATATGCTGATGATGATAAAGCCTCATTGACGAACACCTCACCTCATAATCCTCATTCATCATCTGAGCGAACAACTCTTCTGCTTCCAGACAATTTCTCAGAAATCGCCAGCATTGCTTAAGTTTAGTGCAGCAGAAGAAACAAGCGAGTATCGGTCTACTGTCCTCAGTTACAAACTGCAAGAAAGAATATACTGTGTATAATGTGACTGTTCTCATAAAAATTTGCAACTAGCTTGTCCCAGCGGCTTCACTTCATATTGGCTGTTGAGGATTGTTACACACAGATTTTAGGAAAAAAACTGATATTTATAATATTATTGTCAGGATGCTGTCCAAGCCAGCAGTTGGTGGTCAGTATTGCTTCTGTTTGCCTCTTTGTCTACAGAGAAGGGATGAGTATTGATTACAACTCTTGCTCAAAGCACATTAGAATAGTATAATTTTGTAGATTCTCTCAAATACTATTCCTTCACCATTATTGATGATTTCAATTCTTACTTAGTATGACCCTCTAGCCTATAGCAAATGTTTATTAGTGTAATATTGTTTATGAGAAGCATCTATAATATGTATGTATTTTGAAATATATAAGTATGTTTATCAGTTGTCTGGTTGCCATAGTACAGGCTCTGCCTAGTTTGGGATCAGATGGCGGTGTGTTGATTGTCCCAAGATATTATTATTATTTCCTTTATTTAAGGTACATACATATTAACCTGTCCGGCCCCGGCGACACACCGGTGTGTCGCGAATTAATCGCGAATTTAATGTTTATTTACATATACATAAGATTTACTTTATATTAGGGAATTTTCACATGTTGGGCCTTATACACATTTTTAAATATTAAAATACAAAGATATAAAATTATTTAAAAAAGTCGAGGCTCGTGGCTATTAAGCCGTTGGCTGACACAACTATCGGTACAATGATTGCCAAATTCACATCCCACATGTCGACAACCTCGCGAGCCAAGTCAAGATATTTTATTTGTTTATCTTTCTCGGCTTTCACGAGGTTCTCGTCATGCGGAACGGTGATATCTACAATCATTGCACGCCTCTCGATTCGGTCCACCACCACTATATCAGGCTTATTTGCAATAATAGTCCTGTCAGTGATGATGGACCGATCCCAGTACAATGTGATACTGCCATTATCGAGAACTGGGTCGGGCACATACCTGTAGTACGGAACCTCCGATTCCACAAGAGAGTATTTCAGAGCAAGTTGCTGATGGATAATCCTGGCTACAAGGTTGTGTCTATGCAAGTATTCTCCATTAGCAAGACGAGAACAACCAGAGATAATGTGGCGAATTGATTCTCCCGGACGATGACATGCCCGACATATGTCAACCGTGCCGTCCTTCACAATAAATCTCCGGTAGTTTTTCGTCATGATAACTTCGTCCATAATTGCACAAACAAAACCTTCGGTTTCCCCAAAGAGGTCACCAAACCGTAGCCACGGCCGTGGCTACGGACGCTAATTGATCCACGCCCGTGTAGGGCCCGGAAAAAGCGTCCGTGAAGTTCCTTGCTCTGCCATACCGCCCTGCGACCTGCGATCGTTAGTGTCCAGCACCGCAGGTTTGCGCCAGTTCTCATTTGCCAAGGAGAGCGGGGTGAGTCTCTTGTTCACCGCCACTACATCTCGATGCATACCCACGTCGACAGCTAGGAAATATTCCCTGAGACTGCATATCTCGCGATTGTGGAGAGTCTTAGCATTTAAAAAGCCTCGACCTCCACACTTTCGCGGGATATACAGTCTCATTACCGACGACCGTGGGTGATGCATTCGATGTGCAGTTAGCAGTGTACGGACCCTTCTATCCAGGGCGTCAAGTTCCGTTTGAGTCCATTTGAGTACGCCGAAAGAGTACATCAATACCGGCATGACCCATCCGTTGAAAGCGCGCACCTTGTTTCCGCCCGATAGAAGGCTGTTGAAGACCTTCTTCAGGCGACCAAAGAAGCGCTCCTTCAACGAATGCTTCATGTCAGTAACACTGATGCCTAACGCTTCCGACATACCCAAATACTTGTAAGTTTCGGTTGGAGAGAGGGATCTCAGGTTTATGGAATCCGAGAGTTGACATCCCACGGATTCCACAATCTCTCCACGCTTTACATGCATGACCGCACATTTGTCCACACCAAACTCCATCCTGATGGCACTACTAAATGTTCCAGTTACCTTCAGTAGCTCCATCAGTTGAAGATTATTGGGGGCAAAGAGTTTCAGATCATCCATGTAAAGGAGGTGAGATATAACCTGACCACCTCTCTTCAACCGATAGCCTAGTCCTGAATTCTCCAGCAGTGTGCTGAGAGGATTCAAGGCTAGGCAAAACCAAAGCGGACTCAAACTATCGCCCTGAAAAATACCCCGCTCGATCCTTACCGGTTCGCTATTCCTCTGGATATTTCGACATCCTGGATAACGAAGGACTGTCCTCCATTGCCTCATACATGACGTCAGGAAGGTGCGTAGCGTTGTATCATATTTATACAATTCTAGCACCCTCATGAGCCATGTATGAGGCACCGAGTCATAGGCCTTCTTATAGTCTATCCAACATGTCGACAGATCCTTTCGGGAACGCCGAACCTGTTGGCTAATGGCCGTATCAATGAGGAGTAGCTCCTTAGTACCGCGGGACCCATTCCTACATCCATTTTGAGAGGCAGACATGATGTTATTGTTGCTAATGTGATTATTAATTTTAGCTCTCAAAATGGATTTAAGAACTTTATAGACCGTCGGCAAACACGTTATAGGTCTATAGTTTTTGGGTTCCGCGGTGCTACCAGATTTATGGAGCAGGTGGGTAGCTCCTGTGGTAAGGAATTCGGGCAGCGAGCCGGACTCCAAGGCAGTTTGGAACAGAGACGCCAAACGAACATGCGACCCAAGTAACCACTTAACCCAAAAATTGTGCAGTCCGTCAGGCCCTGGAGATTTCTAGTTAGGCAACGGATGGACTGCACGGGCTACATCTTGGGGGCTTATTGTGATTGCCCCCATTTCTGGTAATGAATCGCATGCTCGTTCGACCTCTCGAATCCAATCTCCTTCGGTGTGACTGACAGGCACCGACCAGATGCTGCGCCAGAATGAGAACATGGCGTCATCTTCCGGCAGGCGCGTGTCAGTCACACCTTGTTCCGGTCGCTCCCAAGCCCTGTATACCCACCTTTCATTACTTCGGAATGTGTGATTCAGGGTGTATCGCTCCACTCGCCGCCTATACCTACGAATACGGTTTGCCCATCCACACACCTTCTGCTTCAGGAAGTCGATGCGCTCTGTGACACAGGTCATATAGACTTGGAGGCTGATATCAGTCCCCGAAAACGCCCGTCTCACAAAGCGCATCACTCTAGGGCGACTGTTGCCCTCCCTGAAGCAGATCAGTTTGCCGATTAACGCTCTGGCCCCACCGATACGACGCTCGATCCTGCACTGCCAGGCCGGTACGGCTGGTTTTGGTCGTGTAACTCTGTCATTGGTTATTTTGACGTGAGCTACACGACATGCCGCAGCAGCCGCGCAGTACAACATCGAGTGTGCATCAGTGAGGTCTTCGCAGTTATCAAAATAATTTGACAACTGCGAATCCAGAGCTGCCACCAGCGCCCTGTTTTTGTTATGCATGGGCAAACGAGGTAAGCGTGGTCTAAGTTCAGGTGGCATGTAGCGATATTCCCCAATAGCACACTCCAAAGCACTCCTCAATTCGTCATTGCACTGGGTACTTACGTTTGTAACCCTGTCATTACCATCCTCGTCAGCGTGCCCGGATATTTGGGTTGACTGTGGTGGTGCCACAGTCTGCGACGGAGGAGTAATGACATGGCTACACATTTCAGTTCGGAGGCGATCAAGCACACTGTCATCCAACATACGGTTACGCTGGATGACGCGCACCAGCCGGTCGATTCTGTCGACATCTCACGGTGTTCACGTAGGCGGAGTGAACGACAATAGAGCTGTCATTCCATCTTATTTGTATGGTTTGACAACTCACCCGTCGTGCACCCGCCCAAGTGTTCACTTCGACATGATTACAGAATCGCACTGCTGATCCGATAGTCTTTGGGCCGAAACGTTGACAGCTGGTTCAAGTACCTGAAACAGAGAGAGCATCCGACCACGGTGCGCAGTCAGGTTAGTTCCCCCCTCTGTAGCCCCATAGTATGAGCGCATGACGTTTTCATTGATGGTTCGCGTCCATCGCATGCGCTGCACACTCCCGCCGGGAGCTGGGACCCTATCAGAGACCGGTGGGCCTCGAGGTCCTAAGCCTTCCGGCGGCCGGCGTCCTCTCCGTCGACGTGCAGGTGGTGGCGACGTGGGCGGCGAGAAGTACTCGTCACTCGAGCTCGACGCAACTGCCGCGGCCGGTGTCACAGCACTCACGGTGGGGCTGGGTTCCGGCGGCGGCGAGGCGGAGCTGAGCGGCGAGGCCGAAGGTGGTGGGTGTGTGGCCAGGTAACGTGCCCGGCTTCTTGTCAACATATTTTGGTAGTCAAAGTTTCTCCGCCATATTATCTTCAAGCATGTTCGGTTCTATTGTTTCTCTATTGATTTTTTTTTTAACAGTTTTTGGGTTCAAGTACATTTTGATTTCGTTGGTTTATTGAATATATAAATAATAATAATTATTACTATTATTATTTGAAAACCTGTCACAAGATTTGTTATTAAAATATCAACTTACTGGAACATCAGTCAGCTTCTCATATAGTTCATGCAAGTTCTTGTTGACCACCACATACATGTGAACATCCTTCACTAAACATATCCTACACATTTGCAGCTTTTCCATCTTTTATGTTCGTGTAGAGCCCACCTCTTTCTTTCAAAGTCAAAGTCAAAGTCAAAGTCAAAGCATTTATTTCAATTAGACCATTTACAGGCACTTTTGAATTGTCAAGGTCGGTCGGTCAAAAAAAAAGATGAAGCTATTTGCACGTTCCAAAGCGTAGATCTCTATGGAGAAGAACGCGCAAGAAACTCCACGGACACTCTTTTAAAAATAAGTTTTTGTTACAAAATTATGGTTACATCATTCATATTGAAATTATACATATATGTGAGAACGATGTAAAAGACGTGCAGGATAAAAGAGTCCGGAGTAAAAAAGAAACAATTCAAAGAAATAATTAAAATAGACCATGGCAGCCGAGAGATGACCAGTCTCAGCTGACGGCGCCCGTTCACGAACATGACGCATACGCTAGTACCATTCGGCTCGACCTTTTTAAGGGAGCCAAATGATCCAACGCATACGCCACCATCAGCCAGACTTTTGAGTGAGCATGACATCCCCAATCGCCAGGGTACATTCAAGTCAAAGACCTACCCAAAATGATCATTATAGTTTAAATTTGAGGGACCTACATAGTACTCACACATGTGCCGTTAATGCATGAAATTATACAATGCTAAATAAATTGAGTCTATACAATAAAAAATGTTGCTTTCTTACAATCTTCATCCGGTCCAACAATATTTCCAAATGCTAACAGATTACTTTGTGCGCCCTAGTGGCTGTGGAGCAGGACCAGCATTGAGCCAAGCGCAGCCCAGCATTGACCAGCTTTCGATGGCTGATGTTGAGAAGTAACTAGCGAGTCCAGCAGATATCTGTTTACTGTTGCTATGAAGGCTGATGGGTTATATATAGTAGAGAACAGTCGCTGGCAGAGCCTGCAAACACTTTAGCTGTGCGCACACAAGATGTAGAGCACAGAGTAGGTCGGGATGTTGTATCTGTATCAAGAAGGTACTGTTGGTACCTACCCCTTAGTACGTCTCTAACTCAAAACACTGTTGAATACAAGTAACGGCGACGCTAGTAAGTATATCTAGTAGGAATCTTCGATTATTTTTCGAATCAAGGATTATTATAATTACAGTGAGCCTACACTACTAACTTCATATTATGTCGCTTACGTGACTTTAGCTTCTAGTTTAATACTCCTACATGTACCGGTACACTATTTCGTTTTCGATTCGTGCCACCAACAATTACCCAGAAAAACTCTTCAAGTAATTATATTCTTTGCCAAACACGTAGGTGATCGCGTGACACTCGATTTTATTTTTCGGAAGACTTCTATTTTTTAATATTTGACAGTGGTATTAGTCATAAAACTGGTTTTCGGTGGTGATTTTTATTTCCAGTCTGTGGCAATCTCTTAAAATAGAGAGAACATACTCCTTTTATAAAAACTTTGCCGAAAATAGTTTGAATATGTTTTCGGCAGCAGTAGTAAGGCCAACGCAAACAGGGATGGCAGGGCAGGGGCTTGTGCACCGTACTTGCACTGCCTCTCCCCGCAATCGTATGTTAGCGGACTACAGCGCTTGCCGTGGCATGCCTTGGCGTCCCTCAGGATGCTGTTGCTACATCGTACCTACCTCCCCTTATTGCGCGCTTTTCAATGCTGCGAAAGGACATCCTCTTTACCTTGGGGTCGATCTCTAATCAATGAAATCTATATCTTGTTACTACTAGATACGTATGAATTTACGTTACGGTTAAAAATAAAATGTTCTGTCTCCAGTGTGCGCTGGCCTATAAGGAGCATTCGTTGGAGTCGGAGCTCAGTTATAAAAATCTACATACGTTCCGTACTTATAAATAAAAGCCATAACTAGTTTTCGTATTTTAAGTGCCCACTTACTACTGACATACGGCTAGCCAACACGGGCAAAAAGAAAATACAAAACATACGAAAGTTTAACGCTTTGGCTGCTGAATTATAGTAAACATTTGTGCTAGGTAAATAGCTCACTAACCCTGTGCGGCACACGCTCTTGCGCGTTCAATTAAATATTTCGTGCGTGCTATGAACGCATATGCGCGGCAGTGCGGCTGGCCGTACTAGTGGCGTTCAATAGTTTGCCAAAGTGCGGCACGGCGCGGCGCTTATGTGCGTTTGAAAATTTTCGAGTATATGACAGTCATAAAACAATTACTGTACCTAGGTACATGTAAAAGTGTTTCCACCCTAGGCCGTGATGTAACCTCACACTGTCATTTTTTTCTCTTTTGAATTTGCTTTTAATTCATCGTAATTATATTTTGTTGTTTGAACTCTTAGTGTTGCCATTTAGTGGTAACCAACCTACGATGTTATAAATGGGGACTATGCATTTTTTTTTACTCTTAAATTAATTGTCTGACTAGTAGAGCAATAATATCAGACTTACCTACACTGACTTTACGATTGTTTCTTTTTTTTGTAAGATGTTACTAAATGAATGTTTTGTAGGTATACTTAATAGAGCTACATATTGGCATTAGCCAAAAACTCTATACCTAAATAAAGATTTTAAAAAGACCCATTGGCATTTTTATCTAACTCTTTGGGCATGTGTCTTGCTTTAGCTTTTTGAGGCGCAAATGTGTCAGTTACAGGAGGGAGAAGTTCAAGAAGCACTTTTTCCCTAAATGACTCTAAGAAAAGACTGCAGCTTGTACCTTTTTAAAAAAAAAGAATTTAGCAGCATCATTTGCAATGAGGTGGTACAAAAAATAGACATCCACATAGGTATGTGGATGCCTATTTTTTGTACCACCTCATTGATTTGTGCTCACTTAGATAGTTAGCTAACATTTGGTCGTATCGATCAACACCTTTCATAAATTTGGAATATATGTCGGAGACGGTTCTCAAATACAACTATGGGTAGTTGTCAAATCTTAATAAATACAACTGTGGGTAGGTAGTTGTCAAAATGTGTTATATTATGCAAACTGAAATGTTTTGTTTGTGTTATTTAATTTAAGTGATTTTAATCTCAATTACTGTCTGATAAATCATAACATAATTTATTGAGTACTCGTAGTACACTAGAACTGAGTTTTGGAAACTTATTTCAATAATAGTAATCGTTTGTCTTCTAAAATACAAATGATGACATGTTATTTTGATTTAAAACGATTTACTTTGTTAAACTACTGTTGTTTTTATTATTAATTACGATAATTATTATTGTACAATTTGATTCATTTGCAATGCAAGTCTTATTAGATTATGCTAATGTTAGTGATTCGTATCAAGTAAACACGTGACGCACTTCCGTGTGGCATCGGACGGAGTTGTTGTGGAGGGAGAACATGTTATTATAAAAGAGCGTGCACTCTGTGTGCCAGTACAATTTTTAGTCTTATCTTGGATTCGACTCAATATAGACCTCCTGCTCCCGACAAAACTGTCGGTTTATCTGGTACAGCACTGCTGTATATTAACATAGCTGTATTGGCTTGCTAATACACTTTGTACTTGGGTGGCTTAGGCCTCTGTACGAACTGTGACCTTAAAGGTCTGTTCGAGTGACTGTATTTCTATTACTTATTGTTTTTATTATGTGTGTGTGTGTTTTTAAAGTGTAATTAGACTC
Organism: Melanchra persicariae; assembly: GCA_947386135.1. NCBI lineage: Eukaryota > Metazoa > Arthropoda > Insecta > Lepidoptera > Noctuidae > Melanchra > Melanchra persicariae. Next base: position 2,989,769 of record OX376672.1, read on the forward strand.
TGTTATTGATATACTGTCTTGTTTATCCCAATAAAATGGGGACGCCAATATCCTGACACTATACCTTACCCACTGCTCGAAGGAAACTCATCCATTGTTCTTACCTACATAAATTATTATTTTTATTTTTTTTTTGTTGAGGAATGGGCTTGCTCTTGAGCTCGATCCCACCTGATGGAAAGCGAAAGGTACTACTTTAATACTAAACCATGTTTGGTTTGTTGACCACACGAGCACGCCTATTTTCTACTGGCGTCAAGTGGGGTGAATGCTCAGTGCAAATAGTGAGCACCTCTCTCTTGTTATTCCATTTACAGACACAAACACTTTTTCCATTACATCTATAAGTTCCACCTTTCAAGTTTTTTTTTTATTTTGAGTTTTTAACAATAAGTATTTTTTCTTAAAAATTGTCGATGTAGACCTTCACACATTACATTATGGAACGCAAATAAAGATGAATATGAATATGAATAAATGGAAAGGCGCTAAGTATTTAAACAATATTTTAAGTGTCATGACTACTTCATCGACATGTCCTTTGCCACCAACTTCAATGCCTTGTGAACCTTTACATGTAAATTTGAATCGGAGAGCAGGTAGGATTCGTACACTTTTTACTCTAAGCCGTATAAATAAAAAAACATTAATAGCTAAGTAAGTATTTAAAATATATTTTAAAATATCTGACTTTAATAATTAGTAAAGTTGTCTAAAAATAAAAGGCTGTTTTGACAGCAGGATACAACATTACTTTACTACTTAGTAGGTAATGTTGTATCCTGCTGCCAAAACAGCCTTTTATTTTTTTAGGTTTATTTCATGTCTCTTTCATACTTAGGTAGGTACCTAAGTATTAAAGAGACATGAAATAAACCTCTTTGTTGTAACCTGCTGTCAAAACGGTTCTTTTATTTTGACAACTTTACTAAAGTGTAGTTTAGATACAAACCAGCATGGCCAAGCTACGGTAACTGTTAGTACGAAACTACCCCACACATGGGATAGCTTCGTCGAAACGTTCAAACAATAATAAAAATACTGACTGGATCCGGACTACCGATATTAAAAATCTCCACGTCATAATGCCTATCCCCAATCAACTTGAGGATTCCCGCAGTATGGGTAAATTCCCCACACGTTGGCAACGCTGTATGAAAACTGTCAAAGTGTTGTTCTTAGACAGCTTCACAATTTGACACGATGCAATGCAACGATTCTAACTAACTAGCGCCTCTAGCGCAAGTTAGAATCTTTGCATTACCAATGAATATAAAAATCTAATTACTTGCGCTGGTGTATAAGTTTTTATACCCCAGCTAAAAGTTTTCGATTTATTTATTCATTTAAAACTTCATGCACACAAATGTACAGAGGCGGACTTAATGCCTTAGACATTTTCTACCAGTCAACCTATGGGTGATGCAGAGACTAAATAGTGGTAGGTGCAATGTGGAAAAGAAACAAAACAGAAACGCGATTTATATATAATTATTTACTGTCAAGATATATTATATTACATATAATTATATAAACTATACATACATGCAATACTATAGTATACCTAATATATAAGTACTCAAATGAATAAACTAAAGTAAAAATATACCTACTTAAACAATTTATGCAAACAAATAATGAGTAAATAAAAAAAATAATTAATTAGCGCTGTGACGATACTACTGCCAACTTCTTACGAATGTGCTCGCGAACCTTAACTTCCTTCGATTTTTGTTTTCAGGTCAGTATTTCTAAGAAAAACAAATCTTTTGTCTTAGATCTTAGAAATATTTATTTACTTACAAAAGTCTTACTATAACATAATTATTTTTTTTAGTATTTGAAAGGTTAAAGGCCTTAGTAGCCAGGTCACTAAATACCTAAAATTAAAAAAAGACATTTTGTCAATTGTCATGTCATGTCCATGTCAGCCAGCCAAGCGTCGCAGGTCAGCTGTTGTTTGTTTATATTTAGTTTTTTATAGACGGTGTTAGTTTTAACCGCTCCAGCACTGAAATGTGAAAATTCCAAATCATATAATATATCTTACGTAATCTAATAATAAACATTAAAATCGCGTAAATGTTACTAGCGACGTGTGGGACTGTGTTCACTTGCTCGATACCTAGTTACTTCTCAGTCTTTATAATCACTTGCAAGAGGTACAGTGCGGGCCCAAACTAAAATAAAGGATGGAAAAATTGCCAATGTGCAGGATATGCTTAGTGGAAAATGTTCGCATGTATGTGGTGGTCAACAAGAACTTGCATGAACTATATGAGAAGCTGACTGATGTTCCAGTAAGTTGATACTTTTATAACAATAATTACCTACCTAACAGGTTTTAAATGCTTGTCATAGGTACCTACCTACATACATAATCCAAATTTATCCTAAGTAGGCATCGAATATAAATCACCATTAATGGTGAAGGAATAGTTTGAGAAAACCTGGAAAATATTTAATAGTTCTAATGTGCTTTGAGCAAGAGTTGTGATCAATACTCATCCCTTCTCTGTAGACAAAAAGGCAAACAGAAGCAATACTGACCACCAACTGCTGCTTGGACAGCATTCTTACAAAAGTTATCTGTGTAAATATGTATGTTTACAAATCCATTACTTGAACAGCAATGTATTTGGATTTTGACTTTTACATAGCCCGGGTGAAGCCACTGTCATAATAGTCCAAGTAAATCACGCCAAAAATTAGGCTTACTGCAATAATTCTTAACTTTGATTGTTTGCCATTAACATAACATATGTGTTTTAGTTTTAAGTTTCCTTTTTATTTATTTTTGGTGTAAGTACAATAAAGTGTAGTAGTAGAGTAGTAGAGTAGAGTAGGGACTCCCTTATCCGCACTTAGACTCTCATTCGGTCCGTTGTGCGTAGGTATCCTGGTTACGTTAGCCAGCCAAGCTCTGCCCAGAAGCACAGAAGTTTCCTGGGAGCTTCACAGGGTTCGCGGAGCGACCTCACCGTTCCGAGGATTTGTTCACGTTGGGAAGCCACAGCCTCGCATTCCAGGATGACGTGGGCAGCTGATTCTTCGGCGTCAAAACAGCCCCTGCAGAGTGGGCTGTCCGTGGCGCCTATGTTATAGAGATGTTTGTTCTAAGGTCGTTTCTTAGGCTGAGTAGTCGTTTAGTTAATCGCGGGTTTAGACATGGCATTGCCATTTTTGACTGCCTACAGTCTGTGGCCCGTGACCATTTGTTGTTATGGAGTTCAGTTGATCTCTGGCGAATCCATGTACGAAACTGCGAGAAAGGTAGAGGAAGGAGTCGGTATGGGCCTTAAACTACCATCTCGGAACTTCTCTTCGCAAGTTCGTCTGCGGCATCATTGCCTAGGGATCCGCTGTGTCCCTTGATCCACTGGAGGGTGATCCTGTTAGACAGCGATATACTCTCCAGGGCGAGGTGATTTTGTTCTCAGAGGACGCAGGAACTCTGGGACTAATGTTGCAGCAGCTAAGCAGTTAAGGCCGGTCTAACAATGAACCTAACTAAAACCAAAATTATGACTAATTTCCAACAAGCAGTAACTAACGTACAAATAACAGTAAATAACGAACAAATAGAATATGTAAATGAATATATAAATTTGGGCCAACTTATATCTACAGATAATTGCATGATTAAAGAAATAAAACGAAGAATAACTAATACTTGGAAACAGTTTTGGTCTCTTAGAGACGTAATCTAGGTATATATATAAAAATCAATTGCTGTTCGTTAGTCTCGCTAAAACTCGAGAATGGCTGAACGGATTTATCTTATCTTGGTCTTGAAATGTTCGTGGAGGTCTAGAGAAGGTTTAAAAGGTAGGGTAGGTGTAGGGTAAGTGAAGGGTAGGTGTAGGGTAGCGTAGGTGTAGCGTAGGTGTAGGTGTAGGGTAGGTGTAGGGTAGGTGTAGGGTAGGTGTAGGGTAGGTGTAGGGTAGGTGTAGGGTAGGTGTAGGGTAGGTGTAGGGTAGGTGTAGGGTAGGTGAAGGGTAGGTGTAGGGTAGGTGTAGGGTAGGTGTAGGGTAGGTGTAGGGTAGGGTAGGTGTAGGGTAGCTAGGTAGGTAGCCAGTTGACGGGAGCGAAGCCGCGGGGGCCAGCTAGTGAAGAATAAAGAAATGCCAATGAAAGGAAAAAAGAAAGTATATGAAATGTGCATTATGCCATGTTTACTATATGGATGCCAGACATGGGCGCCCGGGCGCTAACAGAATTACAAGAAAATAAATTAAAAGTCTGCCATAATGGAATGGACAGCAGTATTTAAGGTATAAAAAGAATTGATAAAGTAAAATAACAAGGAATAAAAACGAAAACAAAATTTAAAAATGCACACACTGCCTACAGACAGCTTAAATGGCGTTGGACGGGACATATGTTACGAGACAGTAAAGAAAAATGGACTAAGTTAATAACAGAATCAATCCAAGAGAGGGCAAAAGAAATAGAGGCAGACAAAGCAAAAGATGGGAAGATGACCTCAAGAAAGTGGCTGGTCCGGTATGGACCCGTTTGGCAAGAGACAGGAATACGTGGAAATCTTTAGAGGAGGCCTTTGTCGACAGACAAGCTGTCCTACACAAACATCCAGCTGCCGATAGTTCAAATAATAGAATAGATTAAATCAACTAAGTATTTAGTAAGTAGGCATGTACCTATATACTAACTGTAAGGAAAAGCAGCAATAAAGGCTATTTTATTTTATTTTTACATATTTGAAGAGCTAAAATCAAATACTTACATGATTAAAAAAAAAACAAAGTTGGTACCTAAGTAAGGAATTTTTGCAAGGTTAAAATTTTATTTCACTGGGGCCTACAAACTAGTTGATAATATTTGTAAGAACAGTCTTAAGGCGCTGAGCACACAGAAAAGACGTAAGACGAGGACGGGGCGCGGACATATGCCTCTTCCACGTCCTTTTCATACAATATGTATAGAAGCGTCGCGATGCAAAACATATAGGAAGGACAGGGCGCCGACACGATGCTTACTCGTCTGCGCCCTATTGTAAAACCTACAGAAAGGACGGGGCACGGGCGCGAGCGGACGAGGGACGGGCGAGAACGGGAGTGCGGGAGGACGGGCGCGGGTGCCGGGACTCGCGCGTCGCTGTCACACACAGTTACACCACCACAAAGAGATTTAAAGATACAATAGAGCGGCTATCAGAAGAAATGTCATCAAAAAACTGTGATCCCATGCCTCAGTGACGCCATCTGACTTTGAATAGCAAACATACGAATTAAATTTATAAATTCAGCTATCACTCAGTAGATGGCCAGTCAGTTATAGGGATGTCAACAGCCATTTAGGTACCTATTAGGTATCGACTATCGATAATAAAAGCTGTCAATTTTTCTTCACATTGGAAAATATTGAAACTAATAGCAAAAAAAAATGCAGCAGTTTCAGTGCGTATTATTTATAGGCAATTTTTTTCTTCATTTAAATTACCTACTATATCATTACAAATTACTAGCTTTTGCCCACGACTTCGTACGCGTAATCCCGTTGTTTACCCGTTCGCCCATCCGCATATAGCCTTTCTCATGACTGGCTATTATATACAAAATATTTTTTTGACTAAAAGGTGTGATGAAGTTTTTAGGGGAGGAGATTATTGCTAGCTTCAATTTACGTGGAAATAAAAGTGGGATAGGTTAGGTTAGGTTAGGCATATGGCAACAGATCTAACAATTTTTGCATAATCAACTCCAGACGGGGTGAACGGGGTGAACAGTTGCGCTGATTCTGAGACCACAGAATCAGCAGAAGAAATGACTGGGTAATTAATGAAAATCGTTGTGCTGAATTTTCCAAAACTAACCTATAAAAGAGGGTAGAGGTGATGTTTGTGGAGTATCTACTAAGTCCGCGCGGACGAAGTGCTATTATTATATTGTTAGGTTTATTTTTGCGATTTGTCGTAAACAAGTCGCCTGACAACCTGTAGGTATACAAGCGGTTGCGCCCGCGCGCTATGCCCTTACACGGGCGTGCGTTGCTATTCGTGCGTGTGTTATTCTTTTGTATTATTGCGTGTGTTATTATTTCGTTTGGAAGTGATGATTATTTGTTCATTCGTTTTCAAAGTAATTAAATTGATGTAAATGATTTTCAGCTGTAAAGCTAGTGTTTTTTTTTAAATAGAATCCTCCTTCTGGTTCTAAAAATATTATTTTTAAATTTTATCGAAAAAAAAAATCGATAAACAGCATTAAGTACATCTCTTACAAAGCAAGGTTAAGCTATTCGTCAAAAGAGGGCGTATCTTACAAAATTAGCAAATGTTCTAGAACTTATTATGAAAATTATTGAATTTTAATTAATTACCGAGTAAATACAAAAAATACCAACGAAAATAAACCAAAATTAGGTCCAGTCGTTTTACCCTTTCTGGATTTGCAATATCGTAATACGCAACTCGGCATGTTTTCTCAGTAAATTAATTTTCTTTTGGTGGATTGAGTGGACATAAATACGAGGTGTCATGCAGGGGTGTCACACTAGACTGAGCGACTTTTAACCACTAGGACATAAGTATCGGATTACGATTTTGTTCGCTATGTCCTGTCTATTGCTAGTATAAATTTAATGTCTTTGCACCACCATAATTAACCACTTCACGTCCGTGCCTTGTCTTTTCTATATGTTTTAAAACGACGGCGCCCCGTCTGTGCCCTGTCCGCGCCCCGTCCTCGTCTTACGTCTTTTCTGTGTGTCCAGCGACTAAGAGAATAAGTTTTGTTGCAGTTTATAACTGAGGACAGTAGACCCATGCTTGCTTGTTTCTTCTGCTGCACTAAACTGAAGCAATGCTGGCGATTTCTGAGAAAATGTCTGGAAGCAGAAGAGTTGTTTGCTCAGATGATGAATAAGAATTATAAGGTGAGGTGTTCTTCAACGAGGCTTTGATCATCAGCATATTTTACCTAACACTACATTCATCCTTTTGCAGCGTGATTCTGTAATAGACCCACGACACTTACAATTTTTCAATGGGTTTATCAATAGTCCAATAGAGCTCATTAGTATAGTTGATGGTGGTCAAGCAGAAAGCGCTGCTATCAAAGAAGAAGTACGAGATGTTAGTGAGAGATATGTTATTATTGATCCAGAGGAGGAACATCGAACTGGTATGTCCTTAAGAACAAACTATACAATACTTTTTCACAGATCCCGCGAAGCCATGACACTAATGACAGTGACGTATCGGGTCGACATGACAGTGACAGATTCACTCAATCGAATCGACCGGAAAGTTTCGCTACTCCCCGATAGATGGCGGATGCGTCGCAGGTGTCGATGGAATTCCGTTTCCGGGTTGATGGCCTCGGAGCATTCTCTAGCTCTTCGCTCGCGATTTCATCTGCTCTGATATTACAAGCGATTTTCGTTGTTTGATCTCGTTAAAGATTGAATTTCTGTTACTCGCTTCTTAGTGCTCACTTACATCATAATATTATCAGAAACATAACATTTTGACAAGGCTTACTGCCTTGTCAAAATGTTATGTTTCTGGTCCCAGTTGTTTCGGCTGAGCGTTAGTCCGTCCGTTCCCTTTATATACATCATCATCATCATCATATCAGCCGAAAGACTTCCACTGCTGGACATAGGCCTCCCCCAAGTGTCGCCACAACAACCGGTCCTGTGCGTCTCGCATCCATTGGTTACCAGCGACCCTCACCAGGTCATCTGTCCATCTTGTGTAAGGCCTTCCAACGCTGCGTCTTAAGGTATAAATGAATAGTTAAAAAATACGTAATCAAAGGTTTTTATATTTAAAAAATAACAATCGTACTTTTAGACTCGCAAAATCACGCTACAGAGCATCTAAAATTTCGCGGAAACAAGGTCTTAAGTGTCGTATAATAGGCGTTCGACTCAAACCACACGAGCACACGCAAATATCTATACATATAATAAAACTGTAGAAGAGGTCAATTCTGTACATTGAATATAAACTAAAAAAAATACTCCAGGGGTGCTTTATACAACAGTAGAAGCCAAAAATATGTTTTTTTCTTTTTTTGTCTGTCTGTCTGTCTGTTGTTCGTCTTTCACGCAAAAACCACTGGACGGATTTTAATGAAACTTTTTTTGTTGTAGCTATTAGTTCTCGCCAACATATAGGCTATAATTTATTTTGAAGATACAAGACGTGGAACCTTAGCAGCCCGGCTAATCTATAAGAGATACCGCTTTAGGAATAGTTGGTCAACATGATGAGTACTGTCTGTCGACATAAAAAAATGAAGGTCTAGAGCACCTGATGTGGAACCCTTTCAGGGAGCTAAGCTATCGGCTATTTTAATTAATTGTCAACAGATCTCATAGTCCGTTGGTTTAAAGCCTGCCTCTCGAAAGACAAGGTGTGGGTTCGAATCCCACAAAAGTTATAATTATTTTTATCTTATTTATTTCCTTATTTTTTTATTCCTACCAAACCTAATATTTTCAAATATTAAAAATATGTTATTGCTGTATTTTGCACTAGCTGTGCCCGCGACTTCGTTCGCGCGTGCATTTCGTATTTAGGAAGATATTAAGTACACAAACTCACTAAATGTATGTAGGTACTCATCATGATTATGACATGACTTACAAAATTACGAAGAACGAACGAATATTCACACTTAAAAAATTTCTTCGTAAAAAATATTACTTGTGTGATATTCATCAGTACGTATAAACAGGCTTTGCGCGCTGCTTACTTGCGACAAAGCGACATACAGCCTAACCGTGCGAGATACAGGACTTCCGCAGATCCACACCAACACGACTAATAGTTTGTCCCTGAGCTTGATTAATGGTCATGCCGAAACTATCAGAAGATAAGTCTCCGCAGAGGACATGGTGGAGTATACGGTGGAGGTCTGCCCTGTTTGGGCGGAGCATCACCGTGTCCTCGTCGAGGCGATCGGCTGCGGAGTCCTGGTTCACTCCATGGTCCGAAGAAGAATATAAGATTGAATGACAGCACGATTTAACAGTTATTCCTAGTTCGGGACTAATCGTAAGTCCGTAGGTGATACGGAGTAGAAAACGCCCAACACTAAGGCCGAAACTACGGCTTAAGAGAGTAGACCCCCCTCAGCCGCCGCAACAGAAAAAAACAACCCGGGCGTTGCGTCGGGAGTCGCAGGGCAATTCCCAGCCACCCTAAGCGCGGGCCCGCAGATGGCGAGCGTAGGTTGGCTCACTGTCCGCACACTACCAGGCCCGGGTCGACGAAGCGTCGTAGCTAGTGTTGCGGAATTTGTTCGAAAAGTCACCACTGCCCTGGAACGTAAAAGGCATAAGGAGGAATACGGATGTGTTTTAGTCAGTAAGAGTTTGACACTCTCTTCCGCTCCACCCAGAGCAGAAGAAGTCATTTGATGATTTCCCATTCATAAAAAAACCCACAACGGATAGAGTAGAGTAGAGACTCCGTTGTCCTGGCTAAGTTTGCAAGCCTAGCTCCGCCCAAATGTACAAAAGCCACCAGTGTGCTTCACAGGTTGAGCGGAGAGACGACCGATAATACTCAAGCCGCAAGGGAGTGATAATCTGAGATTAAAGTCAGCTCAATCACTTAGCACTCACAAACCTATACATGTACATTATGGATTGCAATAAACGATTTGATTTGAAACCTGCACCTCACCGTTCCGAGGATTTTTTCACGTCGGAAAGTCATGGCCAGGATGACGTAGCCGACTGATTCCTCGGCGTCGAAAAAACCTCCGCAAATTGGGCTGACTGTGGTACATAGGTTAAAAAAAATTAAGGGCAATGATCCGTAATAATAATCCCTATTATTACGGAGGTAATTTTTACTTAAGCTGAGAAGTCATTTAGTTAGTCACGTTTATAGACTTGTCATTGCCATTTTTCACTGCAATCTGTAACCCGTGACCATTTGTTGTCATGAAGTTCAGTTGTTCTCTGGCAAATTCATGCACGAAACTGTGAGAAAGAAAGAAAGAAGGAGGCTGGACCCGTACCCGCTGGTACGGGTCCAGCACTACCATCTTGAAACCTATCTTCACGAGTTCTTCTGTGGCGTCATTGCTTAGGGATCCACAGTTCCCCTTGAAGCTCTGGAGTGTGAAACCCGCTACTGGTAATTTCTGGCCCTAGGCTGGTCACGACGAATCACCAGCTGACTGGGAATTGTACAGTTTTGTTTCAAAATAAACAGAAAATAATTAGGAATAAGGGAGATCCTGCGAAAGAAATCCAAGAGGTGAAAGGCTCACCGAGTCGAAGCTCCAAAGTCTTTAGCTTCGAAGCCGAGTTTTTAGCCTGTCGGTTTTGTATCGGTTGCATTTTGGGGAGTGTGCGACGGATTATTATCTACATGCATAGTAAGTAGTGGTTATATTATCTTTAATGATACTTGCAATGCCATCTGTTGAGCGAAACTGTACTTACCATCAACAGCACGAGAATTACACCAAAAAGTATTTTTTAGTTAAAGATTCTTTTGATACTTACAAGGCGTTACGCATTTGATGCAAAAAAAAAAATTGCTCCACTGACTTTGTTTTCATTTTTATTACTTTTGATAGGAACGCGTTTGACCACTATCTCACCTGATGGCAAACGATGATGTGATCGACGATGAAGCACGCTTGCCTATAAATAACCTACTCACTCTTGATAAGACTCCCAGGCTGTAACTATCAGGAAACACGGACTCAGTCAGGGAATTCCACGCCATGTGTTTCCAAAACGTTTTGTTCATGTGGGTGTGAGGTCCACCGTGTACTGGTGGCGTACCGCCGTACGTCTTGTGGTCCGATGATGGAACGAGCTTGGCGGAATTAAACTATGCAATTCCGTCGCACACTCCCCAAAATGCAACCGATACAAAACCGACAGGCTAAAAACTCTGCTTCGATGCTCAAGACTTTGGAGCTTCGACTCGGTGAGCCTTTTCACCTCTTGGATTTCTTTCCCAGGATCTCCCTCATTCCTAATTATTTTCTGTTTATTTTGAAACAAAACTGTTCAATTCCCAGTCAGCTGGTGATTCTTCGTGACCAGCCTAGGGCCAGTAATTGCTCACACTACAGTCGGACGCGGCGAAGAGGGGCGTGACGTACGCGGACGTGCTCACCAAGGTGAAGGAGGCGGTGAACCTTGGTGAGCTAGGCATCGTAGGGGGCCTCCGGCTCAGGGTCACCATGACTGGGGCCCGGATGCTGGAGATCCCCGGGGCAGCCAGCGTCCCAACCGCGGACGCTCTAGCCGAAAGGCTCATGGCGTCCCTAAGCGCGGACGATGCCCGAGTGTCCAGGCCCACCAAGCGCATCGACATGCGCATCTTGGGCCTGGACGACTCCGTCACGGAGGCGGAGGTGGAGGCCGCCGTCGTTAGGACGGGGGGGTGCTCAGCAGAGGAGGTGAAGGCGGGCACCCTACGTCCTGACAACACGGGCATGCGCACCATTGTGGAGAGCTGCCCCGTGTCGGCGGCCAAGACCATCTCGGAGGGCCGAAGATTTTTGGTGGGTTAGGTTTCCGCGCAGGTCAAACTGCTGGAACCCCGACCTTTGAGGTGCTTCCGGTGCCAGGTGGGCCACCATGTAGGAGCTCAATGCACCTCAGAGGTGGACCGCAGCGGTCTATGTTTCCGCTGCGGTCAGCCCGGTCACAGGGCCGGCTCCTGCGACGCCGCGCCGCACTGCGTAGTCTGTGCGGCAGCTGGCAAGCCGGCCGACCACTGGGCTGGGGGTAGGGCCTGCGCCCCACCCGCTTTAGCCGGAAATAGGAGAAAGCCCTCCGCCACCGCCGTCTCTGCCGCGACCGCCGCCACCGCCGCCGCTTCCTCCGCCGCCATAGCCGGTTCCGCTGCGGCTGCTGCTACTGCAACAGCCGCAGTGGAGCCCCTACAAAGGGCTCCGGAGGGGGCTGAAATGGAGTGCCAGTAATGGCCCCATTTCACCCCCTCCTGTTAAACGTCAGCCACTGCGCCGCCCAGGAACTGATGCTCCTGAGCATGGCGCAGTGACTGATGCCTGTGGACGGCGAGCAATGGGTAGCTCGCCGCCCGATCAGAACAGGCCCGGGTTGACGGCGCGCTGTGTTCTACGCGCGCCAAACCAGCAGTCGTCAGCATGGGTCGGGGCCCGTTAAGGCCAGAGCCTACCAGGGTTGCGGATTTGTTCGAAAGAGTTACCGCGGCCCTGGAACGTAAAAGGCACTAAGAGGAGCATGGGTAGGTTTTAGTCAGTAGAAGTCTGACACTCCCTGCCGTTCCACCCAGACCGGAGGGGTCATTTGATGATTTCCCATTCAAAAAAAAAAAAAAAAAAGGGCCAGAAATTACCAGTAGCGGGTTTCACACTCCAAAGCTTCAAGGGGAACTGTGGATCCCTAGGCAATGACGCCACAGAAGAACTCGCGAAGATAGGTTTCGAGATGGTAGTGCTGGACCCGTACCCGCTCCTCCTTCTTTCTTTCTTTCTCACAGTTTCGTGCATGAATTTGCCAGAGAACAACTGAACTTCGTGACAACAAATGGTCACGGGTTACAGATTGCAGTGAAAAATGGCAATGACAAGTCTATAAACGTGACTAACTAAATGACTTCTCAGCTTAAGTAAAAATTACCTCCGTAATAATAGGGATTATTATTACGGATCATTGCCCTTAATTTTTTTTAACCTATGTACCACAGTCAGCCCAATTTGCGGAGGTTGTTTCGACGCCGAGGAATCAGTCGGCTACGTCATCCTGGCCATGACTTTCCGACGTGAAAAAATCCTCGGAACGGTGAGGTGCAGGTTTCAAAACAAATCGTTTATTGCAATCCATAATGTACAAATACAGGTGGTAAATATAGGTTTGTGAGCGCTAAGTGATTGAGCTGACTTTAATCTCAGATTATCACTCCCTTGCGGCTTGAGTATTATCGGTCGTCTCTCCGCTCAACCTGTGAAGCACACTGGTGGCTTTGTACATTTGGGCGGAGCTAGGCTTGCAAACTTAGCCAGGACAACGGAGTCTCTACTCTACTCTATCCGTTGTGGGTTTTTTTATGGATGGGAAATCATCAAATGACTTCTTCTGCTCTGGGTGAAGCGGAAGAGAGTGTCAAACTCTTACTGACTAAAACACATCCGTATTCTTCCTTATGCCTTTTACGTTCCAGGGCCGTGGTGACTTTTCGAACAAATTCCGCAACACTGGCTACGACGCTTCGTCGACCCGGGCCTGGTAGTGTTCGGACAGTGAGCCAACCTACGCTCGCCATCTGCGGGCCCGCGCTTAGGGTGGCTGGGAATTGCCCTGCGACTCCCGACGCAACGCCCGGGTTGTCTTTCTCTGTTGCGGCGGCTGAGGGGGTCTACTCTCTTAAGCCCGAAGTCTGTAGTTTCGGCCTTAGTGTTGGGCGTTTTCTACTTCGTATCACCTACGGACTTACGATTAGTCCCGAACTAGGAATAACTGTCAAATCGTGCTGTCATTCATTCTTATATTCTTCTCCGGACCATGGAGTGAACCAGGACGCCGCAGCCGATCGCCTCGACGAGGACACGGTGATGCTCCGCCCAAGCAGGGCAGACCTCCACCGTATACTCCACCATGTCCTCTGCGGAGACTTCTCTTCTGATAGTTTCGGCATGACCATTAATCAAGCTCAGGGACAAACTATTAGTCGTGTTGGTGTGGATCTGCGGAAGTCCTGTATCTCGCACGGTTAGGCTGTATGTCGCTTTGTCGCAAGTAAGCAGCGCGCAAAGCCTGTTTATACGTACTGATGAATATCACATAACAAGTAATCTTGTTTACGAAAAAAATTTTTATCTACACTCACAACGTAATGTTCCAAATATGAGTTCAAAAACGAATGCATAAATGCATACTTTTTTTTCGTGGATAGGTAAAATTTAAAAAAAAAACCATTACAGTTCAACATTTTCCTTCGATTTTTAAACAACTGCATCATAAAATAACTTTTTAATTTTTATAGCACACTTTTTCTTTTTAATTTTTGGCGCGGGCTCATTGACTTAAGTCAATGAGCCAGCTTTTATCTTTGTCTATGTTTGAGCGCGCTGCGCAGTCATTCGAATACGCAATGAGAATATCCGCCATATTGGAATTAACTATTTTGTCAATTATTTTATTTCAACTGTATGAGTGAAGATAAAATAGTGTATGCAACGGCATATAATTAGGTATTAAAACACTCGTGTGATGCTATTATCACACTCGGCTACGCCTCGTGTGATAAACCCACACTCGTGTTTTAATAACCCTTTTTATATGGTCGTTGCATAAACTACTATTAAGTGTTAATATTCGTTCGTTCTTCGTAATTTTGTAAGTCATGTCATAATCATGATGAGTACCTACATTTAGTGAGTTTGTGTAGGTACTTACTATCTTCCTAAATACGAAATGCACGCGCGAACGAAGTCGCGGGCACAGCTAGTCTTTATTATTTTGAGAGCAAACGATAACGGACCGTTTTTGTGTATATTATATGTATTTAAAAGACAAGTTATACCTACTCTGTTTTACAGAACTGAAACGGGATTCTGTAGACGATAGCTATTCACAAGTAAAAGATATACACCATGCTGAGTCAGATTCAGAAGACGATGAAACTTTAATGGATATTAAAACTGAAGTGGAAGATGAACAAGAATCAACAGGTAAGTAAGCAGGCCATAGGTCCACCCTTTGGCAAAGTGTTACCTAAAGACACTTTCGCCACAAAGGAGAAGGTATTATACTTTAGGAATGGCTGCCCTGGAACAACGGGATGTGGTAAGCGTGGGATGTCTACGTAGCTGTTAAACAATTTAGTACTTTATGGTACTAGCGATAAAGTTTACTACTAAATGTCACCAGTAAAAGCCCTGCCCTCCTTATCGCATGATTCTGTGCATGCTCTAATTTCTTTTGAACATTAAACTATCGTTATGTATTATCACAGGGTCTTCCGTCACCACGAAGCAAATACTGGACACGCGGAGATCACAACTAGTAGATGCAAACTTAGCCGAGCAAGAGAAAAACAAAAGTGATCGAAAATTATCATTTGACTCGAAAATAATGATGAAAACTCAAAATCATACGACCACACGAATAACAACATATATGGAGCCTTTCACTTATACAAAACCAGCAGATTATAACAATATTAATAATACTGCTTTAAGTACAAGTTGCCGTAATATTATTAACAAAGATTATATTTTAAGTAAAATATCGAACAACGGTATTGACAGTGATTATATAAAAAGTCGTCAAAACATATATGCCAAAGAAAAACCTTTTAAATGTGGTATATGTCAGCGTAGTTATATCCTTAAAGATCATTTAACACGACATATTCGTTCGCATACTGGTGAGAAACCTTTCAAATGTGATATATGTCAGCGTAGATTTACGCTAAAAGATCATTTAACTCAACATATTCGTACGCACACTGGTGAGAAACCTTTCAAATGTGATTTATGTCAGCGTATTTTTGCTCGAAAGGGTGACTTAAAAAGACATGTTCATGTTCACACAGGTGAGAGACCTTTCAAATGTGAAATATGTCAGAGTAGTTTTAGTAAAAAGGCTAATCTAATAAGACATATTCGTACACACGCCAGTGAGGAAGGTTTTAAATGTGACCTTTGTCAGCGTTGTTTTAATTCAAAGTGTGATTTGACAAAACACAATCGTGTCCACACTGGTGAAAAAACTTTCAAATGTGATATATGTCAGCGTAGTTTTATGCAAAGGATTCATTTAGCAAATCATATTCGTGTTCACACTGGTGAGAAACCTTTCAAATGTCAGATTTGTCAGAGTAGTTTTAGTATTAAGTGTAATCTCACTAATCATATTCGTGTTCACACTGGTGACAAACCTTTCAAATGTGATATATGTCAGCGTAGTTTTACTCAAAAAAATAATTTAGCTCGTCATATTCGCGTACACACTCGTTTAACTCAAAAGGGTGATTTGACTACTACCCGTATGCGTTAACTTGGCACCTGGCTCAAAACTCGAACCTCTCCCTTTTTCCCCGCACGGCCGGCGCCCCGCCGTCGCCTTGCAGTAGCGTTATCATCTTATATCTACTAATATAATTTTATGAGATAGACTAGCAACTGACGTTTTCGGTCACCATTTTTGTTCACGATCAGCGCCCTCTGAACGCTGATTTACGTATAGCTACTTGTCTATAATAGTTGTTTATCGATACCTACCGTTCGACGCAGACCGAAAAAATACCCGGGTCTTCATTAAAATGCAAGCCTGGTTGTAAAAAAAATAAGATTAGCTTTCAAGAAAATAACAAAACAGGAGTTATACCATTTAATAGTATTCTATAAACCAGAAAAAAATATGTTGTAGATGAATTACTAAAAAAGCATGGCCATGAAGTTTTACGTCTGCCCTCCTACCTCCTACCATTGTCATCTGAATCCAATCGAGTATATTTGAAATTTGATCAACGTATTATATATTACTTGTGTGATATTCATCAGTACGTATAAACAGGCTTTGCGCGCTGCTTACTTGCGACAAAGCGACATACAGCCTAACCGTGCGAGATACAGGACTTCCGCAGATCCACACCAACACGACTAATAGTTTGTCCCTGAGCTTGATTAATGGTCATGCCGAAACTATCAGAAGAGAAGTCTCCGCAGAGGACATGGTGGAGTATACGGTGGAGGTCTGCCCTGCTTGGGCGGAGCATCACCGTGTCCTCGTCGAGGCGATCGGCTGCGGCGTCCTGGTTCACTCCATGGTCCTGAGAAGAATATAAGAATGAATTACAGCACGATTTGACAGTTATTCCTAGTTCGGGCGGGACTAATCGTAAGTCCGTAGGTGATACGGAGTAGAAAACGCCCAACACTAAGGCCGTAACTACAGACTTCGGGCTTAAGAGAGTAGACCCCCTCAGCCGCCGCAACAGAGAAAGACAACCCGGGCTTTGCGTCGGGAGTCGCAGGGCAGTTCCCAGCCACCCTAAGCGCGGGCCCGCAGATGGCGAGCGTAGGTTGGCTCACTGTCCGCACACTACCAGGCCCGGGTCGACGAAGCGTCGTAGCCAGTGTTGCGGAATTTGTTCGAAAAGTCACCACGGCCCTGGAACGTAAAAGGCATAAGGAAGAATACGGATGTGTTTTAGTCAGTAAGAGTTTGACACTCTCTTCCGCTTCACCCAGAGCTGAAGAAGTCATTTGATGATTTCCCATCCATAAAAAACCCACAACGGATAGAGTAGAGTAGAGACTCCGTTGTCCTGGCTAAGTTTGCAAGCCTAACTCCGCCCAAATGTACAAAGCCACCAGTGTGCTTCACAGGTTGAGCGGAGAGACGACCGATAATACTCAAGCCGCAAGGGAGTGATAATCTGAGATTAAAGTCAGCTCAATCACTTAGCGCTCACAAACCTATATTTACCACCTGTATATGTACATTATGGATTGCAATAAACGATTTGATTTGAAACCTGCACCTCACCGTTCCGAGGATTTTTTCACGTCGGAAGTCATGGCCATGATGACGTAGCCCACTGATTCCTCGGCGTCGAAACAACCTCCGCAAATTGGGCTGTCTGTGGTGCATAAGTTAAAAAAATTTAATGCAATGATCCGTAATAATAATCCCTATTATTACGGAGGTAATTTTTACTTAAGCTGAGAAGTCATTTAGTTAGTCACGTTTATAGACTTGTCATTGCCATTTTTCACTGCAATCTGTAACCCGTGACCATTTGTTGTCACGAAGTTCAGTTGTTCTCTGGCAAATTCATGCACGAAACTGTGAGAAAGAAAGAAAGAAGGAGGAGCGGGTACGGGTCCAGCACTACCATCTCGAAACCTAACTTCGCGAGTTCTTTTGTGGCGTCATTGCTTAGGGATCCACAGCTCCCCTTGAAGCTCTGGAGTGTGAAACCCGCTACTGGTAATTTCTGGCCCTAGGCTGGTCATGACGAATCACCAGCTGACTGGGAATTGAACAGTTTTGTTTCAAAATAAACAGAAAATAATTAGAAATGAGGGAGATCCTGGGAAAGAAATCCAAGAGGTGAAAGGCTCACCGAGTCGAAGCTCCAAAGTCTTGAGCATCGAAGCCGAGTTTTTAGCCTGTCGGTTTTGTATCGGTTGCATTTTGGGGAGTGTGCGACGGAATTGCATAGTTTAATTCCGCCAAGCTCGTTCCATCATCGGACCACAAGACGTACGGCGGTACGCCACCGGTACACGGTGGACCTCACACTCACATGAACAAAACATTTTGGAAACACATGGCGTGGAATTCCCTGACTGAGTCCGTGTTTCCTGATAGTTACAGCCTGGGAGTCTTATCAAGAGTGAGTAGGTTACTTATAGGCAAGCGTGCTCCATCGTCGATCACATCATCGTTTGCCATCAGGTGAGATAGTGGTCAAACGCGTTCCTATCAAAAGTAATAAAAATGAAAACAAAGTCAGTGGACCATTTTTTTTTTTTTGCATCAAATGCGTAACGCCTGGTAAGTATCAAAAGAATCTTTAACTAAAAAATACTTTTTGGTGTAATTCTCGTGCTGTTGATGGTAAGTACAGTTTCGCTCAACAGATGGCATTGCAAGTATCATTAAAGATACTTACCCCTACTTACTATGCATGTAGATAATAAGTTGATTTCTTCTAGATTGCCACAATCCTATCAGTTTTATGTGAATGTTATCTACATTAGTTTTGTATTTTTTAACGTGATGCAAACAAAACAGAATACATATAAACAGAAAATAGGTTCTGCTGGTCTTGCTAAAAAGATATGCAAAATACAGTAATAACATATTATTAATATTTAAAAATATTAGGTTTGGTAGGAATAAAAAAATAAGGAAATAAATAAGATAAAAATTCAAAATTAATTATAACTTTTGTGGGATTCGAACCCACACCTTGTCTTTCGAGAGGCAGGCTTTAAACCAACGGACTATGAGTTCTGTTGACATTTAATTAAAATAGCCGATAGCTTAGCTCCCTGAAAGGGTTCCACATCAGGTGCTCTAGACCTTCATTTTTTTTATGTCGACAGACAGTACTCATCATGTCGACCAACTATTCCTAAAGCGGTATCTCTTATAGATTAGCCGGGCTGCTAAGGTTCCACGTCTTGTATCTTCAAAATAAATTATAGCCTATATGTTGGCGAGAACTAATAGCTATACAACAAAAAAAGTTTCATTAAAATCTGTCCAGTGGTTTTTGCGTGAAAGACGAACAACAGACAGACAGACAGACAAAAAAAGAAAAAAACATATTTTTGGCTTCTACTGTTTGTACAAAGCACCCCTGGAGTATTTTTTTTAGTTTATATTCAATGTACAGAATTGACCTTTTCTACAGTTTTATTATATGTATAGATATTCGCGTGTGCTCGTGTGATTTGAGTCGAACGCCTATTATACGACACTTAAGACCTTGTTTCCGCGAAATTTTAGATGCTCTGTATCGTGATTTTGCGAGTCTAAAAGTACGATTGTTATTTTTTTTAAATATAAAAACCTTTGATTACGTATTTTTTAACTATTCATTTATACCTTAAGACGCAGCGTTGGAAGGCCTTACACAAGATGGACCGATGACCTGGTGAGGGTGGCTGGTAACCAATGGATGCGAGACGCACAGGACCGGTTGTTGTGGCGACACTTAGGGGAGGCCTATGTCCAGCAGTGGAAGTCTTTCGGCTGATATGATGATGATGATGACGATATGATGATGTATATAAGGGGAACGGACGGACTAACGCTCAGCCGAAACAACTGGGACCAGAAACATAACATTTTGACAAGACTTACTTTTATGATGTAAGTGAGCACTAAGAAGCGAGTTAAGGAAATTCAATCTCCAATCTCCCCGCGCGGTCGCGGCGGCAGCGAGCGGGCGGCGCATGGCGCGCCTCCCGCGTCTTTCGTTAGTACCTGCTTCCGAAAAAGTCGGCAAGGCATTGCTCAGGTCAAGCCTCGGCAAGACCTGAAATAATCGTTTTCCTCCCTTCGGGGTAGAAAACGGTAGTATTTCAGTTCTGTGCCTTCGGCTTGACCTTTCGGAGAAGTGTTTATCATCTGCCGGCTCCAAGAGACCAGCGTACTGTGACCCAAATGTAAATAATAATGTAATATGCTGCTTATTGAAAATAAGTTATCTAAATTGGTGAACATTTTTGTCTTTCTTTGGTAGTTTGCAGGTAGAAAACCAATAAAAATATTTTAATACAGCAAGAATCAATCATTTATTATCCTTTTACAAATTGTACACATTTTGTATCAATCAACCATCATGAATTACTATTATTCACGTTTAATAATTAATGTTTTAAACAAACAATTATAGAAAATGCACTAAATAGTCTCAAAATTAGTACGTAGTGTATTTCCACTAGACCTCTTAGGCCTTTCAACTTCTTTACAGTAGTGTTTGAAGAAGTTTGTGGATCCTCTCCAGTTCCCCCGCCTTAAAATTTCATCCAAAGGCGTGTCGTTTACGTAGTCGTATGAAGCAACCGCTGATCTTATTGAACCCGGTGTGCAATTGATGCCTATATCTTTAAAGGAGGTTTTTAACCAGCCCGCTATTACAGCTCTGGACGCAGCCTTCACCTTTCCTCGAGTAGTTATAAAGAGATTATGTAAGTTCTCTCGAGATTTACGTCTCTCCGATGTGACATCAATAAGGCACCTAACCCAGTTTACTAAATCAAAAGCTGAGTTATCTGATTTATTTAACAACCATCCTGATTGACGACCTCTTGTGCCGTCAGTCTTTGAACCGAAGATAGGCCAAAACGTTACAGACATCTCTGTACTAATGTAATTTTCTGCACCAATACTAAGAAGAGTCAGATCATGGATTCTTCGTCCTGATGCCAACAACAATAACAAGGACACGTATCGAGATACTTGGAATATACTCTTCTTATCAGGTGGATGAGTCTCTAACCAGAATAAGAGGTCCTGAATATTCCATATTTGGGACTTAGGAGTCATGGAGGCCTGTTTCTGTAAATTAATTGCCTTAAGCATTGACGTGATAAGCGGGTGTGAGGATAAGTTTTTGACTTGTTCAGGGTTTGAAAGGGTCACTATCACCGATTTATGCACCAAAATGGTTGCGTATGCAAACTTTTTAACCCTAAATAAAAAGCTTAGGTATGACGCAACCTCCTGTGGACGAGGCCTGTCAGGTTTTGCCCCATACTGTTTACACCACGAAGTCCACTGTTTCCATGACGAACTGTAGGTCTTCCACGTTGAGTTTCGCCAAGCGGACTGGAGAAGTGCGACATCTTCCGACTGAAGTCCTGCCGTTAGTTGGCTCCACCCCGTACCTTCCAGACCTCCAAAGATAGACCTTTCATTCCCGGAGGGGGCTGGTTGGTTGATAAGTCTGTCAAATGGCGGTCCAGGTTCCAGATTCGAAACGGTGTTTCCACTGACCTCCTTTTGAGGTCTCCTCTCCAGAAAACATTTTCCCATCGTGGTACAACCACTAGAAATGATCCCGAAGCTTTGTTCAGGTGCTGCAGGACCTTGGGAATGAGAGGTGGAGGAGGGAAAATCCATGCCAACTGGAAGTGCCACTCCCTGCTGAACGCGTTCACAAACAACGCTTGGGGATCTTTGGCATCTAAAGTCACATAATGGGGGACTACCTTGGACCGATTTGTCGCAAATAGATCTATTAGGGGCGTGCCCATTCTTTGAAATATTGTTGTCGTTATTTTCTTGCTGAGATGCCAATCTGGAAGATTTTTGCCTCGAGAGAGGGAGTCCGCTATGTTGTTGTACCGACCTGGGATGTAAAAGGGCAGAAGGTCCACCTTTAGACGATGGGCCAGCAGAAGTAATTCCTTTGTCGATTCCAGAAGTATCAATGATCTCGTTCCACCTTGATTTCTCAAATATGCCACAACAGTCCTGTTGTCCGATTGAACCATTACTGCCTGTCCCTTTACTACTTCTGGGAATTTTATCAATGCCATCGAAACTGCATACAGCTCTTTTCGATTTATATGCCAATCTAGTTGTTCCTTGGCCCATGGCCGTGAGAAGTACAGGTTCCCTACTTGTACTCCCCAGCCTATGTTGGAGGCGTCCGTGGTAATAAAAATCTTTGGCTCGGGAAGGAACATTCTTCCCGGTCGGGATAGGTTCTTTATCCACCAGTTTAAATCGTCCATGGCCGACCTTGGCAGCAAGCACATCCTCTTGGGGTTCTTTTCTGGTAGAGCGCGAGACGCTCTTTGCAGGTTTCTTGTAAATAGACGCCCCAAGGGAGTTACCAATGATGCGAATCCTAGTCTGCCTATCAGCGACGTGCCTTGGCTCCAGCTCCAACAACGGCCATTTAATAGTCTTTTCAGATCTTTTGACAGCTGATCGCATTTCTGTTTCGGTAGACTTTTTCTGTTTGCAAACGTATTCCAAATTATGCCCAAGTATTCTATTTCTTGTGTGGCCTTCACGATCGACTTTTCCAAGTTTAGGACCCAGCCGAGACCTTGGAGGAGATAAACAGCGTGTCTCATCTGTGATTCCAGTATTTGGGGGTCCTGGTGGGCAAATAAAAAATCGTCCAAATAGACCAGTACGCGAATGCCTTGCGCTCTTAATATGCTTGCCATCCATTTGCTTACTCGGGAAAAGGCTAGTGGAGCACTTGAGAGACCGAACGGTAGGGAGGTCATTTGGTAAAGATGGTTTTCGTAAGAGAAAGCGAGGTACCGGCGATGACTCTCTCTTATTGGTATGTGGAAGTATGCTTGCGAGATGTCTATTTTTCCCATGTAGTCGTCCTTCTGGAGAAATTTGGGAACGTAGTTCTGATTTACTAGACGAAACTTTCTTGAACCCAAGTAAAGGTTTAGTCGCCGAAGGTCGAAAATTTGACGTACCTTTCCATTCTGTTTGGGTATCAAGAACATTCTTGATAAAAACCCCGTTTTGGCTTTTGATCTTTCGATTACGCCTAGATTCAAAAGAGTTGATATTTCCTTGATCATTAGTTTTGAGGGTTTTGTGGCAAACTGTGCTATCAACTTTGGGCTTAGTGGGATAGACGGAGGTTTCCTCGCGAATGGTAACGCGTAGCTGGTTATTATCTTTAGAATAGAATCTGGGGCTCCCAGCTTTAGCCACTGCTGCTTGTAGTTCTTTAATTGCCCCCCTCTGAAGTCCTTGTCAATATTTACGGCGTTGTTGACGCTGCTCCTTCTTATCGGTTCTCTTAGGTTTGCCACTTGCTTGCTTCCGCTTCTGATTAGGTGCTTGGGATGGTCGAGTGTGCCAAACAGGGTTCTTGGACCTTTGTGTACGGGACGTAACAGGTTGGTTTCTTTTACTAGACTGCTGAAAAGTCTGTCTCTCTTTATCCGGAGCCTTCCCGAAGCGAGAAGGAAAAATACGCGACGCGCCACCATTATCCCTTACAAAGCTAGAGAGCTTTTCTTCCTGAAAGAGGTGTGTTTCTGATGGTGGTATCTCTTGCAGCATGGACGTTAGGGCGTCACTTCTCGTCTTAAAGTTTTTGCGTCTCATATCAATCGTCTCAGCTCGATGCGCACAGACATACTGCAACAGATCATCTGACGTTGCCCTAAAATCCGAGCCCTCTGACAATAACTTTTTCAAGTCTGCAGAAGCCGCCGGAAAATCTGCCGCAAGCTTCTTGAGCTCTTCGGCCAGTGCCTTTCTCTGACAGAGGAGACCATGGACAATTGTGCCCAAAACTCCATCTTGTTTGCTGAGAAGTCCCGACGTTTGTATTCCGAGGTCACTCAACTCGGCATTCACTTTTAAAGTGCTAAAGACCGGCGATGCGTGCAATCTCTTTACCACTTCTTTATACCTTATGCGGTTCCACGCCTCCGACCCAAACCTTTGACAGGCAATGCCTTCTGCTTTGATCTGTTCTGACGGTGTTGGAATCGCGGGTTCCGCCTCCTTTACCGCAGGAAGAAACTCCAATTCAGCCCAACTAGCTTGAGCAGAATCTAGTTCTAAACCAGAGCCCAAGGGTGGTGCGTGCCAATCGTTAGGTGATTCCAACCTCGATGGAATTGGAAGGTCAACTTCTTCACCCGATGACGACTTTTCTTCGTAAGAGCTCTCCCGCGACAGGTCATTGCTCGCCGGAGCCAACGAATCAATTTTCTCCATCAGGTTCGAAAACATGTCGTTCATCCGTTGTTCTAGAATGTCTATTCTAGAACGTTTTGTTCTAGTAGCCCATGCCTCACTCGATTCTGGATCTGAAGAAATACGTCTTCTTTTCATACCCGTGGGCTCGCCATCCGTCTCAAGAGATAAGGCTCGATCGGCTTCCTTCCTTGACATGGGCCTTTCAGGTCTAACTGCCTCATTAAATAACTCGGTTGCGGCGGCTGACCCCCTTATCTTATTACAGACAGCAGGTGGGCTAGTAATTAAGGCTCTAGTGAACGCCCAGTCTAGCATTTTCATCTTTATGTCGCGAAACCCTTTCTCAGATAGACGAGTAGCTTCCGGAACGAACGCCTTAGCTAGCTGGTCTGTTGGCAAGGCAAATCTCAGTTTGTTCAACACCTGGGGTTCGACGCTATCGCCAAAGATGTCTTCTCTTGATAACCGAGTCACCTTCCAAGCCGTCCAGCCATCGGGCAGCAGCTCTTGTGCTAGAAGCTTAAGACGTTCTAGGATGTCGTTATCGTTCTCGGTCTCGCCAGTCTCCTCTAGCAGCTCCCCCAGTGAAACGAGAGACGCTTCCTGAACCATCTGAAGCAAAACGACGAAATTACCATAAGATTCAGATAATAATTTATTGCCAACGGACGCATATGTAACTAACGCCTGCATTGGTTTTGATCAACCAGCCATAAAGCAAGGCTGTGGCCGAGGCTCATGAGCCGTATGGCTGCGGCTCACGAGCCGTACGGCTGCGACACACGAGCCGTACGGCTGTGGCTCACGAGCCGTAAGGCTGCGGCTCACGAGCCGTACGGCTGCGGCTCACGAGCCGTACGGCTGCGGCTCACGAGCCGTACGGCTGCGGCTCACGAGCCGTACGGCTGCGGCTCACGAGCCGTACGGCTGCGGCTCACGAGCCGTACAGCTGCGGCTCACGAGCCGTACGGCTGCGGCTCACGAGCCATACGGCTACGACACCTGAGTCGTGAGACTGCAGATGGCGAGCTAAATAGAAGCGCCCAAAATTAATTAGGCTGCGTGAGCTACAATATGTCTGCAACTAGTGAGCGTTAGGCTGCGCCTAGTAAAGACAAACCTCTCGGTATAAAACAACTAAAACGATACGACTCAGGTAACGACGCGTCTTCGTCGCTATAAAGCTGTTAATAACACACATTCTCAACTAATATAGGTAATATGTGGCCGAGTTAACTATTTATAAGGGCAGAGTATTTGTAACATACGAATACCCGTTAACTGTTTATGTTTACGTAAATGAATACGTCCTTGCCACTCGTAATTCTCATAGACAAAACTAAAATATATAGATAAATCTACTTACCCCTTCCAGCGATATGATGCACTTATCACTTGAGGTTCACTTTCACAAACGTTACAACAACGTTAAGTAGGTTTCTAGAAAATTGTGCGCACTGTCAGGTGAATAACAGCGTACTAACGAAAGACGCGGGAGGCGCGCCATGCGCCGCCCGCTCGCTGCCGCCGCGACCGCGCGGGGACCTCACCCCGCGCCGCTCCACTCACTCATAGGCGAGACTACGTAGGTAAGAAGATTTTGTGTGCTGTAGGTATGATAGCTAATCTCCGAAAGGTCAAGCCGAAGGCACAGAACTGAAATATTGTAAGATTGCTAATTTGATTACCTATGTTTAGTTGTCCTCGGGTGGTCATGCAGCGATCCCTCAAGAGATCAATACGCATGCTTACTTGAACAGACATCGCTCGCCCGTCCGCGTATATTATTATATTACTTACCTACTGTTTGTGTTCGTATTAGATAATAATTGAAATTCTTATTATTGTAGTAGTAGTTACCTATAAATTGCTTTCAAAATTACTTATCTTCCTTAAACCTTCCCAATAACTTTAGGTAAACAAACTTGACACATCTTTTTATCTAAAATACTTACAGTTTAAAAATCTAGTCTTTTTTACAACGTATAGAATCTTTAAAAAATAAAGTAGGTAATTGTAATGTTTTATGAATTTCAAGACTAATGAGTATGACACATCAAGATTGCTTTCTAGTTAAGTAGGTAGGTAGGTACTTAAAGTTATTAGGAATAGGTTTGCAGTGGACGAAGTTGTACCTACCAAGCACGGTAGTAGGTAGGTACGATCTATATTTTAGTGTCCACATCGGTTTGTGATATTTTTGCTTTTAGGTAGGTACCTAAATTAACAGTAGACAGAATGCTATTGGGTAAACTATGATATTCCACATACCTACCTACCTACTTCGTCCGCAATAAAAGTCGTCCACTCTGTAGGTGGTACCTACCTACGCAAAATTAGGGCTGTCGATTGAAAGAAATGATTTCACAAGCAAATTAAATAACCGAAAACCCAAGTAATATACATTACTTGGGTTTTCGGTTATTTAATTTGATTGTGAAACTTGAAACTTGAACTTGAAACTTGTGTGCCCATGACATGACTAAAAATCATGCTGTAGGTATCTACAGCATGATTTTTAGTCATGTCATGGGCATGCTTTACTCACAATATACCCGCCGCCGCTTTCGTACTTTACATGATGGAAGTACTCATCAATACAAACAACTTTTACTATATGAGGCCAACCCTGAAATCGTGAGAAAAAAAGGAAAGTCCATAATGAAAGTTGTTCATATTTATGAGTAATTTTATCCCATAAAGTATGTACCATGACAAAATCACCTGGTTGGTATAAGTCAGTGAGAAACTAGGAGCGTATAATGAGCGTACGGTGTCGCGAGCGAACACCATAGGTAAATAAATAGGTATTAGGTAGGTTTGAAACTCGTAAGGGACTGACGATAGATTGCAACAAGGGTTGTCAGTTGCTTACACAATTAGTAGGGTGCTACATAACCGTCATTTATTTTTACTTATTGAATAAAATAAATAAAATTATATTTTATAAATCTTTATTGATAAAATTTGTAACATTGCTTCTTTTTACGTCTGCGGTTAATATCTGCGGTAATAAAAAAAATATCCACAGTAGGTACCTACACAAAAAAAGTAATTTTAAATGTTTTTTTTTTATTAATTTTAAAATACGGAGTCCAAATTTCAGTGCGAAGTCAAACAGATAAACTAGGTAGTATCGAAATCCAAAGTTCAAGCAAGGGGTCAATGTAGAGTTTACGTACGAATGATAATAACTTTTAGCGCAGGTAGTATAGTCCACAAACAATACGAACGGAACGACGTAAGCCGCAGTAGCAGACTGAGTCAAAACGACTCTATGAAAAAGACCGCGCCGACACGCGTGCGGTCAAATCGGACGAAAGTGCGTGTGACTGTGTAAGTGTGCGTGAGCAGTCCCCCCGCACCGCGCCGGGGGGGACATCTTTGAGTGAGACGTACGATATTTCATAGTAAATCGACCGCGCAAAAAATTACGAAAAGACTTTTAGAAAATTGAGTTTTAAGAAAAAACTACTGCATAAATCAATTACAAATAATGTTTATTTAACTCTTCTATAATTGAGGTTTGTCGGTGCGGACTTAGTTTTTGAGATTTTACCCTTCTTATACCACTTATTTACTCCCAAAGTTGCGTTAAAAAAGTCAAGAAAAACGAATCTTTGTTTAACTTTTTAATGGCTTTTTGTTTTAGTATTCTGTTTCCGTACAGACAAAATTAGTAGTGAGTTAAAACGATATCATGTTTAACTTTGAATGTACAATGTCAAACAGTGGAGTAAAACCCCCCCGAAATTTGTATGGACAAAATGTCGAAGAGTGTAACCTTAACGAGATCAAACAACGAAAATCGCTTGTAATATCAGAGCAGATGAAGTCGCGAGCGAAGAGCTAGAGAATGCTCCGAGGCCATCAATCCGGAAACGGAATTCCATCGACACCTGCGACGCATCCGCCATCTATCGGGGTGTAGCGAAACTTTCCGGTCGATTCGATTGAGTGAATCTGTCACTGTCATGTCGATTCGATACGTCACTGTCATCCGTGTCATGGCTTCGCGGGATCTGTGAAAAAGTATTGTATAGTTTGTTCTTAGGACATACCACCGGGCTCGAGTCTGCTATTGCAATCGTGTCTCAATGTCAAAGTCAGATATTTTAAAATTTATTTTTAAAATACTTACATAAATAGCTAATATTAATGTTTTTTTTATTTATACGGCTTAGAGTAAAAAGTGTACGAATCCTACCTGCTCTCCGATTCAAATTTACATGTAAAGGTTCACAAGGCATTGAAGTTGGTGGCAAAGGACATGTCGATGAAGTAGTCATGACACTTAAAATATTGTTTAAATACTTAGCGCCTTTCCATTTATTCATATTCATATTCATCTTTATTTGCATTCCATAATGTAATGTGTGAAGGTCTACATCGACAATTTAAAAAAAAAAATACTTATTGTTAAAAACTAAAAATAAAAAAAAACTTGAAAGGTGGAACTTATAGATGTAATGGAAAAGGTGTTTGTGTCTGTAAATGAAATAACAAGAGAGAGGTGCTCACTATTTGCACTGAGCATTCACCCCACTTGACGCCAGTGGAAAATAGGCGTGCTCGTGTGGTCAACAAACCAAATATGGTTTAGTATTAAAGTAGTACCTTTCGCTTTCCATCAGGTGGGATCGAGCTCAAGAGCAAGCCCATTCCTCAATAAAAAAAAATATATATATACCAAATTTATGAAAGGTGTTGATCGATACGACCAAATGTTAGCTGACTATCTGAGTGAGCACAAATCAATGAGGTAGTACAAAAAATAGGCAACCACATACCTATGTGGATGCCTATTTTTTGTACCACCTCATTGCAAATGATGCTGCTAAATTCTTTTTTTTTTAAAAAGGTACAAGCTGTAGTCTTTCCTTAGAGTCATTTAGGGAAAAAGTGCTTCTTGAACTTCTTCCCCCTGTAACTGACACATTTGCGCCTCAAAAAGCTAAAGCAAGACACATGCCCAAAGAGTTAGATAAAAATGCCAATGGGTCTTTTTTAAATCTTTATTTAGGTATAGAGTTTTTGGCTGATGCCAATAAGACGCTCTATTAAGTATACCTACAAAACATTCATTTCGTAACATCTTACAAACAAAAAAAAAGAAACAATCGTAAAGTCAGTGTAAGTCTGATATTATTGCTCTACTAGTCAGACAATTAATTTAAGA
Organism: Melanchra persicariae; assembly: GCA_947386135.1. Lineage (NCBI taxonomy): Eukaryota > Metazoa > Arthropoda > Insecta > Lepidoptera > Noctuidae > Melanchra > Melanchra persicariae. Next base: position 3,019,110 of record OX376672.1, read on the forward strand.
GTAAAAAAAATGCATAGTCCCCATTTATAACATCGTAGGTTTACCACTAAATGGCAACACTAAGAGTTCAAACAACAAAATATAATTTCTAAAAGCAAATTCAACAGAGAAAACTAAAAGCTTATAAAAAATAACAGGCATCGCTTGATGCGTGAGGTTACACCAGGGCCTAGTGTGGAAACACTTTTACATGTAGATACCTAGGTACAGTAATTGTTTTATGAATGTCATATAGGTGGGCTAAGCATATGGGCTAAGTCGTACGGCTTACAGATTAATCCGTCCAAGTCCCAGGCCATGATCATAGGCAGTCGTTATTATCGCACTACGCTTGATACTTTCAGTTTGTCGCCATTATCACTTAACGGATCGACCATTGCGTACACGGACACAGCAAAGAATCTCGGTGTCTTAATTGACAGTAATCTTTCTTGGCGAGCGCAAGTAAATGAAGTTAGTCGTAAGGTGCATTTTTCCTTCCACTCATTAAAAACCCTTCAAACTTTCTTACCCTTTAAAACTAAAATTTATTTAGCTCAAACTTTAATTCAGCCGATCATTGACTACGCGGATGCCTGCTACCTAGACGCCACTGAGCTGCCGCTCTTAAATAAGCTTGAGCGCTTGCAAAACTTGTGCATTCGTTTTGTTTTTGGCCTGAGGAAATACGACCATGTCTCTCAGTTTCGCAAGGATCTCAAGTGGCTCCCTATCCGTCTTCGCAGGAACACTCGAATATTATGTCTCCTCTACAACATCCTTTTTAATCCTGCTTACCCTGGCTACCTGCGCGATCGTTTCTCGTTTACTCGCCCTGCCGATGCGCTGTGTAGATCCCACCTCAAACATCAACTAAACTTCCCATCTCATAAAACTCCTTCATATTCCCACTCCTTCTCTTTTCTTGCAGTACGATTGTGGAACTCACTCCCATCTAACATACGTGACTGTAAAAATATTTCTCTTTTCAAAAAAACAGTCAAAGAGCATTATCTTTCTACCATACTGTAATCCTTTGTTTATTATAGATATATTATGTATTATTTTATTATCAGTATGTATTTATGTATATTTGTTTGTATGTTTATTGTTGTGATTTATATTTATTTATATATTGTAATATGTTTTAGTTAAGTTAGTATAGTGTCTATTTTAAGTTTCCTTCTCCTCTATACACACTGTGTCTACGTTTTTCATCCCACTTTTCTGTCGCAGGTCTGCTGGAAGAAATTTCTTTAGAAATAAGCAGTACCTTTGTGCTCTTTTTTCTGTATACAAATTTCTATTTTTAAGGTTATTGTGTGTACATAAATAAATAAATAAATAAATAAATAAATAAATAAATAGGTACCTACTCGAAAATTTTCAAACGCACATAAGCGCCGCGCCGCGCCGCACTTTGGCAAACTATTGAACGCCACACTCAAAATCAAAATCAAAATCAAAAGTCATTTATTCAAATTAGGCTGAGAGCCAGCACTTTTTGAACGTCAAATTTTACATAAAGACAGTCCCCCAAAACGCCCACCCGTCACCACTTCCTAGTGTTTTAGCTGGGAAGAAGAAGTGGCGCAACAAACTCCCCAGCAACACATCTGTCTGTTACGTTTTAAGAACTTCAATTAAACAATAGTACGCAAAGTATTTTAAAACACGAACAAAAAAATAAATATGTATCCAACAACATGGAAATCATAAAATTAAATATTATTTACAACATGTACTAGTGCGGCCTGCCGCACTGGGTAGACTTAACCGCGCATATGCGTTCATAGCACGCACGAAATATTTAATTGAACGCGCAAGAGCGTGTGCCGCACAGGGTTAGTGAGCTATTTACCTAGCACAAATGTTTACTATAATTCAGCAGCCAAAGCGTTAAACTTTCGTATGTTTTGTATTTTTTTTTGCCCGTGTTGGCTAGCCGTATGTCAGTAGTAAGTGGACACTTAAAATACGAAAACTAGTTATGGATTTTTTTTATAAGTACGGAACGTATGTAGATATTTATGACTGAGCTCCGACTCCGACGAATGCTCCTTATAGGCCAGCGCACACTGGAGACACAAGGCAGAACATTTTATTTTTAACCATAACGTAAGTAAATTCATACGTATCTTGTAGTAACAAGACTTTCGCAGCATTGAAAAGCGCGCAATGACCCAGGGAGGTAGGTACGATGTAGCAACAGCATCCTGACGGACGCCAAGGCATGCCACGGAGGCATCGTAGGGGGCCTCCGGCTCCGGGTCACCATGACTGGGGCCCGGATGCTGGAGATCTCCGGGGCAGCCAGCGGCCCAACCGCGGACGCTCTAGCCGAAAGGCTTAGGGCGTCCCTAAGCGCGGACGATGCCCGAGTGTCCAGGCCCACCAAGCGCATCGACATGCGCATCTTGGGCCTGGACGACTCCGTCACGGAGGCGGAGGTGGTGGCCGCCGTCGTTAGGACGGGGGGGTGCTCAGCAGAGGAGGTGAAGGCGGGCACCCTACGTCCTGACAACACGGGCATGCGCACCATTGTGGTGAGCTGCCCCGTGTCGGCGGCCAAAACCATATCGGAGGGCCGAAGGTTTTTGGTGGGTTGGGTTTCCGCGCAGGTCAAACTGCTGGAACCCCGACCTTTGAGGTGCTTCCGGTGCCAAGTGGGCCACCATGTGGGAGCTCAATGCACCTCGGAGGTGGACCGCAGCGGTCTTTGTTTCCGCTGCGGTCAGCCCGGTCACAGGGCCGGCTCTTGCGTCGCCGCGCCGCACTGCGTAGTCTGTGCGGCAGCTGGCAAGCCGGCCGACCACTGGGCTGGGGGTAGGGCCTGCGCCCCACCCGCCAAAGCCGGAAATCGGAGAAAGCCCTCCGCCACCGCCGTCTCCGCCGCGACCGCCGCCACCGCCGCCGCTTCCTCCGCCGCCAAAGCCGGTTCCACTGCGGCTGCTGCTACTGCAACAGCCGCAGTAGAGCCCCTACAACGGGCTCCGGAGGGGGCTGAAATGGAGTGCCAGTAATGGCCCCATTTCACCCCCGAGCAATGGGTAGCTCGCCGTCCGATCAGAACAGGCCCGGGTTGACGGCGCGCTGTGTTCTACGCGCGCCAAGCCAGCAGTCGTCAGCATGGGTCGGGGCCCGTTTGGGCCAGAGCCTACCAGGGTTGCGGATTTGTTCGAAAGAGTTACCGCGGCCCTGGGAAGAAAGGCACTAGGAGGACTAAAGGGTGGGTTTTAGTCAGTAAAAGTCTGACACTCCCTGCCGCTTCACCCAGAGCGGGAGGGGTCATTTGATGATTTCCCATCCTAGAAAAAAAAAAAAAAAAAAAAGGCATGCCACGGCAAGCGCTGTAGTCCGATAACATACGTTTGCGGGGAGAGGCAGTGCAAGTACGGTGCACAAGCCCCTGCCCTGCCATCCCTGTTTGCGCTGGCCTTACTACTGCTGCCGAAAACATATTCAAACTATTTTCGTCAATTTTTTTATTAAAGGAGTATGTTCTCTCTATTTTAAGAGATTGTCACTGACTGGAAATAAAAATCACCACCGAAAACCAGTTTTATGACTAATACCACTGTCAAATATTCAAAAATAGAAGTCTTCCGAAAAATAAAATCGAGTGTCACGCGATCACCTACGTGTCTGGCAAAGAATAAAATTACTCGAAGAGTTTTTCTGGGTAATTGTTGGTGGCACGAATCGATAACGAAATAGTGTACCGGTACATGTAGGAGTATTAAACTAGGAGCTAAAGTCACGTAAGCGACATAATATGAAGTTAGTAGTGTAGCTCTGTAATTATAATCTTTGATTCGAAAAATAATTGAAGATTACCTACTAGAGCCTACTAGATATACTTACTAGCGTCGCCGTTATTTGTATTCAACAGTGTTTTGAGTTAGAGACTTACTAAAGGGTAGGTACCAACAGTACATTCTTGATACAGATACAACAACCCGACCTACTCTGTGCTCTACATCCTGTGTGCGCACAGCTAAAGTGTTTGCAGGCTCTGCCAGCGACTGTTCTCTACTATATATAACCCATCAGCCTTCATAGCAACAGTAAACAGATATCTGCTGGACTCGCTAGTTACTTCTTAACATCAGCCATCGAAAGAAAGAGGTGGGCTCTACACGAACATAAAAGATGGAAAAGCTGCAAATGTGTAGGATATGTTTAGTGAAGGATGTTCACATGTATGTGGTGGTCAACAAGAACTTGCATGAACTATATGAGAAGCTGACTGATGTTCCAGTAAGTTGATATTTTAATAACAAATCTTGTGACAGGTTTTCAAATGCTTCTCATACACAATATTACACTAATTAACATTTGCTATAGGCTAGAGGGTCATACTAAGTAAGAATTGAAATCATCAATAATGGTGAAGAAATAGTGTTTGAGAGAATCTACAAAATTATACTATTCTAATGTGCTTTGAGCAAGAGTTCTAATCAATACTCATCCCTTCTCTGTAGACAAAGAGGCAAACAGAAGCAATACTGACCACCAACTGCTGGCTTGGACAGCATCCTGACAATAATATTATAAATATCAGTTTTTTTCCTAAAATCTGTGTGTAACAATCCTCAACAGCCAATATGAAGTGAAGCCGCTGGGACAAGCTAGTTGCAAATTTTTATGAGAACAGTCACATTATACACAGTATATTCTTTCTTGCAGTTTGTAACTGAGGACAGTAGACCGATACTCGCTTGTTTCTTCTGCTGCACTAAACTTAAGCAATGCTGGCGATTTCTGAGAAATTGTCTGGAAGCAGAAGAGTTGTTCGTTCAGATGATGAATGAGGATTATGAGGTGAGGTGTTCGTCAATGAGGCTTTATCATCATCAGCATATTGTACCTAATGCTTTCTACATTAATCCTTTTAAATTACAGCTAGATCCTTTAATAAATCCAGGACACGAGTTTTTCAATGGGTTTAGTAATAGCCCAGTAGAGCTCATTAGTATAGTTGATGGTTGTCAAACAGAAAGCGATGCTATCAAAGAAGAATTACCAGATGTTAGTGAGGGACCAGATGATATTATTGACCCATTTTCAGAGGAGGATCATCAAACTGACAGTAAGTTTTAAGAAAGTATCGTCCTGGAACCAGACGAACCAAGTCCCTTTTCATTACAACCATAACATTCAATAATTAACATTACCTAGTGAAGTACGCCAGCACATCATGCTGTGAAACTGACAAATTTTCCAAATCAACATTGAACCTAGTGCTCAGCAATAAAGTTTAAAATCTATTAAAGGACAGATTGTTGTAGCTTGATGTGCTGGCGCCTGGTCATAGACTATGAGAGCGCCAGACACTACTGACGAAAAGCTAAGCGGGCTGGAAGGATAAAACTAATATTGAAGTCGATATAAATACTTATGTTATACATCTATGCATCACAGTCGATTTTGATGATGTCGCATAAGATCATCATCTTTAAATGGTAAAATATCTTCAATGCTGTGTAATGGTGACTTGTACCACTGGTTTTTCCAAAAACCTACATCAGGCACCAGTTTAACAATGGTGGACATTAGTCTCAAAAAATGTTACTGACAAACATATTAAGGCAACAACTGTGAAGAGAGAATAAATCACTTTAATTGCATTGAATTTTCAAACTGCAAACAGTAGTTCATAAAATAGCAAAACTATATTTTTTAAATGTTTGGCAAGAAACAAGATCTTACAGCATGAGTAAAGGAAAAGTGCGAAATTCATTTAATTTCAATTTCCTAAACACCTAATATAATAAACAAGTAAGTAACACTTTGTTTACTTACAGAATTACAACTTGATAATGTGGACAATAGCTATCCAGATGAAGAAGATACACCAGCACTCCATGCTGAGTCAGATTCAGACGATGTACCTTTAATGGATATTAAATTCGAAATGGAAGATGATCAAGAATCAATAGGTAAGCAAGCCGACAGCCTGAAGCTAATATATGGACCGATAGGTCTGTACCTACTACCCTAACCAGGGCCAGTTGTTCTGTCGGAGATCGGGTTGTCTTGGCGCCTTAACAAAAAGGGGGTGTTAAAGCAGTAGCTATAGAAAGTGCTACTGTGGTAAATCATATTTTTTAAAGTTTCACTTCACGCAAAAGGGGCTGCTGAGGCTAGTAAATTCGCCCACCTTAGGGAGAGGCAAACCTCATGCCAAGCCGCCGCAACAGAAGAAGACGCTCCGCGCGGGTGGGCGATTCCCGGCCACCGTAGAGGCGGGCCTGCGGAAGGCGACCCCGTTGGGTGGCTCGCTGAACGATCAGAACCAGGCTCGGGTCGCGTCACACGCCCCAGCCGGTAGTACTGTAGTCTCCGATTTTGTTGAAATTTCGCGAGGATATATTCCGAAATTGTACTATTTAGATTCTCCATTTTAAAAAAAAATTACCTTGGGTTTCGCTAAAAAAATTTAAATACAAAAACTGCCGGCTGTGGTGTAGGTAGGTATACCTACGCTGCAGCTGGGTGTTTTTTTCTGTAAGACTTGGAGATGCGCAATCAATGTTCATCAAATAGTTGTTCCCACGTATAAACCAACGAATCTGTATCTAGGTATCTATACATATGTTTAATAAATCTGTTGAAGAGTCATTTTGAACATAGAAAATAATTTTAAAAAAAATTGCCAGAGAGTTAAAGTATAACTAACAGTGGCCTTAGTGCGAGTTTTTAATGCCTTTTTTTCTGGATGCAAAATTTTTAGGTTATAATTTTACGATTTTCAATTTAGTATTGTAGCCGTTTGGTACGCGCTATCAAGTAAATTAGGTTTTCGTAGGTTTATACGTGGAAAAAAAAATTGAAGAAAAAAGAAAAAAATATGAATAATAAAATGATCTCCAACCTCAAACAACTATTTGATGTAATTGCACTTCTTAGTCTTAAAAAACAGCCAGCTGCAGCGTTGGTATACGCCACAGCCAGCGGTTTTTTTTTTGTTGTTCAGTTTTTGATTTAATCTTTTAGCGAAACCGAGGTAGTTTATAAAGAGGTACTACATAGTAGGTAAAATTTAAGGATATATCCTCACGAAGTTTCAACAAAATCGGTGACTACTGCCTGACTGATGGGGCGTATGACGCCTCGGGTCAACGGCGCGCTATGTTCCACGCGCTCCTCAAAGAGATGTCAGCGCAGTAGAGAGCAGGGCCCGTTAGGGCCAAAGCCTTCCTGGCTTGCGGAATTTGTTGGGATACATTTTACTTATGATTTTTACTAATACTTTTATGCCTGGAAAAAGACGGCTTCACTTACATAACGGCAGACGCCAACTTGTTTACTCTTTTCAAAATTCATGTTGCATATGACATTTCAGCCTCATTTATATAAATCTATGTAGTCGCTTAGGCTACAGCGCGTGTCAAAGAAAAAATACATTACCCTTCTTCTGGGGCAGTGAGGTAAAAATAAGAATTAGGAACGCAAAATTAAAATGTTGCCAAGGGCGCTCAGGACCTTTGCTACGTTGCTACGCACCAATGAGTGAAGTTTGTGGCATGTCTGTTGTGTGCAGACCCTTGAGAGTTCACTTAGGGAATAACTGTCTCTTAGATCGACGGTAGGTATGTGGGAATGTGGTTCGTCGATTTTCAATTTGGTGTTTTATTACACTGTGAATGAAGTAACGACGGGTTTGATCTCTGCAATCCCCTATTTTCTTTGATTATTAATTCTTACTTATTTATTTCACAGGAGCGCCTGTCGCAAAGAAGTCAAAACTGGACAAGCCAAGATCAACACTAAGGGCAATAGCAGCCGAGCAAAAGAAAAACGAAAATAATCGAAAATTATCATGTATCTCGAAATTAGTTAAGCAAACTCATATGTCCAAACGAATGACTACATCTAAAGAAACCTTTACTAAAACAAAACATGGATTTAACAGCAGTATTAATAATACTGATTTAGGTACAGCTCTAGGTTGCTGTAATAATAGTAAAAAAGATGATATTAAATGTAAAATATCGAAAAAAGATGTTGACAGTGATGATATAATTAAGTATCAAAGAGCATGTGGCAAAGAAAAACGTTTCAAATGTGATACATGTCAAAAAAGTTTCAATCAAAAGATTCATTTAGTAAGTCATACTCGTACCCACACTGGTGAGAAACCTTTCAAATGTGATGTATGTCAGCGTAGTTTCAGTGAAAAACATAATTTATCGAACCATGTTCGTATGCACACTGGTGAGAAACCTTTCAAATGTGATATATGTCAGCGTAGTTTTAACGTAAAACATTCTTTAACAAGTCATATTCGTATACACACTGGTGAGAATCCTTTCAAATGTGATATATGTCAGCGTAGTTTTAATGTAAAACAGTCTTTTACAAATCATATTCGTTTACACACTGGTGAGAAACCTTTCAAATGTGATATATGTCAGCGTCGTTTCAGTCAAAAATATCATTTAACAGGACATATGAGGGTTCACACAGGTGAAAAACCTTTCAAATGTGATATATGTCAGCGTAGTTTTATTGTAAAACATTCTTTAACAAATCATATTCGTACGCACACTGGCGAGAATCCTTTCAAATGTGATATATGTCAGCGTAGTTTTAATGTAAAACATTCTTTTACAAATCATATTCGTATACACACTGGCGAGAAAGCTTTTAAATGTGATAAATGTCAGCGTAGTTTTCATCAAAAGTGTCATTTAGTAATTCACACTCGTACCCACACTGGTGAGAGACCTTTCAAATGTGATATATGTCAGTGTAGATTTACTTCAAAGAGTGTGTTAGTAAATCATACTCGTACCCACACTGGTGAGAAACCTCTCAAATGTGATATATGTCAGCGTAGATTTACTTCAAAGGGTGCTTTAGTGTATCATACTCGTACCCACACAGGTGAGAAACCTTTTAAATGTGATATGTGTCAGCGCAGTTTTCATCAAGAGAATCATTTAATAATTCATAATCGTACCCACACTGGTGAGAAACCTTTCCAATGTGATATGTGCCAGCGTAGATTTAGTTCAAAGGGTGCTTTAGTATATCATACTCGTACCCACACTGGTGAGAAACCTTTCAAATGTGATACATGTCAGCGTAGTTTTCATCAAAAGAGTGATTTAGTAATTCATACTCGTACCCACACTGGTGAGAAACATTTCAAATGTGATATATGTCAGCGTAGATTTACTTCAAAGGGTGGTTTAGTATATCATACTCGTACACATACTGGCGAAAACCGTATTTAAAAAAAAAAAACATTGAAATCAGGCAACAAGCTCCATACGAAACAAAAACAAAAAAAATACGAAATAAATTTCATTAAAATTACACATTCTAAATTAAATAAATGAGAACAATTCAATTTCATTCCAATTCAAAATGAAAATTTTTAGCAGGAATATTGACAGCCACCTTATACAAAGAAATAATTGGCTTCATAATTATAATTATGGCTCTCAATATTCCATTGTCAGAATCATGTACACAGCTGTTAGATGAGGCCCTCGCTTTACGTAATACAGCATAGAAATCTCTGTCTCCGCAAACATGCTGGACGCACTACACCACCACGATAGCCCAAATGTGCACTTTTGAAGAAGAAGAATAACATGCATGTAATGTTGTTTCGGTGTGGTGAAAATCTGGCACATGAAAAAATTTCAAAAGAGGCTTCGGCCAATAGCAAAAAGTTAATTTGTAAATGGCACATGATACTTCGATGATCTAAAACTATGTCTGACTGCATATGGCAAAAAAGACGTTGGTCAACAGTTTTCGGTAAAATGAAATTCCAACAAAAACAATTTGGAAAAGCGATCGGTTCCGTAAATGTTTGTTTTAATGTAGTCACATAATTTAATTAATATAGGTACAGAATATGTACCTACCTAATATATGGAATCATGGTCACCCCATCAGTTGTAATGTGTCATATGTTTGATCCAATTTATCTTTTAAAGTACTGATACAGCAGAATCGCAATTTATGTGGAACGAATATACTCCTGCACATAATTCAGGTAGTCGAATTTTGTAAAGAAACGTGCCATGTTTAAAAAGATATAGGCAAATATAGAGGGTCGTGCTGAATGAACTAAAATAGGTTTATTTTTCAAATTTAGCAAGTTGTATGAGACACCAATGCGTTAAGTACATATGTTACTCGCCAAACATCAATTATTTTTTAATAGTTTTTGGCTAAGGTTGTCTTGTCTTTTTTAGATATTTTATTATATTTCTTATTCCAGCACGGCCCCCTATCCACGTCTATATAATATTTGTTATTACGAATTCACAATATCTGTTGCGGCACATATAACGTGTTAATAGGGTACATTCGTTGAGTTTAAGAAACTTTTGAATACGCTATTTATTTTTCAAGTTACACGAGGGCCGTGTTGAAAACGTTTGGCTGGCACGGCCCCCTTTTTTTGAAAGAAAGAAAGAATACCTAATTCGCAAATTCTGGGGGGCCGTGCTGGGCAAACGTACATACATGGTCTACGCTGTATCTTAGACTATCAAACAAAACAACTTTATTTATTGACATTGACACTATTGACAGCTACTTCACCACGCTATAATACGACTAATGAGAGTTGACATGAGCTTTGCTTCTGCACCGTCCCGTTTGTAGAACAAAGATTTTTAGCCGAGTATTACATTCGTTCACCATTCACTCTGATAATTGATGATTAAACGAACTTACCAGTAGGTAAGTGAAGTTCTGTCCCAATTATATGAGTACGTTTCATTATTCAGATAAATAATAGACACATGTAGTACCTTCATTGTACTGGCAATTTCGCACTTTTTAAAATATTAGGGTAGATTGAAAAACTTGTCTGCTTGCGCTCCGTCCGACCCGCCGCAACGGCGGCGACGCTCCTCATTCTTTAGAGTCCTATTATAAGATTTTTCGATTAAGGGCTCTGGGAAGGGAGGGACCTTTATCTTCGAATGAAACGTACTCATATAGTTGGGATAGAACTTCACTTACAGGTAAGTTCGTTTAATCATCAATTATATGAGTACGTTTCATTCTTCAGATAAATAATAGACCCATATGTAGATGTTTAGAGATTAAAAAAAAAATAATTAGATAGTATTAAATAAAATGTTATATAATAAAAACTAGTGTTTTACTATTAAAAATCATTTAATTACTCAACACAACTCCAACATTCTTAAATTTGTACAAAACAAAAAAGGTTTTATTATTTTGCTCTATAAAATTAACATCGTTAATTTGGACACTTTTTAAGAAAATGAAGAAAAATTAATATTGATACTTAGTCGCAGATAATGAAGTCCCGGTTGTTAACCAGCGAGAAAATCTGATCTTGCTAAACAAGCATCATCGCTCACTGGACGATGATAGAACTTAGCAAACGTTTTTATTAAAAAAAAAAAAAAAAAACAGGCAAAAACGGCTAAAGGGATTTAGATGAAATTTGGCACAAATGTAGTTCATAACCTGGAATAAAAAACGGGTTACTTTTTATCCCGGTAAGTGGCATGGAATAATGGAGACTGAGGAGGAAGTGGAAACTCAGAGCCGCTGCTGCCTTAGTACTTCAAATTCACAAGTACCAGGAGACCAGAAACATCAAGGGTAGGTGTAGGGTGGGTGATCCTGAGTAAAAAGTTTACAATACAAATCAGGAAACCTCATGCTGTTTCCGATATTCACGCGGGCGAAGCCGCAGGTAGAAGCTAGTGAATTATATAAATTTGGGGTTGAAACTCTCGGGTCGTGGGGTCCGAGTGCTCATGCGTTATTTAAAGAACTTGCTAAACGCTTAGTTGACACTTCGCGTGACCCAAGGGCTGACTTTACCTTGGACAAAAGATAAGCATTGCCATACAACGTGGCAATGCCGGGGTAAACTTCCAATCGACAGGGATGCGGATAAATTTTTTGACGCCATATTTTAGGGAGTTAGTTAGGATATTTGATTTTTATTTTTAGTGCATATAGTTCAGTATTTATTCAAACAAATGTTAATTTCGAATTTATCTATACATATAATAAAATCGTAGACTTGCCGTGTCTGTACATTGAATATTTTCGCATAAAAATAACTAAGAAATGTTAGGAAAAACGTATAAAACGCAAAAATGCCATTTTCGAAATTTTTGTCTGTTTGTCTGTTTATCTGTCTGTCCGTATGTTTGAGTCAGCATCACGCAAAAACCACTGATTGGATTTGAAAGCTAAGTTTTTAGAAATATTAAGTGTTAACCCGAATAACATTTAGCGTTTATTAAATTAAAATCGACCCACAAAATCAAAAGATATTGAATTTTTAAGTTTAGTAAGGAACTTCATACAGCTCTAAGCGTTGCGGTGACCGACTCTCAGGCGCCATCTATTAAGAAAGAAAAAATGCAGGTAAGCATCAAAATAACATCAAAACAAATTGTTGAGTTATTTGTGAAACTTTTAATAAGTAGTAAAATAAAAGAAAACATTTTAATACCATGACGTTACTTATTGTTACAAATGGGCTCCTTATTTAACGTGTTCCTCTGCCGAATATTTTGTCAGTTTACTACATGATCAAATAGATGGCGTTGCACTGATGACGCGTTTTTCTGAATCGCGGTGTTAAGATTTTCCGACAGATTATGACTCTCACACGATTTCTGACATCATTGTTGTTCGCTAAAGATTTAATTCGGTCTCAAAAAACTGTTTCAAGTCTATGATAGGGTGAGGTCTCGAGTCCAAATTCGTAAAAAATCTCTAATTTGTTCAGGTTCATTAATTAGAGTTAGTTAGTTAGTGATAGTTTGACGGCTGATAGATTCCATCCTGTCGAATGGAACAAAAAAAACGTGTTACGCCGACCCCAAGTAACATGGGATAAGGGCAGGAAGATGATGATTAATTAGGGTTCCGACTACCGTACCCAAAGGGAAAACGTAAAACGGAACCCTATTACTCCGCTGTCCGTCCGTCCGTCCGTCCGTCACCAGGCTGTATTTCATGAACCGTGATAGCTAGACAGTTGATGTATTTCTGTTGCCGCTATAATAAAAAATACTAAAAACAGAATAAAATAAATATTTAAGTGGGGCTCCCATATAACAAACGTGATTTTTTGCCGTTTTTTATAGATAATGATATGGAACCCTCCGTGTGCGAGTCAGACTTGCACTTGGCCGGTTTTTTTATAAATTATGGTACAGAACCCTTCGTACGCGAGTCCGACTCGCACTTTTTGCTGTCGGCCTTGAACAATTCTGGTTCTTGCGTAGCAGTACTGAACTGGACGGTTCGACTTGCGAATCAGGCCTGTAGGGTTCCGTACCAAAGTTCAAAGATAACGAACCTATCTAAGATAAGAAGACTAACGAATACACTCTAATAAAATTGTTGAGTTATTTGTGGAAAAAGCAAAAAGTGAATATTTTAATATCTTTTCATTATTTATCATTATATTATGTGTAGACTTCTTGGTCCAAACGCATATTTTAACAGTTCAACCTTATTCTCAAATATATGGTGGTGTTCATTTGATGTAATTTATTTAATCACGCGAAAGAAAGACCTCCTAATATTTGTTTGCTTAGCTCGATTTTTAATTGTATCCAGTAACTTGATAGTCCAGTAGGGATACAATATTTTTTCCACAAATTCTTCGATAATTCCAAAGTCTTTTATTTTCGCGGAGTGGATAGGTTTAGTGAATTCATTGCTATGTACAAAAATGCTAACAGTTTAGAGTTATGCAATAGGAGATAAGCAGGTATTTCCTATTATTTCGTGTTATAACAAAATTAGAATATTTAAATCAAAATACTATGCTGGTTCTTTGTAAGTACTATCTACAGGATATATTAGTGAAAATGCTAACAGATAGGTACTGTGGAACAATAGAAATCTGAAAATGTCCCTTAATTCATTCAATAAAAAATTTAAGTTTTCAAATCATTTATTATACACATAAAAGGGATTAGTTATACCTTACAACAAACGTTCTAACAACTAAGTATTAAGGATCACAAGTAATTGTATTTATACTTTGCGATTAGCGAAATATTGAATTTAAGTTTATAATTTTGCGCCTACATATTCGTATTAATAGACTCTGCCACCATACAAAAGTTTCAACATATACATGCTATGCCTTTTGTTTAATAAATAAAATACAATTTGGATATTGGGGCGCAGTGTAGGTACGCGGCAATTCGTGCAGCACGGGCCACGGCGCGGTAACACTTCGAACCAAACTCACTGCAAACGTACCTATTGAATGAGGCGCGAAATCATTTAATTATTGTCACATCTCACAAATCACTAGGTACGTACTTACTCTGTTCCAGTCCGTGACTTCGCCCACGTGTAATTATGAAAATCCCGTCACTGCTGTTTAAAAAATCTGTTTTTAAAATACGTTGTTGATAGTTTATTTCAAAGAATTTAATACCTATCTACCAAGATCGCAATATGTTGACTATAGTTTTATTATTATTATGTATCTACTTGTTATATGGATAGAGGAACAGAGACAGAAAGTGGAGATTCCATTACAACATATTTTTCCGGGATAGCTGTCCCGGGTTTTGGGACATCACTTAAGTAAGTACAAAAATAATTATAACAAAGCAATAAAATAATTGGATTCAATAAGTAGGTACCTGTTTTTGTTTCATTATTAATTTAATGTACACTTAGTGATACCTATCCCGATACTCGAAACAATTTCCTGAAAAAAAAGTTGTCGCATGGAAGTCACTATTTGTCTCTGATACTATAACAAATGCTGTCTACCTATTCCGATCTGTCAAACAGATGGTGCTTTTAAATTTTCCCCATTCACATAATTAAGAGGCCGTGCATATAATTCACTTGTTAGATTCGCTGCAAGGCTATGTTCGTGTGCATCGTTCATGCAGCTACACACACACGCGCGCAAAAATCGAGCTCAGTGAGCGCTCAAATAATGTTGATCCTTTAGAAGATATTATTTTAAGTTACAAAATTATATAGTAGTAAGGTTTATAAATAAAAATCTGTAACGTCTGTATATTTTATATTTATCACAATTCCCATTAAATTTATTCAATTTTGTGTTAGATGGATGTTGATACATTGAGACATTTAACAAAATGATAAATAAAAAAACGATATAATACAATGATACTTGTTTTTTGTAAAATGGTTGTACAAAAAAACACTTTCCATACGGACATATTTACGAGAATTCTCTTTTATTCTGATATATTGTAATCTTGGTATAAACTAGTGTCTAAGATGTTTTTTTGAGGATGGAATCATGCACATTAGAGTACCTATACCTGTTCAGTCAGTGCAACCATTTGTGAAAAATTACTTTGACAAAACAATACAAAGTTGAGGTTGTCGTTAAAAAAGGAAGTAAAAAGACAAATATACAGGGTTATTTGTGAAACACTAGCAACCTCACCTACAATACTAGCTATTTGGCATTGCCGAGTGTCGCAAACATTATTGAAAACAAAACTGGTCAACTGTTATACATGACTATTAAAAATACGAATTGTGTCGTGTATGACCAAGCAAACTTCATATCGGATTTTCAACAAGCAAGGCGTCATAGTCGAAGGTTCAACTAGGAGGTAAAACGTGAAATCCGGCGAGTTGATAGCAGATGATGATGATGGCAAAGTCACGTATATAACGTTTAAAAAGATATTGGAAGCAGAAAATTAAAGTGAACAGGCCCTTTACCTGCTACGACGGAAAAATTCGAAATGGCAATCACCAATCATAAAAGGCTTTACTCGATCGGCAAATGCGTAATAAGGTTTCTAAAAGCGCAGTATTTGTCTCCTACTGAGCAGATTATAAAAAATAAGTATTTTAAACAGTCCGGTGCATATCTTTGGTTACCACCACGCTTGTAAGAACTATCACTATGCTAAAAATAGGAAAGTAGAAGTTAATATCCTTATAAAACTGCACGGCTCAATTATTATTCATTAAGTAACAACAGAACTAAGCAATTTAATCAAAAGCGGCAAAATTAGTACGCGGAAATCGCATAATTAAAAAGAAAAAAAACCGTATCCAGCACGCTGTTATATCACAGTTATTTCATTTAATTCTACACGACCTCAGTACGCCATATTTTAAAAAACGAAATTGAACAAGAGTCCAGGTATTCACCATCACTATATCAGGTTTATTGGCTACAATAGACCTGTCAGTGATGATGAGTTATAATAAATAATAAACGTTTATTGGTTCAAATAAATTATTGTTAACATTATGAACACTGTCACTTAAACTAGGTTTAGGTACCTGTGCTATAAGCAACAGTAACAATTCGTGGTTGATCAATTTACTTAAGAAAAAATAGTTTTGTGCAACAATCCGTTATTAATATAAATAAATAAGTTAACTAAGTCTTACTACTTTATTAACTTTACAGTTAGACAACAAAAAATAAAAGCAATTAAAAGTAGAATGTTTGTATGACACGTGTGTGTGTGTGTGTGATGGTGTAAGCGTGTGTATTTGAGTGTGTGTATGGCTGTGTGTTTTAAAATGTATATAATATGTGTGTATGTAGGTAGATATACAGGTATGTGGCATGTAGATGTAGAAGTTTCTCGTATTGTAGGTTACCCAGGAACACTTAAAAGATTTTCAGTTTCTTGGTAATTTAACACAACTAACAAACTTTTAATTACTTTTTTAAATTTAAAATGGCGTATTTTCTTTAGGGACACATTTTTACTCATTTTATTGTAGATATAGGGAGCTACTATATAAGGGTATCTTTTTGCAAAAACTGTCTTGTGTGGAATGGTTTTGAATACAATGTCGTTTCTTCTTCTATTATCTGTTTTGGATCTGTTAGTCGGTAAATGGGTGTGTGCATAAATAAGATTGCGTAAAATAAATAATTGGCGAACAGTGAGGACATCAAATTCCTTGTAAAGTCTTGCAGTAGGGTACAACCTTGGTTTGGACATAAGGACTTTGATAGCCGCACTTTGAGCTCTTTCAAGCTTAATAAGAAATGTCTTGTGAGACCCTCCCCAGACAGAAATGCCGTATCCCACCACTGATTGACAAAGTGAGTAATAAATTAATTTCAGAACATTTAAATCATCTAAATGGCGTACCTTTTTGAAAATGGGCATTAGTTTTCGAATTCTATTCGTCAAAAGTTCAATGTGGTGATGCCAGTTAAGGTTTTCATCAACCCAGACACCTAGATATTTAAGTCTATCAACTCGATCGAGCTCAGTACAGTGGCACAAAGTGCTGCTGTTACTATGGCAGGTGTGGGCTCTTATTTTTATTTTATCTATTGCTGGCGCTCCTGATTTTGTAATACAAAAGGTGAGATATTTAGTTTTACTAAGGTTAACAGTCAGCGTATTTTTATTGAGCCAGTATAAAATCTGTTTAATGCCACTTTCTGTGCTGTTAGCTACTTCATCCCAAGTTTTCCCGTAAAAGACTATTGCCGTGTCATCTGCAAAACTTACTATTTTAGCATTATGAAGATGAAAGTTGCACAGTAGATTTATGTACATCAAAAACATTGGGGGGCCAAGTACACTTCCCTGTGGGACTCCATATGTTATTTGAGCCTCTTCACTTACATATGAGCCAATTTTTACACGTTGGGTTCTTCCACATAAGTAACTAGTGAAAAAATCTAAGGCTATACCCCGTATTCCCATGTTTTCCATCCTAGCAAGTAGTTTGGGAATAGAGACAGTATTAAATGCCTTCGCAAGGTCCAAGCCAATACATTTAGATTTATTGTCAAGTGATTTAACAATAGTTTCAGTCAAGGTTCTTAGAGCATCTTCTGTAGATTTACCAGGAATAAATCCAAATTGATTTTTTGACAACAGTTTAAAAGTTCTTAAGAAATTTGTTAATCTTTTGTTTAACAGCTTTTCGAGTATCTTGGACATCGCTGGAAGGATCGATATGGGTCGATAGTTGTTTACACTGTCTCTATTCCCCGACTTAAATATAGGATGTATGAGCGCTGTTTTGAAGAGCTTAGGGAATATTCCCAAGTGGAAACTCTGCCGGTCGATTCTGTCGACATCACCTAGGCGGAGTGAACGACAATAGAGCTGTCATTCCATCTTATTTGTATGGTTTGACAACTCACCTGTCGTGCGCCCTGCCCAAGTGTTCACTTCGACATGTTTACAGAATCGCACTGCAGGTTACATTTGTATGTAATAACAGGAGTCAGCACACTATTCGCAGCTTTTAATAACCTATTTGAGATACCATCTATTCCTACCGCGCAATCATCTTTCAGGTTCATTATTATAGACCGTACTTCTTCTTCGTCAGTGTCAAGCAAAACAAAGGAATTTGTTGTTTGTTCAGCTAGATCTTGTTTAGATATTTCACTAGTGTCTATGATGTCGATATTTTCAGCTAGTTTCTGTCCCACGGTTGCAAAGAATCTATTGACTACATTAACAGATTCATGGGGGCTTGGGTCAATTTCTAATAGGGATTCATTTTTATATTTCTGTTTATTTAAGGATGCTATTGTTTTTATTAATTTCCAGGAATTTTTTTAAATTATTTTTTGCCTTTTTGAATTCTAGGTATAATATGCACATTTAACTTTTGCAAGAATGGTTTTGCAGAAATTTCTGTATCTGTTGTAAATAGGTTTAATTTCTAAGTTCTTTGGGAAGGGGAGTTGACTGTAGTACAATGTGATATTATCATTTTGGAGAACTAGATCGGGCAAATACCTATAATATGGCACTTCCAATCCCACACGGCTTTATCTAGAGCAAATTACTGGTATTTAATCCTGGCTACAAGGTTGTGTCTATGCAAGTAATCTCCGGTAGTTAGTTATCATCATAAGGTCATCCATAATCCATAGAGTACATCAAAACCAGTATGATCCAACGGACAAAGGCACGTGGAGAACTAGATCGGGCACATACCTACAATATGGCACTTCCGATCCCACAAGGCTCTAATTTAGAGCAAATTGAGGGAAAATAGTCCTGGCTACAAGGTTGTGTCTATGCAAGTAATCTCCAGAAGTTAATCATCATCATTACTTCATCCACAATCCAAAGAGTACCTAAACCAAAACCTAAAAAAATCTTAAAATGTTGTGTCCCTCAGTGGCATGGAGCGAGTTTTTCTCGGATCTACTATTTCTGGTAGAAGACAAGTATTGTGACGGACGGACGGACGGACTCACACTACCTTTTTCCATAGCCATAGAAGCTTCTTCTTTACCGGCAGCAATCATACATGATTCAGCCGTAGTCTTCCACCAGTCATACAAGTTGTCGTGACATTTCTGGTAGGTCGATTTGCTAATAAGTGGCAAATTCATGGATGCTGCGAGCTCGTTCAAGTTGGCCCGACCACAACCGATACTAACAATACCCGAAACTACGCTATGGTTTACGTGCAATTCGTTTTCTTACTCTCACATGTGTTTATTTCGAATCGACTTCCATGAAAACGACACCCATGACGAAAATATTGATATAGAATACCTATTGCAGTCGCCATCTTGGATGTACTTATTGTTACCACTATCACTATTGCACTATCAGCTTAAAATACCCTCAAAACCGCCGCATTAATGATTTACAAGTAAGTTCACGAATTCATTATGATCGATCACACGGACTTATACGAAATTCGATAACAATTAAATAACAATAACTAGAAATCATTCTTACCTTTCAATGTCAGCAGGAAGTTTAAAATACGATAGCTCCGGTTTTGATGAAGCCGAGTTCAAACAGCCGTATAGGTACTACGCAATACTTTCCTGGCATTGTCAAAACGATCGCGGAGATAAAGTTAAACGTGACCACTCGTCTTGATGCGGCACTCGCTACTGCTAGTCCCGCGAAGTCACCTTAGGAGTCTCGTCGGTGTGCATGTTTGTGTGAGTGTGCCGTTTCGAGCGTTTGTAGGCAGTTTCCCTACTGTCCATATTTATATTGTGGTATAAGTAACCATAAAAAATGTCAACATTCTGTGGATGATAATATAGCTGCACTTAACCATTGTAGATGCCATTAGAGAAAGTATTTTAATTTAATAGTAGTAGTAGAGTAATTCCGCAGATTTACTTTTACATACAAACATACAACCGTTACCTCTAATTATTATAAAGGTGAAAAAAATATAATCAGTCCTAATAAACAAACAAAACATAAAAAATAATACTTACTCAAAATGTGGTAGTCGGCGTACAATTTTGTAAATGTGTTTACGTAAAACAATCGAGCGGCTGCGAAACAAAGTAGTACGTGCTGACGCTGGGAGAGCCCGATCGGTAGTGACGCGATCGAGTTTGCGCGCTCACTAATATAGCTCAATTTGCTTGTAATTTACGAAATGAAGTTATTGTTTATTTATAAAATAAATTTTAGATTCTATTAAAAGGTTAACTTAAGATTATTGTGCAATTTTTAAATTTTCTTAAAAGTGTTTCTAAGGTATAGAAAAAAATATTTATTTGTATAGATGTTTTCCAAGAATTCCGTTTTTTCAACACTTTTTTTCCTGCCATATTTTCTATTCAAGTCAATAATGTTTTCAACGCATCTGATTGTTGACAATACAATGATGGTAGTGATATTTTTTTAAATGTTATAAATCTGTCGTAGTTTTGTGTAAAACGTAACCAAACATCACTCGCTCGTTACTTTTGCGAAAAAAGGGTTTTAAATATGGGTAATTACCATTAATACATACATTATTTTTGAAAAATTCTCAAGCCATCTGAGAGAATAAGAATTTGACTTTTATCATCTAAAACAAGTAGGTTCAAATTCTTCTCACCTTTGTCACAAACGATGTTCAAAAATGTTCAAAATGATTTAATTTCATGCACGGCCTCTTAATACCCTCAACATAATTAATTTACAGAAAGTTTACTTTACTATGTTCGAGACGTTCTTGTGCGGTGATGTAGATGGAATACAGTTAGTAGGAATTTATAAATAGAACTAGAACTTACTCGTTGGCTCCAATCGTCGTTATGTATTTCTGCAGCCCTTAATATGGTCACTTGTGTATCTGATCTTCTAACTTGAGAAACCGTAATTCTTTTGTCAGCGGAGTATTTTTGTTGCGAGTTAATAAACTCTTGATCCGCAGTTTCATTGCAAAAAATGCAGTTTCCAGGTACGTATGTTCTACTGGTGGGGTCATTTGGTTCTCTCTGTATCTGTTGCACCGCTTTGCGCTTCTTGTGGGCTATGATACAATTTTCATTTGTACATCATTCGGCACTTTCTATGTAATTGCAGTTCTTCTTTTCCTTGGAAAATAACTTGCTTCCCGTCTTCTCGCTTATGGCTAGCGGTAATTAGTGTGTGTAGTGCCCGTAGTTTTACAGTCACTACGTCGGAATTTAGAAAAAGGTCACAAACCGCACATTTTTCACTCATTTTAAAGTAAATCGCTCGTGCTCAATGCTTTATAAACATTTATAAACCAACACAACACACAGAATGATTAAAAACAATATTCAGACGCGACGTGCAATGCAAACGCCAAGGAGAAAATTAAACAAGAATGAACAAGAGCGGTCAGTATACGGAGCTAGGTACCTACATCCCCGATCGGAGCTGGAGTGTTGCGATCGCACGCGCCGTACCTACGCGGCTCGGTAGCGAAAATAGTTATTTGCAATTTAAACAAAAGCCATAATATGCATTTGTTGAAACTTTTGTATGGTAGTAGAGTTTATTATTACTAATATGTAGGCGCAAACTTATAAACTTAAATTCAATATTTCGCTAATCGCAAAGTAAAAATACAATTACTTGTGATCCATATTACTTAGTTGTTAGAACTTTTGTTGTAAGGTATAACTAATCCCTTTTATGTGTATAAGAAATGATTTGAAAACTTAAATTTTTTATTGAATGAGTTAAGGGACATTTTCAGATTTCCATTGTTCCACAGTACCTATCTGTTAGCATTTTCACTAATAAATCCTTTAGATAGTACTTACAAAGAACCAGCATAGAATTTTCATTTAAATATTCTAATATTGTTATAACAGGAAATAATAGGAAATACCTGCTTATCTCCTATTGCATAACTCTAAACTGTTAGCATTTTTGTACATAGCAATGAATTCACTAAACCTATCCACTCTGCGAAAATAAAAAACTTTGGAATTATCGAAGGGCATATTCTTCTGGCTACTGGACTATGATTGACAGTTCAATTGACAATTTTTAATAGTGTTTATCGTGTTTTTAAGACAGTTAAATATGTATATTTTTTTAAGTTTCATAAAGGTTTACTACGTTATCAAAGTTCATTTTAAATTTCGCTCAATCCTACATCAACTAACTTTTTTTTTGGCATAGGTACTTAATCTGAATCTTTCAACTGTGCTCGATTATTTAGCAAAACTTAAAAAATCAAAACAAAACTTTGTTTGCATTTCCTATAACCACAAGTTTCGCGAGTTGTTGAGTAATTATGTGTAAAATTGTATTTAAATCTGATAATGGTTTTGGGCTCATTCAACCATTTTTTTAGCGCATATCGAAACAAAAAAAACCTATTTCAATTTTCTGGGGTGATTTTATAACGATTCACTGGAGCGATTAATTAAGTCAAAATCACCCTATTCAAGGCGTATTGTAAAGGTCTGTACGCGGGAGGTCTATGGGTCAACTACACTAAAAGATCGCTAGATGTCTTGCGCGTCCAATACAACAATGTTTTTAGGATGCTGTTGAAACTGCCCCGTTTCTGTAGTGCATCGGAGATGTTTGCTCAGAACTGAACTGACGGTTTCCACGCAGTCATTCGCAAAAAAGTCGCATCACTGATGCACAGAGCACGGGTCAGTGACAATAGCATCCTGAAAACTGTCGTTGAGGGTCCTTACTCCCCTATTCTGACGCATTATGTGGGGAGAATGGTCATATAGCTTGTTCCTGGCTTTACCGTTCTCTGCACATCATGCTTCGGATATCTTTATTGTTTGTTTGTTTTTTTTTTCTATACCCTAATTGCGTACTACTAACACTAGCTATAAGGTGTTCTACTAACAAAATGGACTGTAATGTTGTCTGAATTAAATAAATTTATAAAAATAAATAATTATTGAGACATTTAAATAAAAAAAACTACCTTTAAAATAGAAAATAAAAAATATAAAGAGACGTTGTTTTTGCAATTAAGTAAGGCAAGGTAAAATATGTTTGCGCGTAGGTAGTCACTGCATACCCGTATTAGCATTTAAATACCAGTTTTTTAATGAAAACGAATATTTATTTTTCAACTACCCACTTATTACAAGTTTTGCGAAAATATTACAGTGAACAATGAATACGAATATTTATTTTTCAACTACCCACTTATTATAAGTTATGCGAAAATATTTCCATTTTAGAAAGTTTATATTTGAAGATTATCCGTCTATAGTTCTTTACAATAATACAAGAAATAGTTTTGAAATAAATTCTACATGGAAAGCAAAACAACATCTTCACCGCAGGATTTGATGTCGCAACTTATTTTTCTCAGTCTTATACACAGACCACGAGACCAGAATTACTTGAACGCATCCATTAAAATAAGCTATTACACTAATTATATTATAACAAGTAGTCATAACATATTTAAACCTAATGCTAACGTTATAAAGATCAAATTTGCGTGTCTGTATTATTGTTGTATTTGTTCGAGTCCACGAGCACTTGTCTGGTAAGCTCGTATAAATTGAATAAACCTTATTGTTACAAGTAGAGGGTCTAAATTCGTTTGTTTTTAGGGTGGGTGAGAAAATGTTGACAACGGACTGTACCTCAAATTTAACCTGTCCGGCCCCGGCGACACACCGGTGTGTCGCGAATTAATCGCGAATTTAATGTTTATTTACATATATATAAGATTTACTTTATATTAGGGAATTTTCACATGTTGGGCCCGAGTGGTATAATGGTCTTTGACTTGAATGTACCCTGGCGATTGGGGATGTCATGCTCACTCAAAAGTCTGGCTGATGGTGGCGTATGCGTTGGATCATTTGGCTCCCTTAAAAATGGTTGAGCCGAATGGTGCTAGCGTATGCGTCATGTTCGTGAACGGGCGCCGTCAGCTGAGACTGGTCATCTCTCTGCTGCCATGGTCTATTTTAATTATTTCTTTGAATTGTTTCTTTTTTACTCCGGACGCTTTTATGCTGCACGTCTTTTACATCGTTCTCACATAATTATATGTATAATTTCAACATGAATGATGTAACCATAATGTTGTAATAATAAATAATTTTTAAAAGAGTGTCCGTGGAGTCAAAGTCAAAGACAAAGCATTTATTTCAAATAAACCATTCACAGGTACTTTTGAATTGTCAAAGTCAGTCAGTCAAAAACATGACGCTATTTGCACGTTCCAAAGTGTAGATCTCTATGGAGAAGAACGTACAAGAAACTCCATGGACACTCTTTTAAACCATTTCATGTTTTACAAAAATCCTGGTTACATTATTACTGGTTACATTATCACATCTATATGTGAGAACAATGTAAATAAAGGAAAAAAAAAAAGTATTCTAAGTATCCAATAAGTATTAAATATTGAAATAAGCCAGTGACAGCTAAGAGATGACCAGTCTCCACTGACGGCACCCGTTCACGAACATGACGCGTGCATGAGCACCATTCAGCTCAACCATTTTGAAGGGGACCGAATGATCCAATACACGCGCCACCATCAGCGAGACATTCTAGCGAGCATGACACACCCTCAACTGCCCCTGCTCACTCAAGTCAAACAAGGAAACCATCTATATTATTAACATTATAGGCTCCATGGTCCTCACATTTACAGGATTTTAAAATAAAAAATGCTTCTACTTTAGATTTAACTATGTATATCAATTTTCAAAAAACGGAAAAAGAAAAGTAGTATTTAAAACATAATACACTTCTGGACACATCTATTGGCCCACCTTAGAGTTTAGGTTTCGATGGCCCCTACCGAAATATGATTGCTAGATTGAACAAAAACTGTTGATGCAGTTTTAAACCTGATACATTTTACCATCTTTTTCGATCGTATTGTTTTAAATTTGAATTCAGAATACCATACGACATGGAGCTACGCCTAACAAGTCGGATATGCGCCTTGTTAAAGGCAATTGATTTTTGAATAAAAAACATGTTTTATCAAATAAAGGTTTAATTTAATAACGCGTGTTGCCTCCATGGGCATCTTTCTACCACAGCTCTCATACGATTAGGCATAGAGTTTTTCAACCGCTCTATGAAATTTTGAGGGATCATCTCCCATTCCTCTTCTATGGCAGTTTTCAACTCCTGCATCGTCTGGGCAACTGGCTGACGAGCCCTAACACGTCTTTTTAGCTCGTCCCACATGTGCTCAATGGGGTTCATGTCTGGGCTTCTGGCTGGCCATTCCATAACTGTGATGTTCACATCCCGAAGATATTCCCTGACGATGCCGGCCGCATGGGCTCTTGCATTATCATGCATAAAAAGGAAATTTGGGCCCACATAGTCCGCGTATGGTATCACGTGAGGTTCTAAGCACTCAAGAATGTACCTTTCAGCATTTAATGTTGGCAGCCGTGGTCCTGTAACAACCTCAAGTTGAGTTTTGCCGCTCGCGGATATACCGCCCCAGACAGTCCATGAGCCACCGCCATAAGCAACCCTCTCTTCAAAGCAGCATTGTGCGAAACGCTCTCCCTTACGTCGGTAGACCTTCTTCCTTCCATCATTGCCATGTAACACAATTTTAGACTCATCAGAAAAGAGTACACGGCTCCAATCTTGCTGTGTCCAATTTAAATGACTGCGTGCGAAATGAAGGCGCGCTGTTCGGTGGGCTCGCGTTAGTTTGGGTCCATTAGCTGGCTTGTGTGGTACCATATCGCGTTCTTTTAACCTTCTCCGAACAGTTCGAGCGCTCACAGATACTCCGTGGAAGTCGCGAAGTTGGTTTTGTATCTCAATGGAGGTAAGGTGACGATTTCTCAAGCTGGTCGTCACGATGAATCGATCCTGCCTTTCAGTTGTGACCCGAGATCGTGGCCTTCCTTGGCGACGAACAAAGCCGCCAGTCTCTAGGTACCTCCGATAAACATTTCGGACCGCAGATCGACTTAAATTAAGTTGAGCACTCACGTTTCTTTGGCTGTGTCCGGCCTGAATAAGTGCCACAGCTTGGGCGGCGACTTCAGGTGAAGTATCCATAGATTATTGATAGAACCTCACCTTAATGTTAAGAATAAGTAATGTTTGTTGCAAAACCAAAGATATCAATCACTTTTTCAAGAATTAAATCCAAGTAAACCAATAAAACCAAGTTTTCTTAGTATTCGATTGTTTGATATCAACAAACAGGCTCCAAATTGTCTTTTGTTTCTTTAAATTCTGTGTTCGAAATTCAAAAAAAGACTATTGAATGAAATTGTGAATTTGCCAGGTTCAAAACTGCATAAAAACTTTTTGCTCGACCTATTATAAAATTTTAGCTAGGACCAAACGAAACTGAAAATACAAGGTGGGCCAATAGATGTGTCCAGAAGTGTATAAGAAAAGTGAAAAATTTTTATTAGTCTACACAAAGAAGGGGGGTTTCTTGCACGTTCTTCTCCATAGAGATCTACGCTTTGGAACGTGCAAATAGGTTCATCTTCTTCGACTGACCGACCTTGACAATTCAAAAGTGCCTGTAAATGGTCTAATTGAAATAAATGCTTTGACTTTGACTTTACGAATTTGGACTCGAGAAGTCGAGACCCATCAGAGACTTGTAAGTATTTATGAGACCGAACGTTAAATCCCTAGCGAAAAACAATGATGCTAAAAATAGTGTGAGAGTTGAGTCATAATCTGACGGAAAATCTTAACACCGCGATTCAGAAAAACGCGTCATCGGTGTAACGCCATCTATCGACCATTTGATAAACTGACAAAATATTTGGCATAGGAAGGAAGACGTTAAATAAGTAGCATTTTATGCGTTAAATAAGTAACAGCCCTTGGGTAACGCGAAGTGTCAACTAATCCTACTAATATTATAAAGGTGAAAGTTTGTATGTTTGTGTAACAATCAGGCAAAAACGGCTGAAGGGATTTGGATGAAATTGGCACACATGTAGTTCATATCCTGGAATAAAAAACGGGTTACTTTTATCCCGGTAAGTGGCATGGAATAATGGAGACTGAGGAGGAAGTCGAAACTCAGAGCCGCTGCTGCCTTAGTACTTCAAATTCACAAGTACCAGGAGACCAGAAACATGTCATAGTATTTTTGGGCTGGTATAATTATGTAGGTGGGGTAGGTGTAGGGAAGGTGTAGGGTAGGTGTAGTGTAGGTGTAGGGTATGTGTAGGGTACATGTAAGGTAGGTGTAGGGTAGGTGTAAGGTAGGTGTAGGGTAGGTGTAGGGTAGGTGTAAGGTAGGTGTAGGGTAGGTGCAGGGAGGGTGTTTCTCCTGCGATGCGGATAAATTTTTGACGCCATATTTTAGGGAGTTCGGATATTTGATTTTTATTTTTAATGCATATAGTTAAGTATTTATTAAAACAAATGTTAATTTCGAATTTATTCATAAATAAATAATTAAATTATTTTTGCTAAGAAATCCAGTGTTATTCGTTGGCCGCCATTGTTCCAAACTGTTTATACACAATGTGAATTTAATATAACGATAAATCGTCTTCAACCGAAAACCTATTCAAACTTTTTTATCTTACCTAAGTTTTAAGAAAAGGAGTATCTTCTCTCTATTTTAAGCGATTGCTACTGACTGGAAATAAAACTCACCACCGAAAACCAGCGATGGCTAAAACCACTGTCAAATATTCATAAATAGAAGTCGTCTGAAAATTAAAATTGATTGTCACGCGATCACATACGTTCTCTTCGGCTAAGAATGAATAATTATTCGAGTTTTTATGGGTAAAATTGTTGTTAGCACGAATCGAAAACGAAATAGTGTACCGGTACTTGTAGGAATAATGAACTAGGAGCTAAAGTCACGTGAGCGACATAATATGAAGTTAGCAGTGTAGCTCTGTAATTATAAATAAATACGTACCTACTTGATTCGGAAAATGTTTGATGATTACTAGAAATACTGTGCGTCGCCGTTATTTGTGTTCAACAGTGTTTTGAGTTAGACACGTACTAAAGGGTACCATCAGTACCTTCTTGATACAACATCCCGACTAGTCGTATGTATACTCAAGAGTGCTTCTTCTCCACATCATATTTGTATATAAAAGTAACTCTTTGTGCTCCACAGCCTGTGTGCGCACAGCTAAAGTGCTTGCAGGCTCTGCCAGCGACTGTGTTCTCTACTATCAATAACCCATCAGCCTTCATAGCAACAGTAAACAGATATCTGCTGGACTCGCTAGTTAGTTCTTAAACATCAGCCATCGAAAGAAACAGGTAGGCTCTACACGAACATAAAAATGGAAAAACTGCCAATGTGTAGGATATGTTTAGTGGAGGATGTTCGCATGTATGTGGTGGTCAACAAGAACTTGCATGAACTATATGAGAAGCTGACTGGTGTTCCAGTAAGTTAATAATATTTTAATTACAAATCTTGTGACAGGTTTTCAAATGCTTCTCATACACAATATTGCACTAATTAACATTTGCTATAGGCTAGAGGGTCATACTAAGTAAGAATTGAAATCATCAATAATGGTGAAGGAATAGTGTTTGAGAGAATCTACAAAATTATACTATTCTAATGTGCTTTGAGCAAGAGTTGTGATCAATACTCATCTCTCCTCTGTAGACAAAGAGGCAAACACAAGCAATACTGACCACCAACTGCTGGCTTGGACAGCATCCTGACAATAATATTATAAATATCAGTTTGTTTCCTAAAATCTGTGCGTAACAATCCTCAACAGCCAAATATATTAGGGTGAAGCCGCTGGGACAAGCTAGTTGCAAATATTTATGAGAACAGTCACATTATACACAGTATATTCTTTCTTGCAGTTTGTAACTGAGGACAGTAGACCGATACTCGCTTGTTTCTTCTGCTGCACTAAACTTAAGCAATGCTGGCGATTTCTGAGAAATTGTCTGAAAGCAGAAGAGTTGTTCGCTCAGATGATGAATGAGGATTATGAGGTGAGGTGTTCGTCAATGAGGCTTTATCATCATCAGCATATTTTACCTAATACTTTCTACATTAATCCTTTTAAATTACAGCTAGATCCTTTAATAAATCCAGGACACGAGTTTTTCAATGGGTTTAGTAATAGCCCAGTAGAGCTCATTAGTATAGTTGATGGTTGTCAAACAGAAAGCAATGCTATCAAAGAAGAATTACCAGATGTTAGTGAGGGACCAGATGATATTATTGACCCATTTTCGGAGGAGGATCATCAAACTGACAGTAAGTTTTAAGAAAGTATCGTCCTGGAACCAGACGAACCAAGTCCCTTTTCATTACAACCATAACATTCAATAATTAACATTACCTAGTGAAGTACGCCAGCATATCAAGCAGTTCCAAAACAGATTTTTCCGAAAAGCCACGGACGCCCCGTGGTGTGTATGTACGGAATGAACGGCTCCGTGTCGACCTTAAAATCTCGACCATAAAACAGTTTATGAAACGCCTTACAAAGCGTTTCATTGAATCCGCTGAAAAACACCAAAACCTTTTGATTTCAAAGGCAACCCAGTACACTCCCTCTCGCATCAGTAAGATTCGTCGGCCTCGGCATACACTCGTCGAGTCCGACGACGAGATCACAAAGATTCAAGAAAGCTGTAGGGAAACCAGCACTCTTAGAAAAAACAAATACAGACCGCGTTCCGTATACCATCCGTATATCATCCCACAGGGGATGCCCTTAGCGAGCGGTCAGTAGTTTTTAGCTTGTAGCTAGTTTTGTTGCCTTGGCTGGGGGCCTTAAATTCATTTGAGGCCACCACAGGTTAGTCCTGTTAAGCAATTGATATCCCATGCGTGTTAATTTGCTAGTTGTCATTCCTAAAAAATAAAAACATCTTGCTGTGAAACTGACAAATTTTCCAAATCAACATTGAACCTAGTGCTCAGCAATAAAGTTTAAAATCTATCACAGGACAGATTGTTGTAGCTTGATGTGCTGGCGCCTGGTCATAGACTATGAGAGCGCCAGACACTACTGACGAAAAGCTAAGCGGGCTGGAAGGATAAAACTAATATTGAAGTCGATGTAAATACTTATGTTTTATATCTGTGCATCACAGTCGATTTTGATGATGTCGCATAAGATCATCATCTTTAAATGGTAAAATATCTTCAATGCTGTGTAATGGTGACTTGTACCACTGGTTTTTCCAAAAACCTACATCAGGCACCAGTTTGACAATGGTGGAACATATTAAGAGATATATTTGTCTAAAAAAATGTTAATTTTAAGGCAACAACTGTGAAGAGAGAATAAATTACTTAGAATTTTCAAACTGGGAACAGTACCTAGTTCATTTTTTAAGTTTTTGGAAAGAAACAAGATCTTACAGCATGAGTAAAGAAAAAGGGCGAAATTCATTTAATTTCAATTTCCTAAACACCTAATATAATAAACAAGTAAGTAACACTTTGTTTACTTACAGAATTACAACTTGATAATGTGGACAATAGCTATCCAGATGAAGAAGATACACCAGCACTCCATGCTGAGTCAGATTCAGACGATGTACCTTTAATGGATATTAAAATCGAAATGGAAGATGATCAAGAATCAATAGGTAAGCAAGCAGGCAGACGCTCCGCCTGATGAACAGTGTTACCTTAAGACGCTTGCACCACCAATCAGCGTCGTAGCTAGGGGTTGGCAATGTGGGCGGCTACCAAGGGCGTAAGCCTCAGGGGGCGCATTCTTTAGAGCCATAGCCTAAAAAGCCGCTGGGTATACGCATAGTTACTACACACATCGTTTTACGATTATCGTACTTGCACTAGTTGCTCGTAATAAGGATAGGCGCCCCCACAGTACCAACAGCGCTCCATCCTTCACAACAATTAGTGTCGTACCCTAAATATCAGATTTGTCATATATGTACGAGCAAAATAAACAGTATCGTTGTCGTTCAATGGTCGTTTTTCGAGTCTAGAGACTCCGGCTCGCGCTAATTAAAGAGCAGAGGAGGGCACATCGCGCGGAGCCAAACCAGCCAACGCTAAGTCAGAAGATGGCTCTAACAAAATTGCAAATTTTTCGTTATTGGTGTCAATTTCTTGGTTTTCGGTTTCGCAAATTGCGAAAATAGGATGAGGTGCAGAGTCTTAGGGGGCACAAGCCGACAGCCATAAGCTAATATAGGTATGTACCTGCTGTGGTGAAGGTTGGTATACCTACGCTGCAGCTGGATGTTTTTTTTCTGTAAGACTTGAAGATGCGCAATGTTCATTAAATAGTTGTTTGCACGTATAAACCAACGAATCTTTATCTATATCTAGAGTAGAGTAGAGTAGAGTAGGGACTCCCTTATCTGCATTTAGACTCTCATTCGGTCCGTTGTGCGTAGGTGTCCTGGCTAAGTTAACCAGCTTAGCTCTGCCCAGAAGCACAGAAGTTTCCGTGACCGTCAGGATGGCTGGACCAAGGAGATATGTACCTACATGAGTCCATGTGCACCGTTTTCTACCTATTTGCTACTATTTACTACCTATAATGAAATATTTGCTACCTTTGCGTTAAAAGGTCGCATTACGAAAGCTGTAAAAGAGGGAATTACGTAAGTAAGTACCTACCTACAAACTACAATGTATGCGGTATTTGGTTTTTATGGTGTTTATAGTAACTACCACTAGAATCAGGGAACAAGTTACTGTTATTATGTCGGTTTAGGGGAGAATATATTAATATTCAGAGAATAGGTAGGCTTATTAGATACGATAAGGCAATTTAACATTATAAAATATGAAATATAATATTGTAATGTAATCATAATGAACGAAAACGGTCTTCAACACGCGGCCGCGACCCGGCCCGCCTTCATCGCCAGTTTGTATTTATTTATAAACAATATTATTATAGCAATTTATATACATAACGTAATTAATAAAGAATAATTAAACATGACACTTTTATTTTCGTAAATTAATAAACAAAATAACCGAGTGTTATTAGGTATAAATCGGTCCTGTTTCGAGAGCAAGCGGGGGTCGATGGGGCTCATTTGCGTCACACGTTCTCGCTTGCTCAGTGCGTTACTGAGAGTTGAATCAGAAATCACTTTTTGGGACCACTTATCTATGTGAGCAGTTATTTTCTTGAATGAAAAACCGTCAAATTCAAGATAAGGACTAGAATTACCGATGTTCATCTTAAAAACAGTTTAAGAATCACAACGACTGCCATTAGGCCGAAACACTGTCAAACTTCTCATTGATTGATTTTAATTACTTAATAACATTTTATTAGAGAAGGTAAATCAATTGTTTTTTGTTGACTTAAGTATATAATGGAATAAAAATTAAATATACCGTATGTTCTCTTGAGTTTGCGGCAAAAGAAAATTAAATATTTGCTACCTTTGCGTTAAAAGAGATATCAAAGAAATAAAGTGGTCAGCCATTCTGACGTCAGGTTGGCTGACCACTTTCAAGTTCTCGTAGTTTTAGCGTTGTATTATTTGTGTTGTTAATGTAAATATTTACTACATGTTAGCTACCTTAACATATATTTGTTACACAAGTTTAAGAAGTTCCTATAAAAAGTTATTGTTAAAAGCCATTTAAACGCCTGTACATCACCTTATTGATGTCTTTTCTTCTCAGAATGATTGCTAACAACGTAATTAATACAAAGCTAAAACTATGAGAATACATACAATAATATTCGCAATTTAATGCTGCCCGGACCAGGGCCCTCCATACAATAATATTCGCAATTTAATGCTGCCCGGACCAGGGCCCTCCATATATAAATAAATATTTTACGTGGCAGAACTGCTATCTGACCTCCACAACCCAGCAACCGAGCAACACGTCACTTGCCGGCAAGACCGGTGACAGACTTCCCGACTTCCGACAATCCGCAACGACTGCCAACAATCCACAAATGATAACCGAAACCAACCGAGGTGCCTCGGTAAGCCAAGACGGTCACCCATTCACAGACCGACCCCGGCAAGCGCCGTTCAACCCCGAAGATCGATATTCGATATTTAGTCACGAGCCAAATGCCAGGTACCTAAATTATACACCGAATTCCTTAAAAACAAAGTGTAAAATATTCTAAAAGTACAATGCAAAGTGTATCCTCCAAACGTAAATTTAGTTAAAAAATAATCATAATCTTATCGTACCAAACATTAAAACTCTCAAACAAAATGTAAAAAGAATTCATTGCAACAAAAAGTTTTATTATGATGCTGACATGCTTTTTTCAAATCTGTCAAATGTTTCATGCTAGGTACTTTTTTTCTTTTTTTTTATAATGGACTTTACTTTTTATTTTAGTGAATTTAAAGTAGATAAATTGAATAAGCCCCAGAAAAAATCCGGATTTTCCATTTTTGAAAGCAGTTGAACTTGGAGTACATAAAATGAATAAACATGATTTCTAAATGGCGGCTAATTTTCCCGCCATTGAATGCTCAATATTATTTTGTTAATTGGATTGATTCTTTCTGGTGTGAAAATTTAAAGAAGCATTTGATTGGAAAGCACACCCTGCTTTATTACACCTCCTATCCCTAGAATTTACTACTTTTTTTTTGTCAATTTCGCCAAGCAATGAACATTGTACTTCAATATTTTCCTTGGAAAAATGAAAATTATTGCGAATATTTCAAAGAAAACAACATGTAATATGAAAAAACACAATTACATACAGTTAATCCTCGTCGCCAATGTAGTGTTCTGATGTACACTAGATAATTAAATATACATAATTATATAAATATCGGCTCACTAGTTCATGCACCACGTCTTCACTCCCTGACAGCTGTCATGCGACCAGCCCCCACGTCAGTTAAGCCCGCGTAGTACATAACCGGAGACGACAGTAAAATTATATATATATACAGCCAATGCTAATATATTATAACTAGCTTCTACCAGCGGCTTCACCCGCGTGAATATCGGAAATAGGAAGGTTTCCTGATTTGTACTGTATTTTTTTTACTCAGGAAACCTACACTACTGCTACCCTACACCTAACCTTCACCTACCCTTCACCAACCCTACACCTACCCTACACCCACCCTACACCTACCTAATATGTTTCTGATCTCCTGGTACTTTGTTTCTGGTCTCTTGGTACTTGTGAATCTGTTGTACTAAGGCAGTAGCGGCTCTGAAGTTCCACTTCCTCTTCAGTCTCCGGGATAAAAAGTAGCCTATTTTTTATTTCAGAATAATTATGAACTACATGTGTGCCAAATTTCACTCAAATCACTTCAGCCGTTTTGCCTGATTGTTACACAAACATACAAACATACACACATACACACATACAGACATACAAACATACAAATATACAAACTTTCACCTTTATAATATTAGTAAAAAATACATTACCCTTCAAAAGCGAAAAGTCCAGTAAGGTAAAAATAATAATTGGTAACGCAAAATAAAATGTTGCCAAGGGCGCTCAGAACCTTAGCTACGTTGCTATGCACCAATGAGTGGGGTTTGTGGCATGTCTGTTGTGTGCAGACCCTTGAGAGTTCACTTAGGGAATAACTGTCTCTTAGATCGACGGTAGGTATGTGGGAATGTGGTTTGTACGTCGATTTTTAATTTGGTGTTTTATTACACTGCGAATGAAGTAACGACGGGTTTGATCTCTGCAATCCCCGATTATCTTTGATTATTAATTCTTACTTATTTATTTTACAGGTGCGCCCGTCGCGAAGAAGTCAAAACTGTACACGCGAAGATCAACACTAAGGGGTACAATAGCAGCCGAGCAAAAGGAAAACGAAAGTAATCGAAAATTATCATGTATCTCGAAATTAGTTAAGCAAACTCATATGTTCAAACGAATGACTACATCTAAAGAAACCTTTACTAAAACAAAACATGGATTTAACAGCAGTATTAACAATACTGCTTTAGGTACTGCTCTAGGTTGCTGTAATAATAGTAAAAAAGATGATATTAAATGTAAAATATCGAAAAAAGATGTTGACAGTGATGATATAATTAAGTATCAAAGAGCATGTGGCAAAGAAAAACGTTTCAAATGTGATACATGTCAAAAAAGTTTCAATCAAAAGATTCATTTAGTAAGTCATACTCGTACCCACACTGGTGAGAAACCTTTCAGATGTGATGTATGTCAGCGTAGTTTTAGTAGAAAAAGTATTTTAAAAACACACACTCTTACCCACACTGGTGAGAAACCTTTCAAATGTGATATATGTCAGCGTAGTTTTAACGTAAAACAGTCTTTAACAAGACATATTCGTATACACACTGGTGAGAATCCTTTCAAATGTGATATATGTCGGTGTAGATTTACTTCAAAGAGTACTTTAGTAAATCATGCTCGTACCCACACTGGTGAGGAGAGACCTTTCAAATGTGATATATGTCAGCGTAATTTTCATCAAAAGAGTACTTTAGTAAATCATACTCGTACCCACACAGGTGAGAAACCTCTCAAATGTGATCTATGCCAGCGTAGATTTAGTTCAAAGGAAGCTTTAGTATATCATATTCGTACCCACACTGGTGAGAAACCTTTCAAATGTGATATATGTCACCGTAATTTTCATCAAAAGAGTAATTTAGTAAATCATACTCGTACCCACACAGGTGAGAAACCTTTCAAATGTGATATATGTCAGCGTAGTTTTATTGCAAAGCAATCTTTTACAAATCATATTCGTTTACACACTGGTGAGAAACCTTTCAAATGTGATATATGTCAGCGCAGTTTTCATGTAAAACATAATTTAAAAAATCATATTCGTAAACACACTGGTGAGAAACCTTTCAAATGTGATATATGTGAGCGTAGTTTTCATCAAAAGAGTACTTTAGTAAATCATACTCGTACCCACACAGGTGAGAAACCGTTCAAATGTGATATATGTCGGTGTAGATTTACTTCAAAGAGTACTTTAGTAAATCATGCTCGTACCCACACTGGTGAGGAGAGACCTTTCAAATGTGATATATGTCAGCGTAATTTTCATCAAAAGAGTACTTTAGTAAATCATACTCGTACCCACACCGGTGAAAATCCTTTCAAATGTGATATATGTCAGCGTAGTTTTATTGCAAAGCAATCTTTTACAAATCATATTCGTTTACACACTGGTGAGAAACCTTTCAAATGTGATATATGTCAGCGCAGTTTTCATGTAAAACATAATTTAAAAAATCATATTCGTAAACACACTGGTGAGAAACCTTTCAAATGTGATATATGTGAGCGTAGTTTTCATCAAAAGAGTACTTTAGTAAATCATACTCGTACCCACACAGGTGAGAAACCGTTCAAATGTGATATATGTCGGTGTAGATTTACTTCAAAGAGTACTTTAGTAAATCATGCTCGTACCCACACTGGTGAGGAGAGACCTTTCAAATGTGATATATGTCAGCGTAATTTTCATCAAAAGAGTACTTTAGTAAATCATACTCGTACCCACACCGGTGAAAATCCTTTCAAATGTGATATATGTCAGCGTAGTTTTATTGCAAAGCAATCTTTTACAAATCATATTCGTTTACACACTGGTGAGAAACCTTTCAAATGTGATATATGTCAGCGCAGTTTTCATGTAAAACATAATTTAAAAAATCATATTCGTAAACACACTGGTGAGAAACCTTTCAAATGTGATATATGTGAGCGTAGTTTTCATCAAAAGAGTACTTTAGTAAATCATACTCGTACCCACACAGGTGAGAAACCGTTCAAATGTGATATATGTCGGTGTAGATTTACTTCAAAGAGTACTTTAGTAAATCATGCTCGTACCCACACTGGTGAGGAGAGACCTTTCAAATGTGATATATGTCAGCGTAATTTTCATCAAAAGAGTACTTTAGTAAATCATACTCGTACCCACACAGGTGAGAAACCTCTCAAATGTGATCTATGTCAGCGTAGATTTAGATCAAAGGAAGCTTTAGTATATCATATTCGTACTCACACTGGTGAGAAACCTTTCAAATGTGATATATGTCGCCGTAATTTTCATCAAAAGAGTACTTTAGTAAATCATACTCGTACCCACACAGGTGAGAAACCTTTCAAATGTAATATATGTCAGCGTAATTTTAGTAGGAAAAGTTATTTAAAAACACACACTCGTACGCACACCGGTGAAAATCCTTTCAAATGTGATATATGTCAGCGCAGTTTTCATGTAAAACATAATTTAAAAAATCATATTCGTATACACACTGGTGAGAAACCTTTCAAATGTGATATATGTGAGTGTAGTTTTCATCAAAAGAGTACTTTAGTAAATCATACTCGTACCCACACAGGTGAGAAACCTTTCAAATGTGATATATGTCAGCGTCGTTTTCATCAAAAGTGTCATTTAGTAATTCATACTCGTAACCACACTGGTGAGAAACCTTTCAAATGTGATATATGTCAGCGTAGATTTACTTCAAAGGGTGGTTTTGTATATCATACTCGTACACATACTGACGAAAACCGTATTTTAAAAAAATCACTGAAATCAGGCAACAAGCTCATACGAAACAAAAATACAAAAAAAATACGAAATAATTAAATAAAATTACACATTATAAATTAAATTAATGAGATAACAATTCAATTTCATTTCAATTCAAAATCAAAATTTCTAGCAGGAATATTGACAGCCACCTACAAAGAAATAATCAGCTTCACGTAATTATGGCTCTCAATATTCCATTGTCAGAATCAAAAGTATCCTGTTCACTCTGAACTTTGAAGAGGTAGAGAGTTCCACTCCTTCGCTGTGCGCATTATAAAAGACGTTTGGGAACGCTTAGTGCGTATTGGTGGATTAGCAACAAATTAGGGTTGGTAGAAGGAAGCCGGTGGGATGAGGTCGTGGAGTTCTTGGGCACACTCACCGAAGTACAATCTGTAGAAGACCAACAAGCAAGCAGCCTTGCGGCAATGAGCTCGGCTGT
The DNA here is from genome assembly GCA_947386135.1 of Melanchra persicariae. Classification (NCBI taxonomy): domain Eukaryota; kingdom Metazoa; phylum Arthropoda; class Insecta; order Lepidoptera; family Noctuidae; genus Melanchra; species Melanchra persicariae. The sequence continues at coordinate 3,057,189 of OX376672.1, forward strand.
GAAGCTTGGTATTCACCAGTATTACGTCGCCAATGAGCCTCTATGCTCTGCGTTCCACCGCGTCTAGCAAGTAGGTATTTAGCTGAGCTATCCCAAAGGTGGCTGCAATACTCCATGCAGGATTGGACTTGTGCCTTGTAAAAGGTTAAAAACTGTTCAGGCGTGGAGTGTCGCTTCACTTTCTTTAGGATGCCCAGCTTTTTGGCCGCAGTTTGGGCTTTGCACTCAATGGTGGCGCCCGCCCCAGTTGAGACTGGATGTCAACTCCATGCCTAAAAGCTCGAGCCGATCAGTTTTAGGGAACAGATTTAACCCGAAAAGGAGTTTAGTCACGTCTGTGTTGATTGCGTATTGTCATCACGCCACTTGCACTGGGAGACAAGACTTAAGGTCAAATTTGTCCGCTCTACCATGGCCTCTATCAAATTCAACGAAATTCATCTCCGCTGGTTTTTGCGTTGGACAAGTATCTCTCTGAAACCGTACTGTCACCTGCGTACTTAACAATACCATGCTGAAGTAGGTCATTGATGTGCAGCAGAAAACGAGTTGCAGAGAGAACGGATCCCTGAGAAACTCTGGAATCTAGCCACGAGATCAGAAGAGGAATAGCCGTCAACGACCACTTGAATCGAACGTTCACTAAGGAAGGCTGATATCCAGCCACAAATTTCAGCTGGGACGCCGTTAGAAGAAAGCTTGATGAGTAGACTTGTGTGCAGGGTTTGCCCTTTCAAAGGACTTCGAGATATCAAGCGATACAGCAAGTTGCAATCCCAGCAGTGCGTGACATACTCAAGAATATCGCCAGTTTACCGTCCCCGGCGAAAGCCATTTTGGCGGTACATAACCATGCACAGAATGGAGGCAAAATGGCGATCGGACGCTAATGAGCAGGGTCTGCACGGTCACCCTTTTTGTACACAGGTTGTACATTTGCAAGCTTCCAGGATTTTGGTACTATTATTTTTTCACGAGAGAGGCGACAAGCGTGTCAACATAGAAGACAGTTTAGGCGCACACTGCTTCAACACTCGCGCCGGAATGATAAATGATAATGATAAATGATGTTTATTTTGTAAGTAGGTTGTAAATAACACTGTTACATGTCAATGTTTTCTTTTTAAACTAGATGAGGCCGGTGTTTCCTAGCTGACTACCCTGAGAAGAAACACCGAAACAAACTCAGAGGTCAAAGTCTCTTTTGAAGTCCATACATGTAGGTTAATGTCCGAAGTTGTCTTTTGAAGAACGTACCACACATATTTGAGTGGACCTGTCCAGACAGTGCAAGCTTTTGTCAATTATCGTGTAGCTCAAACTTAGAACTTTAAGGAGCTCAACGTTTTAATGAAACTCCTACAAGTTCAGATATTAAAACTTTGTTGAAGTATTCATTTGAAAAACTGAGGGCAGATGAGTTTATAACAAGACATGTCGAATATCTATCCGGAGAACTCATATAAGCTATAATTGATTTGAATGTATATAATAAGCATACGGAAAAAGAGAAGAAACCCAAAAATATTAAAATGTTTGGTCAAAGACGATTTTCCTAAAGAGTCAATTATGTCTGAAGATCGTCTTCCTTTTGAAAACTGGCGAGGTTTAGTAATTAAAACTAATGATAGAAGTAGGTCAGTAGGAAATAAAGTTAATCAACCGGTAGAATTATTAAAAAATGGAAATATATGCTCATCTGGAGTAAAAGGCATTATCCTTGAAAATACATATGCATTTGATGCCGTGCTTCACGTATGCGCTGTAGGATACATCGACAGAAATTGTCTTAAAAAAGCATTTGATGAAAAAAATAGTAACTTTGCCAAACTAGTCAAAGCAGTAGCTACGAAAGACTACACAAAAATTGTCTAGCTTTGAGAACCAATGTTATTAATGAATACTATTACAATAGGACGGTACATGTCACTATAATTAACTGTCTATCTAATATTTCTTATAGTCTCGATACAATTTTAATCAACGACGTTCCCAGTGTTAAATCTAAAAAAAAGTGTTCAAATCAAAACTGTATACTGTGTAAACTGTATATATTTCACAATAAGAAAGCATTACATTTGTCCATAAGGGCAAACGTGACAACAGTCTTCGAAGTGTTACAATAAATTCTGGCAAATAATACAAATTCTCATAGAAAGTTATGTTCTCACCACCAAGGTCCAATTCAAGTGACAATCTGTCAATTTTTTTGGAAAAATTACATAAGAAGTCGTTATCATCACTATTGTCAGTGTTCTCATCATTATTAAAGTTAAGATTACCAGTTACTTCCTCTTCACTCTCACCACCAGAATCAGATACACAATGTAACTTTGCTTCTGCACCGTCCCGTTTGTAGAACAACGATTTTTAGCCGAGTATTACATTCGTTCACCATTCACTCTGATAATTGATGATTAAACGAACTTACCTGTTAGTGAAGTTCTATCCCAATTATATGAGTACGTTTCATTCTTCAGATAAATACTAGACCCATGTAGATGTTTAGAGATTAAAAAAAATGTAATTAGATAGTATTAAATGAAATGTTATGTAATATAAACCAGTGTTTTACTTTTAGAAATCATTTAATTACTCAACACAACTCCAACATTCTTAGATTTGTACAAAACAAAAAAGGTTTTATTATTTTGCTCTATAAAATTAACATCATTAATTTAGACACTTTTTAAGAAAATCAAGAACAATTAGATAAATATTGATACTTAGTCGCAGATAATGAAGTCCCGGTTGTTAACCAGCGAGAAAATCTGATCTTGCTAAACAAGCATCATCGCTCACTGGACGATGATAGAACTTAGCAAACGTCTGCGATGATTGTGACCAACCAACGAGTGCGTTACTCTAGCTGGAAAAAGTCTCCTAGAGAGATATGAGTGGTATGTATAATTAGTGTGTAATGTGCTGTAAATGTGCGCCAAATAAAGAGTGTGCGTCTTGTCGTTTTGGAAAAAAACGGAAAAAACACTTCCTGCTGGGGTAACGTTGTTCCAGCAGGAAAATCCGAAACGAATGATCGGAGAGAGAAATATTGTGGTCATCGATATGTATGAACCCGTCGCTTTTTTGTGGTCATTCTAATTTGGCTGGATAACAAGCCGTTGTTTACATGTTTAGTTTTTTTATATACCTATATCTACTAATGCGAACCATTCCAAGCTCAAAATTTTCACTATACATTTTTGACTAAACGCACTAATTTTTGGTCTACACCTACACATCTTGGGTTGAGCCGGTTTCTTGTATTTCACCGTCAAAGTTATAACACGTTCGTTTTGTCTTTTGGCAATATTATTCAATAACGCATGCATGTACATTTTTGAAGCTTTATATGGTTCTTATTAGCGTTAAGAAGGACCGAATTCAGTTTTCAGCGAACTTATACGTTTTCTCATTTAGGCGCAGCGATATTTTTTCCTAAATCTAATTCTGTCACAAATACGCACAAATTAAGAGCTACTCGTGTATGTTTATTCTACTTGCGCACATACAGTGGTTTTTGAGATCACGATTTTGCAAAACGTTACTCCAGCAGGAATTGCAATATCTGAAGACGCACAAATTATATTTTTGGCGCACATGTATGCACAAATTAAGCTCTCTGCCCATGCACAATATTTCTCTCTCCGATTATTCGTTTAGAATTTTCCTGCTGGAACAACGTTACCCCAGCAGGAAGTGTTTTTTTCCGTTTTTTTCCAAAACGACAAGACGCACAAATTTTGTATTGTGCTCACATTTACAGCACATTACGCACTAATTATACATACCACTCTTCGACTTTTTCCAGCTGGAGTAACGCACTCCCAACCAACAGACTTCCTGATGACGTCAAGCGATTCGCCTTGCGTGCGCGCCGTGGATGTGGCAGCGTGTCGGGTGCAGTGCGCTTCAAACGTCGACACATCCACGCCGCTCTCTGCGAGCACCTGCTTTATCCATCGGCTGATGGTTTGTGTGCAGGTGGCCTTGTAAGGTCGCTTGTATGTAATCAGGTTTTCTACTGTATTTGGCCTTAAATCTTTTGTATCCGACAAATAATCTTTCAAAGTTGTTGCTGGACAAATATTATGTTGACTCCGTTTGGACAAATATTAATGTTTCTAATTTTTATTTATTTATTCACCTTACATCTATCCTTACAGGGTTTTTCCCCAATGCGATAAATGCGCTTATCCTAACTTATACTAACATCTATAACTAATTATATATAATGCATTCCTTGTGAATTCACCCAGAGTACAACAAAATAGGTCCGTCTCATTAGCAATCAGGTTGAGCGTGCGAAGTGCCCACGTCAGCGGCGCCTCTCTCAGAAGGTTAGTCCGACAGCGCGGCTCCACCAGCAGGCGTGGTCGCCGTCGTCGCCACACGTACCTGTCGGGGACACACAGGCTCAACTGCCCTAAAATAATCGCATTATGCAACTTCCCTCTCAATATTTTGAAAATATGTGAGGCCAGTGCCAAATCCCTCCTAACCCTCAACTCGTTGTATCCCACCATACCTAAAATAAATAAGGTGGGATACATTAACGGATAAAATGGATAGACACCATAATGCCTCATATATAAATATCTAATAAATTTATTTTGTATTCTCTCCAACATGAGACTATATTTAACCTCATGCGGAGACCAGATGACTGCGTTACATTCTAGCTGGCTCCTAACCAATGCGTTATATAGCGTAATGACAGCTTTTACGTTTGTGAACCCTCGGACTGTGCGAAGCATGAAACCTAAATTTCTAAAAGCCTTCCTACAGCAACGCATGACGTGATCACGAAAAGTCAAGCTGGTGTTAAAACTTACCCCCAAGTCCTTGACTTCTGTGACCCGTTCCATAGGCAACCCGTCAATATGGTAGCTGCATACGATGGGATTGTGTGCACGAGAAAAAGTGATTGTCACACACTTCGAGCTATTAAACTGCAGGAGGTTTTCTTTGCTCCAGCTCACCACTCTGTCAATGTCCCTCTGTAACCTGACACAGTCATCACCGCTTTTTACTGCGAGGGATAGTTTGAGGTCGTCGGCAAACAACAAACAGCTAGCATCTTGGACTACTTCTGGTAAGTCGTTTACCACAAGGAGGAACCCCAAAGGTCCAAGGTTACTACCCTGACTCACTCCTGATCTCGTAAAATATGGATCTGACACGTGTCCCGCATATTCCACATATTGTCGCCTATCCCTCAAATAGCTGGCAAAGAACTGTAGTAAATGTGGGGTGAAACCAACACCAGCTAACTTCGTAAGCAGCATGTCATTATCGACTAAGTCAAATGCTTTTCTGAAATCAAAGTAAGCAGCATCAGTTTGCCCCCCACTATCCACCGTTGGTATCAGATGAGCCATGTGACAGAGAAGATTACTGGTAGTACTCCTTCCCGGTCGGAACCCATGCTGAGCGTCTGAAAGCTGTGCGCTCACCTGTGAATATATGCTCCGGTGAATAGCAGTTTCCAGTACTTTTGCCGGCGTCGACAAAACTGCAACTGGCCTAAACCCATCCACAGATTCTGCTGTCCCTCCCTTCGGAACCGGAACAACGCGATATTTTAATAGATGTACCTAATTGTTTGCGCTCTGTGAGCTGTGCATAACGCTAATAGGATTACAAGCTTCTGGGAAATCTTTTTTAAAGGTAATTCCATGCACATGCCTAGTTCATTGTCATATCTAGGTAAACTGTAGTATAACCATACCACTTCACGCTGTAATTAGGCAGTAATTTAATGCCATAATTATTGCGGTAAACGGGTGGTATACGGTAAGGTAGTGTGGCCGCAGCACTAGAGGGTAAAACATGTTGATAAACTTTTTTAGAAAATGGTATCACGTAGCCATTTTAAATCCAGTCAAGGTTATAATATTACTAGTGATGTTCATCCAGCAGTCGTAAAAATATTGATTACGACCTGCCTGTACCTGTATCGCTAGCGTCGAGTCTAGGCACGGTGCTTGCCTTGGCTGGGGGAAGTTCGTGATCGCGTCGTCGTCGGCTGCCGCCCGTATGCTGTCGCTGGTCGTGCATGTCCTCCTCGCCCCCCCCTGCTCGCCGATACGTAACGAGGGGGGCCAGTCCTGTGTCCCGAAAGCCGAGTCCTCGCTGTCGATGGTCCAGCTGTGGGTGCGGGTAAAGACGACGCCCTTTGAGTGGATTTTTAAACCAGCGATCCTTGTCGTTCAATAGCTTTAGAAGCATTTATGGTTTCTGAGAGCTTAATTTATTAAGCCTTTTTTAATTGAACACTAGGGCGCACAAAGTAATCTGTTAGCATTTGGAAATATTGTTGGACAGGATGAAGATTGTAAGAATGCAATCATTTTCATTGTATAGACTCAATTTATTTAGCATTGTATAATTTCATGCATTAACGGCACATGTGTGAGTACTATGTACAGTCCGTTGTCAACATTTTGCTCACACACCCTAAAAACAAACGAATTTAGACCCTCTACTTGTAACAATAAGGTTTATTTAATTTATACGAGCTTACCAGACAAGTGCTCGCCAACACTGTCGGAGCCACCGGCATTATATATCATTTTGTTAAGACTGATGTCTTAACAAAATGATATATAATGCCGGTGGCTTTTCTTTTTTTCTTTTTTAATTTGTTTTCATTTGCACAGTATTGCTTGCATTATTAAAGATTGACCAATATGATTTAAGCCTAATAACTTTTCTTGTAAACAGGTGGGTAAAATAAAAAACTAAGTTCACAGAATTTATATTTACCAAGAATGGTTGGATACGAAGTAAAACATGCATTTGCTTCGTGAGGTAGATCATAAATAAGTGACAAAGATACGCGCGCCTAATAGCAGTGACTGCGCACACACATTAATTGTAAATCGTTTCACATAGCTCGTAATATCATAAGTTTTAAGTAATTTGGTGTAAAAAGCATCATGTCGCAACTTAACGACTATACCAAATATAAAATCATATTTTTACATGAGCAGAATGTTGGAATTAGAGAGATTGGTCGTCGACTTAATATAGCAGTAAGTGTTTTTTTTTTTATACCTATTTTATTTTATTGATTTTGATTAATGAACGCGTAGTTGGCTATTTTACCATTACATTCACTCCTTACAAATTACATACACGGCTCCAAAAATGTTTTTTTTTTTGTTTTAGAGAAATACGGTCAGACTATGGCTAAGACGTTATGGAGGCAATGGAAATATTCAACGGATTCGTCCAGGAGCAAAAGCCATCAAGTATACTCCCGAATTCGAACGCCACCGGGCCATTGATTCAAGCCATGTTGAAAATCCATTTTTGCTCATTCGTGTAACCGCAATAAACCACAATATTTCAGTGGAAACAGTGAGAAGGCATTTACACGCTGCTGGGATAAAGAATTATAAACCGGCAAAGAAAATTGCATTGACACCTGCTCATCGCGAAGAAAGGGTCCGTTTTGCCCAGGAATATTTAAATTTTAATTGGGAAGAAAATGTTGTGATCACTGATGAAAAATCATTTAAATCGGATAAAGATGGACGTAAAATCTTATGTCGAAGGAAAGGAGAACGCTACAATGAGAAGTGCTTGCTACCTTGTAGAACCAGCGGCAGAATAACCCTGGGCTACTGGGGCTGGATGTCGTCTATGGGACCAGGGGGTCGATTCTGCTATTGCAATCGTGTCTCAATGACCGGTCAATGATCGATTTTTGACGTATAACGTCAAACTTTTGACACATTTCCCATACAAAAACTGTCAAAGTTGTCAAATATTCGATCACTGACCGGTCATTGAGACACGATTGCAATAGCAGAATCGAGCCCCTGGTGAATTAGTAGGTGGTAGTTTTAATAGTCGTTTGTATTTGGAGATTCTGCGTGACGTCATGCTGCCGACTGTGCGAATTCCCTATCCAACATCACATATTTATTTCATGCACGATAACTGCTCCATCCACCGTGCAGGCATTGTGCAGGATTGGTTAGCTGCTCAAGAAGGTGTGACAGTTATTAATTGGCCATCTAAAAGTCCTGATTTGAACCCTATAGAAAATCTAAGGGGTCAAATGGTTTTAAACACAACAGAAGTCCGAAACAAACACAACTTGGCTGAGATCGTGACATCGACTGGGGAGCACATGAGAGGCAAAGATTTGTGTTGAAATATGGTGCGCGGTATGCGTAGCCGCTCACAGCAAGTTATTGCAGGGGACGGAGCGCCACTTCGCTATTAATTAATCTAGTAGGTATTTTTAAACACACTATGTAAGTAAATGCTCAATGGATTGATTGTTAAACCATTAAAATGTTGCAGATTGTGTGGTGATGTTATTGTTATAAATAGATTTTTTCTATTTAAATAACATGTTTATTCACTACATATATTGGCGTAAATAAACTCTTTTTCTTTCTTTCATATAGGCAGCTATAAATCTGTAAAGCATTTCATAGGTGAATTAATTTTCTCGATAGCAAACTTTTAAGCATAAGCATGCCTTTTTTTCTTAATGTTAATAAATGGTTAGATTTGATTATGACGTACTAATATAAAATGTATATTAATTTGGAATTATATGAGCATTTACTTACTTTATCTTACCTAAGCGTTTTAATGAAATAATAAACATTTTAAACTTGCAACTGTTTAGTTTTATTTCTATAAAAACTGCCCGTTTAAAAAGACAAGACCCTACGTCATCCATTAAAGAAATAGAAAAAAAGTGTAATAAAATAATTAACAAAAAAAAAACTGCGGAGCAAAAAGCTATATTTAGATTACACTTGGTTTCGAACGGGTGGAAGGATATTATTTTTGTTGTACTATTGCTATTGAACTATTGTCAGGCGTCTTCTCCCTGAAAAATTTAAGTGACTAATAAATAGAGTTGGAAGGATTTTTTTTAAATATATGTAGGTCTATTTTATAGTACACCACACGTACATGGATCTCAGACACGAAAAATCCATTAAAGTTGTGGATTTCAGCCAATATAAGCGTGGCCGGGCCAGGACGGGTACGGTGTAGTCCGGCCACTGCAAATGGTGTATAAGTCATGAAATAATGTGGTGCTCTTATTTCTCTTTCTGGTACCAAAAGGTACATATCCGTACAGTCTACTGCCTTAAGCATGACTTTGTTTGGCATCGTGGCCGGGCCAGGACGGAACACACATAAGTCCGTACGATCGCTCATAATGAATTCGTGAACTTACTTGTAAACAAAGACTACAATAGTATATTGGCTATAGACAGGAAACTCTAACTAATTTTTTTAATATTAGGAAGTGGTCGAACTCTTTGCCATCTAGTTTTTAGTTAAGGGAACTAATTTACATAAGTAAACTAGCTTCTACCAGCGGCTTCGCCCGCGTGTAAATCGATTTGTATTACCTACACCTACCCTACACTTACCCTAAGCAGCCCAAAAAATACTATGACATGTTTCTGGTCTCCTGGTACTTGATGTTTCTAGCCTCCTGGTACTTGTGAATCTGAAGTACTAAGGCAGCAGCGGCTCTGAATTTCCTCTTCCTCCTTAGTCTCCATTAATCCATGCTACTTACCGGGATAAAAAGTAGCCTATTTTTTATTCCAGGTTATGAACTACATGTGTGCCAAATTTCATCCAAATCCCTTCAGCCGTTTTTGCCTGATTGTAACACAAACATACAAACTTTCACCTGTAATCCTACTAATATTATAAAGGTGAAAGTTTGTATGTTTGTATGTTTGTGTAACAATCAGGCAAAAACGGCTGAAAGGATTTGGATGAAATTTGGCACACATGTAGTTCATATCCTGGAATAAAAAATAGGCTACTTTTTATCCCGGTAAGTGGCATGGATTAATGGAGACTGAGGAGGAAGTGGAAACTAAGAGCCGCTGCTGCCTTAGTAGTACTTCAGATTCACAAGTACCAGGAGACCAGAAACATCAAGTGCCAGGAGACCAGAAACATGTCATAGTATCTTTTGGGCTGGTTAGGGTAGGTGTAGGGTAGGTATAGGGTAGGTATAGGGTAGGTGTACGGCAGGTGTACGGCAGGTAGGTGTAGGGAAAGTGTAGGGTAGGTGTAGGGTAGGTGCAGGGTAGGTGTAGGGTAGGTGTGGGGTAGGTGTAGGGTAAGTGTTAGGGTAGGTGTAGGGTAGGTATAGGGTAGGTGTAGGGAAGTTGTGGGGTAGGTTAGTGTAGGGTATGGTAGGGTAGGGTAGGGTAGGGTAGGTGTTTCCTGAGTAAAAAATGTACGATACAAATCAGGAAACCTTCCTATTTCCGATATTCACGCGGGCGAATCCGCTGGTAGAAGCTGGTAAAAAATAGATTACTTTTTATCCCAGTAAGTGGCATGGAATAATGGAGACTGAGGAGGAAGTGGAAACTCAGAGCCGCTGCTGCCTTAGTACTTCAAATTCACAAGTACCGGAAGACCAGAAACATCAAGTACCAGGAGACCAGAAACATGTCATAGTATTTTTGGGCTAGTATAATTGTCTCCCGACCCGTGGTACAACTGCGATGTGTCCAACTGGTTGTACTACGGAGAAGTAAAGGGATTTGGGGCACCCCGACTCGGACAGGTTAGGTTAGAATGTTGGTTATTTTTTTTTATTTACTTCTCCGTAGTACAACCAGTTGGACATCGTAGTTGTAACACGGGTCGGGAGTGGTATAATTATGTAGGTAGGGTAGGTGTAGGGAAGGTGTAGTGTAGGTGTAGGGTATGTGTAGGGTAGGTGCAAGGTAGGTGTAGGGTAGGTGTAAGGTAGGTGTTGGGTAGGTGTAAGGTAGGTGTAAGGTAGGTGTAGGGTAGGTGTAGGGTGGGTGATTCCTGAGTAAAAAATTTACAATACAAATCAGGAAACCTCATGCTATTTCCGATATTCACGCGGGCGAAGCCGCAGCTGGTAGAAGCTGGTGAATTGTATTAATTTGGGGTTGAAACTCTCGGGTCGTGGGGTCCGAGTGTTCATGCGTAATTTAAAGAACTTGCTGTCGCTTAGTTGACACTCGCGTTACCCAAGGGCTGGCTTTACCTTGGACAAAGGATAAGCATTGCCATACAACGTGGTAATGCCGCCAGTCTTTTGGGTAAACTTCCAATCGACAGCGATACGGATGAATTTTTTGACGCCATATTTTCGGGAGGTAGGATATTTGATTTTTATTTTTAGTGCATATAGTTTAGCATTTATTAAAACAAATGTTAATTTCGAATTTATTCATAAATAATTAAATTATATTTACTAAGAAATCCAGTGTTGTTTCAAACTGTTTATACACAATGTGAATATATAAATCGTCTTCTACCGAAAACCTATTCAAACTTTTTATCTTAAGTTTTAACAAAAGGAGTGTCTTCTCTCTATTTTAAGCGATTGCCACTGACTGGAAATAAAACTCACCACCGAAAACCAGCGATGGCTAAAACCACTGTCAAATATTCAAAAATAGAAGTCGTCTGAAAAATAAAATTGATTGTCACGCGATCACATACGTTCTCTTCGGCAAAGAATAAAATAATTATTCAAGTTTTTATGGGTAAAATTGTTGTTAGCACGAATCGAAAACGAAATAGTGTACCGGTACTTGTAGGAATAATTAACTAGGAGCTAAAGTCGCGTGAGCGACATAATATGAAGTTAGCAGTGTAGCTCTGTAATTATAAATAAATACGTACTTGATTCGGAAAATGTTTGATGATTACTAGAAATACTGTGCGTCGCCGTTATTTGTGTTCAACAGTGTTTTGAGTTAGACACGTACTAAAGGGTACCATCAGTACCTTCTTGATACAACATCCCGACTAGTCGTATGTATACTCAAGAGTGCTTCTTCTCACATCATATTTGTATATAAAAGTAACTCTCTGTGCTCCACATCCTGTGTGCGCACAGCTAAAGTGCTTGCAGGCTCTGCCAGCGACTGTGTTCTCTACTATCAATAACCCATCAGCCTTCATAGCAACAGTAAACAGATATCTGCTGGACTCGCTAGTTAGTTCTTAAACATCAGCCATCGAAAGAAACAGGTAGGCTCTACACGAACATAAAAATGGAAAAACTGCCAATGTGTAGGATATGTTTAGTGGAGGATGTTCGCATGTATGTGGTGGTCAACAAGAACTTGCATGAACTATATGAGAAGCTGACTGGTGTTCCAGTAAGTTTATATTTTAATTACAAATCTTGTGACAGGTTTTCAAATGCTTCTCATACACAATATTGCACTAATTAACATTTGCTATAGGCTAGAGGGTCATACTAAGTAAGAATTGAAATCATCAATAATGGTGAAGGAATAGTGTTTGAGAGAATCTACAAAATTATACTATTCTAATGTGCTTTGAGCAAGAGTTGTGATCAATACTCATCCCTTCTATGTAAGACAAAGAGGCAAACAGAAGCAATACTGACCACCAACTGCTGGCTTGGACAGCATCCTGACAATAATATTATAAATATCAGTTTGTTTCCTAAAATCTGTGTGTAACAATCCTCAACAGCCAAATATATTAGGGTGAAGCCGCTGGGACAAGCTAGTTGCAAATATTTATGAGAACAGTCACATTATACACAGTATATTCTTTCTTGCAGTTTGTAACTGAGGACAGTAGACCGATACTCGCTTGTTTCTTCTGCTGCACTAAACTTAAGCAATGCTGGCGATTTCTGAGAAATTGTCTGAAAGCAGAAGAGTTGTTCGCTCAGATGATGAATGAGGATTATGAGGTGTGGTGTTCGTCAATGAGGCTTTATCATCATCAGCATATTTTACCTAATACTTTCTACATTAATCCTTTTAAATTACAGCTAGATCCTTTAATAAATCCAGGACACGAGTTTTTCAATGGGTTTAGTAATAGCCCAGTAGAGCTCATTAGTATAGTTGATGGTTGTCAAACAGAAAGCGATGCTATCAAAGAAGAATTACCAGATGTTAGTGAGGGACCAGATGATATTATTGACCCATTTTCAGAGGAGGATCATCAAACTGACAGTAAGTTTTAAGAAAGTATCGTCCTGGAACCAGACGAACCAAGTCCCTTTTCATTACAACCATAACATTCAATAATTAACATTACCTAGTGAAGTACGCCAGCACATCAAGCAGTTCCAAAACAGATTTTTCCGAAAAGCAACGGACGCCCCGTGGTGTGTATGTACGGAATGAACGGCTCCATGTCGACCTTAAAATCTCGACCACAAAACAGTTTATGAAACGCCTTACAAAGCGTTCCATTGAATCCGCTGAAAAACACCAAAACCTTTTGATTTCAAAGGCAACCCAGTACACTCCCTCTCGCATCAGTAAGATTCGTCGGCCTCGGCATACACTCGTCGAGTCCGACGACGAGATCACAAAGATTCAAGAAAGCTGTAGGGAAACCAGCACTCTTAGAAAAAACAAATACAGACCGCTTTCCGTATACCGATCTCGCCGCCGAGGCTCGTCGCAACGACCCATTCAAAACCCTCCCCGTCTTTTGCCTGTCTGTCGCTGAGCTTAGCTTTAAATCCCCTAATTAATGAAACGACCCAGCCTGTTGTCCCTTGCTGTCCCGAACCGACGCCGCTAAGCCGAGGTCATGTCCCACAGGGGATGCCCTTAGCGAGCGGTCAGTAGTTTTTAGCTTGTAGCTAGCTTTGTTGCCTTGGCTAGGGGCCTTAAATTAATTTGAGGCCACCACAGGTTAGTCCGGTTAAGCAATTGATATCCCATGCGTGTTAACTTGCTAGTAGTCATTCCTAAAAAAAAAAAAAAACATGCTGTGAAACTGACAAATTTTCCAAATCAACATTGAACCTAGTGCTCAGCAATAAAGTTTAAAATCTATCACAGGACAGATTGTTGTAGCTTGATGTGCTGGCGCCTGGTCATAGACTATGAGAGCGCCAGACACTACTGACGAAAAGCTAAGCGGGCTGGAAGGATAAAACTAATATTGAAGTCGATGTAAATACTTATGTTTTATATCTGTGCATCACAGTCGATTTTGATGATGTCGCATAAGATCATCATCTTTAAATGGTAAAATATGTTTAATGCTGTGTAATGGTGACTTGTACCACTGGTTTTTCCAAAAACCTACATCAGGCACCAGTTTGACAATGGTGGAACATATTAAGAGATATATTTGTCTAAAAAAATGTTAATTTTAAGGCAACAACTGTGAAGAGAGAATAAATTACTTAGAATTTTCAAACTGGGAACAGTACCTAGTTCATTTTTTAAGTTTTTGGAAAGAAACAAGATCTTACAGCATGAGTAAAGAAAAAGGGCGAAATTCATTTAATTTCAATTTCCTAAACACCTAATATAATAAACAAGTAAGTAACACTTTGTTTACTTACAGAATTACAACTTGATAATGTGAACAATAGCTATCCAGATGAAGAAGATACACCAGCACTCGATGCTGAGTCAGATTCAGACGATGTACCTTTAATGGATATTAAAATCGAAATGGAAGATGATCAAGAATCAATAGGTAAGCAAGCAGGCAGACGCTCCGCCTGATGAACAGTGTTACCTTAAGACGCTTGCACCACCAATCAGCGTCGTAGCTAGGGGTTGGCAATGTGGGCGGCTACCGAGGGCGTAAGCCTCAGGGGGCGCATTTTTTAGAACCATAGCCTATAAGCCGCTGGGTATACGCATAGTTACTACACACATCGTTTCACGTTTTACATTCTCGTACTTGCACTAGTTGCTCGTAATAAAGATAGGCGCCCCCACAGTACCAACAGCGCTCCATCCTTCACAACAATTCGTACGTCGTACCCGAAATATCAGATTTGACATATTTGTACGAGCAAAATAAACAATATCGTTGTCGTTCAATGGTCGTTTTTCGAGTCTAGAGACTCCGGCTCGCGCTAATTAAAGAGCAGAGGAGGGCACATCGCGCGGAGCCAAACCAGCCAACGCTAAGTCAGAAGATGGCTCTAACAAAATTGCAAATTTTTCGTTAGTGGTGTCAATTTCTTGGTTTTCGGTTTCGCAAATTGCGAAAATAGGATGAGGTGCAGAGTCTTAGGGGGCACAAGCCGACAGCCATAAGCTAATATAGGTATGTACCTGCTGTGGTGAAGGTAGGTATACCTACGCTGCAGCTGGGTGTTTTTTTTCTGTAAGACTTGAAGATGCGCAATGTTCATTAAATAGTTGTTTGCACGTATAAACCAACGAATCTTTATCTATATCTAGAGTAGAGTAGAGTAGAGTAGGGACTCCCTTATCTGCATTAAGACTCTCATTCGGTCCGTTGTGCGTAGGTGTCCTGGCTAAGTTAACCAGCTTAGCTCTGCCCAGAAGCACAGAAGTTTCCGTGACAATAGAAAATGTCATGACTTTCTCATTCTGAAGTGCAATCAGTGAGCTGGTCCTGACCGTTTTCCCTCGTTTGCACAATTTTAAAAGGCATACTGAGAATGAACAGCAAAAATTAACTACACAACTAAGAATCAAGCTAGAATTAATGTAGGTATATTAGACTAGCTGCATCACGCGGTTTCGCCCACGTGGATGTTTTCACGGAATAAAAAGTGTTTTTCCAGTACATCAGCCATAAGTTAATATAGGAATGTACCTGCTGTGGTGAAGGTAGGTATACCTACGCTGCAGCTGGGGTGTTTTTTTTCTGTAAGACTTGAAGATGCGCAATGTTCATTAAATAGTTGTTTGCACGTATAAATCAACGAATCTTTATCTATATCTAGAGTAAAGTAGAGTAGAGTAGGGACTCCCTTATCTGCATTTAGACTCTCATTCGGTCCGTTGTGCGTAGGTGTCCTGGCTAAGTTAACCAGCTTAGCTCTGCCCAGAAGCTCAGAAGTTTCCGTGACCGTCAGGATGGCTGGACCAAACGAGATATGTACATGAGTCTAGGGAATGCAATCTCGTACGAGATTTCCGCCTAGCGAGATCTCGCGAGACTCAAAACCCAGTCTCGCGAGATCTCGCAAATTACGGGATCTCGCGAGATTGGGAGAATCGCAATTAAAACATATGCAATTAAGAACTAGTAATTGACATGATATGTAATTAAATAGAAACTGCGTTGCTTAGTTATAAAAATAATGTAAGTTTTATTTTAAAAATCAACAGAGTACTTATTATTTTGTCTCTAACTCTAATAACGTTTGTTTATGTCTATAATTATTATATCTACTGTAGCTAATCAGTTCAAATTCTTACAATATTGGTAACAAAACAATAATTATCTATATTTAGTCTTTTGTAAATTATAACTTTAGTTTCAATAATTAAGAGTAATAGGAACATTACTTATGGTAAATAAATACAACAAAACAAAAACTTAACTTCACAAGTTCTTAAATAAATGTTGTGAGATCGTATTAATCAAATAAAGTAGAAGTCAGATGAAGTTATCAAGGTACGGAAAGGCAAGTTAGTTTGTCTGAAAATGGCTTCTCAAAAAACACATCATGTGGAGAGTATCATCTGACAGACGACTTCTGATTTTGCATGCCAAATACCCTGCTGCTGAAAAAGCTCGTTCTGCCTCAACACTTGTGGGAACCACAGTTGAGAGGCAGTTATGTACGAAGTTTAAAAGTTCCCCTCTTACTCCACCAGCTTCGTACAAATTCATTTCTTTTTTTATTAAAATGTCTAAAGTATTTGTTGTAGAATTTGTTGAGCGAGCAGTGGGCTGTTTCAGTGCTTTCAGCGATTTTTGCAGCTTTTCATGAAGTGTGATATTTTTTTCCGCGGAGACGACAGAAAGAGGCATTGTAGTGTCTTCAATATCGAAGCCTTCATCGTCCTCTTGTGCAACCGGTGCAACAACATCGACATCCTGCGTCTGTGAGTTATAATTGTACTGTGTTTTGAAATACACGTCGTCACGCTGCATTTGTCGATCTCGTTATCTCGCGAGATCTCGTACGAAATTTGACGAGATACAATCTCGTAAAATATGGCCGGGATCTCGCGAGATCGGGATCTCGGCGAGACGAGATTGCATTCCCTACATGAGTCCATGTGCACCGTTTACTACCTATTTGCTACTATTTACTACCTATAATGAAATATTTGCTACCTTTGCGTTAAAAGGTCGCATTACGAAAGCTGTAAAAGAGGGAATTACGTAAGTAAGTACCTACCTACAAACTACAATGTATGCGGTATTTGGTTTTTATGGTGTTTATAGTAACTACCACTAGAATCAGGGAACAAGTTACTGTTATTATGTCGGTTTAGGGGAGAATATATTAATATCCAGAGAATAGGTAGGCTTATTAGATACGATAAGGCAATTTAACATTATAAAATATGAAATATAATATTGTAATGTAATCATAATGAACGAAAACGGTCTTCAACACGCGGCCGCGACCCGGCCCGCCTTCATCGCCAGTTTGTATTTATTTATAAACAATATTATTATAGCAATTTATATACATAACGTAATTAATAAAGAATAATTAAACATGACACTTTTATTTTCGTAAAATAACCGAGTGTTATTAGGTATAAATCGGTCCTGTTTCGAGAGCAAGCTGGGGTCGATGGGGCTCATTTGCATCACACGTTCTCGCTTGCTCAGTGCGTTACTGAGAGTTGAATCAGAAATCACTTTTTGGCACCACTTATCTATGTGAGCAGTTATTTTCTTGAATGAAAAACGATTGCAAGCAGAGATATAAATAACAGAATATTATGGGGGATTAGAAACGAGGAACAAATTTGTAAATATAGGGAGTTATGCAATGTTGCACTACGAAATATAGACTTTCCAGTGGAATTGTGGGACTGCTGTGACTATATATGTGACAATGTAGATCATAGGCACATAATTAACACAATGTACGCTAATATTAAGTCTATATTGAGTGATGCCTCGGAGAAAACTCGAGTTGCCAATAAAATATATAAAATAAATGTATCATAGGGTGGAATAAGCACGTAGGTGAATCTCATAGGAGGGCTCGGCTTAGTTTCAGTAACTGGGTTCTGCAAGGGAAGCCGCGCGCGGGGCCACAGTATTTGAGTATGTGTGAAACTCGAAAAGAGTTTAAGAAGAAATTGAAATGGTGCCAGGATAATACCGAGCAAATAAAAATGGACATACTGGCAGCAAAACATAAGGCCAAAGATTTTAGCAGTTTTTGGAAAAATACGGGGCACTTGAATCCTAAGCCGAGTATTCCTGTGAGCGTCGACAGGGTGGTGGGGGATGAAAATATTGCGAATGTTTTTAAAGATCTGTTTACTGTAGACCCAGTGCCTTGTGACGTTAGTAATTTAAGTAAACCACACGTCAGACCTGGTGAAAAGTACAGTCGAATTATGCCATTAGACGTAAGGAATGTCATAAAAAGGATGAAGCGTGGAAAGTCACCAGGTCATGACGGTATAAGTATAGAACATCTGCGTTATGCAGGTGTACACCTGCCCAGAGTACTGAGTCTGCTGTTTAATTTTTGTATAGGTCATTCTTTTATACCGGATGATATGATGAAAACAGTAGTCGTTCCAATAATAAAGAATAGGACCGGGGACCCATCTGACAAGCATAATTACCGCCCGATATCATTGGCCACAACCATGGCGAAGGTCCTTGACAGTCTCATGAACGCACAGCTGAGCGAACACCTTCAGATACATGACTTGCAGTTTGGCTTCAGACCCAACCTGTCAACAGAAATGGCAATTATGTGTCTGAAACAAACTGTAAGGTATTATACCGACAGAAAAACGCCAGTATATGCGTGTTTTCTTGATATGTCGAGGGCCTTCGACCTGGTGTCTTATGATATTCTTTGGCATAAACTACTCGAGGAGACCACTGTGCCGAGGGAGCTGGTATCTCTCCTCAAGTATTGGTACAGTAATCAAAAGAATGCTGTTAGATGGGTCAACGCTCACAGTGAGGAATATAATCTAAAGTGCGGTGTTAGGCAGGGTGGGTTGACCTCCCCGAGTTTGTTTAACCTGTTTGTTAACCAGCTGATTGGCAGGCTCAGCGGGGCTATGATCGGATGTTCAATAGACGGAAGAATGGTCAACAATATTAGTTATGCGGACGACATGGCTCTGTTGAGCCCGTCAGTGAGTGCGCTCAGAAGACTTCTGGGCATTTGTGAATCGTATGCCCTGTCTCATGGACTCAAATATAATACTGGCAAGAGTGTTCTCATGCTTTACAAAGCAGGGAACAAGGCTCCCTCAAACGTACCGCCAATTAAGATCGGTGGGTCGGCACTAACGAGGGTGTCTAAAGTAAAATATTTGGGTCACATGCTGACAGATAGGCTACAGGACGATGAGGACCTAGAGAGGGAAAGGAGGGCGTTGGCAGTCCGCTGCAATATGTTGTCCCGCAGATTTGCACGATGTACCACAGATGTAAAACTGTTACTTTTCAGAGCCTTCTGTCAGTCTTTTTACACGTGCAGTCTGTGGATCAACTTTACGCGGCGGGCTTTCAACGCCCTGCGTGTTCAGTACAATGACGATTTGAGGGCAGTGTTGAAAAAACCCAGGTACTGCAGCGCTTCCGCAATGTTTGCGGATGCTTCCATCGATGATTTCTTCTCCATCATTAGGAAAAGAACTGCATCGATGATGAGCAGGGTCCGGGGTAGTACCAACACTGTCCTCAGAACGTTATCGTGCAAGATAGATAGTCCTTTTGCTGTGTACTGGGCAGGTGTACACCTGCACAGAAACAGCAAATAGCTACCTACTAGACGACTTGTTTTGTTTACTAATAAATTACTAACACTTTGTTATTTTTGTGTGTACCGACTACTAACAACCCTACTAACTCTGTCTTTGTAAAAACGTATGGACTTGTGTCTGAAATAAAGATAAATTATTATTAATATTATTATACAATAATATTCGCAATTTAATGCTGCCCGGGCCAGGGCCCTCCATATATAAATAAATATTTTACGTGGCAGAACTGCTATCTGACCTCCACAACACAGCAACCGAGCAACACGTCACTTGCCGGCAAGACCGGTGACAGACTTCCCGACTTCCGACAATCCGCAACGACTGCCAACAATCCACAAATGATAACCGAAACCAACCGAGGTGCCTCGGTAAGCCAAGACGGTCACCCATTCACAGACCGACCCCGGCAAGCGCCGTTCAACCCCGAAGATCGATATTCGATATTTAGTCACGAGCTCTTCTCTCTCCTCTAAATAATTTAAATGCCAGGTACCTAAATACACCGAATTCCTTAAAAACAAAGTGTAAAATATTCTAAAAGTACAATGCAAAGTGTATCCTCCAAACGTAAATTTAGTTAAAAAATAATCATAATCTTATCGTACCAAACATTAAAACTCTCAAACAAAATGTAAAAAGAATTCATTGCAACAAAAAGTTTTATTATGATGCTGACATGCTTTTTTTCAAATCTGTCAAATGTTTCATGCTAGGTACTTTTTTCTTTTTTTTTTATAATGGACTTTACTTTTTATTTTAGTGAATTTAAAGTAGGTAGATAAATTGAATAAGCCCCAGAAAAAATCCGGATTTTCCATTTTTGAAAGCAGTTGAACTTGGAGTACATAAAATGAATAAACATGATTTCTAAATGGCGGCTAATTTTCCCGCCATTGAATGCTCAATATTATTTTGTTAATTGGATTGATTCTTTCTGGTGTGAAAATTTAAAGAAGCATTTGATTGGAAAGCACACCCTGCTTTATTACACCTCCTATCCCTAGAATTTACTACTTTTTTTTTGTCAATTTCGCCAAGCAATCAATGAACATTGTACTTCAATATTTTCCTTGGAAAAATGAAAATTATTGCGAATATTTCAAAGAAAACAACATGTAATATGAAAAAACACAATTACATACAGTTAATCCTCGTCGCCAATGTAGTGTTCTGATGTACACTAGATAATTAAATATACATAATTACATAAATATCGGCTCACTAGTTCATGCACCACGTCTTCACTCCCTGACAGCTGTCATGCGACCAGCCCCCACGTCAGTTAAGCCCGCGTAGTACATAACCGGAGACGACAGTAAAATTATATATATATACAGCCAATGCTAATATATTATAACTAGCTACTAATATATTATAACTAGCTTCTACCAGCGGCTTCACCCGCGTGAATATCGGAAATAGGAAGGTTTCCTGATTTGTACTGTATTTTTTTTACTCAGGAAACCTACACTACTGCTACCCTACACCTAACCTTCACCTACCCTTCACCAACCCTACACCTACCCTACACCCACCCTACACCTACCCTAAACCCACTCTACACCTACCCTATATCTACCCTACACCCACCCTACATCTACCCTACACCTACCCAACACCTACCCAACACCTACCCTACACCTACCCAACACCTACTCTACACAGCCCCGGCAATACTTTCACTTGTTTCTGATCTCCTGGTACTTTGTTTCTGGTCTCTTGGTACTTGTGAATCTGTTGTACTAAGGCAGTAGCGGCTCTGAAGTTCCACTTCCTCTTCAGTCTCCGGGATAAAAAGTAGCCTATTTTTTATTTCAGAATAATTATGAACTACATGTGTGCCAAATTTCACTCAAATCACTTCAGCCGTTTTGCCTGATTGTTACACAAACATACAAACATACACACATACAGACATACAAACATACAAATATACAAACTTTCACCTTTATAATATTAGTAAAAAATACATTACCCTTCAAAAGCGAAAAGTCCAGTAAGGTAAAAATAATAATTGGTAACTCAAAATAAAATGTTGCCAAGGGCGCTCAGAACCTTAGCTACGTTGCTATGCACCAATGAGTGGGGTTTGTGGCATGTCTGTTGTGTGCAGACCCTTGAGAGTTCACTTAGGGAATAACTGTCTCTTAGATCGATGGTAGGTATGTGGGAATGTGGTTTGTACGTCGATTTTCAATTTGGTGTTTTATTACACTGCGAATGAAGTAACGACGGGCTTGATCTCTGCAATCCCCGATTATCTTTGATTATTCATTCTTACTTATTTATTTTACAGGTGCGCCCGTCGCGAAGAAGTCAAAACTGTACACGCGAAGATCAACACTAAGGGGTACAATAGCAGCCGAGCAAAAGAAAAACGAAAATAATCGAAAATTATCATGTATCTCGAAATTAGTTAAGCAAACTCATATGTCCAAACGAATGACTACATCTAAAGAAACCTTTACTAAAACAAAACATGGATTTAACAGCAGTATTACTAATACTGCTTTAGGTACTGCTCTAGGTTGCTGTAATAATAGTAAAAAAGATGATATTAAATGTAAAATATCGAAAAAA
The DNA here is from genome assembly GCA_947386135.1 of Melanchra persicariae. Taxonomy (NCBI): domain Eukaryota; kingdom Metazoa; phylum Arthropoda; class Insecta; order Lepidoptera; family Noctuidae; genus Melanchra; species Melanchra persicariae. Next base: position 3,079,484 of record OX376672.1, read on the forward strand.
GATGTTGACAATGATGATATAATTAAGTATCAAAGAGCATGTGGCAAAGAAAAACGTTTCAAATGTGATACATGTCAAAAAAGTTTCAATCGAAAGATTCATTTAGTAAGTCATACTCGTACCCACACTGGTGAGAAACCTTTCAGATGTGATGTATGTCAGCGTAGTTTTAGTAGAAAAAGTATTTTAAAAACACACACTCGTACACACACTGGTGAGAAACCTTTCAAATGTGATATATGTCAGCGTAGTTTTAACGTAAAACAGTCTTTAACAAGACATATTCGTATACACACTGGTGAGAATCCTTTCAAATGTGATATATGTCGGTGTAGATTTACTTCAAAGAGTACTTTAGTAAATCATGCTCGTACCCACACTGGTGAGGAGAGACCTTTCAAATGTGATATATGTCAGCGTAATTTTCATCAAAAGAGTACTTTAGTAAATCATACTCGTACCCACACAGGTGAGAAACCTTTCAAATGTAATATATGTCAGCGAAGATTTAGTTCAAAGGAAGCTTTAGTATATCATATTCGTACCCACACTGGTGAGAAACCTTTCAAATGTGATATATGTCGCCGTAATTTTCATCAAAAGAGTACTTTAGTAAATCATACTCGTACCCACACAGGTGAGAAACCTTTCAAATGTAATATATGTCAGCGTAATTTTAGTAGAAAAAGTTATTTAAAAACACACACTCGTACCCACACTGGTGAAAAACCTTTCAAATGTGATATATGTCAGCGTAGTTTTATTGTAAAACAATCTTTTACAAAACATATTCGTTTACACACTGGTGAGAAACCTTTCAAATGTGATATATGTCAGCGTAGTTTTAATGTAAAAGATAATTTAAAAAATCATATTCGTATACACACTGGTGAGAAACCTTTCAAATGTGACATATGTGAGCGTAGTTTTCATCAAAAGAGTGATTTAGTAATTCATACTCGTACCCACACAGGTGAGAAACCTTTCACATGTGATATATGTCAGCGCAGTTTTCATCAAAAGTGTCATTTAGTAATTCATACTCGTACCCACACTGGTGAGAAACCTTTCAAATGTGATATATGTCAGCGTAGTTTTAATGTAAAACATTATTTAAAAAATCATATTCGTACCCACACTGGTGAGAAACCTTTCAAATGTGATATATGTCAGCGTAGATTAATTTCAAAGAGTGCGTTAGTAATTCATTCTCGTACCCACACGGGTGAGAAACCTTTCGAATGTGATATATGTCAGCGTAGATTTACTTCAAAGGTTGGTATTGTATATCATACTCGTACCCACACAGGTGAGAAACCTCTCAAATGTGATCTATGTCAGCGTAGATTTAGTTCAAAGGAAGCTTTAGTATATCATATTCGTACCCACACTGGTGAGAAACCTTTCAAATGTGATATATGTCGCCGTAATTTTCATCAAAAGAGTACTTTAGTAAATCATACTCGTACCCACACAGGTGAGAAACCTTTCAAATGTAATATATGTCAGCGTAATTTTAGTAGGAAAAGTTATTTAAAAACACACACTCGTACCCACACCGGTGAAAATCCTTTCAAATGTGATATATGTCAGCGTAGTTTTATTGCAAAGCAATCTTTTACAAATCATATTCGTTTACACACTGGTGAGAAACCTTTCAAATGTGATATGTCATCGCAGATTTCATGTAAAACATAATTTAAAAAATCATATTCGTATACACACTGGTGAGAAACCTTTCAAATGTGATATATGTGAGCGTAGTTTTCATCGAAAGAGTACTTTAGTAAATCATACTCGTACCCACACAGGTGAGAAACCTTTCAAATGTGATATATGTCAGCGTCGTTTTCATCAAAAGTGTCATTTAGTAATTCATACTCGTACCCACACTGGTGAGAAACCTTTCAAATGTGATATATGTCAGCGTAGATTTACTTCAAAGGGTGGTTTTGTATATCATACTCGTACACATACTGACGAAAACCGTATTTAAAAAAAATCACTGAAATCAGGCAACAAGCTCATACGAAACAAAAATACAAAAAAAATACGAAATAATTTAAATAAAATTACACATTATAAATTAAATTAATGAGATAACAATTCAATTTCATTTCAATTCAAAATCAAAATTTCTAGCAGGAATATTGACAGCCACCTACAAAGAAATAATCAGCTTCATGTAATTATGGCTCTCAATATTCCATTGTCAGAATCAAAAGAATCCTGTTCACTCTGAACTTTGAAGAGGTAGAGAGTTCCACTCCTTCGCTGTGCGCATTATAAAAGACGTTTGGGAACGCTTAGTGCGTATTGGTGGATTAGCAACAAATTAGGGTTGGTAGAAGGAAGCCGGTGGGATGAGGTCGTGGAGTTCTTGGGCACACTCACCGAAGTACAATCTGTAGAAGACCAACAAGCAAGCAGCCTTACGGCAATGAGCTCGGCTGTGAAGCTTGGTAATCACCAGTATTACGTCGCCAATGAGCCTCTATGCTCTGCGTTCCACCGCGTCTAGCAAGTAGTATGGGTAAACATCAAATGACTCCTTTCGCTCTGGGCGGAATGGAAGGGAGTGTCAGACTCTTACTGACTAAAACCTGTTGGCGCAACACATACGTGCGGGGGAAGCGGGGGCGCCGGGGGTATCGACACCACCGCGAGAGCGACTGCGCGCCCGCCACTCACTCAGCTCATAGACGCCGCCACGGTCATTTCTAATATTTCTATTGATTATGTAAATTATAGCAATACAACCATATTTATACAGTCCACTCTTTTATTATAAATAATCACCACTGAGCCCATTCAGTGGTCCTTCGATTGCCAAAAAATAATTACCAGTTTTGCCGTAATTACCGTCGTCAATATCGGTCGTCGTGTTCACCTGTGTGGACTTTGACCGCTCGCGCGCCACGCGGGGCGACCACACGATCAAAGAACAAAGAAATCGTTCCCGAGGCAGCCTGCATAGTCAACGTGGGAGCTGACGTCATTCTAAGGGAGTATAGTACTGTATTTGAGTGAGTCCGTTCCAATTAGATTTTTTTCCGCTTTCATCTACTTGCCGAAAATTGTTGTTCATCTTCCCATCTTTTAGTGTTCATACAGTGTCTCAATATTAGTGCTTTCATAGTGTTTTCTACGGCACTGCTTGTTAAATTACGCATGTTTTGCATCAAAACGCTCGGTCATTAGCTAACTCGCACCGCGTTAAAACATGTGTTGAGTCGTTGACCTTGACACTGATTCTCGATCCCTTTCACTAACACAGCTGTTTGCAGTTACATTTATTTTATCTATTGAGTGCATAAGCACCAGTGCGTCCAGCTCTTATTTAACTTTACAATGGCAGATAACTTAAAAACATTGATAAAAAAACGTAGTTCAATTAAATCAAAGCTTACTATTTACAGCAACTATTTAAATTTAGTAAAAAGTAGTTCCGCAATATCAGAGTTGCAACGCTTAGATTTAGATGAGCGTTTTAATAAATTTGAAACCTTGCACACCGAATTTGATGCTTTACAGACACACATCGAAGTGCTTTCCGACGACAACGAGTCGACGATGGCTGAGCGCGAGGACTTTGACCGCCAGTTTTTCAACTTGGTGGCACTCACGCGCAGCCTGCTCGGTGTCTCGGCCAATGGTGCTGCGTCGGAGGCGGGCTTCAAAGATGCCAACTCAGGTGCACATGTTTCATTTAGGAATTCCTTTGTTCGTTTGCCTAAAATAGAATTGCCACATTTTGATGGGAACTACCAATGCTGGCTTGAGTTTAGGGATACTTTTGGGTCATTGATTCACGACAATTCTAGCATAAGTGACATCAATAAGTTCCACTACCTGCGAGCTTCACTCCAGGGGAATGCAGCCTTAATTATTAAAAACATCGATTTTAAAGCTGACCATTATAATTTAGCGTGGGACCTGTTGTGCGAACGTTACAATAACAACCGACTTCTAGTAAATAATCATTTTCAAGCATTATTTAACGTCGAACCCATTACAAAAGAATCAAGTGTGTCCATTAGAAACCTTGTTGATGCTATTAATAAAAATATTAGGGCATTAACTTCATTAAAAAAGCCCACTCAATATTGGGATGATATTGTTATTTATTTTATGGTTAAAAAATTAGATTTAACAACAAGTCGTGACTGGGAAGAACATAGAAACAATACTTATAAAGAGGATCCTACTTTAACACAGTTTTGTTCTTTTTTAAGCAGAAAAGCGGACTGGTTAGAGTCAGTGGAGACAAATCTTAGTTCTTCTGAGACGAATGCTATAGTCGCCTTAAACAATAGTCATTCAAATAAAACTGATTCTAAGCATACAAATAAAAAATCAGTAAATATAAATAAAAACAGTAAATGTCCACTTTGCTCCCAAGCACATACATTATTTAAATGTGAATCTTTTAGAAACTTATCAATAGAAAATCGTATACAAAAGGCAACTGAATTTAATGTTTGTATCAATTGCTTACGTTTTGGTCATGATTCTAAAAAATGCAGATTTTCACATTGCAAATATTGCAAAACAAAGCACAATACGCTTTTGCATTTGGAAAGTAACGAGCCCAAACTTGTTTCAAATCCATTGCCTTCCGCCACGCCTTCTGCACTGCCTTCTGCTTCACCTTCTTCAAATGTTGTGCTTTCAGCCAATGCCATGCAGCTTGCTACTTCTGCGCATGTTTTACTGTCCACAGCTATGGTGAACGTGACTGGCGTGACGGGTAAGAAGTACACTGCGCGCCTACTGCTGGACAACGGCAGTACAGCGAACTTTGTTACGCAGAGCTTCTCAGAGAAGCTGGGTTTGTTACGACGCGGTACGAGCACCAAGGTAACGGGTATTAATAATCACATATCCACCAGTACACAGTCTTGTCACCTCTCAATAGAGTCTTTATGCTGTGCCTTTACTGTAGATATCGAGTGTCATATTTTGCCTGAAATCACAAAGGTTCTACCGTCTTCATTCGTGCATATCAATCACGTCCCTATTCCTTCAGGTATTAAACTAGCAGACCCGAACTTTAACGTTCCGTCGGTCGTAGACATCCTGGTAGGGGCTGAAGTTTTCTGGAATGTCATAGGCAGCAAAACGATAGACTTAGGGAAAAACCTACCTAAATTATGCGAGACCAAATTAGGATGGTTAGTTTCAGGTAGTATTTCGCACCAATCATGTTTTTCCGCTAATCATTTTTGCCATCATTCCAATGTCACTCCCGACCTAACTCAATTTTGGGAGCTTGACAAAGTGGCTTCAAAACATTCACTCTCGCTTGAGGAGAGAATGTGTGAGCAGTCTTTTGCTCAAACCACCGCTCGTAATGATGGTGGGGGATTCGTCGTATCAATGCCTTTAAAAGGGGATCCTAGTACATTAGGTCATTCATTTACTAATGCTAGAAATCGTTTTCTTTCCCTTGAACGGCGATTTAAACGCGATCCATTATTTCACAAAAAATACAATGAGTTCATGAAAGAATATGAGCGTCTAGGTCATATGACGTTAGACTCAGACTGTACTTCTTCACCAGAAAACTCCATGAAAAAATATTACATTCCACATCATGGAGTCATTCGCAGTTCTAGCACCACTACACAGCTACGCGTAGTATTCGACGCATCAGCTTCTACCAGTTCGGGGGTGTCGCTTAACGACATTCAGTTGGTCGGTCCCGTAGTTCAAGACGATCTGTTTTCTATTTTAACACGTTTTCGTCAGCATAGGTACGTGGTCTCAGGTGACGTGGAAAAGATGTACAGGGCCATAGAGTTAAATCCAGTTCAAAGACCTCTTCAAAAAATAGTTTTCAGATTTGAACCTTCAGAACCTCTTAGAACCTACACTTTAAATACGGTTACCTATGGTACCGCTTCTGCACCCTATTTAGCCACTAAGTGTCTTGTAAGTTTGGCTGATAACATTGAGGACAGTCGTATTATATGTGCTATACGACGTGACTTCTACGTTGATGACTTTCTTAGTGGAGGGAATACCATAGCTGAAACTGTTGACATTTCTAAAAAGGTACATTCTGTTCTATCATCTGCAAAATTCAATTTACGTAAATGGCGATCAAACAATCCACAAATTCTTAAAGAAATTACACATAGCAACGAGTTACATAATACTTTACATTTTTCTGAGCAAGGTCCAAACTCTCAAACAAAGACTTTAGGTCTTAACTGGGTTTGCGACTCAGATTCTCTTACTTACACAATAAATATCACCTCCACTACTAAAGTCACAAAACGTCATGTTCTTTCTGTCATCAGTCAAATCTTTGACCCATTAGGTCTCGTAGGTCCATGCGTCGTCCAAGCAAAGATAATTATGCAGCGTCTTTGGCAAGATAAGTATGACTGGGATGACGAAGTATCGCACGAAATCAGAAATCTTTGGTCTACATTTGAAGGCACAATAACCGCTTTGAATAATTTAAAAATTCCTCGTTGGGTTTTGCATGAAGACTCTATTACGCATGAAGTACACGTCTTTACCGATGCGTCCGAGAGGGCGTACGGCGCTTGCGTGTATATTCGGTCTTGTAATGGCAGTGGATCTATAGGCGTACAACTTCTAGTCTCTAGAAATCGTGTAGCGCCCATCAAACCAACGACGATACCGAGGCTTGAACTTTGTGGAGCTTTGTTGGGTGCAAGGCTGTGTACTAAGGTTCAGGAATCGCTTACCATGCCCATTCATAAATGTAGATTCTGGTGCGACTCAACCATAGTCCTGGGTTGGCTCTCTACTCCATCTAATCAATTAAAACCTTTTGTCAGAAATAGAGCCAATGAGATACAGGAAATTACTTATGGTCATACCTGGAGCTACGTACCGTCGAAGGACAACCCGGCGGATCTTGTTTCCCGTGGTCTCAGTGCTGACGTAATCATGCACACTCCACTGTGGTGGTCTGGACCCTCATTTTTACAGCGTAGTGAAAATGAGTGGCCTAACATGCCAAACAGCGGGAAGGATAGTCTGCCGGAAGTGGTGACTCATTTCATTAGTAGTGATAGTGACAATAATTCATTGAATAGTAATCATTCAGACGTAACCATTCATTCATCAATCATTAACGATTTGTTAGCAAAGTATTCTAGTTTAACAAAAATACAAAATATATTTACATATGTACAACGCTTTATTTACAATGTAAAAAATAAAAATAATAAACTGCATGGTAATTTTTCAACAACAGAGCTAGAAAATTCATTACATATAATTATACATTATTCACAGCTTGAAATGTTTCCAAAAGAGTATAATTTGTTAAAGTCAGGCCAAAAATTACCACGCAGAAGTAGATTGCTTCCTCTGACACCGTTCATTGACAATCATAACCTCATTCGCGTGGGCGGGAGGCTCGATAACTCCCCCTACGATTTTAATGTGAAACATCCTATTATTTTATGCAGTAAGCACATACTTACAAAACTTATATTTCAAATGCAACATTTACAGCTTGTACATGCTGGTCCACAGTTGTTATTGTCACACATACGGCAAACTTATTGGCCTCTAGGTGGCAGAAACCTGTCTAGGTTTGTCGTGAATAAATGTCTTAAATGTTTTCGACATAAGGCTCAGAACGTTCAGCCTATAATGGGTCAACTACCTAGCTCAAGGACAAATCTTGAATTTCCGTTTTTAAATAGTTATGTTGACTACGCTGGGCCAGTATTGGTAGCCAATCGTAAAGGCCGAGGATGCAAACTTACAAAGTCCTATATGTGCATCTTTGTTTGCTCGGCAGTGAAAGCCGTACATTTGGAGCTCGTAACCGACCTCACCACTGAGGCCTACATGGCCGCTCTAAATCGTTTCGTGGCGCGTCGTGGCAAGCCTCGAAGCATCACGTCCGATAACGGGACTAACTTTGTAGGCGCATCAAACGAGATGAATAGGTTCTTGCAATCATCAAGTGTTGCATCTGAAATGGCACAGCAAGGTATTGAGTTTGTTTTCACGCCTGCATACAGCCCTCATTTTAATTCATTGGCTGAAGCTGCTGTAAAATCATGTAAGCATCATTTAAAACGATTACTGCATCTTACTCATTTCACCTTTGAAGAGATGGCTACCTGTCTCACTCATATTGAGGCGGTTCTTAATTCACGCCCTCTTACTCCTCTTTCTTCAGACCCTAACGATTTTTCGGCACTCACTCCCTTCCACTTCCTAATTGGACGGCCATTCTTATCAGTACCACATCCTCAGGTGACTGAAGCCAACATCACGCGACTGGATCGCTGGAAGAGAATACAGCACATCAGACAGCATTTCTGGCGACGGTTTCATAATGAGTACACTTCTCTGCTGCAGGCCAAATCCAAGTGGTTTCATTCCAGAGGTGAAGTGAAGCCGGGGTCCTTAGTCCTGATAAAGGACAAAACAACGCCACCTCTGCTCTGGTCTCTGGGCCGGGTCACGAAGACGTATCCTGGCGTGGACGGGGTCACGAGAGTGGCCGAACTGAAGACGAAGCGGGGCACCATTCGTCGTGCTTTCAACTGCATCTGCCCCCTTCCAGTCGACGATTGAAGACCACCCTTCAACCCGGGGAATATGTTGGCGCAACACATACGTGCGGGGGAAGCGGGGGCGCCGGGGGTATCGACACCACCGCGAGAGCGACTGCGCGCCCGCCACTCACTCAGCTCATAGACGCCGCCACGGTCATTTCTAATATTTCTATTGATTATGTAAATTATAGCAATACAACCATATTTATACAGTCCACTCTTTTATTATAAATAATCACCACTGAGCCCATTCAAACCCATCTGTGTTCCTACTAATGCCCTTTGCGTTCCAGGGCCGCGGTGACTCTTTCCAACAAATTCCGCTACCCTGGCAGGCACTGGCTCTAGCGGGCCTCGTCTTTATGCTGACATCTTTTTGTGACGCGCGTGGAACACAACGCGCCGTCGAGTATCACCTCTTCTGTTCAAATATTTTTTCGTGAGAAACGTTGTAATGATAATGCTTCTTTCATTTCATCGAAACTATTCACAGCAGTCCTAGAAGATATGTATATCAGAACGTTCGGCCAGTCGAGATAGGGAGCTGGCTGCTACTACAGTTTTTAGTGACGATTATGTGACGCATAAAGATGCCAGCCAAAGAATTTGTGACGGAACAGTTCGAAAGTTATAAGCATTTGTTTATGGCCGAACGACCTGATATCAGAACGTTCGGCCAACCTGAATCTCCATAACTGAGGACCTTAGAGAAACTGTTACTGATTAAAGATTTAGTGACGATTTGGTGACAAACAACCACTACTTTACTTTTAATCGTAATGCCACCGGTTAAAAGTAAAATTAATTTTAGTTCCTGGAACATCAGGACGTTCGGCCAACGTAATCTCCATAACTGAGGACCTGAGAGAAACCGTTAATGAATAAAGATTTAGTGACGAGACTGAAACTAATTTTTATTGCTTTATTTTATTTTGTGACGGCCCCTTTAAAGAGTAAAATGAAAATTTAACATATAACCTCAAAACATTGGAATTATCGATTCCTTCACAAGGAAGAAGCCCAGAGAAACCCTTAATCAATAAAGATTTAGTGACGAGACTGAAACGAACTTTTATTGTTTTATTTTTTTTTTGTGACGGCCCCTTTAAATAGTAAAATGAAAATTTAACATATAACCTCAAAACATTGGAATTATCGATTCCTCCACAACGAAGAAGCCTAGAAGACTCGTAAAATCCCTGATGTGTTATAGGTTTTCAGTGCAATGGTGTCAATATTTTTGTTGATTCAAGATTAATCTATAAAAATGCACTATGGCGGATGGCGACTGAAATAGGGTGACCATGTATTCCAACGAAACAAGTATTTATCGTATTTACCTACTAAATGAAGCAAAACACGTCGAAGGAAGGTGACGATGTAGGTATTGCAAAAAAATAAATAGATAGTTACGCGGAAGGAGGAATATGGAAAGGAGTGCAAACAACTAATATTTTATATAATATGCATTAGAAATAACTTGTTATAAAAAAACATTACACACACCACCATGCGTTATGATAGTATAGTATAGTACCAAGGGATCTCTGCACCCGCGTGGAATGCTTTCCTTCCCCCGCAACTTTCTCGGGGCGCCTTGTTGTCTCTCGCCCGCCAGTCATGTCACTGGTGTGACGACATCGAGGTCAGGTGTAGAGATCCTTTGGTACTATAATAGAACCAGACAGGACTATCGAAAATGGGTAGCTTAAGTTCTGGCTGACCTTACCGGAAAGTAAGCCGTAATGTTGTCGATTAGTATTTTTAAGAGTTCATTTGGTGTAGTTATTGTATAATCTTACTGTGATTTATCTTTAGAACTGTAATTTAATTGTAAAATGTGTAATCTAGTTTATCAAACTAATAATAAGATTGTCGGGCCACCGAAAGAAATCCGATTTGACATGTTTCAAGTCATTCACCTAGGCTAGCAATAAACACAAGAAGCTGTCAAATCGATCTATCTTCTCTCGTGATGAACCAATTTAACTGTAATTCTAAAAAAATACAAATTATTATGTACTTAACTAGCTACCACATTTTTTGGGATGATTGATTACAAATAAAGATTTTTTTCATTTGTGTACCTATTTATTTAAGTATTCTTGTACTTAGTCAAATTTCCGATGACAGTCACCTTTCCACTTTCGTTTGCTTTTAGCCAAAATAGACTCGACTAATATGACAAAAACTTCACAAGTGGACACTGGTATGCAGGCATCAGCTCAACGTTGCTTGTACCTATATAATTTAATATTACGACGTGTTTTGCTTCATTGTTTAGGTAATTAAGTACTCGATAAATACTTGTTTCATTGGAATATATGGTCACCCTATTTCAGTCGCCATCCGCCATAGTGCATTTTTATAGATTAATCTTAAATCAACAAAAATATTGACACCATTGCACTGAAAACCTATAAACACATCAGGGATTTTACGAGTCTTCTAGGCTTCTTCGTTGTGGAGGAATCGATAATTCCAATGTTTTGAGGTTATATGTTAAATTTTCATTTTACTATTTAAAGGGGCCGTCACAAAAAAAAATAAAACAATAAAAGTTCGTTTCAGTGTCGTCACTAAATTTTTATTGATTAACGGTTTCTCTGGGCTTCTTCCTTGTGGAGGAATCGATAATCCCAATGTTTTGAGGTTATATGTTAAATTTTCATTTTACTATTTAAACGGGCCGTCACAAAATAAAATAAAGCAATAAAAATTAGTTTCAGTCTCGTCACTAAATCTTTATTCATTAACGGTTTCTCTCAGGTCCTCAGTTATGGAGATTACGTTGGCCGAACGTCCTGATGTTCCAGGAACTAAAATTAATTTTACTTTTAACCGGTGGCATTACGATTAAAAGTAAAGTAGTGGTTGTTTGTCACCAAATCGTCACTAAATCTTTAATCAGTAACAGTTTCTCTAAGGTCCTCAGTTATGGAGATTCAGGTTGGCCGAACGTTCTGATATCAGGTCGTTCGGCCATAAACAAATGCTTATAACTTTCGAACTGTTCCGTCACAAATTCTTTGGCTGGCATCTTTATGCGTCACATAATCGTCACTAAAAACTGGAGTAGCAGCCAGCTCCCTATCTCGACTGGCCGAACGTTCTGATATACATTAGAAGATATCGTTAAAAATGTGGGTATAGATTGGGACTATAGTGGTATTAACGTCAATTTTGTACCCAACTGTCTCACTTAAGGGCTTAGTCTTCTAGTGCACAATATAAGAATCGCGTGCAGCGAGTCCACGCGCCGAGCGTCTGCACCCGGGCTCCCCGCAGTCCCCGCATTCATCCTACCTAGCGTAAAATTTAAAACAAAATTTGACACGGTCGGAAAGTTGCTCTACTAAGTATTATTCAATATTTATTTAAATTTTAATGGTACTTTGGGTCTGGATGTAGTGTTTTTTGTGTGTTCCGTAGTATCGTAGTAGACATAAAAAATGATAGTGCGGCCAGCCAATGAGTGTTAAAAGAATACGCCATATTTTTGTGTAAAGTAAGTTTATTATAATTTTTTATGAAGTACCTAGTTATCAGCTCGGATCACCGGACAGCAAATTTTGATTTGAAATTACATCGCCACAAAGTACAATCAAAAGTTCAGATAGATGTACACTAATTGCAAATAAAGAACAGTTTGACATAAATATTAAAAACACTTTCAGTTTATTAGACACAAATTCAGAGGACGTACATGTACAGTATGAAAACATAAAGGAAGCTATTAAAATCGCCAGTCAAAAAATTGTGTGCCTCAAGAAAAAGAAAACAAAACTTACTGACAGCACAACACGTCTTATAGAAGAGCGACAGAATGTAACGTACCAATCTGCTGGCTACCGCATTGACAAACAACCGATCCCTAAGATCAGCTATGCGTGGTATGGTAAATGGTGTTAAACAAGGAGATAGGGCAAAAATTCTTGGGATAAGTACCGAGTTGTATAAATCTCTATATTCCAACGACCAAACATCCCAAAAAACAACCGAAGTTTACTGATGTCCTGAGGAGGTCCCGATAATATCTGGCTATGAAGTACACCGGGCTCTCAGAGGCATGAAGTACAATAAAAGTCCCGGCGAAGATGGTATTACAACCGAATCACTTCGAGCCGCGGAGCCTATCTTGTTGCCATACATAAGGAACTTATTTAATTCAATATTACAAAAAGGTGATTTTCCGAGTAGTTTCTGCCACTCAAATGTTATCATCCTTCATTAAAAGGTGATAAGACCGACATCGGCAATTACCGCTCCATCAGCCACATCTCACACCTTTACAAAATATTCATAAAAATTCTTGAAAATTGCATTTCTGGCCAATTCAATCAACATCAACCTCCCGAACAAGCCGGGTTCCGCCATGGCCTATCCACTACTGACCATTTACAGTCCCTTAATCAAGTTATAGAAAAACATTTAGAATTCAACTTACCTTTATACCTCGCATTTGTCGACTACTCTAAAGCATTTGTCAGTTTATCGCACAACGCCATATTTAAATCTCTTCAAAACCAAGATATCGAACCTACATAAATTAACCTACTACAAAAAATAGGTATACCAAAATAGCACAGCAGCCTTTAAAAATAAAAACCACAGGACCATCATTCACTATCCATATATAAAGGGGTTAAACAGGGCGACCCGCTTGCTCCAAAGCTCTTTACAGCCACGCTTGAAGAAGTCTTTAGAAAACTAAAAAGCAATTGGAGGGACAAGGGCATCGTCGTGGGCGATAGAAGATTCACCGCTTCGCCGACGATATTGTTCTTTTCTCCTCCACGGCAGCCGAGTTAGGCCTAATGCTCGACCAACTGAGCAGTGCCAGCCTCGAGGTTGGACTCGCGATGAATATGACGAAGACCAAGGTAACATAGGAATTGGGGGTGCGAGTATTGAATATGTCCATGAGTTTATATACCTCGGCCAAATAGTCTCCTTCCAGGCAAGACACGATAAAGAAGTTGCTCGACGCACCGAGAACGCCTGGAAGAGCTATTGGTCGATGAAGCAAATTCTGAAAGGAACTCTCCCTCTCTCACTAAAGAGAAAACTCATGGACATGTGCATTCTTCCTACCCTCACCTATGGAGCGCAGACATGGCCACTAACCAATCGTCAAAAGTCCGCACTCGGGGTCTGTCAGCGAGCAATGGAGCGCAGTATCCTTGGAGTTAAACTTTCTGATCGTATAAGGAACTCGATACTGCGTTCTAAAACTCAAAATGCCCATGTAGGTCACACGGCTGCCAAGCTAAAATGGAAGGCTGGTCACATCTGTCGCATGCCGGAGGGGCTATGGGCTAAAATAACCACACAATGGGTCCCAAACAGCAGCAAACGACAACGCGGCAGGCCCAGAATGAGATGGCGGGACGAGCTCGACCCTTTTCACAAGGATTGGCGATAAGTGGAAGGAGGGAAGGGAGGCCTTTGCCCTGCAGTGGGACAAAAAAATGGCTGAATAAATAAAAAGTTATTAAACACAAAATTGTTGTTTCTTATTTTTCAAATTATACGTAACTCTGTGCACCGATTACTCTTTTTCTTTGTTACTTTTTAGGGTTCCGTGCCCAAAGGGTAAATACGGTATCCGATTACTAAGACTTCGCTGTTTGTCCGTCTGTCTATCACCAGCCTGTATCTCAAGAATCGCGATAGCTAGACAGTTGAAATTTTCACAAATTATGTATTTCTGTTGCCGCTATAATAGCAAAATACTAAAAACAAAATAAAATAAATATTTATTTTATTCCCATACAACAGACGTGATTTTTGTAGTTAATGGTACGGAACCCTTCGTGCGCGAGTCCGACTAGCACTTGGCTGGTTTTTTATTTTTGACTTTGTTTTGTTTAGATCTTCCTGTACGAGTCACAACAAATACTTTTTCTTTCTTTCTTTTCTTTCAGGAATTAATTATCCTGAACGACAGCGTCTGCGGTAGAAGACGTGGACGCGTTCTTATTTTTTTTTACTTTTTTCTCAATAGCTTGAATGATATATGGCGGGTATTTTATTGGCATCGAGCGTTCAAGGCGGGAATCAATTAGCTCAGGAAGCAGACAATGCAAATAAAATTTAGACAATGGGCCTACCATTTTTTCATGTGCGTGTGAACTGAGGGACCACACTGGGAATTCGCGAAATGAAAATCCTAGGATTTAGTAGTAGACTTAAAACAATTGTAGAACGAATCTGGGAATTTGTAAACAAATATATGAAAAACTACGAACCATAAAGTGTGGTCCCTCAGTTCTCACAGACGATCAGCCAGATCTCGGAAAGTATCATAAAATAGAAAGTTTTGTGAATACAGACATTTAGTAAAGAATTTGTAAAGACATTTACTAAATAACAGACCACAAAGCATTAAAGATAAAAAAAATATAACGACTGAACTGTGGTCCCTCAGTCCACATAACAAAGATAAATATTTTAGTGTGAATATTACAGAATAATATTAATAAAACCGCTCTTTTTCTACATAAAGTTTTAGTAAAAGTCTTAAAACATTTTGTAAAAAAGAAATGGAGCTTAAATGTCTAAGCATTTGGAAGATAGCGATGATTAAAACTGGTCCCTCAATCCTCTCCTCCACTGACATATGTGCGTGTGCTAGCTGCTAGACGAGAGGAATATCAGAAAGTCTAGAGTACTTAAATTTTAGTAGTAAGTTTCTACTAAATAATAGGTATATAAAATTGTGTATTTCTTACCTCTTAGCTGAGATAATATTAGTTTTTTAATCCTATGAAAATAGATAGAGCGGTGTGACCACACAATAAAACAAAATGTAGACAGTACTATTTACTTTATTTAATATAGCACTTCGCTCGGGATGTCGTCCGCGCAGATTTAGAAGGTACTCCACAAACTTCAACGCCCCCTATAAAAGGTTAGTTTTGGAAAATTAAGCACAACGATTTTCATTAATTACTAAGCCATTTCTACTTATTCTATGGTCTCAAGAGGCCCTCGACAATGTACCATTTAATTAGCGAAAACGACTGTCGAAATGCCAAAATGTAGGAATTTGGTCACGTGACATTTCGATAGCATCTGTCAATCCTATACATTTTTGACGTATTGACAATCGCCTACGCCACGCCACCGTTGACAGAATCTCACTTGTCTCGAACCCAGGTTCAGCGCAACTGTTCACCCCATTCAACCCTATTTAGATCAGAAATCAATTGCCTTTAACAAGGCGTATATCCGACTTGTTAGGCGTAGCTCCATGTCGTATGGTATTCTGAATTCAAACTTAAAACAATACGATCGAAAAAGATGGTAAAATGTATCAGGTTTAAAACTGCATCAACAGTTTTTGTTCAATCTAGCAATCATATTTCGGTAGGGGCCATCGAAACCTAAACTCTAAGGTGGGCCAATAGATGTGTCCAGAAGTGTAGTATCAGCTCAGAAGTTTTTAACGTACGCATAGTGTTTATGGTGACAAATAAAACAGGAAACTGAAAATAGATGGGATTACACTTTATAACAACAATAGAGAAAAACATTATATATAGTTTGTGATATTAGTGTCATATATCAGTTGTCAATATTAGTCATTTCCCTTTTGAAAATAACGTGAGATAAATAATACATATTATAATTATTTTATAATAGAGAAAATAAGTACCAATTTAACTTGAAGTTTTGTGAAATTTAACTTAACAATTTTGTCTTGTTCAGCACAGGTACGTATCATTTTCGTTAATTATAGGAATTATTAAGTGTCAGTTCGTAGGTTGATTTCCACGGAGATTAAAAAGTGGTACCTAAGGTTATATTGAAATTGGTTTTCGCCTCAGAATTTGCGTGCTTTTCCTGAAAAGTTACTTTCAAGTAGGACTTGTATAAATCCTTCCTCTAAAATCCATACATGTTTTATTACAGTGGTATAATGGCCAGAGGTCGAAAACCAAAAATTTGCTATGTAGATCAAAGGAATGTTTTTAGGAAACATGCTGAACAATTGCAAGATCCAAAAATCAAATATAATGATTCAATTTTTTCGATATTATCTGAAGAACTTGAGCACAGAATGACTCCTTTGGCTTTGTATATATCACTACAACGCAATCGAAATTTCATTTTCGGTAATGATATTCGATCGTCTGATGACCCCACAACTTTGAGTGATGAAAAGAATTGTTCTGCAAGCAGTAGTCCTTCATCATTGACATCGGCAAGTAAAAGCAGTAATTTTAGCTCAGGTGTAGGAAAATCCAAATCATTTTCATTTAATCTTGATACATATGAATGGAGAAAAATAAAACCCTTAAGTGGATATAAGAAACGGAGTGGTACTTCAACGTATAGACAATATAAAACGTTGCCAAAGTACAAATGGAGCCACATGTTGAAAGAAAAAATTTGGACACATTCAAAACTACCCTGCACATGGGTCTTTAAGAAAAACAATATTGAGGATGATAAAATTAATTTGCACGGGAAATGTGCCCAATGTTGTGCCGAAATTCATTTATCAAATCAAAAAATTACTGACAAAATAGTTAAATTTCTGTGTAACGTTCGTCATTTCGACGTTAAATTCAAACATAACCCGAAAACTAAGTCCAAGTTAACGCCTTATAGGAGGCAAAAATTGGCTAAAGAACTACGATACAAGCCTGCTGTCATGGTACATAATGAGTTGGCTTCGAAACTGATTGAGGGCGAAGACTACAAAAGTTCTCCTATATTGCCATCCACATCGGCCTTAAGAAAAATTAAGTCAGATGCTAGATTGGAGCATCTGCCACATAATAATCCAATTATTTCGTTATTGATGTTGGCTAAAAGTGTTGATCATGACAATAAGAATATTATTCGTGAAATATGTATATTTCCAGATTTTCGTTTGTTTTTTTGGAGTGACTGCCAAATTAAGTACTATAATGAGTATCACGCAAAATTTAATAGAATTACTATAACAATAGATGCTACTGGTTCCTTTTTCGAAAAAGTGTGTCTTCCAGATGGTACAAACGTCACAAAACGATTATTTTTATACGTAGGTCTTATTACAGGTAACGCTAAGTTGAAGTCCGTGCCAATTTTTCAAATGGTGACAGACTCACATTCTGATGAAACTATTTTGATTTGGTTAAAAAAGTGGTTAACGTTCGTAAATAATCCACCACACGAAATTATAACGGACGATTCATCGGCTTTGGTTTCCGCTTGCGTTAAGGCGTTTGCGTTATTAAACTCCACAAAAAGATACATAATACAATTGTTTTCCATTTTCGACGGCAATAATTCACAGAGGCCTAAAGCTTTTATCAGGCTTGATACGAGTCACTTCATCAAGTCACTCCATAATTTAGCATGTTTTAAGTCTGATATCGATGTGCGGATAAAGTATTTTTACATACGCTGTTTAGTATTTTTAAAGCATTGTGAAAATTTTGTAACCATAAAGGAAACCGTCCAAGATATTATTAATGTTTGCCTTGGTCAGTATACCAATGATATGGATAATGACTGCAAAGAAGCAAAATTACGACTTGATAAACTATTAAACGGAGTAGAGGAAGAAGTTAACCAGTTAGATTCAGAAAGAAAAAAATCAGATGAAACTTACAAATTTGATGATATTACTGAGGATTTTACTTTTTCACTTTGGTTGGAAGATATTCTTAAAACTGTAAAAAGAAAAAATCAAGCTAACATCATCTTAAAATGTAATGAAAATTTATACTATTTTCCACCATTTATTCCAACGTTAAGAAGAATAATATTAAGACTTCCATTGTGGTCAAATTTATCGTGTTCTTTTTTCGATTCCGAAAATAAAGCGCCATCATCGTCAGGTATAGAAAGTTACTTTAAAACTTTAAAACACTTAGTTTTTAAAACAAAAGTACAAAAATATAGAATCGACGAGTTCATCAAAAATTATTCCATTTTTGTAGGTGGAATAATAAAAACTGCACTTGCTGACCTAGGTGAAGATGTAGTGAATAAATTAATCCCACACAAAAAACGCTCGAGAAAGAAAAAACGTATAAATGTAAGTCGAGATAAAAAAAACGCCAAAAAAGTTAAATCTAATATTTCTACTGGATATTTTAATAAGGATTCAATATTTTCTGATCAACCCTCTTTTATTGAAAATTGGAGAGGAGAAGCTGAAATTAATCAAGAGAAAACAAATCATAATGTAAAATTATTAAAAAATGGTAACTTGTGTCGTTCGGTATTACTAAATGATAAATATGTCACTCTGGTTTCGATTCTGTAATGTACTTTTTGAGTGCAGGATTAAAAGAAAATGAGAATATTCGAGACGTTATGGCCACTTTTGAAAAAGATTTAATTCCACAATATATAAAGAACCTCTGCGACATTGAATCTACAGACGATGACATTTATTTAATGAGAGCAAAAATTGCCGCACAATATTTTAGCTCATCAAATGAGAAAGGAAACCATATTAGCTATGATTGCCAGTGTAATATCACATATATATTTGAGCATATTCTTCTAAGATATTTTTTTAGTGCAACTTTCATAAAAAAGTGTTTAAATACATCCTGCCGATCAAACTTAATCAAAAGAGACATTGCGTTTTTACCCTTAAATATAAATGTTATTGAAATATTTGGCATAGGTATTTTAGAAGAGGCAATTAACATCGATGAAGAAAACAGGAACTGTACCACTTGTGATGACCAATTTAGTTACAATTACGAGCTTTCAAAAATAATATCATTTGACTTGAATGGCACTGATAAAAATTGTCTTACTAATGTTCCTGTTACCATAACAGTAAAGAACAAAACCTACAAAATCATGGGCGCATCTGAATTCATTCCAGCATTAATTCCAGGGGGTCTTGGCCATTACCGATGTCACTGTTTTATGAATGAGCGTTGCTTTTGCTATGATGATCAACATCTCAAACTTATTGAAAGTACTGACCAAAAAATATACTTACATTCATTAAGCTACATCCAAATGTCACTTACTTAAATAAAACTATTATAATAAGTGATTAGTTAATTTTCGTTTTACTAAATACACATAAGCCATGTAATATAGCATTAAATTAACCGTACAACCTTGTTTTAGTTTCGTCTAAATAATGAAATATTAAATAAAGTAAATAGTACTGTCTACATTTTGTTTTATTGTGTGGTCACACCGCTCTATCTATTTTCATAGGATTAAAAAACTAATATTATCTCAGCTAAGAGGTAAGAAATACACAATTTTATATACCTATTATTTAGTAGAAACTTACTACTAAAATTTAAGTACTCTAGACTTTCTGATATTCCTCTCGTCTAGCAGCTAGCACACGCACATATGTCAGTGGAGGAGAGGATTGAGGGACCAGTTTTAATCATCGCTATCTTCCAAATGCTTAGACATTTAAGCTCCATTTCTTTTTTACAAAATGTTTTAAGACTTTTACTAAAACTTTATGTAGAAAAAGAGCGGTTTTATTAATATTATTCTGTAATATTCACACTAAAATATTTATCATTGTTATGTGGACTGAGGGACCACAGTTCAGTCGTTATATTTTTTTTATCTTTAATGCTTTGTGGTCTGTTATTTAGTAAATGTCTTTACAAATTCTTTACTAAATGTCTGTATTCACAAAACTTTCTATTTTATGATACTTTCCGAGATCTGGCTGATCGTCTGTGAGAACTGAGGGACCACACTTTATGGTTCGTAGTTTTTCATATATTTGTTTACAAATTCCCAGATTCGTTCTACAATTGTTTTAAGTCTACTACTAAATCCTAGGATTTTCATTTCGCGAATTCCCAGTGTGGTCCCTCAGTTCACACGCACATGAAAAAATGGTAGGCCCATTGTCTAAATTTTATTTGCATTGTCTGCTTCCTGAGCTAATTGATTCCCGCCTTGAACGCTCGATGCCAATAAAATACCCGCCATATATCATTCAATCTATTGAGAAAAAAGTAAAAAAAAATAAGAACGCGTCCACGTCTTCTACCGCAGACGCTGTCGTTCAGGATAATTAATTCCTGAAAGAAAAGAAAGAAAGAAAAAGTATTTGTTGTGACTCGTACAGGAAGATCTAAACAAAACAAAGTCAAAAATAAAAAACCAGCCAAGTGCTAGTCGGACTCGCGCACGAAGGGTTCCGTACCATTAACTACAAAAATCACGTCTGTTGTATGGGAATAAAATAAATATTTATTTTATTTTGTTTTTAGTATTTTGCTATTATAGCGGCAACAGAAATACATAATTTGTGAAAATTTCAACTGTCTAGCTATCGCGATTCTTGAGATACAGGCTGGTGATAGACAGACGGACAAACAGCGAAGTCTTAGTAATCGGATACCGTATTTACCCTTTGGGCACGGAACCCTAAAAAGTAACAAAGAAAAAGAGTAATCGGTGCACAGAGTTACGTATAATTTGAAAAATAAGAAACAACAATTTTGTGTTTAATAACTTTTTATTTATTCAGCCATTTTTTTGTCCCACTGCAGGGCAAAGGCCTCCCTTCCCTCCTTCCACTTATCGCCAATCCTTGTGAAAAGGGTCGAGCTCGTCCCGCCATCTCATTCTGGGCCTGCCGCGTTGTCGTTTGCTGCTGTTTGGGACCCATTGTGTGGTTATTTTAGCCCATAGCCCCTCCGGCATGCGACAGATGTGACCAGCCTTCCATTTTAGCTTGGCAGCCGTGTGACCTACATGGGCATTTTGAGTTTTAGAACGCAGTATCGAGTTCCTTATACGATCAGAAAGTTTAACTCCAAGGATACTGCGCTCCATTGCTCGCTGACAGACCCCGAGTGCGGACTTTTGACGATTGGTTAGTGGCCATGTCTGCGCTCCATAGGTGAGGGTAGGAAGAATGCACATGTCCATGAGTTTTCTCTTTAGTGAGAGAGGGAGAGTTCCTTTCAGAATTTGCTTCATCGACCAATAGCTCTTCCAGGCGTTCTCGGTGCGTCGAGCAACTTCTTTATCGTGTCTTGCCTGGAAGGAGACTATTTGGCCGAGGTATATAAACTCATGGACATATTCAATACTCGCACCCCCAATTCCTATGTTACCTTGGTCTTCGTCATATTCATCGCGAGTCCAACCTCGAGGCTGGCACTGCTCAGTTGGTCGAGCATTAGGCCTAACTCGGCTGCCGTGGAGGAGAAAAGAACAATATCGTCGGCGAAGCGGTGAATCTTCTATCGCCCACGACGATGCCCTTGTCCCTCCAATTGCTTTTTAGTTTTCTAAAGACTTCTTCAAGCGTGGCTGTAAAGAGCTTTGGAGCAAGCGGGTCGCCCTGTTTAACCCCTTTATATATGGATAGTGAATGATGGTCCTGTGGTTTTTATTTTTAAAGGCTGCTGTGCTATTTTGGTATACCTATTTTTTGTAGTAGGTTAATTTATGTAGGTTCGATATCTTGGTTTTGAAGAGATTTAAATATGGCGTTGTGCGATAAACTGACAAATGCTTTAGAGTAGTCGACAAATGCGAGGTATAAAGGTAAGTTGAATTCTAAATGTTTTTCTATAACTTGATTAAGGGACTGTAAATGGTCAGTAGTGGATAGGCCATGGCGGAACCCGGCTTGTTCGGGAGGTTGATGTTGATTGAATTGGCCAGAAATGCAATTTTCAAGAATTTTTATGAATATTTTGTAAAGGTGTGAGATGTGGCTGATGGAGCGGTAATTGCCGATGTCGGTCTTATCACCTTTTAATGAAGGATGATAACATTTGAGTGGCAGAAACTACTCGGAAAATCACCTTTTTGTAATATTGAATTAAATAAGTTCCTTATGTATGGCAACAAGATAGGCTCCGCGGCTCGAAGTGATTCGGTTGTAATACCATCTTCGCCGGGACTTTTATTGTACTTCATGCCTCTGAGAGCCCGGTGTACTTCATAGCCAGATATTATCGGGACCTCCTCAGGACATCAGTAAACTTCGGTTGTTTTTTGGGATGTTTGGTCGTTGGAATATAGAGATTTATACAACTCGGTACTTATCCCAAGAATTTTTGCCCTATCTCCTTGTTTAACACCATTTACCATACCACGCATAGCTGATCTTAGGGATCGGTTGTTTGTCAATGCGGTAGCCAGCAGATTGGTACGTTACATTCTGTCGCTCTTCTATAAGACGTGTTGTGCTGTCAGTAAGTTTTGTTTTCTTTTTCTTGAGGCACACAATTTTTTGACTGGCGATTTTAATAGCTTCCTTTATGTTTTCATACTGTACATGTACGTCCTCTGAATTTGTGTCTAATAAACTGAAAGTGTTTTTAATATTTATGTCAAACTGTTCTTTATTTGCAATTAGTGTACATCTATCTGAACTTTTGATTGTACTTTGTGGCGATGTAATTTCAAATCAAAATTTGCTGTCCGGTGATCCGAGCTGATAACTAGGTACTTCATAAAAAATTATAATAAACTTACTTTACACAAAAATATGGCGTATTCTTTTAACACTCATTGGCTGGCCGCACTATCATTTTTTATGTCTACTACGATACTACGGAACACACAAAAAACACTACATCCAGACCCAAAGTACCATTAAAATTTAAATAAATATTGAATAATACTTAGTAGAGCAACTTTCCGACCGTGTCAAATTTTGTTTTAAATTTTACGCTAGGTAGGATGAATGCGGGGACTGCGGGGAGCCCGGGTGCAGACGCTCGGCGCGTGGACTCGCTGCACGCGATTCTTATATTGTGCACTAGAAGACTAAGCCCTTAAGTGAGACAGTTGGGTACAAAATTGACGTTAATACCACTATAGTCCCAATCTATACCCACATTTTTAACGATATCTTCTAGGACTGCTGTGAATAGTTTCGATGAAATGAAAGAAGCATTATCATTACAACGTTTCTCACGAAAAAATATTTGAACAGAAGAGGTGATACTCGACGGCGCGTTGTGTTCCACGCGCGTCACAAAAAGATGTCAGCATAAAGACGAGGCCCGCTAGAGCCAGTGCCTGCCAGGGTAGCGGAATTTGTTGGAAAGAGTCACCGCGGCCCTGGAACGCAAAGGGCATTAGTAGGAACACAGATGGGTTTTAGTCAGTAAGAGTCTGACACTCCCTTCCATTCCGCCCAGAGCGAAAGGAGTCATTTGATGTTTACCCATACTACTTGCTAGACGCGGTGGAACGCAGAGCATAGAGGCTCATTGGCGACGTAATACTGGTGATTACCAAGCTTCACAGCCGAGCTCATTGCCGTAAGGCTGCTTGCTTGTTGGTCTTCTACAGATTGTACTTCGGTGAGTGTGCCCAAGAACTCCACGACCTCATCCCACCGGCTTCCTTCTACCAACCCTAATTTGTTGCTAATCCACCAATACGCACTAAGCGTTCCCAAACGTCTTTTATAATGCGCACAGCGAAGGAGTGGAACTCTCTACCTCTTCAAAGTTCAGAGTGAACAGGATTCTTTTGATTCTGACAATGGAATATTGAGAGCCATAATTACATGAAGCTGATTATTTCTTTGTAGGTGGCTGTCAATATTCCTGCTAGAAATTTTGATTTTGAATTGAAATGAAATTGAATTGTTATCTCATTAATTTAATTTATAATGTGTAATTTTATTTAAATTATTTCGTATTTTTTTTGTATTTTTGTTTCGTATGAGCTTGTTGCCTGATTTCAGTGATTTTTTTTAAATACGGTTTTCGTCAGTATGTGTACGAGTATGATATACAAAACCACCCTTTGAAGTAAATCTACGCTGACATATATCACATTTGAAAGGTTTCTCACCAGTGTGGGTACGAGTATGAATTACTAAATGACACTTTTGATGAAAACGACGCTGACATATATCACATTTGAAAGGTTTCTCACCTGTGTGGGTACGAGTATGATTTACTAAAGTACTCTTTCGATGAAAACTACGCTCACATATATCACATTTGAAAGGTTTCTCACCAGTGTGTATACGAATATGATTTTTTAAATTATGTTTTACATGAAATCTGCGATGACATATATCACATTTGAAAGGTTTCTCACCAGTGTGTAAACGAATATGATTTGTAAAAGATTGCTTTGCAATAAAACTACGCTGACATATATCACATTTGAAAGGATTTTCACCGGTGTGGGTACGAGTGTGTGTTTTTAAATAACTTTTCCTACTAAAATTACGCTGACATATATTACATTTGAAAGGTTTCTCACCTGTGTGGGTACGAGTATGATTTACTAAAGTACTCTTTTGATGAAAATTACGGCGACATATATCACATTTGAAAGGTTTCTCACCAGTGTGGGTACGAATATGATATACTAAAGCTTCCTTTGAACTAAATCTACGCTGACATAGATCACATTTGAGAGGTTTCTCACCTGTGTGGGTACGAGTATGATATACAATACCAACCTTTGAAGTAAATCTACGCTGACATATATCACATTCGAAAGGTTTCTCACCCGTGTGGGTACGAGAATGAATTACTAACGCACTCTTTGAAATTAATCTACGCTGACATATATCACATTTGAAAGGTTTCTCACCAGTGTGGGTACGAATATGATTTTTTAAATAATGTTTTACATTAAAACTACGCTGACATATATCACATTTGAAAGGTTTCTCACCAGTGTGGGTACGAGTATGAATTACTAAATGACACTTTTGATGAAAACTGCGCTGACATATATCACATGTGAAAGGTTTCTCACCTGTGTGGGTACGAGTATGAATTACTAAATCACTCTTTTGATGAAAACTACGCTCACATATGTCACATTTGAAAGGTTTCTCACCAGTGTGTATACGAATATGATTTTTTAAATTATCTTTTACATTAAAACTACGCTGACATATATCACATTTGAAAGGTTTCTCACCAGTGTGTAAACGAATATGTTTTGTAAAAGATTGTTTTACAATAAAACTACGCTGACATATATCACATTTGAAAGGTTTTTCACCAGTGTGGGTACGAGTGTGTGTTTTTAAATAACTTTTTCTACTAAAATTACGCTGACATATATTACATTTGAAAGGTTTCTCACCTGTGTGGGTACGAGTATGATTTACTAAAGTACTCTTTTGATGAAAATTACGGCGACATATATCACATTTGAAAGGTTTCTCACCAGTGTGGGTACGAATATGATATACTAAAGCTTCCTTTGAACTAAATCTTCGCTGACATATATTACATTTGAAAGGTTTCTCACCTGTGTGGGTACGAGTATGATTTACTAAAGTACTCTTTTGATGAAAATTACGCTGACATATATCACATTTGAAAGGTCTCTCCTCACCAGTGTGGGTACGAGCATGATTTACTAAAGTACTCTTTGAAGTAAATCTACACCGACATATATCACATTTGAAAGGATTCTCACCAGTGTGTATACGAATATGTCTTGTTAAAGACTGTTTTACGTTAAAACTACGCTGACATATATCACATTTGAAAGGTTTCTCACCAGTGTGTGTACGAGTGTGTGTTTTTAAAATACTTTTTCGACTAAAACTACGCTGACATACATCACATCTGAAAGGTTTCTCACCAGTGTGGGTACGAGTATGACTTACTAAATGAATCTTTCGATTGAAACTTTTTTGACATGTATCACATTTGAAACGTTTTTCTTTGCCACATGCTCTTTGATACTTAATTATATCATCATTGTCAACATCTTTTTTCGATATTTTACATTTAATATCATCTTTTTTACTATTATTACAGCAACCTAGAGCAGTACCTAAAGCAGTATTAGTAATACTGCTGTTAAATCCATGTTTTGTTTTAGTAAAGGTTTCTTTAGATGTAGTCATTCGTTTGGACATATGAGTTTGCTTAACTAATTTCGAGATACATGATAATTTTCGATTATTTTCGTTTTTCTTTTGCTCGGCTGCTATTGTACCCCTTAGTGTTGATCTTCGCGTGTACAGTTTTGACTTCTTCGCGACGGGCGCACCTGTAAAATAAATAAGTAAGAATGAATAATCAAAGATAATCGGGGATTGCAGAGATCAAGCCCGTCGTTACTTCATTCGCAGTGTAATAAAACACCAAATTGAAAATCGACGTACAAACCACATTCCCACATACCTACCATCGATCTAAGAGACAGTTATTCCCTAGGCCCCAGGTATTAATCAAATCTAAACTTTTTTACTAATATGGGGGATTTTATTTTAGTAAATGGAGACAGCACTAATAATAAAAATCAAATATCCTAACTAAGTTAACCCTAAAAGATGATGTATATCAGAACGTTCGGCCAGTCGAGATAGGGAGCTGGCTGCTACTCCAGGTTTTAGTGACGATTATGTGACGCATAAAGATGCCAGCCAAAGAATTGGTGACGGAACAGTTCGAAAGTTAGAAGCATTTGTTTATGGCCGAACGACCTGATATCAGAACGTTCGGCCAACCTGAATCTCCATAACTGAGGGCCTTAGAGAAACTGTTACTGAATAAAGTTGTATTGACGATTTGGTGACAAACAACTACTGCTTATTTTTAATCGTAATGCCACCGGTTAAAAGTAAAATTAATTTTAGTTCCTGGAACATCGGGACGTTCGGCCAACGTAGTCTCCATAACTGAGGACCTGAGAGAAACCGTTCATGAATAAAGATTTAGTGACGAGACTGAAACGAATTTTTAATGCTTTATTTTTTTTTTGTGATTCGGCCCTTTTAACCTTTTCACCGCCACGGACATCAATAGAAGTTCCAGATTTTCGTGCCACCAGCGCCACGACTTCATTAGAAGCTCTTCATTTTAACCTTTTCACCGCCAGCGTACACAGAACGCGATGCCTCGCCTAGCGCCAAGCTATACACGTATAACGAAATATGTAGTAAACAGTAGTGATGAGGGTAGCGTCATATATGTGCGTGTGAACTGAGGATGTACGTTTGCCCAGCACGGCCCCCCAGAATTTGCGATGTACATCAGAACGTTCGGCCAATCGAGATAGGGAGCTGGCTGCTACTCCAGTTTTTAGTGACGATTATGTGACGCATAAAGATGCCAGCCAAAGAATTTGTGACAGAACAGTTCGAAAGTTAGAAGCATTTGTTTATGGCCGAACGACCTGATATCAGAACGTTCGGCCAACCTGAATCTCCATAACTGAGGACCTTAGAGAAACATGTGCGTGTGAACTGAGGGACCACACTGGGAATTCGCGAAATGAAAATCCTTGGATTTAGTAGTAGACTTAAAACAATTGTAGAACGAACCTGGGAATTTGTAAACAAATATATGAAAAACTACGAACCATAAAGTGTGGTCCCTCAGTTCTCACAGACGATCAGCCAGATCTCGGAAAGTATCATAAAATAGAAGGTTTTGTGAATACCTACAGACATTTAGTAAAGAATTTGTAAAGACATTTACTAAATAACAGACCACAAAGCATTAACGATAAAAAAAATATAACGACTGAACTGTGGTCCCTCAGTCCACATAACAGAGATAAATATTTTAGTGTGAATATTACAGAATTATATTAATAAAACCGCTCTTTTTCTACATAAAGTTTTAGTAAAAGTCTTAAAACATTTTGTAAAAAGAAATGGATCTTAAATATCTAAGCATTTGGAAGATAGCGATGATTAAAACTGGTCCCTCAATCCTCTCCTCCACTGACATATGTGCGTGTGCTAGCTGCTAGACGAGAGGAATATCAGAAAGTCTAGAGTACTTAAATTTTAGTAGTAAGTTTCTACTAAATAATAGGTATATAAAATTGTGTATTTCTTACCTCTTAGCTGAGATAATATTAGTTTTTTAATCCTATGAAAATAGATGGAGCAGTGTGACCACACAATAAACAAAATGTAGACAGTACTATTATACTTTATTTAATATTTCATTATTTAGACGAAACTAAAACAAGGTTGTACGGTTATTTGCTATATTACATGGCTTATGTGTATTTAGTAGGTAGACCGGGGACAAAAGTAACAAGGGGCAATAGTAACATCGGCGATATTTCCACACATATACAACGCTTAAATGTGTGCGTCCGCTAGATCACGCGTCTAACGTGTCTAGACCTGCTCACCAGTCGGCGGCGCGCTCGCTGCGAAACGGACGTGCTCAGAGGGAATTTTTGATTTTCCACCACCAAAAGTAAGTTTTTTTCTCTGAATTACGCGCTTTTTTTGTAGTTAGTGAAGGATTTATAGCCAAATCATTGTAATCACTCTGTTGCTAAGATGATTGGCTGCCATAATTGTGATAATTCCGCTGCTAAATTTCGATAGGTTTCTTGCAAATTTCAAATTTTGTCAAATGTACTACTTGAGGGCAATTGTAACAGCAGGGAAGGGGTCAATTGTAACGGTACAATCAACCCCGTGCTACAATTGACCCAACACGTATTAATTTCATATTTTTTCAAATTTTCGACTAAAACAAAAACACCCCCACGCAAATTAAGTACTCAAGGAAGAAAGAGGAGAAAAACAGCAATATATACGGATACTCCAGAAAAAGAACAAATAAGGAAAGAAGCGGAAGAAGCCCAAAGAAAGAAGGATGCTAAAAGAATCAAAAAGAATATTAGTAACGTGAAAAAAGGAAAAAGTAAGGGAAAAGCAAAAAAGATCTCAAAAAAGACATCTAAACGTGTTGATGAATATAGCGATGAAGACAGTGAAGAAGAGTATTTTTGTGTTGTTTGTGTAGAACCTTATAGCCAAAGTCGGTCAAATGAGGTATGGATAAAATGCGTTCAATGCAATTCATGGGCTCACGAAGCATGTACACCACAAGAGACTAATTATGTTTGCCACAATTTTATTGTGAATCTGATTCTGAGTAGTTTTTTAATTTTTTTCGTCATTTTTTTGTGTTTTCTCTGTATTAAACGCTTTTTGACCCATTATGTTAAACTATTCTTATAGTGAAGGCGTGTTGATTGAATGAGCAAACGTGCGTCATAAGTCATTATGTTTGCCACAATTGTGAATTAGAGTTATATTATATATATTATTAGCCCCCCCCGCTGCGACGTTGTTGTAAACGGACGTGCTTCCAGATCTCTCCGAACATTAAAATTATAATTCGATAAAAAAGTGCTTTTTAATAAAATTTAAACCAACAATATTAAACTTCAGTGTTCAAGTGACAAACTGTTAAAAAACTACAGTGAAATACCAAGTGCAACAACTTTTAAAATCAAAATTAACATAACGGACAGCAAAATTTTACCTATTTTGGACTTTGGACTCGTCAGTGAACACAAAAGAAACTGCTCGAAAGCTAATCACCTACCTTCCATAACAGTTCGCGCAAGACGTTAGCGGCTACCAAATTGAACAGCTTTATTAAGTGTTAACTTAGCTCTGGGGCGTAAGGCGCCGGGGTCGTGAACAAAGTGGCACTGGTTCAAATCCCACTTCAAATCTTACTTTTCGAAATTTTAGAATTTATTTAAATAATATTTCTAAAATTCATAGTTAGAAAAAATGCCTCTAAAACGCACACCGCCAGTATCACCTGCTGTATTAAGTCAGTTACCTCCAGTCCACCACCAATCCGAGCCAAACATAAGTACGACTGCTGATTTAAATGAAGTCTCCAAGGATGCACAAAACGTTACCTGTCGTAATAAAAGGAAACGCGACGACCACGACTATCTACTCGATTTGAATTATTTCAAAGATGAAATATCTTGTATAATAAAAGACCTTAAAAAGGAACAAAACGTATTCTACTCTAACATGAAATCTACGCTGTTAGAAATAAAAAACCAGTATAGCAAATTACAGGACTCTGTAGACTTTACTGCTAAAAAATATGATGAAATGCTACACAAAATGGAACAATACGAAGTTGAGAAGAAGGAAAATCGAGACTACATCAGGAAACTGGAAGACAGGGTAGATCAACTTGAAAAACAGTCAAAAATTACAACTGTAGAAATAAAAAACATCCCAAAGATTGAGAGTGAATCAAAATTGGATCTGCTAAATGTAATCACAAATGTTGGTACCGTTCTGGACACCACAGTTACAGAATCGGATATTAAAGACGTATACAGGATTAACTCTAGCAATTCTATGAATAACACAATCATAGTTGACTTCACTACAGTCCTACTTAAATCTAAGATACTGCAATCAGTCAGAAATTTTAATAAAAATAATAAAAGCTGTAAGTTAAATACAACACATCTACGAGTCCCCGGCCCAAAGGTACCCGTTTATATATCTGACAATCTCCCTGCAAAAGCTCGAAAGTTGTTTTTCCTAGCGAGAGACTTCGCCTCCCAACATAAATATAAACATTGCTGGTCGGCCTATGGCAAAGTTTACTTACGCAGGGAAGACGGCGCTCAACGCATCACTGTGAACTCTGAAAAAGATTTTGCTAAAATAATTGAAAAATGACTATCTGGTCAATGTTCCAAATCATTTTTTTTTTTTTTTTTTTTTTTTTTTTTTTTGTTTTTCAGTTAATCTTTTATATCTATAAAACACCAACGTATACGTATACAAATAAACAATTACACATAAACAATTTCACACATATTTACACACATTTTTCACTTAATTTTCGGGAATTCTATTATACAGGATATAAACAAGAAAAGAAAACACATTTTACCGTTGTTATCTTTCTTATACCGATTGCTTGCCTGCTGGATTTCTCTTGTCAGAACGGGAGTTTTTCGGTAGGTGAGCGATTGGCCATGTCATTTCATGTCTCTCTAGTTTGTCCAGCTACGAACATTAAACTCTGCCTTTATTATTCAAACCGTACTCTTCGATCATTCTAATTTAATAAACAATGACATTGACAACCTTTCAATAGCTGACTCTTCTACATGTGATTTGGCTGATTGCCCAGACCTCATCCCTAATAATGAAAAATGTCTCAAAATTATGAATCAAAACATAAGAAGCATAAATTGCAACATGCCTGGTTTCAATGTCTTATTAGCACAATCGAGAACTTCTTGGGATCTTATGATTCTCACGGAATGCTGGTTACCGCACACCTCAAATCTTCCGGTGTTAAATGGCTATAACTATTACTCAACTAACAAAAACAAAACACAAAACGAGGGTGTAGTAGTTTACATAAAAAACGGTATACGTGTTAATGTTGTTGAACCTCACTTTCATGACGCAAATTGTTTAACAATTCAAATTAATAATGACACCGTTGTTATAGCTATTTATCGCCCACCATCGTATAACAATATTTTAAACTTCCTACAATCCCTTAATGAAATATTAATAAACTTTTCTTCTTGCAGAAACATTATTCTCACCGGTGACATAAATATACATATCAGTACTTCTAATCATGACCGAAATGCTTCACCTTACCTCGATCTGACATCGTTTCACGGCTTGCTACCGGCTCACGTTATTCCAACAAACGGAAAAACATGTCTAGATCACGTTATTCTTAAAACTAATTTGCCAGCAAATGTTTTTATAGCTCAAACAACCCTCACCGATCATTATACTGTCATCCTTTCGTTGAATCAATGTTTTCCTAGACACTTGAAACAAATAATCTCACGGATAGATTCAGCTGGATTACTTTCCGACTTAAATAAATCAAACTTTCAACCAGTTCTTGAGACATATGATGTAAACGTAGCAGCTGACAAACTTGTTCACATTCTTAAAGCTGTAGTAGAGTCAAACACGAAAATAATTATCATCTCCAAGCGAAAAACAATTATTAAACCCTGGATAACTCCAGGTCTCTTGAGATGTATAAAAAACAGAGACAATTTAAATAAAAAAACAAAAAAACATCCTGACAATTTGGTAGTAAAGATAACTTATACAAGGTATCGTAACTATTGCAACAAAATTTTAAAAAAAGTTAAAAGGGAATTTGAAAAAGAAGAAGTAATAAAGGCGGGAAAGGATAACCGCCGCCGCCTCTGGAAAGTAATAAATAATGTCTCAAATAGATCAAGACCAAAGACATCACCTACTGAGTTAATAAGCCAGCAGGATCCGCCAGTTCATTCCTTAAATAAAATAAATCACTTTTTTGCCAATATTGGCTCAACCTTAGCTAATAAAATCACCGCTCAACAGCAAGGTCATGATTACCCCCTTACTAGTGCCCAACTGCCTACCTTTCCCCATTCCATGGTTATCCTGCCCACTGATGAAGACGAGGTAGCCACTATTATTTCCTCTCTCAAGCGCGACTGTGCCGTGGGCTGCGACAATATTTCTGCAAACCTTCTCATTGCACATAAGAATCTTTTAGTACCATCCATTACACATGTCTGCAACTTGGCGATAGAATCTGGTACCTTTCCACTTGCGTTTAAAACAGCACTTATCCATCCCATTCACAAAGGTGGGGACCGACACTGTGTTAATAATTATAGACCAATAGCAATTCTGCCTGCCTTATCAAAAATTCTGGAACGGCTATTAAACAAGAGGTTGGTGAAATATCTAGAATCAAATAACTTGCTGTCCCAGTCTCAGTTCGGTTTTCGTGCAGGGAAATCGACAGCCATGGCAGTACATGAGCTGACAAACTTTATTGTTTATGAGATAGATGATAAAAAAAAGTCTTTAGCCATCTTTTTAGACCTAGCTAAAGCCTTTGATACAGTGTCGGTTCCAATCTTGCTACGTAAGCTTGAAA
This sequence comes from Melanchra persicariae, assembly GCA_947386135.1. Classification (NCBI taxonomy): domain Eukaryota; kingdom Metazoa; phylum Arthropoda; class Insecta; order Lepidoptera; family Noctuidae; genus Melanchra; species Melanchra persicariae. Next base: position 3,112,692 of record OX376672.1, read on the forward strand.
ACCTCGGCATACGTGGAAATGAGTTGTCACTCTTCAAAGATTACCTTACTAACCGCACCCAGTTTGTTAAAATTGAAAATCACTTTAGTGACACTCTGCCCGTAGCTTTTGGAGTTCCCCAGGGAAGCATCCTTGGGCCCACGTTATTTCTGGTCTATATTTTCTGGTTTATTATTATTATTTGTTATTGGTTTGTATTATTTATTTATTTTATTTGGTTCTTTTCAGTGCAGACTCATGGGAAGAGGTATATAACTACGCTCAAGCCGGATTTAATGCTGTAAATGGTTGGCTGAGAACTAACATACTCACCTTAAATACAGATAAAACCAAGTTTATGACCTTTACCTTAAGGAACAGCCCGCAGTCATCTCTCCAACCATTCTCCATTCTCGCTCACACCTGTTCATCCCCTCATAACGGTAATTGTTCGTGTTCCAAATTGCAGAAAGTCGACAATATTAAGTACTTGGGGGTCACCTTGGATTCTAAATTAAACTTTGCTGCACATATAAATTCTCTCACTAGCAGAATACGGAAATTTATCTTTGTGGTTAAAAATCTTCGGTCTATCCTTAACTCCAAGCAACTACTGTCTGTTTATTGTGCGTTGTGCCAATCGCTTCTAACATATTGCATCACTTCATGGGGTGGAACTTTTAAAACTAACCTTTTAGCTCTGGAAAGGGCTCAAAGGGCAGTCCTTAAGGTGGCACTATTCCTTCCTTTCCGTCATCCCACCGTAGAAGTTTACAGGTCCTCTAAAGTCCTCTCAGTTCGGCAGCTTTTTATTCTCCATGTTGCTTTGAAACAACGATCTCTTGTTCCTTTTATAAATACCCATCGTGACTCTGACATGAAAAGCAGAAGAAGAAATGTATGCCAACCTAAATCAGTAAAAACCCAATTTGCCCGAAACTTCTTTTCTTTTCTTGGCCCATTTCTATACAACAGACTGAATGATTTACTTTCAATTCATTCCTTAAACAAAACAAATTTTAAAAGAAAAATAACTGACTGGCTTATCACTTTAGATTATACCCAAATTGAAGACCTTTTCAAAACCATATCCTAACATAATGTTCCCTTTGCATCACATACACAATCACCCCACACCACACACACATACACACCATTACTTGTACAGACATCCATACGAGGACTATAGCTGTAAGTCACCATCCGAGGACCTTCTAGAAAACCATGTTAACGACGACTTACGACTTTATTAACAAGACAGAAAGAAAGAGAAAACAATATTTAGGTTGATGAGCCTATTCGTATAGCGCTATCTCAAACTTTTTTTGGTATGACTTCCGATGACAGTGTGATTCTGTAAGACTTCATTCTAAACTTCGAATCTGAATCCGCTGTGAGTTTCTTGATTGGCATTCTAAAACTCGGTTGATAATTCGAATCTACACTAGCGCTACTATTGCGAGCGTGTTTGCGAGTTGAACTAAATTTACCTCGAGATTTTGACAGATAAAGTATGAGGTGACGTAAAAAGTGGCATTCTATAAGGTAATTCCCCTGTCACTTTGACGTTCACTTTGCACTCGAACGCGATTCAAAGTGTCAAATTAAAAGCATCTATTTTATGAGTGAAAATAGAATAAATCATAGTTAAATAGTATTTAAATAAAGTTTTTAAAGTTATAAAGTGAATAAGTGCCTACCTACTTAAGCCGACGATGGATGAAAAGAACGTGTCTCATTTGGACTGAAACATTATTGATGGATTAGAAAACAAAATAAACACTTCTTTTATTAATATTATTTTTGAAATTCACAACCAGAAATATAAACTTACTTCATGATTATTTCACTATTATTACCGGCACTGATCGATCAAAAAACAAACAGAACGTAAACAAAACAATGCAACCAAAAGTACTCTGTGAATGCAACGAACTTTTAAACGTCAACGGCAATAAATGAAAATATTGTCCACAGATTACTTATGATATTATCTGTCAGTCATTTCTTTTCGTAAGGTAAGCATAGATTATATTCACGGCACGAATTTAGAGTTTTCTGTTTTTTTTTTACTTATTAGCTGCCTTAAATTCCTTAAAATAAGAAATTTTAATTTAAACATCGTAATAGCTAAAAATCTGTGTCAAAAACTGGTAAAATGAAAAACCGATAAATCCCGACTTAGATTTTGTTGAGTGTGGTAGTCACTAGTACAGTGTTGGTCGCTTTGGAGCTCACTTCACTTCGCAAGTGCCTAGGTGATGCTTACAGAATGCAAAATCAAGGTCATTTTGAACCTTATGCGAAGTGAGAGTGAATAACGACTTGAAATGCGAGTTGTTGTTTGAATTTTACAGAATCGACGTGCAGTGCGAGGACCTAAATACATTCGAAAACCCGCCTGGGAAGTACCATCCGAGGACCCGTGTGTGAGCCAAACGAGGACCTTAACCATCTGACCAGGGACACCAATGCGAGGACCTAATTTAACACAGTTTTTCTTATTTCCTGTACAATGTGAGGACGCAGTACTAGACTTATCATGATCAGTACGAGGACGTTTTTCCGAGTAGACGGTGTACAAAGCGAGGACCTTTTGAAAATTTCCAATAAAAATTTTTAACACACTTATAATTTTACCATAATAATATTTGAATCATCTTCATGTAGGCAATTCTATTCACACACGTCAATTTCTTGATTTAAGTACCATCAGAGGACCTTATTTGATTTTAACTGACAAACGTTCAAAATGTAAGTGTGATATAACAATATTATAATCATGGTGATTTTATGAAGCTTTCGCTGGAATTGTCTCCTCAACGGTTACTAGTAACGTCTTGAAACTTTGTGTGCTATTTGTTGATATTACATTTCATAGTAATACATCTGTTATGGTGATGTTATGTAGCTGCTGCTGGAATTGTCTCCATGTGAGACAACTCTTCAACTGTCACTTGTAGCGTCTTGAAACTCTGTGTGCTTTTTGTTGATATTTCATAGCAATACATAGTCATGGTGATGTTATGTAGCTGCTGCTCAAACGGAGAGGAGAACTACTGCTACCATAATTCTGAAGCTCGAAAGACAATATTGTTCAAGCGCACCACCGACTATCGTCGTCGCACACCATCACCTAATGTGGCTGATTAAACGACCGCAGCAGCACATACTCCCATAAAAGGCATCATCATCTGCCTTGCCTTTTCCCAACTATATTGGGGTCGGCTCCCAGTCAAACCGGATTCAGCTGAATACCAGTATTTTACGAGGAGCGGCTGCCTACCAGACCTCCACAACTCATTAACTGAGTAACACGGTACTTCTTGGTAACACTGGTGTCAGATTTTCTGGCTTCTGACAATCCGTAACGACTGCCAAAGACCTACAAATGGCAGTCGGGACCAACGCCTTAACGTGCTTTCCAAGGCACGGAGGAGTCTCGGTATGTTAATATGGTATATACTCCCATAAAAGGCATTCACGTAACATATTGCTCAATGGCTCTTTAGGCCTCACTGGTCAGACAACGTCTCCGCCCAAAGTTCGACGCCCCTTTCCTCATGGTGCCCGGAGATCGTTGAGCTCCCGTCAACGCACGGCTGCCTTTCTGGTGCAGGTGGAGTGAGAGGTATGCTCTCTTTCCCTCTCCGACGTCTCCTTTGAATGTATCTTTGACGGCATTCCACGAAGACGGAAGTGATAGACCACCAGACCACCCCCAGCGTCCTCGCTGAACGTTCCTCCAGCGTATGCTGCACGGTGTCCTCGGGACATTCCACGCATTGGTGACAAACGAGCATCCGCTTCCGACTCATGCGACGCAGGTACTTCCCAAAGCATCCGTATCTAGTAAGCACCTGAGTCAGCTGGAAACTGAGGGCGCCATGTCGCTTATCCAGTCACTCATGAACCTAATAACCATCGCTTTCTGCGGTCTTCGCAGTGACACGGCGTTTCGGGCTATTAGGTTTGCCGCCCACACAGGCGCCCCATAAATGGCAGGCGGGCGGGCAATGGACCGCACGATCCCCACATAGTCTCCTGCAGGAAGCGTTCGGCCCTGCTAAATTGGGTACAAGCCACGAAAGAGCACCTACAATGCACATCAACCTGGGAACCAGCCGCTGAATGTGCGACTCAAAGTCACATTGGCTATCGAAGACGTGTCCAAGGTACTTCGTCATCTGCTCGATACTGATGCGAACGCCACGGACCACTATATGTGAATCCCGAGGTGGCTTGTTCCTAGGTTTCCATGGGGAAACAGAGGGTTTCGGACTTATGCAAAGCCACTCTTCGAGATCCAAATGCCGGATTCTTCCGACGACCTGCATAACCCCTGCCGTGGCCAGTATTACCGCTTGCCAATGTCATTGCCCCCGGGCCGTCACCAGGGTATCATCAGCGTAACATATCTCATCGACACCGTCAAGAAGTGCAGCGCCCAGTCATATCCAGTTCAATATTCCACAGCTGCAGCTCTAGGACCGAGCCCTGTTGTTTCTGGCCAGCCATAAGAATGATGGTTGAATAAATGTAGTAGTGTTGCAACAGTGATTGTCATTGATTACAGCTGTACAGCCAGGTTTTGGGCAGTTAAAAAAAGTTTTGCTTGTTTTCAGTGTTATTTTTGCTCCAATTTACAACCTAAAATGCTAATGCTAAAGGGAGTTCTATAGATTTAACCATAAAAAATGGGTAATATTTAAATGCAAATCAAAAAATAACCCTTTTTCTATGAAATAAGATTCCGAATTCCCATCAAAATTACTGATTGCACAGCAAAATATTCAACTCAAAATATCACTATACACACTACAATTTATTTTCGCAGCGTACAGCGATTTTTCCTAAAGCAAAAGCTTTTTCGTCAATGCACAGCTAATAATCTTATATCTAATAGACCTGTCCAAATCGAATAGACCTAGCCAAACCTTAAAATATTCTATGCATGGTTGATGGTGGGCTTGGTCGACGGAGCCCCGCTTAGCGGGGCTCCTACTTCTGTGTGGTTTTTAAAAAAATAACCACACAGGGGATGGCGGGGTCTATTCGATTTGGACACACGACCCCGCCATCCCCTTCTAACCTAACCCGATTGCATCTAGTTTCTCCTGATATAACAACCGTTACATACCCAATGTCGAGTCAAAATTAGTTATTTTGCTATGAAATATGGAAAATTTGCTGTGCAGTCAGTATTTATGCTATGTATGTAGTATTTTTGTACAAAAATAAATTTAACTGTATTGCATTATGAGGAAAAAAGTAATGTCATATTGATGTATGATTTCGAATTATCTGCAGTTTGAGTTTTGTTAAACATTTAGTTTATTTGTAGTGAAGTAAGTTATTTGATGTAAAAAATAACATAAATGATGAGTATGTATTGATAGGCGATTATTTATTTGATATGCAATTTATAATATCCCTAAAAAAATTAACGTACACACTTATTTAAATTAACAGAACGGTGGACCAAGCTCTGACGCGATCTGATAGTGGTATGGAATAAGCGACTGTCGCAATCGCAACCCAGCGCTGGGCCCACCACAATCGTGTCGTATTCGAGGACACGGTAATGCATGCGATGGAGGTCTGTTCTTGTAGCGGCGATCAGCTGTGGTGACCTCTCGCGTTCGGTCCTGGTCCAATCCATGGTCCGGAGTGAGAGGGCCATAGGAAACAGTCACCTCCTTCTGCAAAACAGAAATGCAAGCGAAGGAGGAGGCGAGATGGGTGAGGAAGAGGCAATCCTCACGTCCCAGCCGCCGAAGGAGACGCCCTGTGCGTCAGCAGTCGCCCTCAAGCTCTGCCCAGAGCGGGAGAAGTCATTTGATGATTTCACATCCAAAGAAAAATGGGTATGGTTCTAGAGTTTCAAAAGCTTTTTGTCTCGTACTGTAAATATGACGTACTTCCATGCAAATGATCATCCCCAAATTCACCATCATAGGACGAGAGTTCTGTTACAATGGAAAAATTACCCAATTTCATTGTTACGTAGTTTAAGGCCTCTGTAGATTGATTTTATTTTGATCACTCGAGAAATAAGTGATTTTATAAAATCAGACAATTTTGAAACAATTAAAAGCCCAATACACATGGAAATCTATCCAAATGGGGACCTGAATACACATGTTCGGAAAAGCTATCAATATGAGGACTTTTATACACACTGCGTGGAAAAACTTCCATCCGAGGACATATGTGTGAAGAATAACACATAAGTCCCCGCAAGGTACTTAAAATATGACTGAAGTGTAAATATAGTGTGTTAAGAATTTATGAGAGCTCACACACGTTCGGAATGTGAACATGAATTTCCGCGATCAAACAGAGGTCCACCAAGGTCGACATCAAGTTTCCCTTATTAAGTATATAGAAAGGCTCAAAATCGAATGGAGAATACGATGAATTGGTCGGGTCAATCCGAGGACGTACGAAAAGGTCCTCGGATTGAAAATGTCCTCGGATGTGCCTTGTGTATTCAGGTGCATGTCCTCGCATGGTACTTAAAACAAACACACCATCACACACTCCACATCACTTACACCCCACAAAACACGCGCATTCACATACATCCTCCCATGCATGTATCCTAAACAAAAAAAGAAAAAAATCACTAGGTATTTTTATTTTATAAATCAATTTATGAACAATATTGCAATATTGTAATTTTATTGTTAGAGTTTTTATTTGAATATTATATGCAAATCAAAAATTGTCTCCAGTACAACATAATAATGTAAAACTTTGTTCAGGGGGCCTGGTGACCTGACATACAGGTTTTGTAAAAAACTTAGTTTAGGCACCAGTCTTCCACAAATTAATAAAAGAATTGTCTGTAGACTATTCAATTTCTTTCTTTGTAATTTGTGGTAAGAAAATAAATAAATTATTATTCTCTTTATTCATTATTATACATATATTTTACATTTTTAAATATTTCTATAAAAACAATACATAAAAAAAACATTTAAAAATATAAAAAATAGTAGTCCGCCGGTGTCGGGAGCGAGGTCCAAGCTACCGGTGGTTAGGGCTTCAGAGAAAGGAACCTCCTCACAATACGAGCCGTGTCGAGGAGTACTGCCTTCTGTATCAGGCCCTTTATCCAACTGCGCAACGCCAGCTTCGACAGATGGTCGTCGAAGCTTTTGGCCATCAGACCATTGGCCGTAACGACCATCGGCACAATGACAGCCGAGTCCACATTCCACATGTCGACAACCTCGTGCGCTAAGTCAAGATACTTGTTTTGTTTTTCTTTCTCAGCTTTCACGAGGTTCTCGTCATGTGGAATGGTAACATCGATTATCATTGTGCGGCGCGCTAATCGGTCTATCACCACTATATCGGGCTTATTAGCGACGATAGTCCTATCAGTGATGATAGACCGATCCCAGTACAACGTGACATGGTCATTTTCGAGAACTGGGTCGGGCACATACTTGTAATACGGTACCTCAGAATCAACAAGTTGGTATTTCAAAGCAAGTTGCTGGTGAATAATCCTGGCCACTTGGTTATGCCTGTGCAAGTACTCGCCGTTAGCCAGACGAGAACAACCAGAGATAATATGTCTGATGGACTCACCCGGACGGTGACATGCCCGACACACGTCAACCGTCCCGTCCTTCATAATATGCCTCCGGTAGTTGTTCGTCAAGATAACTTCGTCCATAATTGCACAAACAAAACCTTCAGTTTCTCCGAAGAGATCACCGAAACGTAGCCAGGCCACGGACGCTGAGAAATCTACATCGGACCCATAGAGAGCCCGATAGAAGCGCCCGTGAAGCTCCTTGCCTTTCCATACCTCCTTGCGGTCATCTGTAATAATAATAATTTATTCAAATATAAACGTTCACAAAAAATATTAAGTCAGCAGTAATAATATTTTCCATACAATTATAGTGCCTAAAAATAAACTAAAAATATTAATAGTATAGGTGCAAGTAATGGTGGTTCGGAATTGCAATGTTAGGTAGCGACCCGCCCGATCTAGGTTAATAAAAACCTGTGTTTCGGGCCATCACTTTACAAACCAATAAACAAGGGACAAAAGATAAACTATAACTTTATACAGAACAATAAAATTATCTATTTTAAACAACTACGAGAAAAAGCGTAATAGTACATTAATACCTAAATCTAAGCCTATGTAATAATACTAAAGTAAACACGAGGGGATCAAATATCTTCATGCCAAAATTTCTAGAAGTTTTTCCGTGTCTGCGTAATTGAGTGTTGCTAAATATTCTGACAACATTTTGCTACATTTTTTATACCTTACACTATAGAAGCTTAGCTCCTTGTTAAGCCTATTATATAGAAAAGGTCCTAAGAATACATAAAAACGACTGGCAAACACATGTTTAGTTTGGGGCTTTATGCAAACCAAGTCCTTTCTTCTCCTGTCAAAAGGTACAGGGTCAAAAGGAAGTGCAGTGTGCTGGTGTAGTACTGTGCTTAAAATAAATAATTGCCGCACAGTAAGCACACTACATGCTATGTAGAGTTGTTGCGTAGGAAATCTAAAAGGGCGAAAGGTAGCAACCTTTAGAATAGCTCTTTGAGCACGCTCTAAGGGGAGTAAAATAGTTTTTGCCGCACCACCCCAAGAAGTTATGCAATATGTAAGAATGGATTGACACAAAGCCAAATAGACCTGTTTAATTAATTTATAGTCGGCTATGTTCCGTAAATTCTTAAAAACATATATTAATTTGCGCACTCTTGTACAGAGTAATTCGATATGTTTACGGAAATTTAGATTTGAGTCAATGGTGACACCTAGATATTTTAAATGGTCAGCTTTAGCTAAAGTGGGGCAAGAACATGCAGTGTCAGCGTACGTGCAATAATTATGTGCGTGAATGTTTAGGTTAGTAAGCGGTATCTTAATATTTCTCATTGTAAATAAAATGTATTTTGTTTTATCTGCATTTAATGTTAGGAGATTATTACGGAGCCAATTAGACACAATGTTAAAACCATTTTGAGCATTTTTATAGACCTCAACTCTTGTTTTAGCTGAAAACAATAGGGCGGTGTCATCCGCATAAGACATTATAACACCATTTTGGAGTGACAGGCTGCATAGTCCATTTATATAGCCAAAATGCTACCTTGTGGAATACCAAAACAACTATTTTTAAGTTCAGAGCTTGTAAACTGACCCATTTTTAGACATTGATGACGATCGTTGAGATAGTCAGAAAATAGAAGAAGTTGTTTTCCTCTTATTCCAAGTGTTTCAAGCTTGTGCAAAAGCAAAGAACAAGAAATAGTGTCGAAGGCCTTGGCAAGGTCTAGAAAGATCCCAATTGTGTGCATACCATTATCTAGGTTGGTGGTAACATAATTAGTCAATTCGTGGACTGCTTGATTAGTTGATTTTTTGGCCCTAAAACCAAACTGACTATCTGATAGTAGTCGGTTATCTTCTAGATATTTTATTAATCTACTGTTAATGATTTTTTCTAAAATTTTTGAGAGGCCTGTTAAAACTGAAATGGGTCTGTAATTATTTACACAGTTCTTGTCTCCAGATTTGAATACAGGTGTGACCACAGCCTTTTTAAGCAATTTAGGGAATATTCCTTTAGATAAGCATAGTTGGAAAATGTGGGTTAGAGGAGGGGCAAGCTGGTATTTAAATCTTTTAAGTATATTATTAGGTATATCATCCCACCCAGTGGCACAAACATCCTTTAACCCGTTTATTATTCTGACTATTTCGTTAACGTCGGTATCTAATAAAACAAAAGAATTTAGTGTGGAGGATGTCCTGGTCGGGATTTGTTGGGAAATAATACTTGAGTTTAACGATTTTTCAGCCAGGTTTTTACCAACGTTAACAAAGAAGTTGTTTGCTTTATTGATTGCTTCGGATGGGTTTATTCCTGTAGATAGTATATCAAGCGGAGGTTCGGGGTTTTTTGATCTAAATGTATGAGTTTTTATAAATTTCCACACAAGCTTACTATTTGTCCCCGCCTTTTGTAATTCATTTTTATCATACTGGTTTTTTAGTTTTTTCAAAAGATTATTACAGTAGTAAGTATCACAGGTTTGCGCCAGTTCTCTTTAGCCATGGACAACGGGGTGAGTCCCTTGTCCACTGCGACCACATCTCGGTGCATACCCACATCAACTTTGAGAAAATATTCTCTGAGACTGCACATCTCGCGGTTGTGGAGAGTCTTAGCATTTAAAAAGCCTCGACCTCCACACTTCCGCGGGATGTACAGTCTCATCACCGACGATCGTGGGTGATGCATCCGGTTTGCAGTCAGCAGTGTACGGACCCTCCTATCCAGGGCGTCGAGTTCAGTTTGAGTCCATTTGAGTATGCCGAAAGAGTACATTAATACCGGCATGACCCAACCGTTGAAGGCACGCACCTTATTTCCGCCCGACAAAAGGCTGTTCAAAACCTTTTTTAGGCGGCCAAAGAAGCGCTCCTTCAGCGATTGTTTCATGTCAGTACCGTTAATGCCCAACGCTTCCGACATACCCAAATACTTATAGGTTTCGGTCGAGCTGAGGGATCTAACCTGTATGGAATCCGAGACTTGAATTCCCTCAGATTCCATAATCTCCCCTTTCTTTACATGCATGACTGCACATTTGTCCACACCAAATTCCATCCTGATGGCGCTACTGAAAGTTTCAGTTACCTTCAGTAGCTCCATCAGTCGCAAATTGTTGGGGGCAAAGAGTTTCAAGTCATCCATGTAAAGAAGGTGAGATATGGTTTGACCACCTCTTCTCAACCGATAGCCTAGACCTGAATCCCCCAGCAGTGTGCTAAGAGGATTCAGAGCTAAGCAGAACCAAAGTGGACTCAAACTGTCGCCCTGAAATATTCCCCGTTTAATCCATACAGGCTCATCGTTCCCTTGAATCGGTCGACATCCTGGATAGCGAAGGACCGTTTTCCAATGCCTCATACATGACTCAAGAAAGGTGCGTAGAGTTGCATCTATTTTGTACAACTCCAGCACCCTCATGAGCCATGTATGTGGCACAGAGTCATAGGCCTTCTTGTAATCTATCCAACATGTCGACAGATCCTTGCGGGATCGACGAACCTGTTGGCTTATGGCCATGTCTATGAGGAGTAGCTCCTTAGTGCCGCGGGACCCCTTCCTACATCCATTCTGAGAGGCGGACATAACTGAATTAGTGTCAATGTGATCATTAATTTTCACTCTCAGAATGGATGTAAGAAGTTTATAGACCGTCGACAAACAAGTAATCGGTCTATAATTCTTGGGTTCCGCGGGACTACCAGTCTTATGGAGCAGGTGGGTAACGCCAGTTGTTAGAAACTGTGGTAGCGACCCAGACTCCAAGGATGACTGGAATTGAGATGCCAGGAGCGCGTGTGAGCTGCTATACCACTTAAGCCAGAAGTTGTGCAGTCCGTCCGGGCCTGGAGATTTCCAGTTCGGTAATGGACGGACTGCTGTGGCTACATCTAATGGTGTGATGGAAATAGCTTCCATTTGTGGTATAGCTTCACACACGCGCTCGACATCGCGCATCCAGTCACCCTCGGCATGACAGACGGGCACCGACCAGATGTTTCGCCAGAATGTACTCGTGGCGATATCATCCGGTTGGCACACGTCCGTCACACTTTGTTCAGGTCGCTCCCAAGCTCTGTATACCCACCTTTCATGGCTCTGGAACATGCGATTCTGCGAGTATCGATCAACCCGCCGCTTATACCGCCGAATACGGTTTGCCCATGCACAAACTTTCTGCTTCAGGAAGTCGATACGCTCTGTGACACGGGACGTGTATTCTCGAGGGCTGATTCCAGTCCCCGAAAACGCCCGCCTCACAAAGCGCATCACACGTGGTCTTGTATTGCCCTCCCTGAAGCAGTATAGTTTGCCGATGAGTGCCCTAGCCTCATCGATACGCCGCTCGATCCTGTACTGCCAGGCTGGTACAGCAGATTTTGGTCGTATAGCCTCGTCACAGTTTGGAAACTTGACGTTTGCTATACGACATGCCGCAACAGCCCCGCAGTACAGGATTGAGTGCGTATCAACGAGGTTCTCGCTGCTTTCGAAAATGTTCTGCAGCAGCGACTCTAAGGCACACACCAGCGCCCTATTCTTTTTGTGCATAGGTAACCGTGGTAATCGGGGCCTAAGGTCGGTAGGAGTTGATCTATGCTCGCGAAGCGCATCCTCCAGCGCGCTCCTCAGTCGATCGTTGCACTGGCTACTTACCGTGACAACCCTATCATCTACCTCATCACTATTATTATTGGGCCGCGGTATGATTGCGCCACTAGTTGGCGCCGGTACCACGGCCTGTGTCGGGGTCGAGATGATAAGGTTGTTTAGTACCTCTGAGCGCAGCCTATCAAGTGCGGCATCGTCCAACTTGTGACTACGTTGGATGACTCGCACCTGATCCGACAATCGTTGGGCCGAGACGTTCACAGCCGGTTCCAGGTCCTGAAACAGAGACAGCATCCTGACACGGTACGCAGTGAGGTTAGTTCCCCCCTCTGTAGACCCGTAATATGCGCGCATGACGTTCTCGTTCATGGACTGAGTCCATCTCATGCGCTGCACACAACCACCGGTAGCGGGGACCCGGCTCGGGGCCGGTTGGCCCCTAGGTCCCAAGCCCCTCGGTGGCCGGCCTCTCCCCTGCCGACGCACAGGTGTTGGCGACGTCGGCGGAGAGAAATACTCGTCGCTCGAGCTTATTATTATTATTATTATAGTCTATATAAATTTTTGTGTTTCCTCTTTATTAATCGCTTTTGACCCATTATTATGTTAAACTATTGTTATGGTGAAAGCGTGTTTGTATTATTCTCAAAAAATATGCACCAGCAGGAGAATGAAAATCGATTTTTTTTATTTTACGAATTTTAAAGTTTTTTCTATGAAAACCTATTCTCTATGTTAATTTCGACTTTCATTCTCCTGATGGTGCATATTTTTTGAGAGTGATCCGTTTGCTTAATGAGCAAATCATGTTCGTCATAAGTCCATTTTCGATTTAGTATTTTTTTAATTCAGGGACGGTTGTAACAGGGGCAATTGTAACTTCATTCAAAAAAGAAAAATAGTGTTTTTATACGTTTTACTGTCGTTATTCAACTAATATTAATCCTCAGAAGTTGTTTTTGGCCCAAAGCGTTCCTGTGTTTACTTAAAGTTAATTATTATTTTGTTTAAAGCTACGAACAATCTATTTTAATTTTGTTAAACTTTCATGTTGATTATTTAACAAGTTTATGAAAACAAGGTTCCTTATAATTGAGACTGATAAATAAGTGATTAAACTACACATATAAGTAAATAAAAGTGGTAATATTAACCAACTCTGTCTTTTGTTGTCTTTTAAAATGTTGTTACAATTGACCCATACTAGGGGTCAATAGTAGCAGTGAGACCCCTCGAATTCAAACTAGATTTTCTGTACGATAAATGCAATTTAAGTGTAATTCAAAAGTAAAAGCTTAAAGACAATGAAATTAACCTACTACCAAATGATCCAAACTTTGGATAAAGCGAATAGATTTTGTGTTATAGGTCATTTAACAAAAAGTGTTACTTTTGTCCCCGGTCTACCTAAAAAGAAAATTAACTAATCACTTATTATAATAGTTTTATTTAAGTAAGTGACATTTGGATGTAGCTTAATGAATGTAAGTATATTTTTTGGTCAGTACTTTCAATAAGTTTAAGTCGATATTCAAATCATTTGACCTTTTATAAACTATTGTTTCCTGAGTTAGAAATGGTGGTCCAGAAAACCATAAAGTATTGTCTATTAGTGCACTAGGTAAAATACCTCGTGAGGCGCAGTCTGCTGGGTTGTCCTTGGTTTTCACATGAAACCATTGAGATGCCTTCATCGTGGTCAATATTTCCGAGGTGCGATTCGCCACAAACGTCTTCCATCTGCTTGGATGGCTATTAAGCCAAGCCAACACGACAGTGGAATCTGTCCATGCCTTGATTTTATCCCTAGAAATATTCAGGACATCTGCTGTTTCTATTAGAAGATTTGACAGCAGAACTGCTCCGCACAACTCTAAACGAGGTATACTAATTTGCTTGATGGGGGCTACTCTGGTTTTTGCAACCAACAACGAAATATGAACTTTGCCTAGAACATCTACTATCCGCAAGTAAATCACGGCTGAATACGCAGCTTTGGAGGCGTCACTGAAGCCATGCAGCTCAAGATCGTCGTGCGACTTCGTTCCAAGCCAACGAGGTATCCGAAATTTGCTAAGTAGTGACAGCTCTTCACGGTAAGTACTCCATTCCTTTTTTAATTCAGTGTTTAGTTCCTCATCCCAACTAACACCTGCAAGCCATAATTTTTGGATGAATGTTTTTGCTGAAACCACACTAGGAGCTAACCAACCCAGTGGGTCGAACAGTCGGGCTATGTCCGATATAATTGTCCTTTTAGTTACAGGTGCAGTCGTCAGCGGCGGAAGATTCACCGAGTACTGGAAGGTATCTTCGTTGCGGTTCCAGGTAAGTCCCAAAATTTTTATTGTACTATCTAATTTGATTTCTAACCCTTTCTCTTCTTTGTGTTCTGTTTTCTCTAATTTTTTGTTCTGTATAATATCTATTTGTCCTATTGTTTTGTCCTTATTTCTTTTTGTTTGATCTCGTTGTTCTTTAACTTCATTGTTTTCAATTATTTCTATTCTTTTAAGTATTTCTTGACTGTTAGTATTCCATTTTTGTAATATAAATCCACCTTTTCCTAATAGTGCTATCATTTGCTTATATATTTCAATGCCTTCTTCTACACTGTTGCTTCCTGTCATTAAATCGTCCATGAAGAAGCAATTTAAAACCTTATCTGCGGCTAGTGGGTAGTTTTCACCTTCATCAACAGCGATCTGACGTAAAGTTTTGACTGCTTGGTAAGGTGCAGAAGCTGTTCCAAAAGTCACAGTCACAAGCTCGTAATCTTGTATCTCTTTGTCCGGGCTGTTACGCCAAAGTATTCTTTGGAACATTGCATCTTCTTCAGCTACCTTCACTTGACGGTACATTTTAATTATGTCCGCTACAAGTCCTATAGCATGTACTCTCCATTTTAAAACCGTGTGACGTAAATCAGCCTGCAGGGTTGGGCCAACCATGAGCGTATCATTTAGTGAAACTCCTTTGTTGTTCTTTTCTGAGGCGTTAAAAACAACACGAACTTTAGTTGTGGTCTTGTCATCCCTAATGACTGCGTGATGTGGTAGATACACTGCTTCTTCCCTTTTGCTATCGTCTTTCTTCACGTGCCTCATATGACCTAACTGTAAATATTCATTTATTACTTCTGTGTATTTTTCCTTTAGCTCTTTGTTCTTTGCGAATCTTCTTTCTAATGCTAGAAATCGCGATTTAGCTATGCCACGTGAATTTCCAGACTTGCAAGGAGGATCTTCGTCTCGGAAAGGTAACTTGACTATATATCTACCCTCGCTATCTCTCTTAGTAGTCTCACTATAAAGTCCTTCGCATTTCTTCTCCTCTGGTGTAAATATCCTTTTAGTGCTAATTTGCTCTTCAATTTCCCAAAATTTCTTTAAAATATCATCTACTTGTACCTTGCAATGCATTACGTTAATTTTATTTGAACTTTTACTTTCAGGACCCACTGCACCCGACAGGACCCAACCTAATCTAGTGCTCTGTGCTACAAGACTACCGGAAGGACTCTTAACTAAACCTTCCTTAATAATGCAGCTATAAACATCAGCACCCAACAGAATATCGATTTTGTTGGGTGTGTTGAACTCTGGATCTGCTAAACACAGATTGTTGACCTCTAACCAGTCGAAAGCATCCGTGCTTAAGCTTCGCTCTGGTAAGTATGAGGTGATCTTGCTTAAAACGTAAGCATGAAACGTAAACCTAAAACTAAAATCGACGCGAGACTTTATATTTATTTGTACCATGTACTTTGTCATGGTTGACCTATTGTCTCCTAATCCTAAAACAAACCCTTGAATAGGAATCCTTTTCAGCTTAAGAAACTGAACTGCTGCTTCTGTAATGAAGCAAGCCTGCGAACCTTGATCGAGTAAGGCTCGGACTGTTTGGTATCCACCCGTCTTTGACTCAGCCTTTAGTAGCGCAGTGGCTAATAAAACTTGTCTGGGTCTGGGTACCTTCCCTGTTGACAAGCAAGCAACTATCTGATTAGCACTAGTCGAAGGACTAGCACTATCAGCAGTTGGGTTTGCGTCAGGGGTTTGGTCTTCATTTGCCGACTCACTGTTTAAATGTAACAGCGAATGGTGGCGCTTTTGGCAAACTCTACACCTGGTGTCCTTTTTACAGCTTTTAACCGTGTGGTTACTCCCTAAACAGTTAAAACATGTTCTGGTTTTACGTACAAAATCTCGCCTAGCTTCAAGAGATTGTTTTGCAAACTTTTTGCAAAAACAAAGTTTGTGAGCTTCAGAACAGAATTCGCATTTCATCGTCCCATGTACTCACATTTATGCCTAAATTTGACAACGCATTTAAACAATCACTGGTGGTATCTAAAAGTTCTTTTAATGAAGTCGCCGACTCAATTTGCATACGTTTTATTCCAAATAACCTTTTTAATATACAATTGGCAAGATATCTTTTGTTGCTATATCTTTTGTCTAATAAGTCCCAGCATTGGCTATAATCAGCATCAGTTATTGGTGTATTCCGTATTAATTGATCAGCTTCACCTGAAAGATGACTTTTCAAATAGTGCAGCTTTTGGACGTTATCTAGTGATTCATTTTTATGGACTAATGATATAAATAGATCACGAAATGTTGTCCATTCGCCATATTTTCCAGAGAATACTGGAATGGCGATCTTTGGTAATTTAACTAATGAACTTGCTGACTTAAATGAACTGTTAGAAGAACCATCACTGGGTTGTACTAGTTCCCTTGGTCTAATTTTATTAAGTGTTGATTTTAATAAACTTTTATACATTATATAAGTGTCTTCGGTTGTATCATAAATGTCAACCAACTTTTGATCTACATCATCTAATTTAAAATTTTGATAAATTTTAGTATTGGTTTCTTTAAACGAATCCCAATCCTTTTCTAATAATTCTTGTCTAGTTTCTATGTATTCGATCGTTAATCTGTCTTTAGGACTCTTTTTGAAATTTGCTAATCCTTTAATAATAACATTTTGAAAACCTTTTAGTAAGTTTATTAATCCCTCCATCTTTGAAACAATTATTAACGGCAAAACAAATGAAATAACTCACCAAAAAGTGCTTAAATTAATTAATTACGTATTTGTTTCTTTGATACTTATAATTTATATTGTTTTTTCTTAATATTGATACTGTGAAATAAAATAAATATGGAAATAGTTAATCAGTTTTTATTCATATCCGTAAAATTATAAATAAAACATAACTTATCGTGTATAATTTTCATTCATCGATATAATAATAATAATAAACGTTTATTTTCTCACCACAATATTACAATATACATATAACATGGTATCAGAGTCAGACAATTTTTTTTAATATTGTGGGAGACTGGTGCCTAAACTAAGCTCTAGGCCTGTATTTCAGGACACCAGGTCTCCGCCCTTTTACAAAATGATACATTTTATTTTGCTATTATGTACTTGTACATTGACAACTTAAAAGATGAAAAAATAAAAAAATCAACATTATTATAACATTATTGGCTCGATTGGAAATTCTAGCCATAAAAACGTTAATTGTGTGTGTAACTGTGTTATGGTGTGTTTGTTTTAAGTACCATGCGAGGACATGCACCTGAATACACAAGGCACATCCGAGGACATTTTCAATCCGAGGACCTTTTTGTACGTCCTCGGATTGACCCGACCAATTCATCGTATTCTCCATTCGATTTTGAGCCTTTCTATAATTATACTTAATAAGGGAAACTTGATGTCGACCTAGGTGGACCTCGGTTTGATCGCGGAAATTCATGTTCACATTCCGAACGTGTGTGAGCTCTTATAAATTTTTTACACACTACATTTACACGTCAGTCATATTTTAAGTACCTTGCGGGGACTAATGTGTTATTCTTCACACATATGTCCTCGGATGGAAGTTTTTCCACGCAATGTGTTTAAAAGTCCTCATATTGATAGATTTTCCGAACATGTGTATTCAGGTCCCCATTTGGATAGATTTCCATGTGTATTGGCTTTTAATTGTTTCAAAATTGTCTGATTTTATAAAATCACTTCCTTCTCGAGTTATCAAAATCAAATCAATCTACAGAGGCCTTAAACTACGTAACAATTAAATTGGGTTATTTTTCCATTGTAACAGAACTCTCGTTCTTGATGGTGAAATTGGGGATGACCATTTGCATGGAAATACGTCGTATTCACAGTACGAGACCAAAAGCTTTTGAAACTCTAGAACCATATCCATTTTTCTTTGGATGTGAAATCATCAAATGAATTCTCCCGCTCTGGGCGGAGCTTGAGGGCGACTGCTGACGCACAGGGCGTCTCCTTCGGCGGCTGGGACGTGAGGATTGCCTCTTCCTAACCCATCTCGCCTCCTCCTTCGCTTGCATTTCTGTTTTGCAGAAGGAGGTGACTGTTTCCCATGCCCTCTCACTCCGGACCATGGATTGGACCAGGGCCGAACGCGAGAGGTCACCATTGCCGATCGCCGCTACAAAGACAGATAGTGTCCTCATTACGATCCACACAATGGTGACAATTGGGTGTTGTACCGTGTCCGGTGAGGACCTGCGTCAGATGGAATACGAGGACGCCGTGGCGCCTCTCTAACCACTCCTCAAAGAGTTGACTTTCTCGCCACGATTGTGGCGGGCCCAGCGCTGGGTTGCGATTGCGACAATCGCTTATTCCATACCACTATGAGATCGTGCCGGAGCTCGCTCCACCGTTGTTATTTTAATTAAGTGTGTACGTAAATTTTTTTATGGTTAAATCTATAGAACTCCCTTTAGCATTTAAGGTTGTAAATAGAAGCAAAGATAACACTGAAAATAAGCAATATTTTTTTTTAACTGCCCCCAACCTAGCTGTACAGCTGTAATGAATAACAATCACTGTTGCAACACTACTACATTTATTCAACCATCATCCTTATGGCTGGCCAGAAATAACAGCGCTCGGCCCTAGAGCTACCGCTATGGAACATTGAACAACTGGATATGACTGGGCACTGCACTTCTCGACGGTGTCGATGAGATATGTTACACTGATGATGCCCTGGTGACGGCCCGGGGGCAATGACACTGGCAAGCGGTAATACTGGCCACAGCAGGGGTTATGCAGGTCGTCGGAAGAATCCGGCGTTTGGGTCTCGAAGTGGCTTTGCATAAGTCCGTTTCCCCATGGAAACCTAGGAACAAGCCAGCTCGGGATTAAGATATAGTGTATCAGTATCAAGCTGATGACGAAGTACCTAGGACTCGTCCTCGATAGCCGACGTGACTTTGAGCCGCACATTCAGCGGCTGGTCCCTAGTTTGATGTGCATTGTAGCTGCTCTTTCGTGGCTTGTACCCAATATGGCAGGGCCGAACGCTTCCTGCAGGAGACTATGTGGGGATCGTGCAGTCCAT
This sequence comes from Melanchra persicariae, assembly GCA_947386135.1. Classification (NCBI taxonomy): domain Eukaryota; kingdom Metazoa; phylum Arthropoda; class Insecta; order Lepidoptera; family Noctuidae; genus Melanchra; species Melanchra persicariae. Next base: position 3,132,294 of record OX376672.1, read on the forward strand.
TGCCTGCCCGCCTGCCATTTATTGGGCGCCCGTGTGGACGGTAAACCTAATAGCCCGAAACGCCGTGGCACTGCGAAGACCGCAGAAAGGGATGGTCATTAGGTTAGGTAGGACTGAATAGGCAACATGGCGCCCTCAGTTTCCAGCTGATTCAGGTGCTTACTGGATACGGATGCTTTAGGAAGTACCTGCGTCGCATGAGTCGGAAGCGGATGCCCGTTTGACACCAATGCGTTGACTGTCCCGAGGACAACGTACAGCATACGCTGGAGGAACGTTCGGCGAGGATGCTGGGGGTGGTCTATCGCTTCCGTCTTCGTGGAATGCCATCAAAGATACATTCAAAGGAGACGTCGGAGAGGGAAAGAGAGCATACCTCTCACTCCACCTGCACCAGAAAGGCAGCCGTGCGTCGACAGGAGCTCAACGATTTCCGGGCACCATGAGGAGGGGATACCATGAGGAAAGAGGTGTCGAACTTTGGGCAGAGTCGCTGCCTGACCAGTGAGGCCTAAAGAGCCATTGAGCAATATGTTATGTGTATGCCTTTTATGAGAGTATGTGCTGCCGCGGTCGTTGGATCAGCCACATTAGGTGATGGTGTGCGACGATGCTAGTCGGGGGTGCACTTGAACAATATTGTCTTTCGAGCTCCAGAAATATGGTAGCAGTAGTTCTCCTCTCCGTTTGAGCAGCAGCTAAAAGCACAAAAAGCACACAGAGTTTCAAGACGATACAAGTAACCGTTGAGGAGACAATTCCAGCGAAAGCTTCATAAAATCACCATGATTATAATATTGTTATATCACACTTACATTTTGAACGTTTGTCAGTTAAAATCAAATTAGGTCCTCTGATGGTACTTAAATCAAGAACTTGACGTGTGTGAATAGAATTGCCTACATAAAGATAATTCAAATATCATTACGGTAAAATATTATAAGTGTGTGAATAGTTTGTATTGGAAATTTTCAAAAGGTCCTCGCTTTGTACACCGTCTACTCGGAAAAACGTCCTCGTATTGTACATGAAAAGTCTAATACTGCGTCCTCACATTGTACAAGTAATGAGAAAAAGTGTGTTAAATTAGGTCCTCGCATTGGTGTCCCTGGTCAGATGGTTAAGGTCCTCGTTTGGCTCACACACAGGTCCTCGGATGGTACTTCCCAGGCGGGTTTTCGAATGTATTTAGGTCCTCGCATTGTTCATAGGAAGTCATACCAAAAAAAGATTGAGATAGCGCTATACGAGTAGCCTCATCAACCTAAATATTGTTTTCTCTTTCTTTCTGTCTTGTTAATAAAGTCGTAAGTCGTCGTTAACATGGTTTTCTAGAAGGTCCTCGGATGGTGACTTACAGCTATAGTCCTCGTATGGATGTCTGTACAAGTAATGGTGTGCGTGTGTGTGTGTGTGTGTGTGTGTGTTGTGGTGTGCGTGTGTATGTGTGTTGTTTGTTTTTTTTTTTTGTGAGCGGGACTGAAATAGTGTTATATACTATTATGTGACTATGCAGTGATAGAAGCACGGGAATTTGGTAAGTAAAATTTTAAGGGATTCCGTTTCTTGTTTTTTTAGGACTAGTATGAAGAATTATATTTACACCATATTGGTAAGTAAGTTTTCAGTGTCCTCATAATTTAGTTGTTGTAATAGGGCAGTAACTTTCTTTTTGCACATAGCCTTAGTGAGGTTAACGATCGGTGCCATCCTGTTTATCTTGTTATATAGAAAACCACCCAGATAGCAAAAAAACCGCTTTGAAAATTGGGTAGTAGAGTGGTGTATGAGATGGCGATCTACGGGGTTGTACCGTCTTTTGCAATGTGAGGCTGTGGGATGATAGGTAAGTAATGAGTGCTGTTTCAATATGATGTTCAGGATAAAAAGTTGACGCACTGTCAGAACCTTAGCCTCCATGTATAAGAGCACTGTGGGATAGCGGTAAGGCAGGAATGAGGACACTTTTAAGATTGTTCTCTGAGCTCTCTCCAATTCAATTATTTTAGTTTTCGGAGCACCTCCCCAGACTGAGATACAGTAAGTTAACAGTGACTGAGCGAGAGCAAAATAAACTGATTTCTTTAATTTGTCATCGGCTACTCGTCTCAGGGTTTTGAAAATATATATTAGCTTGCGTAACCTGGTTTTGAGAGTATCAATGTGTTCCTGGAATCTAAGGGTATTATCGATTATAATTCCCAGATACTTAACGTGATTAGTGCCTCGAAGGTGAGTGCAGGTACACATATTGTCATCGTATGGTTCTGGACAAGTGTGTGCTAATATTGTGTAGGGCACTGAGGAGTTTGGGACGTTACCATTTGCTCTAAGAGAGAAGGTAATATATGGTCTTCTCCGCGTTGAGTGTTAGTATTTTTTTTGTATTTTTGTTTCGTTTGAGCTTGTTGCCTGATTTCAGTGATTTTTTTTAAATACGGTTTTCGCCAGTATGTGTACGAGTATGATATACAAAACCACCCTTTGAAGCAAATGTACGCTGACATATATCACATTTGAAAGGTTTCTTACCCGTGTGGGTACGAGAATGAATTACTAACGCACTCTTTGAAATAAATCTACGCTGACATATATCACATTTGAAAGGATTTTCACCAGTGTGCATACGAATATGACTTTTTAAATAATATTTTACATTAAAACTACGCTGACATATATCACATTTGAAAGGTTTCTCACCAGTGTGGGTACGAATATGAATGACTAAATGACACTTTTGATGAAAACGACGCTGACATTTATCACATTTGAAAGGTTTCTCACCTGTGTGGGTACGAGTATGAATTACTAAATCACTCTTTTGATTAAAACTACGCTGACAAATATCACATTTGGAAGGTTTCTCACCAGTGTGTATACGAATATGATTTGTAAAAGACTGTTTTACGTTAAAACTACGCTGACATATATCACATTTGAAAGGTTTCTCACCAGTGTGTAAACGAATATGATTTGTAAAAGATTGTTTTACAATAAAACTACGCTGACATATATCACATTTGTAAGGTTCCTCACAAGTGTGGGTACGAGTGTGTGTTTTTAAATAACTTTTTGTACTAAAATTACGCTGACATATATTACATTTGAAAGGTTTCTCACCTGTGTGGGTACGAGTATGATTTACTAAAGCTTCATTTGAACTAAATCTACGCTGACATATATTACATTTGAAAGAATTCTCACCTGTGTGGGTACCAGTATGATTTACTAAAGTACTCTTTTGATGAAAATTACGCTGACATATACCACATTTGAAAGGTCTCTCCCCAGTGTGGGTACGAGCATGATTTACTAAAGTACTCTTTGAAGTAAATCTACACCGACTTATATCACATTTGAAAGGATTCGCACCAGTGTGTATACGAATATGTCTTGTTAAAGACTGTTTTACGTTAAAACTACGCTGACATATATCACATTTGAAAGGTTTCTCACCAGTGTGGGTACGAGTGTGTGTTTTTAAAATACTTTTTCTACTAAAACTACGCTGACATACATCACATCTGAAAGGTTTCTCACCAGTGTGGGTACGAGTATGATTTACTAAAGTACTCTTTTGATGAAAATTACGGCGACATATATCACATTTAAAAGGTTTCTCACCAGTGTGTGTACGAATATGATATACTAAAGCTTCCTTTGAACTAAATCTACGCTGACATATATTACATTTGAAAGGTTTCTCACCTGTGTGGGTACGAGTATGATTTACTAAATTACTCTTTTGATTAAAATTACGCTGACATATATCACATTTGAAAGGTCTCTCACCAGTGTGGGTACGAGCATGATTTACTAAAGTACTCTTTGAAGTAAATCTACACTGACATATATCACATTTGAAAGGTTTCTCACCAGTGTGGGTACGAGTGTGTGTTTTTAAATAACTTTTTCTACCGAAATTACGCTGACATATATTATATTTGAAAGGTTTCTCATCTGTGTGAATACGAATATGACTTGTTAAAGAACGTTTTACATTAAAACTACGCTGACATACATCACATCTGAAAGGTTTCTCACCAGTGTGGGTACGAGTATGACTTACTAAATGAATCTTTCGATTGAAACTTTTTTGACATGTATCACATTTGAAACGTTTTTCTTTGCCACATGCTCTTTGATACTTAATCATATCATCACTGTCAACATCTTTTTTCGATATTTTACATTTAATATCATCTTTTTTACTATTATTACAGCAACCTAGAGCAGTACCTAAAGCAGTATTATTAATACTGCTGTTAAATCCATGTTTTGTTTTAGTAAAGGTTTCTTTAGATGTAATCATTCGTTTGGACATATGAGTTTGCTTAACTAATTTCGAGATACATGATAATTTTCGATTATTTTCGTTTTTCTTTTGCTCGGCTGCTATTGTACCTCTTAGTGTTGATCTTCGCGTGTACAGTTTTGACTTCTTCGCGACGGGCGCACCTGTGAAATAAATAAGTAAGAATTAATAATCAAAGATAATCGTGGATTACCCGTCGTTACTTCATTCGCAGTGTAATAAAACACCAAATTGAAAATCAACATACAAACCACATTCCCACATACGATCTAAGAGACAGTTATTCCCTAAGTGAACTCTCAAGGGTCTGCACACAACAGACATTCCACAAACCCCACTCATTGGTGCATAGCAACGTAGCTAAGGTCCTGAGCGCCCTTGGCAACATTTTATTTTGCGTTACCAATTATTATTTTTACCTTACTGGACCTTTCGCTTTTGAAGGGTAATGTATTTTTTACTAATATTATAAAGGTGAAAGTTTGTATATTTGTATGTTTGTATGTCTGTATGTGTGTATGTGTGTATGTGTGTATGTTTGTATGTTTGTGTAACAATCAGGCAAAACGGCTGAAGGGATTTGAGTGAAATTTGGCACACATGTAGTTCATAATTATTCTGAAATAAAAAATAGGCTACTTTTTATCCCGGAGACTGAAGAGGAAGTGGAACTTCAGAGCCGCTACTGCCTTAGTACAACAGATTCACAAATACCAAGAGACCAGAAACAAAGTACCAGGAGACCAGAAACAAGTGAAAGTATTGCCGGGGCTGTGTAGAGTAGGTGTTGGGTAGGTGTAGGGTAGATGTAGGGTGGGTGTAGGGTAGATATAGGGTAGGTGTAGGGTGGATGTAGGGTAGGTGTATGGTTGGTGAAGGATAGGTGAAGGGTAGGTGAAGGGTAGGTGTAGGGTAGCAGTAGGGTAGGTTTCCTGAGTAAAAAAAATACAGTACAAATCAGGAAACCTTCCTATTCCCGATATTCACGCGGGCGAAGCCGCTGGTAGAAGCTAGTAGATTTATACAAATGAGGCTGAAATGTCATATCGACGGTTAACCGCCAAGACCTCCTAACAGACATATATATATTTTTTTTTTTGGTTTACTTATATTTACATTCGTATCAAAGTTAGAAGATTTTTTGCGCCTCCTGTAAAATTTTGACATATTGAGTTAGGAGGTCTGTACGGTTAACCGTCGATATGCAATATGAATTTTGAAAAGAGTTAACAAGTTGGCGGCTGCCGTTATGGAAGTGAAGCCGTCTTTTTTCCAGGCATAAAAGTATTAGTTTAGTTAGTCTTTGTTCCGATCCTTGTGAATAAATTAGAACAAGAATTCGGAATAAGAGGTATCCTTCGTAACTATCTTTCAAATAGAAAACAGAGAGTAAGAGTTGGCGACTATTTAGTGAAGACGCACAAGTATCATTTGGCGTGCCTCAAGGAAGCGTACTAGGTCTAACATTATGTTTGACATATTATATTAATGACCTCTACCACTTGACCATCAAAAATGCTAAAATTTTCGCTTATGCCGATGATACAGCTGTTGTATTTTCCGGGAAGTCCTGGAAAGAGGAAATAGAGTATGCTGAGTTGGGTATGACTGTAATAGCCAAATGGTTAAAAAGTAATTTACTCACATTGAACACCTCAAAAACCAACTTTAGGTATATGTTTTAGTATTAATAACCGTACCCAGCCAGATGAACACTTTAAATTAAAAATTCATCAATGTGACTATGAAAATAATCTAAATTGCAAATGTCCAACAATAGATAAAGTAACTCATACGAAATACTTAGGAGTGGTTGTAGACCAAAGGCTATCTTACCACCCACATCTCAAACAAGTTACAAGCAGAGGCGAAAAGCTAAGCTGGTTATTTAACTCTTTGCGACATGTCGTTCCAAATACTACCTGTAGTGTATGCATACATGAATAACCAATAAATAAATAGTAAAATATAACTTAATTAATTATCGTTATAATATATTAGCATTGGCTGTATATATATATAATTTTACTGTCGTCTCCGGTTATGTACTACGCGGGCTTAACTGACGTGGGGGTTGGTCGCATGACAGCTGTCAGGGAGTGAAGACGTGGTGCATGAACTAGTGAGCCGATATTTATATAATTATGTATATTTAATTATCTAGTGTACATCAGAACACTACACTACCCTTGCCTTTATAATAGTTCATTCTAGAGCCCATTTGTTACTTAAGTCTGTAAAAGAGTTACCAAGGACATGTAGTTACTGAAAGCTGCTTACGGGATTCTCTTGTAACTGTTAAACGCCGCTTAACTACATTAATGAGTTTATTGCAGCCTACTTAAAGCAGCTGTACATGAGTTGAAATAACCACTCTTAAGTTCTGGTAATAGAGGTAATAATAACTCTTATGCATGCTCAAGTTCCAGAAAGTCAATAAATATTATTTTGAACTTCAAAAATGAAACAATGCTCCCTTGAGTAGTATAATAGAGTTAACCTGCAACGTTGAAAAGACTGAACCGAATCGCTTTTTGGTCGCAGTTTCTGCGGAACCATATTCTATTATTTTATTATAATATTTAAAAGAAAAGAAAAGAAATGGAAGTGGTGTTTATCGCAGGAAAGTTCAGATGGCCTATTAAAATATGAAAAAAATGAAGTTTAATGAAATATTATAAATTTATTTAGTCATAAGAATTTTATAAGAAAACATTTCATTAAAATCATCAATTTCTTGTCCTGCCGCTGGAACTATTGATGGCGAGGCGACCTGTTCCTGCTCTGTACTGCTACCGTCAAGCATGCTTTGAAGTTCTTTTTTTGCTATATTATGTCGTAATTTGGTATATTTTTCCTTTTCACCACGCATTTCATCACAGACCAATCGGGTCTTGGAAAAGAATCTTCATTTTTAATGTGTTTCTTTACTTTTTCTTTGGCCAATAGAAAAGTCTTCCCATTCTGAAGTGCAATCAGTGAGCTGATCCTGACCGTTTTCCCTCGTTTGCACAATTTTAAAAGGCATGCTGAAAATTAACAGAAAAAATTAACTACTTACACAAGTAAGAATCAAGCTAGAATTAATGTCGGTATATTAGACTAGCTGCATCACGCGGTTTCGCCCACGTGGATGTTTTCACGGAATAAAAAGTGTGTTTTTCCAGTACCTACATATCGAATGTCAAAAACTGTTTACGTATTTGTTTTGAGTGATTGAGTAACAAACATCTAAGTATCCATCCACATTAGCAGGAAGTAGCATTCTCAGATATTTAGATTTGGAAGATACTTACATGAATAACGGATTTAATTCCTTTAGTAACACGTTACGGATCCCCAAACCAAACGAAACTAAGTCGCATAACAGCACAGCAGCGTAGACCAGCAAAACACATCTCATTGGTACTTATGCCTACAAAAAGGGCAAAATTGCAACCCTTTTGACGATTGCAACTGTAATAAAGAAATAAAAATCATCTGGAGCTTTAAAAGAGTTAAAATAAGCATTTTAACACGCATAAAGGAAGTTTTGGGGCAGGCTAAAGCTGCACTGCATGGACGCCATGTTTTAAAAGAAAATTGTTCTTTTTACTGGAAGATTTAGAGATAACCCGATGCATTTCAGCGACGCTATAAATTTTCTTCCACATACCTAAATGACATACTTGCAGATAGCACACTTTCAATAAATAATATAAAAAAATGTTTGTAATTAAAAATGTATTAAAAGAGATTGCTCAGTTTTCTTCTGGCCGTGGTTGTGCTTCAAAACATTTTATATGATAGCATAAATTGGATATAAAAGAGGGGTGATGTCGTACTTTCAAAGGAAATAAAAATTATCATGTATATCAGAACGTTCGGCCAGTCGAGAAAGGGAGCTGGCTGCTACTCCAGTTTTTAGTGACGATTATGTGACGCATAAAGATGCCAGCCAAAGAATTTATGACGGAACAGTTCGAAAGTTAGAAGCATTTGTTTATGGCCGGCCGAACGACCTGATATCAGAACTTTCGGCCAACCTGAATCTCCATAACTGAGGACCTTGGAGAAACTGTTACTGAATAAAGATTTAGTGACGATTTGGTGACATACAACCACTGCTTTACTGGTCCTTACAATATTTCTGGACCTTGCGAAGGCGTTCGACACAGTCCCCGTCCGTTCTCTCTTACTCAAACTTGAAAAGATGGGTGTCAGGGGGTTGCAACTGGATCTCTTTCAAAGCTACCTTACAAATCGCTCCCAAGTGGTGAGGATTGATCGTCACAGCAGCAGCAATGAGCTCCCCATCTACTATGGTGTTCCACAGGGAAGCATATTGGGTCCCACTTTATTTCTAGTTTTTATAAATGACCTATGCAATATAAATATCCCAAATGCTAAGATAACATCCTTTGCAGATGACACTGCTATAACTTTTGTCGCCAACACATGGTCTGAACTCGAGGACAAAGCACAGCATGGCTTTGATGTAGAGTTGAACTGGCTTAACTTCCATAAGCTTACTCTCAATACCTCCAAAACCAAGTTCATTACCTACTCAGTACCTGATCAGTTCTGCCACCCAACCAAACTCACCAATATCACTTAAAGCTCACACATGAAATTTGCAAACTCAAGTTTCTTGCCACTGCGAACTTATATCATCTACGGATGAAATCAAATACCTAGGTTTAGTCATAGATAAGAATCTTAAATTTAAATCTCATATTAATCTCCTTACTGGCAGAGTTCGCAAACTTATATATATCTTTAAAACCTTAAGAAATATTGCTAATCCTATTATTATTATATACGTAATGTCTATTTTGCCTAATATGCTTATCTATTATTACCTATTGTATTTCCTGTTGGGGTGGTGCTGCAAAAACTATAATTAAACCATTGGAAGTTGCACATCGCGCCATACTGAAAGTGGCTACCTTCCGTCCACTAATTTATCCAACTAATCAGTTATACCAAACCTGCAACGTCCTCAATGTGCTGCAACACTTTATTTTGCAAACAATTCTGTTGCAACACCGCATAACCCCCTATATCGAAATAAATAAACGCCGAAAAGATAAAATATGTAATCCTCCAAAAACCCGACTGTCGTTTACTAAAAGATTCTTTTATTATTTAGGTCCGTCTCTTTACAACACAATAAACAGAAAATGCCCAATATATAAATTGCCCTATCACACTTGTAAAAAGACTGTCCGTACATACCTTCAAAATAAAACCTACGACGAAACAGAAAAATATTTAACTTAATTAAGTTATGACAAGTTTGTATATTGTACCACTCACCCAAAACATAGACCCACACTAATGCAATCCCTTTACTAACGCACGGTTACACAGCCGCACACTCACGCATATACACACACAGACCCTTACACGCACACACACCACACACATGCACACACACACCATTACTTGTACAGACATCCATACGAGGACTATAGCTGTAAGTCACCATCCGAGGACCTTCTAGAAAACCATGTTAACGACGACTTACGACTTTATTAACAAGACAGAAAGAAAGAGAAAACAATATTTAGGTTGATGAGCCTATTCGTATAGCGCTATCTCAATCTTTTTTTGATATGACTTCCTTTGAACAGTGCGAGGACCTAAATACATTCGAAAACCCGCCTGGGAAGTACCATCCGAGGACCTGTGTGTGAGCCAAACGAGGACCTTAACCATCTGACCAGGGACACCAATGCGAGGACCTAATTTAACACACTTTTTCTCATTTCTTGTACAATGTGAGGACGCAGTACTAGACTTTTCATGATCACTACGAGGACGTTTTTCCGAGTAGACGGTGTACAAAGCGAGGACCATTTGAAAATTACCAATATTTTTTTTTAACACACTTATAATTTTACCGTAATAATATTTGAATCATCTTCATGTAGGCAATTCTATTCACACACGTCAATTTCTTGGTGTAAGTACCATCAGAGGACCTTATTTGATTTTAACTGACAAACGTTCAAAATGTAAGTGTGATATAACAATATTATAATCATGGTGATTTTATGAAGCTTTCGCTGGAATTTTCTCCTCAACGGTTACTAGTAAGGTCTTGAAACTTTGTGTGCTATTTGCTGATATTACATTTCATAGTAATCATCTATTATGGTCATGCTGGAATTGTCTCCATGTGAGACAACTCTTCAACGGTTACTTGTAGCGTCTTGAAACTCTGTGTGCTGAAAGACAATATTGTTCAAGCGCACCCCCGACTATCATCGTCGCACACCATCACCTAATGTGGCTGATTCAACGACCGCAGCAGCACATACTCCCATAAAAGGCATCATCATCTGCCTTGCCTTTTCCCAACTATATTGGGGTCGGCTCCCAGTCAAACCGGATTCAGCTGAATACCAGTATTTTACGAGGAGCGGCTGCCTACCAGACCTCCACAACCCATTAACTGAGTAACACGGTACTTCTTGGTAACACTGGTGTCAGATTTTCTGACAATCCGTAACGACTGCCAAAGATATACAAATGACAGCCGGGACCAACGGCTTAACGTGCTTTCCGAGGCACGGAGGAGTCTCGGTATGTTAATGTGGTATATACTTCCATAAAAGGCATTCACGTAACATATTGCTCAATGGCTCTTTAGGCCTCACTGGTCAGGCAACGTCTCCGCCCAAATTTCGACGCCCCTTTCCTCATAGTGCCCGGAGATCGTTGAGCTCCCGTCGACGCACGGCTGCCTTTCTGGTGCAGGTGGAGTGAGAGGTATGCTCTCTTTCCCTCTCCGACGTCTCCTTTGAATGTATCTTTGACGGCATTCCACGAAGACGGAAGCGATAGACCACCAGACCACCCCCAGCGTTCTCGCTGTACGTTCCTCCAGCGTATGCTGCACGGTGTCCTCGGGACATTCCACGCATTGGTGACAAACGAGCATCCGCTTCCGACTCATGCGACGCAGGTTCTTCCCAAAGCATTTGTATCCAGTAAGCACCTGAGTCAGCTGGAAATTGAGGGCGCCATGTCGCTTATCCAGTCACTCATGAACCTAATAACCATCGCTTTCTGCGGTCTTCGCAGTGCCACGGCGTTTCGGGCTATTAGGTTTACCGCCCACACAGGCGCCCCATAAATGGCAAGCGGGCGGGCAATGGACCGCACGATCCCCACATAGTCTCCTGCAGGAAGCGTTCGGCCCTGCTAAATTGGGTACAAGCCACGAAAGAGCACCTACAATGCACATCAACCTGGGAACCAGCCGCTGAATGTGCGGCTCAAAGTCACATTGGCTATTGAAGACGTGTCAAAGGTACTTCGTCATCAGCTCGATACTGATGCGAACGCCACCGACCACTATATGTGAATCCCGAGGTGGCTTGTTCCTAGGTTTCCATGGGGAAACAGAGGGTTCCGGACTTATGCAAAGCCACTCTTCGAGACCCAAACGCCGGATTCTTCCGACGACCTGCATAACCCCTGCCGTGGCCAGTATTACCGCTTGCCAATGTCATTGCCCCCGGGCCGTCACCAGGGTATCATCAGCGTAACATATCTCATCGACACCGTCAAGAAGTGCAGCGCCCAGTCATATCCAGTTCAATATTCCACAGCGGTAGCTTTAGAACCGAGCCCTGTTGTTTCTGGCCAGCCATAAGGATGATGGTTGAATAAATGTAGTAGTGTTGCAACAGTGATTGTCATTGATTACAGCTGTACAGCCAGGTTGGAGGCAAATAAAAAATGTTTTGCTTGTTTTCAGTGTTATCTTTGCTTCAATTTACAACCTAAAATGCTAAAGGGAGTTCTATAGACTTAACCATAAAAAAATAACGTACACACTTAATTAAAATAACAGAACGGTGGAGCAAGCTCCGACGCGATCTGATAGTGGTATGGAATAAGCGACTGTCGCAATCGCAACCCAGCGGTGGGCCCACCAGAATCGTGTCGTATTCGAGGACACGGTAATGCATGCGATGGAGGTCTGTTCTTGTAGCGGCGATCGGCGGTGGTGACCTCTCGCGTTCTCTGCTCTCAAGCTCCGCCCAGAGCGGGAGAAGTCATATGATGATTTCACATCCAAAGAAAAATGGGTATGGTTCTAGAGTTTCGAAAGCTTTTTGTCTCGTACCTACTGAAAATATGACGTACTTTCATGCAAATGGTCATCCCCAATTTCACCATCAAGGACGAGAGTTCTGTTACAATGGAAAAATTACCCAATTTCATTGTTACGTAGTTTAAGGCCTCTGTAGATTGATTTTATTTTGATCACTCGAGAAATAAGTGATTTTATAAAATCAGACAATATTGAAACAATTAAAAGCCCACATGATGACAAAAAAACACATGGAAATCTATCCAAATGGGGACCTGAATACACATGTTCGGAAAAGCTATCAATATGAGGACTTTTAAACACACTGCGTGGAAAAACTTCCATCCGAGGACATATGTGTGAAGAATAACACATAAGTCCCCGCAAGGTACTTAAATTATGACTGATGTGTAAATGTAGTGTGTTAAAAATTTATAAGAGCTCACACACGTTCGGAATGTGAACATGAATTTCCGCGATCAAACCGAGGTCCACCTAGGTCGACATCAAGTTTCCCTTATTAAGTATATAGAAAGGCTCAAAATCGAATGGAGAATACGATGAATTGGTCGGGTCAATCCGAGGACGTACGAAAAGGTCCTCGGATTGAAAATGTCCTCGGATGTGCCTTGTGTATTCAAGTGCATGTCCTCGCATGGTACTTAAAACAAACACATCACACACATGCACACACACATAACACACTCACACTCACAAGCACACACACAAATGCGCTCACGCACTAATTGTATTTAAAAATAATAACTTGTAAAATGTAAAATAAAATTGTAGTAATACAATTGGAGGGGATCGGCACTGCTACTCTGGTTCTGGTGCAAAAATATCGATATTTTTAATCGCGATATATCGATATTTATTTTAGAGTATCGAATCGTATCAATTACGATATATTTTTAATTAAACTCTGGTTTCGAGTTTAATGTTACAAGATAGGTACAAGGAGTACCTATCTTGTAACATTAAACTCGAAACCACCACCACGCATGCAGGCTCCTCGCGCATCGTCAACTTAAAAAAAAACCCGCCAGAATCTATATGAAATGCATTACAATAACAGTAAAACTTGGCTGCGTGCACAAAAATACTATCTAATACTATTATGCCATCCAGTGTGAGACGTATATGACTCTGAAGTTAACAGGTAATTAACAATAAATTGTCAGATTTTTTTCAACAAATCAATTACAAAAAGATAGAAAACTAAAAATAAGCACATGTAGAAATAAAAAAAAAAAACATTTGTTTTAAATATATTTTTTCTATGTACGAATAATCATGCCTAAACTGACGATATATTGATATATCGATATTTTTCACTCGATAATAATTTACCAATAGTGTTTAAAAATGTTAAACGATAGAATAAATATCGATATATTTTTTTCACTTGCCCATCCCTAGTTTGTTAGACAAGTATTGACAGTAGGTGACACTTTTGACAGTTCATCTTTCACATTGGCCGTGATAATGTTATCAATAGCTAATCTAAATCACCCCTGATCGTAACTGATTTGTCAACTCAAGAAAGATTCAACTAGTAAAGTAATACTATTTAAAGATGTTAATTAAAAATAAACTATTTTCATTATTAACATAATTAATAGAAATATTAATAAGGAGGAAAAATGTTACAGTTCAAATTATTATTTTTGAAACCCGTAGTCTGTCCGTTAAAATCGATTATGGGGAGGTTTTTAAAATTGGCCACATTGCTATGACAAATATACGCCATTTAAAAAAGTATGCAATAAAATCCAATAAATGTCTAATTAAATACAAATATTAAACCCCACATACGATTTCTACCAAATGAACTAAGAGAGGCTAAGAAATTATTTTATAATTTATGCGTATATTTTTAAGGTCATACTCTTCTTCTTTATAGTGATACTGTTGGTGGTCAATGTCCTTCAAAAATACTCGATGTACACCAGATAAATGCACAGTAAACTTGGAAGCGCTTTAGCTGCTGACATATAATACGAAACAGTAATGAAAAATTTTAACTTTACAAATAATATTTTAATGATGGCGGCGTGCTGATGGTTGATGACAGTAACGTAACGATTCACCATTTCATTTTACAAACACTCAAAATATTGAACTGAATCTCATACAGTACATTCATTCGTTCACTCGCGTTCACAAAAGTAACGGCTAAGGAACGCTAGTGGAGCGTTAATCATTCGTTGCAGCTCTTGAGGAACTTTTGTGCCACTGTTGTATAGTCGAAATGGAACTGAGAGCTGCATAAAATTGTGCCCAAAATGGTGGTAGAGTTGTTGCACTAGGCCTGCAGAGCACGCTCTAAAACTTGGGTCTTAGCACCTTAGGGAATAATTGGATTGGCTCTAAAGCTTTTATGCAGTAAATTTGTGTTGCTAGATAGGGGCTGCCCACAGGGTGGGGTGCTGTCACCACTACTGTGGAATTTAGTTGTTAATGAGCTCATCACAGAGCTCAACGCTAGCAGTCTGTACTCGGTGGGTTACGCAGATGACATAGCAATTCTAATCACGGGGAAATTTGAAGGCGTCTTGTGTGGCCTCATGAGGAAAGCTTTCAAAGTAATCGAGAATTAGTGTACAAAACAGGAATTATCGGTCAAACCCTCTAAAACAGAACTAATAATGTTTACCAACAAGAGTCCTCGGACCTCATAAACTACCTAAACTTTTCAACACTGAACTAACACTCAAAGAAGAAGTCAAGAACTTAGGTTAGGAGTGATCCTTGATAGCACATTACTCTGGAACTTGCATCTTGACTACAAACTAAACAAAAGCACTATCGCACTTGCAAAAAAATGCTACGAAAAACATGGGGGCTCTCTCCAAAGATCACGCCTTGGCTCTACATAGCTGTGATCAGACCAATGCTAATCTATGGTGCCTTGGTTTCGTGGACGAGGACAGAACTCTCGACCACCGTCTCTAGGCTCCAGCGGTTCCAAAGGTTAGCCTGTTCCGCTATCACAGGCTGCATGAGGACAACCCTAACTACAGCAATGGAGATAGCCCTACAATTAACTCCCATTGACATGTAAATACAGCAGAAGGCAGCACTAGGAGCCATCAGAACCATACTAAGTAGTCCTCACGCTGGCATCTTAGACCGTGCGATCGAGTATCAACCTCACATCGCTGCCCCGTGTGACAGGACACCGAATAAACTCATGTTTAACAAAAACTATAGCATACAAACAACAGAGGAAGAGAGGGATCAGTCCTGAGTCAATGAAGTACGCGTCTACACAGATGGCTCAAAAACTCCACAGGGTTCAGAGGCTGGCGTACACTCCCTATAGACCTCAACATTAAGTTTCACTTACCACTAGGCGAACACAGCTCAATATTCCAATGCGAGTGTGTCGCCCTAACACAAGCCGCAACAGCCGTAAAGCGTCTAGGGATAAACAACTACGCAATTAGATTCGTATCTGATAGCCTGGCTGTGCTCAAAGCCCTAGAGAATAAACAAACCAACAGTAAACTAATTTTTGAGTGTCACCTCGCCCTGGAGAGTACATCGCTGTCTTACAGGATCACCCTCCAGTGGATCAGGGGACACTGGATCCCTAGGCAATGATGCCGCAGACGAACTTGCCCTTACCCACTCCTTCCCCTACTTTTCTCGCAGTTTCGTACATGGATTCGCCAAAGATCAACTGAACTCCATAACAACAAATGGCCACAGACTGTAGGCAGTCAAAAATGTCAAAATGTCAATGTCTACATTCGCGATTAACAAAACGACTACTCAGCCTAAGTCAAAATGACCTCAAAACAATAATAGTGACAATTACGGGCCATTGCCCCCTAAACAAACATCTCTATAACATAGGCGCCACGGACACCCCACTCTGCAGGGGCTGTTTTGACGCCGAAGAATCAGCTGCCCACGTCATCCTGGAATACGAGGCCGTGGCTACCCAACGTAAACAAATCCTCGGAACGGTGATTTCGCTCCACGAAGCCTGTGAAGCTCCCAGGAAACTTGTGACCGTCAGGATGGCTGGACCAAACGAGATATGTACATGAGACCATGTGCACTGTTAACTACCTTTTGCTACTATTTACTACCTATAATGAAATATTTGCTACCTTTGCGTTAAGAGCTAGAGATATCAAAGAAATAAAGTGGTCAGCCATTCTGACGTCAGATTGGCTGACCACTTTCAAGTTCTCATAGCTTTAGCTTTGTATTAATTACGTTGTTAACAATCATTCTGAGAAGAAAAGACGTCAATAAGTGATGTACAGGCGTTTAAATGGCTTTTAACAATAACTTTTTATAAGAACTTCTTAAACTTGTGTAACAAATATATGTTAAGGTAGCTAACAGGTAGTATCGAGGCCATCCGGCCAGTGCTCGACCTGTGGCTCGGGAGAAAGCACGGCTCCCTGTCGTTTCGTGCGACACAGGTCCTCACGGGGCATGGCTGCTTCGGGAGGTTCCTGTGTCGCATAGGCAGGGAGCCGGACGCTCGGTGTCACCACTGCGTCGACTGTCGGGAGGACACGGCGCGGCATACGCTGGCAGGGTGTGCCGCTTGGGAGGAGCCACGCCGTGCCCTCGTCTATGTGGTAGGCAGTGACCTCTCGCTGCCGGTTGTAGTCCGTTCTATGGTCGGCGGAGAGGAGTCCTGGGACGCGGTGGTCTCCTTCTGCGAAACTGTCATCGCGCAGAAGGAGGCTGCGGAAAGGGAGAGGAGATGTCGAGTGCTCTCCCGGCCCGCAGCAGGCGCACCGGGCGTCGGAGGAGGGCGTACGCTGCCCTCCTTCGGCCCCCTAATTGGGTCCATGGGCGGCGGACTTGGGGATGTCCGTTGCCCCCCATTCATCCAGAGCCGAGGTGGCGGCGCGTGGTGTTCCCGTGCGCCCCTCTGACGTCGCGGGGGGAGTTAAACACCTCACTCCCCCCGCATACGAGATGTGGCCCGCAGAGGCGGGCCGGCACCAGCCGGGGATTACGGAAGTCGCATATGTTCCCGCGATCCCCGGCGTAGGTGGTAGATGGAACACCGGGTTGGTTTTAGTCAGTAAGAGTCTGACAGACCCCTCCGCCCGCCCCAGGGCGGAGGATATCCATGAGGATTTCCCCCCGTAAAAAAAAAAAAAAAAGCTAACAGGTAGTAAATATTTACATTAACAACACAAATAATACAACGCTAAAACTACGAGAACTTGAAAGTGGTCAGCCAACCTGACGTCAGAATGGCTGACCACTTTATTTCTTTGATATCTCTCTGAACGCAAAGGTAGCAAATATTTCATTATAGGTAGTAAATAGTAGCAAATAGGTAGTAAACGGTGAACATGGACTCATGTACATATCTCGTTTGGTCCAGCCATCCTGACGGTCACGGAAACTTCTGTGCTTCTGGGCAGAGCTAAGCTGGTTAACTTAGCCAGGACACCTACGCACAACGGACCGAATGAGAGTCTAAATGCAGATAAGGGAGTCCCTACTCTACTCTACTCTAGATATAGATAAAGATTTGTTGGTTTATACGTGCAAACAACTATTTAATGAACATTGCGCATCTTCAAGTCTTACAGAAAAAAAACACCCAGCTGCAGCGTAGGTATACCTACCTTCACCACAGCAGGTACATACCTATATTAGCTTATGGCTTTCGGCTTGTGCCCCCTAAGACTCTGCACCTCATCCTATTTTCGCAATTTGCGAAACCGAAAACCAAGAAATTGACACCACTAACGAAAAATTTGCAATTTTGTTAGAGCCATCTTCTGACTTAGCGTTGGCTGGTTTGGCTCCGCGCGATGTGCCCTACTCTGCTCTTTAATTAGCGCGAGCCGGAGTCTCTAGACTCGAAAAACGACCATTGAACGACAACGATATTGTTTATTTTGCTCGTACATATATGACAAATCTGATATTTAGGGTACGACACTAATTGTTGTGAAGGATGGAGCGCTGTTGGTACTGTGGGGACGCCTATCCTTATTACGAGCAACTAGTGCAAGTACGATAATGTAAAACGTAAAACGATGTGTGTAGTAACTATGCGTATACCCAGCGGCTTTTTAGGCTATGGCTCTAAAAAATGCGCCCCCTAAGGCTTACGCCCTTGGTAGCCGCCCACATTGCCAACCCCTAGCTACGACGCTGATTGGTGGTGCAAGCGTCTTAAGGTAACACTGTTCATCAGGCGGAGCGTCTGCTGCTTGCTTACCTATTGATTCTTGATCATCTTCCATTTCGATTTTAATATCCATTAAAGGTACATCGTCTGAATCTGACTCAGCATCGAGTGCTGGTGTATCTTCTTCATCTGGATAGCTATTGTCCACATTATCGAGTTGTAATTCTGTAAGTAAACAAAGTGTTACTTACTTGTTTATTATATTAGGTGTTTAGGAAATTGAAATTAAATGAATTTCGCACTTTTCCTTTACTCATGCTGTAAGATCTTGTTTCTTTCCAAAAACTTAAAAAATGAACTAGGTACTGTTCCCAGTTTGAAAATTCTAAGTAATTTATTCTCTCTTCACAGTTGTTGCCGAAAAATTAACATTTTTTTAGACTAATATATCTGTTAGTATGTTCCACCATTGTCAAACTGGTGCCTGATGTAGGTTTTTGGAAAAAAACAGTGGTACAAGTCACCATTACACAGCATTAAAGATATTTTACCATTTAAAGATGATGATCTTATGCGACATCATCAAAATCGACTGTGATGCATAGATGTATAACATAAGTATTTATATCGACTTCAATATTAGTTTTATCCTTCCAGCCCGCTTAGCTTTTCGTCAGTAGTGTCTGGCGCTCTCATAGTTCATGACCAGGCGCCAGCACATCAAGCTACAACAATCTGTCCTTTAATAGATTTTAAACTTTATTGCTGAGCACTAGGTTCAATGTTGATTTGGAAAATTTGACAGTTTCACAGACATCTTGCTGTGAAACTGACAAATTTTCAAAATGTTTTTATTTTTTAGGAATGACAACTAGCAAATTAACACGCATGGGATATCAATTGCTTAACCGGACTAACCTGTGGTGGCCTCAAATTAATTTAAGGCCCCCAGCCAAGGCAACAAAACTAGCTACAAGCTAAAAACTACTGACCGCTCGCTAAGGGCATCCCCTGTGGAATGATATACGGATGGTATACGGAACGCGGTCTGTATTTGTTTTTTCTAAGAGTGCTGGTTTCCCTACAGCTTTCTTGAATCTTTGTGATCTCGTCGTCGGACTCGACGAGTGTATGCCGAGGCCGACGAATCTTACTGATGCGAGAGGGAGTGTACTGGGTTGCCTTCGAAATCAAAAGGTTTCGGTGTTTTTCAGCGGATTCAATGAAACGCTTTGTAAGGCGTTTCATAAACTGTTTTATGGTCGAGATTTTAAGGTCGACATGGAGTCGTTCATTCCGTACATACAGACCACGGGGCGTCCGTGGCTTTTCGGAAAAATCTGTTTTGGAACAGCTTGATGTACTGGCGTACTTCACTAGGTAATGTTAATTATTGAATGTTATGGTTGTAATGAAAAGGGACTTGGTTCGTCTGGTTCCAGGACGATACTTTCTTAAAACTTACTGTCAGTTTGATGATCCTCCTCTGAAAATGGGTCAATAATATCATCTGGTCCCTCACTAACATCTGGTAATTCTTCTTTGATAGCATTGCTTTCTGTTTGACAACCATCAACTATACTAATGAGCTCTACTGGGCTATTACTAAACCCATTGAAAAACTCGTGTCCTGGATTTATTAAAGGATCTAGCTGTAATTTAAAAGGATTAATGTAGAAAGTATTAGGTACAATATGCTGATGATGATAAAGCCTCATTGACGAACACCTCACCTCATAATCCTCATACATCATCTGAGCTAACAACTCTTCTGCTTCCAGACAATTTCTCAGAAATCGCCAGCATTGTTTAAGTTTAGTGCAGCAGAAGAAACAAGCGAGTATCGGTCTACTGTCCTCAGTTACAAACTGCAAGAAAGAATATACTGTGTATAATGTGACTGTTCTCATAAATATTTGCAACTAGCTTGTCCCAGCGGCTTCACCCCAATATATTTGGCTGTTGAGGATTGTTACGCACAGATTTTAGGAAACAAACTGATATTTATAATATTATTGTCAGGATGCTGTCCAAGCCAGCAGTATTGCTTCTGTTTGCCTCTTTGTCTACAGAGAAGGGATGAGTATATTGATCACAACTCTTGCTCAAAGCACATTAGAATAGTATAATTTTGTAGATTCTCTCAAACACTTCCTTCATTGATGATTTCAATTCTTACTTAGTATGACCCTCTAGCCTATAGCAAATGTTAATTAGTATAATATTGTGTATGAGAAGAATTTGAAAACCTGTCACAAGATTTGTTATTAAAATATAAACTTACTGGAACACCAGTCAGCTTCTCATATAGTTCATGCAAGTTCTTGTTGACCACCACATACATGCGAACATCCTCCACTAAACATATCCTACACATTGGCAGTTTTTCCATTTTTATGTTCGTGTAGAGCCGACCTGTTTCTTTCGATGGCTGATGTTTAAGAACTAACTAGCGAGTCCAGCAGATATCTGTTTACTGTTGCTATGAAGGCTGATGGGTTATTGATAGTAGAGAACACAGTCGCTGGCAGAGCCTGCAAGCACTTTAGCTGTGCGCACACAGGATGTAGAGCACAGAGAGTTACTTTTATATACAAATATGATGTGGAGAAGAAGCACTCTTGAGTATACATACGACTAGTCGGGATGTTGTATCAAGAAGGTACTGATGGTACCCTTTAGTACGTGTCTAACTCAAAACACTGTTGAACACAAATAACGGCGACGCACAGTATTTCTAGTAATCATCAAACATTTTCCGAATCAAGTACGTACTTATTTATAATTACAGAGCTACACTGCTAACTTCATATTATGTCGCTCACGTGACTAAAGCGTCTAGTTTATTATTCCTACAAGTACCGGTACACTATTTCGTTTTCGATTCGTGCTAACAACACTTTTACCCATAAAACTCTCGAATAATTATTAATTCTTTGCCGAGAAGAGAACGTAAGTGATCGCGTGACACTCAATTTTATTTTTCGGTCGACTTCTATTTATGAATATTTGACAGTGGCTTTAGCCATCGCTGGTTTTCGGTGGTGAGTTTTATTTCCAGTCAGTGGCAATCGCTTAAAATAGAGAGAAGATACTCATTTTGTTAAAACTTAAGATAAAAAAGCTTGAATAGGTTTTCGGTAGAAGACGATTTATCGTTATATTACATTCACATTGTGTATAAACAGTTTGAAACAATGGCGGCCAACGAATAACACTGGATTTCTTAGTAAATATAATTTAATTATTTATTTATGAATAAATTCGAAATTAACATTTGTTTTAATAAATACTAAACTATATGCACTAAAAATAAAAATCAAATATCCTAACTCCCTAAAATATGGCGTCAAAAAATTCATCCACATCGCTGTCGCTTGTAAGTTTACCCAAAAGACTGGCGGCATTGCCACGTTGTTTGGCAATGCATATCCTTTGTCCAAGGTAAAGCCAGCCCTTGGGTCATGCGAAGTGTCAACTAAGTTCTTTAAATAACGCATGAGCACTCGGACCCCACGACCCGAGAGTTTCAACCCCAAATTAATATAATTCATTAGTTGACACTTCGCGTGACCCAAGGGCTGGCTTTTACTTCGAACAGAGGATAAGCATTGCCATACAACGTGGCAATGCCGTCAGTCTTTTGGGCTCACTTCCAGTCGACAGCGATGCGATGATTTTTTTGACGCCATACGCGACGACGTTAGGAATTTTCATTTTTATTTTATTTAAAGTGTATATAGTTAAATTCATTGTTTAGTTTCAAAGTACAGGCCAGGGAACGTCGAAAATTAAAGTACCTACGGGTAAAATGACATTGTTCAAAACATCGAAAAGGAGACCATTGAGGTTAGGTACCTACATAAAGTTGGGCCCAAAATCGAAATTGCCGGTCAACGGGAAAGGATTTTGTTAATCCGTTTGGAAACATCATCCTAAGCATTTGGTACCTACTAAGACACCAAAGCGGTAAAACCATTATATTAGCAGCTACGTAAGTTCGAAATAAATGTAAATATATCATCTAAGCGGACCCTAGACGATCATGCGGTATGATCTGTGTCAGGAATGAAGGCTCCACTCTTGAATTAAAAAACTATTGCTATCAGGATTTAGTAGGTGTAGAAAAATTGTAGAACCGACCAATTTGTAATATCAAATACGTTTATTTGTGTACACAGGTGAAAAAGGTGGAAAAATTACAAGATTAATGGGTCTCTGTGTCCTGCGGCAGGACACAGAGACCCATTAATCGGCAGGACTCCTGCCACAGTAGGTGGCATACAAACATTAAATATTACATTTCAAATGTGCCAAAATATTTAATACAAACACAATCAAAGTTAAAGCAATTCAAAAGGGTTCCTCAATCCTGACACAAGGGTTTCTGCATCTCAGTAAATCAAAGAAAATTTACACTTTATATTATCAAGATTTAGTAGTTCGATACAATTATACACCTGCTCAAAAATGCAGCACGATTGACGAACGTACAAAGATTTCACAAAAATCTAAATGGGTCCCTCAATCTTGATATGAGTAAGCACCTACACATATCGCGGGTCTCAAACCATAGGGGCGTACAAAAATGCGATTTTTCGTTTTTAAGGCCATTGGATTCTACAATAAGCAATACATGACCTAAATTTTTCTTATAATTTTATATTAATTACTTTTTGTATAAATGCGCATACGTCTGTCATTATCAACATGATCCTGGGGATATTTAGTCATCACTGCATACGTATGCACATACGTCTGCAGTGATGTCTACCTTCATATTTTAGTATTGCTGTCTCAAGATTTCGTCAATACGCGGACGTATAGTCAAGACAAAAACATCCAACACAGTCATTTTGCAGTGAACTGCCATAGTTTTGTTCACCTTTGGTAAATTTATTTTCAGTGGTCTGTGGATAATGAAGTGTAGAGACAATATTTCTCGTATTTGTCACCAAATTTCAGTATTTAATATAACCATCGAAATACCTCTTGATGAACCAGAATATTCTTCAGTTCAAAGTATACAAGAGCCAAGAGCTTACACCACTTTTTACTCTAATCCAATCTGTGCAGCCATTCTTAAGCCCTAGCATGTTATTAGAAATACTAACCACATAAAACAACCTGAAACATAACATTTTGATGATGATGATGATTCTGTTTTTTATTTTTTATGTTGCAAGTTTGTTACTTTTTTCCATTTTGTAGCGGAGTTTGAGTTGTATCTATCATTTAGATTAAATACCTACAGTGCCATTTTTTGTTGGATCATCTCGTTGTGTGTTGCGAATTTCATAATGAACAAAAACATTGTTTTTTTTGCATCGCAAATAGAATTTTATGTTAGAAGTTGCAGAAAATCTTATAGAAGGCTTACCCTTACGGTGAATCGACTTTTTCAAAAACACATGCTTATGAGTGGTAGGTACAATGCGTTCAAAAACGGTCGAAATGTGATGGAAGATTTGCTTCGCTCTGGTAGGCCATCAAAGTCTTCAACTGAAGTTTTTAAATCGCAAAACTGAAGGAAATAGTGACTGAAAATCCTCATTCAAGAGATAGCTGCTGAACTTTGTGTCTCACGAGTCGATCCGACCCCAATATAGTTGGGAAAAGGCTAGGCAGATGATGAATGAATCAAAAACTGACCTGAATTTTCTCCAAAAACTCAATCCCATAAGAGTCGCAGAGGGCATGCTAGAACGAGTCGATTCCGACCCAACATTACTGAAACGCATTGCTACTGGTGACGAGACGTGGGTTTACGAGTTCAACATGCAAATCAGACAAAAAACTTCGGAGAATTTAATTGAACTGAAACCGAAAAAACAACGCCAAAGTCGATCAAAGTCAAAGTCATGTTGACTGTTTTGTTTGACTCTCAGTACTGTGCATTTAGAATTTTTGCCGGAAGGTCAAACGGTAAATTAAGAATAGGTATTATTTGAGCATTATGTGGCGTTTAAGAAGCAAATTCAATGAAAAAGGCCACATTTGTGGAAATAAAATTCTTGGATTTTCTCCTTAATAATGCGTTTTCACCCAAGGCCATCATTGTCAGCGGCGGCGACCTCTCGCGTTTGGCCTTGGATCAATCCATGGTCCGGAGCGAGGAGGCATAGGAAGCCGTTACCTCCTTCTGCGAATCAGTAATGCTAGTTTAGTAATGTTTGGGTTACGGTAGATTACTAATAAAACTCCTAGTTGTAGGTTTCACGAAGGTTGTAAAAAGAATATTTATTGATTAAAAATGTGTCACTTATATACAGTTTAGGAATATTAACAATTATGAGCTTAACCAATAAGAAATTACTAACTAAATAACAAAGAACTCCCAACCAATCACGTCACAGCACTTGTTGCCTATTTAATCCGTGTGGTGTCGCTACAGACGCTCGTGTCACGGACCGCGGTGCGCGGAATGCACGCGCGCCGCAGGTGTGTATAAATAAGGGTTCCGCGTAGTTCGCGATCCTTTTCTGCGCGGCATTTGAAGAGAGAAGACGTCTGCTGTTGTTCGCGTGCGCGGCGAGCGAAGACCGAAGAATACGACGGCGGCGTGTCTTCAGCGTTTCCTATTCCTTTAACAGAAGTCTAGTTCTTTTGAGAACTGTGAAAAGAGTTCTTTTGAGAACTGTTTGTTTCTTGGTTTCTTGACGATAGTCATAAAACGTGCTGTGATGAGTGGTGGCTACAGTAATCCCCTTCAAGCGAAGCGTACCGGCAGTTTGATGACACGACCCATGCGTGTTGACTTGCTCTGGGCGGGATGTGACGTCACGCTGCCGGGAGGTACTTGGGTTTGTTGCTTGGTAACGGTTGGAGTGGTACTGCTCCTGGTTTTCTTGGTACTGGTAACGGTAATCGGTGTTCTTGGCGTGGTAATGGTACTGGATGAGGTAATCTTGCTTGGTGGTAAGGTACTGGTTGATGGTAAGGTACTGGTTGGTGGTAAGGTATTGCTGTCTTCTGTGATGACATATGCAGGCTTCAATCGATCGATCGATATGTTCGCTTGCCGATTAGGTAGCTGTACGGAGTACACTTTATCTGTTCGGCTTATAACTCGATAGGGGCCTTCATATGGAGTCTGAAGTGGTTTTTTACTGCATCTGTTCTGATGAATACGTGGCTGCACGTGAGTAAATCTTGGTGCACGAACACACTTTTATTGCTGCTATGATGTTTGGTAGCGACTTGCGGCTTGTTATCTTGAATGCTAGCACGCAGTTTATCAACGTAGGTATAATCCATAGCAGGTGTACAGGTACTTGCAGTGAAAAATTCGCCAGGCAAACGTAAGTTGTGACCGTAGGTAAGTTCGGCGGCGCTCACACCGGTGCACTATGGGACCAAACCGTATTTTCCATCTCGAAAATGGTTTTGGCGAAAGTCGTATATTCATAGATTTTTTTAGGGTTTAATACTCTTAAAGGATGGAACTTACGAATAAATCTCAAAAAAAAAAAAAGACTTAGTTTTACGTTTATAAACTGAACCTCAAACATTGGGTATAAATATTTTCGTGCCAATTAAATTAGCGTTAAGGAAGTTCAACACAAAATTATTCGGAAGTTTTCCAAGGAAGTATGTTAGTGTTATACATCATAAGAAAGCTTAGAATGTACACTTTCCAACCACGTTCGGTTTTTGTACAAAAATATTTTCGTTTTATTTTATTTTATTTTTTTTAGTGAAGTAAATAAAATTTCGTTTTTGTTTATTTCAATTGGAGTTTTCATTGTTGCCGAAAGCTGCCGGTGTCAAGTTAATCACTCTAGTAGATACCTTACCTATTCAGTAATATGAGGATTGAATAAAAACTTGCGCGTTTTTTGCGCAAGCAATAATGTCAATCAGGGGAAAATAAAAAAATCTCCGAAAATTACGTTCTTCTTTTTTATTATGAAATATTATATTTAATTGTTATATTTTGATGCTCCCAGACAAATGAATGATCTTTTAAAAGTTACAACGAGAGTTGAGAATGAAAATGCGTTTAAATACGGATTGTCGACACTACACGCATGGATAAGATTTATGGAAATGATCCTCCATATTTCTTACAATTTAGGTTTTGAGAAATGGTCTGCAACAACTCCAGAAAACAAGTAACTTAAAGAAGACAAGAAAAAATATGTCCAAAAACGTTTCCGAGAAGTGCTTGGTTTGCACATTGATAAACCACGTCAAGGTTCCGGTAACAGCAATGACGGAAATACGGCAAGGAGATTTTTCCAAAATTACCAATGTTCTGCAGAGATAACCGGAATTGATGAAGAATTGATTAAGAGATTATATGTAATTCTTCAAACTATGTCATCGGGATACCCTATAAACGCAGAAAAATTCGGCCAGTATACATTGATTACCGCGCAATTATATGTAAGCAAATATAACTGGTACTACATGCCATCTTCGGTCCATAAAGTACTTATACATGGTGCTAAATAATAGAGCATTATGCAGTTTTGCGTATAGGACAATTATCCGAAGATGCCCAGGAAGCCCGAAATAAAGAAATATAGGTTACATCACGCTAGGAAGTGTTCCAGATCAGCAACAAACGAAGACGTTCTGCATATTTTATTATATACATCTGATCCTTATATATCTAGCTTGAATAAACCAAGTTTTCTAATATCCAAAGAATTGTTTGACGAAGTTAAAGAATTGTTAGAAATAAAAGGTGATGAATAGTATAAGCGCTAAAATTTTTAATTTTTTTATCATGTAATGTTTGTTTAATAATAATAATTAAGTTTTAAACTTATTTTAAGCAAAAGTGTAACTTTTACTGCTATTTTAATGTTACTGTATAATTTTTTGCATGAAATTTCGTATAACTGTAACTTTGTAATTTTTTTACTAAAAATATATAACTTTTATAATGTTGATGTTTAATTTCTTTTATTGCCTAGATATTCAGAAATACGCAAAAAAAAATTCAAGGAGAAAAATCACAAAACAACAGAGTTATCGATTTTTGAGATGGAAAACACCGATTGGTCCCATAGTGCGGTGTCGTGAGTTTAGAGCGGCTCGCAATCCCAGTAGCACGATAGGTAACTCGTCAATCCATGTACTTGTGTTGATGAGTTTCGCGCGCAATGCGGTCTTGAGTGTGCGATGCCATCGCTCGACGATACCGTTGCTTTGCGGGTGATATGGTGTTGTGCGATTTTTCTGTATTCCCATAAGCTTCATTAAATTTTGAAACAGCTGACTCTCGAACTGGCGACCTTGGTCGCTTGTTAGTGTGGTCGGGCATCCAAATCTTGCGATCCAATGTTGATAGACGATTTCTGCTATTCGAACAGCTGATATTTCGTCAGTAGGTATTGCTTCGGGCCATTTCGTTGATCGGTCGATCATTGTTACTAAATACCGATGACCTTGAGATGTTGTACACAAGGGACCGACCAAATCGACGTGAAGGTTTTGAAAACGCTCACTTGGCGGGAAAAATCCGATGTTAGAGAATGTGTGTCGATGTACCTTGCTTTTTTGGCAAAGTAGGCATGTTCGTGTCCAACAGCTGATGTCTGCGTTCATTGACGGCCAGAAGTATTTTTGAGTGATCAGTTTTCGAGTTGTGCGCGTACCAGGATGACTGATGTTGTGCACGCTGTTAAAAACTTCTTTTCTATATTGCTCGGGTATGTACGGGCGTACATAAGCAGTAGATGCTTCGCAGTATAACTTGACGTCACTGTTAGGTATCGATATTTTCTTGAGAGTGACGTTATTCTGGGATAATAGTTGTTCAATGTTGCTGTCCTTGTCTTGCGCGCTGGCTATGTCGCTGTAGTTTATTGTAGATGGGCATGGAATTGTTTCTATGCGGCTGAGTGCGTCGGCGACGATGTTTTGTTTACCGCTCACGTGTCGTATGTCCGTGGTAAATTCGCTGATAAACAAGAGTTGTCTCGCACGCCTCTGAGTTTCTGAGTTAGAATTAATCTTCGACATTATAAATGTTAGTGGCTTGTGATCGGTAAATATGATAAGATTCCGTCCTTCGAATGTCTTGCGAAAGTGTTTGACTGCCATGTAAATAGCGAGTAATTCACGATCGAATGTAGAATACTTCTTTTGCGCGTCGGTAAATTTCTTGGAATAATAACCAAGCGGATGCCATGATTCGTTTAGATATTGTTGTAATACTGCTCCTGCTGAGTTATCGGATGCGTCGCAGAATAAGGCGAGTGTTGCGTGGTGCGACGGATGAGCGAGTAGAGCTGCGTTTATGATGCTAGCTTTACATTGCTCGAATGCTTGAGTTGCTTCGTCGGTCCACGTGATTTGAGTTTTGTCTCTCTTCTTTACGTTGTGTAAGTATGCGTTCAATGGTGTTTGTAGAGATGCGGCGTTAGGTATATGGTCACGGTAGAAATTGATCATACCAAGGAATCTTCTTAACTCTTCGATGGTAGTCGGCTTGGGATAGTTGGTGATAGCTTCGATTTTATGTGTTGGAGGTTTGATGCCTTCTGACGATACGGTGTATCCTAGGAACTGAACTTCTGATTGACCTAGGTTGCATTTGGCGGGGTTGATAGTGATACCGTTTTCTTCTAACCTCTTAAGTACGGTGTGTAGGTGTTCTCGGTGTTGTGTTTCACTTTCCGATGCCAGTAGTAAATCGTCGATGAATGGGAAGACGAAATCTAATCCTCGTAATACTTCATGAATGTAGCGTTGAAACGTTTGTCCCGCGTTTTTTAAACCGGGGCACATACGTGGAAATTCGAATAATCCCATCGGGGTGATGATAGCTGTCTTCTCAATGTCTTCATCTCTAACGCTCAGTTGTTGGTATGCTCGGTTGAGGTCTATTGTAGAGAATATAGTTTTTCCGGATAAATGATGAGTAAAATCTTTGATGCGTGGCACGGGGTAACGATCAGGTATGGTGATGGAGTTGAGTCGACGATAATCACCACAAACTCTAATATCGCCATTCTTCTTGGGTACGATATGTAGAGGTGATGACCATGGACTTTTACTAGGTCGGCATAATCCTTGTTCGATCATGTTTTCAAACTCTTTCTTGACTATTTCGTAGCGATGCGGTGGAATTGGTCTTGCGCGGCAGTGTAACGGTGGTCCTCGAGTTTCGATGAAATGTTGCACGTTAATGTTGCAGTTTAATTGCATCGATGTTAGTCTCGTTATGCCTGGATATTGCGCTAGTATGTCGTGGTATGATTGTGACATATCGATACTGCGTACGGTGGGCACGTTCGATACACGTATCGGGGCGTTGACCTTTAAACTCGTGACACCGTCGATTAGTTTTCGGTTTTTCAAATCGACGATGAGTTGATGATGCTTGAGGAAGTCGGCTCCTAGTATTGGCTTCGAAACGTCAGCTACGATGAATTTCCATTTGTACGGACGTCGTAGATTGAAATCAAGAGATAATGTTTTCTCGCCGTACGTAGCTATTGTAGTGTTGTTCGCTGCGTACAGTTGAAATGGTAGTGGCGTTGCTATTTGTCCCTTTCTTCTCGGTAGCACGGATATGTTGGCTCCAGTGTCGACTAAGAATGATAACTTCGAGTTTTTATCAGTGATATATAGGCGGTGTGATATTTCTTGAACGCCGGTGTCCGCCTCTGCCAACGTTCTGTCTAGTTTTCCGTGTTTTGCTTCTTGAATGAGCAAGGCGACGTGCAGCGTCTAGCTTGACCTTTGAAACGTCGGTGATAATAGCAGAATGGTGACGGCGATGTTTCTCGATTGCGTGATCGTGATGCGCTACGGTGACGGGACGGGTAGCGGTTGCGGCGGTGGTCTGCATTGTACGGTGGTCTTGCTTTCAACTCGGCAATTTCCAGTGATAGTTTTCTTATCTCGTTGATAAGGTACTGCGTATCTGCTTGCGGTGCTGATGATGTAGGTGGGGATGGTGATTGCACGGCTGCGACTTCGGTTGAAACAGTCTGCTCCATCATTTTGTCGGCGAGTAGAGCAAGTTCTTCAAGTGCAGTCTTCGTGCTGAATGATTCGCTGACTGCGAGGACTGATCGGACGTGTGACGGAAGGTGATTTGTCCACATGAGACGCAGAGTGGAGTCGGGAACTTTGTCTCTGGCAAGGTTTCGCATTCGTCGCAGTAGTTGGGTCGGCTTCTGATCTCCGAGTTCCATCTCTGATAGTAGTTTCTGGAACTGGCGGCTGTCAGATTCTTCGTAGGCGGATATGAGCCTTTCCTTGATGGCTTTGTACTGGTCCGTCTCCGGTGGGTTGTACAGTAGATCCATGATCTGCTCGATGTCTTGTCGCTCCAGCTGTGCTATGACCATTTGGGCGAGCTGTGCTTGGCCTTTCTTGAGATCGTTGGTTGCAGTTTCGAAACTAATGAACCAGAGTCGCGGTCGGTCGCGCCAGAATGGTGGAATGCGCATGGTGAGAGAGATACCGGCAGCTTCAGCCTTCGTCACGGTATGCGATGCTGATGAACTGGACTGCTCTTCGACTGGATTCGACATCTTGCAATTTGATGATTCTTCGGCAGTTAACTTGTTTTTCTTCGTGTGTTTTGTTCGGGGTCACCACTTTAGTAATGTTTGGGTTACGGTAGATTACTAATAAAACTCCTAGTTGTAGGTTTCACGAAGGTTGTAAAAAGAATATTTATTGATTAAAAATGTGTCACTTATATACAGTTTAGGAATATTAACAATTATGAGCTTAACCAATAAGAAATTACTAACTAAATAACAAAGAACTCCCAACCAATCACGTCACAGCACTTGTTGCCTATTTAATCCGTGTGGTGTCGCTACAGACGCTCGTGTCACGGACCGCGGTGCGCGGAATGCACGCGCGCCGCAGGTGTGTATAAATAAGGGTTCCGCGTAGTTCGCGATCCTTTTCTGCGCGGCATTTGAAGAGAGAAGACGTCTGCTGTTGTTCGCGTGCGCGGCGAGCGAAGACCGAAGAATACGACGGCGGCGTGTCTTCAGCGTTTCCTATTCCTTTAACAGAAGTCTAGTTCTTTTGAGAACTGTGAAAAAGAGTTCTTTTGAGAACTGTTTGTTTCTTGGTTTCTTGACGATAGTCATAAAACGTGCTGTGATGAGTGGTGGCTACACTAGTAAAGGAGAAGGCGGGCCGCGTGAGGGAGAGACAACACTCACGCCCCAGCCGCCGCAACATAGGGAGACGCACCGAGTGTCGGGAGTCGCTGGGAGATTCCCGGCCACCGTAGGTGCGGACGGCGGGCGTTGGGTGGCTCGCCGTCCGATCAAAGCCAAGCCCGGGTCGACAGCGCGTTGTGTTCCACGCGCGCCTCAAAGAGATGTCAGCAAAGGAGAAGGGGCCCGTTAGGGCCAGAGCCTGTCAGGGTTGCGGATTTTATTACAGGCTATATTCATTTTTGGTGTCTCTGGGACGTCTATACGGCAAGAATTAGCCAACATTAATGTGAGCGATATCGAAAACCATGGGGACATATTGCTTGTCAAGATACCGGACACAAAAACCAAAATACATTCACCATAGGTACATGGTGAGTTTTAGGCAATGGTCAAGAAGTAAAGCTAAGTAAGTAAGCTCTGAGAATAACAAACGCAAAGAGTAACAGATTCTTTCAGAAGTACCTACCAAAACGGTAATGCATGCGGCAAGTCATTGGCGTTAACAAAATCGGTAGTTTACCAAAAGAAATAGCCACGTTCTTGAAATTGGAAAGTCTGGCTAGTTATACCGGTCACAGCTTAAGAAGAACCTCTGCAACATTACTAGCGGATTCCGGAGCTGACATCATAACACTCAAACGCCACGGAGGATGGCACTCTAAGGTACGATTCAGACCAACCGGCACGCATCGCGCCGGGCCGGGCGGCATTTTACAATGCGGTAAAGAACATTGAAATGTATCAACAGTAATTACAGTTCATATTTGCATGCAACTTACGCATATTTACCTCCGTCGGCATCCCGCGACGTGTCGCAGAATGCATTCGGCTGTCGCGACGGCCGACCGGCCCCGACCAGCTCCGAACGGCGCCAAACTGCGCCGTCAGCATCCAATCGGCTGCCGTCGGGTCTGTTCGGAGCCGGTCGGCCACCATATTTTAAATAAAATTTCACTTTACGTTTACGCGGCGCAATGTAAGCAGCACTTCTGGGCGTACGGATTTCAGCGGACGCTGTCGGCTGCCGCGGCACGCGTACGGTTATCACGGCAGCCGAACGCATGCCGCGGCAGCGGTAAGGCTCCGACGGACGCGTTCGGCTGCCGCGGCATGCGTACGGCTCCGTTCCGATGCGGCACGGCGCGAGCCGGTTGGTCTGAATCGTACCTAATAATTTTGCAGAGGGTTATATTGAAGACTCGATCCACAATAACATTGAAATAGGCAACAAGATAGCAAAGTCTATTATAACTTTTCGCGGCATAGGTACATTTTAACATACGACCCTTACGCGTTAATGCAAAACATTGTTGTTTTAGATTTTTAATAGCTCAACTTAGTTTTGATTACATCAATAAAATGCTTCATATTTGGCAATAAATTGCAAGCATTGTGTTGTAGCGCTTCTCTTTCTTTTCTTTTTTTTTATTATTGATGGGTTTGCTCTTGACTTTAGTCAATGTCAGAGATGACATAGACAAAGTCTACGATGGAGCGAGCTTACCCAGAAGGAGCCTGTTCACTCTGGTTCACTCTAACTTTCTATACAGTCCGAGAGAGACCGTTTTTTCACTGATCAAGTGATCACAGGTTTTGTTTGTAGATGTTACAGGTGTGTGTGGGATATGAAATGAAAGAGCGTCACTTGGTTATTATGAAATACAATTTATTTATTATGAGATAAACAAAAATACATACTTAGGTAATTATAAAATAAATTATGAATATTCGTTGCGAACCACTTGCGCACGAGCCTTACTCACACACTCACACTTGACAGGTCTTAGGGTTCCGTACGTCCATTAAAATCGGGATAGATGCCCCAGCAGTACAGGTGCCCCAATTGTAATATCTCTAGTTTCGCGGATGAATCGCGTGCTATTTTATTTATCTATCGAGAGACATTCCAACTACCATTCAGTGGAAGGTGTCTCATGCCTTTGTGGGATTGCGTGGGAAGGTAAAGTGCGACCAATGTTTTTCGGGATGTTCCTAAGCGGGTCGTCTATCCTAAACGTGATTTATATGGACTAGGCAACTATCCTATACAACGTGTAACACAATAAACGCAATACCTCTTTAAGGGTCATTGTACTCATCATTATGAACAACTTTCACTATGGGACCAACACTGAAATCGTGAAAAAATAATCGACTGCTCCATACATTTCCGTGCGTACCTATAACTTGACAAAACTGAACAGCTGATTTTTTTAAGTGAGAATTTGTTTGGAATTCGTTTGGAACCCTTTCCAAGGCTCACATTTGGTAGTTTTTAGGGTTCCGTACCCAATGAGTAAAACGGGACCCTATTACTAAGACTCCGCTGTCTGTATGCCTGTCCGTCACCGTGATAGCAAGACAGTTGCAATTTTCACAGATGATGTATTTCTGTTGCCGCAATAACAACAAAACAATACTAAAAACAGAATAAAATAAATATTTAAGTGGGGCTCCCATGCAACAAACGTGTTTTTTTTCCCGTTTTTTTATAGATAATGGTACGGAACCCTTCGTGCGCGAGTCCTGGCTGGTTTTTTTATAGCGTCATATTAAAATTCAGCATAGTGTTGTTTTAAGTAGCTCATTTATCATCTTTTACGTCTAACAGAAGGCTCTCCAGTATGAGTTCGAATATGTTGTTTCAGATTATCAGCTCGAGTAAAAAAACGCCGACATACATCACATTGGTAAGGTTTCTCGCCAGTATGCGCTCTCATATGCACTTTTAAATAACTTGATTTATTAAAACTACTCTGACATATTTCACATTTGTACGGCTTTTCACCCGTGTGTATAAGACTGTGGTCCTTTAAATGATGAGCGTAACTAAAGCTACGCTGACATACATCACATTTGTAAGGTTTTTCAACGGCGTGTGTTTTAATATGAAATGTCAAAATACTCTTGGTAGCATAACTTCGCTGGCATACATCACATTTAAAGGACTTTACGCTAGATTGTGTTTCCATTGGTAGTTTTATAGATTTTTGTTCAGAACATTTTTCCATATGAGATTTAGAAATTTTATTTCTGAACAAGCGCTGACATATTTCACACTTGTAACGTTTCTCACCAGTGTGCGTTTGAATGTGATATTTCAAACTGCTCTTATCTAAGTGAAATCGCCCACAGTAATCACATTGATAAGGTTTTTCATTGTTGTGACTCCAAAGGTGTTTTTTTAAATGATCACTTCGGTTAAAACTCAGCTCACATTTATCACAGCTGAAAGGTTTTTCACCAGTGTGCAAAAGCATATGTCTTCTTAGACCGCTTCTTTGACTATAACAACGTTGACAAATATCACATTTATAAGGTTTTCCTCCGTTGTGTGTTCGATAATGTTTTGATAAATCACACCTTTTACTAAAACAACGCCGACATATTCCACATTTATAAGGTTCTTTACTGGTGTGTTTTTTTATATGTTTTCTTAAGTCATTCTTTCCTTTATAGCTACGCTTGCAAATATCACATACGTAACGTTTGTCAGTGCTATTTAATTGAACATTTTTTAACACATTATCACTAGAACCACCTTTATAAATATCACTTAGAATTTGATGAGTGTGAGATCGTAAATGTGTTTTTAAATTCATCTCATTATCAAAAGTTTGCTGGCATATTTTACACTTATAATTTTTATCAGTAGTGTGTATACGAATATGTTTTATTAAATCAAATGAAGTACTAAAACTATGCTTACAAGTAAAACAATAATTGTATACTTTTTTAGAACTATTATTATCAGTAGCTATGATATTAATACCGTTAGTGACCACGGGCGTACAAGTGAATGGTTCTGTAAGATTTTGAATGTTCCCGATAATTTCCGAGTCTGGTCGTTCAGTATTGTTAGCTGGAGTTGTAATGGTGTCTTCTAGTTTTGGTTTCTTCACGCCGGGCGTACCTGTGACATACACTTGGTTACTGCTAAAGATTCAAGAGAACAATAACTGTGAAATGGATGAGAAAAATAAAGAAATCCCGAAGAATTGAAAGAAGCAGGAAGAGAGATAATAAAAAATCTTTTTTACAAAAAAATACAACCGACTTCTAAATAAAACCCAGTACAGTCTTTTTTTTTTAATCTTTTTAAAATCTTTTTTTAAATATCTTGGGACAACTCACACACAGCTATCTGATCCCAAGCTAAGCAGATCTTGTGTTATGGTAACCAGACAACTGATATACATACTTATATAATTTATAAATACATACATATTATAGATAAATTACACCCAGACACAGAACAAACAATTATGCTCATCACACAAAGTTTGTCCTGGGTGGGAATCGAACCCACGACCTCCGGCTTTGCAGTCAGGGTCACTAACCACTAGACCAACAGGACTGTCAAGAGTAAAAAATAACTTTAATATTGGAAGTCGATGTTTGTAGTGTGATTGTAGTGATCATCAGATCTTCACCAAATTGAAATGGGACCAATCCGGGAAGATACTCTACCAAATAACAAAGAATCGAAAATTGACAATTATTGACAAAAATATCGCTGAAGAAACATACAAAAAAAACTGTCGAATTGAGAACCTCTCTCTCCCTCTCTGTTTTTTGGAAGTCTGTTAAAAACTTTACAAAAAAATACAACCGACTTCGAAACGGACGGTGTTTTTGGTTTTTTCCTCGTTTCTTGACACCGAAATTATTGTAGGTTGTATTTTTTTTTTTTTCTGTTTTTAGTGCTTCATCCACAGATATAGATAGACATAGATAACGCAAGAGCCACTACTTCGCGTGCCGGTTTCGGTGTCCAGCTTACGATCAAAAATCGTAAGCCACCACTTTCGCGCTCAATTTGCATCGGTGTACGCAGCTAGTCGGACGTCAGTTAGGTGTCAGTTATGTGGTTAGGTCAGTTAGCTGCTACACGTGGCGTCGTCTTTGAATCGTTTTGATTGTCCCATCACCTGGTAGTGCTTGTGTTGACGTCATAGTAGGTAGTCGAAAAATGGCACGGTCAGTTTTCATACAGATCGTGATACTTGCGGTATCTATGTCTATTTATATCTGTGGCTACCCCCCAAATATTCCCACTAGTCCATATCTGCTTAACTATCCATCTACGAAGTTCTTTTTCAGATAATTACGAAAATTAAAATTTAAAATTTTAATAAAAAAATTAAAAAAAAATTCAAATAAATATATTTTGCATTCCCTACTAATATTATAAATGCGAAAGTAACTCTGTCTGTCTGTCTGTTACGCTTTCATGCTAAAACGGCTAAACGGATCGTCATGAAATTTGGCAGATATACAGGGTGAATTTTTAAAGTGTGCGTGGATGACCAAATCTGGAACTATGAGGTATAACGAAAAACACTGAAAGGAGTCTCGAGCCCAATTTTGATGAAAACTAAAAGTGATAAAAAAATCCAATGATGCATTTTTCGACCTTCTAAAATAAACCGGTTCGATAAATGATAAATGATATTTATTTTGTAAGTAGGTTAAACATAACACTTTTAAACGTCAATATTTTTTGGTCATTTTAAGCTAGATGAGGCCGGTGTTTCCTAGCTGACTACCCTAAGAAGAAACACCGAAACAAACTCAGAGGTCATAGTCTCTTTTGAAGTCCATACAAATTGTACTGGTCAAATAATACGAGAACCATGTAGGTTAATGTCTGAGGTGGCCTTTTGAGGAAAGTGCCACGCAGATTTGAGTGGACCTGTCCAGACAGTGCAAGCATTTGTCAGTTATTGTGGAGCTCAAACTTAGAACTTTAAGGAACTCAACGATTTGACGAACAATACCAAAGTAAGGACATTTGGGTAGGCCGCATAAAAAACATCTCAAATTCCCGTGTTAGCGATTTTTAAAAACACTGAAAGGCGTCTCGATTCCAGTTTTGATGAAACCGAAAAATGCATCATTGATTTTTGGAAAATTCGCTATTCCTACCCGGGAATCTAACCGGTTGATTTTGAAAAAAAAAACACAACCTGTATTATTACATCATTCGAAAGTGTACCTTATAAGAATCAAATTCTGGGAAGTGGCAAACCAAAGGAAAGCGTTATTTTTTAACAAATTACTTTTTATATTTCTGACTAGACCTACCTAGGTGTGACATTTTTTCAAAAATCCAAATTTAAATTATGAAATTATTATTGGTAAGTATTTGTATATTATTGCTAATTAATAAATGTGTACTGCATGCTATAAGTATAAACAAATTGTACCTAAAATATAAATATTTGTATGGCTGAAATGCCGAATATAGTGAAACTCCATAAATCTTAAGAACTATGTTAGCTACCCATATTCTTGCAAATAAATATCGTTCATTCATTCATTCAAAAAAGTATTTTGTTAAACATGAGCTCTTTCCTTTAGTTCGCCATTTGTTATTAGTTCCCAGAATATCATCCTTATTAGCGACACTTTTATGTAATAATACAGGATGTTTTTTTTTCAAAGTCGACCGGTTCTTTTCCTGGCTAGGAAAACCAATTTAAAAAATAAAACCATTGATGCATTTTTCAACCTCCTTGACCTACGAGAGTCCAAAATAAAAAAAGCCTCAGGTACCTTCATTCATTAACGAAATAACACTTACTTGTGTTCTCAGCTCTACGTTTGTTTCGAGAAACTTCTTGTTGTTCAATTTTAAATTCCGTCAAAGGCTGGTTATCTTCGGAATCGGAATCGGCATGGTGTGGCTGCGTATCCCCTGATGTAGATCTTTTTGGTGATATTTCTACAGAAACCATCGTCTCCGCTTTAAATTCGTGTTCAGAGGCTGTGAAAAAAATAAAACAGTCAAGAGGTGACTTTTATAGCTATATTTTTTTTGGATTAGTCTACTTTGCCCCACTGGCCGCCCCGAATAGTGGGGCGGTAAGTGGGACAAATTTGATTTGTCCTTTTTTACCCGTCTACGGCAAAGCAAAAGGAGCATCGTGATTTGGATCAGGGCAACAGCCCGAAGCCTCGCTCTTGTTGGGGCCTCGCGAAATTCGAGTTCAAAAAACCTTAACATTTGAAACGTTTTATAAAACCGTTAACGTTTTTAACGTTTTTTTTTATTGTATTTTTTTTTTTATTATTATTAGAAAAGGGTTTGCTCTTGACTCTAGTCAATGTCAGAGAGGACAGAGACAAAGTCTACGATGGAGCGAGCTTACCCAGAAGGAGCCTGTTAACTCTAACTTTGAAGAGATTAGGGTTGTAAGCATTTGGAAACACAGACGCAGGCAGAGAGTTAATGGAATTAATTGCGTAGTAAATTATACAGGGTGTTCTAAAAGTGCGTGGTCATATTTAAGGGCGATGTTAGGTAGCTGATCTACATTAAGGATGAAATAGAAAAACACTAAAGGACATTTTTTTCAAAAAAGTTCGACCTCTAAAAACGACTAAAAAGTTCCGATCAAATGATTTTTCAAGCAATTCCAAATAATAAGTTCCATCGAATTTGAGGACTTCGTTAATAAGGGCTTTCAGATTGCAGTTTTTTTTTATGAAATGATATTACTTAAAATTTTACTCTTAGGAGAAGCCGCAAACAATCAGAAATACCTACCTAACTACTTACGATTCATACGAATTTCAAAAAGACAATCAGCTGCTCAAACTTCATCAAGCGCAAGTTCGATCGTGTATGGAGTACTGCTCGCATCTTTGGGACGGATCTGCCAGATACCAGCTTGATGCCCTTGAGTCAATAGAGAAACGAGCCAAGAGGATCATCGGCAATGATAGTCTCGTCGAGTCGAAGCTCCAAAGCCTCGAGCATCGACGCCGAGTTGCTAGCCTGTAGGTTTTCTATCGGTTGCATTTTGGAGAGTGTGCAACGGAATTACATAGTTTGATTCCGCCTAGCCCGTTCCATCATCGGACCACAAGACGTACGGCGATGCGCCACCGGTACATAGTGGACATCCCACCCACACGCACAAAGCGTTTGGGAATACATTCATTGTGCGTACAGCTAAGGAGTGGAATTCCCTGCCGGGGTCTGTGTTTCCTGATAGCTACAACCTGGGAGTCTTTAAGTCAAGAGTGAATAGGTTACTTCTAGGCAAACGTGCTCCATCTTCGACCACATCGTCGCTTACCATCAGGTGAGATAGTGGTCAAGCGCTTGCCTATCAATAATTAAAAAAAAAAAAAAAAAAAAAAAAAGATTTGCCGCCGAGGCCTCGCAACGGTTAAGGCCACCGCTGTTTTTTTAGGGATACGGTTCCAAAGGGTAAAAACCCTATTACTAAGACTCCGCTGTCCGTCTGTCTGTCACCAGGCTGTATCTCATGAACCGTGATAGCTAGACAGTTCAAATTTTCACAGATGATGTATTTATGTTGCCGCTATAACAACAAAAACTAATAACAGAATAAAATAAATATTTAAGTGGGGTTCATACAACAACCGTCATTTTTTGCCGTTTATTATAGATAATGGTACGGAACCCTTCGTGCGCGAGTCCAACTCGCACTTGGTCGGTTTTTTTTTTTGTCTGATGTCTGTGTTAATGGGAAATGGACTTGCAGGTCTAGCGGTCACGCTAGTGCAATCAACTGCTTAAGGCGCTGTGATCAGTTAAAAAACGGTCTCTTTTTTTACTGATCACAGCGCCTTAACCAGAGTATCCTGTAGTGACTTCAAATGAATGAGCCAGGGCTAAAGCTAGCTAAATTAAAACTAATGACTGCTTGCTGGATGCTCTTAAGAGTACACATGCCGCCCAGTCGAACTCAACGGTGGGCGTGGCCTAAACGCTTGCTATTTCATCAAGCGGCGCGCGAGAAAGGGAAATGCACAATCATTGTTGTTAGAAACGGGCGCGTAAAAATTGATGAGTAGGCTTCTAGAATTAGTGTTCTTATGACAAAATAACTGAATTTTTTGATTCGAAGTAAAGTTATATAAATTCTTGAATAAATAAACTACTCCTGTACGCATTTAGTTTTAGAGATTTCATACTCCTTCTGTTATTTAATTACGTCCAAAGTTGCGTTAAATTACGGGTTAAAATATGGAAATTTTGAGGCTGATAACTTTAAAATGACTAAATATTTTTAAATTCTGTTTTGGTACAGGCATAGATCACAACAAGACAAAACAGTATCATGCCCGTCTTGGAACAAAAAATGTCAAACAATGGAGTAATCATCCTAAAAAAATTGTATGGCGAAATGCGTGGCTTGTGCAGCCTTAAGCATCCATCCCCGGCTAAGCGGCGTCATTTCGGAGTAGCAAGGGACAGGCTGGGTCGTTTTATTATTTAGGGGGTTTAAAGCTAATGGCTCAGCGACGCGGGTTGGCTCGTTAGGCAAGTCGGGGAGGGGTCTGACAAGGGCGTCGCGAAGGGCCTCGTCGGCGAGGCCGGAAACCGGAACACGGTCTGTTTTTCATTTTACGAAGGCCACCGCTGTGCGTAGAAAAATGTGTATGTATCTGTTTTTATGATTGTATAATTACTTTTTCTCTTTTTGTCTTTCCTTTAAGTTGCGCTGCCCTGTTGCTTCTGCACCACCCTAAGGTCGACTGGTAGAAAATGCCTATGGCATGGAGTCCACCTTTATAGTGTTTTTACTAGTGCATAAAGTTTTAATAAACAAAAAATGTAGCGAGAAAATTATAATTTGACGCGGGCGAAGCCGCTGGCGGAAGCTAGTTATAATAAGAACATACCAGTTTCCTTTTTATCTTGTCCCTCACAATCAGCTGCTGATTCTTGTTTGACAACATCGCTTTCTGTCGGACATTCATCAACAAAACTAATGTGGTGTGTTGGGGTTATCACAAACCCACTGGACTCCAGCTGGTTCTGGTTGATTACAGGTTTTGCCTGTAAAAGATTAGGTTAGGTTAGATGAAGGAGCGGCGCGTGGTGTTCCCGTGCGCCCCTCTGACGTCGCGGGGGGAGCTAAACACCTCACTCCCCCCGCGTACGAGATGTGGCCCGCAGAGGCGGGCCGGCACCAGCCGGGGATTACGGAAGTCGCCTATGTTCCCGCGATCCCCGGCGTAGGTGGAAGATGGAACACCGGGGTGGTTTTAGTCAGTAAGAGTCTGACAGACCCCTCCGCCCGCCCCAGGGCGGAGGACATCCATGAGGATTTCCCCCCGTAATAAAAAAAAAAAAAAAAAAAAAAAAAGGTTAGATGAAGGAGCTCGTGGTTAAATAATAATAGCCGCACGGGTCGACATTCAAGGTTAACAACGCCCGCCGAGGTCAGAAAGAGCTCGTGGCTAAATAATAATAGCCACACGGGTCGATATTCAAGGTTAACAACGCTCGTCGAGGTCAGAAAGAGCTCGTGGCTAAATAATAATAGCCACACGGGTCGATATTCAAGGTTAACAACGCTCGCCGAGGTCGGAAGGA
This sequence comes from Melanchra persicariae, assembly GCA_947386135.1. NCBI lineage: Eukaryota > Metazoa > Arthropoda > Insecta > Lepidoptera > Noctuidae > Melanchra > Melanchra persicariae. The sequence continues at coordinate 3,174,339 of OX376672.1, forward strand.
GCTCGTAGCTAAACAATAATAGCCGCACGGGTCGATATTCAAGGTTAACAACGCTCGCCGAGGTCGGAAGGAGCTCTAAGCTAAATAATAATAGCCGCACGGGTCGATATTCAAGGTTAACAACGCTCGCCGAGGTCAGAAAGAGCTCGTGGCTAAATAATAATAGACACACGGGTCGATATTCAAGGTTAACAACGCTCGTCGAGGTCAGAAAGAGCTCGTGGCTAAATAATAATAGCCACACGGGTCGATATTCAAGGTTAACAACCCTCGCCGAGGTCGGAAGGAGCTCGTGGCTGAATAATAATAGCCACACGGGTCGATATTCAAGGTTAACAACGCTCGCCGAGGTCGGAAGGAGCTCGTAGCTAAACAATAATAGCCGCACGGGTCGATATTCAAGGTTAACAACGCTCGCCGAGGTCGGAAGGAGCTCTAAGCTAAATAATAATAATAGCCGCACGGGTCGATATTCAAGGTTAACAACCCTCGCCGAGGTCGGAAGGAGCTCTAAGCTAAATAATAATAGCCGCACGGGTCGATATTCAAGGTTAACAACCCTCGCCGAGGTCGGAAGGAGCTCGTGGCTAAATAATAATAGCCACACGGGTCGATATTCAAGGTTAACAACGCTCGCCGAGGTCGGAAGGAGCTCTAAGCTAAATAATAATAGCCGCACGGGTCGATATTCAAGGTTAACAACCCTCGCCGAGGTCGGAAGGAGCTCGTGGCTAAATAATAATAGCCGCACGGGTCGATATTCAAGGTTAACAACGCTCGTCGAGGTCGAAAGGAGTTCGTAGCTAAACAATAATAGCCGCACGGGTCGATATTCAAGGTTAACAACGCTCGCCGAGGTCGGAAGGAGCTCGTGGCTAAATAATTATAGCCGCACGGGTCGATATTCAAGGTTAACAACGCTCGTCGAGATCGAAAGGAGTTCGTAGCTAAACAATAATAGCCGCACGGGTCGATATTCAAGGTTAACAACGCTCATCGAGGTCGGAAGGAGCTCGTGGCTAAATAATTATAGCTTCACAGGTCGATATTCAAGGTTAACAACGCTCGCAGAGGTCGGAAGGAGCTCGTGGCTAAATAATAATAGCCGCACGGGTCGATATTCAAGGTTAACAACGCTCGTCGAGGTCGGAAGGAGCTCGTGGCTAAATAATAATAGCCGCACGGGTCGATATTCAAGGTTAACAACGCTTGTCGAGGTCGAAAGGAGCTCGTAGCTAAATAATAATAGCCGCACGGGTCGATATTCAAGGTTTACAACGCTCGTTGAGGTCGAAAGGAGCTCGTGGCTAAATAATTATAGCTTCACAGGTCGATATTCAAGGTTAACAACGCTCGTCGAGGTCGAAAAGAGCTCGTAGCTAAATAATAATAGCCACACGGGTCGATATTCAAGGTTAACAACGCTCGTCGAGGTCGAAAGGAGCTCGTAGCTAAATAATAATAGCCGCACGGGTCGATATTCAAGGTTAACAACGCTCGCCGAGGTCGGAAGGAGCTCGTGGCTAAATAATAATAGCCGCACGGGTCGATATTCAAAGTTAACAACGCTCGCCGAGGTCGGAAGGAGCTCGTAGTTAAATAATAATAGCCGCACGGGTCGATATTCAAGGTTAAAAACGCTCGCCGAGGTCGGAAGGAGCTCGTGGCTAAATAATAATAGCCGCACGGGTCGATATTCAAGGTTAACAACGCTCGCCGAGGTCGGAAGGAGCTCGTAGTTAAATAATAATAGCCGCACGGGTCGATATTCAAGGTTAAAAACGCTCGCCGAGGTCGGAAGGAGCTCGTGGCTAAATAATTATAGCCGCACGGGTCGATATTCAAGGTTAACAACGCTCGCCGAGGTCGGAAGGAGCTCGTAGTTAAATAATAATAGCCGCACGGGTCGATATTCAAGGTTAAAAACGCTCGCCGAGGTCGGAAGGAGCTCGTGGCTAAATAATAATAGCCGCACGGGTCGATATTCAAGGTTAACAACGCTCGCCGAGGTCGGAAGGAGCTCGTAGTTAAATAATAATAGCCGCACGGGTCGATATTCAAGGTTAAAAACGCTCGCTGAGGTCGGAAGGAGCCCGTAGTTAAATAATAATAGCCGCAACACAAGCCGAGGTTGGTCTGTGGAGGTGATCTTAACATACCGAGACTCCTCCGTGCCTCAAAAAGCACGATGATAAGCCATTGGTCTAAGTTGCCATAGTAGACCTTTGGCTGTTGTTACGGACTGTCAGAAGCCAGAAAATCTGACACCAATCACGCCAAGAAATACTGCGTTACAGAGTTACTGAGTTGTGGAGGTATTCAGCTGAATACGGTTTGACTGGAAGCAGACGCCAATATAGTTGGGAAAAGGATGATGATGAGATATCTGAAATATAAATGATGGAGATTGAAGTTGTTGAAGTGGAATGATGATGGCTAAGGCATTTAGTCCACCCCTGTACATTTGTTTAAGACAGTAAAATATTTAACAAATAAATGAATTATATTTATTTTGTAAATAGGCAAAAAATAACATGTTTAACCTGCAATATTTGTCATGAGGTCAGTTTAAACGAGATAGGAATGTTATTTCCTAGCTGACTACCCTGAGAAGCACCAAAAAAAACTTAACTTAGAATTCGCGCGGTAGTGACGCATGATTTATTTTTAAGATTTAAAATGTTTTGTGCGTCACTTTCATGTGAATAAACGGTTTTTCTTTCTTTCTTTCTTAGAGATCAAAGTCTCTTCTAAAGTCTATGTCTAATCACATAAGAACACCAGAGGTTTTTTGTCTGAGGTTATCATTTGAGAAAAGGACTACACAGATTTGAGTTTTCAGACAGGAAAGCATTTGCCAGTTTGTTTTTAAATGGTGCCCCTCACTTGGAATCTCTCTTGTAGCTCTTGTCTTGTTGTGCGCTTACAAACATATAAACTCACATACACAAACAGCCAGACCCGGAATAACTATCTGTAGTCCATACAAATATTTGTTCCATGCAGAAATCAAACCCGCAACACATAGCGTTGCAGTCAATCGCTCAATCACTGCACCAACCGTGCCGTCAGTTATCTATCATGTCTCAAAATAGTTCTTCAAAAAAAATGTCTTGATTCTCACCTCATAATTCTCATTCATCATCTGAGTAAACAGCTCTTCAGCTTCCAGACATTTCCTCTTGAATCTGTAGCATTGGTTCAATTTAGCGTAGCAGATGAAACAAGCAAGCACCGGTCTCCAGTCTTCAGTCACTAACTGTAACGAAATTGAATTTGTTATTAATCCTTATGTATCATCATCATCATATCAGCCGAAAGACGTCCACTGCTGGACATAGGCCTCCCCCAAGTGTCGCCACAACAACTGGTCCTATGCGTCAGGCATTCATCAGCTACCCGCAACTCACTAATGTTTATATACTTTCAACGACCATCGAGGGGACATATATAAATATATAAATAAATAAATATCATGGCCATCTGAACCCAAGCTAAGCAGAGCTTGTGTTATGGTAACCAGACAACTGATATACATACTTATATAATTTATAAATACATACATATTATATATAGTGACTGGCCTGTTGGTCTAGTGGTTAGTGACCCTGACTGCAAAGCCGGAGGTCGTGGGTTCGATTCCCACCCAGGACAAACTTTGTGTGATGAGCATTATTGTTTGTTCTGTGTCTGGGTGTAATTTATCTATAATATGTATGTATTTATAAATTATATAAGTATGTATAACAGTTGTCTGGTTACCATAACACAAGCTCTGCTTAGCTTGGGATCAGATGGCCGTGTGTGAGTTGTCCCAAGATATAAGATATAAGATATAAGATATAAGATAAGATATAAGATAAATTACACCCAGACAGAGGAACTAGCTTACTGACATATTATCAATGCACAGACGAAACTACTAGGGCTAGGGATAAGAAATTTTACACAAGGCTGCCTTTTGTGTGGTGTTGTTCCCAAAATCCCTTCTTAGTGCTGACACTAAGAAGGGATTTTGGGAACCACCTATTTAGATATTTTTATATGTGATTTAGCTGAAATTTGTGGAAAACTCGATTTAATAGGCATCTTGCATGACTGCTATTTAGTTAGGTATTTATTTTAAACTACAACCACGGTGTTCATCGCTGTTGATCACCCTTTTCTTGGAAAGCCTTACACAAAAAAAACATAACATGTACATTTTTACAATATGTTAACTAACTCTGTTACCACTATGAAGAAACATGCTCTTAAAATTTCCACATAAATTACTTACTGGAATATCAGTCAGCTTCTCGTATATTTCCTGCAGGCTTGTGTTGGCAAACACATACATGCGAACATTCTCCACTAAACATATCCTGCACTTAGGCAGCTTATTCACCTCCATATTTAAATCACTGAAGAGTTCAAGTTTTATTATTATTTATTAGTTATATTTACACGTTTTGTTACTTTAATATACCTACTTTTTTATTTTTATGTTTTACAAAATAATAAAATACTTATGTAAAATTAGCTTGTTTGTTTGTTTTAAAGGTATCTCAGGTATTTACCTAGTATTAATCCGATTACGAAAATTCTTTAACTGAGTGTCATAGCAGCTTCTTTTTATCCTGTCGACTGGGCTACGAGAGCGGAGATGAGATTCAAGTTAAAACGAAAAAGAAGCTGAGTAACGCCACCAGAAATATAACAAACTATCCACAATAATTCCACAAGCAGAAGCCGGAGAAGGCCAACTTGACTTCTGTGCAAAGAGACGAAAAAGACCATGTATGTCTATGAAAAAGACCAAAAAGTATAATAATATTATGGGAGCTTTTGTGTGCTTCTGTTCTGAAGTTCTGACTTCTGTCACTGAGTGATCCGAGTGTGTGTGACGAATTTATTGACGGTATTAGTTATGAATGGATTCACGTATTAGTAATCCGATAATCTGATATATGCTAATATTGACATATTTTCTTCGTGCTTCCCATTTATGGAAGCACCTTTAAGATTAAATGGAGCAAGTTATCCGACAAACTTTGTCTTTGATTTTAAATGTAGCCTTGGACGACCGAGCTTGGGCACAAGCTACTCTGCCCATCTGCAAAGGACTTGGCGTCCGCAAAGTTTCTAGTATTAGTTTACCGACTTTCATATTTTCGGTCCACGGTGTTGAGAAATTAATCAGGAATATCCTGGCTTCCACACAGGTGGATTTTGATGTGCCGTGGCCCGTGCTTCACCGATGCTTTCGATGACCTACCTGACAAACCATCTTCCCAGAGGCAGTGGGACAAGCCGCTCTGCAGAGTAGTTCAGAACAACTTACTGACCACGTCTGCTTCTACTGCTGAGCGTGCGCGCCTACTGGCTGTGTGAAAAAGGGGGTCAGGTCTTTGGCTTTATGCACTACTTACCGTCGTCGAACCTAGGCACTTTATTCGTCGACACCACATTCCGCCTCGATGCTTCTTTACGTTTAGGAGCCCCATGCCCCATGCTGTTCTCCTCATCGTTGTCACTGTGGTGAAGTTGTCAGGAGGTGTCAGCACAAAACTATTGCCGCAAAAGGTAGGTATATAATTATTCTGCTTGCCCCTTTCATACGTCTTGCGAATGAGACTGATGGATGACCGATCAGAGGCAGGCACAGGGAGAAAAAGTTAAACTTGCAGTAAATAGGTATTATGTATTTATTTACATATTACATTGGTAGTACTAGTTAACAATATTGAGTAGGATTTCCCTTCCACCAAGAAATAAAAATGTGGTCCGGGTCTACATTTTATCAGAGAGTAAGGCTGCGTTTCCACCAGAGATGTGCGAGGAGGCGTAGCGAGAGATGCTTGTTAAGAACCAATGGAATCGCTTTATTTACATAGCCTCGCTCAGAGCAAGCGATTCTATTGGTTCTTAACAAACATATCCCTCGCTACACATCTCTGGTGGAAACGCAGCCTTAAGCTTGTGATGTGACATGACACATACCTACTATATTATTACATACCCCACATACTGAAGGATAACGGACATTCCCTTTTTTTTTGTTTATTGACGGCAAAACACCATACCTATACTTACAAAAATAAAATAGTAAGTTAGTAGGTAAATTAAATTAAAAACAAGAAACATAGAAGTGAAAGTATCATGTGTGAATACATTTATTCATCAAAGCTAAGTACATCTAGACTCGCGAGCATAGAAATTATTTTGAGCATCACGTCCGTGACCATGACGTCTTAAAGAGCTATACAGGGTGTATAGCTCGATCCCTCCTCGCTCGAACGAATCACGCTTTAACCCGTCATGGTAGGGCACAACTCTCTGTTAAACTAGATTCCAAATATTATAATTTCATGAAATACTACATTTGACATAAATTATAACTGAAAGAGTTGTATTGAAATTTTAATTCTATAAAAACCTACTTGCTACGGCCGCGAATAAGCCCAATCAAGCAGAAATGCGTATACATATAATAAGCAGGTACTGTCTGGGGGCTCTGGGATCTTGGAATATATGTAGGTAACAAAACAGTCATAATATTTTGCATTTGCATGCTGCCTGATCATCATCTAAACTAACCGGAACACACGCAATGCTTAAGAACCTAAGATAAAGCTGAAAGAATCTTCACCAGTGCGTGTGTGTATGTTAACGTGATTGGTTAATGCAGACTTTAAACTAAAACTACGTTGACAAATTTGACATTTGTGAGGTTTTTCAACAGTATGAACACAAACATGATTTCTTAAATGAACTTTTTGATTAAAACCACGCTGACATACATCACATTTGAAAGGTCTCTCACCGGTGTGTGTACGCATATGTATCGTCAACTGACTATTATTACTAAACCTATGCTGACATATACTACATTTAAAAGGTTTTTCACCGGTGTGTACACGAATATGTCTTCTTAAATGACATTGTTGATTAAAAGTACGTTGACATATATCACATTTAAAAGGTTCTACACCAGAGTGAACACGCATATGACTAGTTAAATGGCTCTTTTGCTTATAGCTACGTTGACATATATCACATTTGAATGGTTTCTCACCAGTGTGTGTACGAATATGATTTGTTAAATGACTACTGTCATTAAAACTACGCTGACATATATTACATTTAAAGGGTTTCTGACCAGCATGTATACGAGTGTGTCTTGTTAAATAATATCTTTTACTAAAACGACGATGACAAATATCACATTGATAACTTTTCTCTTTGACAGATGCTCTTTGATGGCTATTTAAATTATCGCTGTCAATACCTTCCTTTGATAGTTTACATCTATTATCATCATTGTTACCAAAAGCAGTATTATTGATACTGTTATTAACTTCTGGTTTTGTATTAGAGATAGACTCATTGAATTTCAAGTTATTTACAGAATGGGAGAAACGATTTTGAATTTTCTGAACAGTTGGAGTTAAACATATTAATTTTCGATTATTTTCGTTTTTCTTTTTCTCTGCTGAGATTGCATCTTCTTGTTTTGATCCACACGTGTCCAGTTTTCGTTTATTCACGACAGGCGCCCCTGTAAGTGAAGTGATAAATCTGGTAAGTTTAATGTTCTCAGAAAATTGGGGGATAATTATGTATGTATACCTACATATCAAACGGTAGTGTGAATGATTTAGATTAGGACCAAAGACTACAATAGTATACTGGCTAATTAGGACCAAAAGCAGGGCAGCGCACAGCGTCTCTTGCGACCCACAGACCGGGGATTGTTTGGTGTCTACACTAATATTATAAAGAGGAAAGATTTGTTTGTTTGTTTGTTTGTTTGTTTGTTTGTTTGAAATGAATAGGCTCCGAAACTACTAGACCGATTTGAAAAATTCTTTCACCAGTAGAATCCTACATTATCGGTGATGGTCATAGGCTATAGAACATTTTCAGAAAAGTTAGGGATCCGTATGAAAACTTCGATAATGTGACCCAAGGTGTGAGAAAAAATCCTTATATCGCGTACGCTGCGGAATCTATTGACAATAGAGCAAAGTGATGTACTACAGTTTTATAGAGGTCATCAATATTTACAAAAAAGTCCGCGATACCATATGTCTAACTATTATGGATAAGTCACCATGACCGCTTTTTGTTAATATTAGTCAAGCAAATCCCATGGTGAAATAAAAAATGGTGATTATAGTACCATGATATTAATCCTTATCCATTTAAATGGTTTGATAATTAAGGTTGATTATGTTCGTGTAAATTACACTTTAAATCATTCAAATCGGACCTTTCGTTCAAAAGTTACGACGGTAATAAACATGCTCGGAGTAAGAAAAATGTCGCGGCATGAGCGAACTGGGGAGAATCGTATCAATGCTTGGTCCGATGAAGTTGAAACACCACGGCATTTCAATGTTTTCGATAAAACAATAAGAATAACAAATGTTTGGATTTTTCGAAAATCAACTAGGTAGGTACCTACATATACACTTCTGGACACATCTATTGGCCCACCTTGTATTTTCAGTTTCCAGGTCCTAGCTAAAATTTTATATTAGGTCGAGCAAAAAGTTTTTATGCAGTTTTGAACCTGGCACATTCACAATTTCATTCAATAGTCTTTTTTTGAATTTCGAACACAGAATTTAAAGAAACAAAAGACAATTTGGAGCCTGTTTGTTGATATCAAACAATCGAATACTAAGAAAACTTGGTTTTATTGGTTTACTTGGATTTAATTCTTGAAAAAGTGATTGATATCTTTGGTTTTGCAACAAACATTACTTATTCTTAACATTAAGGTGAGGTTCTATCAATAATCTACGGATACTTCATCTGAAGTCGCCGCCCAAGCTGTGGCACTTATTCAGGCCGGACACAGCCAAAGAAACGTGAGTGCTCAACTTAATTTAAGTCGATCTGCGGTCCGAAATGTTTATCGGAGGTACCTAGAGACTGGCGGCTTTGTTCGTCGCCAAGGAAGGCCACGATCTCGGGTCACAACTGAAAGGCAGGATCGATTCATCGTGACTACCAGCTTGAGAAATCGTCACCTTACCTCCATTGAGATACAAAACCAACTTCGCGATTTCCACGGAGTATCTGTGAGCGCTCGAACTGTTCGGAGAAGGTTAAAAGAACGCGATATGGTACCACACAAGCCAGCTAATGGGCCCAAACTAACGCGAGCCCACCGAACAGCGCGCCTTCATTTCGCACGCAGTCATTTAAATTGGACACAGCAAGATTGGAGCCGTGTACTCTTTTCTGATGAGTCTAAAATTGTGTTACATGGCAATGATGGAAGGAAGAAGGTCTACCGACGTAAGGGAGAGCGTTTCGCACAATGGTGCTTTGAAGAGAGGGTTGCTTATGGCGGTGGCTCATGGACTGTCTGGGGCGGTATATCCGCGAGCGGCAAAACTCAACTTGAGGTTGTTACAGGACCACGGCTGCCAACATTAAATGCTGAAAGGTACATTCGTGAGTGCTTAGAACCTCACCTGATACCATACGCGGACTATGTGGGCCCAAATTTCCTTTTTATGCAAGATAATGCAAGAGCCCATGCGGCCGGCATCGTCAGGGAATATCTTCGGGATGTGAACATCACAGTTATGGACTGGCCAGCCAGAAGCCCAGACATGAACTCCATTGAGCACATGTGGGACGAGCTAAAAAGACGTGTTAGGGCTCGTCAGCCAGTTGCCCAGACGATGCAGGAGTTGAAAACTGCCATAGAAGAGGAATGGGAGATGATCCCTCAAAATTTCATAGAGCGGTTGATAAACTCTATGCCTAATCGTATGAGAGCTGTGGTAGATGCCCATGGAGGCAACACGCGTTATTAAATTAAACCTTTATTTGATAAAACATGTTTTTTATTCAAAAATCAAATGCCTTTAACAAGGCGCATATCCGACTTGTTAGGCGTAGCTCCATGTCGTATGGTATTCTGAATTAAAATTTAAAACAATACGATCGAAAAAGATGGTAAAATGTATCAGGTTTAAAACTGCATCAACAGTTTTTGTTCAATCTAGCAATCATATTTCGGTAGGGGCCATCGAAACCTAAACTCTAAGGTGGGCCAATAGATGTGTCCAGAAGTGTATATAATAAGGGGTGAAGCAGGGGTGAATAAATTTTTAGGGGAGGAAATTATAGCTTGCTTCAATTTACGTCGGAATTCTATGAACAAACTAAAAGTGGGATAATTGAAACAGATCATGTACCTAACAATTTTTGCATAATCAACCCCTGACGGGCTGAACGGGGTGAACAGTTGCGCTGAACCAATAATGAGAATCGTTGTGCTTAATTTTCCAAAACTAACCATTATAAGGGGATATGTATAGGGGCGTCGCAGTTTGTGGAGTACCTACTATACCCACACGGACGAAGTCGCGGGCGAAGTGCTAGTTATTAAATAAAACATTTTATCACTGGTGTCATATAGTACTAGATTGTATGAACGTAGATACCACAAGCTCAACCCGTCGTTCTAGGATAGTCTTTGCCGGTTGTGCAATTGATAGAGAGAGTCACCGCACTTACCGCGGTCCTGGAACGCAAAGGGCATTTGAAGGAACTCGGGTGGGTTTTAGTCACGAGTCTGATAGTCCCTCTTGGTCTGGACGGAGCGAGAGGGAGTATCAGACTGACTAATGCACCAAAGAGTTATTTATCGTCATTACTGGTTTACACACAGATATGCCACGAGTGACTCTCCATTTTAGGGCAAATGTTTTTAAGGCCGCCAACACAGTGTCGGGGAGTTTGTTGTAGGAGTACTCAGCGGCTTCAAATCATTGCAAGTCGAAAAACTTTGTTGGTGACACAATGATGTGCAAGTTTTTTTAGCTATTTGTATGACAGCATCTACATCTTTTAGAGTGTTGCTGGGCAATTGAGTGCATCTGAGCGTGTATGCATGTCGCTGACATGATTCTATTTTATGTAAGGCCTCTGGGCTGAGCTGACGGGCTGTGTCGGAAGTCTTCTTGTACCCTTTAACTAAATACTTTACATCAGGTGAACCGTCACCCTGCTCACTTACCTGTTGATTGTCCTTCATCTTCCAGTTCGGTTTTTATTGCCACTATAGGTACTTTATATTCTGAATCTCGCTCAGAATGGTGTACTGATAAACCTTTTACATCAGGATAGCTCTTGTCTACATTTCCCAGTAATTCTATAAGTATAGAAAAGATAGTTGTTTATCTATAAATACGAATATTTAAATAATTATTTTTATTTCATAAAAAACATACCCTCACTTTGTTCCTGCTTTGGCTCAATTATAACAATGTTCTCACAAACTTCTGGTAATTCCTCTTTAATAACTATGCTTTCAATTTGAAAAAAACCAGCTATATTTATGTTCTCTATTGGAGTTTTCATAAACCCATTATATGACGATAGCTGCCCTTTGCTTATTAAAGGATCTCGCTGTAAAAGGATGAACGTAGTAAGTAATCCGTAAAATATGCTGATGATCAAAGCCTTGTTGAAGAACACCTCACCTCATAATCCTCATTCATCATCTGAGCGAACAACTTTTCTGCTTCCAGACATTTTCTCAGGAATTGGCAGCATTGCTTTAGTTTACTGCAGCAGTAGAAGCAAGCGAGCATCGGTCTACTATCCTCAGTTACAAACTGCAACAAAACTTATATTGCAATTATTTGTTCTTGCGTATAACATATTTTCCAATCTTACAATTACACAGAGTTGCTGTCCAGACAGTTGGTGACAGAAGTCAGCGTTGCTGTCTATAGACCACTCCTCATACAGAGATGCATGGGTCACACCCATTTATATAAATATTTCTCAGCACTAATTAAAAAAAAACATATTATTAACTTACTGGAATATCAGTCAGCTTTTCATATAGTTCATGCATGGTCTTGTTGACCACCACATACATGCGAACATTCTCCACTAAACATATCCTACACATTTGCATTTTTTCCATCTTTAACTCAAAAAGTATATCTTATAGTTATTGAGTTCTATAATATATTACCTATATACTTAACGTTAAAGTGTTTATTTAAATACAACAGCTCAGCAAACTGTCGTGGTTTTATACAACTATTTGACGATTCTAGTAACCTCCGAACATAATGATAGTCGAAGATATAAAATATCGCGTGCAGGACCAGGGTAAGGAACAGTCAGAAGCCGGAGAGAGCAACACTCATTGTTTCTCTAGGAGCAGGAGAGGTGTTGTATGTTAGATTGTTTCTCAAAGAGTAGAAGAAGTTGCACATAAAATTAATTTAAATGTTTTTTATCGATCTAACCCCTTAGCAATTATCACATAGTAGGTACTGGTATTTAACCTTTTATTTTCATCGAAAATTGACTACGCTACGGATAACATCTGAAATAATACGACTGTGATTATGACAGTGACACTGACAGTTAAAAGCAAAACCAATTTCACCAACCAAACAAAAACTAAACAATAGTGTTGCGCTGGCGTAGAATTATAATACACTAGCTTCTACCAGCGGCTTCGCCCGCGTGAAAATTGGAAATAGGGCAGTTCTTTTATTTCTATTGTAACTACACCTACCCTACCCTACACCTATCCTACACCTACCCTGCACCTACCGTACGCCTACCCTACACCTACCCTATACCTATCCTACACCTATCCTACATCTACACTTACCCTAACCAGCCCAAAAAATACTATGACATGTTTCTGGTCTCCTGGTACTTGATGTTTCTGGTCTCCTGGTACTTGTGAATCGGAAGTACTAAGGCAGTAGCGGCTCTGAATTTCCACTTCCTCCTTAGTCTCCATTAATCCATGCCACTTACCGGGATAAAAAGTAGCCTATTTTTTATTCCAGGTTATGGACTACATGTGTGCCAGGTTTCATTCAAATCCCTTCAGCCGTTTTTGCCTGATTGTAACACAAACATACAAACATTCACCTTTATAATATTAGTAGGATTATGGTAGAATTTTGCCAACACCATTGTGGCGTGGGGACTAAAGCAGACTGTGACTAGAAGCACAGGGGACCTAGAGTTCGGAGACTTGAGCAATGTTCGAGTCTTCGGACGGTGTTTCAGAAGCAAACTTTCTCACTGCTTTTAGTGCTTACACGTCTGCTCATCAGACGTGACTGTGAGGGTAGTGAGCAAGCAGAGAGAGAGACACCCTGTGAAAGGGCGGAGGAGATAGTGACCGCACCCTTTAAAAGGAACAAAAAGTAAATATGGATATGACAGACGAAACAGTACTCCGGCTAAGAGTTTACCACGACTGCTGGAGATCCCCGGGGCAGCCAGCGGCCCGACCGCTGACGCTTTGGCCGAAAGGCTCTGGGCGTCCTTTTACGCGGACGATGCCCGGGTCCAGGCCTACCAAGCTGAGCAGGTGAACGCAGGTACCACACGTCCTGACTAATCTCGCCCTACCTACTAACTTCACTCTGCGTGAAAAGTGTTTTATTATCACACGGAATACAAAGTATTCAATATCCTTTTCAAAATTCAATTTTATATCGCCAGTCGACACCAAAATACATCAAATTGGGAAGTAGTTTAAGAGTGGAATAAAAAGTCGGATCGACTCAAGTCAATCGATCTTTATTCGTTCGATACTTCGTAGTCGAACGAATCAAGCCCTTTCAAGCTCATTCTGGCCTACGGCTTATCTTAGGTAAAAAGGAAAATCGAGTAAAACAAACAAAGTAATCAACAATCATTATATTTGTTTCTAAACATAGATTCTACAGTGAAATACAACCACAATAAAGCTTAAGATTAAGTTTCAAAACTACGGCACCGATAATACCTACTTAATCGGGACATTATCACTCCGATATTATTCGATAAATCGGTAACCATACGGTAATATTTTATCGGAATGATAATACAGTATTTTCCGGAAAAGTCCGTCAGATTACCAAAAAAATATTGGATACGTATTTTTTCTTTTTACACCTAGAAGTCATCATTTATGCGATATAGTGGGTTAAAAACGCGTGGCGTCACAGATTGGTACACATTTTACCAAAAGATGACGTCACCAGCTCCGACTCCTGAACTTGGATGCGTCATATCTTTAACAATTTAAAAAGGCGAAAAATACGTGTCCAATATTTTTGAAAATGTAAAAGACAGACTGAATATAAATATTCTTTTTCTATATAGGAAAATACCTTGATTTTTGATGGTAATATCGATGGTTTTATAGCATAATCGAAGTTATAGAACATAGTTTGCAAAGACTTAGGCCTTGTTTACGCAGACGCGGAGCGTCGAGCGGCGCGTTCAGCGACGCTTCGACCGTTTCTCCGTAAACGAGGCCATAGGTAAGCTAGTATACGTTTTATCTAGAATAAGTTTCTACTGATGGCATTGTAGGCTAGATTTGACGTTGCTATTTTAGTGCAGTGGTGTAACAAACTCTTCTGGTCAAATGTTAGCTTTCATTGTTAGCAAAAAACAATTGACAATTCGTTGCTGTTGTGTTTGTGACGAACGCGTGGGTGTCGGTCCAAGCTAGCAGGTTTGCGTACGTTCAAAATACATACTAACTACTATAACACACACATTTTGTTACTAAGAAAATAAGTAACCTCTGCGGGGTTTAAGGTCTTGGACTATGAATATCAAAATGTGCATGAATGTATATTTATTTATAAAGAAGTGGAATTTACGTACATATTTGATAGTAGTCAAATACCAATAGTCAATAACTATAATAAATATAAACTATATAAAAGACTTCTAGTTCGTCACATCTAGCTTTTGAAAAGAATCTCGTGCCTGATACCTGGTCAGAATACTTTTCTTAATCCGCGTTTCCACCTAGGTGCATCTACAATTTAATTGTTACTTTCATTACATTGCGCGACACGATCGAGCGATAGTTCACATTCTCGGTAGCCCGCATTTGCATGCGAGCTAATAGTCCGGTCAAATTACGCCGAAAATAAGGCAAACTTAGCATTAATTCTTAACTCCGATTTTTTGGCATTAATGTGTAGAGTATAGGCAGAGAAGTATGTTTAAATGCATCCCGCGAAAAGTTAACCCCCGGATGTTCGTTTTTTTTAGCAAAACATTTAATTTCATAATAACTCGTTGGGAAAAAATATTAACTGGCATGTTAGTTTGGGACATTTGTAGAACAGATTGAGCTGTACAAGTAGGTAAGAAAATTAAACGTTTTTCATCCACGGAACTGTACTTTTTTTTAAAGAATGTTATTTTTTGACTTTGTACTTCAAGCAAAAATATTAACTTGACAAAAATAATGCTAAATGGATTTTAATTAACATGTTTATTTATATTGAGAAAATTAAAACAATACTACCTTGGGGTTCCGAGATGTAAGAAATTGTCATATAAGTTTTCAGGCAAAAATGTAACTCTCCTGAAAGTTGTTTAATAATGGAAAATGTACAAACACAAACCATAATTTATCAAAATTAAACAAATCAGACGTTATTTATTACCTATCTCTTTAATTGTTAATAAAGTGGCATCTTTTTTGCCGCACTCAGTAGTTCAACTATTAGAATCGTCATCCGTGTTTTGTTTCTCTCATGTGTCAGAATCAGTCAGAGTACAAAATGCATGAGAAAATTAATTTTGCTCATAACTTGTGTTTCGTGAATTCTTCCAATTTTTTAAAATATTTATTCTGCTATTCAGGGTGAAGGAAAATAAAAAAAAGATCATTCTTGAATTACAAATGGTGCAACTAACCCATTTTTTTATTTATAGATAAAATCATGCAACAAGGTGCTGCTCTTGAAATGATTGCAGCAAATCGGTATTTTTCACAAAATCGTCTTATTTCAGCAAAGACGAAAGAGTTGCATTGATATTTTATTAGAACCTAGTTTATGAAACTGTTACATACTTACCTGAAATTATTAAAGAAACTAGAACGAGTGTACAAACGAGAGTCAAACGAGGTTCATAATTCTAAAAGAATTCATAATTGTTGTGATGAAATAATAAAAAAAATACATTTTGAAACTTTGTTATGCACAGTTTCACAAACTACTCTGTCGTCTAAACTTATGCAACTTTATCAAAACACATCAAATTGCATCATCATCATCATCTCAGCCGAAAGACGTCCACTGCTGGACATAGGCCTCCCCCAAGTGTCGCTACAAAAACCGGTCCTATGCGTCTCGCATCCATCGGCCACCAGCGACCCTCACCGGGTCATCGGTTTATCTTGTGGGAGGCCTACCAACGCTGCGTCTTCCGGTACGCGGTCGCCACTTCCTTTTCAGCCCCATCGACCATCAGTTCTGCGAGCAATGTGCCCTGCCCACTGCCACTTCAGCTTGGCGATCCTTCGGGCTATGTCGGTTACCTTGATTCTCTTGCGGATTTCATCATTCCTGATTTGATCACGCAAGGAAACCCCAAACATTGCCCTCTACATTGCACTTTGTGTGACTTTAAGCCTTCTGATAAGACCCATTGTGAGCGACCACGTTTCAGTTCCATAAGTCATCACTGGCAACAGGCACTGGTCATAGACTTTCGTCTTGAGACACTGTGGTATGTGAGACGAGAAGATATCACGCAACTTCCCAAACACCGCTCAGCCGAGTCGGATTCAACGGTTGACCTCTTTCTGGAAGTTAGCCCTACCTAACTGGACCGTTTGTCCCAGGTAGATGTACTCGTCAACAACTTCGATTGCAGAGCCTCCGATCTTGATAGGAGTGGGTGCTACATATCCCATGACCTTGGTTTTGTCCATGTTCATTTTAAGACCCACTCTTTCGGAAGCTCTACTGAGGTCATCGAGCATTGTACTGAGGTCCTCCATGGTCTCAGCCATGACGACTATAACGTCAGCAAATCGAAGGTGAGTGATGTACTCGCCATTGACAGGAATGCCTAGCCTTCTCCAGTTCAAAACCTTGAAGACATCCTCCATTGCGGCCGTGAACAGTTTCGGAGAAATGACGTCTCCCTACCTCACACCCCGCTGCTGGAGGATAGGTTTCGAAGTCTGATCCTGAAGTCGGACTGACATGGTGGCGTTTTCGTACAAACACTTAGGCACCTCGATATAACTACAGTCGATCTGGCACCGTTGGAGAGACTGCAGCACAGCCCAAGTCTCGATCAAATCGAAGGCTTTCTCGTAGTCCACAAACGCTAGGCAGAGGGGCAGATTATACTCTTCGGTCTTCTGTATAACCTGCCGCAGCATATGGCACTGGTCAAGGCGCCCAGTTTTGGAAGATGGGCTCGTTTGAGCGTCGTGCAGGTGCGGGGTTAGACTCTGACGACTCTGTATCTGGCATCAGCTCAGCGAGCTGTCGTCGTTAGGGAATGGGGGCTGCTGCGGAGAACTCCAGGCTCTTCCGTAGGTGGCGCAGACTAGAGGATGACCAGGGTTTGTCCTCCAACGAAAAGTGGGCCGCTGGCCCGAAAAATTCCCACCAGTAGGGGAGGTAAGGGCCGAGAAGGAAGCAAGTGGAGGGTGCTCACCTCCCAGGAGACAGCCCAGCGAGCCGCTAAGCTTGGGAGGAGGGGCGCCACCCAAGAGCGACCGGTCGAAGGGCTATCCCTTCGGCTTCTTCCGGCGTTGAGCCGGATATCGCTAGCGGTTCCAATAAGGAGCGTAAGGTCAGGTTTGCGGAGGTCGTGGAGGCTGCAGTCCGCAATGTGGCCTTGAAGTGGACGCAGGCCTCTAAAAACAAGGCCTAAGCGCGGCGTTGGTTTCCATTCTGGCGGCTGAGGCTAATTGTGGTGGGCCTCCGTCGGACGAAATGTCCAAGCTGCGGGCAGAGGTCACCCGCTTGGTGGCCGCCACGGAGTTTCTCCAAAATGAAAACGCAAAACTCCGAGCAGACCTAGCCGGGCTCCAAAAAGTTGGCTTACAGGGGGCGTCAAATGCGGACGATGGCCGAGTGTCAAGGCCCGCGAAGTGCATGGACATACGCATTCTGGGCCTGGATGACTCTGTCACGGAGGAGGAGGTGGTGGCCGACGTCGTCAGGACGGGGGGTTTCTCTGAGAAGGTGAAGGCAAGCACCTTACATCCTGACCACACGGGCATGGGAACCGTTGTGGTGAGCTGCCCCGTGTCGGTGGCTAAGATAATATTGGAGGGCCGAAGGCTCCTGGCGGGTTGGGTTTCTACGCAGGTCAAACTGCTGGAACCCAGATCTCTGAGGTGCTTCCTCTGCCAAGTGTGCAACCACGTAGGCAGCCTGCGGACCGCCGTCCGCAGGCATCAATAGCTGGAGAGCAATGAGTAGCTCGCCATACGATCAGAACAGGCCTGAGTCGACTGCGCGTTGTGTTCCACGTGCGCCAGAAAGAGCTGTCAGCAAAGACGCTGGGGCCCGCTAGGGATTTTCAATAGATTTTTCATGAATAATTTTCCGCTATTTCCAGGTATATACCATACTTTTCCCTTTTTTCTTCACTTGCTTCCCAAACTGTCTTTTATAAAAGTCTAAGTCAAAACGTTCATTTCAATAAGGCCATCAAACGGCTCTTTTGATCGTCATCATTTATATCCAAATACTATGTATACAAAATAAGGTGACTCTACTGTCCGTTCGCAAAGGTAGATTCTTATGGAGAAGAACGGACAAGAAACTCCATAGTTACTCTTTTCAAATAAATGTTTTACAATATTTTGAATACAAAAATTAACTTTAATATAATTATGTGAGGTTGATGCACCTAGAGTATACTGCTTATAGAATTCAATGTATTACCAGCAGAGGTAAACTTTTTCATTCTCTTAATAAGTACATGGTACTAAATTGACCAGATTGATTTTGTCTACACTACACCCTTGATTGTTCTATTCAGCAGCGAATGGCGCAGTCATTTATACCGTAGCGCCATGAATCCACGACACTGCCATCCGTGACTAACACCCATGCTCGGGTGTAGTACAATATCCAGTCATGGGGGATTCGTGCACAGTGCTCCCCGCACAACATTACGGACAACGGAAAGATATCCGATCTATCAAAATAAATTTCTGAAATGCATACTCACTCATGAAAATTCCGTTATAATCTGTGCGGGAATCGAACCCGCGACACGCAGCGCAGCAGCTGATCGCTCGTCCACCACGCGACGAACCACCGCGCCAACCGTGTCGTCGTGTGAGCCATTATTGATGCTTACACTAACGTTTCCCGGTCTTTCCTCACATTTATTCTTTAAGCATGGTCATATGTGCGGATAATATTTGCGTGACGAAATGCAAACAATTGATCCTAGCAAAACCAGTGCCCTGATTAAAATAGTATCGATCTACTGATTTTGTTTTATATTTACAATAAGTGGGTATGTAAGTTATTTACAACAAAAAGTTAAATATGTCCAAGATTTACGATAACAATTGGTTACTATTTTTATTTAAAATAATAAGCGTGCAAATAACTCAATTATTTTGTTATTTAAATGAAAGTACTTACTCAATAATAATAATTAACAATAATTTACTGTTTGCATTACAACATATTAAAAATAATTGCGTACTATCCAGGCATGGCCCTTTGTTTTGTTGTAAACAACACTCACTGCATGGCCTTTGTAACATTTACGCGTATCAGTTGTTTACCTCAATCGAAGCAGAATTGTTATTTTTCGTTACTTAATCCTACGAAACTGAGGCAACAAAGTAATCATTACCTGTAAACATCTACCTTGGTAACGATTTATTTACGTGTAGGTAGGTGGGTACAGCGTGGCTACGTTCTGTTTTCACTTCCGTATCCAAACTACTAACGATCCTTATCAGATCGAAATATAGTCGCTTAATTGATCGTAAACAACTTTCAACGTGCATTATTTTTCAGCGTGCATTCTTACCCTTTTTCTGGTAGGTAAATGTTTTGTAAGCTTACTTTTATCCTCGTCGCCACTTGTAATGTCTCAGGAGCCAATAAAACACACTTATAAGCACTCAGGTGGATATAGGGTATGCAAGATACAGAACACGTGTGCTCCCGGCTACGGCTGGTGAATGAATGACGCGCCACCACAATCGTGCATACACTACACAATCTTTAATAGTTTAAAAAAATCGTTACGATTTGCTTGGATGTGTTTAATTTTCTTGTAATTAAGTGAGACATGGTCCATAAATTAAAGTTAACCTAAATTTATTAGAGTTACATTTTTGCCTGAGCCGCTATTTCAAAAAAACAGGTACTAATATCTTCCGTTAACAGAAATTGTTTAATTTTGTTGCATAGAGTACTAAGGTATTTAATTGAATAATTTTATGAAAAAAAATCGGAGTTAATATTTTTGCCTGAAGTACAATTCAAAAATTTAGTTTTTTTTATTTTTTCAAAAATCCCGAGGGTGAAAATGTTTAATTTTGAAGAAAATAATTTGCTTTACCTATTCTCGACATATTGTAACTAACATTTTCGAGTTAATATTTTTTTCCGAGTTTTTATTAAAATAAACGCGTTTTTGTTTTTTTTACCGTGATCCGGTTCTGGAAAATGTTTAATTTTTTGTTACTATTAGAAGAGCTAAGGTCAAATACACGATTCAAGAAAAAAATCTGAGTTAGGAATTTTTGCAAGGTTCAAAGCTAATTTGACTGGACTATAAGGGTCCAGCAGGCCTAGACAAAAAACTTTTCTGTAGCGTTAACGTCAGACACTGACGGCAAAATGTATGGGAATGACACTAGGTGTGGAAAGGAAATGTCATCACCTAATGTCATTCCCATACATTTTGTTGCTAGTGTCTGACGTTACGCTACAGCAAAGTTTTTTGTCAGAAAAGGTTTTGTCTAGGCCTGCAGACAAAGTGCCATTCTTTCAGCGAATACGATTGTCGAAATGTCAAAATATAAAGAATTTCTCACGAGGCATTTCGACAGCGTTAATTAATCCCATACGTTTTTGACGTTTTGACGGTCCCCTTCGCCACGCTACCGCTAGCAGCATGTCACTTGTCTGGAGTCTCTCTAAAACCAAGTTGACATGCGAGAGGTCTCATTCAAAAGAAAGATATGCAGATCACTAACAACCTTCGCTCCCAGAGCCCTTATTTTCCTAGTAACAAAATATTTACGTTCAGACAAAAACTTCGGTTCACTACACACAAAACACTGAGAGTACTAATTTGAACAAAGTGGCGATATAAAACTAGAAACCTCTTATTCATAACAACTAGTTAACGGTGTATGTATTTAATTCAGTTGCAATAATTTGGTAAAACCATCGCAATGTTACCAGCTGTAAAAGTCAGAATTGTATCTATTCATTGAACGCAAGAAACGTGAATGTTCACGCTGTCAATTTGATCATTGGCACTTTGGCACGCTCGGCCGGCAAAGAGGAGGGATAGAGCTATACACCCTATATAGCTCCATCCCTCCTTCTCGCTCGAACGACTCACGCTTTAACACGTCATGGTACCGCTGGACTGTCATAATCTTTACATTTCTTTTTTTTTGACGTTTATTGTTTTTCTAGAACAGTCCTCACATGAAGTTAAGGGGCATGATATACAAATATAATATATGCGCGGCCAAACTCTATACATATTCGTCACCGCGCGCCCGGAGCGCTTTGTACATCAAGTTCCTAATAGTCGTTTCTGAATAAGGGTTTTACACGATAGATATACATTTATACATATTTTTGAAGCACCACATTCCACATCCATCAAAGTATTTAGTACTAAATGCTTATATTAAGCCAAGTCAAGGTTTTTTCGTAAATATTTACTTAGGCCAAATTAATATGGCAGGATTTACAATCTTATTCGTAAACAGCACTAAATTGTTTAGCAACTATTAAGGCATTCTTCAAATTCTCTATTGGGCCACATTTTCACCTGCAAGCAACTCGCATGCACGTTTGCATTCCTGAGCACGATCAAGCATTTTTTATTATTTTGGTAGGTTCACGTTTGACCACCACCTCACCTGATGGAACGCTATGATATGGTCTACGATGGAGCCAGCTAGTCGATTCTGTAAACATGTCGAAGTGATAGCGTGAAGTGATCACGAAGTGAGCTGTCATTTCATCTTGATTATATGGATTGACAGCTCAGCTCTTCGACATGTTTACAGAATCGCACTGCTGTTCACTCTTGACTTAAAGACCCTCAGGTTGCAGTTATCAGGAAATATAGAATCACCTTCTTTAGCTGTACGATCAACAATAATCGAAGTATTCCCAAAACGTTTTGTGCGTATGGGTGTGTTGTGTGTTCACCATGTACCGGTGGCGCATCACCGTTTAATTGATCGCATTATACTTCGGTAGCCCGAAATGTAATGAAACTTGTATGAATGCCTTAAATAGAATTTTAGCTAATCAGTTCCATAATAGGTGCTAAACAGGTTTTAGTGAATAAGACCGGTCTAGAATACTTGGTCGAATAAAAAGGCAGCAGAAAATTACAGAAACAAATAATTCGGTTGAGTTAATTTAAGTATTATCGCCGAAACTTGGCTTTACAACGAAGACACTAAACATTCAAATAATATAATATTTTTTAACTCTAATATAGCACAATGTATGTAATACATAAGTTTTGAAACAGAATGATACAAGGCTTTAGACAAAGTGCCATTGAAATGCCGAAAGACAAGGAATTGATCACGTGGCATTACGACAATGTTTGTCAATCCCATACAGTTTCGATGTTCAGAGGGCTTAGTCTGAGTTTTTTAACGTAAACGTTCGCTTATGTCAAATTTTATAGAATTTAACAGGCTGTCCGTGAGTGTCCAGACGGCACTTATTCAGTTTCAATACAAATTGACGTTTACGCTAACGCGATCGAGAACGTTAAAAAACTCACACTAAGGCCACAAATTATCCCCTTCGCCACACTACCACCGATAGAATGTCACTTGTTTTAAGCCTCAGATTCCTTAAGATTTTCTATATTTGGACGACTGTCGCGACGAAAATCGCCTAGTCAAACTTTTTAGAAGATTTCTAAATAGTGTATTATTATACTGCAACGGATTTTAAATCGATTTTCACTAATAGAAAGAGCGATAAACGAAGAAGGTTTGTGTATATAAATAGCACCCGAGCGAAGCCGGGTTGCGTCACTAGTTTAATCTAAATTTTGAACGGTAAGGCCTCGTTAATCACAATTGACAACATTCAAACACTTATTTTAAAACAGGGACGTTTTACATGGACATTAACATTAAAGGGTCAATGTAACAACGATAATTATTAGTATCGCTCCGATAATTGTTATTATCGCTCCGATAATTGTTATTATCACTGCGATAATTGTTATTATCGCTCCGATATTTGTTATTATAGCTCCGATAATTGATATTATCACTATAATATTTGTTATTACCACTCCGATAATTCGTGTTACACGTCAAAAAGTCAAGTTTGCAACGAAGAAAATTGTGATAAATTGATTATAGTGTCGAATACAAAGTAGTAGAAGTGTTCAGAAACCCATTTTGATTAAATCATTTTGTGTTGAAAGACTAAAATTATCGGAACGATAATGTCGTACTCGTAGCTATTATCAAAGCGATAAGCAAATGTTTCATATATCGGTTGCACAAAATTTATATTTACAATTACAGTATTTCAAATCTGAATGCTCTTCAGACCGTATTTTTAATAGGGAACGTGCAGGAGCTATACGTGGCAGCCCAGAAGCGTCAATGTCAAGTATTATAAAGTAAAAGTTTCGAAATTTGCAACACTAGATGGCATATTCTACGCCGTGCACGTTCCCTACACGATATAACGGATGACTATGAAAAATGACATAATGACAGCGATTACAATTGTTAAAAAGGTCAAATGTCTGGGATTTTCACGTGGACTATCCCAAACATTTTATGACAGTTCCAAATGGTTTGCTGCACTATAACCAATGATGCGACTTTACTTTTCTTAAAATTGAAAACAACCGACCTTTTCTACATTAAACTTTGTGATAAAATGTGTAGGTACACGTAAACAATTGTAAATATACTTTTTAATACATACTTCGTTTGACATTAAACAAAGTCCTTTTGTATTTAATTGAAGCAACTTTATAGACTTCATGGGTATCGGTAACTAAAAACAAAAGAATAATGATCTTCTAATTACAGACGTTTTCTGCCGAAGTTACGGAATCTTTCGAAAGAGTTACCGCGGCCCTGGAACGCAAAAGGAAAAAGAAAACGAGTGGGTTTTATTCAGTAAGAGTCTAGCACTCCCTTCCGCTCCGCTCCGAGCGAGAGGAGTCATTTAATGATTTCCCATGAAAAAAAAAATAGTACAGAAGTTTTAAGTAGAGCTGATTGAGTACGGGGTCAATATGGCCCAATTATTGCAGTGCCCTTACACATGCACCACTAAGGCCCTAATTATTTTCTTTCTCATTCTGCATCATGGCAATTTGTTAAGGTAACAATAAGTCTATATTTTGTCTGATAGATTTATCTGTAGTGATTTTAGTTACAGTTAGGCCTGGATCTATAGACGGCAAACCGGAACCCATGCCCCGGGCGGCGAGTTCCAAGGGGCGCTAAATTCAAATGCTTGAAAAAAACTTATTTTATGTGGGGTGTTAAAATTTCCATTTTAAATTTGAATTTTAAACTCAACGAACTTGTTTTTGTTACTTCAATTGCGTAACTTGAAAACATTGAAATTATTTTAGTTCCCTTATAGGTCTAGAAAAAAAATGGATGCTTATGGTGGGTAAAATGGGCCTTCGTTATCGTTAAGGGTCTTTTTACACCCAATACACAAGAAAAATACACACAAAAGTGGAAGAGAAGGGGGTGCCACTATAAAATTTCAGCCCCGGTTTGAAAAAATCGTAAATCCGGGGCTGGACACAGTAAGCCTTGCCAATGTGCTGGGAGGCTTTCACTCCCTGTGAAATGAATACCGGAGAACCTAATGAATGTACAGTCAGCTGAAAGGTCAGAAAGAAGCAGGACGGGGTAAAAATTTAAATGCAAAAATCTGTATATTTGAGTGTTTGTTTATTAATTACGCCTCAACGACTGTACGGAATTGAATACAGTTTGGAACACAATTGTCTTGATAAGGACATAAGTATAATACTTTTTATAACGGTGGTGCGCTTCTGGGGGATATTTTTTTAATTTTATTCGGGTGAAACCAAAATAGTGGTTATATAAAATCGTCCTTATTTTTGTTTATATTTTATTAATTACTGCTACCCATCGAGTCTGTCTGTAAAATATTGCAGTCGTAGAAACACTGTTGCTTTCATTGGTGTGTTCAGTTTGTGCTAAATAAATGTTTTTTCTTTCTTTAATTACGTTGTTTTAAATGTTTAATGGCACCATTATTTTATGACACCTTCAGTAAGCTTTAAAAAAGTAAATACTTATCAAGAATTAAAATTGCATTTAAGGTTTATTTAATATTACATTAAAAATTAAATGATTGCTATAAAATAAACATATTCCAAATGTATATTCTCAACACACAATAAAAGCAATTTTATGTCAATAATACATATTTTTATACAAAACAAAAAATGATTACTTACTTAAAAATAAAGAAGACATTGATTTCAATCAAAAAAACTATTTTGATAGAACATAAAGTTTTAATAAAAAACTAAAAATAAAAATTACAGCTAGTGGTATTTATTTAGAACGTTACATTCTAAAAGCTTCTACAGTGTATTTAATAAAGACGATCTACAAAAATATACACAAAGCTAGTTTAATAAGCTTGCGAAAATTTTAACGTGATGGGCATGGAATATATAAAAATAAAATAGAAGTGTCTGTTTGTAATATCAAAATAAAGGCTTTTAACGAAATGCACATGAAAGTTAAGTGTATAAATACGATACTTATAAAAAGTCTCTGTTTCTTCCGGCTAATCTCCGAAAAGGCCGGACCGATTTTAGCTCCGTCTCTTTCCCACTGGAAGTTCGAGAATTGTGATGAACTTTTGTATCAGTAAACACAAGCTCACAAGTGTATCAGTAAACAAGAGGCTGTGTCTCTTCAATAATATTTTATTTTTACCAAGATACCCATATACCCACCACGCGAGTTTAAAAAAAATCACCAACTAATTAAAAATAGCGTTGCATATTCATTCAATATAATATAATAACTATCCCGTAACATAATAATTCCTATGGCACATAATATAAACTGAAAATAAGAGTACCAATCATAATAATTATTTAAAAATTGACTCATCTATAGCTATTCTTATTAACTAAAAAGGTAAAATTTTCTTTTTTAATTTCGTCATCTGTAAAAGAAAACAATTAAAAATAAGTTTTGTAAATAAAATTAACTATCAATCAATCAATGAGACTTTTATCCTGAACTTTTAAGGTGAAAGCGCCAGGGTAGCCCGCGAAATTCAAATTTTCTTACGTTTTTTGCAATACGCAGGTCAGTATCAGGTTGTATGTTGGTCAAAATATGATTCGCGGCTGTAGCAAGTACGTATTTACAGAACTGTAATCATTAAAATCATCAATCTTTTGTCAATTTCAAATATATTTATGTAGGTAGGTAGTTTGGCACTTCTGCCACAGATTTCCATACAGACCTACCCAAATCATAGTGCTCTGTTTTTTTTTTTTTGTTATTTTGTTTGTTTGTTATTTCAAATATTTGCTTAGACTACTTTGTATTACTCGTATTTTTCATAATTTGTGTTACTCTTTTGTGTGCCGTGTTTCTTTACTTGCATCAAATAAATGTTTTATCTATCTATCTATCTATCTATCTATCAACACAACTCCTTCCTGAGAGGGCTACCCTGGCGCTTCCTCCTTAAGAATGTTGCCTAAAATTGACTAAATTATAAATTATTGTAATGTAAATTACAGTATGTTTCTCAGTTCAGTGTGCCTCTTGGGACAGGCCTCTGTTAATTTTTATTTCTTATCCTGCGTCAATCAGAGGGTCTCGTGGCTAAATAATGACAGCCGCATGAGTCGATCTTCAAGATTAAGCAACGCTTGCCAAGGTCGGTTTGTGGATGGGTGACCATCTTAACATATCGAGAGTCGGAGTCGAATGGCACGTTAAACCGTTGGTCCCGGCTGTCATTTGTAGATCTTTGGCAGACGCTACGGATTGTCAAAAGCCAGAAAATCAGACTCCAGTCTTGCCAAGAAGTACCGTGTTACCCAGTTGATGGGTTGTGGAGGTCTGGTAGGCAGCCGCTTTACGTAAAATATTGGTATTCAGCTGAATCCGCTTTGACTGGGAGCCGACCCCAATATAGTTGGGAAAAGGCTAGGCAGATGATTCTGCGCCAATCAGTGCCACGATCACAATTTTCCAGTCTCTTTTTCTTAATATTGATAGGCTCACGTTCGACCACAATCTCACTTAATGGAAAGCAATAGTGGTCGTCGATGGAGCACACTTGCCTAGAAGTAACCTACTCACTCTTGACTTTAAAAAAGTGGCAAATAACGCAAAACTTACCTTTTTACTTCATGCTCATGTTACTGTAGATGTCGAACTCATCCATACCATCGGGCTCGAAGGCACGAATTTGCTCAAAGAGCTCACTGTCCATGAAACTGTCAGTTTGTGCGGGCGTAGCCGCGCTGAAGTAGCTGTGGTGATTGTTGTTGAGAGGCAATTGTCGAGTGGTGATTTTTGTCGACCGGAGATTGCCGAGTGGTGATTTTTGTCGACCGGAGATTGCCCAGTGGTGATTATTTTTCAACGGTGATTCGATTGTGTTTATGTTTGTTTTAAGTGTTTTTTGTTGTGTTTGTTGTACAGCATCCACCAATCAGGTAATCGGGAAAGAAAGAGAAAATGCAACACGTTATTAAGAGGAAGACGGTCGTTATAAAATAAATAAAAAAAATAAACCTACAACCGTCGCCAAAAAGGCAGCACAGACAAGATAGACGCAGTTGTAGTCTATGATACGGTAATATAAAATATTTTAATTATTATAAAAAGCAAATTAAAAACAAAAAAAAACGACCGTCTGTGTTGCATTTTCGCGATGGGTACACTATTAAGAAAAATTGTCTTTTTATTTTTTTGTAAACATTCATTGCTACTTTGACATAAGTAGTAAAAAAGATTAAAGCAAGACATTTTTTCTTAATAAAAAAAAAATGAAAATCTCGTATTCTTTTTAGTCACATATAATATTACAAATACATCGATTCAAAACATACATACATACGTCCGGCATCGTAACATTGTCATGTAAAGATAAAAAGTACTTTGAAACGTCAAAACTTCGTCACCATACTTATTTTATTTTTTTTTATTTGTTCGAAAAATCCTTTTTTGTCTGCTTCTCTGATGAAACACGTCTAAATAATAGGCTTGCTATTACTTTAGAAAAGAAAAAGGTTTTTTTAACTTTTTACAGTCATAGGGCCCATATTCCAAAACATAAATATGTATGCACAAAAATGTCAATGAAAGCTTGTCTAGTTGACGTTTTCGTACTTGAGAGATGAGCATACAAATGCAAAAACTTAAATTTATGACGAGCTCCGATGGACATGGCTACGTTTTGGAATATGGGGCCATAGCAAATTTTTTGTTATCAGTGAAAAATTTTCTTTTAGTAAAAATTTTTTGGAGATTTGAAGTTTTGACTAACCAAAGCTGAAATGCCTAGCCCCACACATATGTATTGACAGATATCTGGATACGTTACTATCGGAATCTTATGTAAAAAGTGTACTTTCATTAAAAAACGATGTTGACCGCTCCTAAAGATATTCAACCGCGTGGCGAGTTCACTTCGGTCTAAGCGGGCCAATTAGTGGCGTCAGAAGAATGTGTGTTCCATCCTATCTTCTATAATTCAGTGTTTATTTAGAAAATACATAAGTCGACAAATATACGGGGTTATTTTTTAATGACCGGCCAAATTTTCACTGGGTGTTCTACCCATGAATATGAACAACTTTCACTATGGGACCGACTCTGAAATCACGAATTAAAATCAGCTGTTGTTCACCCCGTAGAGGTATTAGATAATTTTTTTGAGAGATAGGGCCACAATAACCAACAGACAAATCGAAAGACTGGAGGGCTGATTGCCAGGCTGATTATTTATTAATTCTGTCGGATTTTATAGTTATTTGAGCGATCGTCATTATTTACTATGATATGTGTGGAACCGACAAATTTTATTGATTTTTCTATCAAATTACACCTAACTAGAGATAATAGTCACATCCATTTAAGATATTTTTCACATAAATTCGTTAATTTTATTAACTATTTAACCAACCGATCAGAAAATTAACATGCGACGCGTTTATCCGAAGGACTTTCCAAATAACGACGAAGAAAAATAAACTAATAAAACATTTTTCTTGTAATTTTGGTCAAAACTTAATTTAATAAAACAATACTTTTTTTTGTTCATAAATTCCTTCGGCACGGCGGCGGCCATTTTCAATTTGTTTCAATAATTGACCGATTTAATACTTATAATTACAACATTCAATATATTTAGCCTATTCGTTTATTTGGTTGGTTGACGTTTAAGTGACAGCTATAATTTTGAAAAAGCGCGCCAAATTTATACGCTTGAAAATTCGTCGTTCTATATCTTCAAGGACTGTCAACAATTTTCTTATTTTGAGGTGAACATTCCATTTTCTAGATTTTGGTAACGGAAAAGACATTTAAGCATTTTTACTGACTTTCCCAATGTCAGATATCTTTGACAGTTTTTGTATGGAAAACCTGCTACAATTTTCTTTCAACCTTCATTTGTAAAGAAAAAGAACCAACGTTTTAAATTTTCAAACAGTTATTAGAAAAGCACTTATTTTAAAACTTAAATATTTAATGTCATGTTCTATAAAACTGTACTTACTTAAAATAATAATAAAATAAAGAATTAAGTAAATTAGCACCGAATTTATACAAAGAACAATACTATTAAAAGTTAATCACAAAGTTTTTTTTTTGTTCTATTTTTCCTTTTTTACTGCACCATATGCAATATTTTGAATCAATCAAAATAAGAATGATTAAGTAAAATTATCGCGACTTAACATTTACTTATTGATTTGGGCAAATGTGGTAAAAAAATAATATGTATATTTACCACCTCCCACAAAAAATACTTATTTGATTAAAATAATATTTAGCTAAACCCTAACTAAATTACAAGAGACATTATTTATTTATTTAATAAAAAGAGAAAAATTAAAAATGCAATTTCATGGACCCCTTGTCAGTTTTAGGTTTTTTTTTAATATAAATATATTTTTTTAATTGAATACATAATAAACCTTGAGGGCTGATCAACATATTTCAAGTTGTCGTATACAAAAATCATTTTTCCAACTACAGTTTTATTGGTCAATCGAAAAATCTTGATCAATCTCCAAGATTAAAAATATAAGAATGATAGATTTTGTAGAAAATATCAGTCGATTTCTCAGAATATATTTTTAAATATAGAAATATATTTTTTTAAATAATACATAGAGAAGGACGGTATAACCATTGACAATGATATTTTTCTTATTTTGTCATTGAATATAATAAATTATTTGAGTCGAAGTCATTTTTATATGGATTTAAGATTTATAAGTACCGATGTTTTTGTTTTTTTTCTTAGGCTGTAAGAGAAGTTGAGTTTCTCAAGGACAAGCATGCTCTTATTTTTTTTGTCATGCACCACTAGTTTTAATTTATTCCTCATCTCAAATAGTAATTTTTAATTACACTCCAAGTAACAATATAATATGTCAATATTCAATATAGTTTAATAATATTCAAATAGTAGGTAATAATAATAAACGCCAATTTAATGGTTTACACTAAGTACATTTCATTTACTTAGTAAATACAACGGTATTTTTTAAAATATTTAACGATAAAAGTCAACCGCAACATTATAAATATTTTAAAAATTAATACATATATTTATTTTTTTAATAGATTACGAATTTATTTAAATATTCTCATAAACAGCGAATACAATCTTAACAAAGCTAATTATTAACCTTTATCCAAAATACAATACTTGCTCTAATTAAGGGCATGTTCAGACTGACGCGGTATCCGCTACTCAGAACGCGGAACGGTAGCAATAAATTTCGCTCGGTTTTACCGGGTATTTTGTATGGAGTTCCACGGCTAGAGCAAAACGGGCGTAAATATTATCTCCACACCCAAGTAGAGGGTATCTATTCGCTTGTTACGCGAAAGATTATATAAATAAGTAGTGTAGCAAGTATGTTTTGCTATATCTGCTTAGGTTTGAACAGTAGAATTTAAAAACCCGCTCCGCTTTTCCAACCGCTCCGGGTAGCTACTACCGCGGAGGTCTAAACAGGTCTTTAATTGATTCTTTTTAAATTCCAAACTCGCCGTGTATGATGATTTTAAACAGCTAACATGAATATTTTTTAATGAAACAACGCAACGTAACAGTAGTAAACAATGCAAATGTTATTGTAAATTCGTTATACAACCCTGACTCCAACTATTTTTTTGGTCGAAACTTGTGATATGTTATTTATGAAGAATACCGAACGATAATTTAAAATATTCTAGGCCGCACTCAGAATAGTTACTTGTAATATTTATTGCACTATTTTCAAAAAATGTACATGAAAATATATTTCTCACCTCACCTCACATATGAAGAAATTTAATAAATAATAGTGACAAAGTAGTGCAGCTTCAAAGCTGATAGTTAGAAAGAGAAGTCCGACTAGATTCTGACGTCAGTCTGGTACGTTTAAACACCTGCTATAGAAAACGGCGTTTCCCCGTGAGGAATAGATATATTTGTTTAAAATTCTAATGTTTATTTTGTCGATGTTTTGCGATTAATTTTAATTCTATTTTCACTGTTAGTTTTCTATTTTTGTATGTTAGTGAGATACCACTAACATACAAAAACAATATTTGAAGTTTCTGAGTGAAGCATCTAGTACCTAACAGGTTTAATAGAAACACGTGAAGTATGAACCATGTTAATCCTACCAATGTTTTTTTTTTCATATTATTTCTTAGTCGTATTACATTCACAGATGCTGTAAAATAATTTGCAAACACCAAGATTTGCTTCATTTTTCGTAAAAAGTATTTTGATGAAATAAAAGCATGAATTTATGAGAAAAAACTTAGGCGTTAATCCGATGCATTCATTACTACAGTTATAGCCAGTCAAAACTTATCAATATAAGAACCTCCTTTTTTAAATCGGTAAAAAAAATACTGTTATACATAGACAAAATACCTACACTAATATTAATTAAAAATAAATGCAAATACCATAGAAACTACGTCGAATTCATAATACTGTTTTTTTTTGTGCCAATTTGCACGTTTCACGCTTTCATTTTGGATCGCAAGTTTCTATTTAAACGTTTTTTTTTTGGTTATTTTCACATTATGACCAGAGTAGTAACTAAATATTTACAGATCACGGCAAAAAGGTAAGAAAAAATTAAAATGACTTTACACGCCAGCCAATTTAAAAATGATTTAATTATAAAAAACCAACGTAATTTCGTCCCAAAAAGTTATCTTTTTTCAAAAATTCTTACCATGCTGTATCTTTTAGTTTTCTTTTCTATACCTATAAATCGAATTTGACAGCCAGACAGCTTTCCACAAAACTTACACAAAGACGCTTGCTGAAAATTGTGATCCAAAATAAAAACAAAAAAAAATCACAAACACTTTTTTTTAAACATAATTTTTTTGATATTGCATCTACAACCTAGGAATGAAAAACTGCGAGTCATGGTTAAAAATTAATTAGTACAAAATGGATCCGATTACAGTTGGAGAATTGTGGTGCCGCAGCTAAAAAAGAGAAAACATTTTATAATAGCTTGAGGCCTAAAAAGTATCGTGTCTGCAACGAAAAGGTGTGGTCATAGACAACGTGTAACAGAATAAACACAATACCTGATAAGAGCTCATTGTAGTCATTATTATGAACAACTGTTACTATGGGACCAATCCCGAAACATTTATTATTATTAAGCATTTATTAGTATTCTACCGCACGGCGCTATACAAAAGCACCGTGCGGTAAACTATGTACTTCGGTGAGAGTACCTATTTTACCGCACATTCCATTGTGTTGTGCGTAAATTTTAACTTTCGAACAATTTACACAGGCTTCGTAAATGCATTTTTTGAGCAAATGTGTTGAAAAAGGTATTAGTAGGTTTTTTGGAATTGACCAACTTCCTTTAAGGATGTTGTTCACCTACATATCCAGAAGCAGTTTTTATAATATGAC
This sequence comes from Melanchra persicariae, assembly GCA_947386135.1. NCBI lineage: Eukaryota > Metazoa > Arthropoda > Insecta > Lepidoptera > Noctuidae > Melanchra > Melanchra persicariae. The sequence goes on from OX376672.1 coordinate 3,207,542, forward strand.
CACATCTTTCCGTTACATCCAGAGGAACTACGAAGAACTGGCTGGACGAAGCGTTCTGTCTGACTCTCCAGTGAATACAGTCAGAAAAGTGTGATCGAGACACAGCGATCGTACGGCCAGTTTGTCTTTTACTAGAATTCTGACTGGACCATAGGTTCTAGACAAAGTGCCGTTCAAACTATAGTTCGACTTTTAATGGTATTCAGTAACATGACTGTTCAAAGACAATTTTAATAGTGTATGTCGTGTTTTTAAGACAAGATATTAAATTTAAAATAAAAAGTTTGCATTAATAAGTACATTATTTAAGTTATTCAATTTCGTTCAATCTTACACGAACTCACTATAATGTTTTTGTTAAAATCTGACAGTTGAACTGTCAAGTTACTGAATATATTTAAAAATCGAACTATAAGCGTTCTCTGTCTTGCTCTTAAGTGCATACAGTCTCAAAAGTATGAAAGAGACGTAGCGATCGTGAGGCCAGTTATTGTCTTTTTCTAGAATTCTGACTGGACCATAGATTCTAGACAAAGTGTCATTAAAACTATAATGGTTCGATCACGTGACAGTGTTTGTCAATCCCATACATTTCTGACGTTTTGATCATCGCCTTCGCCACGGTACGCTACCGCTGACAGAATCTATGACGTATAGAAAAGTGACAGGTTTTGAACGCACATTCGCTACGTCCCTTTCTACAGATTAGTTAATTTTGTGACGGTAATTTTTTCACTAATTTGTGACACTGACGTACAAAATGTAAATATATTTTATGGCCCAGAAAACGAATGATTGAAGTGAAGTTATTTTAGCCTCAATTTTAAAGGTTTTGGGGAAGAGCGGTCTATAGGAGGCCTGGCCTTTTTATATATTGTCACACGATTATTTTAGCACCAAACACATTTTTCCCACAAGGTGGACCGATGACCTGGTGAGGGTCGCGGGTAACCGATGGATGCGAGACGCACAGGACCGGTTGTTGTGGCGACACTTGGGGGAGGCCTATGTCCAGCAGTGGACGTCTTTCGGCTGATATGATGATGATGATGATGTAAGTACGTCATGTTTTAACTCTTTCTGTTTGCCACAGTGCACAGCCACACTTTTACTTTAATAAGAAAATCATTAAAGTTTGTTGATAGTGGTAACAGCTGTTATGGTTGAAATATACATTTAGAGTTTTTTTGTTTGAGATTTTCCAAGAAAATGGTGGTCAATAGCAATTACCACCGTGGTTGTCCTTGCTAATATTATAAACGCGAAAGTTTGTATGTTTGTTACTCTTTCACGCAAAATCTACTGAATGGATCTTGGTGAAATTTGGCACAGAGGTAGATTATAGTCTGGAATAACACATAGGATACTTTTTATCCCGGGAGTATGTTCCCTTGGGATAATTTTCGAAATTCACGAGGGCGGAGCAGCAGGTGGCAGCTTGTTGTTAATAATGGGCCTCTAGCAATAGTTCGCTAGGTATCTGGGTGCTCCGTATTTCAAACCTAGACCAGGCTTCCTATAGTCCATAGAAGATAGAGAATACTCTTAAAAATAAAAATTATTCCTTACATCTATTAAAAATAATTGCTAGTACAAAAAAATACAGACGACCTTACAAAAAAATTGCAGTAAAAGCTTAAAAATAAAAACTAATAATAATAATAAAAAATATATAAGCATAGGTTTAAAAAAAAAAACAGGATGTGACTATTAAAATTAAAACGAATAAACTAAAATTATTAATACTAATTTATATTTCACTTCAGTTCGGCATCCAAATAAAATATTAAAAATTATTTTCAAAAATCAATCATGTACCTATGGGAAGAAAAACAAAATTATAAATAGAAATAAAAAGAAAAAAAAAATTGAATAAAACTTCTGAAACAGAGGTGACTCGCTATAAATTTTAGAATAGCGTTTGGTAATCAGTTTTTTTTTCTGTTTTTAAAGTCATAAAATTTTGGATTGGTTCTTTATTTGATAATAGAGTTAATAGTTTTTGACTTGAAATACTCGAGTGACTTTTGACTCAATATTTTCGAGTAAGTGGTTAAAAAACTATTTCAATTGTAGAACGATTGCTTAGTGTTTTTTTTAACTCTTATATTCGACGTGTAACAGAATAAACGCCATACTTTCATCAACCCGTTTGTCGAGTTATGCACACAGAAATGGAGCAGTCGAATATTTTCCGCGTCTTCAGAATTGGTCCCTTATAAAAAGCTGTTCATAATGATGAGTACAATGACCCCTTAAGAGCTATTGCGTTTATTCTGTTACACGTTGTAGAGTAAATGGCATTTGACTGGAAATTCCAGTTGTTGATTCAAGAATTTAGAGCGAGTGATTTTCGTCTCACTCAAAACTCTACAGCCAGTGATGTTCGTCTCAGCATTCTACAGCTAGTGATGTTCGTCTCAACATTCTACAGCTAGTGATTTTAGTCTTAAACTTCTACAGCTAGTGATTTCAGCCTATAAAGTGTCACTGACCTGCTTTGAACGCTGGGCGTGTTGCGATGTGAGTCGGGCGAGTGTGCATACGCCGGCGACGAAGACATGTACGGCGGCAACGTGGTCACCAGCACCGGCTTCACGTAGCCGTTCTTAAGCATCTCGTTCTCTGTTGCCAAGGGATAAGGAATGTTATGTTTTACTAGTTAAAGTTCAAACTACTTTAGGCATCTCGTTCTCTGTTGAGGATAGATTACAACTTTATGTTTTAGAAGACAATGTTCAAATTTATTTGCAATAATACAAAGGACCGCGTGGTCACCAGCACCGGCTTTACGTAGCCGTTCTTAAGCATATCGTTCTCTGTTGCCAAGGGATAAGGAATGTTATGTTTCACTAGTCAAATTTCAAATTACAAAAAACTTTTGAAAAAAAAAAATTTTACCGCCGAAAAACTGAAAAGCAAAAAATAATAAACACTTTTTTATTTAACCTTAATAACTAAATTCTTAAACTAATGTACGTATACCTAAGTAATTTTGAGTCGTGCTTTGTTGCCAAGGGATAAGGATTTTTTTTTTGATGCAGTGTCATCCGGCCCGGGAGTATTTTATGCTATTCCTCATATTTCCAGAAATGGTCAGTCTCGCTTACTTACAAAATTCACCATATTATATGTAAGATATACAAATTATATATAAAAAATCACCCTGTATATTCAAAATTCACTCTGTATACATAATTACAGAGTGAATTTGAATCTACCGGGTGAATTTTTTATTTATAATTTGTATATTTTGAATTTTTAGTGTGCATTTTTAGTGTACGTGTATGGCCAAATCCGAAACTGCTATGAGAAATATCGAAAAGCACGGATTTTTGGAAAATTGGTTTTCTTAGCCAAGAATCGAACCAGCTGTCTTTGAAAAAACAAAACACACCCTGTATTATTACACCATCCGTTTCGCTAATACGGACCAAATTCTGGGAAGTAATAACACATGGCAAACAGGAAAGAGCTCATTTTTAACAAAATAGTTTTTTTTTATTTTCAATACAAAAATTATCAACTGATAATTTTAATATACTCATAGGTTATTTATGTAATTACAGGGTATTTAGTAAACATACAGGGATGGTTTTCTTTTGGCGTACTCCACGTCTAAGGGCGTATGCATACGGATGGGACAAGTACGGCTCGAAAAAAAGCACCGCAGAGCTCTGCAGTGGGCAGGTCGATAATGGACTCACCCGGCTTAGTGTAGTACTTGGAGAAGACGTCGTCTTTCGCGATGTTGGGGTATAAGAACTGCAGCTGCGTGAGGTCGAGCACTCGGTCGGCCAGCGAGCGCAGCATCAGGTCGCGGGACGTAAACGGCTGCAGGCTGAACACTTCGTTGCCATCTGGATGAAGAAAATACTGGATTATAATCGGCTGCCTTAACAAATTCCAGTTTTTCAGAGATCTTTTTAAGCTATTGCATAGCTTCTATCGCGGGCCTTGAGCTTGGAGACCGAATCCAGAACTTCCGTAACGAAAATAACCTAACACCCCCCACTCCGACCGGCACAGCGGTGATACTTTTTAGTTTTGCCATCTATCGATGAATAGCAGAACTTTTAATGACTTTTTGAAATATCACGCTTGTCTCTTTAGTTCTGCAAATCGCCTCTAGGTGGCAGTGGTTGTATATTATATAAATAAATAAATAATTATAATTACATAAGTTGATAAAAAATGCTATGCAATAGCTTTACCGCGGCAGTCTCCGAGTGCCACACGTCTTTTTTTCACATAACTATCAATTGTTCAAAAGAGGTACAGAGGCCCTAGAACGCAAAGGGCGTTAGAAGGAACACGGGTGGGGTTTAGTCAGTAAGAGTCTGACACTCCCTGCTGCTCCGCCTAGAGTGAGAGGATTCATTTGATGATTTATTAATAGATGCATACAATTTATAGTGCTTCTCTCTATTGCACTAAATTTGTAGCAAAAAAAGGAAGATATTTATTTTCTAAAACTATGCTTGTATGACAACCGCTTTTTTTTTCTTTTTTTTTTTTGAGAATGGGAAATCATCAAATGACCCATCCCGCTCTGGGTGGAGCGGCAGGGAGTGTCAGACTTTTACTGACTAAAACCCACCCTTAGTCCTTCCAGTGCCTTTCTTTCCAGGGCCGCGGTAACTCTTTCGAACATATTACGCAACCCTGGCAGCTATGACAACCGCTTCATATAACTTATTTTTCACTTCCCTTCGATGTCATATTATGCAGATTCTTCTGTATTAAATTTATTTATACAACGTGTTACAGAATAAACGCAATACCTCATAAGGGGTCATTGTACTCATCATTATGAAGAAATTTAACTATGGGAGCAACAGAGCTGTTCCGCACATTTTGTCGAGTTATGCGCACATAAATATATGGGGCAGTCGATTTTTTTTCTTTATTCTGTTTCACGTTGTTGTATATCGTACTTAAGAGCGTTTACGCGGTACGGCTTTTCATACAAACTTTCAAATCCTTATTCTTCAAAATGAATGAACCGATTTTAACGAAACTTGGTATGCAAACGCTGGATATCCAGGTCTAAATAGTTATCAGAAAACATTTTTGAAAAAGTTTTCAGAGGGAGAGAGAGAGCGATTTTAAGTTTTCTATAGAAAGTGAAAAATCACTATATCCTCCCCCTGAACTCTTTTTCAAAAATGTTTTCTGATAACTATTTAGACCTGGATATCTAGCGTATGCATACCAAGTTTCGTTAAAATCGGTTCATTCATTTTGAAGAATAAGGACTTGAAAGTTTGTATGAAATGACATACGGCGTACACGCTCTTAAAGGGTATTTATTCGTGTACAACTTACCGCCCACCCAAGCGATGGTGATGCCCCCGAGCTCGGAATCGGAAAAGCGCAGCAGAAATGTGCCCGACGGACACTTGGATAACATCTCTTCAGCCTGTTTCTTCTGAATGAAGCCCATGATCAAGCTGCAATACACATCGTAGTGTGAGGAAATCAACTTCAATTATCACGACAACGACACGATTTAATCGTTGAGCTCCTTAAAGTTTTGAGTTGAGCTACACGATAAATGACAAACCAGGCTAGGTCCACGTAATTCTGCGTTGCTTTCGTCAAAATACCACCTCAGACCAGCCAATTAACACAATGCAATCGTTGAGCTCTTTAAATTTTGAGTTAAGCTACACGATAAATGACAAACCAGGCTAGGTCCGCATAATTCTGTGTTGTTTTCGTCAAAATACCATCTCAGACCAGCCAATTAACACAATGCAATCGTTGAGCTCTTTAAATTTTGAGTTAAGCTACACGATAAATGACAAACCAGGCTAGGTCCGCATAATTCTGTGTTGTTTTCGTCAAAATACCACCTCAGACCAGCCAATTAACACAATGCAATTGTTGAGCTCTTTAAGTTTTGAGTTGAGCTACACGATAAATGACAAACCAGGCTAGGTCCGCATAATTCTGTGTTGTTTTCGTCAAAATACCACCTCAGACCAGCCAATTAACACAATGCAATCGTTGAGCTCTTTAAGTTTTGAGTTGAGACTACACGATAAAAGACAAACCAGGCTAGGTCCGCATAATTCTGTGTTGTTTTCGTCAAAATACCACCTCAGACCAGCCATTTAACACAATGCAATCGTTGAGCTCTTTAAGTTTTGAGTTGAGCTAGAAGATAAATGACAAACCAGACTAGGTCCGCATAATTCTGTGTTGTTTTCGTCAAAATACCACCTTAGACCAGCCAATTAACACAATGCAATCGTTGAGCTCTTTAAGTTTTGAGTTGAGCTACACGATAAATGACAAACCAGGCTAGGTCCACATATTTCTGTGTTGATTTCGTCAAAATACCACCTCAGACCAGCCAATTAACACAATGCAATCGTTGAAATCTGTAAGTTTTGAGTTGAGCTACACGATAAATGACAAACCAGGCTAGGTCCGCATAATTCTGTGTTGTTTTCGTCAAAATACCACCTCAGACCAGCCAATTAACACAATGCAATTGTTGAGCTCTTTAAGTTTTGAGTTAAGCTACACGATAAATGAAAAACCAGGCTAGGTCCGCATAATTCTGTGTTGTTTTCGTCAAAATACCACCTCAGACCAGCCAATTAACACAATGCAATCGTTGAGCTCTTTAAGTTTTGAGTTAAGCTACACGATAAATGACAAACCAGGCTAGGTCCGCATAATTCTGTGTTGTTTTCGTCAAAATACCACCTCAGACCAGCCAATTAACACAATGCAATCGTTGAGCTCTTTAAGTTTTGAGTTGAGCTAGAAGATAAATGACAAACCAGGCTAGGTCCGCATAATTCTGTGTTGCTTTCGTCAAAATACCACCTTAGACCAGCCAATTAACACAATGCAATCGTTGAGCTCTTTAAGTTTTGAGTTGAGCTACACGATAAATGACAAACCAGGCTAGGTCCACATATTTCTGTGTTGATTTCGTCAAAATACCACCTCAGACCAGCCAATTAACACAATGCAATCGTTGAAATCTGTAAGTTTTGAGTTGAGCTACACGATAAATGACAAACCAGGCTAGGTCCGCATAATTCTGTGTTGTTTTCGTCAAAATACCACCTCAGACCAGCCAATTAACACAATGCAATCGTTGAGCTCTTTCGCTTCTTTCGTTGTTTTGAGTTGAGCTACACGGTAACTTGGTTTCTGACATGCGGTAGACATGTCCGGTTACATAAAATGAAATAAAATACTTACTGGTCACACCACAGCGTCCTCAAATAGTCTCTGGTGACTTTAACCACCATGTAGAACCACTCCCAGAATGTAAAGTTCCTCTCAGGAAGAGCGTCCTTACAAAACTGTGTCCAGGAGACAGGCATAGCATTGAGCTCCATCGTGTTGATAGGCAGACAGGTCCTGGGGACGGCGCATATACTTCATATTACATATAGCATACGTCCAACAGCCAATAGGGGCTCTGAGATGTTTAGAAAATTCAATTTTTTAGGGTTCCGTACCCAAAGGGTAAAAACGGGACCTGGGGTTTATTTATTTATTAAAACTTTATGCACTAGTAAAAACACTGTACAAAGGCGAACTTAATGCCATAGGCATTTTCTACCAGTCTGTCACCAGGCTGTATTTCATGAACTGTGATAGCCAGACATTTGAAATTTTCACAGATGATGTATTTCTGTTGCCTGCCGCTTTAACAAATACTAAAAACAGAATAAAATAGTTTTTTTTAAAGGAACCCTTCGTGCGCGAGTCCTATTCGCACTTGGTCGGTTTTATTTTAAATGTTGCCCAGCACTATGAATTTCTCCTGTGTCGTGGGTGTGTTTACAAACATACAAACTCACATACACAAACAGCCAACACACAACAGCGATTAGGGAGTCAGGTGATAAGTATTTAGGCTGAGCATGGTTGGTGTTTTTACGAATGGGGCTTTTTCTCGTTCGACAATTTAAAAAAAAAAATATAGTTGTTTGGGAGGAATAAACTATCCTTCTTTTTTAATTTTTGATCTATAACTATAACTTTAAAGTTATAAATGTATTTTGAGCTTCATATTATTTTAGAGCACATAAAAGCTGTAATTAATCAAAATTCATTAGAATCCTACCAAAATGTCCACCATCCTCAAACCACTCAAAACTTGAGGTCTTACCTGAAGATCTTCTCAGCCAGGAACCTCAAGTTGTCCTCAGAGAGATCTCCTCCGGTTGCTGAGCAGAACTTTATGCGGAGAGTTTCCGCCAACTGTCCCCAGGTGACCTGAGACAATGTAGAAAATAGAAAGTGAGTCTACAGAACGAGACTTAGGGGCGGAAACTGAAATTATGAGAAACGTTTTGGAAATAGTATCATTATCATCATATCAGCCAAAAGACGTCTACTGCTGGACATAGGCCTCCCCCAAGTGTCGCCACAACCACCGGTCCTGTGCGTCTCGCATCCATCGGCTACCCGCGACCCTCACCAGGTCATCGGTCCACCTTGTGGGAGGCCTTCCAACACTGCGTACGGTACGCGATCGCCACTCCAGAACTTTTCGGCCCCATCGACCATCTGTTCTGCCAGCAATGTGCCCTGCCCACTGCCACTTCAGTTTGGCAATCCTTCGGGCTATGTCGGTTACCCTGGTTCTCTTGCGGATATCATTATTCCTTATTCGATCACGCAAGGCAACTTGAGCATTGCCCTTTGGGTGACTTTAAGCCTTCTGATGAAGCCCATTGTGAACATAATCTGATCAATCTAACGGCGATGCGCTACCGGTACATGGTGGACATCCCACCCGCACGCACATAACGTTTTGGGAACACATTCATTGTGCGTACAGCTAATGAGTGGAATTCCCTGTCTGTGTGAAGCTAGATGGGCACTAGGATCCCATGGCCCTGGAGGAGAAAGGGAGGGGGAGCATAGCTAAGAAGTGGAATTCTTTGCTGGAGTCGTGTGTTTCCAAATAGCTACAACCTGGAGGTGTTTAAGTCAAGAGTGAATAGGTTACTTCTAGGTAAGCGTGCTCCATCTTCGACCACATCTTCGCTTTTCATCATGAGATTGGGGCAGGTTGTAGCTCTGTTTTTATGATTAACATTATACTTGGTGCAAATAAAAACTATTTTTTTTAACATCTTAATGTTTGAAAAGTACTGATACTAAGACATTTTTTTGTTTCGTGTGTTTCTCATAATTTCCGTTTCCGCCCTAAAGGCCAGTCTCGCGCACTCACCCGGATCAAGTGTAACGGCGTCTGCATCCGGGATGGAGGGAATAAGGCCAAACAACACAATTTTAATACATACATATATATAGATACAGTGCCAATAAATGAACAGACACTGTGCATTGTCACACACTTCAGAGTGTTTAGCCCTCACGGTGTTCCAGTTAATTTAATCTTAAAAGTTAGTGAAGAAAATTTTCGAAAATGGGGAGAGAGCGGAGAATTTTTTGTTTTTCATAGAATAAAAAATCATTCGCTCTATGCTTCTGAACTGTTTTCAGAAAATGTTCGTAAATAACTTTTAAGACTTGCGTTTGCATATCGAGTTTAATTAAAAATAACGAGTAACGCTGTATGTTTACTAGTTCGCAAATCCCTGTCCACCGAAGCAAAGCGGATATTTTATGCAATTCCATTGGTCACAGCCAATTAGCTTAATCAGCCGTTTAATTTGCCTAGCCTTTTCATTTAAATGCGCCGATTTTTCAGTGACCTCAGTGACATATTTTGTTCTATATCGTTTAATGACTTGCCCATGTCACTTATGTCGCTGATTAAAATGCGCAGCTCTGTGAAAAGGTTAGGTTCTTAACGAAACGGCTGGTTAAGCTAGTTGGCTGCGACATGTATACAGGGTTATTTGTAAAACACCAACAACCTTTCAGTGGGTGAAAGTACTCATGATTATAAACAACTTTTGTTATGAGACCAACCCTGAAAAATCGAAAAAAAATCTACTGTTTCATACATTTTCATCTGGTGAATATTGTATGAAACAGCCGATTCATTTTTTGATATTTCAGAGTTGGTCCCATAGTAAAAGTTGTTTATAATGGCTTGTGTTTAAACACCGCCCAAAAAAGTACCTATTTTATTACCAAAAAAATTCTAAACGGTAACCAAAATGGATAAATGGTTACCAAATAACGTTTCCTAAAATATTATGAAATAAATCCATTTTTTCGTATTATTGACTGCCATAAAAATATATGGACGCCTTTAAAATACACTTTAGACTAAATATTATATATTGTCACTACTTAGATGTTACCAATTATGTAATACTAGCCCCGCTTGGCGGGGCTAGTATTACATATTCCTGGGTGGTTTAAAAAAAAATAACCACGAAGGCTAAGGCTCCCGCTCCGCTCCGCTTCGCTCCCGCCTTAGCCTTCTAACCTAACCTATCCGAGTCGGGGTGTTAACCATAATGACGTTTTTAACTCTACTAGCAAAATCAGTCAAAACTACTTTTGACTGATTTTTTGAGTTGGATAGAATTTGGTGACCGTTGATCCATTTAAGGCACCAAAATAATATTTGTGCAAGGTTTGTGATTCTTCTGTTGTTATTTCATTTATTTTGGATCATAATATTATATTCTTTAGGGCCCTTTCAATAAAGTCAATTGATTTTTTTTGGAGTTGTTTATTTTATTTGGTGCCTAGGCTTAGAGTCTTAAAAATATTTTTGGTGACCGTCTAAATTATACCCGTTTATAATCATGAATACAGTTTCTTGCTGTTTTACAAATCATCCTGTATACAGGGTGTTTCAGAGAGGTGTGGTCATATTTATGGGTGGTGTTGGGCAGCTGATATACATTAAGGAAAAAATTTCAAAACATAAAAAAAGGATTTTTTCAAAAAAAAAATCGTCCTGAAATACGATAAAAAAGCTATGAAGAAAAATAATTTTTCAAGCAGTTAGTTACAGTTGGTGGCTTTTACTTTAGTTCAATCACAGATTTGATGTCACCAGCTACATCAGACTGCTTGAAAAGTCATTTCTACGGAAGTTTTTAGGAATTTATTGTGGTCGTTTTTTTTTAAATTCACATTCTTTATGTTTTGAAAGTTTATCAGCTACCAAAAATCACCTTTAAATATGACCACACATTTCTAGAACACCCTGTACAGCTCCGCTCTGCTCCTCTCTTCTCTGCTTCAATGGACAGTCAGACTTGAAAGTTTGTATGGAACACCGTGAGAATTAAGCGCTTTTAACGGCTGTCAAAAGACGGTACACTAAGGCGTCGTCCTAACACAAAGCGTTCATCGCGCAAATACGTTATCGTCGCGTTCATTTCTACAGCAAATGCGTTCGCGTCGTCGCGTTCATTTGTACAGCAAATGCGTTCGCGTCGTCGCGTTCATTTGTACAGCAAATGCGTTCGCGTCGTCGCGTTCATTTGTACAGCAAATGCGTTCGCGTCGTCGCGCTGACAGAGGGCGTTTTACGGTTTTTTCGAACAAATAAGGAGGAAAATCGCGTATTCGCGCGGTAATCGCTGTCTATTAGGACGACGCCTTAGGGTTAGTTAAATACATTCGGTGCAGTGATAGTGCAAGGTTTTTTGCTTCAATTCAGAATCTCAGATAATTAACACCACTTTTGTAGGAGGTACTCATTTCAGAGTGTAAAATATTCATAAAAACCTGAGGTTCAGCTCATTTTGTCGAGTTATGAAAACAAAAAAAATAATTTTTCGCGATTTCTGAGTTGGATCTATTGTAAAATATCCTCATAATTACGAGAACAATGACCCTTTTTCAGGGTTTGCGCATCAGACTGTGGTTCTAAAACAAGACAATGATCTGAGATTCGAAATTAAGTTTTAGGGATTTAGCACGTGCGAAGTGCAATACAGGGGCATGTGCGATTTATTGCAATTTCAGCACGTGTCAAAATGAGTTTTTATGTAATAGGGATATTTCATGACCATTAAAATAAAACTCATCCATACTAATAATATAAATACGGTTAAAGTACCGTTCGGCGTTGTCCCACGTCACCGTGGCCCAGCCGTGCGGCTCTTGATTGTATTACTATCAGTACACAGGGAGAGTCCACACCGGCCAGCACTTACCTTGTCGGGCACGGCGAAGGGCACGCGGCCGGGCGGGCTGAAGGCGTTGTCCCACGTCACCGTGGCCCAGCCGTGCGGCTCTTGATTGTATTACTATCAGTACACAGGGAGAGTCCACACCGGCCAGCACTTACCTTGTCGGGCACGGCGAAGGGCACGCGGCCGGGCGGGCTGAAGGCGTTGTCCCACGTCACCGTGGCCCAGCCGTGCGGCTCTTGATTGTATTACTATCAGTACACAGGGAGAGTCCACACCGGCCAGCACTTACCTTGTCGGGCACGGCGAAGGGCACGCGGCCGGGCGGGCTGAAGGCGTTGTCCCACGTCACCGTGGCCCAGCCGTGCGGCTCTTGATTGTATTACTATCAGTACACAGGGAGAGTCCACACCGGCCAGCACTTACCTTGTCGGGCACGGCGAAGGGCACGCGGCCGGGCGGGCTGAAGGCGTTGTCCCACGTCACCGTGGCCCAGCCGTGCGGCTCTTGATTGTATTACTATCAGTACACAGGGAGAGTCCACACCGGCCAGCACTTACCTTGTCGGGCACGGCGAAGGGCACGCGGCCGGGCGGGCTGAAGGCGTTGTCCCACGTCACCGTGGCCCAGCCGTGCGGCTCTTGATTGTATTACTATCAGTACACAGGGAGAGTCCACACCGGCCAGCACTTACCTTGTCGGGCACGGCGAAGGGCACGCGGCCGGGCGGGCTGAAGGCGTTGTCCCACGTCACCGTGGCCCAGCCGTGCGGCTCTTGATTGTATTACTATCAGTACACAGGGAGAGTCCACACCGGCCAGCACTTACCTTGTCGGGCACGGCGAAGGGCACGCGGCCGGGCGGGCTGAAGGCGTTGTCCCACGTCACCGTGGCCCAGCCGTGCGGCTCTTGATTGCCGTGCACTATCACTACTACGGGCAGCGAGAGGGTCCACACCTGGGGAATTGAGAAGATTCATGGAGTTGTTCATATCATATTTAACCGCCGTCCTGGAACGCAAAGGGCTAGGGTTTAGGGTTGGTGTTATACCACTATATCAGACTGCTAGATAAGAGAGCACGTAACTTCATTGTAAACTTACTTGGAAGACCAGTTCACCTCCACCCACATTGAACTGTGACTGGAACAACAGCGTCAGTTTCTCGTCCATGACGCTTTCCGTGCCTTTCTTCTCAGCACGCTTGATCTTACGAAGTTGCATGTTGCTGGGGACAATGTGGTAGTTTTATTATTATGAACTGTTAGAATAGTACTGGTAATGGGAAACACAATAATTCCTCACTAAAGCTCGCGTGCACACACCAGAGTTTTCTTCCGTGGAAAACCAATTTTAAGGAAATAAAAACAAATTAAAATAAACCGTAAAAAACGAGGAATTTAAGTTTAAATCAATTTACTGTATACTATTACCAATTGGCGGCCAGATTTCTAAGAGTTAGGTACGGGTTTAGCAAAAAAAAACTCGTTAAAGGATAACTGCGGTTTGTGCAAGTAGGCCTAATAGGGAACAAAAAGATTACTGCGGTTTGTGCAAATAGGCCTAATAGGGAACAAAAAGATTACTGCGGTTTCTGCAAGTAGGCCTAATAGGGAACAAAAAGATTACTGCGGTTTGTGCAAATAGGCCTAATAGGGAACAAAAAGATTACTGCAATTTCTGCAAGTAGGCCTAATAGGGAACAAAAAGATTACTGCGATTTCTGCAAGTAGGCCTAATAGGGAACAAAAAGATTACTCCGATTTCTGCAAGTAGGCCTAATAGGGAACAAAAATATTACTGCGATTTCTGCAAGTAGGCCTAATAGGGAACAAAAGGATAACTGCAGTTTGTGCAAGTAGGCCTAATAGGGAACAAAAAGATTACTGCGGTTTCTGCAAGTAGGCCTAATAGGGAACAAAAAGATTACTGCGGTTTCTGCAAGTAGGCCTAATAGGGAACAAAAAGATTACTGCGGTTTGTGCAAATAGGCCTAATAGGGAACAAAAAGATTACTGCAATTTCTGCAAGTAGGCCTAATAGGGAACAAAAAGATTACTGCGATTTCTGCAAGTAGGCCTAATAGGGAACAAAAAGATTACTCCGATTTCTGCAAGTTGGCCTAATAGGGAACAAAAAGATTACTGCGGTTTCTGCAAGTAGGCCTAATAGGGAACAAAAAGATTACTCCGATTTCTGCAAGTAGGCCTAATAGGGAACAAAAATATTACTGCGATTTCTGCAAGTAGGCCTAATAGGGAACAAAAGGATAACTGCAGTTTGTGCAAGTAGGCCTAATAGGGAACAAAAAGATTACTGCGGTTTCTGCAAGTAGGCCTAATAGGGAACAAAAAGATTACTGCGGTTTCTGCAAGTTGGCCTAATAGGGAACAAAAAGATTACTGCGGTTTCTGCAAGTAGGCCTAATAGGGAACAAAAAGATTACTGCGGTTTCTGCAAGTAGGCCTAATAGGGAACAAAAGGATAACTGCCGTTTGTGCAAGTAGGCCTAATAGGGAACATGCATGCAATTTATTTTAATTTACAAAATGAAATAATTATTAGCTTTAGAAAGCACTTATGAAATATTTTATAAATAGGAAGTTACAAAGCTTCGAAAGAAAGAGAAGTCTGATATGGACTTTATAATACATAATAGCGTTTTCGCGAGAGGGACAGATATACACCGTGTATCAGAATAAACGCAATACCTCTCAAGGGGTCATTTTACTCATCATTATGAACAACTTTTACTATGGGACCAACACTGAAATCGAGAAAAAAAATCGACTGCTCCATACATTTCTGTCCGCATAACTCGACAAAATGTACTGAACAGCTGATTTTTTTTTCGCAATTTCGGGGTTATTCCCATAGAAAAGTTGTTCATAATGATGAGTACAAAGACCCTTCAATAGGTATTGCGTTTATTCTGTTACACGTTGTATTTGTTTAAAATAGTTATTTCTCATTGGTTTTTTGATCAATTTTGATTCTATTTTCACTGTTAGTACTATATTTTTGTATATTTTGAGATAAACTGTAGTTGTGGATAACAAATATTATTTTCATGAATTAATTTAACGTGATTGCATTAAGTATTCAGAGGGTCGATTTCTTGATAATTAGACAAAATTCTATACAGGGTGAGTTTTCAAAGCGTGCGTGGATAAAATCGTGTTACCTTCATATTAGGTCACAAGATACAGACTTGGTCTGCACACACTTAGAACTCTGAATAAATAAATTCTATCACATTCTTATTTGTCTGCACAGACAAAATTCTATAGGAAGCGTATAGGAACGAGTAGGTCCACAGCATCGCTAGGGGCACAGAATCGTGAATGTCAAGTATTTTTGTGGTAAAAGTTCCCAATTTGCGCCACTAGATGGCACTGTCCACGCCCGACACGTTGCCCTAAACAGAGCGAGTAGGAACTGCAGGTGGCAGCACAAAAGCGTGAAAGAATGACAAGTATGTTTAACACAGAAGTTTTGAATTTGTGCCACTAGATGGCACTGTCCACGCCATGTACGTTCCTGAAGTTTCTGGAAGTCTGTATTCTTTTCATTGAGTAATGGGCTAGCTCTTGTCCTCGATCCCGCCTGATGGAAAGCGATGGATGAGGTCTAATATGATGGAGCGAGCGTGCCCAGAAGATGCCTTTAAGGCACTGGTACTCCCACGCGTCTACGAAACACAACTGTCTGCTTGACGCCGAACTCCGGTGGGAGGGTGGTCGCGACCAGGCGGGCGTTAGCCCTACCACCGCAAGGGAAGGATTGTCCAGTCTTATAAGGTGTTAGGTGAGAGTGTCCAGGATGCGCCGAGCGAGAGGTTCAGTTGAGTGTCTGATGGAACAAATTGCGCTACACGAGGAGGCTCCTTCATGCATCGTGTGGAGGGTCCAGTACTCACCGGAAGCTGACGCTGAGCTGTCGACTGGTGGGCTGGTACTCCATGGTGCCGGTGTTGTTGAGGATGTCGCCACACTCGACGGGCTGCTTTCCTTTACCGGCCTGGGTCTCGCTCTTCAGGAGCAGTTGGGCTTGTTGCTCCGATATTATCACGACCTGACAATACAATGAAGTCGAGTTACTTTGGCCCTGGGGTATACAACGTGTAACATTGTTCTCACATATGTATTATTTCAATATGAATGATGTAACCATAATTTTGTAACAAAATATTATTTTTTAAAAGAGTGTCCGTGGAGTTTCTTGCACATTCTTCTCCAGAGATCTACGCTTTGGAACGTGCAAATAGCTTCATATTTTTGACCGACCGACCTTGACAATTCAAAAGTGCCTGTAAATGGTCTAATTGAAATAAATGCTTTGACTTTGACTTGACTTTGACTAACAGAATAAACGCAATACATCTTTTGGAGTCATTGTACTCATCATTATAAGCAACTTTTACTATGGGACCAACCCCGAAATTGTGAAAAAAATCAGCTGTTCAGTACATTTTGTCGAGTTATGCGCAGAGAAATGTATGGGACAGTCGATTTTATTATATTTTTTAGGACTTCAACTGACGGACTACACAGCGTTTTTCTATAAAATGCTTATTAAATCACCCATAACATTTGGACAAGATAGTATTCATTAATCGTGTTCAGTTTCTTTGGTGAAATTGGCTGAATATGACTATTTCTATTTAGTTAACACATTTTTCAACTAACGTAATACACAATAATAAATACAAGTTAAACTCACGCTGACTCTGGGCGGCGTCATGTATACGTTTAGCTGACCCCCGACCAGTAACCGGACAGTAGCTGTGAAGCTGCAACAAATTAACATTCATATAATAGTTATAATTATAAGTTTATTTTATAATACTAAATGCGAATATCTATATCCACCCTGCGTTCTCTACTGAACTATTAAAAAAGCTTCAACGATTTACGACATCACAAATCAAAAATGCTACCATCTTTGACAATTACAGTTCTAGTCAAATAACTGTGCCCCTCTGAAGTTGGCTACGAGTGGCTGCGTAGTAGTCAAAATTACGAACAAACTGCAACTGCGCATGCGCAAGAGACATGGGGGCGGGGATTATGGCGGCGCGATTTGATGTCCCAGTGTTACGTTTATGTTCGATGCATGCTTGCGTCCCGCTTGCTCCCTCTACGTGACTACAACAAGCGATCTTTGCTAATGGCTAACTTCAGAGGGGCACAGTTATTTGACGAGAACTGTAAATGAGATTTGACATGACAATTAGTGATGCCCAATCTTTCATTTCATCATCGATAAGATAAGATAACATGGATCTTAAATAATTACTTATCTTTTTTCTATACATTTAAGTAATAAAAATGTTTTTTTTTTTTTTTCATTTTTGTGTTTTTTTTATTATTGATAGGCAAGCGACTTGACCTGTATCTCACCTGATGGTAAGCGATGATGTGGGCGAAGAATGTAAAACATTTGAATTTGAAAAGAGTAACTATGGAGTTTCTTGTCCGTTCTTCTTTATAAGAATCTACCTTTGCGAACGGACAGTAGAATCACTTTATATTATTTTAAATGTAAATGATGACGTTCAAATGTGCCTTTTCCTCGCTTAATTGAAATAAACGTTTTGACTTTGACTATTGAACATGTTAATTTATTTATAGCCTATTCCCACTTCAAGGCAAAGGCCTCCTTTTCTTCCTTGCATTCTTCCCGGCTCTGGGCTAGTGTTGACCAATCCTGTGGATAGGCGTAAAGCTCGTCCCGCCATGTTCGCCCGGGTCTGTCACGATGCCGGCGGACATTTTCTGGGAGCCACATTGTGGTTGCTTTAGCCCATAAATCATTTAAGCTATTAATAATAATATAATAATAATAATATCTTGGGACAACCAACACACCGCCATCTGATCCCAAACTAGGCATAGCCTGTACTATGGCAACCAGACAACTGATAAACATACTTATATATTTCTAAATACATACATATTATAGATAAATTACACACCCAGATACAGAACAAATAATCGTACTCATCGCACAAAGATTTGTCCTGTGTGGGAATCGAACCCACGACCTCCGTCCTAGCAGTCAGGGTCACTAACCACTAGACCAACAGGCCAATCGAATTATATTGAACATAAACTTTACATTCATAGACTAGCTGTCCCCCGCGGCTTCGCTCCCGTCAACTGGCTACCTACCTACCTACCCTACACATAGTTTATGTCCTATTCTCAGAGTGAATATACATGTCGCAGCCATCTAGCTGAATCAGCCGTTTCATTAAAAGTCTAGCCTTTTCATTGAACTGTGCCGTTTAATCAGCGACATTTAGTGTCATGGGCAAGTCATTAAACGATATTGAACAAAAGACGTCACTTAAGTCGCTAAAAAATCGGCACATTTAAATGAAAAGGCTAGGCAACCAATTAAACGGCTGATTAAGCTAATTGGCTGCGACATACACACAAAATTTCTAATTCAATAAGTATCGGTCAAGCCGTTTCGGATGAGTATGGCAACTAACACTGTGACACGAGAATTTTATATACTTATTAGTTATAGAAGACAATGGTCAATATAATATCTCACCGTGTGTTGGTCTTCATGACCTGCGGCGGTTGTTTTTCTATCACAAAGGTAGAAGTAACGAGGGTCGACAGTAACCCAGTTACCTGTAGAACAAAATAAATATGTTAGAGATAGAAGAAAAAAAGTTATTTTAATAGATGGAAAAATAATAATTAAATTTAATTTTCCGTTAGATTGATTTTCAAAAATCATGGTACATGTATTTTTTACCTTTTGTAATCGATAAAAAAGACTCAAAAAGGGAATTACAGTTCAGGAGTGGGGGCTTTTTATATGGATGGGAAATTATCAAATGACTCCTGCCGCTCTGGGTGGAGCGGGAGGGAGTGTCAGACTCTTACTGACTAACGGCCGCTTTCTATAACATATCTCGATCCCAATCTTGATCCCGATCCTTGTCTGTAACCAATCAACGGCCGAGTTTGTGTCCTTCACCACACAATCCTCACCTTTGATTGGTTACAGACAAGGATCGGGATCAAGATTGGGATTGAGATATATTATAGAAAGCGGCCGTAAAACCCATCCGTGCTCCTCCTAGTGCCCTATGTTTTCCAGGTTCGCGGTAACTCTTTCGAACAAAATCCGCGACCCTGGCAGGCTCTGGCCATAAGGCGCCGGGGCTAGTGACGTCACAGCACGATGTTAAGGCGCGGGGATTCAAGCCCACGGGCGGTGCAGCACACACACACACAGCGCACGGGGCACGTTGTCGCTCCAGCCCTCCCCGCCTCGTGGCTCGCGGGCCCAACGCAGCGGGTCCATGGTCAACGCAGCGGGTCCATGGTCAACGTAGCGGGCCCATGGTCAACGTAGCGGGCCCATGGTCAACGCAGCGGGTCCATGGTCAACGCAGCGGGTCCATGGTCAACGCAGCGGGTCCATGGTCAACGCAGCGGGTCCATGGTCAACGCAGCGGGTCCATGGTCAACGTAGCGGGCCCATGGTCAACGCAGCGGGTCCATGGTCAACGTAGCGGGCCCATGGTCAACGCAGCGGGTCCATGGTCAACGCAGCGGGTCCATGGTCAACGCAGCGGGTCCATCGTCAACGCAACGGGTGCATGGTCAACGTAGCGGGCCCATGGTCAACGCAGCGGGTCCATGGTCAACGCAGCGGGTCCATGGTCAACGCAGCGGGTGCATGGTCAACGCAGCGGGTCCATAGTCAACGCAGCGGGTCCATGGTACAATCATTTGTATGTAGGGTAACGAAGGTGCCGAAGCGCGCCACGTTGGTGACTAGTTTCCGGGTCAGGATCAGCCTGATGAGGAGCAACATCAACAACATAGTCCACCCACCTGCTTGCTCATCTCGTCCAGCATCTCGGCGAGGTGCGGCTGCCGAAGCTCGACGATGGTCTTGGTATTGATGCGCGCCACGTTGTTGACTTGTTGTCGAGTCAACCAGATGAGGTCCGCTAGCAGTTCGCACCACTCCTGTATGGTGTTGAGGTTGGACTGCATCGGGACTCCGTTGCCGCTCAGTTGTTGCTCGCGTTTCCATCTGGGGATAGATATTTATAACTTGCTCAGTTTGTTCTGTTTCTTAGCAGCAAAATATTATTTTTAATCTGAGGGACATTTCTACTAATTTTTAGGGTTCCGTACCCAAACGGTAAAACCGTTCCGTACAAAACTGTGTCCAGGAGACAGGCATAGCATTGAGCTCCATCGTGTTGATAGGCAGACAGGTCCTGGGGACGGCGCATATACTTCATATTACATATTATAGCATACGTCCAACAGCCAATAGGGCTCTGAGATGTTTAGAAAATTATTTTTTTTAGGGTCCCATACCCAAAGGGTAAAAACGGGACCCTATTACTAAGACTCCGCTGTCCGTCTGTCACCAAGCTGTATCTCATGAACCGTGATAGCTAGACAGTTGACATTTTCACAAAAGATGTATTTCTGTTGCCGCTACAACAACAAATACTAAAAACAGAATAAAATAAATATTCAAGTGGGGCTCCCATACAACAAAAAATATTTTTTTGGCATTTTTTTTTTTTTTATAGTTAATGGTACGGAACCCTCCGTGCGCGTGTCCGACTCGCACTTGGCCGATAATACCTCTTAGAGGGTCATTGTACTCATCATTATGAACAACTTTCACTATGGGACCAACCCTGACATCGTGAAAAAAAAATCGACTGCCCCATACATTTCTGGGCGCATAACTCGACAAAATGTACTGAACGGATGTTTTTTTTAGCATAGCTCTGTACTCACTTGATAAGCTCCTCGTCCAACACCTGGCTCTGAAGTTGGCGCAGGTTGGCGATGTTCTCCTTCATGTGGTCCACTAACTCCATCTGTGACTGGCTTATCTGTGCCACCTGGGAACACAGAAGAATTTAAAATTATCCCACTGTTTTCTCGAACACTCATGACGAAATATTTTGAAGAATCGCCATCACCGCCATCATGAGCAGTGATGGGAACAGGTAGTGCAATTTTGTGGGATTTCGTGACGTTATCTTAAGGACACGTTTACAGATGGGTAGTCAAATCATTACTTTTTTACACAAAAGTATGTTTATTAAATAAAATGCTTCGCAATCTTAAAATGTCTTTCCCATTAATTGTTGACAATAAATGTTTTCACAATAAATGTTCCAAAGTAAAATCACTTCGGTACATTTATTGAGAAACTGTACCTATCTAAAATTATATTTATAGTTCAGAATCGTACCATGCACATCTATCAACAATTCATGGGAAAAACATTTTAAGAGTGCAAAGCATTTTATTTAATAAACATACTTTTGTGTAAAAAAGTAATGATTTGACTACCCATCTGTGGATATGCCTTTAAATCTCACCTAGTTGGAATTGAACACGGTCTATAATAAAAGTATGGTTTATAATAACGAATTTCAAAGTATAGCAATAAAGTAAATATTTATTACTGTCAGAAGAAAAACATTTGTTTATAGCATATATTAAAGTTAATTTTTGTATTCCAAATAAAGTAAAACATTTATTTGAAAAGAGTAACTATGGAGTTTCTTGTCCGTTCTACTCCATAAGAATCTACCCTTGCGAACGGACAGTAGAGTCACTATTTATTATTTTAAGTAAATGATGACGTTCAAAAGTGCCGTTCAATGGCCTAATTGAAATATTACGTTTTGACTTTGAGTCTGACACTCCCTTCTGCTCCGCCCAGAGGGGGAGGAGTCATTTGATGACTTGAAATCTTCAAGGTTAAGCAATGGAAAGCAAGCTAAGCCGTTGGTCCCGGTTGTCATTTGTAGATCTTTGGCAGTCGTTACGGATTGTCAGAAGCCAGAAAATCTGACAGCAGTCTTGCCAAGAAGTACCGTGTTACCCAGTTAATGGGTTGTGGAGGTCTGGTAGGCAGCTGCTCCACGTAAAATACTGGTATTCAGCTGAATCCGGTTTGACTGGGAGCCGACCCCAATATACAGGATTATTTGTAAAACACCAACAACCTTTCAGGGGGTGAAAGAACACATCATTATAACAACTTTTGCCATGAGACCAACCCTAATAATAATTTTTCACTTTTTAGTGGTACCCCACACCTAACAACACCACTGGAAAGTCACAGGAAAACAAAAATACGCAATTTCGTATACATGGATGATTTTTCCACATATTTTTTCCAGCTAAGTATTTGGATTTAATAACCAAACTACTGATCCGATTTTGATAAAATCAATGGGACCATTTGGGAAGTATACCCTTTCCAACAAAAAAAAGAATTTTTCAAATCGGTTGGCAAGCGACGGAGTTAAGCCCGAACAAACATAAAAAAAAAAAATACAAACTTCCGAATTGAGAACCTCCTCCTTTTTTAGAAGTCGGTTAAAAAGGGGGTGTACTCACTAGTGCATTCAGTTTCCTCTCAGTTTCTTCGATCTGAACTCGCAGACACGCGACCAAGTCACGGCGCTCATTGGTCATCGACTGCTGTAGGTAGTTCATGTGACCTGAAAACAAAATGTTGGATTTATAACAAAAAATAAAACCGACTTCCAAAAAAAACACTACAAGGTACAAAATAACTTAAATTTCGGTAGTAGTAAGTAGATTTTTTTTTGTTAAAAAGTTTTTTATTTTCCACTTTTTAGTGGTACCCCACACCTAACAACACCACTGGAAAATCACAGGAAAACAAAAATACGCAATTTCGTATACATGAATGATTTTTCCACATACTTTTTCCAGCGATTTGGTTTTAAAAACCAAAACACAGAACCGATTTTGATAAAATTTTCAAGGGACCATTTGGGAAGTATACCCTTTCCAACAAAAAAGAACTTTTCAAATCAGTTGGCAAGCGACGGAGTTATGCGCGAACAAACATAAAAAAAAATACAAACATCCGAATTGAGAACCTCCTCCTTTTTTAGAAGTCGGTTAAAAACCTCCCAGGGTTGCGGTATTTGTTCGAAAGAGTCACCGCGGCCCTGGAAAACAAAGGGCACTAGGAGGAGCACGGATGGATTTTAGTCAGTAAGAGTCTGACACTCCCTTCCGCTCCGCCCAGAGCGGGAGGAGTCATTTGATGATTTGTCATCAATTAAAAAAAACCGGTCAAAAGCGAGTCGGACTCGCGCACCGAGGGTTCCGTACAAAGCTGTAGGTATATAAGTAACAGTTCACCCATCACGACAATCGAGTCATAGTTATGGTTTTTTATATAAAATTATTTTTATTATATGATTTAACTAAAAATTTACGGTGTTCGCATTTTTTTCCTTTATCTGTGCTATGAGACGTTGCTTCGTACCAAATTTCAAGATTCTGAGTTCACGGGAAGTACCCTGTAGGTTTTGATTCCCTTGCGAGTGTCGAAAATTTGCGGCATAAACGGCTGTATCTTTTGATTGCATTGGCTTAGAAGAGAAGAAGAAGCTTTGATTTCACAGCTCCAAGGGACAGTCGACCTGTGTATTTGGTATAAATTCCAGCTTGATAACTCCACGCGTTCCTGAGAAAAAGGGTCTTGACAGACAGACAGACGGACGGACAACAAAGTGAAGTCAAAAGTCAAAGTCATCCTATAAGGGTTCCGTTTTTTCCTTTCGAGGTAGGGAACCCTAAAAACAAGGTAGGTGTAGGGTAGGTAGATAGCCAGTTGACGGGAGCGAAGCCGCGGGGGACAGCTAGTAAATAAATAAATATTACCTTTGTTCTTGAGACACTCGTGGTACTGCAGCGAGAAGGACTCGATATTAGCCTGCAGCGAGCGGATCTCTTCACCCACGACGTTCACCTTCTGACGGACCGTCTGTAGGCCCGTAATCAGCTGTAAAAAACAATATTTTATTAACGTTTTGCACTATCATCATCACTCTTTCAAAAAAAATTGAAAATAACTGTAATTTACGAAGAAGCAACCAAAAACGCCGACTTCCGAAATTAGAGTTATTGTACTTTAAAAGCTCGTGCTTAAATAATTACAGTCGTACGGGTCGATCTTCAAGGTTAAGCAACACTTGCCGGGGTCGGTCTGTGGATGGGTGACTTAACATACCGAGACTCCTCCGTGCCTCGGAAAGCACGTTATGCTGTTGTTCCCGGCTGTCATTTGTTGATCTTTGGCAGTCGTTACGGATTGTCAGAAGCCAGAAAATCTGACTCCAGTCTTGCCAAGTACCGTGTTACCCAGATACTTGGTTGTGGAGGTCTGGTAGGCAGCCGCTCCATGTCAAATACTGGTATTCGTTGCTGAAGTCTGCCTACACCTTAGCGTAGACAATCGTAATAAATAATGCATGTTTAAAATCAAATATCTTGACTTGGCTCGCGAGGTTGTCGACATGTGGGATTTGAATTCGGCAATCATTGTACCGATAGGAGGCTCTCGTTAGGCAGCTGGATCAAGGGCTTGATTCAGAAAACAGTACTTCTGGATACGGCTCGCTTATATTTTTAAATGTTTTTTTTTGTATTTTTTAGGAAATATTTAAAAAGAGAATAATGCATGTTTACATATTTTGTTCCGTATGGTGTCGGACGTAAAAGAATAGCACCATCCCATCACTTCCCGTGGGTGTCGTAAGAGGCGACTAAGGGACTCACCAGAGAATGGGCAGCAGCATTCTCTGTAGGTACATTGCTACAGCTACACTGCGATCGCCAACCCGCCTGCCAAGCGTGGCGATTATGACAAACCCCCACATTTGGGGAGACCTATGTCCAGCAGTGGACGTCTTTCGGCTGATATGATGGTGATGACTTATTTTTTATTTTTCAATAATATCTTTGCAATTAGTACAGAATTCGTTGATAGCAAACAGTAGTTCATGGTATTGGTTATCAGCTTATCAGTGAAAATGTTATCGAAACACGGTCAGCATCAAGACACTCCTACCAACATTTATATAAAGCAAGAAGCTACCGGAGAGTTTATTATACTGCAGCAAGTTTAATAATCATTGTGTTTTGAATTGGAGCTAAAGAAATCACTTTGAAAACTGACAGGAGCGACGAAACTAGAAAAGTTAACTTCGAATCCATAGAATAGGGTTTTATTTTATTTCTTTTATTCATTTGTACAATAAGTATTTATGATATCAAATTGCAACTATAACTATATACACACACTTAAAAAAAAAAGACTCAACTAAAACTAACCTAAAACATGGCGTCGAAAAATTCCTCCGCATCGCAGGCCACTGGTAATGTACCCAAAAGGCTGGCAGCATTGCCACGTTGTATGGCAATGCTTATCCTTTGTCCGAGGTAAAAGCCAGCCCTAGGGTCACGCGAAGTGTCAACTAAGCGTCTTGACAGATCTTTAAACAAGTAATGACGCTTAGTTGACACTTCGCGTGACCCTAGGGCTGGCTTTTAGTGTCAACTAAGCGTCTTGACAGATCTTTAAACAAGTAATGACGCTTAGTTGACACTTCGCGTGACCCTAGGGCTGGCTTTTAGTGTCAACTAAGCGTCTTGACAGATCTTTAAACAAGTAATGACGCTTAGTTGACACTTCGCGTGACCCTAGGGCTGGCTTTTAGTGTCAACTAAGCGTCTTGACAGATCTTTAAACAAGTAATGACGCTTAGTTGACACTTCGCGTGACCCTAGGGCTGGCTTTTACCTCGGACAAAGGATAAGCATTGCCATACAACGTGGCAATGCTGCCAGCCTTTTGGGTACATTACCAGTGGCCTGCGATGCGGAGGAATTTTTCGACGCCATGTTTTAGGTTAGTTTTAGTTGAGTCTTTTTTTTTAGAATAGGGCAGATGACTAAAAAAATCGAATTATTCCGTCAGAGTCAAGTCGTCGAGACGAAAGTCTATAACCAGTGCGTGTTGCCAGTGATTACTTATGGAACTGAAACGTGGTCGCTCACAATGGGCCTCATCAGAAGGCTAACAGTCACCCAAAGGGCAATGGAGAGGGCAATGCTCGGAGTTTCCTTGCGTGATCGAATCAGGAATGATGAATGACATCAGCATTCGGCGGCAACAGAAATACATCATCTGTGAAAATTTCAACTGTCTAGCTATCACGGTTCATGAGATACAGCCTGGTGACAGACAGACGGATGAACCGTGATAGCTAGACAGTTGAAATTTTCTGTTGCCGCTATAACAACAAATACTAAAAACAGAATAAAATGAATATTTAATTGGGGCTCCCATTATAACAAACGTGATTTTTTTGCCGTTTTTTTATAGACAATGGTACGGAACCCTTCGTGCGCAAGTCCGACTCGCACTTGGCCGGTTTTTTACTAACTTTATAAGACACTAGCTTTTACCCGCGACTTCGTTCGCGTATATCCAGTTGTTTACCGTTCCCGTATAGCTCATGAATGTGACTATCATATACAAAAAGAATTTTTAAAATCGGAGTATACCCCCCTACAACCTCACAAACTTTACCTCTTTGTAATATTAGTATAGATACAGAACGATACCCTTGAACATGATCACGCACTTCTGACACCCAGTAAAACGTATTACAGAATAAACGCAATACCTGAAAAGGGGTATGAGGTCAATGACCCCTTTAGTATTGCGTTTATTCTGCTACACGTTGCTTATACAACATCATCTGCCTAGCCTTTTCCCAACTATATTGGGGTCGGCTCCCAGTCAAATCGGATTCAGCTGAATACCAGTATTTTACGTCGAGCGGCTGCCTACCAGACCTTGACGACCCATTAACTGGGTAACACGGTACTTCTTGGCAAGACTGGTGCCAGATTTTCTTGCTTCTGACAATCCGTAACGACTGCCAAAAATTTCCAAATGACAGCCGGGACCAACGGCTTAACGTGCTTTCCAAGGCACGGAGGAGTTTCGGTATGTTAAGATGGTCACCCATCCACAGACCAACCTCGGCAAGTGTTGCTTAACCTTGAAGATCGGTCCGTGCGGCTGTTATAATTTTGCCAAGAGCTCCTTCCTACACACGTTGCTTATACAACGAGTAACAAAAAAGATAGATAAATAGATTAATGTGCTTACCTCACTATACTCCTACACTTTCTCACTACACTTCCAGCGAGCGACGCATACGCTTACTGTTCATGTGGAAAGTGGATGTGACAGACATACAGACATTAGTACTTATATTTACCTCACTATACTTCCTCTCTGTCTGCGGCTGCACTACGTAGGGCGTGCCCATCGCGTTCTGGATGACGTCGCCAGCGAGCGACGCATGTACGCGTACAGTTCATGAGGAGAGTGGCTGTGACAGACATGCAGACAATAGTTAATAAAAAAAAAATTGTTTAAGGTGGAAGCGCCAGGGTACCCCCGCAATTAAAATTTTCTTACGTTTTTTGCAATTTGCAGGTCAGTCTCAGGTTGTATCTTGGTCAAAATATGATTCGCGGCCGTAGTAAGTATGTATTTACAGAACTGTAATCATTAAAATCATCAATACAACTCCTTCAGTTAGAATTGATGCCAAATTTTATGATTTCATGAAATACTACATTTGGCATCAATTCTAACTGAGATAGTTATATTGGTGATTTAAATGATTACAGTTCTGTAAATACGTACTTGTTACGGCCGCGAATCATATTTTGACCAACATACAACCTGATATGATACTGACCTGCAAATTGCAAAAAAACGTAAGATATTTTGAATTTCGCGGGCTACCCTGGCGCTTTCACCTTAAGGACAAGGATTTTCGTTTTATTTTCTGTGAACCCTTTAATTTGAAAATAATTTTATATTCAGATGCTTTTTGTTGACACTTCCCAAGAGCTGGCTTTTACTTTGGCCAGAAGTTAAGCATTGCCATACAATGTGGCAATGCGGCCAGTCTCTTGGGCACATTACCAGCTGACAGCTTTGAAGACGAAGAACGAATTTTTTGATGCTGTATTTTGGTATTAATTTAAGTTTTTTTTGTGACAAGCCCGCCATACATTCCCAAACCACTGCAACTCCTGAAAGCCAGATTCAACAGTGGCGACCACCAGAAAAACGCCGAGTCAATGAAGCTCGACGAGAAGCGGAGAAACTATTCAACTGTCTTGGATCCCACAACGAAATTAATCAGAAAATAACAGCGGAGGAGTAGGAAAAATATAATTTCCACTTCCCTCCTTATCAAGCAGGAGACAG
Source organism: Melanchra persicariae (assembly GCA_947386135.1). Lineage (NCBI taxonomy): Eukaryota > Metazoa > Arthropoda > Insecta > Lepidoptera > Noctuidae > Melanchra > Melanchra persicariae. The sequence goes on from OX376672.1 coordinate 3,235,742, forward strand.
AACAGAGCTAGGCCAAATAGGCACCAAGGGACATATACAACTGGGTTAAGCCCAGTTGCCAAGCATCACGGATTATAATTTAGGTACACTAATACTAATTAATGGGTCCTAAATTGTGAGCTTTTTGTTATAGTTAATTTATGCGTTTAGTTATTATTGTTAATTTTACCTAGTTTTCGATATTTTAAGCTCCATAGTAAAAAATAGTTCATGTAAAACAATGCCGATTCGATTACTTACGTTGTTCAGTACCTATATATGGAAGCATTATATCCAACAACGTTGTCATAAATTGTTATCGAATCACTCGTAGTAAGTAAAAACATTTTTCAACACATTTGCTCAAAAAATACATTTACGAAGCCTGTATACATTGTTAGAAAGTTAAAATTTACACACCACACAATAGAATGAGCGGTAAAATAGGTACTCTCTCCTAAGTACATATTTTACCGCACGGTGCTATTGTATAGCGCCGTGCGATAAAAGATGTAGGTACTTAGGTATTCGTTACGGTTTTTTTTTATTTCCATTAAAAAATAAATAAGAATATCACCAAGGAGTTTTACAATCCTAGAATAAATAAGGTGAATGATCGAACCTCCTTGGAAGCGCTTTTGCTCAATACGTTTGTCTCACTTTAATACTAAAGAGAAAATGAGAGAAGAATAATAAAAATAAATAAAATGAAAGATGTAGTTCTTATTTTCACCACGCGATTGTGGCGCCGTTTGAAAAGTCGCGCCATTTTCATATTAGAAACGTCAAAGATTGTTACGACTTTGCGACAGATACCTATAAACAAAAAGTTGGTTTAATTACCTGTTGTACTGTTTTCTCGCAAATGTATTGAAAAACGTTGTATGACATACGTGCAGAAATTGGTTTTTACAAACTCGTGACTATGGTAAGCCCGAGACGAACGTCTACTCGTTCTTAAAAACCAACTTACCGCACTATTATCATAAATAACTAATAGTGACCATGCCATTATTTGACGTCTTTATTCCTTTTATATAACAACGTGTAACATAATAAACGCAATACCTAAATAGGGGTCATTCATCAGTATGAACACCGTTTATTACGGCACAAATCCCGAATTCGCGAAAAAAATTAGCTGTTACATCCGGTCGCGGAGGAATTTCGTACAATGACCTCTTAGCCTACTGACAGTGATCACAAACATTTTTGTAGTACGTCCGGTTTCCGCTCGAACGTGCAAGTTTAGGCAAATAGATTTCCTACTTCGAAATCACAACTAAGGGCGGCTTCGACCAATCTGGAATAAATCTTACTCTCGGAATAAATCGATACTTACTCGAGAGTAAACCAATTTCACGTTTAACCAACTACAATCCGAGGAATAGCGAGTATATTTGGGAATAGTCCCTATACCACCGACAAGCATGGAATACGGAGTTATTCCAAGAATAATAAAATGGCGTCCTATTGTTTTGTGCTGTCATTTCAAATCAACAACAACAGTGTGAATCGTGATTTTAAATTTTCTCCAGTGCGAGAAGTGGGTTAGGGTACATCTATTATATTGGGTAGCAATAATTTTCTTATTTGTAATAAACTTGCAAAACCCGAAAATAAACACCACATGAACCAAACCGAAACGACAAACAGAACTGCATAGTACAGGATACGTGGAAGATCGACCTTCACCTATCTGATAACCTGATGGGACATATTTTTTTATCAAATATTGATTTATAAAGACGCTTATGATAGCTTGCCTATCAAAAAAAATTGTTTGGTTATCAAAAGATTATTATGGGATGCATGAAGGAGCCTCCTCGTGCAGCGCAATTTGTTCCGTCAGACACTCAACTAAACCGAGCGCTCGGCGCATCCTGGACAGTCTCACCTAACACCTTATAAGACTGGCCAATCCTTCCCTTGCTGTAGTAGGGCTAACACCCGCCTGGTTCGCGACCACCCTCCCACCGGAGTTCGGCGTCAAGCAGCCTAGGCGCGTAGGAGTACCAGTGCCTCAAGGCATCTTCTGGGCACGCTCGCTTCATCATGGACCTCATCTATCGCTTTCCATCGGGCGTGATCGAGGTCAAGAGCTAGCCCTATTAACTAAATTAATTTTATTATTTTTATTTTCATAACCTTCTCTCTTTTGATAACCAAACAAATTTAGTTTCAACTGATAGTTTTTAACATGGAAAATATAAATCAATATAGCAGGCAATATAATATGAAGCAGGTATGAAAAGATAAATCAATATAGGTAACTACACCGATCTGTTAACCAATAAAAATTGGTATCGAAAGAAACATAAAATTCCTAATTACGAATATAATCTTAAAGGAAAATTAAAAATAGCCATGAACAATTTTCGATAGGCCAGATATCTTAAACGTGTTTATAAATCAACAAAATTTGATGAAAAATATGTCATCAATCTGGTTATCAGATGGGTGCAGGTCGATCTTCACCGTATCTTAGACTATCAAACAAAATAACTTTATGTATGGACATTGACACTATTGACAGCTACCACGCTATAATACGACAAATGAAAGTTGATACGAGTTTTGCTTCTGCACCGTCCCGTTTGTAGAACAACATTTTTTTGCCGGGTATTACATTCATTCACCATTCACTCTGCTATTTGCAGATCGCTATTCCAAGTATAGCTAAACCTTGGATTACGTGGAAATACACTGTTGATTTACTGGGAAATAAAATCGTGGAATAAATTAGTCCTGGTATAGTAACTCGTGTATAAATTCGGTTTTGGTCAAATCCGCCCTTAGACTATAAAAAAACAACTTCATTTATGGACACTGACACTATTGACAGCTACTTTACTTTACCACGCTTATAATACGACAAATGAGAGTTGAAATGAGTTTTGCTTCTGCAACGTCCCGTTTGCAGAACAACGATTTTTAGCCGGGTATTACATTCGTTCACCATTCACTCTGCTCTTCGCAGATAGCTATTCCAAGTATAGATATAACATTGGATTGCGTGGAAAAACGACAGTTGATTTACTCAAGAATAAAATCGTGGAATAGATTATTCTTGGTATAGTTACTCGTGTATAAATTCGGGTTTGTCGAATCCGCCCTAAATGATATAAGTAGGTAATTTTGGTAACACATTTAACTTTGTACAAAGTAGCAATACATTCGTTTTTGTCACGGTTTTCTAGAGACACAAACACTTTCAGACAATGAAACATATTTCTCATTATAGCATCGACTTTACGATTCGGAATTCACTTGCATTATAGATAAGTAATTATAGCGTTAAATTACGAACAAAATGGTATATAATCTTGACTATTATCATTACTTACCAATTAAAATCTAGTCGTCCAGATTACTGCCACAACAAATCGGTTTTCATCCACAATTATCTAAAATCACGGAACTCAAACTATGCGCCCATGCACTAAATACCAATAAATAAAAACAGAGGCTCCCAGGAACGTGCCGTTCGGCGGTTCGGACATTTTAGCGAATTCACAATGACACTTTCGGTACTTACTTCATTTTAGAACGGTGTCCGAAAACTGAGCGATCACTAACGCATCCCAAGATGGAATGTCGTTCGTTATTTAAAAATTATTAACTATGTCAAGCAAGCCGTGGTCTTTTTGTTCAGACTCAAGGCCAACCAAAACAATTACCACATGCAAACAAGAACAGAAACCTTACGCAGGTAAAAGGTTTACGATCCCTGAGGACGGCAGTCATTGTTTCTGTGCGAGCATGACGTATTTTATTTTCGCGGGAGTGAAGGAGACAGGTAATCACAGGTTAATGTACGAATTTCTTCCTGCTCCGCGATCCGACTTTACACAGGGACGTATTTTGAAATTTGGCGAGAAGTCAAGGGAAAAAACGATTTACTTAAATAAAAATACAATTTATTCAATGATTTTTAATAACGTAGAAAGGATGACGGGAGTTTAGTACCCATGTCCAATCATAATAAATTTACCATCGTTGTATAGCTCTTTTTAAGAGTATAAAAAAACCACTATGGCAAAAAATCCCGTAAAACATTGTCTGTTTTGAAATAAGTATGTACAGTCTTCAGAAGATACTGGATAGGTATTTAGTTCGAAATAGAGTTTCAAATTGACCGATTTTGATGATATTTGCACAGATTTTCGTCGGCACCGAAGTAGTTAGACGACAATATAGATACCTAAGCTCTATTTTGTACAATCGAGTAAATACAGTTTGCAAAATATATTCACTCAATCTGAGACTGTCGAATCACCGGCTTCATTCTCTTACTTATGAAGAACTTGAAACCCTAGTTAAAACTTAACATATACGTAAACACGCATTCACATACAGAAGCATACCATCACACACACAACACAACACATCACAAGCACACTCACGTGCAACACTCCGCACGCACAACACACCACACCACACACATGCACAACACATCACACACACGCTTCCCTATTTTGGATTTTGATTAGCATACCTTATTCTCTTTTATATTATTTTCTTTTATACTTTTTTTAAATATTATTTTCGTTTGTAATTTTCCTTAATAATAATAATTTCTCTACGCTGGAGCAATGACGCATAAACTTTTTTTGGTATGGGCGTTAATGGCTGCGACACAAGTTTACAACTAATGCAGTCATTATCGTACATAATTTTATTGTAATTTGTGTTTTGAGTTCCAATAAATATTATTATATATTATTATATATATTTTAGCTAAATCTAATTCACTTAACGGCTGAAAATCACAACAAACTCGGTTTAGTCTTTTTAAATTAGTGATTATCACGTATTAAATAATAAAAATATTGATGCATTATATTGAAGCTACGCCGCCCCTGGCGGATTGGCGCCCCGGGCCAGGGCCCGGATGACCCAAGGGTAAATACGCCCCTGACTTTACATGTATAAATGTATGGGGCAGTCGATTTTTTTTCGCGATTTCAGTGTTGGTCCCATAGTAAAAGTTGTCATATTGACGGGTACAATGACCTCTTTTATGGTATTGCGTTTATTCCGTTACGCGTTGTACAAAACAACTTGGCAATCGCACGGCACTGATACCAGCATATTTCTGTCTAAGACATGGCTACTATCAAAACGGGTTCAAATCAAACGAGTTCATAAAACTTTTTATCTCAATACAATAAAGTACTACACTATCATACTATCTTGGGTTAGAGATAGAACAGAAGAAGGATGGCTTGATTTTCATAAAGCAAGAAGCTTATACAAATAAGGTCTTGGAGATTCAATATGAAAGACTGTAATCCAGTATCAACTCCTTTACAGAAAGAAGGTATTATTGAAAAAGGGAAAGCTGACAAAGAGTCACAGTCATTTCCCTATAGAGAAGCAGTAGGCTCGCTCGCTTACTTGATGGTGGGCACTCGTCCTGATCTGGCTTAGCTGTAGGATTGGCTTCGAGGAGCTTAGAGAAACCAACTAATAGCGACTGGAGTATGGTTAGGCGCATAATGAGATATTTGAAAGGCACATTATCAAGAGGAATAATGTATGTTCTTGATGCAAATTCTCCTAAGCAAATAAAAGCCTACAGTGATGCTGATCATGCTGGATGCTTGATAACAGGTCGCTCTACGACTGGAGTATTGTGTTTATTTTCAAAAGGAGCAATCTCCTGGATGGCCCAAAAAAAATAACAAAACAACTTGGCAATCGCACGGCACTGATACCAGCATATTTCTGTCTAAGACTTGGCCACTATCAAAACGGATTCAAATCAAACGAGATCATAAAACTTTTTATCTTTTTTTTTTTTAACTATTTATAGGCACCCGCTTGACCACTATCTCACCTGATGGTAAGCGACGATGTGGTCGAAGATGGAGCACGTTTGCCTAGAAAAAACCTATTCACTCTTGACTTAAAGACTCCCAGGTTGTAGCTATCAGGAAACACAGACTCCGGCAGGGAATTCCACTCCTTAGCTGTACGCACAACGAATGTATCTCAATACAATTGTGTGTTATTGTCTTACTGACCAAAAACATAATAAGGAAAACTGAAATATTGACGGCATAGCCTACCTCTTCAGCAAACCGAATGATCCATTCATTAATTTATTGTTACCTACTCATTGTGTGTGGTCAAACAGGAGTTTATATCAAAATTAAAACGACAACAAAATACGACTGGGAACAGCAACTTGTGGTTATGATTTTTTTACAATATTTTATGGCGAAAACAATAACCCTCTTATTAATAAACACGGAATAAAGTTAAAACCAGGAATAACAAAGGAATAACCATACATTTTCATAGGTTTAAACTTGGAATAACTTTATTCCGTGTTTATTAATAAGAGGGTAAGAGCACACGTCGACATAACAGTGTCTAGCACGAATATTTTGACATACTAACGTTAGATTATCGTTAACGTAAGTGAATTTTTAATATAAAAACTGCAACACCATTGTATTTTGGTTTTATTTTATGTGACAAACACAATTTATCACACAAAAATATGTATCTGTCGCGGACGGCCGTCATTGCATCTGTGCGAGCGTGACGCATTATATTTATGTGGGAGTGAAGGAGACAGGTGATAAGAGGTCATTGTACGAAATTCTTTCTGCTCCGCGACCGGACTTTAGCTTGATCAGCCGTTTCATTAAAAGTCTAGCCTTTTTATTAAACTGCGCCATTTAATCAGCGAGCGACATAAGGAACATGGACAAGTCATTGAACGATATTGAGCAAAAGATGACACGGTCGCTGAAATTATATTATTACTTACTTATATATTAGTACTAGGTCCCAGCACTGGTTTCCTGGAGTAGCTTCCAGTACCAGAATCCAGCACTCATCATGAGTGCTGGCTACTAGTCCACTTTATTTATTGTTTTGTGGATGGGAAATCATCAAATGACTCCTTCCGCTCTGGGCGGAGCGGAAGGGAGTGTTAGACTCTGACTGACTAAAACTCATCCTTCAAATGCCCTTTGCGTTCCAGGGCCGCGGTGACTCTTTCGAATAAGCAACGTTGGCAGGCACTGGCCTTCAACTATACTGGCAACTCTTGCACTGGGCTCCCAGCACTAGCAACTAGCATTGGCTCCAGCACTAGCAACTAGCATTGGCTCCAGCACTAGCAATTAGCACTGGCTCCCAAAACTAGCAACTAGCACTGGCTCCCAGCACCAGCAACCAGCACTACCAACCAGCAGTAGCTCCCAGCACTAGCAAGTACTAGCAACCATCAGTGACTCCCAGCACTAGCAACCAGCACTGGCTCCCCAGCACTAGCTCCCCAGCACCGGCTCCCCAGCACTAACAACCAACACTAGCAACCAACACTGGCTCCCAGCGCTAGCAACCAACACTCGCTCCCAGCACAAGCAACCAGCACTGGCTCCCAGCACTATCATCAATCTCACCTGTACTGCATATGGAAGTTCTTGGCGGCGTCCAAGAGCTTCATCTTCGTGACGAACATGTCCGGGGACAGCATCAGGTCGGCGTGCGCTTGGATCTCTTGCACCAGCTCGTCGACGAAGAACCTCTGTTGTTCTTCAGGCTCGGCGGTCCTGTTACAGTCAGTTATCCTGGGGTTAACAAACGGAGACTGGTTTGGCCGGATATATTATCTTCTACTTGTGAAGTTTTAATCTAATATTTATCTACTACATAGGTAATTATTATAAATCAAACGTCTGTCTGTACATAAAATGAGCCGTCAATCCGGATGATTCCTGAGTAAAAAAAATTAAAACGTAAATTTAAAAACGTATTTTTTAACCGACTTCCAAAAAAGGAGGTAAGGAGGTTCTCAATTCGACTGTATTTTTTTGTTTTTTTTTTTTGTGTTTGTTACCTCATATCTCCGTCATTTATGAACCGATTTGAAAAATTCTTGTTTTATGTGAAAGGATATACTTCTCGATTGGTCCCATTTCAATTTTATCAAAATCGCTTAAGCAATTTGGTTTTTAAATCCAAATAGTTGGAAAAAATATGTGGAAAAATCATCCATGTATACGAAATTGCGTATTTTTGCTTTCCTGTAACTTTCCAGTGGTGTTCTTAGGTGTGGGGTACCACTAAAAAGTGAAAAATAAAAAACTTTTTTACAAAAAAAAAACCGACTTCAAAAAAACACCACAAAGTACAAAATAATTTTAATTTTGGAAGTCGGTGTCAATTAACTAAGAAGCAACCAAACACCGACTACCGAAATTAAAATTATTTTGTACTTTGTGGTGTTTTTTTGAAGTCGGTTTTTTTTTTGTCAAAAAGTTTTTTTATTTGTGAAACTAATGAAAATTGACGAAGATAAAACGGATCAAAGATCAGGAGTGGGGGGCTTGTGACGTCATAATCTATGTTTAAAGTGTACCATGCCGTAACGTCACACGAGCTTTCAACACACTGTGTCGTTTTCATTTTTTGTTTACGTGAAAAAAGAAAAGATACGTGTCTATTTCTTGGAAATCTATCTGACGGGCTAATTAGATTTTTTAGTCATCTATCCTATTGATAGTTCACTTCATTTAAGTTTTATCGATGAGGAGCTTACAGAGGGTCTACTCTCGAAGCCCGAAGTCCATAGTTTCGGCCGTAGTGTCGGGCGTTTTCTACTCCGTATCACCTCGGACGGAGCTCGTGGCTAAATTATAACAGCCGCACAGGCCGCTTCAAAGTTAAGTAACGCTTGCCGAGGTTGGTCTGTGGATGGGTGACCATCTTAACATACCGGGACTCCTCCTCCGTGCCTCAGAAAGCACGTTAAGCCGTTGGTCCCGGTTGTCATTTGGAGATCTTTGGCAGTCGTTACGGATTGTCAGAAGCCCTAAAATCTGACATCAGTTTTACCAAGAAGTACCGTGTTACCCAGTTAATGGGTTGTGGAGGTCTGGTAGGCAGCCGCTCCACGTAAATTACTGGTATTCAGCTGAATCCGGTTTGACTGGTAGCCGACCCCAATATAGTTGGTAAAAAGGCTAGGCAGATGATCGAAGGCCGAAACTACGGACTTCGGGCTTAGAGAGTAGGCCTCCAGAATCGGCCGGCTGGTGGGACCGATTCAAAATTTGATATTCTGCTACTTCAGTAGCATGGACATGGAACATTGCAGCACATTTAAAAATTTATTTCATTCTTTATGGGTCTTTATTTTAATATTCACAATTAACAGACCGAGATTTTCTATGGAACAGTTATCATAAGACTAGTGAACTTAAGTAACCATTAAATGAACATTAACTAACATAACTATTTATATCTACTAAACCTAACTATACAGGGTTATTTGTAAAACACCAACAACCTTTCAGTGGGTGAAAGTACTCATGATTATAAACAACTTTGGTTATGAGACCAACCCTGAAAAATCGAAAAAAAAATCTACTTTTTCATACATTTTCATCGGGTGAATATTGCATTTTGTTACGAAACAGCCGATTTTATTTTTTTGATATTTCAGAGTTGTTCTCATAACAAAAGTTGTTTATAATCATGAGTACTTTCACCCACTGAAAGGTTGTTGGTGTTTGACAAATAACCCTGTATACAAACTAGACTATTGGCAGCACATTTTAAATTTCATTTCATCTCTTTGTAGGATAGTTTCAGTAATAAGTACACAACTTCAAGCCTTCATTCCTCGAACACATATTGATCGAGTTTCCCTTGAACCGAGCTCAATTCCAGACGCCGCTGTGCTACGTAGAATTGCCTATTGAATAACATAGTAGTCCCGAGGATTGTATTATTGTAAGTACTGTTCAGCCCTACAAGAACCGCCTACATCATCTGCCTAGCCTTTTTCCCAACTATATTGGGGTCGGCTACCAGTCAAACCGGATTCAGCTGAATACCGGTATTTTACGTGGAGCGGCTGCCTACCAGACCTCCACAACCCATTAACTGGGTAACACGGTACTTCTTGGCAAGACTGGTCAGATTTTTGGGCTTCTGACAATCCGTAACGACTGCCAAATATCTTTAAATGACAGCCGGGACCAACGGCGTAACGTGCTTTCCGAGGCATGGAGGAGTCTCGGTATGTTAAGATGGTCACCCATCCACAGACCAACAACATCAACAACCAACCAACCAACAACACCCTCAACACCAACATCCAACATCCTCGGCAAGCGTTGCTTAACCTTGAAACGGCCTGTGCGGCTGTAATAATTTAGCCACGAGCTCCTACAAAAGCCGCCTACATTTTCAGGTTATATGGGCGTTATGAACTTATGATATGCACTGTGAAATGAGGTACCGTCATGAACATTTTTATCATGGATTTAGTGCTTTATTTCAGACATCTTAGAGTTGAAATTGATCAGTCTGCCCAACTATCTTAAGGTCGGCTACCATTTTAGGCTAAGCGCGCACTACGAAAATATATCGTTTGCGATTTATTTTCGCAGATGCGAAATCATACGAATATTTTGTACCCTATGAAGCTGTACTAGCTCCGCACATTGCGGAAAAAATCGCAAGCGCAGCGGTAAATTTTTTATCATATTCACGAAGATCGTTATACCGTACGTAAAAAAATCCTTTAGAATGTCTTACTGCTGTCATAGGATGAACCCAGTAACGTTTAGTTATCTGTGTTAGGCGCAGTGACTGTCTTGGCCCTGCTTTTGGCTCTGGTATTTCGCAGGCGATAATAAATCGTAGTGCGCGTAGGAATTATTGTCGTTTGCAATTTTATTTCGCACTTTAAAAGTCGCAACGATTTATTTTCGTAGTGCGCGCTTACCCTAACAGGTTACAGCTGAATTTTTTAACATGTATTATTGTACCAGTATATGTATAAGGTCCATTAAAATTAATGGACAGACTTTTAAAAATCATTCAGACCACTAACATATTATATAATGGACAATGGTAAAAAAACCGTCCAAGTGCGACACGGACTCGCGCACGAAGGGTTCCGTACCATTATCTATAAAAAAAAAATCACGTTCGTTGTATGGGGACTCCCATACAACGAACGTGATTATTTTTGCCCTTAAATATTTATTTTATTCTGTTTTTTACTATTTATTGTTATAGCGGCAACAGAAATACATCATCTGCGATTTCAACTGTCTAACTATCACGTTTCATGAGATACAGCCTGGTGACAGACGGACGGACGAACGGACGGACAGCGAAGTCTTAGTAATAGGGTTCCGTTTTACCCTTTGGGTACGGAATCCTAGAAAAAAAGCGTTTTTATTTTAGTCAATATTGATTTTCAACAATAATTACGCACTAAAATAACGTGAAAAAGGACGTATTTAAGAACCACAATCAGCGTCTAGTGACATCAATGCCTGTTCATGACCAGTGACAGACAGGAGAGACGTCATCGTCCGTTTTCGCGCGAAAATGTGCGAAACCTGTCAGTTTAAAACCGCAATTTTGGCAAAAAAATAAAGTTTTATTTTTTTAATTCATGCATTATTTTACATGGGATTCTACAAAATGTACCTACATATTATGTTATATATATGTTATATTGGTTAAAGGCATACTGAATTTAATTAGCGACCTGCCTGATGTAGGTTTATTCAAAACTGTGTTTCAGGCCATCACTTAACAACGCTGAGAGTTTTAGTGGACTATTATGTTGCTGTACAGATAGCATTGATAAATAATAATTATAATTTAAAAAAAATATAAATGAAATCAAGATGAAAATGTTGCATGTTGCCCCTAAATCTAATAAAGATTTATTCCGATTTTCCGGTGACAGCTTCAACTAAAATATTGGTAGATACTCAGCATCCGGTTAGACTAGAAGCCGACCCCAAAAATAGTTGGGAAAAAACAGAAGAAAAAACACAAAATGATTCAGCCATTTTCCTCCCAGACCAGTTCTAAGAAATATCACTGACTCATGAAATTATTCGGCGCTAAATATTCGTATCACGTTGAAACTCACCATATGCGACTCTCGATCCATGGTGCCAGACAATGGCGGACTTCAATGGGGAAGTGGTCCCCGTAGATGGTCCGTACCTGGTCAAAAACAATCAATTTAAAAAAAAAAGAAAAAAAAGACGTGTGGCACTCGGAGACTGCCGCGGTAAAGCTATTGCATAGCATTTTTTATCAACTTCTGTAATTATAATTATTTATTTATTTATATAATATACAACCAATGCCACCTAGAGGCGATTTGCAGAACTAAAGAGACAAGCGTGATATTTCAAAAAGTCATTAAAAGTTCTGCTATTCATCGATAGATGGCAAAACTAAAAAGTATCACCACTGTGCCGGTCGGAGTGGGGGGTGTTAGGTTATTTTCGTTACGGAATTTCTGGATTCGGTCTCCACGCTCAAGGCCCGCGATAGAAGCTATGCAATAGCTTAAAAAAAAATTGTAAATACCCATCAATAATACTTCGTACGCCTTTTTCCCACAGGGGCGGGCACTAGAGTGGTTAGATAAATGATATTTATTTTGTAAGTTTTAAATAACACTTTTACACGTCAATATTTTTGGTCGTTTTAAACTAGATGAAGCCTGTGTTTCCTAGCTGACTACCCTGAGAAGAAACACCGAAACAAACTCCGAGGTCATAGTCTCTTTTGAAGTCCATACAAATTGTACTGGTCAAATCATATGACAACTATGTAGGTTGACTGGTACGTGGCTACTCTATTACCTATCTGTTAATCTACACAAGCGGGCTGTGTGTACTACTAGTTCTACTAGTTTTAACCAACTTCAAAAAGAGGGAGGTTATCGATTCCGATGTTTAATTTTTTTTTAATGTCTAACTCCGTCTTATATAGACGGATTTGCAAAATTCCTTTTTATTCGAAAAAGGTTTATTCCGAAATAGTCTTCAATATAATTTTCCTCAATAAATGTACCGAAGTGAAAATTTTACTTTTATTGAGAAACCTATCTAAAATTATATTTATAGTTCCCAATCGTACCATGCACATCTATCAACAATTCTTGAGAAAAACATTTTAAGAATGCAAAGCAAAAAGAAGCAAAAGTATGTTTATTAAATAAAATTATTTACAACATACTTTTGTGTAAAAGAGTAATGATTTGGCTATCCATTTGTAAACGCGTCCTTAAAGATCTGATGAAGAACTTCGGAGATATACAGTTACTACTAGGCAGTAGCTACTAGTACTGGCATCGAGTACTGGTATGAATAGCTTACCTTCTGAAGGCTTTCCGGCGGCAACTGCTGAGCTCTGGCCCACAGAGACATCTTGAATCTGCAACAAATATGCAATCAGTCCTGCGTAAAAACGCGCTGGCCTAAAGCCTGTGACACTAAAGTGTAGCTTTCATCAATGATAGAAGTTTCGAAAGCCAATGCTCGTCCATCCACACTAATATTATAAAGAGGAAAGATTTGTATGTTTGTATCATCATCATCATCATCATCATATCAGCCGAAAGACGTCCACTGCTGGACATAGGCCTCCCCCAAGTGTCGCCACAACAACCGGTCCTGTGCGTCTCGCATCCATCGGTTACCCGCGACCGACGCGATGTTTGTATGTAACGAATAAACTCAAAAACTACTGGACAGATTTCAAAAAATCTTTTGCCGTTAGAAAGCTACATTATCACTGAGTAACATAGGCTATAGAGTTTTTCAAAAAAGTTAAGGATCCGTATAAAAACTTCGATAATGTAACCCAAGGTGAAAAAAATACCAAAAAAATCCTTATATCGCGTACGCTGCGGAATCTATTGACAATAGAGCAAAGTGATGTACTACAGTTTTATAGAGGTCATCAAAATCTACAAAAAAGTCCGCGATACCATATGTCTAACTATTATGGTTATGTCATCATGACCGCTTTTTGTTTAAATTATTACAGTAATTCCCGGGTGAAGTAAAAAAATGGAGATTTTTGTATCATGATATTAATCCTTATCCATTTATTTTTTTTAGTTTGATAATTAAGGTTGATTATGTCCGTGTAAATTACACTTTAAATTATTCAAATCGGACCTTTCGTTCAAAAGTTACGACGGTAATAAATTTCGATAAAAAATAAGAATTACAATGTTTGTATTTTTCGAAAATAAACTACATAGTAAGGGATGAAGGAGGGATGATAAAGTTTTTAGGGGAGGACATTATTGCTTGCTATGAACAAACTAAAAGTGGGACAAATTGTATTAGACGTAACAATTTTTACATAATCGACATCTAGGCGGAGTGAACGACAAGCGAGCTGTCATTCCATCTTATTTCTATGGTTTGACAATTCACCCGTCGTGCACCCCACCCAAGTGTTCACTTCGACGTGTTCGTGGCGAAGGCGTCAAAAATGTATGGAATTGAGATGCTATATCGCATTCGCTAATTGAATGGTACATTGTCTAGGGCCTCCTGAGACCACAGAATAAGCAGATATGGCTAGGTATTTAATGAAAATCGTTGTGCTTAATTTTCCAAAACTAACCTTTAAAAGAGGGTAGAGGGGCGTTGAAGTTTGTAGAGTACCTACTAAATCCGCGCGGACGAAGTCGCGGGCGAAGTGCTAGTTTTATAATATTTTTAATATTCAAACCAATAATAATAAAAATACTTACCAGTTTATCTACCAAGTCGTGTTAATAATTGTCTTCTGTGCTTCGTTATCTGTAAATAAAAATTTTATGTTATCACAAGGGTCAAACATCTTCATGGTTGATTTAGTTTAGTTTTAGAAATCTTCTTATCAGCGTTATTCAGCTCGCTATTCGCGATCATAACAGCCTTAGCTAATAATTTTCTTAAAAAGCTATCACAGTATCACTTATTATTTTTACTATTCTGTATGTGATATCAGTGAACTTCTCCGAAATAGTTGGACCGATTTTAATGTTTTTTTTTGCGTGATTTAGTGGGTAGATGGATGGTTTAGATTCACAATTGGACCCAATAGGTGGCGCTGCAAGCGGGTTCTAGATTTTTTTTCTTATGAATCCAAAGCTCGAGTAGGACAAAGCACAGATTACTGAATAGTTTGGACAAAGTCTGTCGGTCGGCACCACTAGTTAAAGACTGCGCTGATATTACCGAAAAAACTGACAAATAATGCTTACAACGATTATTTATATAGGGCTTGTGTGTTGTGTATAAATAAATTCGAAATACCTGCCAGAATAGATAAATGCTCACCAAATTGTGTTTCATGAAGTGTTTAAACGCCTATCAGAAATTCACTTATTTTACTACCAATAAATTCGAAATACCTGCCAGAATAGATAAATGTTCACCAAATTGTGTGTAACCTAACCTCAAAACACTTTAAAGTTGCATCAAGGGTTTAAAAAAAAATAACCGAGTCAGGGTGCCCTAAGTTCAGAGTTCGCTTCGCTCGCTCTCATCCTAAGTTCTCCTAATAACAATAGTAACATTGCATTATATCATTTTTTTACTGTAATTTTCGGTATTAATGTTACTGTTTCAGTAAAACGATATTTGGTGAGCATTTATCCATATTGGTAAGCAAAAAGAATTTATATGAAGCTAATTTATTTTACTTGGTACTTACTTAGTCTTATTCTTGAACCCTAACAGGGTTCAAGAATTATTTTGGTGATCATTTAAATTATACCCTTTATTTAACAATTTATGTACACACATTTAATAAAAAAGACATACATGAAGAAGGTAACAGAAAAGTAGGTCCAGCATACCCTTCCTTGCCTGTAAGCTTTTGTGTGTAAAGAAGTTCATCGCCACAATTGTTACCAAAAAAAGAAATTAAGGTACAGAAAGCCAACTCCATACAATTTGAGAACAAGACGCGTAGGTTAAAACAGGGATCGATGCCCCAGTGGTATAGGTGCCCCAATTGTAATTTCTCTAGTTTCGCGGATGAATTGAGTGCTATTTTATTTATCTATCGAGAGACTTTCAAACTAGCACTAAGTGGACCGTGTCTCATGTCTCTGTGTGATTGCATGGGAGGGCAAAGTGCGATCAATTTTTTTTTTAGGAATAGATGCCCTGTTTGTCAGCGGGCGTCATCTAAACGTGATTTATATGGACTAGGCAACTATCCCATATATGGGGTATATGTCCCAAAATGTAGAGGTCAGCAAAAATCGCTAATAGGTCTTGAAATATCAAATGTTTATTACTTTTCATAAATTTGTAAATAAAAAACCAAAGTAATTGCATGTTTTGCGAATAAAACATTTTGATTTTGTACTGGGAGATATAAAATGACTGGATGATATTGAATGATTTCAGTGTGGCATCTATCCCTGTTTTACCCTATACGTACGACGACGGCGATCAAACCACTATATTAATAGGTAGTTAATCTTTTATCCGGAATACCCGGTTGCAGCTGGATACCAGTATTTTATATATAGAGCGACTGCCTAGCTGGTATTCACAACCCAGTTTATGGCCACAATACCCCTGGTTAGGCTAAAAATTACTAAAACCTTAGAACTTCTGACTGACTACGACTGTCACTGACAGCCGGGACCAATGGCTTAACAGAATTCATTCCTCAGATACAAACTCGCAAATCTTTATTCATGTAAATGATGAACCGATTTTAAAGAATCTTGATTGAGAGGAATCTTTGTTTCCTGTGTATGCTACACAGGAAACAAAGATTCCTCTCAAAGATTCATAACTATTGCGGAGATATGGGGGGGGGCATATCTCCGAAATAGATGCATAGATTCCAGGATAACCTCTCTCGTCTGTGGTTTTAACCATTGCAGCGCTTCTGGCACAACGGTGTGCCATCCGATTCACGCGTTTTAAAACCCTATTATTACTAGAGGAAGGTATTTTATAGAATGTTGACGTTTGACAGTTCGGTCCCGCACATTTTAAATGACATGTGAAAAATTATGATTCGTACGGAACTCTTTGCGCGCAAGTTCGACTCACACTTTATCGGTTTATTTTTCAAGTTTCCAAGTTGGATTTGGAACGGTCATGCTTCAATGGACTTCATTGAAGCATGACTGTTGTTAAGGACGCGTTTACAGATGGGTGGTCAAATCATTACTTTTCTACACAAAAGTATGTTTATTAATATGTATATTAATTATATTTATAGTTCAGAATCGTACCATGCACATCTATCAATAATTCATGGGAAAAACATTTTAAGAATGCAAAGCATTTTATTTAATAAGACATACTTTTGTGTAAAAAAGTAATGATTTGACTACCCATCTGTAAACGAGTCCTTAAGGCCTATTAATTTATACAGACTTGACATTTCAGAGTAAATTATTCTGCATTTTAAAAGCTACTATAGTTTTTGCCCGCGGATTCGCCCACGCAATTAACTACCGGGACGAAAGGCCTTGTGTCCTAATCATGGTTAAGCTCTACCTAATTTCTTAGTCTATGTTCCTACTCTTTCTTCTTTTTTTTTATTATTGATAGGCACGCGCTTGACCACTATCTCACCTGATGGTACAGTTCTCGTCAAATAACTTTGCCCCTCTGAAGTTGTGTCAAGTGGCTGCGTAGTAGTCAAAATTACGAACACACTGCAACTGCGCATGCGTAAGAGACATGGGGGCGGGGCGCGATTTTATGTCTCAGTCGCTCGTTTACGTTCGATGCATGCTTGCGTCCCGCTTGCTCCCGTGTACGTGACTGCACCTGCGCGATCTTTGCAAATGGCTAACTTCAGAGGGGCAAAGTTATTTGACGAGAACTGTAAGCGACGATGTGGTCGAAGATGGAGCACGCTTGCCTAGAAGTAACCTATTCACTCTTGACTTAAAGACTCCCAGACTTCTTGGTCTGTTTCTTGTTTCATCTTTATCTGATTACGCATTGAGGAGTGCTTGATTATCAAACTGACTTCTTATTCAGCCCAGTTTAATCAGAGACATTAGTGACATGGGCACGTCATTAAACGATATTGAAACAAAGATATTACTTAGGACGCTGAAAAATCGGCGCATTTAAATGAGAAGGCTAGGCCACCTATTAAACGGTTGATTTAGCTAGTTGGCTGCGATATTTATTATAAAGAGTCCCGTTTTTACCCTTTGGGTACGGACCCCTAAAAACGGCAAATAAATTGCGTTTGTTGTATGGGAGTCCCACTTAAATATTTATTTTATTCTGTTTTTAGTAATGTTTTTTACATGAATAGCGGCAACAGAAATACATCATCTGTGAAAATTTGAACTGTCTAGCTATCACGGTTCATGACATACAGCCTGGTAACAGACAGACTGACAGCAGAGTCTTAGTAATAGGGTCCCGGTTTTACCCTTTGGGTACGGAACCCTAAAAACAATAATTTTATTCAGTCTGCAAATAAATTTTTTTGAGCCTGCTTCGCTTATTCTTGCGTTCTACGTGGTTCTACCCTCTTAGATCTTGAGCTTAGTTGCGTCAGTAATAAATTTTAAAAAATAAATAAAAAACCGGCGAAGTGCGAGTCGGACTCGCGCACGAAGGGTTCCGTACCCTTATCTATAAAAAAAAAATCACGTTTGTTTTATGGGAGCCCCTCTTATATATTAGTTTTATTTTAATTTAATAAAACTATTTATTTTTAAAGTGAATATATTACTAAATATTCTGTGATATTTCTAGTGTCTACCTGTTGCCGTTATCAATATCAAGCAAAAAAATCACGTTTGTTGTAAGGGGGCTCCCATACAACAAATGTGATTTTTAAAAACAGAAGAGAAAGAATATTTATTTTAAAAACAGAAGCCAAACATGTCATCATATAAAGCAAGATATTTTAAAAGAAGCCAGACTACATTTTAGATTTAATGAGCCAGGAAACTGGTTTTTTATTTATTTTATGCAAACAAAGATTTATGAAAGTTTGTCTAACGGGACATTATCAAACTTGTTTGCATAATATTATACTAGCTCACACGCAGATCTAGGACCAGAGCCTGCTAGGGTTGCAGAATCTGTTCAAAAGAGTCACCATGGCCCTGGAACGTAAAGGGCATAAGTCGCGTGGAGCGCAAAGGGCATAAGTCAGTAGAGTCTGACGCTCTCTTCTGCTCAGCCCAGAGCGTAAGGAGTCATTTGATGATTTCCCATCCTAAAAAAACAGGGAGCTCCCTGTTTTTTTTAAGATTCTGGATCTGACACTGAAGTAGCCAACGCCTGCAGTGGCTTCACCTACATGATAAGACAAGAATTTGAAGATTCAGAAAGAAATAAATACATATTTTACATAATTAATAATTAAGTAATAATAATCATCTATTATACTATCTATATTATATAGCTGAAGAGTTTATTTGGTTGAACGCACTAATCTCAGAAACTACTACTGGTTCGAATTCTTTAGTGTTGGATAGCCCATTTATCAAGGAAAGCTATAGGCTATTTATATAACATCATGCTACGACCAAAAGAAGCGGAGCATTCATGAAAGATGTAACGCAGGTGAAGTTACGTGGGTCAGGTAGTAAAATTTATAAATGTTTTTATATGTGTATTTTTTTTAATAAATATTTTAAAACCTAACAATGAATTGGAAAGATGAATAAAGAGCATACAATATTAAAAGACCCGTGTGACTCCTATCTCAGAGCCTCTGCAATGTTTAAAAAAATAATAATGTAGCACGGTACAGCTAACCAGGATTAAAAGTATCTCATGTCCTATATGGGCTGTTCTACCTGTGTTTCAAGCACATTTCGGTAAATGCCACTTAGTGTTAATTGCTGTAAAATCTATTTAGGCATTTTGGGTATGTTCCTTATGTGAACTGATGAACTTCAGGTATCATATCACCATCATCTGCCTAGCCTTTTCCCAAATACATATTACATTGGGGTCGACTGAATACCAGTATTTTACGTGGAGCAGCTGCCTAACAGACCTCCACAACCCACTAATTGAGAGGTGTCCGATTTTCACGCTTCTGGCAATCTGTAATCATGCATTTATCACTAAACCTTCAGGTATTGTATGTTCAGTGGTAAATGCATGATTAATCAACAAGTATTCTTTCACATAATAACTAGGTACCATACTGGTAGCCAGTTGCATTTGATTAGACTTGAAGCCGACCCCAAAATGACAAGGAATAGGCAGTCTTTCTGATAAGACAATTGCCTATGAACATCTTTTTTTTTTAATGATGGGAAATCATCAAATGACTCAAGAGAAGTGAAGAAGGGAGTGTCAGACTCTTACTGACTAAAACCCATCCGTGTTCCTCCAAATGCCCTTTGTGTTCCAGGGCTGCGGTGACTCTTTTGAACAAATTCCACAACCATCTACGAACACTGGCAACTGCAACGTTGAAGGCATCGCAAGTATGTTTCCATCACTGAGACAATGCTGAAATGTCGTCTCATACACCAGGGGGTCGATTCTGCTATTGCAATTGTGTCTCAATGACCGGTCAATGATCGATTTTTGACGTATAACGTCAAACTTTTGACACATTTCCCATACAAAAACTGTCAAAGTTGTCAAATATTCGATCACTGACCGGTCATTGAGACACGATTGCAATAGCAGAATCGACCCCCTGTTTATGACATTGACAATCATTCTATTCTATCTATCTATTGGGGTTTGGTTTTCCCACATAATCCTGACGTTAGATCATTATTGTGAGCCATATGACAGCTGTCATCCCTACTGACATTGTAAATGCGAAAGTAACTCTTTCTGTCTGTTACGCTTTTACACTAAAACAACTGAACGGATTGTCATGAAATTTGGCAGATATATAGGCGATATGGAGAAGGACATTGGCTACTTTATTACGCGATAACCGACATCTACGCGGGCGTTGTCGCGGGGCAAAAGCTAGTTTTATATAAATCTGATCATAATTATCAATCATAGTAGAACAAGATTTGTTAGAAGCTCATCCAGTTGTACAAAGAAAATTGACTCTAATCGCTGAACTAAATCCAACCAAATCAAATACGTTTATTTGTGTACACAGGTAAAAACGGTGGACCAATTACAGGGTAATGGGTCTCTCGTGTCCTGCCACAGTATAGAAGTGGCATACAAACATTAATATTAAATTACATTAGCAGGAAGGCTCTAGAGCCTTCGACAAGCACCACTGATGCAAGCACACAGTGATTGTAAACTATAATAGCATAAAAGAAAGAAAAAGAAACCCATCCGTGCTCCACCCAGTGCCCTTTGCTTTCCAGGGCCGTGGTAATTCTTTCGAACAAGATCCGTAACCCTGGCAGAGATGATTGGCCTTGCTTACCAAGGAGTAACTTAATACAATTTAAGAAACCAGTCAGTACCAAGTTTAACTTTGTGGTAGCACTGACAGTTCAGTTTAGAGAACTATGGTTTTAAAATAGGATAGAGGTTTGGAAACTCTAACACTAGGGTGTGTTGGGTCATTAGACCTTACTGCCCCACGATCTTGAAGAAGAAAATAGGATATCATTAAGAATTTAGACACAATGGTCTAACAAACCAAGTTTGTGGGTATCTCAACATACTGTCTCTAAATATGGATATTATAAAAATAATTTACACTGTTGAAGTTATTTACATAATATTCTGAAGAACTACAACCCTTTACGTGAAAGAAAAAATCCACACTTACTCAAAAATCGCCATATAAAAGCACATTGAAGCACATAACGAGACTTTGAAAACTTTTTGGTCAGTGGGTATCCTTAGGTTTTCCACATTAACTGCGCAAATTGACAATTTGCACTTTTAAGACAATCTAGCAAAAACTAGACAAGCGGCACCTTTCCGAAATGCCACAAGCACAAACAACTTTTTCATAGCTATGCAATTCCAGGGGTGAGTTGACCCGACAGTTTACCTGTATTGAACGCCCCGAGCTAATTCCAAGAAATTTTGACGCACACACTCAACGCGACTATAATACACAACGCAACGCACACTTCCATAAATAAAATTTAATTTTAGTACACGTATTTATTTACTTACGTTTCCCGTATCTAAATATCTCGTGATAAATCACTTTTGCGTTGTTTTTGTTACCACATGAAACATTAGTGGATGTTAAACATTATTCCTTTGTAAAATTGCACACCGGTAACTGAACGACTTGAACGAGTGAGACAAAAACTAATGACAAAAAAATTTACTTCAAGGAAACTCATGCAAAAACATACCGCCCCCCTACCCGCGCTGGGTTAGTTGACAGTTCGAGTGATACCATAATCAATATTCAAAGCTCCCATATTTAATGTATTTATGTCATGACTTCATTGGGTTCACATTACTCTTCTTGTCATAATAAATATTGTGACAAGACAATATTGTGATGTAAAAGGATACATATTAGCACTTATTCAATATTAAATTGATTAGCAGCAATACATTCATGATTGGAATAAAAGTCAATGAAGTGTTTATGACTTACAGCTTTATTTTAATTTAGAAGTTTGTTTATAGACTTAGATCTAGTGTGACTATTTTAAACCATTTGCAAAAGATTAATGCTATTTGAAAATCTCTTTACGATTCTGTTTCAAACTGTGGTAAAAAATTTGAAAATCCTTCCATGATGAGATGAGATCTTTTTATCACGCAAGTTCGCTGGGAGAAAACTTGCTTTGAGTTAAGTCCTTATATGAACACTTTTTAAACATTGAAATGTGACAAATATGGTTGATGTTTATTAAAAAAAAATTTGAACCGATTAGCAAACAATATCAAATGGCATTTTCAATAATATGTTTATTGAACGTAATATAATAATGAAATTGGCCGTTTTACGTTTAAGTAAAATAAATTAATACTCTCACAATTACAGTGGGTAAGTTTTATACGCTGGCAACTCTTGGTGGCATTTCCAAGAAACCTGTCTGGATGTCTTTATTTATTCAACGTTCAGAAATGGTGAAACCTTTGCGTTCACAGCGCAAGGTTTTAAAATTATTTTTATGAAAAAAAAAGTAATCAAAATCTTTTTCTTATCCTTACAAATAAGTGAAATATTTCGTCGACAGCGATACGAATGAATTTTTGATGCCATTTTTAATGGTTACTTTTATAGTTAAGACTTTTTATCGCAAATCAGGTGAAATCGGGTGGTAACAGTTTAAGTGTGTGTTAACTATTTATAATAAAATATGTCCAAATAAGTAGGTAACTTTAAAAGACTATGTTAAAATTATTTTGAATGAAACATGATTTTTTTTTGCATGAAACAGATAATTCAAGACAAGTAATTTCAGAACGAAACGAGAAAACGAATGCCATTGCGCGGCGAATTTAAAAAATAACTGTTTAAAACTATGTGACTGACTTTCGCGACGTCTTGTCGTCTTGCAGCACGAAATAAATAATTTTGGCAAATCAAAGTTAAATTCTGAGATGAACTTATAAAAAAAAAACAAGTAAATTAGATAAAGGTAAAATGGAAAAACCAAAACCGAAGCCTAAGAAAAAAAAAACCATGTGAGTAAACGTCAACAATAGATTTTTTTTACTGACTGATTTTCATAATTTGCTCAATTACGGAGACGTGTCGCGTCACGCGTCGCGTGCGGTGGCGGCGTGGCGTATCGCGGCGCGTCGTACGTTTTTTCCGTTTAGACAGGTGGCGCGTTCAGCGGCCAGCATCATCACACGCGCAAACAAAAACATATGGCAATGTACACCGCGGACGCTGCGTGCGCCATCGCGATAAACGTCGCGTGTGACGCGGCGGGCCGCGGGGCCATCCGCGGGCTTCGCCTGCATACTTTCAAGCACAACAACAACATACGTCTCTGCGTGCTCAGAGCCCGACACGCGCCAGCCATTTCGAGCTTGTTTAGTCCGATTTTGGTTGTAAACATGGCGTCGTCATACGAAAGTAGGTACTTACCTATGGGCCACGCATATACGAAGTAGTAGGTACCTAACGTAATGGACTGCACGTTTCTAAAACAGACGATTGGGCTTGTGACAGTGGAAACAATGTACCTACATAACAAAAGGATTATGAAATAATTTTTATCACTTTTATTATAAAGCTATGGTATTTCCCTATACCTACTTAGGTACATTTCTAGGAACTGTAACAAGATTTATTTTTCGGTGGGCCATGCTTTTTCTTCCAAGTTGTTATCGGTGTAATATTTAATGTAGCTCTGTAATTTGTGCACGCGCTCAAATAGCGGACGCCGACTAGTCGTTCTAAATCGCAGCGTCGCGCGCGTCGCGTCGCAATTACACTGTCCTAAATCGTAGACAACTTATAAAGTAGAGCGGTCGGAACCACCGATTTAGTCTAAATCGGATCCAATCTTTTCTAACTACGATTACATCTTCCGATTTCGTAATTAAATTTCCTACAAATTGAATAGTGTATTAACCCTTTGAGTCTGCCATGCCATGATCATGCCATCGCGATTGTTCCGATTCGACCATTTTCTCTTTGTAGAAACAAAGAGAAAATGGTCGAGTCGGAACGATTTCATCGGAAATACATAGGTATTTCCGATGAAATCGTTCCGACTCGACCATTTTTCACACATAGGTGTATCGTGTGATATCGGATGTCGGATATCGGCTACCGGTGTCCGACAACGATATCGGATCGGATAATGTGGAAACGCTTTAACGGTACCTACCTAGTCTTACTCGTTCATAGTTAGGCAGGTATCTGTGATTGTGGTAGGCAGACTTTTTATCTTCCCGGGCCGTCTTAACCTATGCCCGCCTCTGGGCACGTGGGCACATCTCAATCCGGGGCCCTTTTGGAAAGCTGAAACGGGCCAAGAAAGTACCGAAGCATAGCTGAGGTATGACCACGGAACCGTACAACGCAGTGGCGTATTCAAGTATATTACGATAGATAGCGAACCCTAGAATTTCACATTCTTTCATATTTATGTTTTTGACGGTAAGTATGTAGGTACCTTCAAAAACATGAATATTCTCTTTCTCATTGATGATTATAGATGAAAAGACCCGAGATACAGTTGTAAAATATTTTATTACAACCCAAACGACACGGGAGAACAATATTTTTATAGTTAATTTTAAAATGCAACAAAAAGCATTAGGTACCTAATTTAGCAGAGAGAGAGAGCACAGACAAAAATAGACTTAACATTCTCTGTCTATGGACTTAACTAATGTCAACTGACCATAGGCAATTTATATTTGTTTTCTCGGGCCTAGTTGCCATAAATAAACAAATTATAAATATTATTTTTTAATTTAGACAAATAACATATCCGGCGCCATACTCCCATCCATGGACTCCAGATGTGCAACCAGTTCTCATGAAAAATAAAGTTGGAGGAAGTGCAAGGTGAGCGAATAACATACCTACTACTCGTGTGATTTGATTCGACACTACGGACTTTGGGCTTAGAGAGTAGAACCCCCTGGGGTTCTACTCTCTAAGCCCAAAGTCCGTAGTGTCGGGGGTTTTCTACTCCGGATCACCTACGGACTTAGACCGAACTAAGAATGAATGACAACACGATTTGACAGTTGTTCTTAGTTCGGGTTCAGGACTTCGGGCTTAAAGAGTAGACCCCCTGGCACAGATTACCCCTGGCTCGAATGACGTTTTGACGTTTCAATTTAAATTGAACAATTCGATTTCGATGAAAAAAATAATAACGCAACGGTAACAGTGATGCTAACGCGTTTACATGGTTATCATCGAAATCAAATTGTTAAATTTAAATTAAAACGTCGAAACGTTATTCGAAATGTGTCGAGCCAGGTGTCAAGTTATGTTGCACGTGTTATGACATTTTGATATTTACTTTTCTCTTTTTGCATTAGAGCCAGGTGACAGTTAAGCTATCCGAAACTATAACCGGATAAACCGCTTTTTTTCGTATCCGTAACCTGTGTTAGATTATATCTATATCCGTATCTAGATTCGAAATTTCATATTCATAACGTCCCTGATATTTACTTATGTACCTACATAGGTCATTAATCTTAAAATATTGTGATTTAATTATAGACCCTGTCTGGCAGAGCAACGTATTGGTTGGAAAGAGGAAGTTTTAACGTAGCATTATCCTGACTACAACGTGTAACACAATAAACGCAATTACCTCTGTAGCGGCATTAATACCGCCACAAAAATCAAGGCAGCAGAATCAACAAAAGAGACTCACAGCGCCATCTATCGCGACAGCTGCGAACTAGCTTGACAAAATCCTTAATCGCGATAACAGAGTTTACCGTGCGATTCGAACAGATACAACAGCCCGAATATCAACTGTCAGGCAGGCGCCCACCGGACACAACAACCGTCCGGTCAGATGATCCTCCCTTTTCAATAGAGGTTTACGGGACTTTACTCTCTGTTCCGCTACCTCCAAACCTCTAAGAGGTCATTGTAGGTAGGTACTTATCATTATGAAAACTTTTACTATGGGACCAAACGTCGAAATCGCGAAAAAAAATCAGCCGTTCAGTAGGTACAGCTACATTTTGTCGAGGTATGCGCACATAAATGTGTGGGTCGATGTTTTTTTTTCGCGATTTCAGTGTGACCCCATAAGAGGTAAGTACCTATTGCGTTTATTCTGTTACACGTTGTATAATTGATAATGCCTGATAATTGCCACCAACTCAAGTGTCGACTAGTGTCAATTTCTACCGAAAAGCTCTAAAAAAGTATTGGTCGCAATGCAATTTGACTTTTGTGATCAATGACATACAGTTTGTTGTTGTGTACAAATACTAATAGATCTCCTTCAGTCTCTTCCACAGATCTAAAAAATCGACAGCTCCGCGAGCGTGGAGCCAGCAGTTTACACAACGCAGACCCGATCCCACCGCTCCACACCTCAAATATGGCGTCTTCCGCAATCGACGGGGGGCCGCTGCCAAGTTGGTGTTTTTTTATATTAATAGGTAACGTTTTTGAGGAGCTCGTGGCTAAGAGAATAACAGCCGCAAGGTCCAATGAATCAAGATTAAGCAAAGCTTGCCGAGGTAGGTCTGTGGATCGGTGACCATCTTAACATACCGAGACTCCTCCGTGCCTCGGAAAGCACGTTATGCTGTTGGTCCCGGCTGTCATTTGTTGATCTTTGGCAGTCGTTACGGATTGTCAGAAGCCAGAAAATCTGACTCCAGCCTTGTCAAGAAGTTACCGTGTTGCCCAGTTAATGGGTGGTGGAGGTCTGGCAGGCAGGTTGTAGCTATCAGGAAACACAGACACCGGCGGAGAATTCCACTCCTTAGGGACTTGATATAAAAAGCAGTCCGGGCGCGTGTCGACGAGAATGTATGGAGTTAATAGGCCGCGCGCCCGTGACGCTAAGAATATTTTGTTCCCTACATTTTTATCTTGTCAGTCCCAGCCCTGTCCGCGCGTCCTGTCCGCTTTGTGTATCAAGTCCTTTAGGTGGCCCAAAACGTTTTGTACGTATGTGTGGGATGTTCACCGGTGGCGCTTCTCCATTCGTCGATTGGAGTGGAACGTAAACAAAGTGATTGGCCGCTATTATAAAAAAAAAAGTAGAACCAAAAGCATGTTTTTTTAATTACAGACCATTACCAAAGATTGATGCATTCCCAAAGATGGATAGATTTAAGCGTGTGCAATCGCCGACGAAGCAAATTAAGCCGAAAACTGGTCAAGTCAAACAACCGCGCGGTCTTACCAAGAATAGTACCATCAATAATCGAATGAAACCAGTAATAAAGGGTAAGGAATCTTTAAATCCGTGTTTATAAAAGGGTTACTCAGAATCAGAATGCTTTTTATTTCTCTAGTTGTAATATAACATGTCACTTATTTATTTAATCTAATTTTACAAAAAGTTACGATTCCATTTTGTCCGCAAAGTGGGAGCTTTTGAAACCTATCCTAGTCGTTCCTCATATTTCTCTTGTTTATATAAATGTAGGTGAGGATAACGATGAAGCAACGGGGATTAGCCCCAGCGGTTAGCTTATTACTTAACAGTGACGCTACGGTCATAGCCTACGCTGACGGAAGGTGGCCAGTCGTTTGAAGAGCCGCTTGTCCCTATCTTTTTTATTAATGTTTTATTAATTTCACCTACTCTAGACTCTAAAAGGGTTACTGACGATGACGACTGACAATAACGCGATAAGGCCACCCATTGTGTCACCCTATGTAATGTTTTCTTCATCAATTTTTTCTGTAACTTATATGGTGTACTACATAATAGTGTGTCTTACGTAATAAAGAGTATTCTATTCTATTCTATTCTATCAATGCACAGCCGAAACTAGTGGGTCTAGCAATATTAAATTTTTCACAAGGTTTCCTTTTATAATATGATGTAGTTGAGGAAGGGATATTTGGAAATTCGACCTTTATAGGAGGTGAAAAGGGGCAACATCGTTTGTACTAAAGGTCATAGCACACATCAACTCGGAAAGAGATCGTAACCGTAACAACTCGAGCCGTGCAGTATTCTTTGTATGAAACTCCAACTTGTAGTAGGGAGTTTCACGCACACTATAGTCGATCGTAACGTAATCGCCTCGCCTCGGGACTAGCTCACGAACCGCGGTGTGTGGTCAACATCCAGCCGGCTTGACGGCGAGGTGAAAGGCGATACGGTGACGGTACCAAGACCTAATCCAAAAAACCGTAGTTTCGGTTTTAGTGTCGGGCGTTTTCTACATCAACTACGGACATACAACACGATTTGACAGTAATTGTTCTTAGTTCGGGTTCGGGACTAATCGTAAGTCCGTAGGTGATACGGGGGCCTATACAAAAAACTTTTCTGTAGCGTTGACGTCAGACGCTGACGACAAAATGCCCATACATTTTGTCGTCAGCGTCTTTGTTAACAAAAAATTAAAACGATGCAATGTATGGGAATGACATTAGGTTTGGAAAGGAAACGTCATCACCTAATGTCATTCCCATACATTGCATCGTTTTAATTTTTTGTTAACAAAAACAAAAATAACACTTATTTTTGTTTTTGTTAACAAAAAATTAAAACGATGCAATACTTTTTGGAAATCTATCTGACGAACTAATTATATTTTTCTAGTCAGGGTAGACTAGAAAAATATAATTAGTTCGTCTTGGCTAATAATTTATTTTTTGCAGTTTCAGACGAGTCAGAATTCCCGTTAAAGTTAGTATCCGGCTACATAGACAGCAGTATCTTAAGAGATTTGTGCTACTCCAAGGTTTCACACTTGGACATAAAACCGAAGAACTCTGCCTCGCCCAGTTTCTGCCCTACGCCGATCGTTAAGAGTATGCCACGAAAATCTCTCACGCCTACTAATTATCGCAGTAATGAGTTTATGTAGTGTGCCTGGAGACAAAAAGTATTGTTTTTTTGGTAACTGTCAGAATAAAAGAAAAACTGTTGTTAAACTAGAGATTATGGTTAAAATAAGAATAAGATGGGTACCTTCTTGCAGGCTGTATTATTCGTATTGCAGATACACTGCACAGACTCGACACTGACACTGACTCGGACAGAAAACGGGCTACATTTTTTTAATCTATGGCCAGTCTGTCAAACTGAAATTAGTTTGACAGCTGAAATGTGCAAGGATGGCGGGAAATTTAAAGTTCGTATTCGTATTTATGTGATTATATTTTTACTATAATACATGTATTTAATTTCGAAAAGTATAGTGTTAAAGTGCTTGGAACTTTTGACACAAGGCCAAAATCGCTAAAACACCACTTAAACGTCTCTGTTATGTAATATTATGCCATAGTGTTAAAAGATCCTTGTTAAACAATTTAAATCGTTTAAAAAAACTCACACTAATCTCATTTATGAGAAATCATGTTTTCTTGAAAAGATTTGGTACGTCCTATGTTGAAATTATGAAGGTTTAATTATAATGTCACAAACTGTAAGCAATCTTTTATTTTCTTTGACATTTGTAGATCCTTTCGTGCCTCGGAATCAAGTGAGTTTCTGTCAACGGTAGAGCGTGGCGAAGGCGATTGTCAATAGTTGCAAACAAAATATTTTTAGTGATGAACTAAGTAACTCTCGTAAGTGATATACTTTCCGATAAAGAGTTCAAAAACGGGAAAAATTAAGCATTTTTTTTTATTTTTTTTTTATTATTTATTTATTGCAATCTGTCTGGGAGACATTCAACAATACTTATGAAATGATGTATGGTATGTGAGGTACAGGTCCAGTGACATACCCTCTTCAATAATGTTTTAAATTAAATTAAATCTTGAGGAACTCTTTTCTTTAGTCTCCTCGCACTTGGAAGTATATCGTCCATAAGGTGGTGTGCCAATACGTTAGGGTGCAGTTACAGTCTGTCTTTGTATGTTGTGAGTCTCTCCTTTATTTCCTCTTTCACGCTTTTGATGCCAAGCTCTCGGTGAAGTCTTTCGTTAGTGACATACCATGGTGCGTCTACTATCATCCTTAGCATTTTTGATTGAAACCTTTGTAGAATTTCAAGGTTGGAGTTGGCAGCCGTACCCCATAGCTGTATTCCGTATGTCCATATTGGCTTTATTATACTCTTATATAACAAAAGTTTATTTTCCATTGAGAGCTGGCTGTTTCTATTCATCAACCAATACATCTTACGCACTTGTTGTCCCATTGCTAGGCGTTTGGTAAAAATGTGCTTTCTCCATGTTAGGCGTCGGTCTAGGTACATTCCAAGATATTTCGCTTCGTCAGATTGTGGAAGCTGGACTGCATTCAGTGTAACTGGGGGACAAGTCTGTCGCCGGGTTGTAAATGTTACCTGGAGTGATTTTGTTTCATTGGCTTTGATGCGCCAGTCTTTTAGCCATGTTGTGATCTTATCCAGGCTGTTCTGTAGTTTGTGAGAAGCTTGTATTGGTGAGTCATCTGATGCCATGATAGCTGTGTCATCAGCAAATGTGCCCATAACAACATCGTCAGATATGGGTAAGTCTGCGGTATAAAGAAGATACAGAATAGGTCCCATTACACTACCCTGCGGCACTCCAACTTGAATTTCTTTAAGTTCTGTATTTGCTTCACCGTGACTGACGAAAAAGTGTCTGCCAAGCAGGTAAGATCTTATTAGCCTGTAAAAGTTGGTGGGCAGTGTCTTTTTTATTTTGTACAGAAGTCCATCATGCCAGACTCTGTCGAATGCTTGTGATATGTCAAGGAAAGAAGCTGTACAGTATTCTTTCTGTTCAAATGATTTTGCTATACCAGCAACAAGTCTATGAATTTGCTCGATTGTACCGTGCTTTACCCTGAATCCAAATTGGTGGTCGGGTATTAGTTTGTTTTCCTTAATAATTGGATTTAACCTTCCGAGGATCAATGTCTCCATTACTTTGGATGTAATTGGGAGTAGGCTAATTGGCCGATAGGATTTGGCATCTTCTGGACTTTTGCCTGGTTTCGGGATCATTATGATTTTAGCTACTTTCCATTGTGGAGGTACATATTCCCTTCGAAGGATGGCATTATATAATTGCGTCAGGAATGTTATGCCCTGCTCTGGTAGCTCTTTTAGAATGGTTGATGTAATCAGATCGTATCCTGGGGCTTTCCCTACTTTCAGTTTTCTGATTGCAAATTTGATCTCTGCTTTGCTAAGTTTCTGAATGGGTAACTCCAATTGATGCGTCTGGTTCAGCAGTTCTACAACCATTTCCGTCTTTGTGGAGCCAATATTGGGGTTTGGTTGGAAGACTTCTTGCAGATGCTCCATGAATACATTGGCTTTCTCGACATCATTCCTAGCCCAAGAATTATCTGTTTTGAGCAGAGGTGGTTGGTAAGTTATTGGGCGTTTGAGGCTTTTTGTCGCTTTCCACAATGAATAGTCAATTGATGGTTTAGCGTCCAGATTTTGCAGGTATGTTGCGATTTTCTGATTTCTATCATCGCTCAATAGTTGCTTGAGTTGTGCAGCTAGTCTATTGTATGTTGTTTTGTCCCATGGGTACCGAGTGGTTTGCCATTAAGCAATTAATAATAAGCATTTAATTATTTATTTAATTTTGGATTTTTTTGGATCACAAATTAATGATAATTCATTTGTGATGGAATTCACTTCATTTGGTTTTATACTGAAATTACTTTGGTACGACTTTCCATTGACGTCCGTCGAATTGAGGGTGGTAGGACGGTGGGGGGGAGGGTGGGAGGGGTTCTACCCCCCCTTAAAAGGAAAAGTTGCGGAGCCCCCCCCTTTTCGAGTTTTTTTCATTTTTAATTCTGATATTTTCTCATTTTATGGTTCATTTTCCTCATTTTTTTATTATCTCAATAAATAATAAGTGTAAAAAACCAGGGGGACCCCTTGGGGGGTTCTCCTCTACGAAGGGGGGACTGATTCAGAGGGATTTCTGTATCTATTTTGAGACCGCAACGTCTCCGGCGCTGCGGGAAGAGCAGCCTCTACGCCCTTGCGTAACAAATCGCAGGCATTCATCCTCGCCTCCGCAGCTTCGGCTTGTTTGTCGCCTTCGGCGATTTGTTACAGCAGGCGGAGGCTGCTCTCCCTACGCGCCTCCGGCTCTATAAAACACTCTAGGGGTAGGACAGACTCGTAACAGGTGGAGTCGGGGTCAATCAATTCGATTCTTTGACATAAGTTGAACCTAACCTATTTTATTTGTTATCTGCCAAAATAGGTACTGTTAAAATAAATGTTACGTTTCGTTCCACAAGCCGGTAAACACTACACATTTTAATTATAATAGCTCGTAATGAAAATAATGCTGTGATTTAAATATAAACTGTTATATAAACTGTTAAATATATGTGTACATGAAAAGTATTGAAATGAGTATAAAATATAATTATTTACCTATACCGGTCTCTAGATTAAACAATTTAAATTGATGGCCAGTGAGAATCGGATCAAAAGAGTTGTGCCATTGTCCCTACGGCGGCCATAGGGAATGTTAAAAAATTCGTGTCGCTGTCCACCAGTGGTGGCGAATGGAAATAATTTACAAAGTTGTGACGCTGTCCCCCAGTGGTGGACAACGAGAATAATGTTTTCTGTCCCCCAGTGGTGGCCAGACAAGTGGTTGACATCGGGAATATAGGTAAAAAAAGAAGTTCGTTCTTGCCTTTCGGTGCGCCGCCGCCGCGCCGCGCCGCCGTGTTGAACAATACTGTCACCATTTAGTTTGATATTTGTGGGTTTGTCATTATCTATTTAAATAGTATAATCGCCTTTGCAGCAAACATTAGATTATTTATTAATATCTACTAAATTCATAAAATTATTAATTTTAAAGTTTTTTATTTTTACATTTTTGAACTCAAATATCTTAGAAAGTATATCACTTACAAGATTCATCTCTGAATATTTTTGTTTATAACAATTCACACATAATATGTTTTATCGCTGGCCGCCAAAACCGATTTTTATCAAAATGGCGAACGGTGTAGGTATGCCAACGAAATCGAATGTTCTTTCAAAGTCCTATATTATTTTTGTTAATTAACCTTATGTAATCGTGCTTATGAACTTAGCTAAGGAATTAATCTGGGTTTGGATTGGCGTTTAAGGTTTTATGATATTTTCATTAAAATTTCCAGTAAAAACCGATTTATTGAAAAATGGGAATTGGTTCATAGTGGTGTACTCATTGAACCAGGCTTATTTCTACAATGGACCACCTTTTTAAACATACCCAAAATATATAGCAGTATTCAATATTAACGTTAAAACGCGAAAAAAAATCTGCTGTTCAGTAGGTACACTTAGGGCCATTTTCACCAAGCCAAACTGATCCCGATCAGCGTATAAACCTCGTTTATGAGCTGTCAGTGTCACTATTTTACTATGGAATATTGACGCTGACAGCTCTTGAACGCAGTTTAAATGTACTGATCGCGTTCAGTTTCATTGGTGAAATCCGCTCTTAGTCAAGTTAAGCGCACATAAATGTTTGGGGCAGTCGACTTTTTTTCGTGATTTTGATGTTGGTCCCATATCAAAAGTTGTTCATAATGATGAGTACAATGACCCCATATGATGTGTTGCATTTATTCTGTTACACGTTGTGTATTTAAATAAAACACGATGGAGTAGGTACACTTATAGCTATCAGTTTATTTCATTTTTCATTTGAATGATAGTTTGTTAAATTGATCACTTTTAAAAACATTTTTCTTTGCGTAGGTTTAACAAAAAGTTTGGGTAGGTAGGTAACTAGGTACATATTTTCAGTACCTATAGATGTCGCAAAATGAAAAATAAAAAAATAATGTTTTATTTTATTTGAGATTTTTTTTTTTTTTTTTTTTTTTTGAGGTATGACCACTAGCAAGTTAACACACATGGGATATTAACTGCTTAACCGGACTGTGGATTGAGAGCGGCTTTTTCAATCGTCGATTACTTTTAGCTAAAATATTAAAATATTGTAGTTTGACAGCTTTTGTATAGAGAATATTATGTCAAACTACAATATTAATTCTTCTGACAAAAATGTAATTGAAAATTCTCAGTTATTTATTTTATTTTATTAGGTACCTTTATCAAATGAAAAATACATTCATTTAAAGAAAAATGTTTTTAAAAGTGACCATAGACAGTAGTACAATTTTCTTAAAAGCTACACACTGCAGTCGTTATGTTAGTTCCGTGAAACGCCGCTAAGTCACTATGGCAGCACTGTGCTAGGATACTTATTTACCCTTGTTAAAATTAGATACGTTATTGGTGAAGAAATTAATGGCTATTTTAGAATATAAAAATCACTGCCATAGTCACAAAGTTTGATTGTTTTTACATTTATAATTTACACAAAGCCGGTTGTTGAAGCATTATTTTAAACACGCCATTACAATTTTGCTTTTAATCCGTGATTCCATCTATTATAATAACCAAATCCTTTAGTTTATAACTATTGAGAAGATAGGTAACTCAATAGAATCAGACGTCATTATTACATTTTTAAACAAGAAACAGCGTACCTACATACAATATTACTAAGTAGGTACGTGACTTTTTATGCATTTTTACTACAAAAGAGGCAAGTTAGGTACATAAGCTGCGTGCCTCCATTTTTTTAATGACATAAGTAATAATAACATACTCAGAATCTCACTTCATGCGAACTTATATTTATTTTAAGTAACATGTAGATATCTTGTAAAAGTTAGCTTGCATAGTCTACACATATTATAACTAAGAAATAATACTTCAGCAGAGCGGCAGACCTAAGCTAAGTTAGTTAGTTAAGCCGAAACTTAGCTTAGCTCGGCCCTTACTATGATGTCTGGCACATACTGTGCCGATTCCTTTGAATGCCTACAGTGGCCTGAGTGCGAGTTTTTTAACGTTCTCGATCACGTTCGCGTAAACGTCAATTTGTATTGAAACTGAATAAGCGCCGTCTGGTGCCACTCACGGACAACCTGTTTTTTTCTATACAATTTGACATAAGCGAACGTTTACGTTAACGCGATCGAGTACGTTAAAAAACTCACACTTAGCCCTCAGATAGTTGTTCCAGGGCTGGCTGTATGTGTATGTGAGTTTGTATGTTTGTAAACGCGCCCACGATGCAGTAGAAATTTCTAAACGTGGGGCAACGTTTAAAAAAAAAAACTCAACGTCATTCATTGATATCAAAAACTTGTAAGGAAATTAATGGCCAATGGACAGAGGGCCAATTCCACTAATTTATAAGCAACGTTTGCATTAGCATCTCAGTCGCAATCTGTCAAAAAAGCCTCCATTTTCATACACTTTTGACAGATTGCGACTAACAAGCGAACTAAGCGAAGTTGGCACTCAGATTGCGACTGAGATGCAATTGTGAACGCTTCTTAAAAATACCAGAGTTACTCGTAAGGTCTGTAACGTGCATTAAATTTACAAGTACCTACCACGCTGCCAGCTGCCTCAATACATAGGTACCTACTTCTGAAATTCTGCAAACAGAAAATTAAATGGATTTTCACGGATTAAAATCTTCACAAACGCCCCTTCAATCAATTCTCTTTGTAAATTTTACAATCTATTACTTTGAGCTTGGGGAGAGAAGTAAGAAACCAAACTTTTTCCCACACACTTCGGTTTGCGGCCGTAAATCTGACAATGCATACTTGCAAAATCATCATACAGGATCAATCTTCACTCATTAGAGCACAAAGATCTTAAATTAGGAAATAAAGTCACCATCTTCTTTACATTACAAGTTCCCATGACATCTCACAAATTACCTATGCTAACGAACAGTGTCCCAACTGACAATGTCATTAAACCACAGAACCCTTTTTTAACAGTATTCTAACTGTTGTATTACACTTCAAACTGGTAAATGATCTCAGTTCTCAGTCGACCAAAAAAAAAACAATTTTTTTTAAACAGCTACTGAATCAATGATAATATTGTACGTCATTAAGAGTATTGACTAAAAACTCATCCGGCCTACTCGATAGAAACGTTATTTTTTTACTTCTCTACCCCAATTGAAGAGGAATACCTGTAAGGGTCTGAACACATCAATTAGAATAGGTTATATTTATTTTTATTAAAATAGATCAAAAACTCATTGAATATGTATAATCATGATCTTATTTTATTATTATTCATACGTGTGGACTTTGTAGCGCCATCTTGTGGCATTATGTGGAAACGACTAGTACTGTTAAGCGTCAATAGATGGCGTTGGTGATTATAAGTTTTATTGCAGAATTACGACACAGGAATACAACATTTCTAAGTTAATAAGTAAGTGCTTGTATTTTTTAAAATTATTTTCTTCTTACGAAGTTATTTGTTTTTTATTCAGCAGATAACGAATCAATTTTCCAGCTAAAATACATAGTTAATTATTTCTCTGCAAGTACTTGCAGAAGTAAAATTTGCTCAAAGTCAACACGTGCCTACAACGACTGTCAACACCACTTAATGCTACGATGATGATATTATTGTTTACCACGTTACTCCTACAGTATTTTTTTTGTTTTCACAACTAATAGTTTTGTATTCCGAACATATTAATCAGAGAGAAACAGCAAATTATCCGTTTTTTTTTAAGTTAAGTACATATACTGATACAAATTTTAAATCTGACAGTGCAGTGGGTGTTGAAGAACCGATTTGGCCAGTAAAACATCGCCATTTTGTTTTTTCTACATAGAAATATTAAAGTTAAGATAATGAACATTTTGAACGATACAATTAAAGTTCTCATAACGATTTTCCTTTAAAATATTTTTACAACGTGACTGGTAGGTATATTGTTTTCCAGAAAAAGCAAAATAGCGATGAAGTGACTAGGTACGTCAGCACTCAGCACCATATAAAAAAATCAAACCTCTCTATCCTGCTATATAAGCGTGCAAGAGTTCGAATCCTCCCTGAAAAATATGTTACGAAATACCGTAAAAATTACAATACAATGTTGCAGGATAATTTATTGAGTGCTTTGACACATTTCGACTAGGAATGCAAGGATGATACCTAAGTAAAGCGTTTACTTGCGCAAGTTAACTAAAGTTACTTGCAGACACGTTATTTACAATAAATGGCACTTGCACACAGCTACAAAATTAAACAAAAAGTATTTTTTAATGTTACGCCATTTTAAAAATATCTTAGTTATGGTTACATATTTGTAAAACATAATGAATTTATTGAATTTGTTACGATATCTAGCTACTGAGTTACAAATAATTTGGAAGGTAGGGAAGTATAGATTAGAAGTACAAGTACTAAATAATGAACGGCTAACAATTAAAAACAAGAGGAATGCTACGAAATAAATTAATATCAGTACAGTCAACTGCATCACGGTCCTAACTATGTAGGTAGTCCTTTTTTATTTTAACTACGTTTTTTTTTTCAATAATAATTTAACAGACTGAAGGTACTTAATAAGAACACTGTTATTTTAAGAACATCAGTGTGTGAACATATTATATTGCAAGCCTGCAGTAATCACATGTACTTGTGCAAATTTAAACTTGCACGAATCTGCGCGACGTCGTTTTGCCCATGAATGACTGTGGTACTTGCACAGACGTAAAAATATACTTGTGCAAGTCTGAAATTGCGCAAGTGTGTCATGTTTTTAGCTTTACCATAACAAAATACCTACAACTGCTTACTTTTAAGCTTACTAACATACTTGTGACTATCTATATGCGTCGTCAGGTTAGATTTTAAATTCATTAGTACCTACTAACATTGTTTTGTCATTGCAATTCAGTTAGAAAAGTCAATGTCGCTAATAAAGCCGGGAATACACAAGCCTGTATACTTGCACCATAATATGCAAGTAGCTTGCACGTCATTAAGAACCCACAAAGTCTGACACCAGTCTTGTCATCTAGTGCTATTTGGCTGTAGAAGTCAGATATACAGCCGCTCATATTAGTATAAAATTTAGCTGTATGCGGTCAGACTGGAGCAGAACCCAACATGATTAGAAACCAATTAAACAGATTGAATGATTGGTGAATGATACAAAGGTGTGCAAGTTTCTCGCATGGTATTTTGCAAGTTACAGGCATTTGTATTAAGGCGCTTAGCAATTGCAAGCAAAGGTTTTTTTTTCATTCTCTATTTAAAATACTTTTTATTCTTTTATCATTTTTCACCTAGATATTGTGTTTACATTAATTTTGTGCAATTTTGAGAGTCGAAACTATTGAGTTAATCTTGCAATATTTATGAAAATTTTATTTTAGTGCAGATAACAAGCATTCTGTTCATTGCTTCAAAATTAAGTTCTACCGTTTTTCAATAACAAAAA
Source organism: Melanchra persicariae (assembly GCA_947386135.1). Lineage (NCBI taxonomy): Eukaryota > Metazoa > Arthropoda > Insecta > Lepidoptera > Noctuidae > Melanchra > Melanchra persicariae. The sequence goes on from OX376672.1 coordinate 3,274,313, forward strand.
TATACGTTCCTTTTTTCTACGCTAAATTAAAACTACGCTGTGGGAAACGACCTAATGTAGGCAACACAGGTAACGATAATTATTTTCTTATTATAGGCTGTTACTTGCATAAGTCTGCATGCCATAGGGCGCGTTCCCACTATGTCGTGACGACAGATTATCGTGTCGTTCAAAGCGTCGTGGCTTGTGTATTTAAATGGAGGTGTTCACATAGGACGACACGATAAACGGTCGTTTTCGACTTTTTTTCTCTATTAACACGACAAGATAGTCTGTCGTCACGACATAGTGGCAACGCGCCCATAGTAGTACCCACAAATGACTTCGATGCTTCAACTTATTCAGCCCATGATAAACCTAACACACTTGTGTGCCAGGTGCCAGTTCAAGTTTTTCACAAGTATACCCACTTTTTTCATTTAGGTAATTATATAATTTTTTTCCAGGCATACATATTATGCAAAAAATAACTCGTACAAAAGAAAAAATAAATCAGCCGTTGCCTACATTTTGTCAAATTATGAGAACAAAAATGAGCTGAACAGATGTTTCTTTTTTAGTTTTGTTCAGACAGACAGAGAATTTTTTCATATTGCAACTAGTGTGACCTGCATTGCTGTTTTGTGAACCAAACACCATGAAAATTTAGGTGAAGTGAACTGCCATGCTAGGTGGTATAATATGCCAGTTCACTTCACGCTCACTCGCCCTTACTTCACGGTTAGGTACATTAAAAAAAATAGACTCACTGTATTATGTGATAAACCTAATAATTTCGTTACCGGTGTTCCCTTTTTAATTGCCTGATTATTGAAAACGAATGACTCGTTTAATACTGCCTGAGAAACTAACGCACGTACACTGGCTCATCAAATCGCATTTTTTTCACGAATAATTTTCATTGAAAATGACTTTTGATAAAACTTTTAAAGCTCAAAATTAAAGTAAATTAATTTGTTATTACATTACATAATCACAAAATAAAGGTTCACTATATCTAGTATCGCAAATTTTAAAATAAAATAAAGTACGGCCAAATTAACGCGTTCAACCTGCGTTCACGATAGTGTTAATTGAAGTAAGTTAAATGATCCGAGACGATCAAGCGACGACGGTGTACACCAGGCAATTTATGATGTAAAAATCTCACGTCAAAATTATGGTGAAGTTAGCTTGAAGTGAAGCTGCTGTCAGTGATGCTCGGTATTGACAGCTCACTTCACCTTTGTTCTCGTGGTGAATTTTAACAGAATAGGACTGTATTACCTCGAATACATAATAAACGACTGACCGACATCGTACACGCTATCTTGAACGCATAATGAACGGGTTGGTATATTCCACAGAACACAGAGTCACCTGAGTGACAGCTGCAAAGACGTCATTCTCAAAACTTTGCTTGAAAACCTAACATGTCAGTGAGTGTCACCGTTTACATACAGAAACTGACAGCTCGTGACAATAGGGAATATGCATGCATTTTTTTAATTTGCATATAATATATTAATGGCTCTAGTAAACAATTATGAAATATTTTTTAAAATACATTCATCAGCGATGAAGTTATAAAGCTTCAAAGTTGACAATTAGACAGAGAAGTCCGTTACCAACTCTGACGTCAAATATCAAGAAAACTTAAAATAGTTATTCCTCGTTGATTTTTCGGTCAAGTTTGATTCTATTTTCCAGTATAATTTTTGGTATATATTATATTCCCTATTCTGACTACCTATGTCCGAAACCTATGCTCAGCGTAGGTAGGTATATATAACGTGTAACAGATTAACGCAAACCCCAAATTAAAGGGGTCATTGTACTCATAAATATGGACAAATTTTACAATGGAACCAATACCAAAATCGCGGAAAAAAAGTAAGGTGTTCAGTAGATTTTGTCGTGTTATGCGCAGATAAATGTATTTCAGTGTTGGTCCCATAGGAGGTATTGCGTATATTCTGTTGATTACACGTTGTATTACTCGAGCACGATTATTTTATTAGTAATGGCATCTTTAGTCACTATCAAGCATGGATTTCATGCTCTATGGTTTGACCGTACTTTAAGAACATTTCTCTCATACAACCTGCAGCGGTGTCACTTAGTGACTAAGTATCACTTCAATACACAGAGATAAAGGGAGATTAGAAACCTCCATTTCATCTCAAATCACAGACTTTTAAATATACTTCTTATTTTGCAGTAGGCCACTTATATTACCACCGATGCGATTGACTTTCGTGTAGTGTACTACTGCCTCATTCAGTGTCATATTATTATCATAACTTAATGCGTGTACACCCCGAAGGGTAGGTATATACATAGGATATACAGGTAGTTTCAGTCCATGGTCATATTATAGGGCGATGTTTTTCCGATATTTATCTACAGTAAAAATCATCAAATCTGAGATTAAACTAAGAAAATGCTACTAAATGCATCATAATATATGAAAATAAAAAAATTGTATGGGATTTTTAAGTCTTTTGCAGTCGGGTCTTTTGATACATTTTTTTTTCATTCATACACAGAATATCACCCTTAAATATGACTACGCTCTTCAGGAGTGCAATTCTCTAAACATTTCAACGCGTAAACTTAAGTGAAGGGAAAATGAAAAGTGAGCTGTCATCCAAACAAACACGATGGAATGACAGCAGTGCGATTCTGTAAACATGTCGAAGCGAACACCCGGGCGGGGCGCATGACAGGTGAGTGGTCAAACCATACAAATAAGATGGAATGACAGCTCTATTGTCGTTCACTCCGCCTAGGGTTAGTTGTCAAACCATAAAAATAAGATGGAATGACAGCTCACTTGTCGTTCACTCCGCCTAGGTGTACACCGTGAGATGTCGAATCGACCTTCTGTTCACTTCATGCTCTCTTTACTTAAGTTCACAAGGTGAGACGTTGTCAGAATAGACCGACTGAAATACCCTTAACAGGTAATAGAACATCCACTTTTCGCTAATGATGTTTTAAGCGCATATAATTCGGAGCGAACCTATTGCCATCAAATGAACAGGAATCCAGACATACGAATACAAGTGGCCTACTGAATAATTATATTTGTTTCTCAAAACGCTTACACTCAAAAGACAAAGCAACACACATTCATGTCGAATAGTCGAAATCCATTATTCAAGCATTTATCGTCTTAATATTTCTAAGTTTTTGCTAACACGGACAGACAGCAGCAAAAAGATAAACAAATAGTAAATTAAAAGGCGTAGAACAATTTATTATCACGTTTGCTGCTGACGGTACTCAAAAAAAATTGGAAACAACGTTTTTTATAATCAGCGGCACATACACATGTGCTTGCACAAAACCATGCACAAACATGCGAAAAACCTGGCACACCCAACATATTTACAAGTAAAATATGGCACAAACTTGCACAGCATCTGGCACAAACTATGCTTGCACAATACCTAGCATAAACTAAGTAACTTGTATAAAAGTATTATGCAAGTAGCGTGCAGTTTTTTTTCTGCCAGAAACTAACAACGGCCTTGGTTAATGGAATACGGAAAATACGGCAGTGTAGCCATAGGGTGAATCACCCCGAATATCTTTTACATATAGGTAGATTCAAGTTAATTTTATATTTTTCTGCAAGTTTCTCACACGTGTGTTCTAGGCTTAAGAGTAGATATATCTCGGTACAGTATTAAATAAAAGAATCCTTCTTTGCTTTTATGCTCAACTTTTTGTCACTTTCACCAATATATTAATAAAACTGTAGTAATTTTGAAATGAGTGTTAGAAAAAGAATCGGACTAAACACAGATGCGGTCAAAATAAGAATAAGTTCAGAGAGTCTGTCTCACGCGAGAAGTTCCGTGACAATAAAATAAACTTAAATATCAGATTTTATATAGGTGTTAGCATTTAGTCGTTCTGTCGTAAAATATTCTGTTACTACTTGTAGACAAAAGCTCAGCCAAAAAAAGACAATAAATCTTTGGTAATCTATGGCCAATCTGTCACATTGAACTCTGACAGCTTAGACGTCAAAATATGGCGGGAAATTAAAAGTGCATAATCGTATTAAGTAGCGCCTCTAGTAGGTAGGTATATCAATATGCCTGATTAATAGTCGGTGTTTTATTCCCTTTTATTACAATCAAATTTCTTCCAGGCTAATCTGTCGAAATTAGCCAAGAGAGAATTAGAAGTTTCCTAAATTCTAGTTGCTTATCAAGCAACTGGAATTTAGGATTAATTTATTTTATTTTACAAAAACCGATTTCATTCCAATTTTAAATTAACAGCCTGATAATAATCGAACAACGTTTAAATCCGTCGCCTTCTAAACTCTTTTGCAAAAAAAACGGGCACTTTAGATTTTTTTCTCTACTTCAATGAAGAAGAACAAGAAATAGGTTTTGTTAATTTGACAATGTATTGGCATGTTTTTTGAAGCATCCTGGCATGATTCCAAATTTAAAATTTGAAATTATTAAAAGAAAAATAATGATTATTGTGTATTATTCTAAAATTGCTTTACTAATGGCGCGAATTGCTGAAACGATTTTTAACTGATTACGATATTTTAAAACTTTTTGGATATTTTCTGCAAATTAAACAATTTAATCTTTCTTTTTACATTAAATACCACTTTTTGATATGAGTGATAAAGCGATAAGGACCGGTTAAATTATAGCCCTACTTGAAGAAGGTTGTTCGCAAACTTACGTGTCTCAGCGGCTAAATGTGAGTCGTTCAACTGTCCAGAGGACTTGGCAACGGTATCAAGAGACTGGTTCGGTCAAAAGAAGACGGTTTGGGAAGAAAACGATGCACAGAACCAAAAGATGACCGCTTTTTGGTGAGTCAGGCGTTGCGTAATCGTAAGGCATCAAGTGTGGACCTGAAGAAGAGCCTTGAAGAAGTAAGAGGAGTAGAAGTTAGCTTGTGGACGGTCAGGAGGAGGCTTTTGGCTGCCAATATCAAGAGTTACCGCCCAGCTCGGGGCCCTAAATTACTCCGTGAGCACCGTGTTGCTCGACTTCAGTTTGCTCGGAACTGTGCTTCATGGACTCTGGAGGTCTGGAATAAAGTATTGTTTTCTGATGAAGCTAGAATCTCTTTGTGTGTAGAGGACCGACGCCGGCGAGTGCTGCGAAGACCACGGAAACGCTATGCGGAAGTGTGTTTCGAAGAAATCACTCCTTATGGCGGAGGCTCCGTTATGTTTTGGGCAGCAATTAATTTGACGGAGCGTACGGAGTTAGTTTTCATAGAAAATGAAACATTAAATGCACACCGGTACATAATGGAAGTCCTAATTCCATATGCACAACCCACATTGACTGCACTTGGGGAAGATTCCATTTTTATGGACGATAATGCTCGCCCGCACCGTTCTGGCGACGTGGAAGCGTACATGCAAGAAGTTGGGATCCGTCGTTTAGATTGGCCAGCTCGAAGTCCTGACCTCAATCCAATTGAGCATGTGTGGGATGTTCTAAAGAGACGGGTAAGATCAGTGCAACCTGCTCCACAAAACATCAGGGAGCTAAAAAGAGTCATTGCAGAAGAGTGGGAACGTATTCCTCAAAACGTTATTAAAAACATCGTGGAAAGCATGCCCAGAAGGATTCAAGCTGTGATTTTGGCAAGAGGAGGTCACACTCGTTATTAGGTTTTTACATTTGTAACTTTATTTAATTAAAAAAAGTAAAAAAAAAACTTGTCTTTATTGCCGACCACTTCTTATTGTTTGGGCGTGTACATCGATTTTAAAGAATCCATCGTTTTTTTTTTCTTTTAATTCCTCGAATTCACTTCACGCGCATTAATTTACACGATTATAAGTATACAGACTATGTCAAAGAAATAAATTTCATTTAATTAACTAAAATCGACCTTTGAACGTAAATTTCCTTAGGTGCCCGTTTTTTTTGCAAAAGAGTGTATTTCACCCGTTACTCTTATATTCTAAGTCTTTCTCCACTCGACTCAACCTCGACTCAATCGTCAATAATTTAATTAAATTTAACTCTCAATAAAATCGACAGATGTTATTTTTATTTTCCACTGTCATGGAGTCTGAGTGGAGTGGAAGAAATTTCCTCCAAAAGGACTTAAGGAGGAAAATGTGATATTAGTTTTTCTAACTACGTTGCAAACAACTTGTCAATAACATAATTATTATAGTACTGGGCGTTACACACTCGTGATTTAGAAAGACAAACACAGGAATGAGTAGGTACCTAATATAAGACGTTCTTCAAAGATGAACTGTTTTCTAAAACGTTATACAACACGTAACAGAATAAACGCAATACTGAAAAGGGGTCATTTTGCTCATAATTTATGAACAACTTATACTACGAAACCCCGAAATAGCGCCAAAAAAAATCAGCTGTTCAGCTATATTTTGTCGACAATAGTCGTTTTTTTTTTCGCCATTTTAGTGTTGGTCACATTATTGTAAAAGTTGCTCATAATGATGAGTGCAATGACTCCTTTTCAGATATTTCGTTAATTCTGTTACACGTTGTATATTGTTACTACAATACTACCTAAATATTGTAAAACTAAAGGTTGAAATTAATCGATTATAAACTTAATGTGGCATTTCACTAGCACGTCGGAAAACGACAAAGAATAGTTATTTGATTATGTAATAGTTATAGGTATTTGAATTCATAATTCGAGATGATTACCCAATTTTAGAGCAACAAACTCTATACATCATACAAGACAAAGTTCAAATTCCATTGCAGCCTATACTTGGCCTTTTAAATACAAATCGACACTGAACTTAAATTACATAAGACTAAAGTCGATAATTAGATAGGTGGCGATGGATTGAAATAATCTCGACTTATGAATTCAACTTTAGTGAAGCTAAAATTACCTTTTTCATTTTTTGTCAAAAGTTTTAAACAATTTAGGTATGGTATTTACAAATGGGTTTTATTGGACATAATTATCACCATGAACAAACCAATTAATTAGCTCCTTTTGATACACACACACACCTATCAAAAACAAATTTTAGAACTTTCCTAACCAGAAAAATAACAAATAAAAAAATCCACGCACAGATTATTAATCATCTGCACCCATTTGAAAATTCTATGCCTCAGTCCGCTCTAACGTTACATACATACATACATACATATAATAAATCCATACGTAAATACTTTACACACATACAATCACCATTTAGTTTTACAAGAACAAACGACCCCATAAATGATCTATATCAACATTATACGACCCCAAAAACATTTAAACCCAGTAAGTACAACAATTTCTAACATTTTAAGACCCCAGATAGTTTTGACCCCCAAAAACATTTCTCAAGACAACATTTTCTAACATTTCAAGACCCCAGAAAACAATTCTTTAGACCCTATACAACATTTTTAAGACCCCAAAATTGTTTTAAAACCGTTTTAAAAGCGTGTTTCCGCTGTTACTGTATTAGTTAAGGCTCTTCAATCTACCGAAGAATCAGAATCTTCGTTCTTGGTGCTCAAGTGGAACGCTATGACTGGGATGGAACCCAGGACCATGCAGGATCCCATGCCGTAGAAACACCAGGAGTACCCGCCGGTCACATCGCGGAGAAGACCTGGAATTGATAAAATAATAATGATTAAGAATAATCTGCGGACAGATTTCGCCCATCTTCGATTTGCCGACGATATAGTCGTCATGGCGGCCATGAGACCACGGAGGACCTCAGTACAATGCTCGATGACCTCAGTAGAGCTTCCGAAAGAGTGGGTCTTAAAATGAACATGGACAAAACCAAGGTCATGGTAAATACCCATGTAGCACCCACTCCTATCAAGATTGGAGGCTCTGCACTCGAAGTGGTTGATGAGTACGTCTACCTGAGACAAACGATCCAGTTAGGTAGGGCTAACTTCGAGAAAGAGGTCAACCGTCGAATCCGACTCGGCTGGGCGGCGTTCGGGAAGTTGCGTGGTATCTTCTCGTCTGACAGTGTCCCAAGACGAAAGTCTATGACCAGTGCGTGTTGCCAGTGATGACCTATGGACTCGAAACGTGGTCGCTCACAATGGGCCTCATCAGAAGGTTTAAAGTCACTCAAAGGGCAATGGAGAGGGCAATGCTCAGAGTTTCCTTGCGTGATCGAATCAGGAATGATGATATCCGCAAGAGAACCAAGGTTACCGACATTATAGCCCGAAGGATCGCCAAATTGAAGTGGCAGTGGGCAGGGCACATTGCTCGCAGAACAAATGGTCGATGGGGCCGAAAAGTTTTGGAGTGGCGACCGCGTACCGCAAGACGCAGCGTTGGAAGGCCTCCCACAAGGTGGACCGATGACCTAATGAGGGTCGCGGGTAACCGATGGATGCGAGACGCACAGGACCGGTTGTTGTGGCAACACTTGGGGGAGGCCATGTCCAGCAGTGGAGGTCTTTCGGCTGATATGATGATGATGATGATGATGAGATTTCGCCCATGGCGGCCAATCTCATTGTAGATTAGGCATCGGTGCGTGAGATGTTTAGTGCACAAGTGTGTGCGTGTCGCGCTTGCAACCGCTTTAGTTTCTACAAAGTTCACGAAGTCATCGACATGTGAGATGTAAACTTAGCGATCATTGTACCGATACTCGTGTCAGCCAATGACTTATAACCATAAGCCTCGACCAGCACCTTTGGAAGCTCTTGGGAGGCGGATGAATCCCGCCAGATACGAACTTAAAGGCCTGACATTATACAAATTCTGCATCGCAGTACCTATTAGTTTTCCGTGCGATTTGAAGATATTATATACAACAACCCAAATATCAACCATCAGGCAGTTGCCCACCAGACACAACAACCGTCTGGTCGGAGTATCTTTCCTTTTCAATGGAGGTTTGCGGGACTTTACACCGGCTCTTCCGCATAGCTTCATATAGTTACACAAGTGGTGTGGTGTGTACTGACCGGCAGTGGGTGGCACGGAGACGGCGGCGAGGCTCTGGAACATGCGCACGAGCCCGTAAGAGCTGGCGATGCGCGCCGTGCCGAACGCGTCCGCCAACAGCACCGGCACCAGCAGGAACCAGCAGCCCAGGCACAGCCCGTACGCTCCTGCATGTATGCAAGTGGTGTTATACATTCTTGGTGCAAATAATAGTAGTTTATGCAACGGCCATATAAAAGTGGTTATTAAAACACGAGTGTGATAATAGCATCACACGAATGTTTTAATACCTAATTATGTGCCGTTGCATACACTATTTTATCTTCACTCATACAGTTGAAATAAAATAAGTGGAAAAATAGTTTATTCCAATATGGCGGATATTCTCAAAAAGTTATTTTATGATGCAGTTGTTTAAAAATCGAAGGGAAATGTTGAACGGTAATGTTTTTTTTTTTAATTTTATCTTTCCACGAAAAAAAGTACGTGCTTATGCATCCGTTTTTGAACTCATATTTGGAACATTACGTTGTGAGTGTAGATAAACTCTTTTTCTTTCTTTCTTCACATACCGAGACTGTGCGTCCTGGTTGTCATTTGAAACATCTTCGACAATCGTTAAGAGCGTTTACGTCGTACGGCATTTCACACAAACTTTGAAGTCCTGATTTTTCGAAATGAATGAACCGATTTTAATTTATCACGCTAGATATCCAGAGGCCCTAGACAATGTGCCATTCAATTAGCGAATGCGACTGTCGAAATGCCAAAATGTAGGAATTTGATCACGTGACATTTCGATAGCATCTGTCAATCCCATACATTTTTGACGTTTTGATAATCGCATTCGCCTGCCTTCGCCACGCTACCGCTAACAGAATGTCACTTGTCTAGAGCAGGTCTAAATAGTTAAGTATGTAGAGAACATTTTAGAAAAGAATTCAGGGGGAAAGAAATGATTTTTCATAGATAACTTAAAATCGCGCTCTCTCTCCCTCTAACCTCTTATTCGAAAATGTTCTCCACTAACTAATTTAGACCAAGTTTCATTAAAATTGGTTTTTGGTTATGTGGTTCGTGTGTGAGGGTAGACTCTGGGTCTGAAGAAATAATAGTCTTCCTTGGTAGTCCAACACTTTAATGTCCCACACAACACAACAACGCTTACAGTTATGAAGGCACAGTAGCGAGCGTAAATGGACAAGCAGTAAGCAAGAAGTAAGAGTTCAAATTACACAGAGCGGTTTATCGCGGGTATATTGCGATCACAAAAATAGCGCAAGAAAACGTGCGTCCGACGTCTGAGGTAGATCGGGACAGGCGATCGCCGGGTTCCCAATCCGCGGCGAAGGAATGCGTGCGCGCATACGTCACGCGCATTCAATTCGAAAAATAAGGACTTGAAAGTTTGTGTGAAATGCCGTACGACGTAAACGCTCATATGGATAAGCCATGAAGTCAAACACCAGTCTAGCCAAGGGGAGTTGTTATACGCTATCACTGGGTTGTTAAGATCAGATAGGCAGTCACACGGCCCTTAAAAATACTTGTAATGAACTGCATCCAGTTAGAACGGAGGCCGATCCGTTTTAGGATGTTGCCAACAATAAAAATACTCACCGGAGGCGATGGCTAGAGCCCACCAAGACTTAAGGCTAGGTAGAGTCAGGACAGCAATCCCGGCCACCAGAATACTGAAAAAAAACATTGTTTAAGATTCTCAATTCGTTTATTGCAGTAATGTACACATACAGGTGGTAAATATTAAAAATGAAGAAGATAGATAAGTTGTAAGTAATCTTACCTGACAATATAAGCCTTTCTCCTACAGAACAGATGTAGGTCGCAGAGCCAGCCTAGTCCTAATCGCCCACACAGGTCTAGCACAGCACTGATTGCTACCAGGTGACCTGAAATTATAGTGATAATGGTTTAGTAGAAAATGATGACCTCATGATTTTCTTTTCAGACAGAATAAAAATGCCCAAAACCGATTTAAGAAAGAAATATAATCCCTTATCTAAACTTCAAGCGGTTTTGGGAAACCTTAGTAGCATCCGATCAGACTGGGAGCCAAGCCAACCCCGCCTTATTTAAAAAAAGGCAGGCAGATTTATTGGTTTTGGGAATTTTGCCCTGCATTCACACGAAACATGCTTTTAAATGAAATGACGTCTCTGAGACCGAAGTTCACCGTGAAGTCATCGGGTGATCTCTACGAGACGATTAGTCTTCGAATCAGGACGGACAGCTACGTATCACGCCAGCAGCCCGAAGCGCCACAACTTTAGCGCAACATACCGGCAGCAGACTTGCTGTGTCCCGCGGCGACGGTGTAGGCGGGCAGGTAGTACAGCGCGTACGGCGAGCCGCATGACATGAGCGCTACCGACGCGCACAGCAGCCCGAAGCGCCATGACTTCAGCAGCGACACGTCCAGGTACCTGCGGAGTAAGACACCAATTGAGAATTTTTTACCCAATATTGAGGATATGCTAACGCGTCCAACGCAGACGTACAGGCGCGGCAATTCCTCGCTCTGCATGAAACATGATTGAGCTCATTTGCTAAATACGGAGTCGATCTTTAAACTTTAGTAACTCTTGCAAATTATTTATTTATTTATTCGTTTATTTATTTGTTTATTTATTTATTTATTCAATTCATCTTACAAGCTAACAGATGTCACACATTATGTTATCTCTAAAGATATAAAATCTATAGGTCATGATGATAAACTACTCCACACAGATTCTGAAAAATAATCATATCAAGAACTTACCTAGAGATGACTTCAACGCATCCAGATCGCTTCTTCTCGACCTGTACATCTTCCTTCTGCACCTCTTCTTGTTTGATGACGATGGGCTCGGCCAGCTTGCTGGGGATCAGGCGGCTGGGCGGCGGACGGATGTACAGGGATTTGCTGGGGAGATGCATTTTTTTATTGGTTAATATTTCTTTCAGTTACAAGTAAAACTTATGTCGCTTCTTTAGAAGAACACTAGTATTACAAAATGGAGCGAGGAGGCATGGGAAGCCGTCACCTCCTTCTGCGAAGCTGTAATGCTAGTGGAGGAGGAGGCGGGCCGCGTGACGGAGAGGCAACCCTCACGCAGCGCGCGTGCATTCTCCCAAAGCAGCGCGGCGGGGTGGATTGCTAGCGCTAAATAAATTTATGATCTTTCTTTCAAGACAGGTCTCACCTGCTAAGGTTCCGCCGAGCCTTATAAACACATGTACTGTCAGTGGACAGGTCTTCAACAGAATGCAGGATAGAGGAAGAACGAGTCGGACGCAAGCGAAGACGGACCACCTCTTTAGGTAAACCTGCAAACAGGAATGTTTATATAAAACTTAGATACGTAATGTCTGGATAAATATCCAGACACATATACCTATAAATAAAATTATTTCATACCCTAGCTGCAGTTGGTTCAAATGAGTACCTATGTTTTATCTTTATCCAAAAGAGGACTTATAGTTTTCAAACATTTTGAGTAGGTTTCCCATTTTCATGGTGACTGCATTATTCTAGAATGATAAAGTGCCATTATATCAATGCGATTGACGAAATGCCAAAATAAGGGATCGATCACGTGACAATTCAACAGTGTTTGTCAATCCCATACTTTGTTGTCGTTTTGACAATCGCCTTTGCCACGCTACCACTGACAGAATCTAGAGCCTGTGAGCTTTCATCCTAGACAAAGGTGTCGACAGTTCAGACTGACTTTAAAATCCACTCACCGACAACTCCTAATACGTCCAGACCCTCAGAGTCTTCGGAGTCAGAGTGTTGAGACTGCATTTGTTGACGAGCGACCTGCAAAGCGACATAATTTGTCTGCAGAGACAAATAAAACAGTGTTACTTTAACGAAACAGAATGGACGAAAAAAGGCTCTATAAAAGGCCTACACGTGAGCTCAAACCAACATAGACCGATGAGGAGCTATGTTTGAAGAGTCTGAATTTAAATAACGCTTCAAACGGATAAATTGTAGATCAGTGAATGGACGCCAGTTTATAAATGCCAGTTCACAATTTCTTGGAGCTACATTATAAACTAAAGACTTTTGATTTGTATTTACCGTCGAAGGAATTATCAGTTGACTATTTATCTAGAGTATATAATCACTCAATATCTCTTTGGGTAGATGAAGAAAACTTAATAAATACATATTGGCAACGGGCTTATCGCTAAAAGTGATCTTTTAAAGACAACCAGTAATTAATATTCTACAGGTACAATGACGCTGACGTGACGGTATTTTATAATACCTGTCAGTTTTAAAGTTTTTTACAAAATCTCTGCTACATACCTCGATGAGACTAGGATGCATAATCTCGGTGATGAGACTGGACCTCTTGGCATCCTCATTGAGTAGGAGGTTCTTCTGGTTGAGGGTCAGCTCGTTCTCTGGCTGAAACAGACTCTGCAGGCGGTTGTCTTTTGAGGAATCCGACTTGAACATGATGCCTTGGTCTGTGGGAGATGAAAGGGACACTGTATTAAAATAAAGAAGAAATAAAGAGAATCTCGGCGGCGTCTCCCTATCTATGTAAGGCATGATGTTTCCAACCACTGCAACTCCTGAGAGCCAGAACTATCAGAAAAATGCCAAGTCAATTAAGCTCGTCAAGTCCAGGAGGATCGGAGTAGTGTGAATAGCATATTTTTTTTAATTTAAATAGTAACTTAATTTAAGTAGTAGCAAAAATAACCTCACTCCTGTATTCTCCGTTTTTTATGATATTGGTTTTAATTTAGTAGTGGACCAAGCACAGGCCCTTGTGGAACACTTACTAAATTACCGTGAAAAACTTTCATATCTCATCAGATGTTCATGATAGACAGTTGTTGATAAATTGAAGGAGCAATCGACACACATTAATTTGATATTGTTTGTATTTCATGTAGAAATTAGAGATTTGACCTAGCTATACCCAATCGAAGGCTTTTCAAAAATCAGTAAACAAAATCAATAAATTATTTCAAGATTTACAGACCTTTCTCAACCTATTCAAACGACATAATCTTAGCTTAACGTGCTTTCCGAGGCACGGAGAAGTCTCGGTACGTAATAGACGGTCAAGCATAGTCGACTGTTATTATTTAGACAGGAGCTCCTTCAAAAAACCGTATGTAAATCAGTTAGGTTGTTTTCGAGTTTATCGCGTAAAGACCGAGAGACGCGGCGGAGAGATTTCGTTTTATAATATGTAGTGACAGGGGCGTTATTTATTTTTGGATGGGAAATTATTATCAAATTACACCTCCAGTTCTGAAGGAGCGGAAGGAAGTGTCAGATTCTTACTGACTAAAATCTACCCGTGTTTATCCAAATGCTCATTGCGTTCCAGTTCTCGCGGTAACTCTTTCGAACAATTCAGCAATCCTGGCATTACGTTACTTACCTTCTTGAATGTCATGCAGCAGAGTGGTGTGTTCGGTGGTGGTCGTGGTGGCTGGCGTTCTGTCTGCGAGGGCTGACGTGTTGAAGCTGATTGGCGCGGGCCTGTACAGCGTCGCCGACACACACACGTGCAGCATGCCTCCTCCTTCAAATCAGAGACACGTGTAAAGCCATTTAGCCTTGTCTAGTTAGTGAACGAACTAAGTCGTTACAGCGCCCCTACAGGCGAACTACGCTAAACTATTTTTGTATTTTAGGCTCAGTTCTTTCGGATATAAGGGGGAAATCTTTAATAACTTAAAACTTATTTTATAAATTTTATGAAAAAGAAAAATGTTTGAGACCCTCACAGTACATAAGTTCATTTGATACGTCACAACGTGGCGAAGTATCAAAACTTTTTTCGTTTTTTCGCCCAAAAGGAACATCCGTACTCAAAATTAATTAATTTACGTTACGCGTTCCTGTAGCTTCAGAGCAAATTGTCTGTGCCAGATGGACAGATATAAACACAAGTGATCCTATAAAGGTTCCGTTGTTAATACAGACGTTCATCATAATATCAGCCGAAAGACGTCCGCTGCTGGACATAGGCAAAAGGCATAGGAAATGTCGCCACAACAACCGGTCTTGTGCGTCGCACATCCATCGGCTACCAGCGACCCTCACCAGGTCATCGGTCCAGAAGGCCTAAAGTCACCCAAAGGGTAATGGAGAGGGCAAGGCTCGGAGTTTCCTTGCATGATCGAATCAGGAATGATGATATCCGCAAGAGAACCAAGGTAACCGACGTAGCCCGAAGGATCGCCAAATAGACGTTCGGGAACCTAAAAATCTGGTCAAACACCCTATTGTTCTTAACTCACCCAGCAACAAGACCGTTCCATGTAATCCATACATATCCACAAGCTTCTCAATCAGCATCGGAAAGACGAAGCTACCAGCTGCCGTCCCGCTCACGCATATACCATTGGCCAATGCCCTGAAAAGAGATGGAAATACCTATTTAGAATGTTTTACATTACAGCATAAAAATAATGTAACTTTCAGTTTAATATATTTAGATTCTTTAAATAAGGCTGTCAGGAAGATAATGCCTTATTGTATTAAGATCGTCTATGACGCTACTATGTACTACCAAACAGTTAAAGAGTAAATGCAGTTTTAGTTTTTATCAAAATTGGGCCTAACGAGGAAATAGTTCCTCATTATTTCAGATTTGGCCATCTACGCACAGTATAAGCAATTTACTCGGGTCACCAATATTTTTTTAATCCGTATCTATTAACCTGTGCTTGTCGAAGTACTGGGAGACGATCACAATGCCAGGTGTTGTGGACAGACCTCCTCCGATTCCTGGAAACCAAAAACTTAGTTAGTTACATATTCCTAGAGGAGCAACAGTTTCAGTTTTTAGGATCAACCTCATCCCACCGGCCCCCTTCTACCATCGGACATCCAGACACACTGCATCTTACCATCCCTACCTTGTAGCTATTCCACCAATTCGCACAAAGCGTTTAAAAACGTCTTTTATAATGCGCACAGCAAAGGAGTGGAACTCTGCCTGCGTCTGTGTTTCCAACAGTCTTCTTACAGCCCTAATCTCTTCAAAGTTAGAGTGAACAGGCTCCTTCTGGGTAAGCTCGCTCCATCGTAGACTTTGTCTCTGTCATATCTGACATTGACTAGAGTCAAGAGCAAACCCGTCACTAATAAAGGAGCAGTTTCAGGAGCAGTCCCCTGCTAAAATACGAGAGCGCGAGACAGTGGTACAGAACAGTCCCTCGATGAACACCACCAGCCGGCACGAGTACTTCTCGCACAGCGCTGATGATAGATTAGTTTAATTTAGAGCTAGGACTCACCAGTCATAACTCCGAAGCTGAGCAGCAGATGGAGCAGTCCTCTGCTGAAATACGAGAGCGCGAGCCCGGTGGCGCAGAACAGGCCCCCGATGAACACCACCAGCCGGCACGAGTACTTCTCGCACAGCGCTGATGATAGCGGAGCTGAAACACACGGGGAAATCATTACAATTATCTTGTATATCTTTGACAATCTCGTGACCCTATAGTCCCAGATTTTTATAGTCTTACGAGGGACTGAAGTCAACTTGTGGAAGACCTGTTATTTGGAGATTTCCTTTGGTAATATTATTTGACACACTAGCAGGTACCACAAGTAAAACCGCTTGAATAAAATAACACTTACCAAGAGCCAGACACAACGTGGACAGCGCAGCAGGTATCCACGAGGCGACGGACTCGGAAGAGTCAGGGAAGGTCTCCATGATCTCGACATAGAGAACGCCGTAAGACTTGAACAGGCCTGCCACCCAGAACTGAACCATAAAAGCTCCGAATACCACCACCCAGCCGTAGCCTCCGTCGGGCGGTGCCGTGCTCCTGAGGAAAGTTAATCTCATTCAAATTCTATTTACTTATTTTATATTATCGATCGGGTGAAAATACTCTAGCGGCATTAACCACTGGTATATATACACTTCTGGACACATCTATTGGCCCACCTTGTATTTTCAGTTTCGTTTGGTCCTAGCTAAAATTTTATATTAGGTCGAGCAAAAAGTTTTTATGCAGTTTTGAACCTGGCACATTCACAATTTCATTCAATAGTCTTTTTTTAAATTTCGAACACAGAATTTAAAGAAACAAAAGACAATTTGGAGCCTGTTTGTTGATATCAAACAATCGAATACTAAGAAAACTTGGTTTTATTGGTTTACTTGGATTTAATTCTTGAAAAAGTGATTGATATCTTTGGTTTTGCAACAAACATTACTTATTCTTAACATTAAGGTGAGGTTCTATCAATAATCTATGGATACTTCACCTGAAGTCGCCGCCCAAGCTGTGGCACTTATTCAGGCCGGACACAGCCAAAGAAACGTGAGTGCTCAACTTAATTTAAGTCGATCTGCGGTCCGAAATGTTTATCGGAGGTACCTAGAGACTGGCGGCTTTGTTCGTCGCCAAGGAAGGCCAAGATCTCGGGTCACAACTGAAAGGCAGGATCGATTCATCGTGACGACCAGCTTGAGAAATCGTCACCTTACCTCCATTGAGATACAAAACCAACTTCGCGACTTCCACGGAGTATCTGTGAGCGCTCGAACTGTACGGAGAAGGTTTAAAGAACGCGATATGGTACCACACAAGCCAGCTAATGGGCCCAAACTAACGCGAGCCCACCGAACAGCGCGCCTTCATTTCGCACGCAGTCATTTAAATTGGACACAGCAAGATTGGAGCCGTGTACTCTTTTCTGATGAGTCTAAAATTGTGTTACATGGCAATGATGGAAGGAAGAAGGTCTACCGACGTAAGGGAGAGCGTTTCGCACAATGCTGCTTTGAAGAGAGGGTTGCTTATGGCGGTGGCTCATGGACTGTCTGGGGCGGTATATCCGCGAGCGGCAAAACTCAACTTGAGGTTGTTACAGGACCACGGCTGCCAACATTAAATGCTGAAAGGTACATTCGTTAGTGCTTACAACCTCACGTGATACCATACGCGGACTATGTGGGCCCAAATTTCCTTTTTATGCATGATAATGCAAGAGCCCATGCGGCCGGCATCGTCAGGGAATATCTTCGGGATGTGAACATCACAGTTATGGACTGGCCAGCCAGAAGCCCAGACATGAACCCCATTGAGCACATGTGGGACGAGCTAAAAAGACGTGTTAGGGCTCGTCAGCCAGTTGCCCAGACGATGCAGGAGTTGAAAACTGCCATAGAAGAGGAATGGGAGATGATCCCTCAAAATTTCATAGAGCGGTTGATAAACTCTATGCCTAATCGTATGAGAGTTGTGGTAGATGCCCATGGAGGCAACACGCGTTATTAAATTAAACCTTTATTTGATAAAACATGTTTTTTATTCAAAAATCAATTGCCTTTAACAAGGCGCATATCCGACTTGTTAGGCGTAGCTCCATGTCGTATGGTATTCTGAATTCAAATTTAAAACAATACGATCGAAAAAGATGGTAAAATGTATCAGGTTTAAAACTGCATCAACAGTTTTTGTTCAATCTAGCAATCATATTTCGGTAGGGGCCATCGAAACCTAAACTCTAAAGTGGGCCAATAGATGTGTCCAGAAGTGTATGATCACCCCGACTCACTGGGGCACCGCAGACACTCACCTTGAACTCTGCGACTTCCGGTTCCGACTCACCGGAACCAACCTTTCACTGGCATGGCAAGCATCTCAAGATGTATGGGCGACTCATGCACTATCGACCTCCGATCTCCGGAGGGGAGTGATGTAGCGCCGAAATGCCGCTCCCAAAAAAACCAACTTAGCAAAATCTACATTGCAACAAAAAGAACCACAATGGCATCTATCCCGACAGCTGGGAACTAACTGAACGATCCTGCATCGCGGTATCAGAGTTTACCGTGCGATTTGAACATTTCAACAGTCCGAATATCAACTATCGGGCAGTTGCCCACCAGACACAGCAACCGTCTGGTTGGAGGATCCTTTCTTTTCAATGGAGGTTTGCTTGACTTTACACCCTGTTCCGCATACCTCTAATACCACGTGTCAGAATAATGCAAAACTTGAAAAGGGTTCATCTATCTATCGTGGTTTGTTGTAGCACTTAGTCTTGATGTTGGACCATGTACGTGAGCCATGGCGGCCGTCATTCCATGCTTCTTCAGAAGCAGATCAGGCTTCCCAATTTATTCAGAATGGCTGTAAGAGACTTCAGTGTTCCTATTGTTTGCTTCCGTATTTCGGTAACGCCTACGCCTGTGCACTCGAGGAGCACGTGCGCTACCGTTTCCTCCTCTATCATGCTGCACAGAGGACTGTCCGTTATACCTATCGTGTGGAAGTGTTTTTCAGTGAGCAAGTGCCCGGTGATGGTACCGTACACAGCACCATTCGCAGGCTGCCTTTGCCCAGTTGCAGATGGCGCCTAGTTAGCTTCCTGTTCAGGGATGGCATAGCCTCCTTGGACTGCCTGCAGCCTGGTGCCGATGTCCGTCAAAAAAGGGGTCATTGTACAATAACTGAACAACTTTTACAATGGAACCAGAGCCTTGAACTTTGACGCCCAGTTGCCAGACTGACAGTTTTCTATCGGTTAGGTTGGAACACTTTTGGGGGCGTGCGTAGGTCGTCAGTCTACCAGCGTCAGCGGCGAGTCGGGGACATGACAGAACTACAACCTGCCACCTGTGCAGTACTCACTCGGCCGTGGACTCTGGCGCGGGCCACAGCTTCCTGGAGGCGGCCAGCAGCGGGCGCGCCGTCACCGACGACAGCGTCAGCAGCGAGTTGCCTCCTGCTCCGTTGGGGACATCGCAGTACTACAACCTGCCACCTGTGCAGTACTCACTCGGCCGTGGACTCTGGAGCGGGCCACAGCTTCCTGGAGGCGGCCAGCAGCGGGTGCGCCGTCACCGACGACAGCGTCAGCAGCGAGTTGCCTCCTGCTCCGTTGGGGACATCGCAGTACTACAACCTGCCACCTGTGCAGTACTCACTCGGCCGTGGACTCTGGCGCGGGCCACAGCTTCCTGGAGGCGGCCAGCAGCGGGCGCGCCGTCACCGACGACAGCGTCAGCAGCGAGTTGCCTCCTGCTCCGTTGGGGACATCGCAGTACTACAACCTGCCACCTGTGCAGTACTCACTCGGCCGTGGATTCTGGCGCGGGCCGCAGCTTCCTGGAGGCGGCCAGCAGCGGGCGCGCCGTCACCGACGACAGCGTCAGCAGCGAGTCCTCCTCCTGCTCCGTCGGCGACATGGCGGACAGGTAGGCGCCTACTTGCTGTAACACCACATAGGTATATAAATTATGCTTTATAACCATCCCAAATGCAGTCCTAAAGGTTAGGGCAGAGAATAAAGAAAGAAACGACTGAAAATTACTAAAAGAAATAATAAAAAAGGAAAGAAAGATAAGAAAGAAGAATAAAAGTAATAAAGAAGTAGAAGATGTCGGCGTAGCAGTATCGTCAGTGTTATTTTTTTTCTCATTATTTGTTTAATTGTTTAAGTTCGGGTATTAGTTTATACATTTTAGTGTAAGTATATCATATTGCGTGTATTGGGTAAAATGTAAATATATTTCCCCAAATAGTAAAATAAATTTCAATATTGTTCCTACCACAATAAAATTTATCTCTGCATTACCCAAAGATTGACTGACAGAAAAAAAAATAGCCTACGGCATAAAGCCCGCCTCTGTACGTTTGTGTGACTCGATAAAGACAAAAAACAAAGATAGGTATAGAAAAAAAACAAACGTAATGAAAGAAAAGTCGTTATGTGAAAACTGCGGTGCTTACCGTAGCTAGTGGCAGCTCGAGTAACAAGCTGGCCGGTCGCTCGCGCTGCTCCGTGGGCGCCGACTGCACTGACAGCAGTGAGCCAGCTTTGTCCGGGGACAGCACGGCCTGGGGACCAAAGAAAGTAGGGGTTGTGTAAAACAAGAACAAAGAAAGAAAAAATGTTCATTATCTTTTTAAAAATATGGTTAAGTTTTTTGATCCACACTTAATTCAAACAACACAAGTTGCGATTTAAATTTTGTTACATTGCGTTCTTCCACCAATAGGAGATTAAAAAAAAACTAATTAAGTACTTAGTCCGTCAGACAGAATTCCAAAAAAATATTGCACACGTATTTTTTATTTTTATCACGAAAACAAATAATTAAGACGATATAAATTACCATAATAGGTAGTCAGTTTAGTAATATTTTTCGGAAATCTATCTAACGCGATTAGATTTTTTCAGTAAAATACCCTGTTGTTAGTTATTTACTATGGTAATTTATTTGACCATCAGTAATTAACTAAATGTTGATCGAAAAATCCACATTTTTCAACCAAATGACAATGGACAATGAACTTAACAGAGGAGCTAGAGACAGAAGGATAGTAACAGCCGCATCCAATGGGTCGATCACCAAGGTTAAGCAACGCTTGCCGGAGATGGTCCGTGGATTGGTGACCATCTTAACATACCGAGATTCTTCCGTGCCTCGTAGAGCACGTTAAGCCGTTGGTACCGGCTGTCATTTGTTGATCTTTTGCTGTCGTTACGGATTGTCAGAAGCCAGCAAATCTGACTCCAGTCTTGCCAAGTATACCGTGTTACCCAGTTACTGGGTTGTGGAGGTCAGATACGTAAAATACTGGTAATCAGCTGAATCCGGTTGACTGGAAACCGACCTAGTATAGTTGGGAAAAGTTAGAGAAGGAATAGACAATAGAAAAACAGGGTCATGCTCTTTTTTGTGTTAACCTATACCTGAGTGAATTTCAACAGGTCCTATAAAATCTTCATTTCCGTGTATTTTTTTATCTTAAGGTTTTTTTTTTTAAAAAACGCTTTTATTAAAGTTTTTGATAATGTATTGTATTCTTGCTTAATGTCTAGCAGATAACTTAAAAAACCAACGAGATATACAGGATTAAAAATTCCGTGCCACGGCGATGAAACATGCGTGCACGGCAATGAAACAAGCGTCCACGGCAATGAAAAAACTGTGCCATGGGAATGAAAGAATCAATCCATGGAAATGAAAAAACATTATATCTCTCCGAGGGGGAAAGGCAAACCCAGACAAATTGTGTATGGGAGTAAGATTTGGATAGATCATATATTACAAAAGGAAGAATGGGAGTATGTATAAGAATAAAGGATGTAGTATTGAAATCTCTAAGTAGTGTTGCGAGTGTAATTCAACAGTCTTTCTTTACTTATTGTACTCTCATTCTTCTTTTGTAATATTTCCTTGCCCAAATTTTACTCCCACACAAGTGTTGGAATCAAGACCTTATCCTCCTATAATATTGCGAAGTCATTGCACTTCGAGGAAGAACTACTCCTGCAGCCATCTTTTTAAGATATCGTTCTCTTTCTTTTCTTAGATACTCCTCTCTTAATACAGGGTCGCTTCTTAATTTTTGACGTCGCTTTTCTTCCGCCAATCTTTTCCTCTCCTTTCTCACCTCTTTAGATAATTTTGGTTTAGGCATCTTGGCATCCTAAAAATATTAACAATCTTTTATTAAAATCAGACTGTAGTATGTGGGGGTGCGTGCGTGTGTGAGGGTATATTATACGTGTGATAGAGTACCAAATGTTACATCATTTTGTTACGTTACCATGAAAAAATCTTTTTGTAGTTGACTGTACAGTAAAAACTCATCAAGGCATGCGATAACTTCACGAGTCCTGTAATGTCAGTAATCGGTATTACCTGTATAACAGATAAAAGGTAATAAAGATATTTTCTTTGCCTAATCATACCATGGCGATGAAAACTCAAGTCACGGAAATGAAATACCTGGCCACAGCAATGAATTTTTTTTCATTGCCGTGTCTTTTTTTTCATTGCCATTGCAAATTTCGCGCACAAACACCACGGCAATGAAAGCACGGCGATGAAAATCAAGGCAAAAAATATAAATAACAAAAAATCTATTAACTATTTAAAGAAATAAACACTTCACAAATAAACATAAAAGAAATGGCGTTCTATCGAATGCTTACTCAAGAAGACAAACTTAATTCAAAATGAGGTATACCTACCTATCCACGGCGATGAAAGAAAAAATGTCCAGTAACATAAAAATTGAATAACTTACATTATGGCTCGAAAACGCAGGCACGTGTGTACGTCCTTCCACGTCGAGCACTTAGGCAGCACTAATACGAAACGTTTAGCGCACCGCGGGGGGGACGCAAGTCATTAGGTAAAACAATATCCTTGAACATGATTAGGACACGGCGATGAACGGTAGTTCTGGGACAAATGAATTTTTATTAACCATTCGTTGTAATGTTGAAATATTTGAATAAATATATTCCGTAACAATACTTTAACTATTCATGTATCAAATAAAACTAGGTTTTAATATAAATAACCAATAGATTTTTATCAATGAGGAATAATACACAACAAGGTGACGTGTGGACAAACACGGCAATGAAATATTTCGAGGTTTAATTAATTATTTTGGAGTATCCATTAATCCTATTAATAAAATATTTAGTGCTACACGTGGATTTCTATTTCACCTAACCGGAAAAAAATGTTAGAACATTATAACTTTGTTTTTTAGTACCAATTTCATTGATGCCACGCAATTTTTGGTCCCGGGAAATTCACTCACCTAAGTAGTGCTTTGCCCATGCATCCCTTTAACAGATGAAAACCACTTACCTCCAAGATGTGTGTGTCCGTTGGTAGATCGATGGAACATGACAATGCCGTTGTTGTAGGTGGCGCTGATGATCCGAGCACCTGGGTGTCAAGCTTCGACAACTCCTGTGAAGAAAATTCAGCTCTTAGATAGTGGCACTGGGAAACAAAGAAAGAAACGATAGAAATAAAGAAAATAAAGAAAACATATACGATAGTACATGGAAGGAAAGAAAACAAAGTTAAGAAAGAGAAACAAAGAAAAGTATGAAAGAAAAGACAGAAATCATTTAAGAGAGAAAATAGTGGCCACTATTATCCGTTTTAGTGATTATAATAAAACTAAACAATTTAAAATTACCGTTTATAATAATATTAACGTATAATCTTGTGGAGCATAACGTAACGTGTTTATTTTCTGCATTTTCATTCTAAAATAAAAGAAATAACCAAACAAACGATGAGGGCGCCACTGCGCGCTCGGCGCTCTCTTAAGGTAGGTAGTAGGTAAATGATTCAGTCCTAATGTATTTCTTATTTGAAATACACCTGGTTTGTAAACGTCAGAGAAGTAAACGTAAACGCTATTGGCACAAATCGATAACCGGAATATTATGAAGGTGCTCCCTCACATGGAGCATTCGCCTGTAATGTAACGTTACAGAGTCGAGCATTACATCAGTGAGGGAGGAGAACCGAGCATTACAGTGCGCAACTAGATAATAAAATGTGTAATATTTTGACACAACTTGTAACAGCGCATTACTTGTAATTCTTCGTGTCGCGGACGCGCAGCACGTCCTGGGCCTCAAGTCTGCTATTACAATAGTGTCAGAATGGTCTTTCATTGATTTCATAATTGTTGATTTTGACAAGTTTGGTAATCTACTGATATAAAAGCGTCATTATGACTTTCCAATGGTCAATCACTGACATTCCATTGACAGAAATGTCATAGAATGGTAATCTCGTACATAATGACAAATGAATGACATACATATGCGGTAATCTGATAAAATTTTGACAGTTCCTTCGATCAGTGATCTACCATTAGAACCATCCACCAACCATTAGAACGTTATTGTGCAGTCATTACTTTTCAAAGACATTGAATATTTAAAACCACGATTCTATTACGAGACCATTAACCGAACAATGATCGACCATTATGAATTTAGCAGATTACGAACATATAGCAAAATGACAATGAAATCGTGTTGGAATGACGAATTTATAAAAATAGCAGACTTGGGCCCCTGCTTAGTGATCAGTGGTATTGTAATTGCTCAAAATCGAAATGTTACATTACAGGCGAACGCTTCAAGTGAGGGAGCACTTTAATAATAATCCCTTAGTAGAGAAGTAGGGATTTAGTAGTTTAAATCCTTACTTCCCTACTAATATTATAAAGGGTACAATTTAAATGCTCACCAAAATAATTTTTAAACCCTAACACTAAGTACCAAGTAAAATATATTAGCTTCATTTAAATTCTTTTTGCTTACCAAAATGGATATCTAAATGCTCACCATATAACGTTTTACTGAAACATTAAATTAATACCGAAAATAACTGTTAAAATGCAATGTTAGTAGAAGCACTTAGGAGGATGCAAGAGCGAGCGATGCGAGCTCTGTACTTAGGGCACTGGACAGGGCAACTTTATTGTGTTTTGAGGTTAGGTTACACACAATTTGATAAACATTTTATCCATTCTGGCAGGTATTTTGAATTTATTGGTAGTAAAATAGGTGAATTTCTGATAGGCGTTTTTAAACATTTCATGAAACACAATTTGGTGAGCATTTATCCATTCTGGCAGTTATTTCGAATTGATTTGTAGTAAAATAACAGAATTTGTGGTAGGCCTTTAAACACAAGCCTATTATAAATGCGAAAGTTACTCTGTCGGTCTGTTTGTTACGCTTTCAAGCTAAAACGGCTGAACGGATCGTCATGAAATTTCGCAGATATTTAGCCTGGGATATGGAGAAGGCTACTTTTACGCGATTAGGGTAAGGAAGGGTATTGCCGATTGGATTGGATTGCCGACCGGCATTGTCGCCTGACCGCGGATACCCTCCTTTACCCTACCGACATCCACGTGGGTGAGCCGCGGGCAGAAGATAGTATAATAATAATTATGACGGCTTGGAATACTCCGCGAGTCTCTGCGCAGTACCTAACTCATGTGACATGAGCGATAATCATTTCACACCCGAACAAATCTCTTTTCAAGCAGTCTGATGCAATTGGTGGCGTCAATACTAAGTGATTGAGCCCACAGCTGGGCAAAGGCCTCGAACAAAAATAACTATCGTTTTTTGCGGTGGGGTTTTGTGATACAAGCGTAATTTTGATGAAGATTGTTTATCTTATTTCGTTACTCTATTTTATCACAACTAGTTCAACTACAGCTAGCAAACTGAGTGGCAATTCTACTATTTTTTATGCAAAGTTTACATTCACATGTCAGTCGCAATCTGTCAAAAATTTATGGAAATTGAGCCTTTTTTGACATTATGACCATGCACTTCTGAAACATCCAGAAGGTACATAACAGCGTACGTTTACGAACGACAAGCATAAAATCGCAAGTCTGAGATCGCTCTAACTGATTCAGTTGTAAGGTTTCTCAATGGAAGAAGGCCAGTCTTGATTTAATTCACACTACTTACTTACAGTGTAGGTAGGTATTTAAAAATAACTGTAATGTTCTTTCAATAAGAGTTACGAAATTTAATTAGTTTTAAATAGGTCCATTATGTAATAGGTCTTTTCTTCGACTTATAGGGCAGATGAGTGGAAATGCCGGGACGCTTATAAGAAGAGTCCACCAACTGAGTTTTTAATGTGGCTTCTGATTGGTCGTTAAACTCCCATAGCAGACTTAGACCCCACCATCCCCTTCTAACCTAACCTGTCCGAGTCGGGGTGCCCCAAGTTCCGAGCTCGCTTCGCTCGGTCTTGCACCCATAGTAATATATCGAGCGCGTTGATTAATTGTTTCACTCAATTGGTGGATTTTGTAGACAAAGTCTACCTACTATGGGAGTGTAACGACCAATCAGAAGCCACATTCAAAACTCAGTTGGTTGACTCTGCTTATACCTATGCCGCCGGTAGGCCCTGTTATTTAGTAACTTCTAGCTTCTGCCAGTGGCTTCGCCTGCGTGAATGTCGGAAATTTATGATCCCAAAGGAACATATTCCCATAGCCTATGTGCTATTCCAGACTATAATCTACCTCTGCGCCAAATTTCATTCAGATCCGTTTTTTTTATTATTTTTTTTTATTTATTAATGGGCTAGCTCTTGACCTCGATCACGCCCGATGGAAAGCGATAGATGAGGTCCATGATGAAGCGAGCGTGCCCAGAAGATGCCTTGAGGCACTGGCACTCCCACACGTCGACGAAACACAGCAGGCTGCTTGACGCCGAACTCCGGTGGGAGGATGGTCGCGAAGCAGGCGCTACCACCGCAAGGGAAGGATTGGCCAGTCTTATAAGGTGTTAGGTGAGACTGTCCAGGATGCGCCGAGCGCTCGGTTCAGTTGAGTGTCAGATGGAACAAATTGCGCTACACGAGGAGGCTCCTTCATGCATCCCATACTCCATCATACATCATACATCCCATGCTCGTTGTATGACAGATTAAGCTAGTTGTTGGAACTAAGACTTTCAAAGCAACGTATCGACGATACGCCCGTTTGTATGTGGGCTGCACGTTACTACGCCGCTTTGACAAATGCGAAGTGCTCATTCAATGCGGCATACTTTATTTCACCCGAATTGAAATCCGTAATAATTTCCGTATAAGAGCGGCGTTTTTCAATCTGACGCGCCTACTTGTATCTACCTAATGCGGTGTGTATACCTACCTACGATATGGCTGTGACATCTATCTATCTATACTAATATAATGGAGCTGAAGAGTTTGTTTGAACGCGCTAATCTCTGGAAATATCTACATGTCGGATTTGGAAGTTAATTTTTGTGTATGATAGCCATAGCCACATTCGTAAGGAAGGCTATGGGTATACGGGAAAGGAAAAACCAGGATATTGTGCGTACGTACGAAGTCTGCGAGTCTGCTGTAAGGTTCGCTTCAGCAAACAACCTTCATGGTGCCTACTTTGCTTTCAACTTATTAAGGCGGTCATTCTCAGACTGTATAGAAAAGAAAGAGAAGCGCGACGACACAATGCTTGCAATTTATAGCCAAATAATAATATGAAGCATTGCATCGATTTACTCAAAACTAAGTTGAGTTATTAAAATTCTAAAACAACAAAGTTTTGCATTAAGATTCGATTCATTATTTGGTATAAATTTTTAGGCTAGGCTAGTAATACGGGATTTTTTTTTCTAAGGTCAAAGTTAGAGGTAACTTTGATGATAATTTCTATTGAGGATTTTATTTTTAAACATGTTTCGGAAATAACAGAGTTCTTTGTAATAAAGTTAAAATTAACATATATCTTTTTCTGCAGCTTGAAACTCGCAATTGAAAAAAGCAATTTGGCTCCTTCTGGGTAAGCTCGCTCCATCGTAGACTTTGTCTCTGTCATATCTGACATTGACTAGAGTCAAGAGCAAACCCAACACTAATAAAAAAAAATAAAAAAAATCAGTTGTTGCTGTTCACAGCGCCTTAAAGTTGCATTCACCACTCCCTTGCGCCCACGATCAATGAAAGATTAATTTTCCGAGAACACCGATGTTGTTCCATAAATCGATATTCTATACGTAGAAGGATGGACACTCATTACCGTTTTAATAATAAATACAAGCCGTTGTCTACACACTGCGCGACGACGTTGTTGAACACATAAAAAAGAAACCTACTTCCAAAAAACACTACAAAGCTCAAAACAACCAAAAACACCGTTTTTTGGAAGTCGGTTTCTTTTTTTTTGTGAAAATGTTTTTATTTTTCACTTTTTAGTGGTACCCCACACCTAACAACACCACTGGAATGTCACAGGAAAGCAAAAATACGCAATTTCGTAATGGATGATTTTGCCACATATTTTTTCTAGCTATTTGGATTTAAAAACCAAACTACGGAACCGATTTTGATAAAATTGCAATGAGACCATTTGGGAAGTATATCATTTCCAACAAAAAAATAATTTTTCAAATCGGTTGGCAAGCGACGGAGTTATGCGAGAACAAACATTAAAAAAAATACAAACATCCGAATTGAGAACCTCCTTCTTTAGAAGTCGGTTAAAAATCTAATTAATATTGCAAAAAGCGGCGCAAATACAACAAACCTTATTGGAAACTATAATATATATTTTATCGGATTCGAGTACTCACCGAGTATTTCTAGGCGAGTTGTCAAATGGAGGGCTGTGCTTTTCTCCGGCCAATCAGCATTGCCATTTGACAACGCCAGTTTTCTCGGCACTTTTCTCATTAACAGCGATGTGGATGATTTTTTAGAAGCCTAATGATTTTTCTTTGTTTTTGAAACACATTATGACATAATTTCGCGAATTTATTAGTCTAATTGTTTATTAGTATTTTGTATTTCTGAATTTAAAAATACGTACTATATGTACTTTATTCTCTTCATTAATCCATGCCAATTTCAGCGGACAAAAAGTAGCCTATGTGTTAATCCAGGATTTGAACTACATGTGTGCCAAATTTCATCCAAATCCCTTTAGCTATTTTTGCGTGATTGTTGCACAAACATACAAACTTTCACATTTATAATATTAGGTAGGAAAGAATGCGTGATACCTAAGTAAAATAGGGTAACTAGATTTTTACAAAAATAAATCCGGATAGAAAATTAATTATATGGTTATTTTATGGTTAAGGCTGATTCCCGCTCGGAATCCGGGTCTGTTTGTGTACCTATACTTATATGTGAGTTTATATGTTTGTAAACGCACCCGCGATACAGGAGAAATTCCAAACGAATTTGAATGAAACTTGGCGCAAGAATATATCATTTTGTTGAATTAGAACATTTCCCTTGGGATCATTTTCGACATTTTCACGAGTGAAGCCGCTGGCCAGAGCTAGTTTGCTGCATAATAAACTAAACATAGCCTATTTCTATCATTAGACAATGCCGCAATATCGATCGGTTCCACCGCTTTGTTTGAAGTTCATCGATTAACTTTCACCCGGTCTATTTTGTCAACGTCTCACCGTGTACGACTAACGGCCGCTTTCTATAACATATCTCAATCCCAATCTTGATCCCGATCCTTGTCTGTAACCAATCAAAGGTGAGGATTGTGTGGTGAAGGACACAAACTCGGCCGTTGATTGGTTACAGACAAGGATCGGGATCAAGATTGGGATTGAGATATGTTACAGAAAGCGGCCGTAAGGCTACCATCAGACACTGCACCGCAGCACTGCACGTAGTCGATATTCAACTGCATGTAGTTGTATAGTCCGACTTCGTACAGTCGTGATATCAACTAGACGCGGTCGGCTACAGTCGTGTATTATCCACGCACGCTGCAGTCCATCGCTAACCGCATACAGTTAGTGTGCAGTTAGTCAAGGAACAGAACGCGTGTTGGATAGTGAAGCCAGTTCAGAGTACATAGAGTCGTTAAAGAACGTTAGGCTGCCACGCCATCAGGGGGTCGAGTCTGCTATTGCAATCGTGTCTCAATGACTGGTCAATGATCGATTTTTGACGTATAACGTCAAACTTATGACACATTTCCCAAAAAAAAAACTGTCAAATATTCGATCAATGACCGGTCATTGAGACACGATTGCAATAGCAGACTCGAGCCCCAGATGGATTGCAACTGCATACAATTGAATTAATCGATTACGTGCAGTTGCTGCGGTGCAGTCCATCTGATGGCAGCCTTATGTGGAGTAAACGACAAGTGAACTGTCATTCTGTCTTGTTTGTATGGTTTGACAGCAGTGCGATGAAACATGTCGAAGTGAACACTTGGGCGGGATGCACGACGGGTGAGTTGTCAAATCATACACATAAGATGGAATGACAGCTCGCTTGTCGTTCACTCCGCCTAGGTGTACACCGTGAGATGTCGACAGA
This sequence comes from Melanchra persicariae, assembly GCA_947386135.1. Lineage (NCBI taxonomy): Eukaryota > Metazoa > Arthropoda > Insecta > Lepidoptera > Noctuidae > Melanchra > Melanchra persicariae. The sequence goes on from OX376672.1 coordinate 3,304,891, forward strand.
ATCGACCGGCAGAATCGCACTGCTGTATTCTGAATCAAAACATAATAAACATTATTAAATTTATGCACCACAGCTGCTCACACCTATTGAAATGCAAGCGTGATTTTTCAATGTTAGGTATGTGTAAACGAGTTTCAGAGCATTAATTGAAAAATCGATGAAGTAACATCGAGCGATATTTTTAAGGAAATTACAGGTTAGGGTATCATCAATCATAATTTATTTGTAACCTTTCCGTCGCAATATTCAAATTTATGAGGTTTTTTAACCGATTTCAAAAAGGAGGTTATCAATTTGACCCTATTGTAACATATACAGTAATTGAAGCAGTTTTCAAAGAATGTGTTGAAAGAATAAAACTTTTAGAAGAAAGGTAGGATATTTTTGAGAACTCTTAAGATTTTCTTGCGGCCTAAATGTGCTAGCGATTATTATTCACTCTACTATATCCTACTTCTAATTAAACATGTTATTGATCCTGGGTATACAATGGTGCTCATAGCTGCAATTTATTAATCTAGCCAGTTCTTCTCGTCAGCTCATCATCATCTTCCTGCGGGGGTTTCGGGGGCGTTAAATCAATTTAGCTATTTCATTTTCACGACAAGTGAGCTGTCATTCCATCTTGTTTGTATGGTTTGACAGCGCACTTGTCGTTCACTACGCCTAAGTTTTCACTTCGACATGTTTAGCCAATCTATTCTGCCGGTCGATTCTATTGATATCACCTAGGCGGAGTGAACGACAATTGAGCTGTCATTCCATCTTATTTGTATGGTTGACAACTCACCCGTCGTACTGCACCCTGCCCAAGTGTTCACTTCGACATGTTTACAGCCGGTCGATTCTGTCGACATCTCACGGTGTTCACCTAGGCGGTGTGAACGACAATAGAGCTGTCATTCCATCTTATTTGTATGGTTTGACAACTCACCCGTCGTGCGCCCCGCCCGGGTGTTCACTTCGACATGTTTACAGAATCACACTGCTGAATCGCACCGCTGTCTACATCTCACCGTGTACACTAGGTGGAGTGATAGACAAGTGAGCTGTCAATTCATCTTGTTTGTATGGTTTGACAGCGCACTTGTCGTTCACTACGCCTAAGTTTTCACTTCGACATGTTTACAGCCGGTCAGCAGTGCGAGTCTGTCGACATCTCACCGTGTACCTACACTTGGTGGAGTGAACGACAAGTGAGCTGTCAATCCATCTTGTTTGTATGGTTTGACAGCGCACTTGTCGTTCACTTCGCCTAAGTTTTCACTTCGACATGTTTACAGCCGGTCTATTCTGTCGACATCTCACCGTGTAGGTACCTACACTTAAATAGAGTGAACGACAAGTTAGCTGTCATGCAGTCTTGTCAGTATGGTTTGACAGCCCACTTGTCGTTCAATTCGCCTAAGTTTACACTCACTGCACCGTTCAGCCGTTCTATGGCGTGATTGAGTTAGCAAACATCCATCTTTCGCATTTATAGTAACTTAGTGTATATAGTCCCTCGACGGTTGCGGAATTTGTTCGAAAGAGTCACCGCGGCCCTGGAACGCAAAGGGCATTTGGAGGAACACGGATGGGTTTTTGTCAGTAAGAGTCTGACACTCCCTCCCGCTAAGAGTTGAAGATTTCGCATCGATAAAAAAAATAAGTAGGTAGGTAGGTCTTTCTTAAGATTGAAATGACATAATAATAAGTAATTGAAATGACATAACAATCATAACATGATTATTTTAAGGAGAGGAGTAACTTGTAAGGCTTCTGTAAGTTTGGTCCGTATTCATATTAGATAGGTAAATAAGAGTAAAAAATGGCGTCCAAATGCGAATCGAAATCGTAAATGAATCAAAAACTGAAAAATCACGTTTCTTTTATGGAAAAACTTGCAAGAGACCTTTCTGTCTAATTTAATATTATAATACCTCCCAAGAACTAAAAAAATACGGGAGCGTGAACATTTTAAAATCTAGAATAAGAAACTAATTGCGTGTGACGTCATTTACAAGTCTCGCCACCTACTAACCTACCCTATTGTGAAAGAATAGAGTGAATCACACAATCAAAAAGAGATCTTCATTCAAGTTGAAAAGGTCACAGCACAAGGCATTTTTTTTCGAGAGTGAAGAGTGAATGAAATAAATCATTCGTTTGCTTTTAATGAGTTAGTTCCTTTTCGAGATCTTGGTTGCCGAGAAAATGATTAAAAAAACAGCATTTTTATGTAAATGGTGCAACTTTATCATTGCAAAGACGGAATAGACACTCAAGCCGAATAGTCTAATCAACGAGTGCAGCTTTTTTCAGAAGCCTCGGAAAATATGAATGAGATGTCATTCGATTTGGAACACTTAGCATGTAGATAGGGTAACTGCTATAGTAATTGGCCACGCTATAGTAACTGGCCACTCATAACAAAAGAGGTAGAAACAAAGTAATTCACAGAAATTATTCCAGTATCTGATACAGGAATATTTTCTGTCCTTAACATTCATGGGCTTGCTTCTATTACCTTGTTTCTAATTCTGCCAATTACTATAGCAGTTACCTTAACTATATGATTAAAAAAATAAAGTTCCCATGGTTTTTTGCAAATATTTTAAAAACTAATTAAGATTTTTGAAATCGAAAAAAGATTCAAAAAGAATTGAGAAGAGAATGAGAATCCTGAATCGCGATATAAGAGTTTGAACATGTACAACAGCCCGAATATCAACTATCGGGCAGTTGCCCACCAGACACAAAAACCGTTCGGTCGGAGGATCCTCCCTTTTCTACGGAGGTATGCGGGGCTTCACTTCATTTTGACCCCGAAAAGTTGTGGTCAAAATTGGATTATTAACTATAGTTACCTACTCCACAACAACTTAAACCAAGTCATGCATCGTAATATGTGTAGGTACTACTAAGTACCATACGAAACAGCTGATGCTCTTGCCAAGAGACGTTCTGTCAGCAACGTGTAGGTACTACTAAGTACCATACGAAACAGCTGATGCTCTTGCCAAGAGACGTTCTGTCAGCAACGTGTAGGTACTACTAAGTACCATACGAAACAGCTGATGCTCTTGCCAAGAGACGTTCTGTCAGCAACGTGTAGGTACTACTAAGTACCATACAAAACAGCTGATGCTCTTGCCAAGAGACGTTCTGTCAGCAACGTGTAGGTACTACTAAGTACCATACGAAACAGCTGATGCTCTTGCCAAGAGACGTTCTGTCAGCAACGTGTAGGTACTACTAAGTACCATACGAAACAGCTGATGCTCTTGCCAAGAGACGTTCTGTCAGCAACGTGTAGGTACTACTAAGTACCATACGAAACAGCTGATGCTCTTGCCAAGAGACGTTCTGTCAGCAACGTGTAGGTACTACTAAGTACCATACGAAACAGCTGATGCTCTTGCCAAGAGACGTTCTGTCAGCAACGTGTAGGTACTACTAAGTACCATACGAAACAGCTGATGCTCTTGCCAAGAGACGTTCTGTCAGCAACGTGTAGGTACTACTAAGTACCATACGAAACAGCTGATGCTTTTGCCAAGAGACGTTCTGTCAGCGGTAGCGTGGTGAAGGCGAAACGTTATAACGTTACTGTGGCGGTATCAATGCTGCTACATCACTCCCCTCCGGAGGTCGATAGTGGATGAGTCGTCCATACATCTTGAGATGCTTGCCAGGCCAGTGGAAAGTTGGTTCCAGTGAGTCGGAACCGGAAGTCGCAGAGTTCTGAGTGAGTCGGAACTGTCTGCGTCGCAGAGTTCACGGTGGGTCAGAACTGTCTGCGGTGCCCCAGTGAGTTAAAACGTTATAACGTTACCAAACATCAAAATCTGTTAAGCCGTTTAGAAGTTACGATGGAATAAAGAAACTCACTAACATATAGACCAAAGAATTAGCATTGCCATTCAACGTGGCAATGCTGCCAGCCTTCTGCGCACGTTTCCGGATGACGGCGATGCGGAGGAATACTTCGACGACTGAGTGTATTTTATTTTTATATATTACTTATTTTGTTTGTTTTTGTTTTGTTTCAATGAATAAATTATTAACACATACAGACCTACATACAAACATACATTCATATATGAACCCTGAAAAAATAACACTCCTTTTTTTGGGCAGTCGTGTAAAAAATGTATGGGATTGACAAACTCTGTTGAAATGTCACGTGGTCTATCCTTTACATTTTAGCATTTCGAGAATCGCATTCGCTGATTTAATGGCACTTTGTCTACAGCCTCCGCTTACTTCAAATTGCCACCCTCTAGTTTATGTACTTCGTAGTAACGAGACGAGGAATGAAATCTATTAGGTACAGTCGCCAGCATAATCAAGCTACAACAATCTGTCAAATTTCTTTAATAGATTTGCAAATTTATCGCAACGGCAAAAGGTTCAAGGTTGATTGGGAAAATTTGACAGTTATTGGGTAGCGTGATTTGCTGGCGTCTGAACCTACCAATAGGGTTGACCTTTAGATGTATTGCTGCCAAACGCGTGGGTGTAGCTACAACCCACTGCTTTTCACCAAGATAAAACGGACGTTGATCCATCTTCAGTCTTTATTTTAGTTTACATTTGGTCCTGGTATTAACCCAGTCCAAATGTCAAAAGATATAAGGTCGTCAAGTACAAGAATAGACGCGTAACTTAAAAAGGGGTCATTGTACACATCATTATGTACAACCACAGATATAGCAGTTTATATCTGTGTGTAAAACTTTAATTATGGGATAAACCCTGAAATCGTGAAAATCATGTGACTGGCCCATTCATTTACATATGTGGGCTAAAGTCGACAAAATATTATCGAAGACTGAAAAAACCTTACCAGCATGGGAGCATAATACCATTTGTCAGATTTTATTTTACATAATGCGTAGCTGGTTTTTGGAAAGAAATTTATCAATGCATTAATTGGTCCGCCCATGTACAACTATTGTACATAAGGTTTAAATAAATCTATACATATAATAAAATCGTAGATTTGCCGTGTCTGTACATTGAATATTTTCGCATAAAAATAACTGAGAAATGTTAGGAAAAAGGTACAAAACGCAAAAATGCCATTTTTGAAATTTTTGTCTGTTTGTCTTTTTGTCTGTTTGTCTGTTTGTCCAATTGTTTGTGCCAGCATCACGCAAAAACCACTGATTGGTTTCGAAAGTTAAGTTATTAAAAAAATTAAGTGTTAACCCGAGTAACATATATAGCGTTTATTTCATCAAAATCGACCCACAAAATCAAAAGATATTGAATTTTTAATTTTAGTAAGGAACTTCATACAGCGCTAAGCGTTGCGGTGACCGACTCTTAGGCGCCATCTATTGAGAAAGATAAAATGCAGGTAAGCATGAAAATAACATCAAAACAAATTGTTGAGTTATTTGTGAAACTTTTAATAAGTAGTAAAATAAAAGTGAACATTTTAATACCATAACGTTACTTATTGTTATATATGGGCTCCTTATTTACCGTCTCCATTCGGCCAAATATTTTGTCAGTTTACCAAATGGTCGATAGATGGCGTAGCACTGATGACGCGTTTTTCTGTAACGGTGTTAAGATTTTCCGTCAGAGTATGACTCCCACACGATTCTTAACAGCATTGTCGTTCGCTAGGGTATTCGGTCGCATAAAAGGTCTTTCAAGTCTTTGACAGGGTTTCGAGTCCAAAATCGTAAAAAGAAATCTCTGATTTGTTCGGATTGTTGTTAGCCTTGGACGTCGGACTTGGTCGGTCTTGAACAATTCTGGTTCTTGCGTCGTTACAGTGCTGAACTGGACTGGGAATACAGGCCTGTAGGGTTCCGTACCAAAGTGCTAACGGGACTCTACTACTAAACCTGCGCGATAGATTCAAATTCGAAAGGTCGAACGGTTCGATTTGCAAATAATGGCTATTCTATTACCGATTATTAGGGTACCGTACGCACGGTGACGGGACCCTATTACTAAGCCTCCGCGATCAATTGTGATTCGTGTAAAGTATCGGACGCAAATCGAGTTGTGTCGCCTTGGACGTCAGACTTGGTCGGTCTTGAACAATTCTGGTTCTTGCGTTCGTAACAGTGCTGAACTGGACGGTTCGACTTTGCCATAAACAAAAATAGAATAGAATAGAATGTAACCAGTATTTTTCTAAACACACGAGCACTCCGCTGTGCCGCGAATTTAATGTTTATTTACATTACATAAGATTTATTTTTTAATTGGGAACTTTCACATGTCAGGGCTCATGATTTAAAAGAATGGCCGTGGAGTTTCTTGCATGTTCTTTTCCATAGAGATCTACGCTTTGGAATGTAGCTTTATGTTTTTGACTAACTGACCTGTCCGGCCCCGGCGACACACCGGTGTGTCGCGAATTAATCGCGAATTTAATGTTTATTTACCTATAACATAAGATTTACTTTATATTAGGGAATTTTCACATGTTGGGCCTGAGCGGTTAACAATTCAAAAGTGTATGTAAACGGTTTATTTGGACAAAATGATTTTCATCTTGAATCTATGTGCTTTGGGGGATGAGCAATATTCAAAAATGTCTGTTTTGAACGACAATAATTGTCACATAGTTCGATCCACAGCAACTGTTATTATTTTTGTATTTTGAAATGTATTTTTACTGCATAATATTGTCAAAATAATAATAAAATGGGTTTTTGTGTACTTAAAATAACATTTAAAATTTTCTTCGACATTTTTCCAAACAGTTTAGCGAGGAACTGTTATAAGAAGCCACAACATATTACATCAACATATTGCAGATACTTATGGGTCTAACTTATGCAATGATTATCATCACGCTATACTTTCGGAGAGCTCAGCAGCCAAAAATCATGACATAAATAAGATCGGCTATTTGAAATAAATGTCAACAGAACTCATAGACCTTCGGTTTAAAAAACTGCCTTTCGAAATAATAGGTGTGGGTTCGAATCCTTAAAGGTGTTTTTATTTTTGAATTTTTTTGTATCGTATTTATTCCCATATTTTTTGTGAGATTTGCCTCTTCGCTCTGGCCATGGAGTGAACCAGAGCCGGTAGCGAGAGGTCGCCACCGCCGATCGCCTCGACGAGGACACGGCGGTGCTCCGCCCAAGCAGGGCAGACCTTCACCGTATGCTCCACCGTGTCCTCTGCGGGGTATAACTTCTCAATTTACATAGCTCTATCGCGTGTTAACAACCTTAGCAACTTTCTTCAACAACGTGATTTATCATCATCATCCACAGCCCGACTTCGCTCACTGCTGAGCATAGGCCTCTCTTTTCGTGTGGCAATCCCCACGTTCCTGTGCCAGCCTCATCCAGATTCTACCCACGATGGCAACAATATCGTCCGCCCATCTCGCCGCCGGCCGACCAATACTTTTTCTTCCAGTCCTCGGACGCATCAGTCATCACCGTGCCATGCCAAGTGTCCTGCCCAGCTCCACTTTAGTTCCACAATTCGTTTTCCGATGTTGAAAACCTTCGTACGTCTTCGGATCTCGACGACGTACGACAACAACAGCTAGTAATAAATAAATTTGACAGTAACAAAGACACACAAATCAGGATAAACGTACGAAAATAAAATAAAAGCGGTAACTCATTCAAACAAATTCCGCAACCAATAATTTGAAATTAGGCGTAAGATAGGTACCTACAAAATGCATGGCACTAATCGATTTAAAACCATAAGCAATGCAGCATTTATAATCTGTGACCTTTCAAAATTTTAAATACAATAATATTTTAATGTCTTTGCAGCTTTACGATTCCACTGCTATTTGTCAGGATAGCGTGCAATGAAGAACTTATTGATTTTATTTCCCAGATACCTACCGTGCCGCGCACTGCGAGTACTGTCGCCTGCATCAATAACTTACACTTTCGATTCGAAACGTTCAAAAGTAAATAAGTATCTCGAAAAAGACCAATAAAGTCTTAATAAAGTATAACCGCTGCCGCTGCGGCTACTGAGAACCTCAAGCGGTGGAAATAATATAACTGAAACTCGAAAAGTAGTGGACTGATTGTTTGGGGTTGAACATGTAAAACTCTCGCACCGTGGGGTCTCATGCGCTATTAAATGCCAATCAATCCAAACGCTTAGTTGATGTTTCGCGTGACACAAGGTCTGGCTTTTAAACCAGGCTTTTGGGCAGAGAAAAAGCATTGCCATACACACAGCATACCTACATAAAGTGATGCGGACGAATTCTTTGACGCCATATTTTTCGATTTACTTATAGTTATGAGTTTTTATTTTTATTTTATGTGGTTAAATTATGTAGTTATGTGTTTATTAAAATATAAAATGTACTACACCTACAGATAAATAAATAGATTGTAATACTATTATAACTTTGAGAAAAGATCTACCTATTTCATAAGAGTTTTAGTCCTGAAAATATAATGTTCGTAAAAACATAAAATTGCTAGGTATCACCTAGGAGAAAATCGTTTCAGAATTTTGCGTGATTGTCATATATTTGTGCTAGCGACCGTACCTAGATAGATAGCTTGGTACTGACAGTGAAAAAGGTATAACTGAATTTTGAAGTTGGACTGGCATAAATCTACAAAATGATCTAAGTATATTTGTACCTACTTATATAGTACAAGGTGTAACAGAATAAACGCAATTCCTTAAAAAAAGGGGTCATTCATCATTATGAACCATTTTGTCTATGGAAACAACGTTACGTTACGCGCACATAAATGTTTGGGGCAATCGATTCAGCAATTTCAGTGTTGCTCCCACAGTAAAAATTGTTCATATTGATGAGTAGACCTACAATGACCCCTTTTCAGGTATTGTGTTCAAATGTTGCTTAACCTTGAAGATCGATCCGTGCGGCTGTTATTATTTAGCCAAAACGGAAGGTACTTCCGGGATAAAAAAAAGTAGCCCTATGTGCTGTTTCAGACTACAATCTAATCTATCTTTGTAAGTATTTTTTTTTTATTGATAGGCACGCGCTTGACCACTATCTCACCTGATGGTAAGCGACGATGTGGTCGAAGATAGAGCACGCTTGCCTAGAAGTAACCTATTCACTCTTGACTTAAAGACTCCCAGGTTGTAGCTATCAGGAAACACAGACCCCGACAGGGAATTCCACTCCTTAGCTGTACGCACAATGAATGCCAAGCAAGTACCAAGCATCTAGATCCGTGCAGCTGTTCATCCATCTATCCATCCATAGTGGTAGAAATAGAAAGCAACATCCCACCCACACGCACAAAACGTTTTGGGAATACATTAATTGTGCGTACAGCTAAGGAGTGGAATTCCCTGCCAGAGTCTGTGTTTCCTGAGAGCTACAACCTGAGTCTTTAAGTCAAGAGTGAATAGGTTACTTCTAGGCAAGCGTGCTCCATCTTCGACCACATCATCGCTTACCTGGTGAGATAGTGGTCAAACGCGTGCCTATCAATAGTAGAAAAAAAAAAGTAAGATACTTTTTTCTTATTATTTAACCCATACTGTTCCACTGCTGGGCAAACGCCTCCCAAGTCCTTCCTAGAATTATTTTTAAGATACTTTACAGTAGGAAAAATATATGCAGTAACGCAACTCTTATATACAAACTTCATTCTATGAGATGAGTACAATTGCGTTCTTACCGCCGGCAGCGATATCTACCAAGCCACCTTTGTATGAAATGAAAGAACAATAAAAAAACTTTTTCACAAAAAAAAAACCGACTCCCAAAAAAAAACACTACAAAGTACAAAATAACTTTAATTTCGGAAGTCGGTGTCAAATAACTAAGCAGCAACCAAACACCGACTACCGAAATTAAAGTTATTTTGTACTTTGTTTTGTTTTTTTTTTGGAAGTCGGTTTTTTTTTATGAAAAAGTTTTTTATTTTTCTCTTTTTAGTGGTTCCACACCACTGAAAAGTCACAGGAAAGCAAAAATACGCAATTTCGTGTACATGGATGATTTTTCCTCATATATTTTCCAGCTATTTGGATTTAAAAACCAAATTGCTTAACCGATTTTGATAAAATTTAAATGGGACCAATCGAGAAGTATATCCTTTCACATAAAACAAGAATTTTTCAAATCGGTTCGTAAATGACGGAGATATGAGGTAACAAAAAAAAAAAAATACAGTCGAATTGAGAACCTCCTCCTTTTTGGGAAGTCGGTTAAAAAGGAGTTCTGCGGAGAACTGAGGGCTATTTCCACAATAATAATAAAATTTTAAGCAACGTTGGTATTCTCATCTCTTTAAAATCTAGGGAAAAAGTGACGTGATTTTGACAGCAGACAGCTTGCTCATAAAAGAGTAGAATTATTGGCCTTCTGCTATTGTTTTAAGCTTCACAGACTTTCAGAGTAGCAGCAGACACTAGACAGCTCGAGCGATGACCTCGCCGATCAATACGCTGCAGACGCAAGCTTCGCTTCTAAAATGAGGAAGAATGGAAGCCACGCTAGTCTGTGGTCCGTTTATTATACATAGAGTAGACACATTAACTTTTATTAAAATGTCTGTGTACGATGGTGTATTCTAAATTAACAGAGTGGATTTTTCAAGTGGGCGTGGATGGCCAAATCAAAAACTTTGAGGAATAGCGAAAAACAGTCATACGCGTCTCGAGCCCGATAAAACTGTATCATAATATGGTTCATACTTAGGTACAATCAATAGTGGTAAAATTCAACCTTATCCAGCCTACTGGATTTGGGGCATAAATAAAGCTATGGTTCTTCCTTATTTAAGAATAGATAATAGCATTTGTTTTCATAAACACTTAATTACCTATAGACTATAAACACAAAAAAAAATCCTAACTTAACTAAGTTAACTCTAAAATATGCCGTCGAAATATTCATCCGCATCGCTGTCGACTGGAGGTGTGCCCAAAAGACTGGCGGCATTGCCACGTTGCTTAAATAAATAGATAGACAGACAGACAGAGAAGTGTGATACCATAAGGGTTCAGTCCGTTTTTTTTTATAAGGACCGAACCCAAAAAAAAAAATACTGCAAAAACCCCGACCGCTAAAAACGACTAAAAAGTTAGATAAACATGTCGCTTTTCAAGTAGTCTCACGCAGTTTGTGGCCTCAGATCTGTGATTGAACTGCATCAGACTGCTTGAAAAGCAACTTGTTTGAAACTATTTTAAAGTTATTTTAAAAACTCACTAAAATGTAGAAAGAAAAAAAAATACCTACTGTCAAAAAACCCAACCGCTAAAAACGATTAAAAAGTTCTAAACTAGTTGCTTTTCAAGCAATCTGATGCAGTTTGTGGCATCAGAGTGCTTTACCTAAATTAAATTTTCTACATTTTAGTGCGTTTTGAAAATTTATGTACCTAGCTTATGTCACTACCATACAATTCTGACGAATTCAACGACACCTCGTATATCAAAATCAGTCCAGCCGTTTGAGCTGTAGGGCGTGCCAAAGAAATGGACATATATACAAACATACATTCATACATACATACGCTCGAAAAACAAATACCCTCCTTCTGACACAGTTGGGTAAAAACAATGAAAGTCAGTATACTAACTATGCGGAATTAAAATGAGTTATAAAACAATTTTCTCATAAAACTACAGGAAATTCGTTTTACAGAGCAATTTCGAATGATACCAGTAAAAACCTGCCCAGTAATGACATATCGTGACTTCATCTTTTCAAGGTCGACTGAATAACGACATCGGAAGGTTAATTTCATTCGGATTACCCTGATACTGAAAGTTTAAATGAGTTACAGAAACACAGAGTTTTCCAGAAGTGCGCGGTCATATTTAAGGGTGATGTTGGGTAGCTGATCTATACTAATATTATAAAGAGGTAAAATTTGTAAGTTTGTATGTAGGGGGTAATCTCTGGAACTAATGATCCAATTCTAAAAATTTTTTCACTGGTAGAAAGCTACATTATTCCTGAGTGCTATAGGCTATAAATTATTTTTATAACATGTATATTAACCGAGCAGGAAAGAAATACCTCAATAAAATAGAATTATTTGCATGCATGTATGTGTAGGGTAGGTGTAGGGTAGGTGTAGGGTAGGTGCAGGGTAGGTGCAGGGTAGGTGCAGGGTAGGTGCAGGGTAGGTGCAGGGTAGGTGCAGGGTAGGTGCAGGGTAGGTGTAGGGTAGGTGTAGAGTAGGTGTAGGGTAGGTGTAGGGTAGGTAGGTAGGTAGCCAGTTGACGGGAGCGAAGCCGCGGGAGACAGCTAGTATAATATACATTAAGGAAAAAATAGCGAAATAAAAAAAAATGTTTCTGCGTTTTCTGCATTTCGTTTAATTGCCCTCAGACGCTAGTAATTCATTCATTTGTATTTATTTATTAATCAATATTATAATATGTTTATCAATAATAATACTATAGGTACTACGATAGGTACTTATTTATTCCTACCGAGTGTTCCACGACACTCAAGCATTTTTTTTTCATTACTGTGAAAACCCCCCTCACAATAAATCTTCGATGACACTTCATTGGAATTATCTAGTAGTCGTGCAATTAAATAAAAAACTACACAAAAAAATGGTTTCGCGATAAGTAATAATTTGGTACTCTTTTGACTTTTCTAAAATCAGAAATGCTCTAATTCTTCTTCACACGGTACAGTGTTGAAATACATTTTTTTTTATTTTCAAATTTTCCCCCAAAAGTGACCATACTAAAAATGCATTTATTTACGTAACGCGTCCGTGTTTGGGTCACAAAAGTTCATAATGTGTACCAAATTTCAACAGAATCGGTTCAGTAGTTTCGGAGAAAATTGGCTGTGATAGATGGACATACTGACAGACACCGAGTGATCCTATAAGGGTTCCGTTTTTTACCGATGTTCGGAACCCTAAACATAAATGAAAAAGCAAAGCGGCAAACCCAATCATTAATTTTAGGCGAGCAAGAGTAGGTACTTTCAACCACTCGGCACGTTTTTTTTTTCATGGATGGAAATCATCAAGTGACCCGTTCCGCTCTGGGTGGAGCGGGAGGGAGTGTCAGACTCTTTTTGACTAAAACCCATCCGTGCTCCTCTTAGTGCCCTTTGCGTTCCAGGGCCGCGGTGACACTTTTAAACTTGCTAGAACAATCCAATCATACCCAGGCTTTTCCAAACTATGTTAGAACTGGCTTCTAAGCTTATAGGCCTGGAAGCTCGTCATCTGGCTCTCTGACATTACTAGCAGGATCTTTCAATCTTATTTTTTCAATATTGGAACATCTCTTAGGGCGAATTTCACCAATGAAACTGAACGCGATCAGCTTATAAACCACGTTTATAAGCCGTCAGTGTCATTATTTTCTGTGGAATATTGACACTGACAGCTCTTGAACGCAGTTTAGATGTACTACTGGTCGCGTTCAGTTTCATTGGTGAAATCCGCTTTTAGTCAACGGTTATCGAACTTCTGATAGACGAAGGGTCATGGTATGTCGACTAAAATTAATAACGACAATGGCTATACAGCTGGCATTAGTCATGTTCTCTATGAAATATTCACAGTTAGGGACTGTCAGAAACCATGAAAAGTCGTAGAATACAAAGAAATAATTGAACTGCGTCGCCCCTGTGTTTGAGTCATAGTTCGCTTCCACGAACAGTTTCATTGAACAACATGTAAGCTTAATTTACAAAATGAAATCATATTTTTTTATTTTGTATCATAAAAGTATAAAGGATTAACTTCTACAAACGGATTCGCTCCTATGAATGTCGGAATTTATCCCAAGATGAAAAGTAGTCAATGTACCTACTAGGTACTTTTTATACCAGAAACCCAGTACCTACACTAATTTAAGAACTGTATTTACTATACCTATGTTACACAAATAAAAATGATTATTATGATTATTATATTACATTTAATGCCAGTTCTGTGTTTCACTACAGAGGTAGAACCATGTCGGACTGAGCGCAGCCTGAAGGTCGTTACATTTATGCGGTAATTGAACCCACGGCCGTGAGTATAAAATACGGTCAGTTCAATGCAATTTGTTAGCCGAAGAAATACTGACCTAGTTAGCACCATGTTACCGTAGGACATGGTCTTTTGGCGGAAATGTTCGAAAGAGTTACCGCGGCCTTGGAACGCAAAGGGCATTTGAACGAACACGGGTGGGTTTTGGTCAGTAAGAGTCTGACACACCCACCCGCTTCGCCCATAGTGATTTCATGATTTTCACATCTACAAAAAAAAAGGCGCGGTCTTTGTTAGCGAGATTTCCGCAAAGGTAAAAGGTTCTCTCCAAAGATGTGCGAAACCTTGAGTGGTGGGACGATGGGTAGTGGAGTTTTTTTTAACTCGTACGCACTCATGTCGGCTTGCGTACCTACCTACCTCGCACTCATCTTCGCTTTTCGTTCCCACATATACCTCACTCTGCTACCTCTTTTCTCTTCCTTTTGTTTTTCAGTCAAATATTAATCTTTATCTATCTATAATAACATAGTTTAAGAACCACTAATACCATCGTGAAGGAATTCTGCTAAATTTTTAATTTATATTTGTATACACGTCAGTTCTGTGACAATAAACACTTTTTCATTCTTTCTTTTTCACCAGAGCTGCGCTAAGCCATGCTAGGAAAATAAAGCGATCCCGTTAGAGGTTTATTCTCGTGCACCACTTAGATACCTCGTGTCAAATACTGCAAGTCCCACGGTGGGCGCCAACTAACCTATTGGCGCCCAGCAGGAACCCTTAATGTTACTACTATTATAAAAATACGAAAGTTTGGATGGATTGATGGATGTCTGTTACTCAATCACGTCGAAACGGCTGAACGGATCTAGATGAAATTTGGCACAGAGATTTTATTTAAAAACTCACGCGGCCAAGCCGCTGGCAGCAGCTAGTTTGTGTAGGTATATGTCGCATCCAACTAGCTGAATCCACCGTTTCATTAAAAGCCTTTTCATTGAACTGCGCCGTTTAATTAGCGACATAAGTGACACGGTCAAGTCATCAAACGATATTGAACAAAAGATGTCACTTAGGTCGCTGAAAAATCGGTACGAGTAAATGAAAAGGCTAGGCAACCAATTAAAAGGCTGATTAAGCTAATTGGCTGCGACATATACAAGCTGGAGCCAACGAAATAAAAATAAAATAAAGTTTTGTCTTGACTTGCGTTGTGTTTCTTTACATCAAGTTAAATTTTGCTCAAAATTTTTAATCGTAACATGCCACGATTTATGAAATGGTCCTTTAGGTCCGAGGTGGATTTTTATAGTGTTTGGGTTCGCTTCTCCGCTTATAGAGTTCTGGAAAGATGCCAAAAAAAACACAGACACGCTCCTTGTGACGTCATCGGCAAACTGTTGGTGTGGTCGACGACAATAGCATTTTAGTAATAATGAAAAGATATTTAAATCCATTCATAAGTATTTTATTTTATCTACTCGAGGAGCTCGTGGTTAAGGGAGCCTCACGGGTCGATCTTCAACGTTAAGCAACGCTTCCCAAGGGTGGTCTGTAGGCGACCATCCATTACATACCGAGACTCCTCCATGCCTCGGAAAGCACGTTGGTCCCGGCTGTCATTAGTAAATCTTAGGCAGTCGTTTAGAATTGTCAGACGCCAGACAATCTGACTCCAATCTTGCCTAGAAGTACCGTGTTACCCTATCACTGGGGTGCGGAAGTCAAATTCAGCTGAATCCGGTCTGGCCGAACCCAATATATAATATTTGGGAAAAGGATAGACAGATGATGGCAATTTTAAAATGTGAAAAATTTACCAACATTATATTCAACCCAGATAGTGCAGATTTCTATGAATCGAGGATATACATCTGTACCTACATAGGTGTGTCGTTGAAAAATATGCTTTTTTTAGTTCAAACTTAATTCTTTGCCACAGAGCAGACGTGGGTTGTAGTAAATATTGTAAACTACGACCTTATTTTTTAAACTTTAAACCTTATTTCTAAGCCTTATTTATTTAAAAACAAACACGCCACCGGCGACTTCGTCTGTGCAGATTGAGTGCAAACAATGTTTCCCCTTTACGCCCCCTCAAAGGTTGAATTACAAAAAAACCCTTCTTAAGTGTTCGCGTGCATTATAAAAGGAAGCTTTATGATTCCTAGTCCCAGTAGTCTCAACTGTACGTTGATAATATGTCAGTCAGAGACAGTTTCCCTTTTATAAAAATACAACGTGTTACAGAAAACGCAATACCTGAAAAATACTCATCATTATGAACAACTTTTACCATGGGACCAAGACCGAAATTGTGAAAAATAATCAGCTATTCACCACGTTTTGTCGAAGTAGGCGCACAGAAATGTGTGTAGCAGTCGATTTTTTTTTCGCGATTTCAGTGTTGGTCCCATAGTCAAAGTTTAATTCATAATGATAAAGTACAACGACCCCTTTTCAGGTATTGCGCTGTAGATTATAAACTTAGACCTTGTTCATTATACTTAAATCATTTATTTATTTTGCAATAATTTATGTACCTACACACGTATAGGACTAATGACAAACAGACAAGAAGAAAAAACAAAAAAGTTGGTCTACTGGGGCCATTGTCTTTCCTTCTCTCTTTTAAATCCATCCAACATTTTC
Organism: Melanchra persicariae; assembly: GCA_947386135.1. Classification (NCBI taxonomy): domain Eukaryota; kingdom Metazoa; phylum Arthropoda; class Insecta; order Lepidoptera; family Noctuidae; genus Melanchra; species Melanchra persicariae. The sequence goes on from OX376672.1 coordinate 3,321,456, forward strand.
TGTAACTTCTATGGTGTAGGTACATAATAGGTATATATAATTCTATAAAGGAGAACCTTCTTTAGCTAAAGACATTTGCACGAACAGACCAGTGCTACTTTTTTAGAATGTTTTTATTTTCTAAATTATTTTTTAAGCGCCGTGTAGTCTGATAAACGGCGCCTATTATTTCCGTGATGCAACAGTACCTATCCGAGAAGTTTCTAGTAGACGCGTCGAAAACAAGGCACGATGACCTAATTTCAACGAAAACCAGGCAACAGTTGAATAGTTTGGAATTTTAATTTTATTTAAGTTCGGCTTTCAACTGATACCTAATATTTCTGTTGTAAATAGGTAAAAACAACATTTTACACGGAAATTATTTTCTAGGTAATTTTAAACTAAAAAAAACAGCCAGTCATCTAGACTGGCTGGTTTTAACAACATTCTTTTTTTTTCAACCTATAATGTTCCACAGCTGGGCAAAGGTCTCTCACACAGCCTTCCATTTTGCCCATGTGTGTTTAGCTATTTAATACTGTATATGAATATTCTGCTGTTCATTACTCAGAAGTTAGAAGGGTAGACTTCAGCGCAGGGAGCAATGGACTGAGAATTAGGTCAGCACGTACCTAGATGCACCATTACGAATGACGCAGAAAATGCATCGACGTTATAGGAACATTGCAGCTTTACCTTTGCCCAGTGTCTTTAAATAAAAGTTAGACGTTGCAAAAAATATGAGCTGTGATGTAATTGCATCGAAAACTTTTTGACGTTTTAAAAACAAAATATTTTTAATGTTTTTTTAATTATTTAAATAAAAAAAAGTACACGATATCGCTTATTTCAAAAACGTAATTAAAAATTTAGATATAAAAAAGAATAAAATTTGAAATAACTTACCTGGCTGAAGTTGAACTCTCGGGGCAACGACATTTTTGCTTTTTTATATCAGGTGGCAGCGATATGCAATGAAAATGATCTTCAGATTCCGTGCACTCTAGCTTAAACGCACTTTTTTCAACGGCGTGAGCCGAAATATACATTTGTTTAAAATTACCAATACTCCTTAAGGACGCCGTTGTAACTAATTTGCAAAACTTCCTAATTTAAATCCAATAATATCCCACTAAAATGTTATTTAGAAAAAGACAAATCCCAATGTTATTTTTTTGTAAAAAAATTTACGGATGAACGCGCGACATTTTTGTTTTTGATTAACAAACGATACTTATTTATTGCAGTCTATGGGCACCGTTGATTATTTTTATTTTACTATTTTTCCGTATAAAATGTTCTGTTTCCGACTTGACGTGTTCACGAACGTAACCATAAGTTGAGTTGGGAGTCTGCGCGGTAAGGTAATCGATATTTGAACGAACCTTCAAGGATTGAACCTTCAATGGGTATTGCCGTTAGAAATATAGTTTTTTTTTTTTGTGCTAGCAACTGAATGAGTCGTCCACATTCGTTCATTCAATTTTTGGCGGGATTTTAACGAGTGACTTTCAGCGGAAGTTTAAATTATTCCCAGACCCCAGTGGATATAATATTTTGTAGTAAAATTGGTGTAGTTTTTAAAATGCTGGAAAATATTTTCAATGTACAAAAAATACCCTTCTACAGATTTATTGTATGTAAGAATAGATTTTCTACCTCAATGAAGCTTGTTAAGAAATTGAATCGATCTATTTACTGCCCATTATCTTTAAAAAAATACTTTGTGTAACATCCGCTTTCTAATGCAAAATTAAGTTTTTTTTGTATGACTGCGTCAAAAAACGAAAGACTTGACTTAAAGGCCTCAGTAGACAGGTCATTAAGTTCGCAAAAAAAAAACAATATAGATGCGCGGCAGTATAGGTTTATGAAAAAATATTTGTGCTAATTTTTGCTTTACTTGGATTTTATTGATAATTAAGTAGGTATTTGCAAAATGTCTTTTAATTTACGGAAGAGAACTCATGTTAGTTATTATGAACCTAAAGAGCCTGGTTTTGACGAATATATATGTAAGTATTAAAAATATCTTATTACTATTTTTATGGATGGATGTTTGTTAGGTAGGTACCTACTCAATTTGTTACTCAGTTCGGCTGAACGGATCTGGATGAAATTTTTCACAGAGTTAGACGGATCTGTCAGTCTGGACTATCACATAGCTACTTTTTATTCCGGAAGTAAGTTGTGCTTTTACAAGGTACGTGTAGGGAAAATTCTACAAAATGGTAATGAATTTGTAAATAGAAAAAGTTTTACTTTGATGCCAGTGGCGCCTCATGTGGCTAAATTTGGCAGTTACGACCCTCCCACTGGAGTTTGGCGTCAAGCAGTACTCCCACGCGTCGACGAAACACAGCAGGCTGCTGTGTTTCGCGTGGGAGTACCAGTGCCTCCAGGCATCTTCTGGGCACACTCACTTCATTATGGACCTCATCTATCGCTTTCCATCAGGTGTGATCGAGGTCAAGAGCTGGCCCAAACATAAATAAAAAAAGACGACCCACTGACCGTTTTATGCCGTAGCCCCAGTTCCTCAAACAAGCGTTCCAGCCGGTCTATTATATTATTATCAACATCTCAAAGTGTAAACATTATAACTGGAGTGAAGATAAAGTGAACTGTCGACCCGTACAAACAAGATGGAATGACAGTTCACTTCATGCTCACTCGAGCTAAGTTTACACGGTCAAACACAATCGCCTTGCAGTTGTACTTAATAATTCCATGGCTCGAGCATTTTGTTACTCCGTCAGTATTTGATTCGGTTTGTTTGCACAGATTGCGAGCGATGTGCCGACTTCGTATATGATTACTGTGCCGTACACGGGCCTTTACTTGTAGTTCCTGATAATAAGGTAACTTAACCCCTTATTTCTATTTTAGTAGTCATCGTGCGACGAAATCGCATCGTTAACACGTAGGATCGTTAGCCAATTAGGACGACGCCTTGTAGCGGCATTAATACTGCCACAAAAATCAACGTAGCAGAATCTACATCGCAAAAATGTGACTCGCAGCGCCATCTATCTCGACAGCTGCGAACTAACAACGAAATCCTAAATCGCGATATCAGAGTTAACCGTGCGATTCGAACAGATACAACGGCCCGAATCAACTATCGGGGCAGTTGCCCACCGGACACCAACAACCGTCCGGTCGGAGGATCCTCCCTTTTCAATGGAGGTATGCGGGACTTTACCCTCTGTACCGCTACTTACGGTCACTAATATAAACGCACTTTTCCTTTAACTAAGGTCCCTGTGAAGCCAGACGAGTCCTCGTTCGTCCCTCGAGCCGCTCTGACCATACCTGACGTGTTCCTTCACCTTGCTTCTTCCATAATACCTGGTGAGTAATTTACCATTCTTGGGGATCCGTTGGGAGCTCGTGGGTGTGTCTAGTAGGAAGATAAGTTTGTTTCTTTTTCTTCACGCCTTGACAGCTGAATGGATTGGGATAGGACAACCGCTGGTAAATAAAATGATACCTTGCTGGTTTGGACATAACCAGCATATGTCTATTCGTCATCATCATCATCATCATCATATCAGCCAAAAAACATCCACTGTTGGACATAGGCCTCCCCCAAAAGGGGGGGTTTGCCATAATCGACACGCTTGGCAGGCGGGTTGGCGATCGCAGTGTAGCTTTAGCAATGTAGCTACAGAGAATGCTGCTGCCCATTCTCCGGTGAGTCCCTTAGTCGCCTCTTACGACACCCACGGGAAGTGATGGGATGGTGCTATTCTTTTACGTCAGAAACCATACGGAACAATATAAGTACTGAATACTATCCTATTCCTAATACTTATTATTATTTATTTATTTTTCTTGGCTATCCATCCCTCGCTTACCTTTCGACAAAGGACTCCAAATCTCTCCGTTTCACCCTGTCCTTTGCTATACGTGTATGGCTGCCATTACCTAATTTGACGACGCGAATTAATTCAATCAAATCGAGATTCCCCGGACACTAAGTGTCCTTCTTGAAAACCTCGCCCGGACGCCCCCCGGACGCCCAAACCATGACAAAGCCGGGGAAACCCGGACGGATGGCAGCTCTATATCGTGTAGCAAAGGACAGGGTCTTTAGAGTATGTGCGTATTACTCGACAAAATGTAATGTTCTGTTCTGAATAGCTGTTTTTTATTTCGCGATGTATATCGGGATGTTTTCATAGTAAAAGTTGTTCATAATGATGAGTACAATGAAGAGGTCATTGTCTTCAGGTAACTATTGCGTGTATTCCGTTACCTACACGTTGTATACGTCGCAGCCAACCAGCTTAATCCTAGCCTTTTCATTGAACTGCGCCGTTTAATCAGCGACATAATTGACATTGGCAAGTCATCAAACGATATTGAACAAAAGATGTCACTTAGGTCGCTGAAAAATCGGCGCATTTAAATGAAAAGGCTAGGCCACCAATTAAACGGCTGATTAAGCTAATTGGCTGCGACATATATATAAAAGGATGTTGGTATCGTTCAGGTGCAGGTCTGGGTGTGTTCAGCACGCTCACACTTCCTCGCGGGGTTCGCTTCGGCCCATACTGCGGAGAGCGGACACAAAGCGTCGACTCCATGTACTGTTGGCAGGTAACATGGTCGTTATTGTTAAACTAGCTTCTTAGATTTAATTTTCTTTTGCACGGAACCCATAATTATTTTTCTAAAATTAAATCTGGCAGATGGCTAATGTTATGAGAAGTCTTAAGTTACTAATTATAACGCTAACTATCTCCCACTGAAAGTCTCGTCAAAATCAGTCCAGCCGTTTCAGAGATAAGTCGGAACAAAATAAAACACAGAGAGACCGACCGACAAACGGACAGACATATTTTTTTGGGACAAGCCCGCCACACATTCCCAAACCACTGCAACTCCTGAAAGCCAGAATCAACAGTGGCGACTTTCAAAAAAACGCCGAGTCAATGAAGCTCGACGATTCCCAGAAAACGATTCAACTGTCTTGGTTCCCGCAACGAAATTAATCAGAAAAGAACAGCGGAGGAGTAGGAAAATATATAATTTACGGACAGACAATATTGTTTTTTGTCATAAGTATCGTATACAGAGTGATTGGTAATTAAGTGCGTTCCTGTTAAAATGGGATGTTCTAGAATCTAGAGCTAATTTACAACAATTTTGGCCCCGATAACTTGAGGTCAAATTATGTGACTTTTGGCTAAACTGACTGACTGTTCGAACTTCAACGTTAAGCAACGCATGCGGAGGTCTGCCCTTGGATGAGTGACCCATCATATACCGAGAGAATGGGACTCTTCCATGCCTCTGGAAACACTTTTTGGGATGCATGAAGGAGCCACCTCGTGTAGCGCAATTTGTTCCATCAGACACTCAACTGAACCGAGCGCTCGCATCCTGGACAGTCTCACCTAACACCTTATAAGACTGGCCAATCCTTCTATGGCGGTGGTAGGGCTAACACCCGCCTGGTTCGCGACCACCCTCCCACCGGAGTTCGGCGTCAAGCAGCCTGCTGTGTTTCGTCGACGCGTGGGAGTACCAGTGCCTCAAGGCATCTTCTGGGCACGTTCGCTTTCATCATGGACCTCATCTATCGCTTACCATCAGGCGTGATCGAGGTCAAGAGCTAGCCCATTCATAAATAAAAATAAAAATAAAACACGTTAGGCCGTTGATTTTTAGATTTTTGGCATAGGACCGGTCAATTTCGCGATACGTGGCCTGTGTCCAGCAGTGGACGTCTCTCGACTAAAATATGGAAGACCAGCGTCAAACAGCATCTTTCTGGCAACATTGCTAAAATGAGCCGTTTTCGAAAATATCGACTGCTTTGATTTCTGAGCGCATAACTCGACAAAATGTACTGACGGCTGATGATTTTTTTTTCGCGATTTTGGCATGGTCCAATAGTAAAAGTTGTTCTTATTGATGTGTACAAATGACCCCTTAAGAGGGTCATTGTACACATTATTATTTTGTGGACTGTCGTCAAATATAATGTCTTTTCATTCTTTCTTTTTCTTGAAATAACGATGATTTTTAGATATTCGGCAGTAACAACAAACGGTTGCACGTTGTGGACGCGGCGGATGGTGACCGCTCCAACTGGATGCGCTATGTCAACTGCGCGCGACACTCCAAGGAACAGAACCTACTCGCCTACCAGTTTAAAGGACAACTGTATTACAGGTAAACACTTCCATGTACGACTAGCAATTCAGGGACTCTCTAAGCCCGAAGTTCGTAGTTTCGGCCTTAGAGTACGGAGTAGAAAACGCCCGACAGTTTTCTACTCCGTATCACCTGCGGACTAGAAATTAGTCCGGAACCCGAACTAAGAATGAATGACAAAAATCTCTTAGTACTCAACTACATTATAAAAGGAAGCTTTGTTGCAAAATTTCATGTTCCTAAGTCCCAGTAATTTCAACTGTGTGTTTATATATCAGTTTCCCTTTAAATAAACTAGCTCCTTCCCGCGCTTTTTTATAATAAAAGTAGCCTTGTTTACTTCTTATAACATCAGATATCTGCCAGTAAAAGTCCAGCTGTTTCGAATATCATCTAGCTACCAGGAAACAGGTAGCCGACATAGCCCGAACGATCGCCAAACTGAAGTGGCAGTGGGCAGGGCACATTGCTCGCAGAACAGATGGTCGATGGGGCCGAAAAGTTCTGGAGTGACGACCGCGTACCGGAAGACGCAGCGTTTGAAGACCTCCCACAAGGTGGACCGATGACTAGGAGGGTCGCTGGTAGCCGATGGATGTGAGACGCACAGGGCCGGTTGTTTTGGTGACACTTGGGGGAGACCTATGTCCAGAAGTGATCAGGAATCAGACATGAACCAGGAAACAGACTCCGGCAAGGAATTCCACTCCCTAGCTGTACCCACAGTGCAAGTAGTTCAAAAACGGTTTGTGCGCATGAGTGGGATGTTCACCATGTACCACCGGCCGGTGGCACATCGCCGTACGTCGCCGTCGTGCAGTCCGATGAAGCAACGGGTGAGGCAGAACTAAATTGTGCAATGATGCTCCGTTTTCTTTCCATTATTACAGAACTATAAAGATAATTCCTCGCTACACTGAGCTGCTGGTGTTCTACGGTAGCGAGTTCGCGAACGCGTTACACATCGACCTGAAGAAATATAACTCGGCCACGTATTACAAGGAAATTATTGGTGAGTCCATGTTAAACCTATATTTTATACGGTCTTAGAGCCATCCACCGGTCAGCACACTTCATGTACACTTCACCTATGTATTCACGGTGAGATATTAGCTCCATAGACGGAACAAGTTTAGGGAGAATTCACACGTACCACAACCACACCACGACAACAACATGTAGGTAGGCACTAATTAGTACCTATGAAAAAATCGACGTTGTGCATTTTTGAATATTTTGGAATGGTTAGGGAATAATTTCGCACGAATTGCTTTATTTATCAGTATAATAGTACTATTATTTATGGGGTTAAATACAATATTCAATTATTGCGCTATCGTACACAAACATGACACATTACCTACATTACATTACATATTACCTACATTATCAGTCTTACGAATTTTCGATCAGGTCACGTGTCCTGACGCTAAACTCGCATCAGGACACGTGGCCAGGGGCTCCATTCTGCTATTGCAATTGTGTCTCAATGACCGGTCAGTGATCGAATATTTGACAACTTTGACAGTTTTTGTATGGGAAATGTGTCAAAAGTTTGACGTTATACGTCAAAAATCGATCATTGACCGGTCATTGAGACACGATTGCAATAGCAGAATCGACCCCCTGATCGAAAATTTCACAGTTTTTATCTATCCCAAAAAGTCTTACGAATTTTCGATCGTCACGTGTCCTGATGCGAGTTTAACATTTTTTACCCATTCCAAAAACTGTACAACGCCGCTAAAGAAGTTTGCACTTCAAAATTTAACATTTTGTTGATGTTCTAAGGTACGTCTTCAAAAGCTCGGCGTAAAAACAAATATGATTGCATGCAAGAAGACTACGTAACTGAAGACCAGTTTCATTTCATAGACGAAGAAAACAACGACGAGAACTCGCTTAAAACTACGAAAAGTACTAATACAAGTTGTACCAAAACTGACGACATCATCAGTTCTCTACAAAATAAAGAAAATGATTTAAAAAAAACAGAAAACACGACGAAAATCAGATACGAATGCCAGATTTGCCAAAAAACTTTTGCAAGCTCAAAATCTCTAAAACAACATATCCTGAAACATTTAAGCACACGGAAATACAATTGCGAACACTGTCTCTACAAAACTAACGAAATGTATCGTTTCAATCAACATCTTGGATATCATACAAACTCCTTGCAATTTTCATGCGATAAGTGTCCGTTTAGAACAAATTATGTCAAGAGTTTGAGACGACATAGCTTACGCCACGGCAAACTTCAGATAAGCCCAAAGACATGTAAACTTTGTGATTTCAAAACTATATCTCTGAAAGCTTTTTTTACTCACATGTGTAAGCACAAGGGGAATGTTTTTAAATGCGACAAATGTTCTTATTGTAGCTACTCTAAATATAACTTGTCCAGGCATATTAAAAGAATGGGACATTAATAAATTTGAAAAATTAAGTTAACAGGGTAGATTTTGAGCCGTACGAAAAGTAACCTTTTTAAAGATGGGAAATCATCAAATGACTATTTCTGCTCTGGGCGGGGTGAGAGCGAGTCTCAAACACTCACAGGCGTCTTCCTAATATATAGCGATCTTCGCGCGAATAAGCGATCGTCATTAAAACAACTCGATCGGGTTCGTCTTACAAATTATCGCGACGATCGCGTATTCGCAGGATAATCGGATTGTAGGTATAGGAAGAAAAGCCGATTGTTAAAAATGAGAGCTTTCTTTTAGTTTGCCATACGTTATTTCTTCCCAGAATTTGATCCTTAATATGGACACTTTCGGATGGTGTAATAACACAGGGTGTGTTTTTTTTTCAAAATCAACTGGTTCGATTCCTAGATAAGAATACCGTTTTTTTTCCTCATAGTTTCGGATTTGGCCGTCCACGCTCACTTTAAGTCAAAACGTTTGACACTTCTGTGCTGCCACCTAGAGTTCCTGCACGTTCCATAAAGAGCGGCGACATCTTTATCCGAGTTCATTCGAACTAGCGCCTTGAGGTATTTAAGGTCGGATACATAGAGTGGACCACCTTTGTAAGACGACTAATAAGTATGTCAAAGTGTATTAAATTTTATTTAAGTACTTGACAAACAGATCAGTACACTTTTCAGTAACACAATTCTGTGTTCTTGGGGTATAGTCGTGTATAAAGGTGTGTGTAGAGTGAGTCTCCACACGGTGTGAGCTAATAAAAAAAAAAACGAAATTGAAAGAACGTTAAAAGTTAATTACGATTCATATTAATTATGTTGATTTTATGTAATTTTAATTGTACAATAAAAATGAATAGCTCTGCATGACTGTGTTTTTTAAATCAGTGTTTACAAAATCATGGTAACATTCGTTTTGAAATAATTAATGCGTGAAATTATACAATGCAAAAGAGATCGACTCTATATAAGGTCCCACTAAAATAGGTGGACAAACTTTTAGGAATCATTCAGACCACCAAAATAAGGACAATGTTAAAAAAAATATAAGAAAATCGCATTAGATACCTACAGTTAAAATAATCAGCGAACAAAAATACACTTATAAATGTTGGTTACCCAATGCATAAACACATCCCTTGATACTACAAATGTGCAGGCGCACGTGACCACGTCACCGCATACCTACCCCTATTGGATGGATGTGTTTATTCTAGAGTGCCAGGTATTTATTATTTTAGGTCAAAATAAAATCATTTTAATCAGTGTTTTTTTTTGCTTGGATATCTTTGGTTAGACCTACTGAGCGCTGTGGTAAACTTTGTCCACCTATTTTAATTGGACCCTATATACAAAGGTGCTATAAAATTATCTGCCAACCTCTTGAGGGGTCATTGTACTCATAATTATGAACAACTTTTACTATGGGACCCAACCTGAAATCGCGAAAAAAAAATCAGCTGGTCCCTACAGTTTGACGAGTTAGACGAAAATAAATGTAGGGACCAGCTGATTTTTTTTTCGCGATTTCAGGTTTGATCCTATAGTAAAAGTTGTTCATAATAATGGGTACAATGACGCCTCAAGAGGTTGGCAGATATTTTTATAGCACCTTATATATTATAATGAAAAGATGGTTTTACAATCTACAGCAGGTCCAACAATCTTTTCACATCTTAATTAAAGTTTGGACGTTTTCGTCGCTGTGGTGCGGACCAGCATTGAGCCAAGCATTTTTATCATCAATGTAGGTAGGTACTCCCCTAGTTTATAATATGCTAGTCGGCATATTGTGCGTTTTAGACCATTTTTAAATTTAGTCTCATTTCAACGTGTAACGGAACAAATGCAATACCTCATAAAGGGTCATTGCACTCATCATTATGAACAACTTTTACTATGGAAAATGTTTTTTTTTATTAAAAATGTTCTAATGATATTTGTACGCTTCACGGCAAAACATATAGAATCTACGTTATATTGTAACATCTCACACACCATGTACCACCTATGTTTTCAAATAAGATTCTGATTCTGAAACCAACAATGAAATTGCGGAAAATATATCGACTGTCCCATATTGTATGTATTTCTGTGCGCATAACTTGACAAAATGTACTGAACAGCTGATTTTTTTTTCGCGATTCGGGGTTCCTACCAGGGTAAAAGTTGTTCATAATGATGAGTACAATGACCCCTTAACAGGTATTACGTTTATTCTGTTACTATTCAATCGGGCAGGCTGAAACGTATATAATTAAATAGAAACGTATATAATGATAAATCAATAGAAAGCGAGGGCGAGGAGTGGTTTCAATAGTTTTGCATATATGTCTATAGTATACAATTTTCACTCGTGATTCAAGGGTTTTACCAAGTAAGTTTATTTTGAAGTCCTCTGTCCTCTTGGCAATGGCTTTTCTACCCTACTTTTTTTTTCATTCCTCAATTGAATTTCTATCTAGCGTTATGGCATGGCGTAGTATCAATATACTTTAGAATATACAATTTCAGAACGAATTCATTTCTTTCACATTTTGACATTTGACGTTGACTTGCGCCAAAGTTGACAACAATCACACACTGACACTGACATTTTAGAGCTAACCTAACCTAATTTTCGTTCAAAGCTCGATTATTGTACATTCTCAAAAACAGACGCACGTGAATGATAAATTCACGTAATATAAAGTGAAATCATGCCTCAATTCCATATAGATGAGGTTGTACCAAAAGACACCGTGTATCCAATGGTAGTCAGTTTCCAAAATGGTTATGTCACACAAAAATTCGAAACAAATGAGTGCTTGTTACTTCAGGACGAGAATTCTGGCAAGAAGACCGTCGCTACAGAGTTATGTGACTTAATATACAGTGGGGAAGAGGAGCAAGAAGATTTAGGCAGGACTTTGATACTGGCTCGGAACAACAAGACTGGGAAAGTCCGCTTGATAGAGACCGAAAACATCGAACTAAAACCACAATTAAAATCTGACTTAGACACGACAGAAGTCGCTGACACAAGCTACTTAGAGCTCAGCAGGAAGTTCGGATCGAAAAAACACAAACAAATAATGGAGCAGCGTGAAAAACTTAAGGTCAATGTACAGACAGTCACCGAGCAAATGCAGAATGTCACTGACAGCATCACTGAAGACCAGTTAGACCTGTCATCGTATAACAAGACTGATTCTGATGAGTTCTACATACCAACGATAAACAGGGAAGCATCCAAAGTTGAAGAAGTTTATGATATTGACACTATATTGACCCCAGAACAGTGTGAAAAGATTTATTCAGAAATAGAAGGTACGAAGTACATGTCAGAACTGAACCCGTTCTTAAAATCTCTAGCAACAAAGGATCTATCAAAGCAACACACTGTTCTCTTAGTTTACTCACAGACTTTGTTACAGTTATATTCAACGCTAATGAAAGATATTAGTAAAAAGACATTCACAGCTTGTCCCTACTCAGTCACTCTCAACGAGATAGTTTTAAACAACTTCTTGAGTAACGTGAACGGTAAGAGAGGACGATCACCGCAGTACAAAGACAAGTCTTTATGTCATGCGTTAGTTTTCATACTTTTAATCAATAATTATAAGTTTAATTTCAATGACTTATGTCAGGAGCTGAAGTTGACGCAGCGGACTGTTACTTCTAAGGTTGCATTGACAGGTGCAAGTCTTGTTGCAGTTGGTACTAAGAAAGTAGCACAGTTGAAGTTGCCATTAAGCCGACCAGCTTTGAGAAGAAAAAGTTCGAAGTTTTGAATAAATATGATTAAGTAATGTTTTGTTTCATTATATTTTTTTTTAGTGCTAACCCTTTAGTGAAAGATTACATTATAGTTTGTGATCATGGGTGTTGGTAATTATACACAGAAACTTGACTGCCACACCACGTCTGCCATATAGCCAATAAACTGTGGGCTGAATAGCAGGGATGTGCCCTTACAGGCGTATCACTGAGGAGGTTCCGGAGTAGTCTTTTAAAAGGCATTGGTGCCCCTTCTATATCCTAATTAGGGCCACGAAAAAAGTATTGATACTTTGTGGTACCGAGTACTTCTGCTTTCGATACTGATACTATTTGTCATCATACCTCTTACCGCAGTTTATGAACCGATTTGAAAAATCTTTTATATAAAGGGATACCTTTCCGATTGGTCCCATTGCCGACCACGTCATCCTGGAATGCGAGACTGTGGCTACCCAACGTGAACAAATCCTCGGAATGGTGAGGTCGCTCCGCGAAGCCTGTGAAGCTCCCAGGAAACTTCTGTGATTCTGGGCGGAGCTAGGTTGGCTAACTTTGCCAGGATACCTACGCACAACGGACCGAATGAGAGTCTAAGTGCGGATAAGGGAGTCCCTACTCTACTCTTGGTCCCACTGAATTTCATCAAAATCAGATCAGTAGTTTGGTTTTAAATCCAAATAGCTAGAAAAAATATGCCATCGAAATTGCGTATTCTGCTTTCCTGTGACTTCCAGAGTGGTGTTTTCATTATTATTATTGTGTTACATTTCGACTGCCTCGTGGCTAAGTAGCCCTGCCTGCGAAGCGAGAGGTCCCGGGTTCGATCCTCGGTCGGGGCAGACTTTATGTGGTGAACATAAAATTTGTTCTCAGATCTTGGTTGTGTGTGGCGTGTCTATGTGTTTGTCTATGCTACCTGAGTCTGCGACACTAGGAATCCTAGTGCAAGAGTTTAAGTACAGTTCTCGTCAAAAAGCTTTGCCCCTCTGAAGTTGTGTCGAGTGGCTGCGTAGTAGTCAAAATTACGAACACACTGCACTGCAACTGCGCATGCGTAAGAGACATGGGGGCGGGGCGCGATTTTATGTCTCAGTCTTACGTTTACGTTCGATGCATGCTTGCGTCCCGCTTGCTCCCGTGTACGTGACTGCACCTGCGCGATTTTTGCAAATGGCTAACTTCAGAGGGGCAAAGTTATTTGACGAAAACTGTATGTAGGTACTTGTTATTTCTGTACCATGTGTTTTTTTTTCTACTGAAGCTAAACAGACGTCACTAACTGACATTGATGACATAACGTGTATGTAGTTGTGTGCGTGTGCATTAGGAGGCCCTAAGAAAAGTACTCGATACTTTGAAGTATCGATACTTTTACGAGTACGATACTTTTTTTTCGATACTACTCATGACTACGGTATCGATACTTTCTATTCGATATCGTGTCCCTAATCCTGATGGTGATCATTGGGTGGTTTTAGTGAAGTAAACATCCCACACTCCCCAGGATTTTCTCTAGAAAATCCAGGCGCCTTATGAAGGTTTCCCCATGAAAACTACACCTGTTTATTATTACGCCACAGCCACAACTGGCCCCAAGGCGCCTCTACAGACGCCGTTATAGACAATGGCGAGACAGACGGGAACAACGTGTGGTCATCATTAGCCCCTGGAGACAGACTTGTTCCTTTTAGACACGGGATAAAATAAAATAACAGTAACTTTACACATCATGATTAAAAATCATTTATTTTCAAACTGAATACACACGAAATTTATACTTCATACAAAATGTATAGGAATAGCTCATGTCTAGTGCTAAAAAAAACATTTTTTTTATCACCATCCAAATTTAAAAAAAACAGCTGTTCAGTACATTTTTGATCGTCTAGCTCGACAAAATGTTGCGAGCACCTGACTTTTTTTTCTGTTTTGGGCGTTGTATTTTGCATAGCTTTTGTACCGTATCTAGATATCTTAAGGTACCGTGTCGTTAGTCTTTGCTTGATACCTATGCATGTAAAAATTAGTTAAGTAGGTTTATAGATGGTGGTATAAAATCAGGCGGTAACAGTATACAAATGAACAAACTACATCACTATTTTCCAAGCTTGAAATATTTAAAAAATAAAGTTCGATTGCAGCTTGCAGCTGTAATTTTGGTGTACCAAAACAAATATAAAATGTCAGAGAATTTCTTACCTACAATATAGTTTTGCTTTAGATTGAATGAGATTCTTAAAATAAATAAAAACATCATTAAATAAAGAACTTAGAGCTAATCGATATAATAAATTATTTATTTGTTAGCCAACCAAATATCTTGACAATAGATTTGTTTGGCGTTTGTTTTTTTACTGCGTCGCACACAGGTGAAATATAATCTAAAGTTGGCCAATATTAACAGCGTTTACGCCGCACGGCTTTTCATACAGACTTTGAAGTCCTTATTTTTCGAAATGAATAAACCAATTTAATTGAAACTTAGTATGCATACGCCATCCAACCAGGTCTAAAAAGTTAGTTGAGAACATTTTCGAAAAAGAGTTCAGGAGGAAAGATCGTGATTTTTCACTTTCTATAGAAAACTTAAAATCGCTCTCTCTCTCTCGGATCTAAACTCTTTATCGAAAATGTTCTCAACTAACTTTTTAGACCTGGTTGGATGGCGTATGCATACCAAGTTTCATTAAAATCGGTTCATTCATTTAAAAAAATAAGGACTTGAAAGTTTGTATGAAATGCCGTACGGCGTAAACGCTCAAATTAAGTTACTATTTTTGAATCCCAGTAACTTTGTTTTTGTCAATATTGGCCATAAATTACGTGAAATTCACCTGTGTGCGTCGTTGGAAACGCACGTTGCCGAACTACTAGGGCGGGAAGTCTCGACATAGCTTTACCGATCGCCTACCGACTAAATACGGTCGATAACTCCTAAAGCGATCCACAGATTAGGGGGTCTACTCTCTAAGCCCGAAGTCCGTAGTTTCGGCCATAGTATCGGGCGTTTTCTACTCCGTATCACCTACGAAACAACAAAGAACAACAACCCGAACTAAGAACAACTGTCAAATCGTGTTGTCATTCATTATTAGTTCGGGTTCGGGACTAATCGTAAGTCCGTAGGTGATACGGAGTAGAAAACGCCCGACACTAAGGCCGAAACTACGGACTACGGGCTTAGAGAGTAGACCTGGAGATCATTGATTTTGATCGTGGATCGCGATCAAAATTGACTGTGTACGGGTGGCCTTAGCATTTATCGACCGAATTCGGTCGGTAGGCGAGCGGTAACTATGTCGAGACTTCCCGCCCCCCAGGCAGAGATGTGCGAGGATGTGTAGCAATCGAGGGATGTGTTCGTTATGAACCAATAGAATCGCATCATTTACCTAGCCTGTAGCGATGATAAGTAAATGAAGCCGCTCTAGGGTTTGTAACTGAGTACACTGACCCGGAAATCGGTACAAATAGCGATTTTATTTAATAATATTTTTCGTTTTCAAAAAGATTTTTTTTTTGAATATTCCGATTTGTAGTTCAAATTAGAGCAAATATACCGATTTTGGAGGGTAGATCTACGGATTATGCATTGAGACGCTCGATACCACATGGAAAAAATGAGATTTCCGATAAAACTCGCACTAATGCAACTGTTAAATATAAAATTTTTTTGATTTTCCTAAAGAGTGGCGAAAATTTGATGAGATTGCGAAATAAATAGTTTTTCGTTTTGTTTCAAAATATCTTATGAGATCTATCTATAGTATTCTTTGTTTCAAGCATATTCAAACCTAATGGTAGGTACTTATAAAAAAATAGTACGTAAGAGGTACTGCCAGCAGCAATATCGTATTTACCTAGAAATAAAAATCTAGTTAGTGTCAAATTTTTCCAAAAATAATTGTCACGTATTTGCAATTTCAAATCGACAAAAATTTACACAGCTATAGCGCATCAAAGTTAAAGAATGAGGCCTAGGCGAGAAGTCTCGACATAGTTACCGATCGCCTACCGATCGAATGCGGTCGATAAATCGTAAGGCTTCCCGTACACAGTCAATTTCGAACGCATTGCACAATAAAAATCAATGATCTTATCCGTGGATCGCTTTCGAGATTGACTGCGTACGGAAAGCGATCGGTAACTTTGTCGAGACTAGCCCTGGTGACGTCAAGTTTTAGTAAAAAGTGCACTCTATCATCTTCATTTTGTATTCCGTAAAAAAAGAAAAAATACGTGTCCAACATTTTTTGTCAGTCTATCTGACTGACGGACTAATTAGATCGTTTCAGGAAAATACCGTATTATTAAATTGTAAAGCATAAATATCATAATACATTTTTCTTTCTCATGTGGGATCATCCAATAACGTGAGGCTCCAACAGAGGGAAGAGGTTGCGGGAAAAATAACACAATATCACAAAGGGGTAGAGGGGGGGTGTAGTGAGATATCGCGTGTATTTATTTAATCGTTAAACGCACGATTTCTAAACCGAAAAGCGCCTTAATGTCTCTCTGGAAATTTTTAACACGGTGCTTAATTTTTCAAAATTAACTTAGTTTACCTATACTTAAGTTTTTAAAGATAATAATCTGAATGTTTTTAAGATACTTCGTACCAAAAAATACACGTGGTTTTGGGTAGAGGAGTGGGGTTAGTCTAAAAACCTCCCAACGTTTCACCAGAGGGGAGGGGGAGGGGGTAAAAAGTTGCTTAAAAACCATCACGTCACGAGATTAATGGATGATCCCTGTACAGGAGCCGAAGTAATACACGAACGGCCCACTTATTTCTAATGACTTAATTTAACGATAATTGAGTATCTTCCATAGCTATAAATGGCTACAATATTATCAGTCAAACTTAAATTATAGTTAAGATTCGGAATACATGATTAAATATTTTATAGTGTAGGCCAGGGATGGCAAACCTTTATAGGTGAACGTGCCATTATTTGTAAAAAATAATTATGATTTGGCCATGGTGTGCCAATATCGAATCTTGCCCTAGTGATAATATGGACAAAAACTAAAACATGGAAAAACTAATAATTCATCTTCTTGTCGTGTGGGCAGTAAGGTCTAAAGATCCCACACACCCTAGTATCAGAGTTTCTAAACCGCCTCAAGGGCCTCTGACATGGTTTATTTGACGACCGCCATTTGGCGGCCGGAACCACTGGCTTATACGTGCCTTCCGAAGCACGGAATCATCTTTTTATCAGACAATCACCTGATTCAAGCCTGCAATGTCCTAGCCAAACTGGAAACAACTTTACAAAGTATGCTTCCCGAGGGAATCGAACCCACGAAATGTTCCAATAATAATTGAAAAATACTAAATCAAATATCTATTTTTTCGTAATTTAAGCAGAATGAAAGCTGAACTGGAGTTATCTGTCAATCGATCATTTAGGTTGCCTGAATTATTTTGTTGCGTGCCATCACTGGCACGCGTGCCGTTGGTTTGCCATCCTTGGTGTAGGCTGTACGCCCATCTAATTCTACAAATTTTTAAACGTTCGCATCGTATCTCAGTCGCGACTACTCGCGACCAGGGGCTCGAGTCTGCTATTGCAATCGTGTCTCAATGACCAGTCATTGATCGAATATTTGACAACTTTGACAGTTTTTGTATGGGAAATGTGTCATAAGTTTGACGTTATACGTCAAAAATCGATCATTGACCGGTCATTGAGACACGATAGCAATAGCAGACTCGACCCCCTGTGAAGAACACGTCAAGTTCCCCTTTCTTTGTCAAATTGCAACTGAAATGCGAACGTTGCTTAAAAATTTGTAAAATAGGGTATTCTACTGAAAAAAACAAATTTGTCCATCAGATAGATTTCCAAAAAATATTGAACACATTTTTTTTTTAACAAAGAAAAAAGAAGATACAGTGAAAACTCGCGTGAAATCACTACGATAGTACAATTTTTATAAGCGACGTTACATCACCAGCCCCCTCTCTTGAACTTTGACGCGATTCATCTTTATCATTTTTTAGCGATTTCAAATGGCAAAAAATACGTGTCCAATATTTTTTTAAAATCTAGCGGACGGACTAAATATAATTGTTTTTTCTACCTAGTACAATACCCTGCCCTCAGGTACAATAATTACCAGTGATCGGATAATCGGGCGCTTATACTGAATAACTTTTTTTCCAGTGCGCAAACTTTGAGAACCACTTCTGCCCATTTAACCTGTCCGGCCCCGGCGACACACCGGTGTGTCGCGAATTAATCGCGAATTTAGTGTTTATTTACATATACATAAGATTTACTTTATATTAGGGAATTTTCACATGTTGGGCCCGAGTGGGTAAATGAACAACTTGCCCCAAGAAAGCCATAATTTTTTTTTTAGGAATTGACTATGGCTTTCTTGGGGCAAGTTGTTCATTTACATAGGCAGAAGTGGTTCTTAAAGTTTGCGCACTGGAAAAAAAATTACCCAGTATACCTAAACTAATCTCTTCAAAGTTAGAGTGAACAGGCTCCTTCTGGGTAAGCTCGCTTCGCTCCATCGTAGACTTTGTCTCTGTCATCTCTGACATTGACTAGAGTCAAGAGCAAACCCATAACTAATAAAAAAAAAACTTCTTCCCGTGAAAGAATAATAAGGACATTCTTTTCTGAATAAATAAGTAATCCCGGGTTCCCGGAATTGAACAATTTTGTAAAAGCAACTATAACAAACTTAATTAAATTATAGCAGTGGTTATTTTGGTTCAATATTTTTATTTTATTCAAAACAAAATACCTGTAAAAATCGGCTTATTCAACGAGTACGTTTCGTAACGAGTTCTAACTATATTTTGAATACGGGCGGGCATTTTTAGCAATCTCAGGAATTCCGAACGATTCCGGGATTCTGAAAAGTGTGTCCGTATTATACTTTCGTGGGAAAAAAGTGGTTTAGATATATTAGCGCCCGATAATCAGATCACTGATCATTAGAGATCTTGTATTTTTAACAGACTTCGTTGGTCACATTTGAAGCCGTAGGACCTGATAGGATCCCTTTTTTGGATGGGAAATCATCATAACACTCTTCCAGCTCTGGGCGGAGCCCAGTTGGCCCCGGAACGCAAAGGGTATAAGGAGTAACACCCATGGGTTTTAGTCAGTAAGTCTGACACTCCCTTCCGCTTGACCATATCCATATCCATAAAAAAAAAAAAAGACTAGTAAGTATATAAAAGTTAAATATTATGTTTTTCTTACTCCTCCACAGTACTTTTCTGATTAATTTCGTGGCGGGATACAGTTGAATTATTTCTGCAGGACTCGACGAGCTTCATTCCTTGAGCTATTCTCTGTTCTGGTGGTCGCCATATTTGATTCTAACTTTCAGGAATCGTAGTGGCTGGGTTGTTAGTGGCCACAAATTGAAATAACCTCGAAAATTATTTACTCAAGTACAATTTTACGGTGAATCCGGTTCCATCTTAATGTCCCTCTCAAACGCATCATCCAGCAGTTCCGGCTTTATATTTAAATCGCTTGTCGTACTTTCCGGTAACATATCGTGTAACGCTCCAAAATTAGAGAAATCATCCTCCTCTTCGCTCATTTCAGTGGTACAGAGTTCGCTTAAGATCATTTTGCTTCGACAAGCATCGGCATTTAACAACTTGTACCTCTGAAGCGCAAATTCCAAAGGGTTGTAAGCTTGGACGCAAGACTCGCACTTAAACACAACAGAGTCCCTTATATGCTTGATTCTATGATACACGTGCAAATGAGCATCGTCGCTAAAGTTCTTGATACAGTTCTCACAATCCACATTAAAAGTTCTCCGCCTCGAACCGAAAGTCGCCAACTCATCCGCGTCGAATTCATCATGGAATTTCTTTATATGTCGTTTTAAAGTCTTCCTTGTGCTAAAATCTTTCATGCAGAGAATGCATCGGGGTAAAACTTTCTGCTTGATGCTCGGGAGTAAATTAACGTGACAGACATCGTTATGGGCGTCGAATTTTTCCTGTCCCTTGAAGACTAAGTTGCATTCTTCGCATTTGTAAATCTGGTCTTCGGCTAGATGCTTAGTCTGTAAGTGTATACTCAAAGCCTCATTGGAGCTGAACGATACGGAGCACAGGTGACACGGGTAGGTGTTCATGTTAAACGAATGTAGAAGTTTCAAATGGATTTTGCACGACTTTGCAGATTCGAAGCGTTTATGGCAGATATGGCACTGAGGAAACGAAGTGGAGTTCGGATGCTTCGTTCTCACATGTTTTCTTAAACTCCGTTTTTCTTTAAACAGGGTCTCACATTCGATACACTTATGTCTCTGCATGCCTAAGTGAGTGTACTCGATATGTCTCCGAATATTTCTCTTGGACTTGAACTGCTTGTCACAGTATTCGCATCTAGACCAAGAATCGTTATTATGGACAATTTTGATATGTGAAGCCAGGTAGTACTTATTACTGCAGATTTTACCGCACGATTCACATTCTACCTCCTCGTCTGTCGTGTGTTTTAGCTTGATATGATGTTTAAGAGATCTGTCACTGTAGTAAATTCGATCACAATGCTCGCATTTGAACGACACGCCTTCCTCATCGATATTTGTAGATGATATGTTAGAGTCCGCGATTTGAGCTTGTGGATGGAAAATTCGAGTATGAAACTCTAAGCTGGAAATATCCGTGAAGAGTTTGTCGCAGTAGCTGCAAGAGTTCACGTCATCTGGCGGAAGACAAACTGTTCTATGAACAGACATGGTCTCCTTACTATAAAACTTATTGAAGCAGACATTGCAAGTCGATAAGGCGTACTCAATATCGTGGTTCACACGCATATGGTCTTTAAGCTCGTAGACGGTCAAAAAAGAACAATGGCAGTATTCGCAGTTGTATATACTTCGCGTGTCCATCCCGTATTGTTTGAGCAGCGATTTCTTACAATATTTGTAGAAAGTTTTAAACGAATGTTCAGATTTTACGTGCTGACGCAAACAAGGTTCTTCTTCGAAGCTTTTGTCACAAGACTCGCAGACAAACTCAGAGGTTTTGACATCCATTTCAGTGTCTTGATCCTGGTGGTGAAACTGAACATGGCTTTCGAAATTCTCTCGCCCGATTATGACTTTCAAGCAAAAATTGCATGTTAACTGTTCTTGGTTGTCTGTACTGTGTCTTGTTCGCGCATGGCGTCGCAAACTCTGATTGGAAGTGTATACCTTCGGGCAGATATCACATTTGAACTCCCCCTTTTCGCCGTGAAACATTTCGATGTGTCTTTTCAAATTCCTGTTGTTCGTGTAGACTTTATCGCACAAATGACACTTGATGGCGTCTTTTTCACACAAATTGTGGACCGACTGAATATGGGCTATGAGCGAATGCTTCCCTTTGAAAACCTTGTGGCAATCATTACAAGTCGGATATTCAACATCGGGATTATGCAACTGATTCATATGTCTCTTCAAATTCCGCTCCGTAGTGAAAGTTTTCTCGCACAAACGACACTTAATTTCGTAGCCTAAACCTTGTAGATGCACCGTTATCATATGGGAGGTAATATTCTGTTTTCGCGTGAAAATACGTCCGCAAAGATCACACTCAGGATACGGTTGGCCATAGTTGTTGTGGCCCCTGGTGAGGTGTTGTAACAACCCGGCTGGGCTACCGAAATTCTGGCCACATATGCTACAATGACATGATGCGTTTATATGACAGTTTTCTATATGCGTTTGCAAGTTGTATTTCCTTGTAAACGTCCTTGAGCAGTAGTCGCAAACGAAATCTAACTGGTTTTGATACATTTTTGTTTAGGGTCTGTCAGGTCAGTCACGTTAAACCGTCAGTCACAGCTGTCAGATGGGCGTTAGATGCCCGAATGTCTGTCAGACGGTTTTATCATGGGGTATCCCAGTAGCTGGGTTGTGGAAGTCAGGTAAGTAGCACCATGTAGGGTTCTGGTGCTCAGGTGCATCCAGTACTGGAAGCGGACCCCAACATGATGATGTTTTGTTTCAGTCAGGTGACCTAGTTGGATGTGGTTTCGACCTGGAATAGAAGATATATTGTTTATTATTTCTGGTTGCACAGAATGTGGCATAGATCACATCAAAGGATTTTTTTTGTAGTTAGGTACTTCCAACTTCTAATATTATTATAACAAGGTGTTCTCATTGCATCTAAAGAAATATTATTTCTGGTTTGTATGATTCTACGGTGGAAACACACAGCGGCACTGCCGGCGTCTTGACCATAAGCAAAGCCGCCGACAAAGCCGGCAAGTGCGTCTCTCATCGAAAGCCTTGAACGAACTGTTCCCAGCGGAGGAATAGTGGCCGAGGCCGCCGGCACATGCCGCCGGGTTATGTGGATCCACCATTACTAAGTTATTTTTTCTTATTTACTACCTTTTGGCCGCGACTTCGTACGCGCATATCCCGTTTTTTTTTTTTTTCATATGTGATACAATAAATACTAAAAAATCAAAATCAATGTCTCTTACCTAGACTAGAGTCAAGAGCAAACCCACCTCAAATAAAAATAAAAAAAACAGACGAACACACAAGGTATTCTCGGTGGGTTTGGAAAAGACCATGAGAGTAATTTGCCAGAAAAAACTAGTTAGATACTTGTATTGGATAGCAGTTACCTAGTTACCCTCACTGTTACTGTTATCTGACATATGTATCTACTATTTTTTTAAAAAAGAACCTACAAATACATTCAATTTGATGTATTTATATTGGGTTGGTGTCCGTAACTCAATATCAAAGTAAGTATATTGCATATGATCGGGATAAATACGTCATTTGATCTATCTCAGCTCCTCAAAAGAAGGCCAGCAGCATCATGGTATCATTTTGCATGCAATTCAACATGATAACAATGTAGTTTTTTTTTCATTGTGTGAATTCTTTTGTATTAATTTTTTTTTTTTTTTTTTATTATTATTATTTTTTGCAATCTTTCTGGGAGACATTCAACAATACTTATGTAATGATGTATGGTATGTGAGATACAGGTCCAGTGACATGCCCTCTTATATAGTAGTTTTTGTACATAAGGTATATTTTTTATCATATAAAACCATAAAAGGAAAACCCAAGATATAGGTAATGTCTGCCTTTTCCCAACTATTTTGCATTATAATATATTTATTTATTATTATGAGAATAATTTATTCAAATAAAAACATTAAAAAAACATTATCCAACAGTAATAGGACAGTGGAGTCTTAGTAATAAGGTCCCGTTTTTACCCTTTGGGTACGGAACCCTAAAACTGAGATAATATTATTATTATAGGTGCAAGTAGTGGTAGTTCCGAATTGCAATGTTAGATAGCAACCTGCCCAATCTAGATTTTTTTTTAATTTACAGGTAGGCACACGCTTGACCACTATCTCACTTGATGGTAAGCGATGATGTGGTTGAAGATAAAGCATGGAGTTTAATTTAAACCTTTAACTTAATTTAGACCAGTAATAATGATGCAGCTGAATACCAGTATTTTACATGGAGCACTGGTTTTCTGACCTCCACAACCCAGTAACTGGATAACAAAATACTCTTAGACAAGACTGGTTGGTATTTAGCTATTCTTAAAAGATATTTTGCGAGTTTGAGACTGACAGACTCAGGTACTTTTTGATTTAACTAAATACTTGACTTATTGATTGAGAAAGTAAGTACCTAGGTACCTACTTAATCGACTTATTATTAAATAGATTTTATTTTGAAATAAAATAAAACATTCGCCTAAAATATTTACCAAACTATTTACCTACATTATTTTTTATACTGTTTGTATCAAGAAAATATAATAAAAACCAAACTTACATGAAAATCCTTTAGTGTGAGGTTATTGACTGTATTAATATTCACTCGTCCCCAATAGTATATTGACTAAACATTTAACGCCGATGCAGTTTCCTTGAGAAATAAATTGACGCAACTATACTTGCATCAGGGAATCATTCATTTTGATTGATTTTGATGCAGCACGGTACCATGGAAAGAAAACTCACACTCGACGAGCGAGACAGGCTCGAACTCGAGTCGTCGTCTGCTGCAACAATAAAAAAATTTAGACACAAACATGACAATTTCATCAAATTATAATCATCGTTTATTTAATTGACTGTAACGTAGTATTCAAATTATATAATAACGTAATAACCTGAGTTGTATCGTGAATTGAATAATTATTTTCTACCAACTTTATACATAATTGAAAATTGAGAATTGCGAGTTTTGACTTTTTTGTTTGTTTGGCTTTCGTAGTTACCTTCATTTTAAATGACACTGACAGTGACAGAATCTATGACTGACATTGCAGTCTGCTCACTGCTGTTTATCCTACGTTCACGGCTCAAATTCTTTAAAACTGGTTCAGAAATCGTTAAAACAAATGAGATGAACTCATAATTCCAAGCAAAAAATGATACATGTTAGCTTTTTATTTTATTTCCGTTCTACAAATGTGAAACAATCAAAATATTTTATGATTGTGGAGGATCAATTTGATTACTTTAATCTGTATGAAGTTTATGAACGCACTTCTACATGAAATGTCAAAATTGTTTGGTTTGGTACTTTGGTTCGCGTCGGGACTTTGCGTTTCGATCTTTTGGTTTTCTGTGAAATAAATATTACCGAAAGTTAATAATATTTGCATGAATACAGTAAAACACTCAACTTAAAATGCCCCAACTATATACATTTTTATCAAAGTGATTCAAGTGCTTGGAATTTAAACAAAAAAACTTAAAAATCACTAGAGTTTCTTATACTTATAGCTTTTATTTATATTTAAATTGACATCGTGTGATTAAGCTTATTAAGTTTTGATTACTAACATAACGTAGTGGAATAATGGGCAATATTTGAGCTCACAGTGATCATTTTTAATTTTAAATTTAGGTATTATATTTATAAAATGGAAAAACTTTCAATGTGTAGAATATGTTTAGTGGAGAATGTTCGCATGTATGTGGTTGCCGATAAAAACCTGGAGGAGATATATGAGAAACTGACTGATATTCCAGTAAGTTGATGATCTTTGATAAATATTGTACCTATTTCTTTCTTTTAATTTGTATTGTCATCTATTTACAATATTTTCTTTTAATGTTTGTCAATTTTGAAACTTATTATTTACCAGATAAAAACAGATTGCTTAGCTTTTTAACCAACTTCAAAAAAGGAGGAGATTGTCAATACTGTTGTATTTTTTTTTATTTCCAACTATGTTGGCGTCTTCCAGTCTTAACTGGATGCAGCTGAATGCCAGTATTTTACATGGAGCAACTGTATAACTCCCTATTTTGTAATCAAACAATTCAGCAAAAAAATAATATTATGGTATAGCTAGAACCTGGGAGTCTTTAAGTCAAGAGTGAATAGGTTACATCTAGGCAAGCGTGCTCCATCTTAGATCACGTCATGGTTTGCCATCAGGTAAGACAGTGGCCAAATGTGTGCCTATCAGTAGTAAAAAAAATAATGAATTTTTGTTGCAGTTTGTAACTGAAGACAGTAGACCGATGCTTGCTTGTTACTTCTGCTACGCTAAACTGAAGCAATGCTGCAGATTCAAGAGAAAATGTCTGGAAGCTGAGGAGCTGTTCGCTCAGATGTTGAATGAGGATTACGAGGTGAGGGGCACTGAATTCAGGCTTTACCTTCTTCTTTTAGAGTCGACGGTGACCCTTAAACAATTTGTAGCGGTATCAGTATCATTGATGAGATTCGCAGTGGTACAGGTGCAAGAGGACTTGGGGCTCTCCAAGAAAACTTATTTATTAAAAAAGGTTTACCAACAGCTTATATTTATATAGAAGCTGTTGGTAAACCTTTTTTGTTACTGTGCTTTCAAAAGCACAGTTTATGAACATTTTGAAACTAAACTGTGCTTTCAAAAGCACAGTTTGTGAACATTTTGAAACTAAACTGTGCTTTCTAAAGCACAGTTTGTGAACATTTTGAAACTAAACTGTGCTTTCAAAAGCACAGTTTGTGAACATTTTGAAACTAAACTGTGCTTTCTAAAGCACAGTTTGTGAACATTTTGAAACTAAACTGTGCTTTCAAAAGCACAGTTTGTGAACATTTTGAAACTAAACTGTGCTTTCTAAAGCACAGTTTGTGAACATTTTGAAACTAAACTGTGCTTTCAAAAGCACAGTTTGTGAACATTTTGAAACTAAACTGTGCTTTCTAAAGCACAGTTTGTGAACATTTTGCATGCATGTTCCTTATTGCATGAAACTGATTAAAAAGTTATTTGTTTGGAACTTTTCACTTTTTTTTTTTGCTATTGTTTCCTTCTGTTTAACACAGAACGTCATCCTAATATATGACCATCCACTTGTAAAACACCCTATACTTTTCTTACTCTTATAAGAATTCTTTTTTACAGATAAAACCACTACAAATAAAAGGTGAACCAGACTACCTTGGTGGGTTCATTAAAACGTCAATTCAACACATTAGTATAGTTGATGCTGGCCAAGCAGAAAGCGATGATGCCATCAAAGAAGAAATACCAGTCTGTGAGAGGCTGGTAGATGGTATTGAGCTGAAAGTGGAACATCACAGTGATGGTATGTTCATAGTTATTTTTTCAAGCTGTGCGTACATCTAACTGCTATCTTTCGAGGAAGCAAACTGCCAGACAATCATGAAATCTAGTTCTAATAAAACTTACAAATTAATTAATAGTCTTGACGAAAGTCTATGACCAGTGCGCGTTGCCAGTGATGACCTATGGACTTAAAACGTGGTCACTCACAAAAGGCCTCATCAGAAGGCTTAAAGTTACCCAAAGGGAGAGTTTGCTCGGAGTTTCCTTGCGTGATCGAATCAGGTATGACGATATCCGCAAGAGAACCAAGGTTAGCCCGTCGGTAACCTTGGTTCTCTTGCGGATATCGTCATACCTTGCTCGCAAGGTTGTCGATGGGGCCGAAAAGTTCTAGAGTGGCGACCGCGTCCCGGAAGACGCAGCATTGGAAGGCCTCCCACAAGGTGGACCGATGACCTGGTGAGGGTCGCGGGTAACCGATGGATGCGAGACGCACGGGACCGGTTGTTGTGGCGACACTTGGGGGAGGTCTATGTCCAGCAGTGGACGTCTTTCGGCTGATATGATGATGATGAATATTATTTTAGTAGTGTGACGGTCGCATCATCATCATCGCCCAAGACATAAAGATTTAGGAAGGAGAATGGGGATGTCTTCGCCCAGCTGTAGAACACAAAAGTAGGCTAACAAAAGAAAAACATCGGTTGGGAACCAATTCCACTTACTAAACACATTATTTACAAAATTACTTAAAAATATTTATAATGTGAATGAGAATAAACGCAACACCTCATAACTTTTCATTTCATTGTACCTGTAATGTCTCAGGAGCCAATAAAACACACTTATAAGCACTCAGGTGGATATAGGGTATGCAAGATACAGAACACGTGTGCCCCTTGCTACGGCTGGTGAATGAATGACCCGCCACCGCAATCGTGCATACACTACAGTACCTACTCATCATTATAAACAAATTTTAATATGGGGCAACCCCGAAATCGCGAAAAAGATCTGCTGTTCATAATTATGAGTACAATGACCCCTTAAGAGGTATTGAGTTTATTAAATGATAAATGATATTTATTTTGTAAGTAGGTTAAACATAACACTTTTACACGTCAATATTTTTTGGTAATTTTAAGCTAGATGAGGCCGGTGTTTCCTAGCTGACTACCCTGAGAAGAAACACCGAAACAAACTCAGAGGTCACAGTCTCTTTTGAAGTCCATATTCCGTTACACGTTTTAAATTAATAAAGGATCTACTTACAAAAAGTAGTCATTTAATTTCGTAATGACACACTCACTCTTCGAATTCACGCCGGACTCATCTGCCCTGCTGTCCTCAATTAATATCAATACTAGGTATACCTCAATCCTTCCCTTGCGGGTGTAGGGCTAACACCCGCCTGGTTCGCGACCACCCTCCCACCGGAGTTCGGCGTCAAGCAGCCTGCTGTGTTTCGTCGACGCGTGGAAGTACCAGTACCGCAAGGCATCTTCTGGCCACGCTCGCTTCATCATGGACCTCATCTATCGCTTTCCATCAGGCGTGATCGAGGTCAAGAGCAAGCCCATTCATAAATAAAAAAAAAACCTCCAGAAAGCCAAGAACTTTTTCACTTTTGGTGTAGACAAATTGATTACGCTCTGGGTCATAATCAGATCAAAATCTATGTGTATTTGTTATTATTTTAATATGATTGTAACCTGTTGTAATTGCCTTGTGAATAAATAAAAAAAATAATAAAATTACAGATAGAGAACCGGATAACGTAGACGGTATCTATCCAGAAGTAGATGATATACCAGCACACCACTCAGGCTCAGACTCCGAAGATGATGTGCCGTTGATGAAGTTCAAAACTGAACTGGGGGAAGAGCAAGAAGTCTCGAAAAAGAAGAAACAGATTAAAAGGAAGAGTAAGTATTTAAATGACGGTACTTTAAAAAAAATGGGAAATCATTAAAATTACTCCTACTTTGGGCGGATCGGGAGGGACTGTCAGACGACTATTACTGATTGAAACCCACCCGTGTTCCTTCAAATACCTTTTGCATATCAGAGGGTCTACTCTCTAAGCCCGAAGACCGTAGTTTCGGCCTTAGTGTCGGCCCGTAGTAAGAACAACTGTCAAATCGTGTTGTTATTCATCCTTAGTTCGGGTTCGGGACTAATCGTAAGTCCGTAGGTGACACGGAGTAGAAAACGCACGACACTAAGGCCGAAACTACAGACTTCGGGCTTAGAGAGTAGACCCCCAGGGCCGCGGTAACTCTTTCGAACAATTCAACAAAAGGGGCGTGTCGCACCGCACCGCCACCGCGCGTCACGCTTTACGTAATTAATTAATTTGCTTGTTTGGCGCCCATTATTATTAGCTCTCTTTATTGGAATAATTGTTCGCCTGGCCAGACCACATTATTCATATCATCAAATTCAACCATTTTTTTTTATTTGTGAAGGTTTGCTCTTGACTTTAGTCAAAGTCAGAGATGACAGAGACAAAGTCTACAATTGAGCGAGCTTACCCAAAAGGAGCCTGTTCACTCTAACTTTGAAGAGATTAGGGTTGTAAGCTTTTGGAAACACAGACGCAGGCAGAGAGTTCCACTCCTTTGCTGTGCGCATTATAAAAGACGTTTGGAAACGCTTAGTGCGAATTGGTGGAATAGCTACAAGGTAGGGATGGTAAGATGCAGTGCGTCTGGATGTCCGATGGTAGAAGGGGGCCGGTGGGAGGAGGTCGTGGAGTTCTTGGGCACACTCACCGAAGTACAATCTGTAGAAGAGCGATAAGCATTCATGAAATGGTCGGCCATATCATGAAGTGATCATTTCTATGATATGGCCTCGACATATCGAAATAAAGGGCGTCGCAATCGTCTTCTGGACGATTTGAAAATGTAACGTAGGAAATGATTTTTTTTTCCTCATTTATTTTTCAGCTCGCAAGCCAGACTGTAGCGAAATAATACTAAGCAAAAAGGAGCAGCTAGACAACCTTCTTGCTAGAGCAAAGACACCCAACTACTTACATTCTCCTTATAAGTGCGATCTGTGTTACAAGGGCTTCGTTGACGCGAGGGCCTATGATAACCACAAGATCAAACATGATTTGGTGAGTTGAGTTTATTATACAACGTGTAACATAATAAACGCAATACCTCTTAAGGAGTCATTGTACTCATCATTATGATCGTAACATTGAAATCGGGAAAAAAAATCGACTGCTCCATACATTTCTGTGCGCATAACTCGACAAAATGTACTGAACAGCTGTTTTTTTTTTTCGCGATTTCAGGGTTGGTCCCATAGTAAAAGTTGTTCATAATATATAATGATGAGTACAATGACCCCTTAAGAGGTATTGCGTTTATTCTGTTACACGTTGTATAACAAGTGACCTGTCGCGGCTTCGCTCGCTTTCTGAAACAAATATAGCCATTGGCGTATACAGGGTGTTCCAGAAAAGTGTGATCATATTTAAGGGTGATGTTGGGTAGCTGATATACAATAAGGAAAAATTGTCAAACCATAAAAATGAGATTTAAAAAAAAAACGACTGAAAAGTTACGAAGAAATTGTTTTTCAAGCAGATTGTTACAGTTGCTGGCATTTACTTTAGTTCAATCACAGATTTGATGTCACCAACTGCATCAAATTGCTTGAGAAGTCGTTTCTTCGGAAGTTTTAGTATGTGTGTAGTGTATTTTCTAGTCGATTTTTTTTAAAAAAAACCTCATTTTTTATCTTTTGACACACCTTGCTGGAACACCCTGCATAAGGAGGGGTTTTTAAGGAGTCCGTTGTTCCAGAAGTGGGTGGTCATATTTAAGGGTGATGTTGGGTAGATGATATACATTGCTGCAACCCCGACATGTGAAAATTCCCAAAAAAAAAATCTTATGTAATAGGTAAATAAACATTAAATTCGCGATTAATTCGTGACACACCGGTGTGTTGCCGGGGCCGAAGCGGTTGAGGAAAAAATAACTTTTAAAAAAATTCGATCACATAAAACAACTAAAAAGTTCCGAACTGACTTTTCAAGCAGTTTTTTTTACAGTTAATAGCATTTAATTGAGTTTAATCACAGATTTCATGTCACCAAATCCGTCAGACTGCTTGAAAGGCGATCTGTTTGATTTTGTTAGTTCTTTTTTGTGGTCGATTTTTTTCTTAATATTTTATTTAGTTTTGCTATTTTTTCCTTACTGTATACAGGGTTATTCGTAAAACACCAACAACCTTTCAGTGGGTGAAAGTACTCATGATTATAAACAACTTTTGTTATGAGACCAACCCTGAAAAATCTAAAAAAAATCTACTGTTTCATTCATTTTTATCGGGTGAATATTGCATTTTGTATGAAACAGCCGATTTAAATCAGTTACCTAATATCACCTTTAAATATGACCACGCACTATGGGCCAAAGTAGCCTGAAAATAAAGAGAATTATTATACCAACATATATACTGGATAACTTTTTTTCCAGTGCGCAAACTTTGAGAACCACTTCTGCCCATGTAAATGAACAACTTGCCCCAAGAAAGCCATAGTCAATTCCTAAAAAAAAATTTGAACTTCCCATACAAAATTGTCATCAACTGACCACAATTTGTATGGGAGACTCATTTTTTTTTAATACAAATAATTATCTTTCCTTCTTAAAATAACACACACAAATGTATAAATTCCAGCGCAGTGGATCTCATGTCTGCGACATATGCCACATGCACTATCAGTCATTGCAACTGTTGCGCACGCACGCCAATAACGCACACGTGCGGATATTCAGGTGCAATAAGTGTGGGTTTATATCTCATACAGGGTGAGTAAATCTTAGAATATATTTTAAGCAGGTACGTAGTACACTGCGTCAGACTGCTTGAAAAGTGATTTTGTTGGAACATTTTAATTGTTTTCTGCGGTCGGGCTTTTTTTTTCTGCTACCAGCGACCCTCACCGGGTCATCGGTCTATCGTGTGAGAGGCCTTCCAACGCTGCGTCTTCCGGTACGCGGTCGCCACTCCAGCACTTTTCGGCCCCATCGACCATCTGTTCTGCGAGCAATGTGCCCTGCCCACTGCCACTTCAGTTTGGCGATCTTTCGGGCTATGTCGGTTACCTTGGTTCTCTTGAGGATTCGATCACGCAAGAAAACCGATGGATGCGAGACGCACAGGACCGGTTGTTGTGGCGACACTTGGGGGAGGGCTATGTCCAGCAGTGGACGTCTTTCGGCTGATATGATGATGATGATTTTTTTATTTTGATATTTTTTTACTTTCTTTACTTTGTAGCAGCCACAGAACACGACCCTTAAAAATTACCACGCAATTTTGAAACACACAGGTTGTTTAAAAATTGCGTGGTAATTTTTATTTATTTTGATATTATTTCTTCACTTTATAGCAGCCACAGAACACGACCCTTAGAAATTACCACGCAATTTTGAAACACCCTGTATAATGTTAATAATTTTATTTGTATTCGGCGTAAGTTTAATCTTGTTGTTTTGTGTTCCTCAGAAATCAAGCCAGGATCCATGAGCAATGGCATAATGGTCATACTTATGAATGTCAACTATGCAGCCATACATTCAGGTATAACTTTTAATTTGTTATTTTTATAATACAAACAAGGAGGTTTTCATCAGAATAGTCGCTTTTTCTTTCTTTCATATCAATTTTGAATTTAGGAGTGGCCCGAAAACAAAATGAGTTTTTTAGTGAATTACAGTTTTGGAATTGTCTGCTCGTACCCTTTATTTTGATACTCCACTTGATAGGTTTTGAGAAAACTAAGGTAAGAAAAAAAAAACCTATCCCCCCTTTTTTTCATTTGTGAACGCCATTTTGAAAATTTATATAACCCTATGTCACCACCACAATATTCTGACAAATTCAACGACACCTTATATTTCGAAATCCGTCCAGCCGTTTGGGCTGTAGGGCGTGCCAAAGAAATAGTCATACATACATACACGCTTGAAAAACATTACCCTCCTTCTGACGCAGTCGGGTTAAAATTGGTAATTTTATAGGTAAAAGCCGAAAATTATTTCAACTCACTGAAAGGGGTTTCGAGCCCGATTTTGATGAAGACTAAAACTGTATCATTCATAGATTCTTGAAAAAACAATTAAACATATTTCAACAAGTTCAGGGGGTCTACTCTCTAAGCCCGGTAGTTTTCAACTCCGTATCACCTACGGACTTACGATTAGTCCCGAACCCGAACTAAGAATGAATGACAACACGATTTGACAGTTGTTCTTAGTTCGGGACTAATCCACCTACCACTATAATTTGTCTCTGCATCACCCAAAGGTTGACTGGTAGAAAATGCCTAAGGCATTAAGTCCGCCTCTGTACATTTCTGTGCATGAAGTTTTAAATAATAGTCCGTAGGTGATACGGAGTAGAAAACGCCCGACACTAAGGCCCAAAGTACGGACTTCGGGCTTAGAGAGTAGACCCCCTAGAATGGCGACCAGCCACTTGACTTCCGGAAGACGCAGCGTTGTCGCGGCCTCCCACAAGGTGGTCCCTGGTGAGGGTCGCGGGTAGCCGATGGATGCGAGACCCACAGGACCGGGTGTTGTGGCGACACGCGTGGGGAGGCTTATGTCCAGCAGTGGACGTCTGCAGGCTGATATAGATGAATGAATGAAATACATTTCATTACAAAAGATAACATTCTGGGAAGTAATAATATCACATGGCAAACTAAAGGAAAGAGATCATAGTTTTGGATTTGGCCAACCACGTCCACTTGAAACATTCACCCTGTGTACAACGTGTAACAGAATAAACGCAACACCTCTTAAGGGCTCTTTGTACTCATCACTATCGTGCAAGATAGATAGTCCTTTAACTGTGTACTGGGCAGGTGTACACCTGCACAGAAACAGGAAATAGCTACCTACTAGATTACTTGTTTTGTTTACTAACAAATTACTAACACTTTGTTATTTTTGTGTGTACCGACTACTAACAACCCTACTAACTCGGTCTTTGTAAAAACGTATGGACTTGTGTCTGAAATAAAGATAAATTATTATTATTATTATGGAAAAACTTTCACTAGGTATGGGACCAACACTGAAATCGCGAAAAAAATATCGACTGCCCCATACTACACTTCTGTGCGCATATGGAGGTAGCGGAACAGAGATTAAAGTCCCACATACCTCCATTGAACAGGGAGGATCCTCCGACCGGACGGTTGTTGTGTCCGGTGGGCAACTGCCCGACAGTTGATATTCGGGCTTTGCATATGTTCTAATCGCACGGTAAACTCTGATATTGCGATTTAGGATTTTGTCAAGCTAGTTCGCAGCTGTCGAGATAGATGGCGCTGCGAGTCTCATTTGTTGATTCTGCTACGTTGATTTTTTGTGGCGGTATTAATGTCGCCTACACGCATAACTTGACAAAATGTACTGATTTTTTTTCGCGATTTGGGGTTTGGCCCCATAGTAAAAGTTGTTCATAATTATGAGTACAATGACCCCTTAAGAGGTATAGCGTTTATTCTGTTACACGTTGTAGACGTAGCTCAAACTTTACAAAGCTCGTCATGTTACCAGGAAGCCGACGTCATATTTCTCGCATATGCGCAAGAGGCATCCGACGGAGCACGTGTGTAACATCTGCGGGGAGACGTTCGTGGGCAAGCATGGACTGCAGATGCACAAGCGGAAGACACACATCAATGGAGAAAAGGTACCGTAAAGTCGGCTTACTTTGGTCCTTTTTAGGGTTCAGTAGCTCGAAAGGAAAAAACGGAACCCTTATAGGATCACTTTGTTGTCCGTCCGTCCGTCCGTCCGTCTGTCTGTCTGTCAAGACCTTTTTTCTCAGGAACGCGTGGAGGTATCAAGCTGGCATTTATATCAAATACTCAGGTCTACTGTCCCTTGGAGCTGTGAAAAATGACAGCCCCATTTGTTGTCCAGACAATTACTGTCCATTCCAGGTTGCCTGGAAGAGATCGCGGAATGCGATAAGGCCGCCCATTGTACATGTGTTTTAGTTAGTACCTAATGTTCATTTTATGTTATTATCGGTGTACAATAAAGTATATAATAAATAAATAAATAAATAAATAAAAATCAAAGCTTCTTCTTCTCTTCTAAGCCAACGCAATCAAAAGATACAGTCGTTTATGCCGCAAATTTTCGACACTCGCAAGGGAATCATAACCTACAGGGTACTTCCCGTGAACTCAGAATCTTGAAATTTGGTACGAAGCAACGTCTTATAGCACAGATAAAGGAAAAATTGCGAAAACCGTAAATTTTTAGTTACATCATATAATAAAAATATTTTTAATAATTTTATTTAAAACTAGCTGTCCCCCGCGGCTTCGCTCCCGTCAACTGGCTACCTACCTACCTACCCTACACCTACCCTACACCTACCCTACACCTACCCTACACCTACCCTACACCTACCCTACACCTACCCTACACCTACACCTACCCTACACCTACCCTACACCTACCCTACACCTACCCTACACCTACCCAACACCTACCCTACACCTACCCTACACCTACCCTACACCTACCCTACACCTACACCTACCCTACACCTACCCTACACCTACCCTACACCTACCCTACACCTACCCAACACCTACCCTACACCTACCCTACACCTACACCTACCCTACACCTACCCTAAGGATTCTTAAATTTTCTAATTTTCAATTTTTTATTTTTTTTTTTTTCGTAAGAACCTTCTCCTGACAATAACAAACACAACAAAAAAAGAATTGGCGAAATCGGTTCAGTTATTCTCGAGTTTTGCGCTTACCAACACATTTTGCGATTCATTTTTATATATAAGAAGATTACCATAACTATGACTCGATTGTCGTGATGCGTGAACTTTTACTTATATACCTACAGGTTTGTACGGAACCCTCGGTGCGCGAGTCCGACTCGCACTTTGCCGGTTTTTTTATTTCAGCCTATACAGTTACCGGCACGTAAGTTGGCAAGATATTTCGTAGTGGGGGAAGTTCGCGCATGTAAAAATGTATGAAATTGTGTGTGCGCGAATTTCTCCCACCACAAAATATCTTGCCAACTTACTTGCCCGCCATTATACTGGTCATACTGCTGCGCAAAGGCCTTCCCCAACTCTTTTCAGATATTTTTGCCCAGAGCCACCTCGAACAAACCCTGGCTTTGTTCGAGGTGGCACCGAGGAGACCTTTGGTGGCGCCGCCCCACCTACATTATGGAGACTATTGTCCAGCGGTCACTGTACATGCGGCTGATGTGACCCGCCACCCGCCATATCCCATTTTACCTTGACAACTTTTCTTTTTACGTCTATGTCATAGACGTAACAACAGGCATCATAGACTACATAATATATGATGCCTGTTTTTGAACGCAGAGTGGCGTTTTTTTTTCGGTTGGGAAATCATCAATTTACAGTTCTCGTCAAATAACTTTGCCCCTCTGAAGTTGTGTCGAGTGGCTGCGTAGTAGTCAAAATTACGAACACACTGCAACTGCGCATGCGCAAGAGACATGGGGGCGGGGATTATGGCGGCGCGATTTTATGTCTCAGTGTTACGTTTACGTTCGATGCATGCTTGCGTCCCGCTTGCTCCCTCTACGTGACTGCACCAAGCGAACTTTGCAAATGGCTAACTTCAGAGGGGCACAGTAATTTGACGAGAACTGTACTCAATGTTTTTTATTTAACCTTCCCCATGAATAACGCCTGCGACTTTAAGCGATATAGACATGATGTTTTCCTTCAGATGGTGGACCCCAACGACCCGGAAGACCCGGCCTCCAAGAGGTTCTGCGCTGAATGTAACGTACAGTTTTATAACTCAGAAGCCTGGAAGCGACATATACTTTGCTCCGTCAAACATACGCTCAAAACTGAAGAGAGGTAAGCTATAATCTTTTTATCTAAATCATTCAATGAAATCATTTATTTCAAATAGACCATTTACAGGCATTTTTAACCTACTCCAAAAAAGGAGGAGGTTATCATTTCGGACAAAAAGAAAGACAAAAAAAAAGAAATTAGAAAAGATGAAATTTTGTAAAGATCTAGAAAGAGATTTTTTTTTTCTTTGACAATTAGGTACCAAGTACCGAATTTCAAACAAAACCCACTACAAAGTAATAGTCGAAGTGGAGCTCGTGGCTCAATTATAACAGCCTCACAGGCCGCTTCAAGGTTAAGCAACGCTTCCCGAGGTTGGTCTGTGGATGGGTGACCATCTTAACATACCGAGACAGTTAAGCTGTTGGTTCCGGCTGTCATTTGGAGATCTTCAGAAGCCAGACAATCTGAGTCTTGCCAAGTACCGTGTTACCCAGTTAATGGGTTGTGGAGGTCAGGCAGCCGCTCCACGTAAAAAACTGGTATCCAGCTGAATACGGCTTGACTGGTAGCCGACCCCAATTCAGTTGGTAAGAGGCTAGGCAGATCATCATCATCATATCAGCCGAAAGACGCCCACTGCTGGACATGGGCCTCCCCCAGATGGGGGGGGGAGGGGTTGCCAGACTGAAATCGTAATAATTTATTATTATTGTTAACAGTAAAACCTGCTCCATCTGTCCTTGGAAGTACATCGGCAACGTGTCGTTAGAGACGCATATGAAGGAGCACGCGAAGGCGCTGCGTCGCTCCAGGAAGCCACCCGCCACTGCCAAGGATCGAATCTTTAGATGCAATCAGGTAAGTTTAATACAAGAATTAGCCAAGTGCAAGGGGGACTCCCGGGATACGAACCTTTTTTAGGGTTCCGTAACCAAAGGGTAAAAATGGGACCCTATTACTAAGACTATGCTGTCCGTCTGTCTGTCACCAGGCTGTATCTCATGAACCGTGATAGTTAGAGAGTTGAATTTTTTACAGATGATGTATTTCTGTTGTCGCTATAACAACACGTACTAAAAACAGAATAAACTAAATATTTAAGTGGGGCTCCCATACAACAAACGAGATTTGCCGTTTTTTGTTCGGAACCCTTCGTGCGCGTGTCCGACTCACATTTGGCCGGTTTTTTTATATTTTACTCTTTTTTTTTTTTTTTTTTTTTATTAGTGATGGGTTTGCTCTTGACTCTAGTCAATGTCGGATATGGCAGAGACAAAGTCTACGATGGAGCGAGCTTACCCAGAAGGAGCCTGTTCACTCTAACTTTGAAGAGATTAGGGCTGTAAGCTTTTGGAAACACAGACGCAGGCAGAGAGTTCCACTCCTTTGCTGTGCGCATTATGAAAGACGTTTGGAAACGCTTAGTGCGAATTGGTGGAATAGCTACAAGGTAGGGATGGTAAGATGCAGTGCGTCTGGATGTCCGATGGTAGAAGGGGGCCGGTGGGATGAGGTCGAGGAGTTCTTGGGCACACTCACCGAAGTACAATCTGTAGAAGACCGATAAGCAGGCAACCTTACGGCGATGAGCCAAGCTATGTAGCTTGGCATCCACCAGTTTTGCGTCACCGATGAGCCTCTTAGCTCTGCGTTCCACCGAGTCAAGTGCGGCAAGCTGATACTTAGCTGAACCATCCCAAAGGTGGCTACAATACTCCATGCAGGATCGGACTTGTGCTTTGTAAAGGGTTAGAAGCTGTCCAGGCCTAAAGTATCGCTCTTACTAAAGCATAAACTCCTCATAGGTTTTGTTGTCATATATAAGTAAAGGACCTGTCCTTTTTAGGGTTCCGTACACGTACACGAAGGGTAACCAACGGAGCCCTATTACTACGCCTCCGATGTCCGTCCGTCTGTCTGTCTGTCAGTGGGCTGTATCTCGAATCAAGAGAATGTAATAGTTAGACAGTTGAAATTTTCAGTGTGTGTTTCTTTTACCGCTGTTATACAGCAAATAATAAAATATTAAAGGTGGCTCTCATTCAAGAAACGTGTTCTTTTTCAGCTTTTGGTACGGAACCGTTCGTTTGAGAGTCCGACTGGCACTTGGCCGGTCTTTTTTTTATTTATGAATGAGCTAGCTCTTGACCTTGATCACGCCTGATGGAAAGCGATAGATGAGGTCCATGATGAAGCGAGCGTGCCCAGAAGATGCCCTGAGGCACTGGTACTCCCACGCGTCGACGAAACACAGCAGGCTGCTTGACGCCGAACTCCGGTGGGAGGGTGGTCGCGAAGCAGGCGCTACCACCGCAAGGGAAGGATTGGCCAGTCTTGTAAGGTGCTAGGTGAGACTGTCCAGGATGCGCCGAGCGAGAGGTTCAGTTGTGTCAGATGGAACAATTGCGCTACACGAGGAGGCTCCTTCATGCATCCCAAAATTTTAGGTTCATTAGATAGTTTCTGAGATAACGGAGAATGGTAAATTTGCATAAATTTACTACCGCTCGAGCACTGCCGGCACACCCGTGTGCCGCGAATTTAATGTTTATTATTTATTACGTAAGATTTCTTTTTTATTTGGGAATTTTCACACGTCAGTGCTCGAGCGGTTAAATGACTTCAAAATTATTCCTACATAAAATTTATCTCCGAAACTATTGAGCCTCAAGGGTTTGAAAAAATTATGGATAAATAGGTAGTTCTTTACTTATAAATCACTAGCTGTCCCCCGCGGCTTCGCTCCCGTCAACTGGCTACCTACCTACCTACCCTACACCTACCCTACGCCTACCCTATGGATTCTTAAATTTTCTAATTTTCCGCGCAATTTTTTTTTTTTTTTTTTTTTAATTTTTTCTGTCATAACAACCTTCTCCTAATAATAACAAATACAACAAAAAAAGAATTAGTGAAATCGGTCCAGCCATTCACGCGTGATGCCGTGACCAAGGAAAACGGGTTTCATTTTTATATATATAGATGAATCGAACAGAATCCTGTACGATTCTTGTCTTTTTACATTTAACTGCGTGCGCGCCAGTCCGACTCCCATTAGATCGGTTTTCTTTTCTTTAATAATAATAATAATTTAATTCCAAAATAATTTGTTAACAAAGGTTACAGGTACAATTAATCTTACACAACAAAAGTGCAAAAGGTATTATCTCCTGGTTCCCAAACTAGGTTTATAGCCTGTGACTTGGGGACCAGTGATTCCATACAAAAACATAAGATTTGTTTACTCCAGTAACATGGCTAATATAACTTTAAAATTATTATATAAGTAAATTATAAAAAGAAGTAAAATTAATACAAAAAATTGTAGGTGTTGGAGTGGGAGTGAGTGTGTCGTGGTATGTGTGAGTAATTTGTGAGGGTGGGGAGTGTGTATGAGTGTATGGGTGTGATATAATGGGGCGAGATCTGTATTAGGAATGTGGGAGGAGCAGGTCTTCGGTTTCACCATACGATTTGTCAATCAGCCATTCCTTCACTGTATTTTTGCATTGGTGATAATTCAAACTGTGGATATGGAGAAACTTATTAATTTTATTGTATAAAATATAGCTGAGGTAGGTGAATTGGTGTCGTGCGAAAGTGGTGTTGTGTCTAACTGGTGGAAGGACAATGTCTGCGCGACGTTTAGTACTAACTTTGAAAGGCAGTTGATGTTTCCTTAATACACATTGTAACACATACAACCTTCTCACCGACAGAACCCTGCATTCCCTAAAAAGTTCCAATGTAGGGTATCTATAGGGCCTGCAGAACATAACTTTGAGAACTGCTCTCTGAGCTCTCTCTAATTTCAGAAAGTATGTTTTGCAGGCGCCACCCCAAGCTGGCAGACAATAAAGAAGAAGAGACTGACAAAGTGAGTAATAGACCATCATAAGTGTTTCCGAGTCAGCCGAACCACGGAGTTTCTTAAAGATGGAAATGAGTTTGCGCGTTCGGGTGACTAAATTATCTAGATGACTATACCAGTTCAGATGGTTGTCAATTTGGACGCCCAAGTATTTCATACACGATGTGAGTGTCAGAGAGGGACAGGTACAGCAGTTGTTTCTTGAACAGGTATGAGCTTTAATAGTAGGTGTTATTTTTGGCTGAGTTTTATTACTTAAAGAAAAGGTTAGAAATTTAGTTTTTTCCGCATTTAAGGTCAACAAATTATTGTCAAACCAATTCATGACAGTGTCCAGTGCCATCTGAGCATATATTTCTGTTTCACTCCAATCATCGGCATAGCAAAGTAGGGCTGTATCATCGGCGTAGGTAAATATGGAGCAGTTTGTTAGAGGAAGTGAACACAAATCGTTTATGTAGATGAGGAATAAGGTTGGGCCTAGAATGCTTCCTTGTGGGACGCCGTATTCTATTCTAGCTTTATCGCTTATCACCTCCTTCAATTGAACATGTTGGAAACGATTATCCAGATAACTAGAAAAAATATCAAGTGCAGGACCCCGAATTCCCATGCGTTCCAGTTTAGACAGAAGGATGGGCGCAGAGACAGTGTCAAAAGCTTTCGAAATATCAAGAAAAATACCAAGACACCGCTGCTTCTTGTCCATGAGCTGAGTCACTTTTTCAGAGAGCGCAATAACCGCATCCTCTGTTGCGATTCCGGCTCTGAAACCATATTGGTTTTCGGAGAGAAGATTATAAGCATTAAGGTATTTAAGCAAACGGTTGTTCAGAATCTTCTCCAGAATCTTCGAGATAGTTGGTAGAATCGAAATGGGTCTATAATTCCTGACACTGCCTCTGTCCCCCCCTTTATGAATAGGGTGGACTAGAGCTGTTTTGAAAGAGTCTGGGAAAACACCGGTGGATATTGCGAGATTGCAGATGTGGGTGATATAGGGGACTAAAATTTTGCGCGTTAACTTCAATATGTGTCCAGAAATACCGTCAATTCCAGCTACAGAACTTGATTTCAAATTAATTATAAGTCGCTCTACTTCCGAACTGTCGGTTTCCAGGACACACATTGAGTTACAACTTGATTTGAAATTTGAAGAGTGAGCTGGCACAGTCCGACGCTGCTGTATATTTGTAGCTAGGTCTTTGCCAAGGCTAACAAAGTAATTGTTAACCTTGTTTGCTGATGCAAGTGCGTTAGGATCGAGCTGTAGCAGTTCTGTAGGTGGTGAGGGTGTAGATTTTGAATGTGTAATGAGTTTTATGAGATCCCATGTTGCTTTGGAGTTGTTTTTCCTTTTCACAAATTCTGTCTTCTCGTAATTTATTTTCAATTTTCGTAGTAAAGAATTACAAAAGTTGCGATAGCGAGAATACGTTACTTTGAGGATTGAGTTGTCTGGTTGTGATTTTAAATTTAGATGCATTTTGTCTCTATTTTTAATACAGCGAAGTAAGCCAGGTGTGATCCATGGCTTGATGTTACGGTTCTTTCGTGAGACTTTGGTGAAACGAGTGTGTTTGTCAATGATTCGTGTCAATAATGTGGTTAAGATGTCCGCTGCTTCATTAGCATCGATAGAAAAAATGATTGGGGAGAAATCAGTACTTTCAATATCTTTTTGGATGTTTGAAATGTCAACAACTTTAGCAGTGTAGGTAGGCTTGGGCTTAGGAGCATCCAAGTTGATACTCAAGAACACAGGTAAATGGTCTGTAATGGGTGAGTCGATCACGATGGATGTAGCTACTTGTTCAGTTTTTAGGAGGATATGATCTAAACAGTTATTTACTCTTGTAGGATATAAGTGCGCCGGTAATAAACCATGTGTGGCAGCAAAGGTGAGGTATTCGTACGAATGTCGGTCATTATTGTTTGGTTTGATATCAATGTTGATATCACCGACTAAGGCAACATGTTTAAATTTTGTTAGGGGTTTTAAAATGGAATCCAAACTGTTTAAAAAATTATCAATGTGGATGTACGATGGTGATCTATATAGGGCTAAGATGCCAACATTATTGTCAACTTTGCAAAGAAGACCGTTTGCGTCAATTATGTCAGGTTCAGAAACAGTGCAGCGCATTGAAGTCTTAGTATACATAACCACCCCATCATTCTGATTTTTTGTATTTTTAGTGAAATGTACATTATAACCATTCATATTGGGAATCACAGCAGATCTTAGCCAGCACTCTGTCAATATGATGATGTCACAATCAGTTTTAAGGAGATGTGTAAATGCCACAAAATTGTCGAAGTTTTTGTTTAAACTGCGAATGTTTAGTTGAAGTATAGATAAGTGCTTTTGTGTCTTCGGTATTTTAGTTATACATTCGCCTAACGGTAATTTATAAGATTTTGATACTTGGTAGGCATCCAATTCATTTTCCAGAGTATTAATGTGGTTAGCCATTGGAAGTAGATAATAACTTCCAAAAAAAAGGGATGCAAATGTTTAACCATATATGGGAAGATGAGGCTACTGTATCTGAATCGGGTACATTATCTGTATAGAGGCGTTCAGTGTCAACGAAAATTATTAAAGTATGAAAGTGCGTTATAAAAATTATGAGGTAGGAGTGGGTATAAAATGTTAGGGTTAGGTATTGCGTTATCGGCGAGGATATGATGTGTGTGAAAGACGAGATTGTGAGTGTACAGTGGTTTATGGATGGTGCGTGCGTGTAGTGAGGGTTTTGGGTATGTGAATGAGGAATGTAGTGGTGGATAGATCTTAATACATAAGCAAAACAAATGGTGTGAGTAATAGACATGCAGTGAATACAACTTATAATAAAGTAGGAGTAAGTTAAAATCAAACCTATATAATAAAACAATAATAATTGACCGCTTAGTAGTCATTGGCTAGATTGTGCTAGATCGCGAAGCATCCGCTCGGATTTTACCAGTATTGGTTTAGCTCCCTCTTCTTTCCGTAACAGAATGTTACCATTTGCCGTCCAACAAAACTTGTATTCCTTAAGCTTTGCAAATTCTCGTGCAGCAAAAAACAGTTTTCTAGAGCTGGCTGGGAGGTACTCACTGACATATATCGGTCGTTGGTCGCCGAGAACACCTATGTTTTTAGTACAGAGACGAGACTCTTTCGGTTGTTTGTTGTTGAAACTGCGCACCGAGCTTAGCAACATGTTCTTAGTTTCCACCCTGGCGAATTCAGCAACGACGGGCCGGGCGGTGCCTGGTTTGCCAGGTAGCCGGTAAACGTCGCGGATATCATTGCTTGTTAGAGGCATATATTAATATAATGTCTTAATATATGCCTCTATAATCATAAGGCCTTTATTTCCTTTTTCATTCCTTCTAGGCATGGGTTCGATATATCAAAACGTAACTTACTTATATCGGATATTTGTTGATTATCATACCATATCGATATCTAAATACTTATATATAACCGTTTTCACAAAAACTTCATCGAGTTATGGTTTATCCAAAGCGCAACAACGAACAACGAGAACGAACTACGAATAACGAACAAAACGCAAACTTCACATCACGAGCGATATGACATCGACGGTTTTTATTCGCTTTGTCTCTGTCTTACCATTCAATTTTTACTGGCGTAAAAGTGATGAAGCGAATATTACGTAACTTCGGCTAGTGATTGGTTATTGAATGGAAATCGTCGTACTTACAAGAAGCTAAACTGATAAATTTATTCTTTTTAAACTTTAAAAAACGAAAGTACCCTATATCGATGTATTAACGGTAAAAGTGTGAGTTTGCGTTTGTCGTTAGTTTGCGTTTCGTTCGTTTCACAGTTACTTGAGCAAATCGTACTACTGATATCGATATCTGAAAACGGTTTTCGATATCGAAATAAAAACTGAATATCGGTTACATATCCGTTTGCAACTAAATACGAAAACGCCCATGTCTAATTCCTTCTCCCTTCTAGAAGCTATACCTAAACAGATACTTCTATTACAGTGCGGCTCAAACTTCATGACGCGCTCCAAGCTACAAGCTCACATCAACAGAACGCACTTGGGACTGAAATACAACAAGAATATCGTTTGTGAAGTTTGTGGCAAGAAATGTACGGTGAGTGTCTTTATTACTATATTAACACAGTTTGTTTATGAGCGTTTACGC
The DNA here is from genome assembly GCA_947386135.1 of Melanchra persicariae. NCBI lineage: Eukaryota > Metazoa > Arthropoda > Insecta > Lepidoptera > Noctuidae > Melanchra > Melanchra persicariae. The sequence continues at coordinate 3,366,297 of OX376672.1, forward strand.
CGTACGGCATTTCATACAAACTTACAAGTCCTTATTTTTCGAAATTAATGAACCGATTTTAATGAAACGTCCTACGCATGAGCAAGATACATATGTCTAAAAATATATACAAAAACATTTTATTGTTAAAAATCAATATTAACAACAGTTCTCGTCAAATAACTTTTCCCCTCTGAAGTTAGCCATTTGCAAAGATCGCTTGGTGCAGTCACGTAGAGGGAGCAAGCGGGACGCAAGCATGCATCAAACGTAAACGTAAGACTGAGACATAAAATCGCCGCCATAATCCCCGCCCCCATGTCTCTTGCGCATGCGCAGTTGCAGTTTTTTCATAATTTTGACTACTACGCAGCCACTCTTAGCCAACTTCAGAGGGGCACAGTTATTTGACGCGAACTGTAAAATTAAAACGTTGCAGTGGCCCTTCTTTCATTCTTTTTTTTAATTTTAATCACAAAATTTTCATAAATTCTGTATTGGCATCTTTCGTATTCATTAAAATCGGTTCAATGATTTAGATGTGGAAGGGTAAAAAACATACAGATTTTCGCATTTATAATATTAGTTCGTATATGTAATATTATTTTGTGTTAAAAAAATAAAAAAATCAATCCTAAATACTGAGAAAGGCAAAACAAACGAATCTTTGTTGGCTTATAACTTTTTAATGGCTTTTTATTTTGCTATTCTGTTTCCGTACAGACAAAATTAATAATGAGATAAAACGATATCGTGCTTAACTTTGAATGTATAATGTCAAACAGTGGAGTAATGTGTGTCAAAAAGTTACAGATTTGGTGGTTGTTATATACCACTTAAAATCGCAAAGTCCATAAATATCATGGAAAAATATCTGGACATACGAGTACTTGCTTTTTTATTAAAAAAATATTGGAATTTAAAGTTATATACATCGTGTTTGGCCACCCTGTATTAATAATAACAATACTAAGCGTGTTTTGTTTTTAAAGATTAAAATATTTTTAATTATTTTTATGTCGTAAGTTTTTCTACTTTCGAAAGTTTATTTTTATTTAGACAACTATTCGTCGAATGCCGAAAAATAGACACTGTTGTTCGGTATTCGACGAATATCAAAAAAAATTCGAGTAATGCCGATTACCGAATAACATTCGTATTTGCTGCATCTCTAGTTTTAATATCTTATTTATTTTTTCAGTCAAACGCCACCCTGAAATACCACCAACGCACGCACACGGGTGAGAAACCATACTCCTGCGCAACTTGTACGAAACACTTCGTGGACAGCAATCAACTTCGGATCCACACTCGCACCCATACCGGAGAGAAACCGTATGTGTGTGCGCACTGCGGGAAGAGGTTCTCGCAGAAACCGGCGCTCAATAGACATTATAGAGTGAGTCAATGATATTTAAACTATAGATTCGTTGCCAGACTCTAAAATTGTAAAATTTATTTATTTTATTATTAATTTTATTATTGTTTGTATAATTACTATATAATTATTTGTAAAACACCAACAACCTTTCAGTGGGTGAAAGTAGGTACTCATGATTATAAACAACTTTTGTTATGAGACCAACTCTGAAAAATCGAAAAAAAAATCTACTGTTTCATACATTTTCATCGGGTGAATATTGAATTTTGTATGAAACAGCTTATTTATTTTTTGATATTTCAGAGTTATAAAAAACCCGACCGCTAAAACCGACTAAAAAGTTCGAAACAAGTCGCTTTTCAAGCAGTCTGATGCAGTTCAATCACAGATCTGAGGCCACAAACTGCATCAGACTGCTTGAAAAGCGACTTGTTTCGAACTTTTTAGTCGGTTTTAGCGGTCGGGTTTTTTGACAGTAATTTTTTTATTTTATTTCTTACATTTTAGTGAGTTTTGAAAATTGATATAGCCTGTGTCACTACCACAATTCTGTTGAAATCAACGACACCTCATATGTCAAAATCCATCCAGCCGTTTGGGCTGTAGGGCGTACCAAAGAAATGGACATACATACATACGCTCGAAAAACATTACCCTCCTTCTCACGCATTCGGGTAAAAACATCAGTCACTCACTGCTCAATATTTGTTTCAGGTCCACACAGGAGCAAAGCCCTACACATGCCAATACTGCTCAAGAACATTCAGCCAATCAAACTCACTGAAACTCCACGTTAAAACAGTTCACTTAAAACAACCGGCCAACAGCAGGAAGAACAGAACGAAAACCGTTAATCAAGACACTAAAGTAGAGAAGAATTGTGAAGAATTGGAGACTGGGGCGTTAGATAATAGATAATGTTAGAGTTTACCTTAAATAGCGTAGCATAAGCATATCAATCAGACTTGTAGCGACATCTATGCCGCCACATACGAATTAAAGACCAGCGAATGAATATACGATTAATCGATTACTCGTAACAAAATAAAAAAATCAAAATGTTTGTATGTAAGTTCCGGCTAGTACCGGCGGCGGAACAAATAGACAAAAATCTCCAAAATTGCTGGACCGACTTTGACGGTACTTTCGCTGCCAGATAGCTGATGTTATAAGGACAAACTCGGGCCACTTTTAGGGTTCTTTGTAAAGAAATGAAACCCTTGAATAAACTTTTCACTCTTTCTTTGCAACAAAGATAATGTAACCAGGATTATTGTAAATCATAAAATCGTTTAAAAGAGTGTCCATAGAGTTTCTTGCACGTTCTTCTCCATAGAGATCTACGCTTTGGAACGTGCAAATAGCTTCATGTTTTTGACTGACTGACTCTGACAATTCAAAAGTACCCGTAAATGGTTTATTTGAAATAAATGCTTTTGACTTTGACGTGAACACGTGAAATTTTGAATTTGGAATTCTTAACCAAACGCCAGATATTTGAGATAAAAAAATAGTCCAGTCAAGTTACGCCGATAAATTGTCTAACTTTGCAATAATTCTTAACTCAGATATTTTGCGGCTATCGTTAAAAGTAGGTATAGCATGAAATAAAATATGTTAAAATGTATCCCGCAAAAAGTTGACCCGTCGTTCATCGTTTTTTTTAATAAAACATCTAATTTCAATAATAACTCGTTGGGAAAAAAATATTGACTGGCATGTTTGTTTGGAGAGGTTTGGAGCAATTGTAGACGAGATCGAGTTTTACTAGTTAGTCAGTAAATTATCCAGAATGGAATTTTTTAATTTAATTTTTTTTTTATTAACGAATGGGCTTGGAACTACCCTCTTTTCATAAAATTTGAATATCAATGGTAACCCGTGAACAGCGCTGTGGGCTACATTATTAATTAGTTACTGTTATTATTGTTTGTAATATTATATAATGTAGCTGTGTGTTGTTCCTTTTTTCAATAAAAATAAAATTTTAATTCGCTAACTAACAAAATTGAACATTATTATCTGTTAGCGCAAGCGCCAGGGTAGCCCGCGAAATTCAAATTTTCTTAATTTAATGTCTGACTTAATTATATATATTTTGTTTATAATATTTCGTATTTATTTTTTAGTTAAATTAAATTGGGTTTCAATTTAATTTATAGGCCATGTCTGACTTAATAAATTATTGAAAATTTAACACATCTAGTCAATTTTAAAATATTTCGTATTTGTTTTTAACGTTTATTTATAAATTAGTTTAACTTTTTTACATTTTGTAAACATTACAGATAACTTGACTTTTTTAGCGTTTTTGTTTTCTTTTTTTCAGAATGGTTATGGATTTTTTTTCTTTTTTTTTAAATTTCGTAGATCCAAGGTCAAGTACACGATTCAAGAAAAAAAATCTAAGTTAGGAATTTGTGCACCATTCAAAGCTGATTTGACTGGAATAATTGGCGCTTTAGTTCAGTAGAGTCCCGTACGGTATATCGAATTACCCTTGAACGATATAACTGTCTACAGAAAGCATGGTTCACCGACGAACGGTAATACGAGAAAACTATAAGTCGATACCATTATTTAGCGACAGCACGTTTCGCCGAATAACGCAACATCGAATGAATGGTTGGCCGATACCAAGATTTGCCGATGTCATGGTTCGCCGGAACACGCTTGAACTAAATAATCTTTTATCGATAGTAATTTGCATCGAAAGCACCTTTTCTTACACCGCCGATCCAAAATAATTGTCTTTAGTTTCTCGCTCATACAATTTTGATAGACATCGATTCAACTGCATTAGTGCTATTTCCATGCGTTCATCTTAGTAATTCAATAAAAATTAATGTAAAGAAAATAATAAAACAGTGATGTGGTATACACAAATAAATGTATGGCTCAGCTAAGTGTTGACACATTCATAATCGTGCTACAGCAAGTGGCGGCTGGTTGTGTCACCATTGAGTATGGAGCATACTTACTGAATTTGGTTGTTTAACTTTAAACCCTAAGCCCTAAACTAGTGATTCTAGTGAACACCACATTTTGATTATATTTATAATTAAATGATAAATAACAAAAATAAAGGTACTACTACGCAATCATAAAAAAACATGTTAGAAAACAATCAATTTTAAAATTAAAAAAATTACTACCAGTTAGATGTTATATTAATGATTTTTGATGTACATGATGTGAGCTAACCCACCTAAGAAAGCTTCTATACTCATCTCACTCTTTAGGGACAAGTGCTTTTCTAGTCTCTTTTCATATTCAATCTGCGACGAACGACGACGCTTTGGCATTGGCTCAGATGCAGTGATGCGCTCGATTTCGCAGTCGGTATATTTTTGTTCTTTAGCAAACTCCTTAATAGTGTTGAAGATATTCCACTTCTTGCGATTTAAAAGTGTGTTCCACCGGTTATGCCATGATTCCAGAGCATTTTGTGTTTTCGGAATAGAATAAGTACGATTAGACACTGACCACATAGCTGATGGGAACAATGGTGGATTTTTGCTCAGAATTAACTTCGTCCCTGGGCCACATTTTTTTGTAAATACTCCAGATACATAATACTTATTGAACCATTGTGCCAATCCTTCGGCTTCAGTTGGAAATATTAAGTTTTTTACTTGCTCGAAGGCCTCCGGTATCTCTTCTGGTTCCAAAAATGCTATAGCAAATAAATGTCTGATTTTATGTGCAAATACGAAATCAGTACCATAGCGCTTTGCCAACCCTTCCGCTTGTACATGCCGCCAAAGACTTTGTGTGAGATGAAACAGACACAGTCTGTGTGCACAGTTTGGAAATTGTTTTTTCACAGCATTTATCACCGCAACTTCGAAATTAGTCAGTATGTTTTCTGGAGACAAATTAGTATTAAAGGTATTGACCCCATACCTTTTTAATATTTCAAATAATATTCTGTAACTGGTTTCAGTCTTGTGCGATAATAGAGCAAACACTAATGGTAAAAATTTGCTTGTGCCCCGTTCAGTTCCAACTAAAACATGTATTGAATATACTTGAGTAAATGGATTCGGGCATGTCGAAAATTTTCCGTCCATTAGCCAGCATTGTGCACTCATTAGTCGTTTAAAATTTTCTTTTGTACAAAATACGACTACGCTCTCACCTTCACTTGTATAGTGACCAATTAAAAACTGTTGTTGGTCAAGGTCACAAAGACAGTCTGGTACTTTAAATTCATCAATTGTTTTTGGAATCGATGGCACGCCTTTATTTCTAATGCGCTGAACAATCATTCTTGCTGCTGCTTTGCTAGGCAATTGAGCAGCACTCGTAGTTGGCACATCTTGCAAGCAGCGATTTACAATTTGTGATGGAGAGTCCATTGAATTTTTTGCAATTTCTTTTATCTTTGCATTAAAACTCATCTGTAACCGCTTTTCTGGCTCTGGAAGATGCCCATGTCCATTGTTTTGATTTAAAATCGAATGTTCATTTGTGCAAAATATTGTTGTCACAGTAGCACCACAACCTTTAGAACTTTTCAGCGTACATCTCCAGTAATATTTGTCGTCCAATCTTTTGTTGAGGTGATATGAATATCCATCCACAATAAGTACACTAGCGCCGCGTTTTGACTTTATTACATTACAAGCACTCATTTTTAAATTAATTGATTGATCGTAATAACAACGAAAATAAACGGGAACATAGTTTTGATTCAAGTCAATATTATGTATTTTGTGCTCAAGTCCGAAATAGTTTATAGCTACCCACATGTTTGCAACAATATACTGATCAGTGAAAATGTTTACCATTTTTACAATGTGGCCAACGTAATAATAATGAGCATCATTGAATTTGTTTCCGTAACCAGGTGTACATAATTATATCAATTGTTAATGCATTATTAAGATCAACGCATGGAAATAGCACTAACGCAGTTGAATCGATGTCTGTCAAAATTGTATGAGCGAGAAACTAAAGACAATTATTTTGGATCGGCGGTGTAAGAAAAGGTGCTTTCGATGCAAATTGCTATCGATAAAAGATTATTTAGTTCAAGCGTGTTCCGGCGAACCATGACATCGGCAAATCTTGGTATCGGCCAACCATTCATTCGATGTTGCGTTATTCGGCGAAACGTGCTGTCGCTAAATAATGGTATCGACTTATAGTGTTCTCGTATTACCGTTCGTCGGTGAACCATGCTTTCTGTAGACAGTTATATCGTTCAAGGGTAATTCGATATACCGTACGGGACTCAGTTCAGTAAGGATGTCTACTTCTTTTTTAATGAAAATTAGATCATTTATTTAGTCGATTCCTCAAAATGTACAAAATATTTTTTTACTATTAAATTTTTAATAATTGTATAATTAACGTATAAAATCGTAATGTATTGGTACTATATTTTAAAAATAATATACGAATTTATTCTGTGTTTTTGTTTTGATACAACCTATGATTCGTTTAGAGGCATTCATGATGGATTGGTTGAAGAAGGCAACACAACTGGAAGAGTGAAAGACTACGGAAGAAAGAAAGAAAATTAGTTAATTTGGCACACACAGATACATACAATGTAGGTAGAAACAAAAAATAAACTACCCAGCAGTGGGATAATATACGATGATTTAAGAAATCTTTTTCTTTTTAAGTGAATAAAGGGTGAACAGGTACCATTTTGCTCGCTCACTCCATCGTAGACCTCATCCATCGCTTACCATTAAGCCAGATCGAAGTGAAGACCTGCCAGGGTTGCGGAATTGTTCGAAAGAGTTACCGCGGCCCTGGAACGCAAAGGGACACCGGTAGGTTTTAGTTAGTAAGAGTCTGACATCCCCTCCTTCTTTGCCCGTAAAAAAAATCTCCTCCTTTGCCCGTGTAAAACATTGAATTGAAAAGAGTAACTATGGAGTTTCTTGTCCGTTCTTCTCCATAAGAATCTACACTTGCGAACGGACAGTAGAGTCACTTTATATTATTTTAAATGTAAATGATGACGTTCAAAAGTGCCGCCTAATGGCCTAATTGAAATAAACGTTTTGACTTTGGCTTTGCCCAAAGCGGGAGAAGTAATTTGATGTTTGTTCCAAAAAAAAGATCGAGGTGAAGAGTGGTCTCATTAGGAATTAAATCCACGTTTACTGCAAAATAATAATAAAAATAACACAACTGTAAGGGACTTAACATGCAAAGCGCTCTGGGCGCGCGGCGGGCGCTGTGACGAAAATGCATGGCGTCTGGCCGCGAACCCCAGACGCTTAAGTATATTTTGTTCCTTTGATGCCATATATTTTATCTAGTCAGAGCCCTGTCCGCTTTGTATATCAAGTCCCTTACACAGGTCTGTGCTTACACACTACTAAATCAAAAGAAAATTCGTATTGGATTCAACAAATAAAAAAAAAAAAAAAGAAAAATAAAAAGATAAAATATTGTTTTAGTATTTTCACACGCGTTCTTTTGTTAGTAAAATAAGTATTTTGGCGTTTTTTTTATTAGTTCAATTTAGAAAACAATAACCATTAAGTACGAAAAATACAATAATTTTGAGGCTCAAGTTTGGTAGAAAGTATTTTGTAATTTTTTATCATAATTGCTGCCAAAGGAAGTTCGAGCGACTTACAACGTAGGTGAGCTACTTGCAAGAAAACTAAGTCATTTTGAATTTCGCGGGCTTTATTGAATGAAATTGTAAGGAATCGTTTTGATTTGGACAGCACTACAGCAGTGTATTTAAACTTCTATTTATATGTCATTGATTTAAACTAAACCAGCATAGATTAGATATATTTATTGAAACGTAAAAAAAAAAATATTTTAACAATAAACTAAATAGTGTCTAAAATTCATACCGATCGTGAAATCGACTAAAGCCATTAGTAACACTGACAGCCCTAGCGATTAAGAATTGTCACTCAAATACCAATCAAAGCAATTTAAAAAAAAAGTTGTGTAAACGATCTTATTATTATTGTTTTGCTTCAAATTATTTGTTTTATTACATAAATTACCACGATTATGTCTGTAAGATAAGTTGCGTAAGTTCAACCGAACTTCCATTAACGTTTCTAAACTCTCAAAACACAATTTAATTGTGCAATTAATGTGATGTTTACAGATTTATAATCAGTGTAATTCATCAACAACATTTCAAATCGGTTGAAATGTTACCGATTTTGATGTATAATAATATGGAAGGGGGTTCTAACTCGTTAAATAATACGCCTAACACTAGTTTTAATCAGTACGATGATAGTATTATATTGAATTGTGTGAGAAATCGTAAAAAAGTGACTGAATTGCCGAGTTGCCCGGTGTGTAGTTGTACGATACGTCAGGGGGAATTGGACTCGCATTTATCTATAGAAGTGGATAGATTACAGAAGTTGTCGGGGAATGGGTCTAAAAGGAAGTTAAGTGCAAATTCTAGTGTTAATTTGGCGGTTCCGGGATCCAGTACTAGTGCAGATATCCCTGAAGAAGATGTTGATGTATCTGGCTGTTTAGGCAGTGATGTTTACCAAGTAAGTTCAGTTTCAAAAAAATAATTGCTGAGGATTATGGTTTAAAAATGTCTGCTGCAGTTTTAATTGGTATTTTGTTCACTGTTCTAAAGTGGGATTAAAAGTTAAAATAAACTTTTGTTGTGTAAGATTACTTATTAGATTTACTGTTTTTGTTTTTCCTGGCTTTGATGGGAAAAGTTTAATTGGTTTTTCCATCAGGAATACCTAATTTGTTTGTATTTGCCTGGAGAATTCTCAGTTGATGGGCTAGATTATAATATCATACTTTACACAACTCTTAAAAAAATTGGTGAACTATATGTACACCTCTGTCTGTCTTTACCCTTTTGCGGATTTCAGAGTGATTTTATGATTCATATTAAAATCATAGAAAAGTAATATTGTAAAGAAAGAATAGCACTGTGAAGTAATCTCGTTTTCTGTTAAGAATTTAACCACAAACAATAGTTAAATAGAAAAACTTTAAAGAAGTCTTAAAATATTTACCAAAATGTGTTACAAACTATTGATTTCTTTGTCCTTTTTTTTTTCTTTTTATAAGGCTGCATTTCCACCAGATATTTGTGAGATTGCATTGCAAGGGACATGTTCCATTTACACACACAACAGCGACTCTATTGGTTCTGTTGTGCGTGTAATGGTTCGGGTCCAGAATAAATGATATGCAAACTTGGGTTGCACTGGATATTATAAAGGTTTTTTCAAGGGTCACAATTACTCGGTTATATTACTACAGTAAATATAGGACGTGGCTGGGCGAAGGTATGTAAGCGACTAGCGTGCCCAGCTATGAAGTTCCCTTACAATATCAAAAATTCAATTCAGCAAATCGCATCGCTAGGGTCGCTACAGTTCTTAACAAGCACATCCCTTGCTACGCATTCAACTCCCTATAATGTAGAAATCATCATTTTGTCAGTTTTCCTTAAAACCGTAACATTGATTGATACATCTTAAAAGTTTTTATTGATAACTCTTAATAGCCATTCTCTATTGCATAATCACAAGGACTATTATAATATTAAAGTTCTTTTTTTGTGTTTTATTAGTAAGAACAAAATTCTTAATAATTTATTACAATCTAGTCTAAAAGTCTAATAAGCAATTTAACTGTAACTTAATATGTTACGATATGGATTATTTTAAAACCAAGAATAGTGTCCATTTGCACTTTTACACAAGTCCGTAGCACTTTCTTAGAGTCTGATAAATTTATTAAAACACTATTTTCATGTGTTTGTTTGTCATAATACTAAAGTGATAATATTAATTAAAGATGTACAGTTCTCGTCAAATAACTTTGCCCCTCTGAAGTTAGCCATTTGCAAAAATCGCGCAGGTGCAGTCACGTAGACAGGAGCAAGCGGGACGCAAGCATGCATCGAATGTAAACGAGCGACTGAGACATAAAATCGCGCCGCCATAATCCCCGCCCCGCGCATGCGCAGTTGCAGTTTGTTCGTAATTTTGACTATTACGCAGCCACTCTGAAGTTGGCTATGAGTGGCAACTGCGCATGCACAAGAGAAATGGGGGCGGGGCGCGATTTTATGTCTCAGTCGCTCGTTTACGTTCGATGCATGCTTGCGTCCCGCTCGCTCTGTACGATAGACATTCGATGCCACAAGTGTTGCGTTATTGTACGTGTTGTTTTTGTTAATAGTCGTTTTTGTTTTGTTATCTTGTTTTACTTTAACACGTTTACTCGGGAAGCTACAACGCGATATAGATTTTAAGGGATCTGCAAGTAGCCTTAGCAGAATAATTAAAGAAGTACATTACCTATCTTTTAAAAATATATATTTATTTTGTTCAAACACTTTACTACGTGACTGCACCTGCGCCACCTTTGCAAATGGCTAACTTCAGAGGGGCAAAATTATTTGACTGTACATAAGGTAACTAAGCCAAGAGAATGACACTCAATCTCTTTTATGATACGCTTGTTTTGCTACCATATTTTGAAAGCCTGATTATAAAGGGGTCTGATATTTGGTTTTAGATTGACTATTTTGAACATGCTCATCATTATCATCCACAAACCGACTGCCCATTGCTGAACATGGCAACAATGCAACAATGTCATTGCCCATCTGACTGCGGGACAACGAAGACTTCTTCCAGTCCGCGGACGCCACTTGCATATGCTATGTGCCTTCTATGTCTTAGCATAAAAACTATTTACAAGCTTTTTATCAACTTGTTTTCGTGTCGTCCAATAGGGAAAAATAGTTAATTTAATGCATTAAAAGCTGGTTTTATAAAGATTCTACTTATACTTATTTCTATTGCAGCGGGTCCATTCAAACCGCCTCCGCCGGCTCCGCGCCCGCCGCCGAAGCACCCCACCACCACAGCACGGGGAGTGCCCCGTCTGCAACACCACCCTCCCCGTCTCCAGGCTACAGCGACACGCGCTCCGCTGCCTCAAGCGCACGGGCGCCGAGCTAGACGAAGACGTGCCTGACACCAGCTCCGAGGAAGGCAGCATTGATGTGGAGGTAACGTAATCTCGCCCCCACAGCATGGGGAATGCCACGTTTGCAACAACACCCTCCCCATCTACAGGCATTGATGTGGAGGTAGCGCAACACCATCCCCACAGCATGGGAAGTGACTCGTTTGTACCACCACCCCGTCTACCGGTATTAATGTGGAGGTAGCGCAACACCACCCCCACAGCATGGGAAGTGTCTCGTTTGCTACACCACTCTCCCCGTCTCCGTCATTGATGTGGAGATACGTCACGCCAATGGTCACGGGCAACCGACTAGGAAGACAAAGATGACTATACAAAGACCCTACCCGCAGTTATTAAACAACTTCTCAGGCTAAATAGGAATAACTTTAGAAAATAAGATTATGTTACTATTACTGCTCCGCTGTTCTTTTCTAATTAATTTCTGTTTGGTGTCCAAGACAGACGGGAACTTGCAGTATTTTCATTTTGAAGAATTTAAAATAGACCATACATAAATTAAAAAATTGAAACGCTTTAATTTATTGCCAAAATTGCGATTTAAACTGACACTTTAAATTTTCGCGAAAACGGACAATGGCGTTACTCCTATCTGTTAGTGGTCAAGAAATAAGGTCGTCTTTTCGTTGTCATAACAGCAGTGACGTCACTAGAAGCTGGTTGTTGTTCTGAAATACGTCCCGTTTAACGTTATTTTAATTCGTAATTATTGCTAAAATTATTAATTATTATAATTAACTAAAATAAATACGTTGTTGTGGCCCTTCTTTTATACTTTCTTATTACAAAATTTTCATAAATTCTAAATTTGCATCTTCCCGATTATGACTGTCTTTCTAGGGCATGGGTTCCCTACCGTTGGGGTACGCCCCAATTGAAGGGCTTAATAATATGTTGCAATTTTAAACCTTATTTGCACGATCACTCCCTTGGTGTAAAAAAAAAACAAGATCAGTATACCAAGGAAATATTAATGTTTTAACGTCTAAATCATTTTCGTCTTAAAATCCTTTTTCGATCATATGCTAAAATATATTACCATCGTTACAGAACGACGAGCCCTCTGGCGGTGGCTTCGGCGCTGAGTACCAGTGGTGCGGAGAATGGAGGGTCAGAGCCACGGCGCTACAGGACTCTGAGGCTAGGGACGCCACCTGTGTGCGGAGAGTTTCCAACGATCAGGCGCTGGTGAGGACATTATCTGTCTCAAACTATATTTCAGACACGATAAGGTTCAAATTCCATTGTAACTAAAGTTAATTTAGGACCTTTATAAATGAAGAGAATCCGAAATAATTATTGGTTGAGACTTTCGTCTATTTTTCGGGGTGCTCCATTTGAGCCACAGATTTTTTGTCGGGTGCTTCTAAACGGGCGTCACCCGGGGCAGGACCCCTCCCTCCCCTTTGACTTGAAGCCGACTCTGACATAGTTAGGAAAGGCTAAGAAAATGATCCTTGTCTCACTCATTATGTCGGAACTGCGACCAGGACTAGCAATTGATACTTAATTATTGTCATGATATGTTTCAGGTTGTAGATGGCGACGAAGACACGGAGTTGTATGGACCTCCACAGTTTTCACCGTCCAGGATAGCGCCTGATGTAAGTATCTACTAGTTTTATAGTATTCGAAAAAGTCACCGCGGCTCTGGAACGCAAAGGGCATTAGGAGGAACACGGATGGGTTTTAGTCAGTAAGAGTCTGACACTCCCTCCCGCTCCACCCAGAGCGGAAGAAGTGATTTGATGATTTCCCATCCATAAAAAAGGGTTCCGTAGTTGCTCCCATTACTATCAATAGTTGAAAAATGACGTCTATCCCATGTCAAGAATGCACATTACTTGCGTCAACTTTTCTTTGTTGCTATATTCATGGTGAAAAGCAAATTTATCGTTGGTGTTGGATTTTAATTTCTTGAGTTTATTTGATGTCATTTGGCATGAAATTCTTACGACATTGTTACTTTTTCATGTACATTTTATAAGTTGGTTGAATTTTGGTGTAATTTGTAAATCCTATTTAGCATTGTGAATCTTTGTAACATGTACTACTATTGTGTATGTATAGTTTTCAATTTAATTTCTTAATATTTTGCAAACGGATCTTTGAATCCGAAAATGATTTGAACCGACCCGTAACATTTCCGTTCAGTTCAGTTCCTTTAAAATATTTTCCAAATTTTTTTTACAAATCAACTTTTAATATACCCCGAAATAGCGAAATAAAATCAGTGGTTCAGTACATTTTATCGAGTTATGTGCACAGTATTGTGTCCCATATATTTCTGTGCGCATAACTAGATTTTTTTTCGCGACTTCAGTGTTGGTCCCATAGTAAAAGTTGTTCATAATGATGAGTACAATGACCCCTTAAGAAGTTATGCGTTAATTCTGTTACAAGCTGTATATTTCTCTGATTTGTCAGGCAGAAGTAACCTCCGCGGACACACAGCCGGACCGCTGCGAGCCTCCACACACACACAGCAGCGCTCACGAGGCTCCTCCGCCCAGCACTAGCAAGTGTAACGGACTCGTCGAGGCCAGCGCAGAGGTAGATAGATAGATAGATAGATAAAACATTTATTTGATACAAGTAAAGAAACACGGCACACAAAAGAGTTACATAAATTAAGAAAAGTATGCAAATATTTGAAATAACAAACAAAGGAAAAAAAACAGAGTACCATGATTACAGTAGGTCTGTATGGCATCTGTGGCAGAAGTGCCAAACTACCTTCCTACATAAATATATTTGAAAATGACAAGAGAAAAAAAAAAATGATCTTGTGCGGTGCGTGTCTCCAACAGGAACAGGAGGTGAGCACGGGAATCTATTTACGGGATGAAAATTATCCTTTGTACAGCCGGGACGGGCTTAGGCACCTCGCGCACTAGACAGCCACGACCACGACACGTGGCCGCAATAATCAATCGAAGTAGCCAAATAGTCCTTCAAATCATAAATTCGAGTATTTAATAATAATAATAATAAATAATAAATATCTTGGGACAACTCACACACGGCCGTCTGATCCCAAGCTAAGCAGAGCTTGTGTTATGATAACCAGACAACTGATATACATACTTATATAATTTATAAATACATACATATTATAGATAAATTACACCCAGACACAGAACAAACAATTATGCTTATCACACAAAGTTTGTCCTGGGTGGGAATCGAACCCACGACCTCCGGCTTTGCAGTCAGGGTCACTAACCACTAGACCAACAGGCCTGTCAAATTTATACTTACTAATTATTTTTTTTCAGACAAGAATTCAAGCCCTCAAAGCAAGAATTAAAGACTTGGAGCGAAGAGCAAATGGTGCTGGAGAGGTAAATATAAATATTTTATTTCTACTTTTTAAAATTATAACATTTCATCACGCCTGTAACTCCCCGAAGGGCACGTCAGGCAGAGCTATACGTACTGGGTTATTTGTAAAACACTAATAACCTTTCAGTGGGTGAAAGTACCCATGATTAGAAACAAATTTTAATATGGGACCAACTCTGAAATATAAAGAAATAAATCAGCTGTTTCATACAAAATGCAATATTCACTCGATAAAAATGTATTGGCGATGCAAAGATTACGCGCGCGCCTCTAGCGGCGAAATTTAGAAGTTGGCTAAGAACGACATTTGCTGTGTTGCCAACACCAATTTATTAAATTCCCCGAAAATCTTAAGTCTAATTCCCTAACTTGAGATTCCCTGCACTTAGGGGAATTCCGTTTGCAACACTGTGCGAAAACTGTCAGTGTCGTTCTTAGATAGATAGGGAAACACCGACCATCACCGGACACTGCTCGCTGAACAAACATTACCACAAGATAGGTATAACGGACAGTCCTCTGTGCAGAGCCTGCATGGAGGAGGAGGAAACGGTATCGCACGTGCTCCTTGAGTGCACAGGCGTTACTGAAATACGGAGGCAAACAATAGGGACACCTAATTCACTCACAGACACACACACAATACACAGAGTACACTGATCTGTTTCTGGAGGGAGGTTGGCTGGTTGGAATGACGGCCGACATGGCTCACGTACAATGGTCCACAGCAGGACTAAGTGCGGAAACCATACTCGATAGATAGATAGGGAAACACCCTATTTTTATAAATACATATGATGGTTAGGGGGAGCAGGGGCTGCTGAATTTGTTCGAAAGAGTCATCGCACCGCGGCCCTGGAACGCAAATTAGGAGGAGCACAGATGGGTTTTAGTCAGTAAGAGTCTGACACTCCCTCCCGCTCCACCCAGAGCGGCAGGAGTCATTTGGTGATTTCCCATCCATAAATAAAAAAAAACCTGTCTCTGAGAGCACTGTGCTGTGTCGTCACTGATAAGTGCGAATCGGCCTTTACGCGGGTGAAGCCGCTGGCAGAAAGCAGCTAAAGAAAATTTAGTTTACACTTAATTTATAGCTACTTATTTTACTTTTCAGATGAAATGCCTGATATGTTTAGAACAATATACATCACCCACCGTGTCGATACAATGTTGGCATGTCTACTGTGAGGTTAGTTCAATTTTTCTTTAAAAATTATTATATATGTCGCAGCCAACTAGCTGAATCCGCCGTTTCATTAAACGTCTAGCCTTTTCATTGAACTGTGCCGTTTATAAGCGACATAAGTAACATGGGCAAGCCATTAAACGATATTAAACAAAAGATGCCACTTAGGTCGCAGAAAAATCGGCACATTTAAATGAAAAGGCTAGGCAACCAATTAAAAGACTGATTAAGCTTATTGGATGCGACATATACAACGTGTAACAGAATAAACGCAATACCTGTTAAGGGGTCATTGTACTTATCATTATGAACAATTTTTACTGTGGGACCAACATTATAATACATTTATGAGCGCATAACTCGACAAAATGTACTGAACAGCAGATTTTTTTTCGAGATTTCGGGCTTGGTCCCATAGTGAAAGTTGTTCATAATGATTAGTACAACGACCTTTTAAGAGGTATTGCGTATTCTGTTACAGTTCTCGTCAAATAACTTTGCCCCTCTGAAGTTAGCCATTAGCAAAGATCGCTTGGTGCAGTCACGTAGAGGGAGCAAGCGGGACGCAAGCATGCATCGAACGTAAACGTAACACTGAGATATAAAATCGCGCCCCGCCCCCATGTCTCTTACGCATGCGCAGTTGCAGTGTGTTCGTAATTTTGACTACTACGCAGCCACTCGACACAACTTCAGAAGGGCAAAGCTATTTGACGAGAACTGTACACGTTGTATAACCCGTCTGCCTTCAAAGCAAAAGTGAACAGGCAGATACAGATGTGATAGTTGATCCTGCTCTTTATTTCCTTCTTGTACTACAATCTTAGCCATTTCAGTATCTTTTTCTTTCTTTTCCATTATAGTTACATCTCGCTGTGTTTTTTCTCTTCCTTTCATTAATTTAGGCACATTTATTATGTAACTCGAGGTTGACTTTGAGAAATCACACTTTTAATAATCATAATCACAATCATTTATTTGCTAATATGGGTAATTACACAAAGTTATTAAAAATATAGCACAGTCCAACCATATTACACCTTGAGGTATGCAAATCACATGCTCTATTATAAAATTACTTGCAAAATAATTTATATCTAAAAACACAATTAAAATAACAATGAAACTCAATAAACAAAACTAATAATAATGTCACTGGAAGAATTAAAATTCAAATGTCATAATTATATTAAATAAATAAAGTCACTAGATTAATTAAAATTAAATGTCATCAAAATGTCATAAAAATGAGAATGTTAAGATATATTATTTGCAAATAAATGTCAAATAATACTCAGAGTTATTTGGAAAATTTGTAAGGGCACATATCCTGATAGAAACACGATAGCTGTTGCCATAGACTAACTTTATTACGAAGTAAAATTACATACATAGACAACTAACATAGAACAAACTGCATTAAGATACTGGCGCTAGTAGTATTAAGAATAGGATTATATTTGATATATATTTTAACAATCTCATCATCGCTTTTCATCAGGCGTAATCGAGGTCAAGAGCTAGCCCATTCCAAAATAAAAAATAAATGTGTGGGTTAGCGTAGTGCTAATCTTTGAACTTACTTATAGCATACTTTTAGCAGGTATATTTTGGGCCATATAAAAAAGGCCTTTGGTAAACAAAAACCAGACCTGAAGAGCAACATAAATATATAACCTACCATTAACGCATTTAGGATACTGTTATCGCTGCACTTTTCTACAAACAGGGCAAATAGAAATGCCCCCTGCATTTCTATTTGCCCTGTTTGTAGAAAAGTGAAGGGGATTTTTACGTTATTTTAATCTTGTTTACAGCAATTGTGGACTCAAATTTGATTGAATTGATATAAAGTTGCTTTCTTAGACAATCAATATTAAAGTGAAAAAGCTTATCAAAATTTTGTTTCTATTCACCCCTCCGTTCCTATTAACCCCGTTTGACGGTATTCCTGTCAGATGTGCCCAGAAGATAGGTTGTGCTGGATCATAGTTGTTAACATAATAGGGAATATTAAAAATCAAATATAATTATGAACACACAAATAATAATTAAAATAATTTAATAACAATGAAAATAAATAATTTGAATTATCTGCACTATTCTTATGCAATGCCTATATCTAAATAAATAATATACCACATCTATATAGGTACATAGACCTAATAATATATAATACATACATAAATATACATTCAATTAAACACTTCTAAATAATTTGTACTTAATAATATTGAAATCTTTGAATTGCTACTTAGCCCTCTTCCTCTCTCCTAATTTTGCTGTGCCCGACAGGGTCCATATTGATCTTTTGCCTTTGTTTGCCAATATTTGCCATCTTTGTAATACATATGGAATGCAATAAAGTATTGAGTATTGAACCACTTACGTCGGATTAATGCGACAAATTTCGGGTCCATTTCGCCAGGGTCGTGTAATTAGCTCGTTTAATCTGTTTTTTATTTAATTACGCTGTATTCTATCAAAAAGATGTTTATATTAGGTAAATATTTAATTAAGTAATCATTTACAATTTGATACTCTTTAATCTATTAATTAGAAGTTCTAAAAATAATGTCCAAAGTTAGGTGAATTACTAATATTATTCACTGTGCCGGGCCTGGGGCTAAGTCGGCCGGTTAAAAGGTTAATATACTAACATAGTTTATAAGTCAAAACATGTATGGGTAATTTTGCCTGAATAAAAATATTTATTATTGAAAACTTACCATTTTCCAGGTATGTTGGATCCAATCCTTGCGCGCCAAGAAAATCTGTCCACAATGTAACGCGATCACCACAGCGCAGCATTTGAGAAGGATTTACATGTGAATATGTATCCTATAAGTGTAGGGATTGTACTGTAACGTATAGGGAACATGCAGAAATTAGACTACCCTCAGAAAACAAAAAGCGGTTACTCGATCAAAGTGAGTTACGAGAAATAACCGATTTTTTTTTAAATGATTTCCTCTTCGAGTTACATTAATTAATGAACATTATTTAAAACGAGATGCCTAATGTTGGTAAAAATAGTCATTCGCTAGGTCCTAGGCTAAATCTTTAATATATATAACAAGTAAAAAAAGTAGCTTATTTGTTTTCCATATCCCAGGCTATATATCTGCCAAATTTCATGACGATCCGTTCAGCTGTTTTAGCGAGAACGTTCAGTTACTTTGACATTTATAATATTAGTAGGGATTAAGAGCGGCTTACGCGTACAATCGTTATGATAAACTGTGTTACCTTTTGCATTATAACAGAAGTAACGGCAGTGTTTTATTTTTCAATGTTCCACTATAGTTACTGGTGTTTCACTTAGCCTAACTAATGCTGAAAGTTTCATGCATTCGAATACAACAAAAAACTGAATTTTCGAAAATTTAGAGATTCCGGGTTTTGGCTTCCGACCGACGGCAGTAGTACAGAAGGGTCAAGGTCAAGAGTGAACAGGCATCTTCTGGGCACGCTCGTTCCATCATAGACCTCATCTATCGCTTTCCATCAGGCGTGATCGAGGTCAAGAGCAAGCCCATTCCTCAATAAATAAAATTAAAGGTTTTTTACGTAAAAGCTTCCAATTTGCAACACTAGATGGCACTGTCTAATTTTTGCACGTTCCCTATACTTGAGACATCACGCATTATACCTGAAGGGTCGGGTAGACGTGTAGCTATACATAGAAGGGATGCTTCGATACGCAATTTTGATCATACGATACCAATACAATGTGTAACAGAATAAACGCAATACCTCTTAAGGGGACATTGTACTCATCATTATGAACAACTTTTACTATGGGACTAAGGGCCATTTTCACCAAGCTAAACTGATCGCGCTCAGCGTATAAACCACGTTTATGAGCTGTCAGTGTCACAATTTTTCTATGGAATATTGACGTTGACAGCTCTTGAACGCAGTTTAGATGTACTGATCGCGTTCAGTTTCATTGGTGAAATCCGCTCTAACACTGTAATCGCGAAAAGAAAATCGACAGCCCCATATATTTGTGCGCGATTAACTCAATAAAATGTACTGAACGACTGATTTTTTTTTCGCAATTCCGGGTTGGTCCCATAGTAAAAGTTGTTCATAATGATGAATACATTGACACCATAAGTATTGCGTTTATGCTGATACACGTTGTATAAATTTTGTATATTTGTTTGTCAGTTCTGTGACAGTAAACACTTTTTCTTTCTATCTCTATTAAAAACCCGTCAAGTGTGAGTCTGACTCACACATAAAGGGTTCCATGCCATTACCAAAAAAAAATCGTGTTATATCCGCAATAATGTCTACTATCTACACTATTATAATAATATTCTTTATATCTGTTCTACTTATATATTCTATTTCGGTTCATGAGGTACTGCCCGCTGACTGACAGACGGACAGCGGAGGTTTAGATTACATAAAGCGTATAACGCGGAATTCTAAATGTATCAAGTACATCGGCAAATTAATATCGTTCATTTCGATTTATCGGAAAACTTAAACACGAAACCTCCCGAATGTAGTTTCGGTTTCGACACGATTTTTGGCCGAAACTAGGCCGAAACTGACAGTTCGGTCCGACACTACTTTTTAGTGAATAATTTCATTCTTTCTTTCTATATCGATATCGAATGCATCCTACTATAGTACACCTACATTTGTTCAGTTATGTTTAAGTTCCATTTAATAGGAGGCGAGAAAAATATGTAATAAATAAACGTTGGCATCTTTTCAATAGGAAAATGTCCTGAAAAATTCCTTGTTCTACGCCTTATATTATTATCCCAATATTTTTCTTAAGAAAAAGGATTTTGCTCAAAATATTTGAGTTAAAAAAAATGTATAAGTCTGATTATAATTTTGAATTGTAATAATTTTTTAATATGTATATTTTTGTTTTGTGTATAAAACGGACAGTTTTTTTTTTGTAAATATTTTCTTAGTTACTAAGGACTCCTTGTAGTTTTGATTATGCAAAAACAATAATAAGCACAGAGGTTTTAAAAAGATCAAAATAAAAAGTAAGTTTATCATCACAGTCGAGCCGAGTGTACCTGTACTTCTTCTTCTTCTCAATCTTTCTTCTTCTCGTCTTGTGAAAAATGCTCGCTCGAATCAAACGACGTATTTCAACACAAAGGAGTTGAAAAACGTCGAAGATACAATATTTTGCTTTGTGTCTCGCTGAATACTAGAAACAAATGCTGTGAACGTAATTATTTTCGAGTTTGTTTATAAAATTAGTTATTTATATATTTCAGGCATCTTATCAAAATATAAACTTCTGACAAAATGCCTTCAATGGAAATTACAATAATAGCTTATAATAATAAGTACTAAATTTAAGAATGATTACTATGTAAATAAAATTATTTTTTTCTATGAATTTTGTATGTTTTATTTTCTTATGATATTGTCGGAAATTATCCTAAGGGGACATACTCCTGTGATTAAAAGTAGCTTATATGCTATTCCAGACTAATCTACAGGGTTTCAGTGGGTGAAAGTAGTCATGATTATAAACAACTTGTGTTATGACCAACCCTGAAAAATCGAAAAAAAAATCTACTGTTTCATACAACACAACAAATGTCGTTCTTAGGCAACTTCTAAATTTCGCCGCTAGAGGCGCGCGCTAGGTGAATAATGAATTTTGTATGAAACAGACGATTCATTTTTTGATATTTCAGAGTTGGTCCCATAGTAAAAGTTGTTTATAATCATGAGTACTTTCACCCACTGAAAGGTTGGTGTTTTACAAATAACCCTGTATATGTGTACCAAATTTCATCCAGATCTGTTCAGCCGTTCCATTGTGATTGAGTAATAAACATTATCAAGATTATTTCCTTGGAACAAAGAGATAGTGTAAGGAACAGTATGCAACTCGAATCGCAGATGTAGGCAATCCAGGGTTGCGATTGTTCGAAAGAGTTACCGCGGCCCTGGGGGTCGTCTCACTAAGCCCGAAGTCCGTAGTTTCGGCCTTAGTGTCGGGCGTTTTCTACTCCGTATCACCTACGGACTTACGATTAGTCCCGAAACCGAACTAAGAATGAATGACAACACGATTTGACAGTTGTTCTTAGTACGGGTTCGAGACTAATCGTAGGTCCGTAGGATCCAATACGGAGTAAAAAACGCCCGACACTAAGGCCGAAACAACGGACTTCGGGCTTAGAGAGTAGGCCCCCTGGGCTGCGGTAACTTTAGTACAGACGACAGCACATAAAGCTACCCGAAATAAAATTTTCCCAATCAACCTTGAACCTAATGCTATAGAGATAAAGTTGAAAATCTATTAAATAATCGACGCCGAGTTGCTAGCCTGTCGGTTTTCTATCGGTTGCATTTTGGAGAGTGTGCAACGGAATTGCATAGTTCGATTCCGCCTAGCCCGTTCCATTATCGGACCACAAGACGTACGGCGATGCGCCACCGGTACATGGTGGAAATCCCACCCACACGCACAAAGCGTTTTGGGAATACATTTGTAGCAGCATACCATCGCCACATGTTCGACGCGTGCGGCCTCCACCGCGCGCGCCGCCAGACTAAACCGCGCGCGGCCGGCACCCATATTTATAACTTCCGAGCATTTGGTTCGGCTGCGCCGTTCGTAACAATATTCTTACATTAGTTATAAGCGATGTGATTGGTCAACTAAATTATTCGTATATGTCGCCTAAGTACTACTTGTGTCCCTTAAAATTAGCATGTAAATAGAGCGAATTAAATCATGCTTATGCTACATCAAGCTAGTGTTATCATTTTCCCTGACATAACACTACAGTGGTGACCCCGACAAAAAAACAACGCAACATGACCAGCGGAGGACAAGAACTCTCGGGCGTCTCAACTGCGCTTCGTATCCCGCCAATCTGGCGAGATAAGATAAGACTATGGTTCGCACAGTTCGAAGCAATCATGTCTCCACACAAGAAAGGCGATCAAGCCATGTACGAGCTAGTCATCGGTCAACTCGAACGGCAGGACCTAGATGAAATCACCGACATCATTCTCCACCCACCTGAGACGAAGCGGTATGAAATGCTGAAAAGTCGCCTACTGCAAGTTTATGAAGAATCCGAGCAACGTCAAGTCCAGCGTTTACTTTCCGAAATGGAACTGGGCGACATGAAACCATCGCAACTTTTACGTCGCATGAAGAACCTCGCCGGCGACAACATCTCCGACTCGGCGCTCAGGATTATGTGGACAAATCACTTGCCACAATCAATTCGTGCAGTGCTTGCCGTCAGTGACAACATTGCCAAGAAATCCGACATCTATGACCTCGCTATGATGGCAGACAAAATTTTGGAGCAGACCCAGCCACAAGCCATCGTATCCGCCGTCTCCACGAGCACACAGGAACCTTCTCGTAGTAACGCAACACTGGAAGAAAAAATCGACATGCTTACGAAAGAAATCGCAGAACTAAAAACAAAACAACGCACGCATCACAGTCGAAAAACATTTCACCGCTACCGTTCAAGATCACGTTCATGGAGCTCGCCCAATCGACCACGCGCACACCGCGCGTCCCGCAGCAAGACGCCGCACCGAGCCGACCAATCAGACGTCTGCTATTATCATCGGAGATTCGGAAAGCAAGCACAACGATGTACGCGGCCGTGCAGTTTTGATAATTCGCCCACTGCCCCGGAAAACTAAAACCAGCGTTGGAAGAGGCGGGACCCGGCGCAAAAAATACATCATACCGCCTATTCATAACAGATCGAAATTCACGATTGTCATTCCTAATCGACACCGGCGCGAATATATCTGTCATACCACGAAAAGCAGGAATGAAAGCAGCGCCAACCGACTTTCACCTGTACGCTGCGAACAATACCACCATACCCACCTATGGTGAGAAGTCACTACAACTGGATTTCAATCTACGAAGACCTTACAGGTGGAATTTCGTCATTGCTGCAGTCAGCAAGCCTATCATCGGCGCTGATTTCTTAAAGCATCATCAACTCCTAGTCGACATCGCCGGCCGATGTCTCATCGACAAAATTACGAAACTCACCGTGAAGGCACCGATTTCGTACTCCTCCGAGCCAACAGTACGAAGCATCGACGTGGAACAGCAGTATCACAAGCTGCTCAGCAACTTCCCCGACATCATCAGACCATCGTGCACTAAAGAAACGCCCAAACATCATGTTGAACACCATATCGAAACCACTGGACCACCACTTCACTGCAAAGCCCGACCCTTACCACCACATCGATACTTAGCAGCAAAGAAGGAGTTCGAGATCATGATGCAGCAAGGACTTTGCCGACCAAGCAAAAGCCCATGGTCCAGCCCGCTACACGTCGTACCCAAAAAGAATGGTGACATTCGTGTTTGCGGTGATTACAGAAGATTAAATGCCATCACTATACCAGACAGATATCCAGTACCACGTCTCAAGGATTTTACCAACCACCTGCACGATAAAAAGATTTTCTCAACATTGGACCTCAACCGTGCATATATGCAACTACCCGTTTGTAAGCCTGATATTGAAAAGACAGCCTTAATTACGCCATTCGGATTATTCGAATTTCCTCGAATGTGCCCTGGCTTAAAAAATGCAGGACAAACATTTCAACGATTCATCCACCGTGTGCTAAGTGGATTGGATTATGTATTTCCATTTATTGATGACGTCATCGTCGCATCAGGAAACGAAGAACAGCACAAGAAAGACCTAGAAGTTGTCCTACGCAGATTAGATGACTATGGAATCACAATAAATCCATCAAAATGTAACTTCGGCAAAGAAAGCGTCAAGTTCCTGGGTTATGAAGTCTCGAGTGAGGGAATCAAACCACCGATTGACAAAATCAAGATCATCGCAGAATATCCCAAACCAGAAACCATTGATGACCTACGTCGATTCTTGGGCATGGTGAATTTTTATCGAGACAGCATTCCAAACGCCGCACATATTCAAGCACCTCTCAATACATATCTACACAACTGTAAAAAGCGTGACAAGACCAAGATAGACTGGACTGCATTAGCAACAGAAGCTTTTGAGTCATGTAAGGCCAGCATCCAAAAAGCAGCCTTACTCGCTCACCCATCACCGACCGCAGCGATGTCACTCATGTGCGACGCATCTAATACGTGCGCAGGAGCCGTACTACAGCAACGCGTCAATAACAAGTGGATTCCCCTCGGCTATTTCTCCAAGAAGTTCTCAGAAACTCAGCAGCGATATAGCACATTCGACAGGGAATTATTATCCATCTATATGGCCATCAAGCACTTCAGAAATACCTTCGAAGGAAGAGAACTGATAGTGTACACCGATCACAAGCCGCTCACATACGCTATAAACAAGCCGCCGTCCAATAGCGATACACAGCGACGAACGCGTCAACTCTTGTTCATCAGTGAGTTTACAACTAGTGTTGGGCTAATAGCCGGATGCTTTGAGTTATTATCGATTATAATCCATAAGTGTCCATTAATAGCCTTGCAATGGATGATAACCCTGCTATTAATGTATTGTTAAAAAAATAAATGCTTTTTTTTTGTTTATTGTGAAATCTGTGGGTGTGAATATAAATTGGGTGCGTGTACGCAGTGTGATTCAATGTATTGTTATTCTTTTTATTTATTTTCACTTTTTTGTGTGAAAAAGTGTTAAGTAATAATAAAATAAATACACATTTTTCGGGTAATTAAATTTTGATAAATTAGAGATCCAATACTATAAAAACCATAATTACAATGGCACATCGCATTGTGATTTAACCAGATTTCATGTATCTTAGAACCTCTAGCTGATGCTATAAAAAATTAGAAGGTAATAAAACTAAAAAAGACAAAGTATTTCTCATATTCAAGAATTTAAGGTCCCGAATCAACTTTATTTTATCAGACGTCACAGTTCTTGACAATAATAATAAAAAAAATGTTATGAAATTTATTGATAATCGAACTGCAACGGCTATTGAACAAATACATTTGGCTGCTTAATTGCTCAACCCTGCTTCACATGGAATAGATTTAGATCCAGAAGACGATACAAAAGCAATGCAATATATTTATGAACTGGGCCAACATTTAAAAATAAACGTCATGAAAGAATTAGCCGATTACAAAGCAAAAGATAACTTTTGGAAGAATCGCTTTATTTGGTCTCAAGTCGAAGAAACAGACGCCCTTAGCTGGTGGAAGGGTATTTGCAGTTCTACTGAGCTTCATAAAATTGCAGTAGCTATTTTATCAGCTCCTTACACGTCAGCAGCTACGGAAAGTGCCTTTAGTACTCAAGCTGACATACATAAAAAAAAAGAAATAAACTAACTACTGAACGAGCAGGAAAAATAACTTATATATCACACAACTGAAATTTGGAAAAAAGACCGTCAAGTATAGATACGGAAAGTGATTTCCACATGGATTCGGAACCTTTCTCTCCAACATCAGAAATCGATGAAATATCCTGTGACTGTAATGAACCTGTACTTTAATACACCAGAAATAGATCCATTAGCGTCCGATCCAATCGATGTACCAAACTTAGGAGATTTTGAAGAATCGAGTGTTTCTAGTAGTAAGTAATTAGGCTGAAAATTATTTTTGAGCAACAAACAAAAAAATACAACTAAAAACGAAAATAAAAAAAATCCCAAAAAAATATCCCAAATAAATGACTTTTAAACTGAGAATTTAAAAAAAAACCAAGTACATAAAAAATCTAAGTATCAAAAATCAATGTAAATAGCTGATTGAAAATTTTTGATTGGGCCAGGGGGTCGAGTCTGCTATTGCAATCGTGTCTCAATGACCGGTCAATGATCGACACATTTCCCATACAAAAACTGTCAAAGTTGTCAAATATTCGATCACTGACCGGTCATTGAGACACGATTGCAATAGCAGACTCAAGCCCCATTAGTTTTAAATTGCACATTAATTTACTACAAAGAAAGATGATGAAAATGAAGTCTAATCTGACAGTCCAAAGCCTGAAAACCATGAAGGGAAATTTCCAATCACTGAAATAACATTAACAGCTGAGTTATCATCCATAATTGCTATTAATGGCTACTAACTGGCTTTTAATCGATTATTAGCCAAATGATATTAACCGGATTATTATCATTGCCCAACACTATTTACAACGGACATACGACATGTAAGCGGTGTGAATAACGTGGTTGCCGACGCACTATCACGCATTGAAACAATCGACATTCCTACGATCATCGAATACAACAAATTAGCTCAAGCTCAAGAAAATGACTCATCGTTACCTACGCTACTAAAACAAAAAAACATACAACTCAAGAAAATCGTCGCACCCGGAACAAACAAGTTGATATGGTGCGAAACGTCAACAACAAACATACGACCATACCTAACAGATGACTATCGTCGCATTGCATTCAACGCTATTCACGATACCAGTCACCCAGGAATATGAACTACACGAAAAATGATGCAGCAACGTTTTTTTTGGCCGTCAATGAACAAAGATGTCAGCAAATGGGCAAAATCATGTACTCCGTGCCAACAGTCTAAAGTCCAGCGACACACACATAGCGACAGTGACCACTACCCACCAAGTGAGCGATTTCTCCATATTCACGCTGATATCGTCGGAAAGTTACCCACGTCTGCATGTGGACATCAGTATTTACTTACCATCATCGATCGACAAACACGCTGGCCCGAAGCGATACCAATGCGAGAAATCACAGCAGAAACCGTCGCAAGGAAAATATACGAAGCATGGATAGCCCGTTTCGGGTGCCCTAGCAAAATTACGACTGATCAAGGACGACAGTTCGAAAGCCAGTTATTTAACGAACTCGCAAGATTACTGGGCGCAGAGAAGACTCGTACTACTGCCTACCACCCGCAGAGTAACGGGATAGTTGAGCGCTGGCACCGTTCGCTAAAGGCTGCACTTATGACGCGACTATCAAATAATAACAAATGGATGGATGAACTACCTACCGTGTTACTCGGTCTACGGGCAGCTATTCGAACCGACACAAATACTAGTCCCGCACAATTAACGTACGGACAAGCATTACGTTTACCCGCCGAGTTCATAACTCCATTATCATCTAAGTGTACAGTGAAGATGAACCATACTTATGTCGAACACCTACACTACGTCATCGCGCAACTTACGCCGACATACCAACCGCATTCCAACGCGCGGTCTGTGTTCGTGCACGAAGACTTGAAGACATGCAAATCTGTATTCGTACGCATAGATGCAGTCCGGAAGCCATTGCAGCGCCCATATGAAGGTCCGTATTTGGTTGTCGAGAAGCATGAAAAGTATTACAAGCTACAACTGCCAGGACGTACTGCCAATATATCGATCGACCGACTGAAACCGGCTTACACCTTAAACACGGACAATCATAACAGCAGCTACACGAATAACTCGACGCCTGCTACCACTGATGACCGCTCCATTGACCCACCGAGAACCAGATCTGGCAGACTCATCAAGATGCCAGTACGCTTCGCTAGGGGGGGAGCACTGTAGCAGCATACCATCGCCACATGTTCGACGCGTGCGGCCTCCACCGCGCGCGCCGCCAGACTAAACCGCGCGCGGCCGGCACCCATATTTATAACTTCCGAGCATTTGGTTCGGCTGCGCCGTTCGTAACAATATTCTTACATTAGTTATAAGCGATGTGATTGGTCAACTAAATTATTCGTATATGTCGCCTAAGTACTACTTGTGTCCCTTAAAATTAGCATGTAAATAGAGCGAATTAAATCATGCTTATGCTACATCAAGCTAGTGTTATCATTTTCCCTGACATAACACTACACATTTATTGTGCGTACAGCTAAGGAGTGGAATTCCCTGCCGGGGTCTGTGTTTCTTGATAGCTACAACCTGGGAGTCTTGTATAGGTTACTTCTAGGCAAGCATGCTCCATCTTCGACCACATCGTCGCTTACCATCAGGTGAGATAGTGGTCAAGCGCGTGCCTATCAATAATAATTAAAAAAAAAAATTGACAGATTGTTGTTAGCTTGATGTGCTGGCGACTGTACTATCTACTTTCTGACGTAACAAAGTTGCAAAATGATCAAATAAGATTTTAGTTTCCTTGATAGAGTTTTCCAAGCCGAAGCGATTTCTTCAGTCGTTGGTCTCCGCGCTGACTAAGGTTTCTACTCCATCGCCGCCGTCGGGCTGAAAATATAAAAGAAAAATGTGGCAACTTCATTCAAATCATCATCAGCATCATACAGCCGAAAGACGTCCACTGTTGGACATAGGCCTCCCCCCAAATGGTCGCCAAGCGTCTTGGCAGGCGGGTTGGGTATCGCAGTGTAGCTGTAGCAATGTAACTACAGAGAATGCTGCTGCCCATTCTCTGGTGAGTCCCTTAGCCGCCTCTTACGACACCCATGGGAAGTGGTGGGATGGTGCTATTCTTTTACGTCCGACACCATACGGAACATTCGTTGAAATGGCAATATGAAAAAAACTTAAGGTTGCACTAGTCGATATATCCATACAAATTTCGGGGGGGTATTACTCCACTGTTTGACATTGTACATAAAAAGTTAAACATGATATCGTTTTATCTCATTATTAATTTTGTCTGTACGGAAACAGAATAGTAAAATAATAAAAAGCCATTAAAAAGTTATAAGCCAACAAAGATTCGTTTTTCTTGCTAATTTTAACTTTGGGCGTAAATAAGTGATAAAAGAAGTGTAAAATCTCAAAAACAAAGTCGGCACCAACAAACCTCAATTATAGAAGAGTTCAATAAACTTTATTTGTAATTGATATATGCAGTGGTCTTTTCATAAAACTCAACTTTCCAATAGACTTTTCGTGCATCGTCTAACGTTGTTTCCGTTCGGATCGTTAGTTTGTGCGTGTAGACTAGCGTCTAACTGCTCATCATCACTGATGCTGTCTCTGTCGGTCACGATGCCCGGTGAGACAAGCGTGCTTTTTGGCCACCCTTACCAGTGAGTTCGAGCCCGCGACTAGTTCAACCTTAAGAAACTCATTAGGATTTTTTTTTGCGATTACAAAGTTATATTTGCAATTGGAGAATTGACTGTAACATAGGTACATAGATGAAAACATTTGTTCAACTGCAAAGTTAGAGTACTTTAGATCTACTTACCTTTTCGTCAGATTTTTTTTTTTTAGGAATGGCCACTAGCTATTTAACACGCATGGGATATCACCTGCTTAACTGGACTAACCTGTGGTGGCCTCAAATGAATTTAAGGCCCCCAGCCAAGGCAACAAAACTAGCTACAAGCTAAAAACTACTGAACGCTCGCTAAGGGCATCCCCTGTGGGATACGACCTCGGCTTAGCGGCCTCAGTTCGGGACAGCAAGGGACAACAGGCTGGGTCATGTTCGGTGCTTTTATACTGTGACCATCAAGTAGGTCTTGATATTTATTATTTTTCGTCATGGGTATCATTTTCATTAATTTCGGGAAATCAAAGATTTTTGAAGTGAAAACTTCCTTAGCGGCGTTGTGCACTTTTTGGGATGGGTATAAAAATGTTAAACTCGCGTCAGGACACGTGACCTGATCGAAAATTCGTAAGACTTTTTGGGATGGGTACAAAATGTTTAACTCTCGTCAGAACACATGACCTGATCGAAAATTCGTAAGACGGATAATCTATACTAATATTATAAAGAGGTAAAATTTGTAAGTTTGTATGTAGGGGGTAATCTCTGGAACTAATGATCCAATTCTAAAAAATTTTTCACTTGTAGAAAGCTACATTATTCCTGAGTGCTATAGGCTATAAATTATTTTTATAACATGTATATTAACCGAGCTATCACAACTTTTGTCTAGCAAGTCGGAAAGAAATACCTCAATAAATTAGAATTATTTGTATGCATGTATGTGAAGGGTAGGTGTAGGGTAGGTAGGTAGCCAGTTGACGGGAGCGAAGCCGCGGGAGACAGCTAGTGTAATATAAATTGTCATGTTTGTGTACGATAGCGTAATAAATGAATATTGTATGTAACCACATAAGTGATAGTACTTTTATACTGATAAATAAAGCAATTCGTGCGAAATTATTCCCTAACCATTCCAAAATATTCAAAAATGCACAACGTTAATGTTCAAGTTTTCACTTCTGCCGGCACTCCTGGAGTGCAACCCGTTGTTTTTTTTTGTCATGGTTTCGGGATAGAAAATTACGGAACCCTATAATGCGTGGCCCGACACGCACGTGTCTGGTTTTTAACTCACTTGCATATCAGCCACCGTCAAAGGCGGGTCGTCCTCCCTCAGCACAGTCTCTCCATCCAGCTTCTTCAAGTTCGGCAACCTTCGGGCGGCTTCGGAGCGCCACGCGTCTAGCTCACACGCATCGTAGAGAGGGTTCCCGACGAAGAGCAGGTCTTCGAGGTGGGGCAGTTCCTGGACAATATCACATGCTTCAATATCAGAAAGCGTTCTCCGGAAGGCACGTATAAGCCGGTGGTCCCGGTCGTCGAACCTAGTCAGAGGCCCTTGAGGCGTTTATAGAAACTCTGACAAAAGGGTGTGTGGGGTCGTTAGACCTTACTACCCACACGAAGAAGAAGTATAAAGCGAATTATTTACAACAACGTGTAGCAGTAATGAACGCAAAACCTGCAAAGGGCTCATTAAACTCAACATTATGATGAACAACGTTTGATGTGGAACGAACCCTGAAATCGCGAAAAAAAAAACTTCAGTTTTGTACAGATGCCAACACTTCAAGCTTACCGAAACTGACAAATTTTCCCAATCAACTTTGAACCTAACGGTATAGAGATAAAGTTGAAAATGTAATAAAGAAATTTGGCAGATTGTAGTTTGATATGGTGGCATGGCATCTGTACATTTTGTCGAGTTATGCACACGAAAGTGTATGGGACAGTCGGTTGTTTATATCGTGATTTCAGGCTTGGTCTCAAAGTAAAAGTTGTTCATGATGGAGAACCCAATTAGGTACCTTAACCTACCCCTTTTCAGGTTTTTCGTTATTAATATCTATCTGTTTCCCAAATAATTGGGAAAAGGCTAGGCAAATAATAATGTACTGGGTATTTTTTTTCCAGCGCGCAAACATTTAGAACCACTTCTGCCCATGTAAATGAGCAACTTTCCCCGAGAAAAAAAAAAAATTGTCTCCCATTTAAAAAAAAAACTTTTTCACAATGCCTTGTTGCATTAAGTCAGCCCATGTACCACTATTGTACATACAGTTTAAATAAATAAAAGACTCCTCTCGCTCTGGGCAGAGCCGGAGGAATTCCCCACCCGTGTTCCTTCAAATTCCCTTTGCGTTCTAAAACCGCGGTAACTCATTCAGACAATTCCGCAACCCTGGCAGGCACATGGCCCTAGCAGGCCTCGTCAATTGTTCATGCATACCTGCAACTTATTAAATTCGCTCCACTCTTTGACAAGATTATTGCTCATGTACAGCACTTTGAGACTCCTCAGCACATGGATACCTTTGAGTTTCTCTATCAAGTTGTACGATATCCATAACTCTTCTAAGCTGTCGCCAAGCGGTTCCTGAAAACAGATTGAAACTGTGCGACTGTATTATTATTCATTAATTTATTTTCATCAGACAACATTACAGTCCATTTTGTTAGTTGAATACCTTATTTAACTATGTAGTGTTAGTAATACACAAATAAGGGTAAAAAACAAACAATGAAGATGTCTGAAGCATGATGTGCAGAGAACGATCAAGTCAGGAATAAGCTACATGACCATTCTCCCCACATATGCCTCAGAATAGGGGAGTGAGGACTCTCCACGACAGTTTTCAGGATGCTATTGTCACTGACCCGTGTTCTGTGCATCAGTGATGCTGCGACTTTTTGCTAATTACTGCATGGAAGCCGTCAGTTTGGACTGTGCCAAGGTTGTCCACGAACATCATAGAGGGATCTACTTAAAAAACGTACTTAACAATAACTACGAGTTTCTTTTTTTCTCAGCCTAAACTGTTCCACTTCTAGGCAAAGCCATATTCCTTCCATTTTTCTCTTAGTTGGGCTTCTTCACGCCAATTCACTAAGAACTGCCATGCAAGGAATCCCGTCATCTTCTGTTCGGGCTGCCGCGACTAGGGTTCCCAAGCATACTGTTAAAGACAGTGTTATACCTACTTTTATTCGCTTAGATAATACTGTAATACTGAAAAAACTGTACTGTGAAAATACTGTTTTTATGACCGCTGGCATTAGCCAGCCATAATAAAATCTAAAAAAAGATTGCTTCTATTGATTTAATAAAAAATGAGCTCCTTGTTTATTATAATAAATTAAATTAAATTGTGCTTGGCTTTTATTAAAAATGCTCTATTGGCTTATATTAAAAATGATAATACTTTTTAAGAAGCTCTAAAAAATATATTATAGAATACTGTTTACCTACTTTTCTAATACAGTTATTTCTCTGACCTTTAATTTTGATTCTCATACAAAAAGTTGGTACCCTAGCCGCGACACCGTCTAGCTATGTCACGGTTCAAGCAGCTTTGATGGCATCCGGCAGACATAGGCTGCCGATAATCTTACTTACTTAATTAATTAAAATCTAAGTACAAAGCGAAGGTACCTCTTGTACTCAAAAATTTAACAATCATACTTACCATACCAGTAAAAGATTTAATATAATTTCTGCCGAGCGACAAAACTCGAAGTTTCTTAAAAGTGTTCAATCCTGTTACTTTTTCAATCATATTTGTAGATAAACTTAATTTCCTGCGGAGAAAACTATCTATTAATCTCATTGGCTATCTTAGAGACCGGTCGTGTGCGCAAGAAGTTAATATGCAAGTTCCTACGATTCAGACTCGCGTATCAATTAAGGTTCCGTAGAAACTCGTATCTAGCCAGTATACTATTGTAGTCTTTGCTCGTATCCAAGTTGTAAAAGAGTAAAAATCGAGACATGATTCTCGTAGTAAACGAACCTACATACGAGTTTACACGGAGCCCTCGGTGCGCGAGTCAGATTCACACTTGACGGTTTTTTTTATCACGAGTTTTTTCTTTTCGTTGCGGTCTGAAATCAGCTCCACAGGAAATATAACTAAGAAAGCTTTTGATACTAATCTAATAAATCTACATCGCATTTTATTATTACTATTTTAATACGATGAAATGTCAGATACGGACGGAGCTGCCAGAATCTGTATGAATTCCTTATTGAATTTCGCGGGCTTCGAGAGCGCGGCAACCGGCCGTAAATGATATGAACCGGACTCAGCAGTGACACTTGAAAATGTGTTGCCAGACAAACTTTTTATCATGGAAGTACCTAGTAACTAAATAATGGGACCTTATTTTTTACTAGTTAAGCAGATAGCTGATTTAGTTTCCTATTTCTTGAATGGCCCACCTATAAAAAAAAAAATATGAAAGCAGCTCACAGGGCTTTAAATACCGGTAAAAAATTATAAAGTTACCTTGCATTGACAGGAGTTAACGTTAATATTAAAATAACGGTAATAGGATTAACGTTATTTATGCAATATTTTAACGTTATTCTTTATTAACGTTATTTGTAGTTTAACGTTAATTTTACCGTTTTTTTTAAACGGTCATCTTTGTGAGGTGGTGCAGTGTCAGGTTGTATCTTGATCAAAACATGATTCACGACAGTTTAAACATATGTAGGTACATAATTATAACCATAATTACATTTATATTTCTCTTAGCTAGATTTCGGAAATCTAGTTATTATACACATCAAATCTAAGTAACTTAGATTTGATGTGTATCATTCAATCACTCATCATCATGAACTTAGACTAAGTTCATGATGATGAGTGAATGATTCTTATGGTTACATCCATGTAAACACATATTTGTTATTGTTGTGCATCACATTATGATTAAATTACAACCTGACACTGACCTTCAAATAGCAAAAAATACAAGAAAGTTCGCGGGCTATTATAACACTAATTATTTTACCGTTAAAACGATAATTCTCGTATTTTACGCGTTATATTACTGGTAATGTTAACAAATACCGATAAATTTTGTAACGTTACTATGGTATCACAATTGAAATTAACGTTATGGAACGGTTATTATTTTGGTATTTAGTAACGTTAACAAGCCCTGGCTAAAATCATAGAGGTTTTGTCATTTTGACATATTTTTAACACAATAGCTGTCAATACCGTTTTGATGCAAATTCCTCGTATGTTATAAAGAGAACGTGCAGGAACTATAGGCAGCACAGAAACGTCATTGTATATCAAGTATATACTTATAAGTTTCGAAATGCAACGCTAGATGGCACAGTCTACTTCGTGCACGTTCCCCTAAACGGAGCGTGTTACTTATCCGTAGACACAAGAAAGAGCAAGATGCAAATATTTCCTTGTAATAAATCATTCGTGGCAATTTTAATAAAAATTTCATGAGGAGGAAATATCCGCATCAGCCACACAGGGCGTTCAAGATCGTTTACGCCGTATGGCATTTCTAATAAAATGTCAACTCCTTATTTTTCAAAATGAATGAACCGATTTTACTGAAACTTCCTTCCCATAAGCAGGATACATAGGGCTAAAAAGTTTTGAGAGAATACTTTCGAAATGTCGTATTTAAAAAGATCTCTGTTTCTACGGAAAATTTAAAATCGGTCGAATTTAGCTGTAACACTATTTTTCAAAAATGTTCTCTGATTACTTTTTAGACCTAAGTTGAAAGAGAGCCGCTTGTCTTGGTATGGTCATGTGAAAAGAGTTATGAATAAAAATATGGATGCATCCTGCTACCCTCTTCATCCATCCACATATTTATTCATAACTAGAAGGAGGCCAAAGAAAAAATGGATTGTCTGAGGAGCGACATAAAAGAAAAGGGAGATAGTGATAGCGTGACGGCAGATAGGACAGAATGAAAGAAAAAAACGCGTTGCCCCGACCCCAAGTATCGTATTCACTTGCGTCCAGTTAGACTGGAGAAGCTGACCTCAGTCCCTCAAATAGATGGACAAGGCTCGGCAGATTCACTGTTAAAGTTACTTACTCGCAGTTTGTCAAAGTAGCAAGAGTATTATCCATTTTCTCTATAGGTGGCCATTGAAACATTAAGCTGACCTCGGTGGCCGTAGCAGCTTGATCACCTGACTTGTCCTCCCATTTCTTTATAGCCTCTTTTATTGTCGTGGCTTTGGCCATTTTAGGGAGTTATTCATGTCGCTATTGTTTTACCCTTGGTTACTTTGATATCGATAAAATAAGGCCATGGTTTATGAAAGGGGCACTTTTAGGGGCATAGCCATACGAGAATTTCAAAGTAATTTAATTATTATTTTTTAAATTTATTTATTTGCTACAGCTTTCTCCATCTACCATTATTTTAGCTCGAAATTATTTTGGGGTTTTAACTTAGTGTTGCCGTACTAAAAAATTCCCAACCACGCAAGCTGCAAGATTGATATTTTAGTGTCATGAAATGAAATGGCGTCGTTTCTTATTTGTGAAGCCACGCCTTGTTGATATTATCCTTACTGTGTGTATATTTCGTGATAATTTTACTGATTTCCTCATTATTTCACGAAAATCTTTTTCGGTAAGTGTCATTTATTTTGACATTTCAAAAAACGCCATACTTTTTTTTATTTTTTTCTTTTCGGCTTCTTTTTTTTAATTAAAAAAAACAAACGCCAATCTATTCTCAGACGGCTGAAAAATTGAGTTTTCCATGGTAAATGTGTTGTTATTTTGCGTTATTTTCGTAATATTATATGTTACCGTACAGGTTTCAGATTTATGCAATGGCTTTTCCAACCACTTCTCAGTGGAATCAATAATTTCTTGTACCTTTTTTGCTGTGTTTCCGACGCCATAGTCTAAGGTTTTCTTTTTATTAAAAGTTTTTTTTGACAATTTTTGATTCCCGCTTTTTCATTATTATTTGAATAATTATTTTGATATCTTTATAATATTTATACTTTTATTTGTATAGAAGTTAAATCATAAAATAGCCCATCTTGTAAGTGTAATTTGGTTGTAAACAACATAACCTGTATAGTTTTACAATAAAACTCATCTGTAGGTACGTATTTTTGGAAAACTTACCAATTACCAAATAATTCGTGAAAACATGAATTTTACGGCATAAAACTCAGGTTTGTTTTACGTTTGAAGGAATTAAGTACCTACTAAAGGCGCGTATTAACCACACAATCTTAAAAACTGCTAACAATGTACCTATCTGCATTGTATATGCATTAGGAAACATCAATGTTTTCGTTTGCAGATTATTCTATAATAACGATGGCGGAGCAGCCGGAGAGATTCGTGAATGTGGTACCAACTTCTCGCGTCAAGATAAAGGTAATGTAAACATTATATTAATGAATTCGTCACTATCTTGTTTTAATAGTATGTTGTTCCACTGAATAGTCTAAAGCTTTCCCTGACCGGTGGGGCGTAAAATGACTCCAGAGGTGGCACGGCGACACTTAATGACTTTAGGCTAACCGTTTAGAGGTAGCAGTGAGCTGAATGTAACCAAAACAAAGTCCTATTTCACATTCATTACTGGCTTCTTATAGTTTCCCCTAAAAGGCAAGGGGTAATGAATTAAGAAGAACTTAGTAGGTGTGAAAAGGAA
This sequence comes from Melanchra persicariae, assembly GCA_947386135.1. Lineage (NCBI taxonomy): Eukaryota > Metazoa > Arthropoda > Insecta > Lepidoptera > Noctuidae > Melanchra > Melanchra persicariae. The sequence goes on from OX376672.1 coordinate 3,403,814, forward strand.
GTGGTGCTGTTCTACAGATTATAAGACACTTAAAATTGTGTTTGTGTGAACTGATGCAAGCTACTGATGGTGGGAAACTCTTAGCTGAGATTCTGTGGCTGTCTTATTACATCAACATCCATCATTTCCTAAAACATAAACATGGAAGCTTTTTTTAAAGTGTTATGATGGAGTAGTAGCGATTTTGCCTGTTCTTCTCCATAGAAAACAAGCGATTCGAGCCATGCAGCTGATGCTTTTGTTTTATAAGTGTCTATGTTGGTCTATGTGTAATAAGTCATTTTGGATCTAATAAAAAAAAAAGAAAACATTCTGATCAAAATTACGCACACCAAAAAATAGATACAATAACCAATATAATAATAATAACATTATGATTATTTGTCACTGATTTTGAACAATCAGCCGCTCCACGTAAAATACTGGTATTCAGCTGAATCCGGTTTGACTGGGAGCCAACTCCAATTTGGATGGGAAAAGGCTAGGCAGATGATTTTGAACAATCTCGGGACCCTGCCCTGCGGATTGTATCTCTCTTTGTCTGGCCCCTCACCTGCCTGGGTATGATCTAAGGTTCATTGGGGTGCGCAAGCCACACCATGACGTCAACATAGAGATACGGCAGTGGTTATTATTAGATATAATAATAACCACTCTACCCCCTTTTAATAATTAAGTGCGCCACGCCCCCTCTACCCCCTTTTAATAATTAAGTGCGCCACGCCCCCTCTACCCCCTTTTAATAATTAAGTGCGCCACGCCCCCTCTACCCCCTTTTAATAATTAAGTGCACCACGCCCCCTCTACCCCCTTTTAATAATTAAGTGCACCATTGCACTTTTAAAATGAAGTGCAAATAAATATTTCAGAAAGAAGTAATAGACGACGACGACGATGCTTTCCACTGCCGCCTCTGTTGGAAGGGATTCGCGAGCGAGGTGGCGCTGCGGAACCACGCACGGATGGAGCATATCCATGCGTACGCTAGCGGTGACCCTTCCGTGTGGACACAGCACTCTGATCGACAGCAGGTACAGAAAAATGCTGATGATGATGCTATCAAGCCGATTTCGGCCACAGTGACCGCATTCCTTGACTTTTCATGGCAGTTGCAATTTTTTATCATTACATTGTAATGTTAATAATTTGCAACCGTAATGTTAAACATTTGCCTAGCCTTTTTCCCAACTCTATTGGGATCGCAGTCAAACCGGACTCATCTGAATTATGTATCCGCTGCGGCCCCGACATGTGAAAATTCCCAAAAAAAAGTAAATCTTATGTAATAGGTAAATAAACATTAAATTCGCGATTAATTCGCGACACACCGGTGTCACGTGTCGCCGGGGCCGGAGTGGGTATATTATTTGGAGTGACAGATCTGATCTCCACAACCCAGTATCTGTGAAACCCGGTATTTATCCGGGTATTTTGGGAGGCCTGGAGCCCTGTAACACAGGTTTTCCTAGTACAGGCTCCAGTCTCCACAACATTAATGTTATAACACCATTTGTAAGCATGTACTGTATTTTATGAATAAGTTTGTATTACATTATGTAAAGGAGAACAATAAACGTTATTGTTCTCTTTATTCATTTTTTTACACATATATTTTATATTTTAAAATATTTCAATAACAAAAAAAAAACAATAAAAAAACATTTAAAAATATAAAAATAGTAGTCCGCCGGTGTCGGGAGCTGGGTCCAAGCTACCGGTGGTTAGGGCTCCAGAGAAAGGAACCTCCTCACAATACGAGCCGTATCGAGGAGTACTGCCTTCTGTATCAGGCCCTTTACCCAACTGCGTAACGCCAGCTTCGACAGGTGTTCGTCGAAGCTTTTGGCCACCAGGCCATATTGGCCGTAACGACTATCGGCACAATGACAGCCGAGTCTACATTCCACATGTCGACAACCTCGTGTGCTAAGTCAAGATACTTGATTTGTTTCTCTTTCGTTATTGTTATTATTATTTAATCACTAGCTGTCCCCCGTGGCTTCGCTCCCGGCAACTGGCTACCTACACTTCACCTACCCTAAGGATTCTTAAAATTTACTAATTATCCGCGCAATTTTTTTTTTTTTTTTCATATGAACCTTCTCCTGACAAACAACAAAAAAAAAAAGTGAAATCGGTCCAGGCATTGTTGAGTTAGGCGCTTACCAACACATTTTGCGATTCATTTTTATATTATAGATGAGCAGTGATTGGATAATCGGGCGCTTATATACCTAAACTTCTTTCCGTGAAAGAATAATTTGGACATTACTTTCTGAATAAATAAGTAATCCCGGGTTCCCAAGGTTGAGCAATTTTGTAAAAACAACCATAACAAACTTAATGAAATTATAGCGGTGGTTATTTTGATTTAGTATCTTTATTTTATTCAAAACAAATGGATTACTTATAAAAATCGGCTTTTTTAATTTAAAAAAAATACAATGAGAGTTCACAACGAGTTCTAACTATATTTTGTATGCAATCTCAGGAATTTTAAACGATTCCGGGATCCGGGATTCTGAAAAGCATGTCCGTATTAAACTTTCATGGAAATAAAAGTGAAGTTTGGGTATAAATATAGCGCCCGATTATCAGATCACTGCTCAAGAGCTGTGTATGTGGATGAAAACTGAAGTTTGTACTAACGGTTTAAAATGTGAAATCCGTCACTTTACAGACAAAAACAAAAACACATTCAGAAGACACTATAATAAAAATGAAAACAGAAAAGATGCTATCAGAAATGGAGCCGACTAGTGTCATGGCGCTAGCTTCGAATGACGTCAGCTATATCATTATAAAGGCTGAAGACAACCATGACTCCAAGAGGAAGCGGGTGGAGAGAGTCGTCAAGAAGGAGAGAGAAGAGAAGCAGGTGCAGAAGAAGGAGAAGGAGTCTGAGCCTATTACGTGAGAATCTTATTTAATATGCATTTTTGTGAAACTGTAAATATTTGGGAATCAGCCACTAGCACTTCGCCCGCGACTTTGTCCGCGCGGATTTAGTAGGTACTCCACAAACTTCGACGCCCCCTCTACCCCCTTAGACAATGTGTTTTTTGACGTATTGACAATCGCCTTCGCCACGCTACCGTTGATAGAATCACACACTTCACCCCGTTCACCCTGTCAGGGGTTGATTATGCAAAAATTTGTTACATCGGTTTCACTTTTAGTTTGTTCATGCTATGAACAAACTAAAAGTGGCATAATTGAAACCGATGTAAATCAAAGCAAGCAATAATGTCCTCCCCTAAAAACTTTATCACCCCTACCTTCACCTTTTACTATGTATTTTATTTTCGAAATATCCATACATTTGTTATTCTTATTTTTTTATCGAAATCTTTTAAATGCCGTGTTTCATCTTCATCGGACCAAGCATACATGCATATGATAAGACTTTCCCCAGTTCGCTCAAGCCGCGACATTTTTCTTACTTAGAGCACATTTATAACCGTCGTAACTTTTAAACAAAAGTTCCGATTTGAATAATTTAAACTAAAGTGCACACGGACATAATCAACCATTTAAATGGATAAGGATTAATATCATGATACCAAAATCACCATTTTTCCATTCCACCCGGGTTCTGATTGAATAATTTGAACATAAATTAAAAGTAAAAAAAGCTTCTTTAAAAACAAGCTTTTATTAAATGCGCTAATTAAAATAAACATTTCCTTTAAAACTTTTACTATCAACTTATAACGAAAAATTTTTTTAAATGAAAAAAAGCTGCTACCATAACGTGACTTTTTCTCTTCCAGTGGACCCTTCGAATGCCTTCAGCCCTCGACCCTGGTAGCAGACGGTACCTGCCACCAGATCTTCTTTTCCTGCTGCGAATATTCCATCCACTATCGCGACGAACACACGCGCCGTCGTAAGGGGCTGCGCTGTCAAGTGTGCGAGAAACCTCTTGCCTGCACCGGGGAAGAAGCTCCGGCGCCGTTTTCGTGCGAGGTGAGTCTATGATAAATGATACTATTTATTTTGTAAGTAGATTAAACATAACACTTTTACACGTCAATGTTTTTTGGTAATTTTAAGCTAGTAGAGGCCGGTTTTTCTTAGCTGACTACCCTGAGAAGAAACACCGAAACAAACTCAGAGGTCACAGTCTCTTTTGAAGTCCATACAATTGTACTGGTCAAATCATACGAGAACCATGTAGGTTAATGTCTGAGGTGGCCTTATGAGGAAAGTGCCACACAGATTTGAGTGGACCTGTCGAGACAGTGCAAGCCTTTGTCAGTTATCGTGAAATATGATCCTACCAGGGTTGAGAAACTGTTCGAAAGAGATACCGCGGCCCTGGAACGCAAAGGGCATTAATTGAAGGAATACAGGTGTGTTCAATTCTTCAAATGTCTCTTACCTCTGGGCGGAGCGGAAGGGAGTGTCAGACTCTTACTGACTAAAACCCATCCATGTTATAATATTATTTAGTATGTAATAATGTCATATCTTTTTTTTTAGTAATATTTTATGCATTTTATTTTAATTTTATTGAAAAAGGATGCCCATATCACCTATGTAGCTGATTAAACGGCGCAGTCCAATAAAAAGGCTAGGCTTTTAATGAAACGGCTGATGAAACTAGTTTGCTCCGGCATCTACATCTCTTTTATTCGACTTTCCTTTCGCAGGTATGCTGAAAGAGATTTCATTAATAATAAGCATCACCTTTGTACCTATTTTTCTGTCGCATTATTCTTATCTATTTGTTAAATGTGTGTACAAAAACTGTTGAATAAATGAAACCCATGATCCGTGTTCTTCCAAATGCCTTTTGCATTCCAGGGCCGCGGTGACTCTTTCTAACAAATTCCGCAACATACAGTTCTCGTCAAATAACTGTGCCCCTCTGAAGTTAGCCATTAGCAAAGATCGCTTGGTGCAGTCACGTAGAGGGAGCAAGCGGGACGCAAGCATACATCGAACGTAAACGTAAGACTGAGATATAAAATCGCGCCCCGCCCCCATGTCTCTTACGCATGCGCAGTTGCAGTGTGTTCGTAATTTTGACTACTACGCAGCCACTCGACACAACTTCAGAGGGGCAAAGTTATTTGACGAGAACTGTAGATGAGTCAATGCGGACCTACCATGAAAGAGGGATGGAGCTATACACCCTATATAGCTCCATCCCTCTTTCTCGCTCGAACATCTGACGTTTTAACACGTCATGGTACGGCCCCTGGAGACGGTTACAAGCTAAATAACACGAGCGAAGTTGCTGGCAAGACCTTGTATTAAAATAAACTCATCTCTTCATTGCAGGTATGCGGTGTGGGCTTCCAGTCGAACAAGGAGCTTTCAGAACACACCGCCATCGCGCATGTCAAGCTGAAGCCCTTCGAGTGTAGCGTCTGTCACAAGAGATTTACACAGCATGTAAGTTTGCTCCACTTGTTACAACACAACGTGTTATAGTTTGACGATCCGGTTGGCGCAGTGGTTGAGCGATTGACTGCTGCGCTGCGTGTAGCGGGATCGATTACCGCACGAAACAAATATTTGTATGGCCTACAGATAGTTTTTCCGGGTCTGGCTGTTTGTGTATTTGAGTTTCTATGTTTGTAAATGCACCCACGATACAGGAGAAATTCCTAGCAGGGCAAAGTTTAAAAAAAAAAATTGAATAAATTCAATATCTCGTTCACCTGGGATGCAGAGTCCTAGGGGATGCAAACAGACCGACATAAATCTTGACAGTGCATAGTGCGGACCCCCAATAGATACATTGAATAGAATGTTGATGTTAGAAAATTATCGTTTAGTGTTTTGGGATATTTTTGATTGTGGAAAAATACTGCTGCTTTAGTCTAGACTGGACAATTAGTGGCGTCCAAAAAAAATATGTTTCACTTACTATAATAATTCAATGTCTATGATCTTGTTTTTAGTCCTGAAACCGAAATGTCCTGTTATTGTCCCACTTCTGGGAAGAATTGGTCGGAGAAGCCAGATTTTGCCTTCTCCGACCAATCCTTCAGGAACAAGTCTAAATCGTCAGGTCAGCGGTACTTTGGCCTACCAAGACCACGACGCCCGTCCTCACACATCCACTGCGTGACGATCCTGGCCCATCAGTCTTGGTGCAATCTGTATGACGATTTCTTTATTAAAGTAAACGTTTTTATTTCCAGGGCGGAGTCCTACAACACATGCGAATGCACACCGGAGACCGTCCCTTTCCCTGCACCTTCTGCCCAAAGGCCTTCACCCAAAAATCAGGCCTCGACCAGCACCTCCGAATCCACACGAAGGTCAAGCCCTACCGCTGCGTGGTCTGCAACAAAACCTTCTGCCAATCCGTCCATTTGAAACAACATATGCGGACACACACCAACGTAGCACCCTTCCAATGTGGGATCTGCGACAAGAGATTCAAGCAAAGCAGTCACTTAAACTACCATTTGAAGAATCATAACCCAGCAGTGATGTCTGAAGAACAGAGAGCGAAGTATGCAGAGCTTATCGGTATGATGAACAGTCAGGCGTTGGAACAGGATGAGACGGTGCAGGTTGAGACCGAAGTGGATAGTGAATGGTGTATGGCTGTCAGTGATAGTTGATAGTGTGAGCCTGTTGCCAGTCCGTCTCACTTACAACAACGTGGCACAATCCGAATGTGGGATTTGTGTATGTGTTTTAAAACAGAGCAGTCACTTTGACTACCATTTGAAGTGCAGTCATTTAAACTACCATTTGAAGAGCAGTCATTTAGACTACCTTATGTAGAGCGGTCATTTAGATTGATATCGTCGCTTAGCAAGCATAGAAAAGTTACTGTATAGTAGAGCAAAACCGATGTAATTTATTGTAACTAATGAACTGGGGCGCTGTGACAACTATTTGAATTTCGGCCGAGGTTAGGTTGATCGCTAAGAGTAATACTGTCAGATCGGTCCGCGACAAAAAGTTCTGAGAGTACCCAATGACATAATAGTTATTTTATGCAGCTGTTGTACAGTTGCAAACAAGAATTTATCTACAGCCAATATATGAATCCTCTATAAAAGGTTATTTTCTAATTCATGAAATCTTGGTACTTACGCCTTTTCATGTTGTTTTCCCGACTTTTCTGGTAATAATTGGTTAGAAAAATCCTTTGCTGTATTAGAAATATCTGGTGGTGTGTTATCAAAGTCAACAAATTTTTTGCAATACTAACGAGCAAACAAAATGGCGGGACACGACGTGAATTCGATTAACAAGTTTTTTTTTTAATTACTTGTTTTTGGTAGTGAAACACGCGTGCATGACAATGTTCTTAATTTAAAATTCATATACATACCACGAATTGAGTGGTGAGAATGTGGCTGTTTAGTGATTCCTTTGCTTTTGGATCCCATTTAAAAAAAGCGAATGAGTTGCATAATGAAATTTTGTACAGCTCTCGTTAAATAACTTTGCCCCTCTGAAGTTAGCCATTTGCAAAGATCGCGCAGGTGCAGTCACGTAGAAAAGTGTTTGAACAAAATAAATATATATTTTTCGTACTTTTGAACTCAAGTGAATTGAAAGAAAGAAGAAAGAAAACATGTTTATTTGGTACAACAAGTGCACACAACAATAACACGACTAATAACAAAAACAAATAACAACACGTACAATAACGCAACACTTGTGGCATCGAATGTCTATCGTACGAAGCAAGCGGGACGGAAGCATGCATCGAACGAAACAGAGCGACTGAGACATAAAATCGCGCCGCCATAATCCCCACCCCCATGTCTCTTGCGCATGCGCGGTTGCAGTTTTGTTCGTAATTTTGACTACTCGTAGCCAACTTCAGAGGGGCACAGTTATTTGACGCGAGCTGTACAACATTATAACACTCGTTTGGATGATATTATGGTTACTATGACACTAGGTGTTTTAATGTTGGCAATAAGCTAACTGTTTCAGATACTTTTATAGAGGATTTATAGCATGGAAGTAGATAAAGAAGTAAAAATCGCCAATTTTCGAGATTGATGTTGGCGATTTTTGAAGTCAATTAATTAGTTTTCTATACTAATATTATAAAGAGGTAAAGTTTGTGTGGTTGTAGGGGGTAATCTCTGATCTACTGCCAAACCGATTTTGTATATTATTTTTGTATACAGCGTGTAAGGGACATCGACGGACAAACGAATACCACCGAACCAGGACATGATTCTGGACCCCCCGCGTTGGAATTTTTCGTCGGCTTTTTCCTCATTTTTTCATTTTTTTCAGGCGTTTTTTTTACTTTAGACTTCATAATCGTTATTCTTACCCAACCCAATGTGATTTTTTATAACAAAACAGTTAAATCACTACTTTCACTAAAAAAAGCAATGTAAATAAAACTAGAATTAGGCATCTGCTCAGCTGTTATGTTGCAAAAGGTCAACGCATCCTGCCTAATAGCAAAACACTAACTAACCCATGTGTGTGTAGCGTCTAACATACCGTCTAGAAAATACAATTTTCATGTGTGGTCTGTAAACCGATCATTAGCGAGATTAATGACTTCTACAATTTGGGTAATGGCATTAAGTGTAGCCTTTTCGTGAACTTTGCGTTACGATGTCCCTAACACCCTGTATGATAGCCACATTCATGAGAAAGGATATACGAGAACGGGAAACAACAGCATATACGCGCACGAAGTCGCGGGTAAAAACTAGTGTCATGTATAGTAAGATTTAAAATAGAAACTTAAACTTATGATCATAGGCATTGAACCTCATTGGACTTAAGGAAAACAAAACTGTGTAAGTATGTCAAATACAGTTCTCGTCAAATAACTTTGCCCCTCTGAAGTTGTGCCGAGTGGCTGCGTAGTAGTCAAAATTACGAACACACTGCAAATGCGCATGCGCAAGAGACATGGGGGCGGGGCGCGATTGTATGTCTCAGTGTTACGTTTACGTTCGATGCATGCTTGCGTCCCGCTTGCTCCCTCTACGTGACTGCACCAAGCGATCTTTGCTAATGGCTAACATCAGAGGGGCGAAATTATTTGACGAGAACTGTACATTGCATTCTTGCTGAAAAATATTTATTTAGATTGTTAAATCTGCTGTTTTATATTAATCTGAAGTTCTCATGAAAAAGGCTGTAACACATAATATGATTTGACTCACTGCCAAAAGCCTAAAAAAAAATGAATTAATATATTTTTTTTTTTGTACTTTAACATGTATTCTGGTGTAAGCTTTGTTGGTTGTCCTTAAAATAAATAAATAAAAAAAAACCTTAAAATGGCTACCAATCAAAAATGTTGGTATAAAGCAATAATGAATTTTGTAAATAATAATAAATATTATTACTTTAGTAATTAACTTTACGTTGTAAATACACATTGTTATATATTATGTTTTACCTTTTATTGTATGTAGGTATATCAAAGCCTATAACTTAATAATTCGCTTGTTCTTGTATATTATGGGCACAAACTCTACGTAGGTATATTCAAATTAGCTATCTATAATTTATTTAACCGGTTAAGCTCCACCGCCGTCACACTGGTGTGTCGTATTGAAAATGTAACAGCGCCTGCGCCACACCGGTGTGTCGCCCGATTCACACGTTTGAAAACTATATTATTACTGTATTATGGTATTTTATATTATACTAGCCACCCGCCCCGGCTTCGCACGGGTGCAAATGTGCAATGCTGATACAAAATATACCTACCTACAGTTCTCGTCAAATAGCTTTGCCCCTCTGAAGTTGTGTCGAGTGGCTGCGTAGTAGTCAAAATTACGAACACACTGCAACTGCGCATGCGTAAGAGACATGGGGGCGGGGCGCGATTTTATGTCTCAGTCTTACGTTTACGTTCGATGCATGCTTGCGTCCCGCTTGCTCCCTCTACGTGACTGCACCAAGCGATCTTTGCAAATGGCTAACTTCAGAGGGGCAAAGTTATTTGACGAAAACTGTACTACAGAATGTCCTTATAAACAACGTTTACAGCTTTTTTGTCATTAGACAATACAACGCGTCGCCGGCCGGGCCGGTACCGCCGCACCGCTATGTCCCTGCATTTTAAATCTGTAATATCTTCGGAAATATTCATTTAAATTAAATGCTGTTAAGGGCCATTTTGATCTATATGAAATGGACAATGTATTTATGGTACTTAATTGGATAAGGATTAATGCTGTATCGCTTAAAATGACTTCGTAAATAAGCCATTTTTTCCCGTAAAATGTAAAGGATAAAAAATGGTTATTGTGGGTTATCCTTAAGAGATAGACATATACCATCGCGGACTTTTTTGTTGACCTTTTTAAGGTGTACAATACTGTAATACATTATTTTGGTTTTATCTCGTGGGTTCAGCCAGCGTTTGCAATGTAAGCGCAAAAAAAATTGTTTATTTACGACATCACATTAGAAACCTCTAAATTTATCAGTGTTTCTCTACAATATTATGCATGTATTATACATATAAACCTTTCTCTTGAATCACTCTATTAAAAAAAAAACCGCTTCAAAATCCGTTGCGTATTTTTAAGATTTAAGCATACATAGGGGCGGACAGACAGCGACAGCGACTTTGTTTTATACTATGTAGTGATTACCTATATAAAATGCGGGCGGGGCTTGACCAGGGGTCTACTCTCTAAGCCCGAAGTCCGTTGTTTCGGCCTTAGTGTCGGGCGTTTTCTACTCCGTATTACCTACGGACTTACGATTAGTCCCGAATCCCGAACCCGAACCCCGAACCTGAACTAAGAATGAATGACAACACGATTTGACAGTTGTTCTTAGTTCAGGTTCGGGACTATTGTAAGTCCGTACTTCCGTAGGTGATACGGAGTAAAAAACGCCCGACACTAAGGCCGAAACTACGGACTTAGGGCTTAGTGTCTAAACACACTATGCCGAAGTTACGCGACCGAAATTCAGCACAATTACGCCTGCAATGCTATTTGAATTACTGACGACACACTATGCCAAAATTACGTCGCGTCATAGCGTACAGCCTAACTTCGGTCGGGCGTAAGTTCAGCGGCAACTTATTCTGTGAGCACACATTATACGCGACCGAAGTTCGGTTCTATTACCGACGAAGATCCGTGATCCACGATAGCGCTCGAGACACTGAATACACACACAAAGTTGCGGAACTGAATTTATGCCGCGTAAGTTCGGCACTTATGGTGTGTCATATTGGCGCGTACACATAGAACATCCGTTTTACAGGATCCTTTTTAACTGATCCGTCGCTACTGGAGGTAATATTCACACAGCATTTACAGGACCGATTTTAACAGATCCGACGCTACTGGAGGTAATATTCACACAGCATTTACAGGACCGATTTTAACAGATCCGACGCTACTGGACTTTCGTTCTTCAGTGTATCGCCTACTTTCTACGAGAATGGACGTTGTCGTGTTGTATTGGTACTATCGTCGTCTGCGGCGGAGGAAGCCCCGGCGTTATTGGATACATCCACTATTAAGGCAAAGATTTTGTCGTGGTGCTGTTGTGCGTCAGCTGAAAGAAGACGAATCTAAATTTTTTACTTATTTCCGAATGACGACGTCTACTTTTGATGACCTTCTTAAACGATTAGAAAAGGATTTAAAAAAGAAAGACACAAACTGGAGGAAAAGCTTGTGCCCTGAAGTAAAACTAGCGATATTTTTAAGGTAAGAACTTTAATTTTTGTTATTATCAATTAAAATTTAAAATGACAAAAAGGTTTACAAAAATGAAGATTTATTTCAAAACATAGACAGATCTGGCAAGTCTGACTCCTGGCTGAATGTAGATTCTACTGATGGCGAACCTTCTACTGATGGTGTAGAGTCAAGATGATGTGGCCTACTAAAATAACCTTGGGTGTGGTAGTGAGGAGTGCTAGAACTTTGTGAATATGGAGGCCACTCGTAGTTTGACTGACCATATCTTCTACTTTTAATATTTTGTAAAAGGTTTATCACTCCAGACTGAAATTCTAAAATTTGATCGCCATTAAGTGAAGCCAGTTGCGGCAAAATACCTTTGAAGAACGATAAATTGGGATCTTCAAACTCATTTTTACTTTTTTTTAACTGATCATTCATGTATTCAATCATTTTGGCGTCTACTTCATTCACATTTCTTTTGATTGCCTTGCGTTGCGGCGGGGCTAAATTTTGTCTTTCCTTTTGTCTGTCACTACCACTTTGTTCCGTAATCTGATCAGGGGGCCTAGACAAAACACTTTTCTGTAGCGTTAACGTCAGACGCTGACGACAAAATGTATGGGAATGACATTAGGTGTGGAAACGAAACGTCATCACCTAATGTCATTCCCATACATTTTGTCGTGAGCGTCTGACGTTAACGCTACAGAAAAGTTTTTTGTCTAGGGGGGCAGGTTCATCTTCGTTGTCTTTATTACTTTCTACTGTTTCCGTGATGTTGTCATTAGCAGGGACGTTCTCGTGTGTATCACCTGGGGTGACAACTTTTTTCAAAAATAACATTTGATTGTGATATTTGTAAGGCTTGGTATTTGAGGCAGCAGCTCCAGATTTCTTCAATTTCTTTTTCTCACTCAATGTTCGTATCCAGGCATCTCTAGTCGAATTCCATTTTTTTATAACATATTTTCCTGAAGCAAGTAAATAATAATATAAGATGGTTGTCAATAGCTTAGTAAGTGAAAGGCGAATAAGAAGGTAGAATAGACTTGTCAGTAATTAATTACCATATTGGTCAGTGGATAAGTCAAATTGACAGTGCAAGAACTAATCGGTCAGTAAATAATGGGAAGCAAAAAAGTATTACTAATGTTTAAATTTATTTTAATTAGGTAATTTTATAATTTAGTTCAGTTCAGTTTAATTTTATTTTATTTATGTAGGTACTATATATATAAGTATGAGTTTTGATTTACGACTTTGCTAAAAACTCTCATAAAAATTTCGACTTTCCATACAAAATTTGTTGGTCACTATAATATTTTATAGTTTTATAATAAAACAAGACTTATTCATCAAGCCATCTTTAATAGTCTGACCATAGAGAAGTACCTCTACGAAACATAGACATATACATAATCAGTAATAGACAAAATTAACTAAAACTAAACCCTTACAGTCACTAACGTTACTTTGTATGGGAAGTCAATATATGTGTAATAATATAGTAATTGATTAATTTATTTTTTTTAGGTATGCAGCGTCTGGGTGTACATTTCAAGAACTTTATTACGTCTTTCGTGTCGGTGTGTCAACTATAAGCAACATTATTAAGGAAGTTACACGATGCATATGGAACAACTTGAATGACGAGTTTATGCGACTTCCTACAACAGTGAGTGAATGGGAGCATATATCAAATGGATTCGACACAAAAGCAAATTTTCCCCACTGTTTAGGAGCAGTGGACGGTAAACACATCAGACTTCGAAAACCAGCAAAAAGTGGCTCAATGTACCTAAATTACAAAGACTTTTTTTCCATCATATTATTAGCGATCGTAGACTCTGACTATCGTTTTCTATATGTTAGTATTGGGTCGTATGGAAAAGAATGCGATTCATCAATATTCAAGGAGTCGACATTTTGGAAAATGATGCTAGATGGCAGTTTACAAATACCAGAACCTTGCCCATTAATAACAGGCTCAGAAACGAGAGTTCCCTACGTCATAATCGGCGATGAAGGTTTCGGTTTACACGAAAATTTAATGAGGCCATTTAGCGGGACGCATTTAGACGTAAATAAGCGAATATAAAACTATCGTTTGACCAGAGCTAGACGATACGTTGAATGTGCATTTGGTATTCTTGCTAATAAGTGGAGAGTATTCCACCGGCCTCTAGACGTCAACAAAACAACAGCTATATGGATAGTTAAGGCATGTACCGTTCTACACAACTTTGTAAGGGAAAAAGAGGGCTTAAAGGATGGCAACACATCCGAATCTGAAGCATTTCATTTCAATAGCCTACCTGATGATGAAACGCTACGAGGTGGTCGAACTGCAAATTCAGTTCGAACGGAATTCGAAAACTATTTCGTGTCCGAATCTGGGTCAGTTTCTTGGCAGAATGAAGCTATTTAAAATAAAAAACAATGTCTCCATTACAATATAAAATAAATACTTACCAAATTCTTGTCTTTCTTTTTGTTCCATAGCTTCAAAATCCTCCTTTAGAATACCGCATATTTCGCGCCAAGCTGCGGTTTTTGCAATTTTATCTTTATAAATCTCCAGTGTTTTGTCCCAAAGAACTGGTCTACTTTCAACACAATTTATCAAAACTTCTTGCTCAACATATTTTTCAAACGCCTTGCTTGCCATGATTATGATAGCACTGGACACGTGCACTACTCTAGGAATGAAACCGGCAAATGGCGGCTGTGTGTAGCACATCGCACCCCGCGCACCCCCGTGCAAAGCCTCGTGCGGTTTCAATCCGATAAAACGGATTAGTATAGTATTACTGGATCCGGAATACTGTGTGAACTGGCTCATACAACTACATACGCTAATAACATATACGTTTAAACGGACCTGTAAAACGGATTGCTGCTTATTTTGTCGGATCAGTATTTTTTACTGGATCCGGAATACTGTATTCTGTATGAACTCGCTCATACAACTACATACGCTAATAACATATACGTTTAAACGGACCTGTAAAACGGATGTTCTATGTGTACGCGCCCTTAGCAGAATATGTCGGAACGTAAAATCAGCCGTCGAACTTCGGTCGCGTAACTTCGGCAAAGTGTGTTTAGACACTTAGAGAGTAGACCCCCTGGTTCTCTAGTTTCGCCGGTTAAATTAGGATTATGTGCATCTCTCGGCGTCACGATACAGTACGTGAAATAACTGTACTCTGTGTGAGCTTCCCTTAATCCTTGCCTACATTACAGGGTGTTCCAAAAATGTGGGGTCATATTTAAGGGTGATGTTGGGTAGTTGAAATACAATAAGGAAAAAAAAGAGACATTTTTCAAAAAAATCGACCATAATAAACGACAAAAAAAGAATCTGTCGAATTAAAAACGATAAAAAGTCCCAAGAAATGACTTAAAGCATCAGACATGCAATTGGTGATATCAAATCTAGACTGAACTACGAGACGACGACGACCAGTGGCCGCAACGACCAGTTTCTTTATTTAATCTGGTCATTGCGGCCACTGGTCGTGGTCGTGGCCGTCTAGTGCGCGAGGCGCCTAAATGCCACCAGCAAATGGTTTGAAATGTCATTTCTTCGGAACTTTTAGACATTTCTTTCTTTTCGATTTTTAAATAATAATTTGTTTTTGTTTTGCTATTTTTTCCATGTATAACAGCTAACCAACATCACTCTTAAATATGACCACGTACACCCCGTAGGTATATGTATAGTACAAGTGACCCGCCCCGGCTTTGCAAAAGAGCGACTTTTCTACACGATTTATAATTTTAATTTATTATACTTACAATGAAGCTTCCTATGTGTATATAATCAAAGGTGAAAACCGTATTAGAATTCGTTGCGTAGTTTATAAGATCTATGCGTACAGCATGAAGGTATAGATAAATATGGAGCCCACACTTCGAATACCTACTTGAAGCATGCTGATGTATCCCGGAGGACACGGTGAAGGTCTGCCCCGCTTGGGCGGAGCACCGCCGTGTCCTCGTCGAGGCGATCGGCGGCGGCGACCTCTCGCATCCGGCCCTGGTTCAATTCACGGTCCGGAGCGAGGAGGCATAGGAAGCCGTCACCTCCTTCTGCGAAGCTGTAATGCTAGTGAAGGAGGAGGCGGGCCGCGTGAGGGAGAGACAACCCTGACGCCCTTCACAACCGCCGCGGCATAGGGAGACGCACCGGGAGTCGCTGGGCGATTCCCGGCCACCGTAGGTGCGGGTCTGCGGACGGTTCACGTTGAGTGGCTCGCCGTCCGATCAAAGCCAGGCCCGGGCCGACGGCACGTTGTGTTCCACGCGCGCCTCAAAGAGATGTCAGCATAGGAGTAGGGGCCCGTTAGGGCCAGAGCCTGTCAGGGTTGCGGATTTTGTTCGAAAGAGTCACCGCAGCCCTGGAACGTAAAAGGCACTAGGAGGAGCATGGATGGGTTTTAGTCAGTAAAAGTCTGACACTCCCTCCCGCTCCACCCAGAGCGGAAGGGGTTATCATTTGATGATTTCCCATCCTTAAAAAAAAGCATGCTGTATCACTATCTCGCTCATTGTGGTCTGGCTTTGGTCACAACCTCTCTTTCCACAAGCATCGGTGATAACAATATTATGAGTACACTAAAAACAGAGGTCAGACCACAAAGAGTGAGATAGAGATACGTAGGTATTTGACTCAAACTGTTGTTCCAAGTGTGGCCTCCATATTTATCTATGCCTTAATGGTACAGAGGAACAGAGGGTTGGCGGGAAGCTTTTTTTAGGTATGGCCACTTGCAGATCTAACGCGCTAGGGCTATTCAACTGGTTTAACCGGACTATCCAGTGGTGACCTCAAATGAATTAAAGTCTCCCAGTCAGGGCTTTGCGAGAAGCTACTTTGTTCTAATCTATGTAGAAAAGTCTTAGACGAAAATTGTAGCTTTCTAGATATACCTACTTGAATTTAAATAGGCTTGTTGATACTTTTTGAAATACACTTCTTCCTATATATTCTTGTCTTCATAGTTCTATTAGTCGTCAAAAAATATATTGTATTTTCTTTAGGGCTTAGAAACCTACAAAATTTAAAATTATTATTTTTTATTCAATCCCGAAAGTCTCTACCATCGATAATATAGAGTTTAAAAAGAAAATAAATATTCTAAATAAATGGAGTGTTAAAAACGAAAAATTCAAATAAAGGTTTAAATGAACTTCATTTACAATGATGGAATGTATGTAGAATAGCGGTGACTTGACGTTGCGGAATTGTTGGAAAGCACAGATATAATATACATAGATAACGCAAGATCACTATCTGTATGAAAACCAAGCGTGCCATTTTTTGGTTACCTACTATGACGGCACACACAAGCACTATTAAGTGATGGGAAAATCAAATCGATTTAAAGACGTGGGGCACCTAACTGACGTCCGACTTCGTAGGTACACCGATGCAGACTGAGCGCGAAACTGGGCGGCTTACGATTTTTGTACGTAAGCTGGGCATGCGAAGTAGTTGCTCTTGCGTTATCTATGTCTATCTTTAACTGTTGGAAAGAGTCACCGCACCGCGGCCCTAAACGCAAAGAGTATTTAGAGGAACACGGGTGGGTTTTAGTCCGTAAGAAATGACAACACTTCCAGTAAAACAATAACGTTCCTAAGCTGATTTTTAAGCGACCATTGTATTAAAAAGCCGTATGTATGGATTACAATAGAAGTAAACTTTGTCTTGTGTGAATATAGTTTTTTTATGTACCTATACCTACCTACATTTTAGTGACAAACAGTGAAAGGATAAGTAATAAACTCTTAGAACACGATAGTATTAATATTATAAGGTACGTATATAATGTAATAGTACTTCCTTTAACTTTATTAGCATTTACATGGTATCAGAAAGATAATTTCAATAAATGAATTTTTAGCAGCTGTTTTTTTTATTTATCTCTGTAACTTATGACTTTTGTACCCGACTGCGCTAGAAAGAGAGTGATGTTTTTCGAGAGTGTTTAGGGGACGTACCACGTACTACGTGACCCGTTCATTGGGGGGCGAGGGGTCTTCAAAATACCACACTGGTCACAAAGGTGGGGGCTTAGATTTTTGTCTCCTAATCAATATTCTCTCTCAATGGAAATCTCGAGCTATATTCAAATATGGCGCGCGCGGCGTTTAGCGCTTTCCATAAGTTCTTGTTGAAAAAGAAAAAACAGAAATATATGTTACATGTTTACGTTATTGATTTATATGTTTTTACACAAGTTTTTTTTTCTTGGTAACATTTTTAAAGTTGTTAACATGGTATGCACGCAGTGTCACATCACACGGCAAAAATGACGCAATTTTTATTTAACTTTCTTTTTGCAAAAATATTATAACCTTATTTTATGAACTAGCACTTCGCCCGCGACTTCGTCCGCGTGGGGATAGTAGGTACTCCACAAACTGCAACGCCCCTATACATATCCCCTTATAAAGGTTAGTTTTGGAAAATTAAGCACAACGATTCTCATTATTGGTTCAGCGCAACTGTTCACCCCGTTCAGCCCGTCAGAGGTTGATTATGCAAAAATTGTTAGGTACATGATCTGTTTCAATTATCCCACTTTTAGTTTATTCATAGAATTCCGACGTAAATTGAAGCAAGCTATAATTTCCTCCCCTAAAAACTTATTCACCCCTGCTTCACCCCTTATTATGTATGTACCTAGTTGATTTTCGAAAAATCCAAATATTTGATATTCTTATTGTTTTATCGAAAACATTTAAATGCCGTGGTGTTTCAACGTCATCGGACCAAGCATTGATACGATTCTCCCCAGTTCGCTCAAGCCGCGACATTTTTCTTACTCCGAGCATGTTTATTACCGTCGTAACTTTTGAACGAAAGGTCCGATTTGAATGATTTAAAGTGTAATTTACACGGACATAATCAACCTTAATTGTCAAACCATTTAAATGGATAAGGATTAATATTATGGTACTATAATCACCATTTTTTATTTCACCATGGGATTTGCTTGACTAATATTAACAAAAAGCGGTCATGGTGACTTATCCATAATAGTTAGACATATGGTATCGCGGACTTTTTTGTAGATATTAATGACCTCTATAAAACTGTAGTACATCACTTTGCTCTATTGTCAATAGATTCCGCAGCGTACGCGATATAAGGATTTTTTCTCACACCTTGGGTCACATTATCGAAGTTTTCATACGGATCCCTAACTTTTTTGAAAATATTCTATAGCCTATGTCCATCTCTGATAATGTAGGATTCTACTGATGAAAGAATTTTTCAAATCGGTCCAGTAGTTTCGGAGCCTATTCATTTCAAACAAACAAACAAACAAATCTTTCCTCTTTATAATATTAGTGTAGATAAGGTCTCTCACGCATGCGCAGTTACACTGCAACTGCGCATGCGTAAGAGACCTTTGTTCGTAATTTTGACTACTACGCAGCTACTCGACACAACTTCAGAGGGGCAAGGGGGTGGGGCGCGATTTTATGTCTCAGTCGCTCGTTTACGTTCGATGCATGTTTGCGTCCCGCTTGCTCCCGTCTACGTGACTGCACCTGCGCGATCTTTGCAAATCAGGGCTGCCAGATGTATGATTTTAATCGTACTCCTACGATTTTTTGGCATTTATACTCATGTACGATCGCTAGACCAAGATCGAACGGAAAATGTACGATTTTTACATACCTGGCAACATTTCATAATGAAACGAACGTGCTCCACTGGCAAGTGGCAATATGAGTTTCGGGGAATGAAAATAGATGACGAATATGGCGCAGTTTTCCCGACATTTTAGATGAAAATTGGTTTAACTATGAATACCGACGAGTTTTGGTGCGTCATCAGAAAATAATTTGAAAATTATAAAACACTAAAGGAAGGAGGAGGAGAAAGGAAGTAGGGAACAAAAAAAAGTTAAACAATATGACCACAGATTTGTATAATCTTTATCAATAAATAGTTTTATTGCATTGCTTTTCTAAAACTAAACGAATTTTAGTTATTTACTTACAGGTTAATAAAAATTTTGTACTTCTAGGTTGTACGATTTTTTTCATTTCAAAATTTCCTTGGCATACGATTTTTTTGTAGTTGCCGTACGATCACAATTTTTTTGCACCTGACAGCCCTGTTGCAAATGGCAAACTTCAGAGGGGCAAAGTTATTTGCTTGAAAGGGTGAATGCGCTCGATGATGTTTGAGCAGCCAAACTCCTTCCGTGAAAGAAACGAACAAAAAGCTATTTTTGGGTAGGTACCTTATATTATATTGAAGTCTGTGACTATGATAGTGGGTACGCCCCAATACGCCTCATCACTGACTAGAATATTATATACCTAGGATAAGGTGCGACTCATGCGTGCTTTATTTACTTAGTACTTGCCCTACCTTACCAACCCACCCACCAAGAGCTTGAGGAAAGCGTGATAATAGATGAATCAAAACTACTGAATGCTACATTTAAAACATGTCTTGTAACAAAAGAGATAAAAATAGTGATATACGCAAGTTAGACAAAAATAGCAACAATTACAAACGTATGTTTCAAATATAAAAAAGAGCAATGAAAGTTATGGAACGCAAATGTCATCACGAATTCAATTCCAAGCACGTCGATTTGTTTTCTTTCGAGAAAATACTGAAAAATCGCATTGCCTTAGAATTTTCTAGAAGAATAAGTGTTGTGTGCTTTTGAAATTGAAAATGCTGACCTCCAAGGTAAGTTTTGTACCTACCCTAAATATCGAATCAAATTTAGAAAAATCCGTACCTACTGTAATGCATTTTTCACTGCATAAAATGTGCGTATTATTCATGACTTAGCGATTTTATAGCCTTGGTTGTTATCTGCAGTTCAATAAAAATGGTGAAAACTACATAAAAACAGCGATTTTATCACATAGAAACGGCAAAATGAACTTTTGAAAGACCTGTCAAGAATATTTGATTCTATTTTTTTATTTATGTTTTTTAAATTAAAGTTTAGTATGGCAAAGGTCATGGTTTTGTAGTATGGAATAGTATCACGTCCACATTTTAAATGAAGGAAATCAATTTACCTACTTAGTTGTTCCGAATTTAATTTAAAAATAGTTGGGCTTATTTTAGTACCTACTGAGGAAATGGATTTGCTTGCTACAATTCAACAAGTAGTCCCTGATGACTGAAGTTACTGTTATCAACACCACACTTCTATAATAATATTATAAACAAAAAAGTAACTTTCTGTTGTATAATGTATTAGTACATTTGTTAGGATATTATTATATGATAGTTGTTTTATCTCACAAGTGCGGGCTTGGGAGCGACTGACACTGAGTGCCGCACACTAAAACAATGGGCACATAAATAACCAACACAACTATGGCTCGCCCGCACTCGTGACATTGAGATAAAACAACTTTATGGGATAAAACTTGGCACAAAAGTAAGTAGACCATGACTTGGATCCCTCGTGCAATACTTCCACAAATGTTAAGAAGGTCTAGCCATACTTTTGTACCGATATGTAGAATTTGTAGAGATATGAACCTTCTAGAGTTCTGGGGCCTGGCAAGACTCGAGATCTGATTACTTTTTAACAGCAAAAGCGTTATTAGCTTGTGAGTCTTCGGAAACAATTTATGTAAAATGATTTGAAAATGGCCTTATTGACAAAGGCCTCCTCCAACATTATCCATTCCCCTAGGATATGAGATGAAATACATTTCCCATATTATCATTGTTACAGTTAGAAGTTCTAGTAGACTTCGGCTCCAAGGTAGACGCGGAATGTTTAAACAAGACTCTCTTGACGCTCAAGTCGCAAGATGGTGTAAAAGAGGCCGTATACAAAGATGGCGCCATCCTAGTTGAGACCTCTTTGCCGAGCTCTCATGTGCTGGAGATGGTCACGAAGACTTCGGGGAAGAGGGCTGTACTGCAAGGGTTTGGAGGTAAGGAGTTAACGTATTCTTATGAAAAAAAAACCACAAACATAAAAAGCTTGCAACTGACAAGGTGATGTCAAAAAAAAAGTCGTCAAATAATTAATGCTTGTGTGTTAAAAGGACCTCACAAAATGACCTGAAGGGTTCCATCAAGAATACACTTGAAAAACGGCTGTGGTCTTATTTCAAATTAGGAATGTCCAACCGTAGCTCAATTAAACTTAAAGTTCTAGCATAAAGATTTATAATAACATAGCTTTGCCCGCGGCTCCGCCCGCGTGGATGTCGGTTATCGCGTAACAAAGTAGCCTATGTCCTTCTCCATATCCCAGGCTATATATCTGCCAAATTTCATGACGATCCGATCAGCCGTTTTAGCGAAAAAGCGTAACAGACAGACAGTGTTAATTTCGCATCTATAATAATTAGTACCTAGGGATGTTTTTATCCTTTTTTGTATATTTCATAGTGTCAAATATAGATGTACATATATGTGCAAACGTGGTCACTTTCCCGACGTAATTTTGTTCCTGATTCTTAATCTAGTGAAGTCTTGATCGAAGCCTGAAGTCAATGCCTCGGACGGTGTGGACGTGGCTCGGGCTGCCTCAGCTGAGCGCGCCGTTCGACCGCGAGCCATTTTTTGTCGGTTTTTGGCGGTGAAGCTCGCTAAGGAATTAAAATTTCCTGTAGCGGAGTTGAAAAAAAAGCGTGACTCGTTGATAGGTTCATTCCGGCGCACAGTGGATCGAAGCCATACAAGCAAAGGGACATAGGCAACTCAAAAATACATGTGTCAGTTTTTGAAAAACTAATTATTCCATCGTATAGGCCTACTCATAAGCTGTAAAAAACCTATGAAGCATTTTCTTATCGGAATCTTAAATACGGCTCGCGAACAGGAAGTCCGAGGCTGCCTCGAGAGCCTTGCTCGGTCGGTGTGGACGCGGCTTAGCACTTGCCATTCAATGCTCACCCATGCATCTCTAAAACACAACCGCTACTTACGCTTACGAATCATACCATACAGCTCTTCTACATGAAGACCCAACTTTGTGGAACGAGCGGTCTAAAATATTCGTAACTCGTTATACTACGTCCTTGTTGCCCTCACTAACTCCTCATCAACAGAAACCCAATCAGCCGTAGCGATGGTATCCAGTCAATCCTGCTGCAAGTCTCAAGTGCTCGGAGTGATAAGGTTCCAGCAGTCGCCCGAGGGACCCCTGGTGGCTGACGGTAGTATCGACGGGCTGCCGTCAGGGTTACATGGAGTACACGTACATGACACCGGCGACTTGAGTCAGGTGAGACTTCTAGTGGCTGTATTGACATATCTTGCTGGTGGAAGCCCCTCGTGGCTGATGGTAGCAGAGAGCCCGTTGCTAAGTAAAGACAGTCGCACGGGTTGATTTTCAAGGACTGGGACTCCTCCATGCTGTTTTTTTGTGAAAAGGAAATCATCTAATGACTTCTGCTCTGGGCTGAGCGGGAGGGAGTGTTAGACTCCTACTGACTAAAACCCATCTGTGTTCCTCCAAATGCCCTTTGCGTTCCAGGGCCGCGGTAACTGTTTTGAACAATTCCGGTGGTGGACCCCTCCATGCCCTGGAAGCATTTGGTATCTATGTCACTGATATAGGAACCAATTAGTTCAACCAGGTTTCAGAGTTGCTGAAGAAGCAACATCTTTCACTATAATAAAATACCGCCACATATTTTAAAATTAAATGAGACATTTAAAAATTGGTTAGAACACACACTATGCAGACAAGCATAAAACTAGGGGAGTACTTAAATTGATGTTAAAAATGCTTGGCTCAATGCAGGTCCGTTCCACAGCGTCTAAAATGTCCAAACAGAGTGTAAGAAGTGAAAACATCATTGGACCTGATGAAGATTGTAAGAACATCTATGCATTGTATCTAGACTCAATCTCTTTTGCATTGTATAATTTCATCAAAAATAATGTAACCATGATTTTCTAAACACTGATTTAAAAGAGTGTCTATTTTTGCACGTTCTTCTCCATAGGATCTACTCTTTGGGACGTGCAACTGCCGCGTTGGAGATAGAGTCTGTGAGCGTGAGCGTGTTGCTGCAGAACAACTTGCTGCTCCTGTCGCTAGCGCGGCAGAGCTAGCTTTATCTATTTGACTGACAGACCTTGACAATTCAAAAGTGGCTGTAACTGGAATATTTGAAATAAAGGATTTTGTCTTTGTATTTTTTTGGTGTTGACTGTCACTCGCAAGTCTTTGACAGTTTATACGGTTAGTAATGTCGTCAAAAGTTATATTATAACCTAAGCTGACTTGCCAAGGGTCTATCGTGTTTTGTTTTTTTTTTATGCGCAGGCGCACGCGTGTCTAGAAGTAACCTGTTATAACTCTTGACTAAAGACCCCCATTAAAAACTTTTCTCCTTGTTTCCAGGGTTGTAACTCAATAGGGGACCACTACAACCCCTGTGGGACTCCGCACGGGGGCCCTAGTGATCCCAAAGACAGCCGACACGCGGGTGACCTTGGCAATATCGTCGCAGATGAGAATGGACGCGCTACGTTTAGGATAGTGGATGATGTGTTGAAGGTAGGTCAGCTCAATATACAGCCATTAAAACCCCCTATTTTTTTGACGTTCTAAAAGTGAGTGCCAGCACGTTTTGAACAGAAAACTCTTAAAATGACTTTTGATTTTGGTGTCCGGCTATCGACTGTACAAACTTCATAAAACAGTATACAAATTCATTAAAGTAAGGCTGAAAATAAGCCCTTTTTAACGATAAAATCTTTAGTTTTTCAATAAATTTTGATTCCCTCTTGCCGCTTCAGTATATTCAAGCGTGATCTTTTGGAGATAGCGGAACAGAGAGACCCGCATACCTCCGTTGAAAGTTGAAAAGGGAGGATCCTCCGACCGGGCGGTTGTTGTGCCCGGTGGGCAACTGCCCGATAGTTGATATTCGAGCTGTTGTATCTGTTCGATGTTAGTTCGCAGCTGTCGAGATAGATGGCGCTGCGAGTCTCATTGTTGCGATGTAGAATTTTGTGGCGGTATTAATGCCGTTACAATCTTACGTAATATTTCAGGTATGGGATATTATCGGCCGATCAGTCGCGGTCACTGAGGGGAGAGACGATCTTGGACGAGGTTGTTCACCCAAGTCCAAGATAGATGGCGATAGTGGGACCCCGTAAGTATTGCCACATCTAAAATAAAAAATGAAGACCAAGTAAAATATTATTTATTTATTTCAGGCTATGGAAACCCATAGAAATTAATAAAAAATTGTAATCGAAAATAAACATAAAGTTAAATGTTACAACTTACCGTGTTTGCCCACAGAATCGCCTGCGGGATAATAGCCCGTTCAGCCGGCATCTTTCAGAACCCCAAGCGCATCTGCGCGTGCGACGGCGTGGTAGTCTGGGACGAAAAGGACCGCCCACTCGCGGGCAAGGGGCGGAGGGTGGAGGAGAAGCCACCCAAGAGGTGCTGCCAGAAGGAGCATACCGACCATGTCAAGCCTTGCTGCAAGGTTTAGGGTAGAATAGAAAGCGTGCAGAAACTATAGGTGGCAGCACAGATTCAGAAGTGTCAAGTATTCATACTTAAAAAGTTCCAGATTTACATCACTAGATGGCGCAGTCTTCGCCGTGCACGTGGGATATAGCACCTATGTTCATCAGCTACAATGTGTCACAGAATAAACGCAATACTTGAAACGCTGTCAATGTACTCATCATTATGAACAACTTGTACTAAGAGCCAACACAGAAATCGCGAAATTATTTCATTTACAACGTGTAATCACAAAACTAGAAAGAATCTCAAGTAGGTAGATGAAATTAAAATTCTGTGGGCAGCCTTATCGCGTGTCTACGTACCGTGCGGCTGTAGGTAATTATTTCAAGGACAGGACCGAGTCACAATACTGGTCTGTCTACACTGTGGTATGGGGCAGTCGATTTTTTTTCGTCATGTGTTGGTTCCACATAGAAAAAGTGGTTCATAATGATGTTAATGTTATATCATATAATCTGTTACACATTGTAGGTATAGGGTGTTTCAGCAAAGCGGTTCTGCGAACGTCTCACCATGTACACTTCACCTTTCAGTCTAAGGGACTTAATATACAAAGCGCAGCGAAGAAGGGTGAAGTCTTATGATGAGTTCGTTCGAAAGATAGGGGTCGAGGTGAAGAGTGGCATCTGCATCACCATCATCATATCAGCCGAAAGACGTCCACTGTTGGACATAGGCCTCCCCCAAAAGGGGGGGTTTGCCATAATCGCCACGCTTGGCAGGCGGGTTGGGTATCGCAGTGTAGCTGTTATAATGTACAGAGAATGCTGCTGCCCATTCTCTGGTGAGTCCCTTAGTCACCTCTTACGACACCCACGGGAAGTGATGGGATGGTGCTATTCTTTTACGTCCGACACCATACGGAATCGCATCTGCATCGTTAGGAATTTAAAAAAAAATTAACACGTCTACTGCAAAATAATTATTCTTAGGCCAATGGCGCTGTGAAGAGAATGTATGGCGTCTGTCCGTGCGCCCGCGACGCTAACTATATTTCGTTCCTTTGACGCCATACATTTTGTCTTGTCAGTGATCTGTCCGCTTTGTATATCAAGATCCTTACCGGATCCAGCTGAAGACCAGTGTTTTATGTTGAAATTGAACTGAACAAACGCCATAATTATTTATTATTAGTACTAGCTCGTACGGTCGTGTATTTAAGGTGCATTTCTGAGTGAACTTAGCTTTGTTAGTTTTTAATTTCATATCGAAAATGTTATGCATCACTTATATTATATTAGTTGTTAATTTTCAGAACTTATTCTGTGAGTCAACACAAGTGATGTAAACATTTTTTGATTATTTATTCCATTTTATGTATTTTAATAATTTTACTTCAAAATTGTAAATAATATGATGTAAAATACTTTTTGCGCCAAAAATGCTTTATAATAATTTTATTTATGTGTTATCCTGTACTGTACATAGGGAAGGTAACAAATAGTTTTCTCTGCTTAACGAAAATCAACCTTGCTGTCATTGAAATAAATATAAAAAACATAGTTTTCCTCGCTGTTCGTTGTTGCTCGCAGAACAGATGGTCAATGGGGCCGAAAAGTTTTGGAGTGGCGACCGCGTACCGGAAGACGCAGCGTTGGAAGGCCTCCCACAAGGTGGAGCGTGCACCTGGTGAGGGTCGCAGGTAGACGCACAGGACCGGTTGTTGTGGCGACACTTGGGGGAGGCCTATGTCCAGCAGTGGACGTCTGCAGGCTGATATGATGCTGCTGATGATGATGAAATGGGGCACATTTTTTTTTAACTTTATTGCAAAAGTGCAAGGTTGATATTTGTTTGACAATTAAAAACGACGCTTAGGGTAGTTGTAATGTGTCAAAATGAATACTTACAACTATTAATTTTAAAGGATAATATTAATTTAGATGTATTGGGAAACAATTTAGGTTTTGTTTTTGCACTTTTATTTACCTATTTAAATAAAACTTGTTTTTGTTATATTTCTTTGTTTTATTTGCTAAAAATAAATAAGAAAACGAAGCCTGTATTTCTATTCTTTCTTTCTTTCTTTTCTTTTCTTTTTTCAAAACGTTGCTCCACACTAGGAATTTCTCCTGTATTGTGGGTGCGTTTACAAACATATAAACTCACATACACAAACAGCCAGACCCGGAACAACTATCTGTAGGCCATACAAATATTTGTCCCGTGCGGGAATCGAACCCGCGACACGCAGCGCAGCAGTCAATCGCTCAACCACTGCGCCAACTGTGTCGTCGTGTATTGCGGGTATTACAACAAGTAATAAATGTAAAATGAATACAAAAAAGTCAGGCTTCTTGTTTGGGGTCACCAGCCAACTAGCTAAATACGCCGTTTCATTAAAAGTCTAGCCTTTTCACTGAAAGAGACATGGGCAAGTCATTAAACGATATTGAACAAAAGCTGTCACTTAGGTCGCTGAAAAATCCGCACATTTAAATGAAAAGGCTAGGCAACCAATTAAATGGCTGATTAAGCTAATTGGCTGCGACATATGTATTTCCTTTATTCATTTTTAACACATATAAATTACATTTTTAAATATTTCTACAAAAGTTAAAAAAAACATTTAAAAATATAAAAAAATAGTAGCCCACCGGTATCGGGAACAGGGTCCAAGCTACCGGTGGTCAGGGCTCCTGAGAGAGGAACCTCCTAACGATACGCGCCGTGTCCAAGAGTACTGCTTTCTGGATCAAGCCCTTGATCCAGCTGCCCAACGAGAGCCTCTTGAGATGTTGGTCGAGGCTCTTGGCAATTACGCCATTGGCCGTGACGATTATCGGCACAATGACTGCTGTGTTCACATCCCACATATCGACAACCTCGCGAGCCAAGTCAAGATACTTGGTTTGTTTATCTTTCTCAGACTTCACGAGGTTCTCGTCATGAGGGACTGCTATATCAACAATCATTGCGCGACGCTCTAGTCGGTCTATCACCACTATATATGTTTACCCCTCCCCACCACTATAAATGTTTTATCTATCTATCTAACTATATCAGGCTTATTAGCCACAATAGTCCTGTCAGTGATGATAGACCGATCCCAATACAATGTGCAATCGCCATTTTCGAGAACTGGGTCGGGCACATACCTATAGTACGGTGCTTCCGATTCCACAAGATTGTATTGAAGAGCAAGTTGCTGATGGATAGTCCTGGCTACAAGGTTGTGCCTGTGCAAGTAGTCTCCGTTAGCCAGTGGTGGATGGATTCCCCGGGCCGGTGACATGCCCGACATATGTCAACCGTACCGTCCTTCACAATGTATTTCCGGTAGTTGTTCGTCATCATAACTTTGTCCATAATCGCACAGACAAAACCTTCGAAATTAACTTTGGTAAAATAAAACTGTTTTTCAGTGACAGTTCTCAACTAAGAGTTCTTTTTTTGCATTATCAAGCTGACAATATATTGAAAAACGCATTTTTTAAAACATTTTTACCAGTTTCGCCTGACTGACTTGACTGGCCTGTTGGTCTAGTGGTTAGTGACCCTGACTGCAAAGCCGGAGGTCGTGGGTTCGATTCCCACCCAGGACAAACTTTGTGTGATGAGCATAATTGTTTGTTCTGTGTCTGGGTGTAATTTATCTATAATATGTATGTATTTATAAATTATATATAAGTATGTATATCAGTTGTCTGGTTACCATAACACAAGCTCTGCTTAGCTTGGGATCAGATGGCCATCATAATATAATATCTTGGGACAACTCACACACGGCCGTGTGTGAGTTGTCCCAAGATATTATATTATTAGTTTCAACCACAAGTTGAGTTAACTACGGATCAAAAAGTAACCCCTATACAGTAGGGATAAATAAAAATCTAGGAAACACATAGAAAATAATTTATTTGAGTATATTATGTACTTATATTATATTAGTTGATTACAATTTTTTGTCCGTAAATATTACAAATACAATTATATAGCTGCAATATACAAGCTTGCATACAAGACGATATTGTATTAAATATAGGTATAAGTACCTACTAGCGACTTGCCCCGGCTTCGCCCGGGTGCAAATTATATACACAAACCTTTCTCGTTTATCGCTCTTCCTTTAGAAAACTGTATCAAAAAATCAATTATATTAGGGTTTTCATACAAAATTCCGTCTCCCATTTCTGATCCTTAGCTCGAAATTTAATAATTTTTAATCATCGTCATTACAATTTATAGTTCGCACATGGCGTATTTACCTCCAAATATCTCGGCAACGTGACACTTTAGAGCACCATGTTGCTAACATTTTTAGGGTTTCGTACCCAAAGGGAACGAAAAAAACGGGATTCGCTATTACTAAGACTCCGCTGTCCGTCTGTCTGTCACTAGGCTGTATTTCATGAACCGTGATAGCTAGACAGTTGAAATTTCTCAGATGATGTATTTCTGTTGCTGCTATAACAAAAAATACTAAAAAACAGAATAAAAGAAAATAGTGGGGCTCCCAAACAACAAACGTGATTTTTTGCCGTTTTTAGGGTTCCGTACCCAAAGGGTAAAAACGGGACACTATAACTAAGACTCCGCTGTCCGTCGTCTGTTTGTCTATCACCAGGCTGTATCTCATGAACCGTGATAGCTAGTCAATTGAAATTTTCATTTTTTTTATTTATTTTTTGGTTGTTGCCGCTATAACAACAAATACTAAAAACAGAATAAAATACATACCGTAAAGTCGGGTTTCTTTAGCTCTGGAGTACAACTTTGGCTCAAACTTTTAACCAATAGGTTTACAGTAAACAGCTAAAAGCTGTGTTCCTATTGGTTAACGAGTTATTGCCAAAGTTACCCTCAAGGGCCAAAGTAACCCGACTTTACCGGTATTTAAGTGGGGCTCCCATACAAAAAACGTGTTTTTTTTTGTAAGGAACCCTTCGTGCGCGAGTCCGACTCGCACTTGGCCGGTTTTTTTTTTCTTTGTTTAAGTGTTCTCTACCCAAATACACAAAAAAAAATTGAACTTTCCATACAAAACTGTCATCAACTTTACAGCAATTGGTTATGGCTTTCTCGGGGAAAGTTGTTCATTTACATGGGCTGAAGTGGTTCCTAAAGTTTGCGCACTGGAAAAAAAGCTTACCCAGTATAACCAAACCCGACTTTAGCTTATTGGTGGCCCTGGGCACGGGATAATGGACTCCCTAAGACTTTTATCAAGGGCCATTTTGCTAAAAAAAAAAGATTTGTGCAACATATATTTTTCAGCTATCAGTAGGTGATCTGGCAGAAAGTCTCACGCGTAGTTCTCCTATTTCAATACGTGTTATAGATTAGGGCGCATAACTCGAGACGGATGTACTTTAGAGCTGAGCTGCCATAGCAACTATTGTTTGTATAGAAGTACTCTAGACATCTACCAAGGTGGCGTTAGTGTGCCATAAAAAAAACCGACCAAGTGCCAATTGGACTCGCGTACGAAGGGTTCCGTACCATTATCTATTAAATAACGGAAAAAGTCACGTTTTTTGTATGGGAGCACTTATTTAAGTGCTCCCATACAAAATACATATACACATACTTATTTTATTCTGTTTTTAATATTTGTTGTTAAAGCGGCAACAGAAATACATCATCTGTGAAAATTTCAACTGTCTACCTATCACGGTTCATGAGATACAGCCTGGTGACAGACAAACAGACAGACGGACAGCGGAGACTTAGTAATAGGGCACCGTTTTTACCCTTTGGGTACGGAACCCTAAAAAAAAGACACCAGTTGCTCTTTATTGAGCTAAATTCCTGAGCTGCTTCCAGGCAGACTCGTATAGAACTGTCACATACTATCATTACTCGAATCGTCGAAGCACGTCTGAGTCTCCGCCGAATTAAAGCTGAGCATCACATCGGATCTTACCGAATGCCTAGGATCCGCCGTCTGCGTTTCCGCACTAGTGTGATTAATACTCGCAGGACTAGAGGATAAACTATCGAACAGCCTAAAATTCGGCCTAGGAGAATCGTAGTGACAGAAACAAGTTTGAGTTTCTTTTATACTCAAATCAGGCGACTGCGTTTGGGAATTTTTACACGATTGAGTCTCTTTATTGGACTGTGATAGACCGAATTCAACAGGAAACGTCTGTGTTTGTATATCGGATAGCGACACGGGGTCTGAGAAGAATATTTCATCTTCGCTGTTTTGGGATCTTAAAGACAAGAGGTCTTCAAAAGCGACTTGCGTTGATATTTCATCGGTTTTCGTCTCAAATTCGTTCTTCGTCTGCCAGGACAATAAAGTAACATCGTTACGGATGTCCTCGGGTATTTGAGTCGCTAAAGATTTCTTAAGACTGTCACAGATATCTATATCTTGGCCCTTAGTACTAGATTTGTCGTTTTTATTTTCTGTGTCGTTAAATATCCAAGTCTCTGTTACTGTTCCAGCAGTAACTTGCTCTGTGACCACCGTTTCTGTCGCAGGCTCGGGTGCTTCGTCAGTCTTTTTCTTTTTAGCCTCATTACCGTTCTCGCCTTTTCGTTTTTCAGCTTTTTCATTCTTGTACATCTGATGAACGTTGGGATGTTTTCTTTTCAAGTGAACCATTAATTTTTCTTCAGTATTGTAGTTAGTATCGCAAATTTCACAAACATAGATGAAGTTGCAGCATTTCAAGTGGCGTTGCAGCTCCGTTTCTGTTGCGAAACATTGGCCGCAGTCATTACAGAAATACGTCTTAACTTTGTGTACTTTATTCATGTGTTGGTTAAGAAATTTTCTACCGGAGAACCATTTCTTTTTTTCCGAAGTCACGTGGTAAGCGCATTTTGTCTCCGGGCAGTAATATTGTAGGTCTACTTCGAACATTTCCGAAACACTATGAGCTTTCCTCAAATGATTTTTCAGATCGTTTTTTTTGTAGAAATTATCTTTGCAATGGTACGGACAGGGGAGGCCGATTCTGTTCTCGGTTTTTGGAGCCGTGATCATTATGGTTAGCTTTTGGTCCTGAAGGACGCTCGTGACTTGGTTTTTTCGAAATTTTTGAGCTTTTTTCTTTGCCTGTGGATTAGAAAGTTTTGAAATGTTACATTTTTATTCTTAATGCACAAGAAAACATATACAACGTGTAACAGAATAAACGCAATACGCAATCATTGTAGGTACAGCTAGGCAAAAAAGAGTATGATGTGGTGACAAGTGGAACTGTACCCATCATATTATGGGACCAACCCCGAAATCGCGTAAAAAATCAGCTGTTCAGTACATTTTGTCGAGTTATCCGCACATAAATGTATGGGGCAGTCGATTTTCTTTTCGCGATTTCCGTGTTGGTCTCATAGTGAAAGTTGTTCATAATGGAGTACAATGCCCCTTAAGAGGTATTGCGTTTATTCTGTTACCCGTTTTAGATACAAATATGACGGTGCAGCTTTAAATGTGTGCGCATTTTTATTTTGGAACTTTGAGGGTGCTCCGCTGTGACCATCTAGTTCGCTCGCGAACAACACAACTCTATCATTTGCCTGGTTATACATATAGTATATGTATATGTCGCAGCCAATTAGCCGTTTAATTGGTTGCCTAGCCTTTTCATTTAAATGTGCCTATTTTCCAGCGACCTAAGTGACATCTTTTGGTCAATATCATTTGATGACTTGACCGTGCCACTAAAGTCGCTGATTAAACGGCACAGTTCAATGAAACGGCTATACTTTTAATGAAACGGCGGATTCAGCTAGTTGGCTGCGACATATACAAGTTTAATCTTAGCTTGGGTGCCAGAGGTCGATAATAATCTGTGTTAGGTACATGCAAAATTTTCATAAATGTGTTTTCGTCGTTTTTCTAAATCATCATCTGCCTAGCCTTTTCCCAACTATATTGGGTTCGGCTTCCAGTCAAACGGGATTCAGCTGAATACCAGTATTTTACGTGGAGCGGCTGCCTACCAGACCTCCACAACCCATTAACTGTGTAACACGGTACTTCTTGACAAGACTGGTGTCAGATTTTCGTGAACGTCAGAATCGCCGGTCAACAGTCATATTTAGCTTTGAAATTGTGCCTAAAAATTACTTATCAATTGCTTATATTTGGTTGCCATAATCAGAGAATTGCTTATTTCATCTGTTAAAAGAATTAAAACATTTAAGATTGACCGACCATTCTGATATCAGAACGGCTGGTCAATCACTGTAGAGTAGTAACTATAAGGAATTACTGAAATTTTCATAAGCCAAAGATTGCTTATTAATTGCTTATTTTACAATTTATAAGCCTAGACCCTTTTATCCTTTCTTTTAGCTAGCCAAGAATTTAAAAGCCCCTGCGCCTGTTAAATTTATGAAAGCAAAGTGACGTTTGTCGAAAATTGCATTTATATTTCAAAAGGGATTATTATTTATTACTCGTTTCTTTATTTTCTGTAATAAAGACTTTTTGGTGCTTTGTTTCTACACTTGCGTGCAAAAAAATCGACCCACCCCGCACGCTTTCGTTCATAACAACACGATGAATAAAAATCTAAAATTAATTAACAAATACTTTTCACACTGTTTATTAAATGTCAGTCTAAGATTACAATCATAGTTTGTTCATAGCATTCCGACGTAAATTGAAGCAAACAATAATGTCCTCCCCTAAAAACTTTATCACCCCTCCTTCACCCTTAACTATGTATGTACCTATGTACAGTCTGTTGTCAACATTATCTGACCCACCCTAAAAACAAACGAATTTGGACCCTCTTCCTGAAACAATAAGGTTTATTCAATTTATGTGAGCTTATCAGACAAGTGCTCGCCAACATTGTCGGAGCCACCGGCTATGTATGTCATTTTGTTAAGCTATTTTAATCATTATCTCGTCGACATTAAGTTGAAAAGCTTTTAAGTCACACTACATAATTACAACGCAATCTTTAATTTCGCGTAGTCTCAACAAGTTCTTGTGGCTTAGCGGTTTGATGCTGGAATGTGCGACGAACAACCTGTGGGTTCGAAACACAGTTCACATATCAGTTATGTCTTCATTTTTATAATAATGCTTGCATTATTAAAGAACGACCAATATGATTTACGCCTAATAACTTGTCTTGTAAACAGGTGGGTAAATTAAAACAACTTAAGTTCACAGAATTTATGTTTACCAAGAATGGTTGGATACGAAGTAAAACATATAATTTGCTTCGTGAGGTAGATAATATACATCTAAGTGACAAAAGTTACACTATGCCTAATAGCAGTGACTGCGCACACACATTTGTAAATCGTTTTACATCACTCGTTAAGTATTTTTAAGCAATTTGGTGTAAAGAAGCATCATGTCGCAACTTAATGACTATACCAAACATAAAATCATATTTTTACATGAGCAGAATGTTGGAATTAGAGAGATTGGTCGTCGACTTAAAATAGCAGTAAGTGTTTTTTTTTTTTACTATTTTATTTTATTGATTGTGATTAGTCAACGCGTAGTTGGCTATTTTGTCATTACATTCACTCCTTACAAGTTACATACACGGTTCCAAAAATGTTTTTACAGAAATACGGTTAGACTATGGCTAAGACTTTATGGAGACAATGGAAATATTCAGCGGATTTGTTCAGGAGCAAATCCATCAAGTATAGTCCCGAATTTGACCGCCACCGGGCCATTGTTTCAAGCCATGTTGAACATCCATTTTTGCCCATTCGTGTAACCGGAATAAACCACAATAATTAATAAGGTCAATGAAAAACAGGATGGAAGCAGCAATAAGAGCACGTGGGGGAAACACAAGCTACTGAACAAAGTTTTCCTTAGAAATTTGATGTTTTTTTTACTTTTACTTTCAAAATTATTCATTAAAGAATTGAGCTATTCTAAGCGTTTTTGATTTTCAGTCTGTAAAATCAATAAACCAAAATCTGTTACAGTAAAAACTAGTCTATTGTAATCTTAGACTGACATTTAACAAACAGTGTGAAAAGTATTTGTTAATTAATTTTAGATTTTTATTTATCGTGTTATGAAAAATGAACCTCGCGGTCGTCCGAAGACTTTGGTCGACAATGACGAATTAAAGGCGATTGTGGAAGCTGATGATACACAATCTACGGCTGAATTAGCAGCAGCTTTCGACGTTAGCGTCAAAACAATATGGGTCCATTTGCGTCGAATTGGCAAGGAAAAAAAGCTTGACAAATGGGTGCCCCACGAACTCAATGATCGCCAGCGCGAAGTACGCGTCGAGACGTACCTTGCACTGCTCAACAGACACACAAATGAAGGAATTTTGAACCGCATTGTTACCTGCGATGAAAAATGGATTCTGTTTGATAACTGCAAGCGCTCAGCAAGTTGGTTGGATACTGGTTCAGCACCTAAACAATGCCCTAAACGAAAACTTACCCCTAGAAAAGTGATGGTCACTGTTTGGTGGTCTAGCGCCGGTGTGATTCATCACAGCTTCTTACTAAACGGGGTGAGCATTACTGCAGATGTGTACTGTGAAGAACTGAACACAATGATGGAGAAGCTGGCACAGCTCCAACCAGCATTGGTCAATCGCTCGTCTCCGCTGCTCCTGCACGACAACGCGCGACCTCATACTGCACAGCAGACGGTCTCCAAGTTGCAAGAACTGGGGTTGGAAGCTCTCAGTCATCCACCCTACTCACCAGACCTTGCGCCTACAGACTACTACTTTTTCCAGTATTTGGATAACTTCTTGGCGGGAAAAAAATTAAATACCCGAGAGGCAGTACAAAATGCCTTTGAAGAATTTATTGCCTCCCGTCCAGCTGATTTCTTTAAGAAGGGCATCGATAAACTGCCACTGCGTTGGCAAAGATGCATTGATTGCATGGGTGATTACTTCGATTAATACAAATAAAAAATACATGAAAAAAAATCGTTTAAGTTTTTTCATACAAAACGGCAATTTCATAGGTAAAGACCTATTATTATCTACCTCACGAAGCAAATTATATGTTTTACTTCGTATCCAACCATTCTTGGTAAACATAAATTCTGTGAACTTAAGTTGTTCTAATTTACCCACCTGTTTACAAGATAAGTTATTAGGCGTAAATCATATTGGTCGTTCTTTAATAATGCAAGCAATATTATAAAAATGAAGACAAAACTGATATGTGAACTGTGTTTCGAACCTACAGGTTGTTCGTCGCCAATTCCAGCATCAAACCGCTAAGCCACAAGAACTTGTTGAGACTACGCGAAATTAAAGATAGCGTTGTAATTATGTAGTGTGACTTAAAAGCTTTTCAACTTAATGTCGACGAGATAATGATTAAAATAGCTTAACAAAATGACATACAATGCCGGTGGCTCCGACAATGTTGGCGAGCACTTGTCTGATAAGCTCACATAAATTGAATAAACCTTATTGTTTCAGGAAGAGGGTCCAAATTCGTTTGTTTTTAGGGTGGGTCAGATAATGTTGACAACAGACTGTACATAGGTACATACATAGTTAAGGGGTGAAGGAGGGGTGATAAAGTTTTTAGGGGAGGACATTATTGTTTGCTTCAATTTACGTCGGAATGCTATGAACAAACTATGATTGTAATCTTAGACTGACATTTAACAAACAGTGTGAAAAGTATTTGTTAATTAATTTTAGATTTTTATTCATCGTGTTGTTATGAACGAAAGCGTGCGGGGTGGGTCGATTTTTTTGCACGCAAGTGTAGAAACAAAGCACCAAAAAGTCTTTATTACAGAAAATAAAGAAACGAGTAATAAATAATAATCCCTTTTGAAATATAAATGCAATTTTCGACAAACGTCACTTTGCTTTCATAAATTTAACAGGCGCAGGGGCTTTTAAATTCTTGGCTAGCTAAAAGAAAGGATAAAAGGGTCTAGGCTTATAAATTGTAAAATAAGCAATTAATAAGCAATCTTTGGCTTATGAGCAATTCTCTGATTATGGTAACCAAATATAAGCAATTGATAAGTAATTTTTAGGCACAATTTCAAAGCTAAATATGACTGTTGACCGGCGATTCTGACGTTCACAGATTTTCTGGCTTCTGACAATCCGTTACGACTGCCAAAGATCTACAAATGACAGCCGGGACCAACGGCTTAACGTGCTTTCCGAGGTACAGAGGAATCTCGATATGTTAAGATGGTCACCCATCCACAGACCAACCTCGGTAAGCGTTGCTTAACCTTAAAGATCGATCCGTGCGGCTGTTATTATTTAGCCACTAGCTCCTCGTTTTTCTGAATATTGTTGTAAAAATTGTAAATTCGGCAAATAAAGTTATTATTTATTGAGGTATTTTTATTTAGTACTAGCAGCACGCCGCAGATTCACCCGCGTAGGTCCCGTTCCCGTGGGAATACGTGGATAAAATATAGCCTATGTTACTCCCGAATAATGTAGCTTTCCATAGGTGAAAGAATTTTTGAAATCGGCACAGTAGTTTTTGAGTTTATTCGTTACAAACATACAAATCTTTCCTCTTTATAATATTATTAGTATATAGTTTATATATAGATAGCGGTACTTACCCGAACCGTGAGCGAAGTCTTGAGTATTTTGTCGGAGAGCTGGCACCTGTCTCTGAACTCCTTGCAACTGATCATGGCTGCTTCACAGGCCGCACAAAGCAGCTCTGATATGCCCTGTTTTCTTGTAGTCTGAAATATTATACAACATACATTATTTTAGCACTCGAGATATTGAAACAAACTCTATGATAAACATTGCAAAGTTCAAATTTCCTTGCAAACTATTTTTTTTGTAGGAACTTTTTTAATCATCATTATCATATCAGCAGAAAGACGTCCACTGCTGGACATAAGACCCCCAAATGGGAGAGTTTGCCATAATCGCCACGCTTGGCAGGCGGGTTGGGTATCGCAGTGTAGCTGTTCTAATGCACAGAGAATGCTGCTGCCCATACTCTGGTGAGTCCCTTAGTCGCCTCTTACGACACCCACGGGAAGTGATGGGATGGTGCTATTCTTTTACGTCCGACACCATACCCAACACCTTTATTAATACAAATGAAAAATTAACTCATTGTAATGTTCGAATTCCATTTCAACCTTAACTTTTTGAGAATGAGGTAAAGTTTAAATTCCAATGTAATCTATTATTTTTGTAGGACATTTTTAATACAAATGAAAACAAAATCTATTGTCATGCACTACAAAGTTCTAATTCTATTGCGACTTAATTATACTTTATGTACGGCAGTTTTGTTAGGTTAGATTCCACTGAATACAGTGAAAACAAACTCTATGTCTTATAGTGTAACGTTCAATTTTCATACTCCAACATCTTATCAACAAGCTAGCTTTTCCCAGCTATGTAGGGGTCCATTCTGACCTGATGATGTCGAGTACCAGTTATTTTTAGTTAGGCAACACTGCTGACTGCAAGGCTACCTCTAAACGCAACATAGGGATACACCCCGGGCGCCAGGAGTCGCAGGGCGATTCCCGGCCACCGTAGGCGCGGGCCTGCGAACGGCGAGCGAGTGGGTGGCTGGCCGATCAAAGCCAGGCCCGGGTCGACGGCCTCAAAGAGATGTCAGCATAGTAGACAGGGCCTGTTAGGGCTAGAGCCTGCCAGGGTACAGGATTTTGTTCGAAAGAGTTACCGCGGCCCTGGAACGCAAAGGGCAATACGAGGAGCACGGATGAGTTTTAGTCTGTAAGAGTCTGGCACTCCCTCCCACTCCACCCAGAGCGGCAGGAGTCATTTTTTTATAAGGCTACCTCTAGAGTAGGCGCCAGAAATATTTGCAATAAAGGACATTGACCGTTTGGGATGCATCAGACACTCAACTGAACCTCTCGCTCGGCGCATCCTGGACAGTTGGACAGTCTCACCTAACACCTTATAAGACTGGCCAATCCTTCCCTTGCGGTGGCTAACACCCGCCTGGTTCGCGACCAGCCTGCTGTGTTTCGTCGACGCGTGGGAGTACCAGTGCCAGATGCCTTGCATCTTCTGGGCACGCTCGCTTCATCATGGACCTCATCTACGCTTCCCATCAGGCGTGATCGAGGTCAAGAGCTAGCCCATTCATAAATAAATAAAATAAAAAATGAAAAGTCAAAACATTTATTTTAACTAAGTCATTAGACGGCACTTTTGCACGTCATCATTTACAGTTTTGACGACATGGTTGGCGCAGTGGTTGAGCGATTGACTGCTGCTCTGTATGTCGTGGGTTCGATTTCCGCATGGAACAAATATTTGTATGGCCTACAGATGGTTGTTCCGGGTCTGGCTGTTTGTGTATGTTTGCAAATGCAGCCACAATACAGAAGGAATTCCTAATGTGGGGCTACGTTTTGATTGACTCTACTGTCCATTTGCAAGGTTAGATTCTTATGGTGAACAATCGAAACTCCATAGTTACTCTTTTCAAAATGTTTTATAATATTCGGTAAACAAAGTCTCTCCAGGACTAAGAAGCGTTCATGCAAGTTTGTGTGAGCCCACTCTACATTTAGCCAAACCTTTGTAGAGATTTGGAAAGTGCATGTGGAACGGTCATAACACTGCCTGAACCAGAATACCCACATTTTGTTATTTATATTTTCAATTAGCTGGCCCAACAGACGTTATTCTGTCAAAAGCAATTGAACTGTGGCGGTGAATGCTAATATCATTTTGTATGGGATAAATTAAAATGTGGTTTTTCTGTTTTTCTGTGTCATTTTTCCAATTTCTCTTTCCTTTAGTTTACCAAGTGTTATTAATTCCCAGAATTTGATCCTTATGAGTGACACTTTGGGATGGTGTAATAAATAATAATGTTTTTTTTTCAAAATTAACCAGTTCGATTCCTGGGCTTTAGTTTCCATCAAAATCGGGATCGAGACTCTTTTAGTGTTTTTCGGTAGTCCTCATAGTTTTGGATTAGGCCATCCACGCACACTAAAAAATCATCCTGTATATCTGC
This sequence comes from Melanchra persicariae, assembly GCA_947386135.1. Lineage (NCBI taxonomy): Eukaryota > Metazoa > Arthropoda > Insecta > Lepidoptera > Noctuidae > Melanchra > Melanchra persicariae. Next base: position 3,443,862 of record OX376672.1, read on the forward strand.
CAAATCTTATGACAATCCAATCAGCCGTTTCAGCATGAAAGCATAACAGAGTTACTTTTGCATTTATAGCTTTGCTTTAGCATTCTTGCACAGTCAGATTGTCTATATCCGAGTATCAAAATATACATTAAATTAGCATGAGTGGCATTTTAGAATAATGCAGAAATGTCCCTTATGTTAATTGATACTCCTGGCATCGTTATGTTACTCAGTTACTGATGGAAGTGAGATAGGCAGTCGCTTTATGTAAAATAGAAACATACCTCAATTGCGGTAACCCTGAAGTAATCTTCATAGAGACTCCACTCATACATATTCTTCATTTCGCCTGAATCTGCCAAGCAGCCGCGGCACACGACGGATAGTCGAGTGATTGGAGCTACTAGTTTAGTATAAGAAGCCGACATTTTGATCTATTCTAAGTTTTCACATATTCTGAATCAATATTTTGAATCAAAGAGTATAATAATAATATCGGTATTTTGAATAAAAGTAAACAATTTTTACGCGATCAAATCATTGATATCTGACATTTCAATAATGATGATGACATTGCGCTTCGTTTTACGGAACAATTTGTTTTGATATTTAACATTGTGGTCTTTAATTGAGTGTTATGGCCTTTTACAGTGACAGAAATAAAATAGGATTCATTTTTTGAAGAAACACAACTACAATATTTGCTAAAAATGGATACTAAATAAAAACAATTTTAAAAAAATGCTAGGCAAGACATGCTTGGAATGGAACGTGGTCAAAAGTTTGGCAAAAGTTGCGTTCAAAATAAAGAAGGTAAATATAATGAAACAATACAAATGACAACGGCACTAGCGTTTGTTGTTGTTTTTCACTGGTTTATGAGTTTGTATACCTTTTTTACTTTAATTTATTTAAAAAAAACATTGACCGACATAATGCTATAAAATCTTGTCATAAATAATTTGAACGAAGAACTCATTCGTCATTTTGACAACTCTTTTGGCTCAGCTAAATTTACAAGAGTATGATTGTCTAGTAGAAAGGTAATATTATCCATATAATCATTTATTTCAGGCAAAATAATGTAAGCGAATTCATAGAAAAACGCCGGTTAATATTTTACAACGAAGTTGGGCGTAGATGGTCCACGTTGGAGCGCGCAGACTTCACAGCGGTCGCCATTACCGCCACGAATACTGGCTGGTGATCTTGTGTGTGGAATAGTGATATTGGAGGTTATAGTGCTTATTTTCTAGTTATTTGTGCATCAGTTTTGTCACAAACAAATTTTGAGGACGTTAAACGTATATCCGTGGTCGAAGGCACTATAAGTGCGTCAAATGAGTGAGTATCTTGGATCTAAGATTACGTAGCTATTCAATCGCACACGTGCAGACAGTCGCAATATTTTCCGATTTAAATTGCATTTACACGGTGTCGACGTTAGATTTGTGATTGTATTTGTTCTCGAACATGTTCGTAAGTGATTCCGATGTTAAATCGATCTTATTGAAAGTCGGTCAATTAATTATTTTAGTTTCTAGGTTGATCTATTTTTGGCCTGTCGTATGCACTATTGTCCGTAGTTTAATTTTTATTTACATCTGCACGGCATCTGCGTTGTAAATAGCGTACGTGGAAACTTCCGCCTAAAGTAGAAAGTTGAATATTTAAATAATCAGGACACCTTTCGTTTGTTGACATACAATTTCATAATATTGTCGTCAGTTTGCGTCTACATAATCTAATACGACAGCTAAACATAGACACGAATTGACACGATGTATTGTTTTTATTACTTTTTATTTGTAGTGGACTCTGCAAAGGTTGTATTTTTATTCAGCCAGTTCATTCGTGACCTTTTTTTCCTCAACATACATTATCACTGAAGCATGATTTTGAATGGTAATGAGAAGAAATGAATAATATTAAGCTTTACTAAGTTAGTAGATCATTCAAGTTTAATTTGTTGTTTTCTCATTAATTTCAAACCTTTCTATCTACTCATTAGTGAGTTACATATTTTAAAATTACAATTTAGATTGTCTGTTTTGGAGGGAATTTTATAATACCAAAGCTAAAACAGATTCTCTCTGGAAATAATTTTCAACTTATTTTACTTACCAATACCTATAGGTTTTAGAGTTTCAAATGTTAGGACTTCCCCAAATTGTATGACGTTGAAGGAAATAAGCATTATTTTAGTAAGACCTCACCAATGGTTTCACTTGGATAAGACAAATTAGGTACCTAGTCATTTTTTTTCCCTGTGGCTTCAGTCTGGTGACCAATCACATGCAGTGCTTTTTCAGGGAAATAAAGTAGCCCATGACACTTGGTTATAGTTTAGCTTGCTGTCAGTGAAAAATTTAAAAAAAAACTTAAAAAAATTCATTTGTAAAAGTAATCTCTGGAAGTAGATCCAGAGATTACTTTAACCTCAGAATACAGAATAAACCAGAAACCGTCATCACACTCAAATGTGGGGCGGTGTAGGTAAACCACACTGGAATGCTGTGGTTTGTTAAATTGTCCATTAGTCCATGGCCAACGCAAATACTATTCACGTTGTCAGTTTTTAAATATAACGTTGCCACTTGCAAAAATGCTACCAGCATATGAAGAAATCGGATGGGATCACTTTTCATCTGCAAGCAGCACATTTCCTATCCATTCTTATTAAAATATTGAATTTAATTTACATAACTTGTGAACGAAAATCACTCGTCCATTTCGTGTCACAGAAAAACTGAATACTTTACCCAACTTTTTTTAATAACTTTTTAAATTAATTATAATTGCCTATAAAAAAATCACATGTTCCTAAACAAAAATGAGCAAAAAAAACAATTTTAACTCTGTGTAAATTGATCAGTGGCCCAGTAAAGAATACAGAAGTACATAAAAATAAAGAAGTAGGTACTCAGAAATGCCCGCTGTGAAGAACCAGATAGATAGACATGTCCTGTGATGCCTACAAACAAAGACTGAAACGTCACAAAAGCCAATTGGCAAAAGCACTCATGAACACTGATCATAGCGTATTCTGATTGGGAAGGACACGACATGCTTCAATCTGAAGCAATTCTAATAGGGATGTTTCGTGAAAAAATCTTATTAGTCCTTCAGATAGATTTCGTAAAAATAGACATGTATTTTTTATTTTATGTAAACAAAAAATTTAAACGTTACAGGGCATTGAAAACTCATGTGACGTCATAGACTGATACACTTTTTACCGGAAAGTGACGTCACAAGCCCCCACTCCTGGGCCTCAAGTCTGCTATTACAATAGTGTCAGAATGGTCTCATTGATTTAATAATTTTTGATTTTGACAAGCTTGGTAATCTACTAATATAAAAGCGTCAACCACTGACACTCCATTGAAAGAAATGGCATAGAATGGTATTCTCGCACATAATGACAAATTAATGACAGACGTATGCGGTAATCTGCTAAAATTTTCAATGACAGTTCCTTCGATCAGTGACCTACCATTAGAACGTTATTGTGCAGTCATTGCTTTTCAAAGACATTGAATATTTAGAACCACGATTCGATATTTCATTACGTGACCATTGACCGACCAATGATCTACCATTATGAATTTAGCAGATTACGAACTTATAGCAAAATGACAATGGGATCGTGTTCTATGGAATCTTAATGACGGACTAAATATAAGCATAATTATTTTTTTACTCCAGAAATATCCCTGTTACTTTCATATTTTATGTAATAGTTTCGATTTTTACCGTCAGTTTTTCACGTTAACGTAAAAGTCAATTTGTATTCAAACTGAATAAGCGCTAAGTCCTTAGAAGCCCTCAGTAACCATGGAGATTTTGTGCTGTTTTTTTTTTCATAGTTACTTTAATAATAGTTTAGTTTCTCAGTAACCATGTCCAATGAATTGGAATCTTCAAGGCAAGCAAAATAAGAGAACTTAAAATTTCAAGTTAAAATCTGCTGATTTTGCCACATTTTATGCTTGCTTGTGAAAACAATGCTTAACTTTTTTTAACACTATTTATATAGGTATTTCCAAAATTTTAATTAAAAAAACCAGTTTTCTACATTTTCATTGAGATAATTCAAGAACATGTAGGGAACAGCTGTTTTTTCCTTTTTATATTATTGATGGTACCTAATTGTATATTTTTTTATTATTTGAAGAACGGCGACGGCGAAGAAATACATAACTGAAATATATCAACTGTCTACCTATTAGGGTTCATAAGGTAGAACCCACTGACAAACAGACAGACAATGATCGCCTTAGTAATAATAGGGTTCCTTTGGTAACCTTTCAAGATTTCTTGACGACACGGTTGGCGCAGTGGTTGAGTGATCGGCTGCTGCGCTGTGTGTTGCGGGTTCGATTCCTGCACGGAACAAATTTTTGTTTGGCCAACAGACATTGTTCCGGGTCTGGTTGTTTGTGTATGTCAGTTTATATGTTTGTAAACGTTTCCACACATACAGGAAAAAATCCTAGTTAGTGGCTATGTTTAAAAAAAAAAGTAAAGATTCCTAAGAATCTTTTGCCCTGACCCTGAGTAACTTGGGACAAGTAGCAGGTATATAATAATGATGCATGTATAGTTGCCATTTAAAAAGATAAGGAATTTGACATTATTAATTGACTAGTGTTAAAAGTAAACAAAATATTGAGAAGTATTGGTAACATCTATTTTAGTGCTTTTATCTTAGTTAACTATTTATTTTAAGATAGGTGCCTTGGCCAATTGGACTTCATGGCAACTGTTTTGAGTATTTTACAATATTTCTTACTAGCTGTCCCCCGCGGCTTCGCTCCCATCAACTAGCTACCTACCCTACCTATCTATTTTGTTTTTTTAGGTTCCGTACCCAAAGGGTAAAGGTAAGCTGTATCTCATGAACCGTGATAGCTAGACAGTTGAAATTTTCACAGATCACGTATTTCTGTTGCCGCTATAACAACAAAATATACTAAAAACAATAAAATTAATATTTAAGTGGGGCTCCCATACAATTCTAAAAACAGAATAAAATTAATATTTAAGTGGGGCTTCCCATCAACAAACATGATTTTTTTTGCTATTTTTTTTTTTATAGATAATTGTCTGAACTCGCCTTGTGCGTGTCCCATTCGCACTTGGCCGATTTTTTTTAAACCCTACTAGTGTTTAAAAAAAAAGGTATATTAGCGCCCGATTATCCGATAACTGGTGATAACCGACCAACATGAGCTTCTTGTTGTTACGTTTACATTTACCCTCAATTTTGGTCCTTTTATAGAGGCAAAGGCTCAAGTGGCCACCAAAAAGTTGGGGATCCTAGCAAATGGGAGACGGTACATCACTTCGGAACAGCTGCTCAAAATTAAACAAGCGCAAGCCCTTGAATCAATTGGCAAACGAGCCAAGAGGATCATCAGCAAAAATAGGCTCGACGAGTCGAAGCTCCAAAGTCTTGAGAACATCGTCGCCGAGTTACTAGCCTATCGGTTTTCTATCGGTTGCATTTTGGGGAGTGTGCGACGGAATATCATAGTTTAATTCCGCGAGGCCCATTCCATCAGAGTAGAATTTTCTGCTATAGTCTGGTGTTTCCTGATAGCTACAACCCGGGAGTCTTTAAGTCAATAGTGAGTAGGTTACTTCTAGGCAAGCGTGCTCCATCTTCGACTACCTCATCCTCCTCGTTGGTAGTTATATTTTCGAGCCGTTTGGGGTTGAAACTCTCGGCTCGTGGGGTCCGAGTGCTCATAACTTGTTTAAAGATCTCTCAAGACGCTTAATTAACACTTCGCGTGACCCAAGGGTTGGCTTTTACTTTGGACAGAGGATAAGCATTATCATACAACTTGGCAATACCGCCGGTCTTTTGGGCACACTTCCAGTCGACAGCGATGCGGATGAATTTTTTGACGCTGTTTTTAGGATTTACTTAGTTATATTTTTTATTTTAATTTTTAGTTCATTCATAAATAAATACCACTAATGGGCAAATAGTTCTTTTTTTCCAGAAATCATCATTATTATCATCTCAATTTCTGAATTCAAATATCGTCAGAATTGTCATTGGCCGTCGCTTGCTACTTATTTAGCCATTAACCATTTTTTATCCTGAAAATTCCCATAATGTTCTTTTTACTTAATAAACTTTTTCCTTTTATTTCAGTTGCCGAGAACACCAGAAATGAAGATAGCAACCGCAACTCACAACGAACACATTAAAACAATTAACTTTTCCTACTCTACACTCTACTTGCTCAAATTCTAACCTACCCGCCTAAGTGCAACTCAACCTTAAGCATAGACTAAACGTTTAAGTTTTTTTTATTAGTTTCTAAGACAGAGGAATATTTGTTACGTTTAATATGAAGATACCGGAGACTGCTCCTAATGTTGGCGCTTATTATGGCAACGAGGAGAACGGGCAGTGGCAGGTTTGTGGTTCTTATAAAGCTTTTATCTGACCTTGTCTTGATAGTATGAGATCTGACGAGCTTGTGGCTAAAAATAACAGTCGCACGGGTCGATCTTTAATCAGAATATGCCCATGTAGCCTTATCTATGTATTTAAAAGCGAATGGTGACTCACTCATTCGTTCATTCACTCACTGATTTATCACGAAATCTCATAAACTTCTGGACTAATGGAGATGGAATTTGGCAAAGAGGTAGATTATGAGTAGGAGCCGTCAGTTAAGAAAGGATTTTAGGAAACTCCTAGAAGTTTGTATGAAAAAACTTAATCCTTTGGCCAAAATGCTTGAAAATTGGTTAGAGCACTGGCCTAAGTAAATAATAAAGTTTGTCGTTATTTGTTTTTATTTTATAACTACCCCCAAAAACTATTTAGGGGGTGTTAAAATTTGTATAGAAGAATCTTCTTTAGATTTATTAACTTGAAACTTGGCACAAATACTGGCCTCAGTGAATAATAAATTATTGGCATCTTTAGTTTCCCACAACTACTCCTAAAAAACGATTGGGGTGTTAATGTTTGTATGGAAGAATCTAAACACTATAACAAGGCACTCGATATTGGCAAGCAGCTTGCCTCAATTTACTTGGAAATTGGTGTAAACAATTTAAAAGTGGCATATTTAAAACGGATTTAACTATTTTTTCATAATCAGGGTGTCAAGGTCAAGGTTTTGACATAAGTTTTAGGTTTTATCTTGCATCTTAACCCTTTAACGCACACCCAAACTTTTTTTGGAATTCCTTATATTTTGTGATACGTATGTATTCTGTGCCGTAAATCATAATGACATGTTTTTGAAAAAAAACCTGAAAACCGTTAATTTTCGAGAAAATCACAAAAAACATGTGGCCAGTAAACTGGCCATTGAACGTTCTGCGTGACTAGCCATCACTCCAAGATCACTGGCCAGTAAACTGGACACTAACGAAATCTATATTATTTTTGTGCAGGGATACAAAATAAGACTTCAATTACGAATTTCCTAATCAGCCTTTAATAATAGAACATATGCTACAAAGAAGAATCAGTCGTCATTACTAATAGAATTAATTTTAAATTTTTCTTTTAAAACTTTTTATCACAACTTCTAATCTTATCACAATCAAACATATAGGTATTATCAATTGATCAACTACATTTTTTAATTTGCCCTTCATTATGGAATAATACAAAGCATTCTAGACATCGGGCTACATCACATTGGACGCATTCATAGACACTTCTCTTTGGCTTAGACGCGGTACTGCAGTATCTACATCTACGCATTTTTCTTAGAACATTTTATAAGCTTGTGATCGCTCTCCCCATTTTCTCGAAAGGGAAGCAAAGGTTTGGAGATACGAAACCTTTGCTTTCCTTTCGAGGAACACTTCACTTAGAGGAGCTTTCATGAGTGTAAGCTCATCAGCTAGTTTACTCCTAAACATCAAGTGAGTCATGGGTTTTGTACCACCGGGATGAACCTTCGACCAGGTATCCTTATAAATAATGTAGGAATTGACGATCGCCGCTTCTATCACGTATGCATCTTCGGGAGAAATTAACTTGTGATACCTCATCGGGTGACAGCGGTGGTTGTGGAGGTGGCGATGGTGGGATAGGTGGTAGTAGCAGAAACAAAAAATCCTGTGGTGGTTGTAATGAAGCTGATGTTCCAGGACCTGATCCATTATTTCGATTACGTGTGCTCAAGATGCTGGTATTCAAAGTAAAACTGTCGTCGAAACAGTCATCAGCATCAGAATCACCACCGACGTCAGATTTTGTGGCCTGGTCATCTGTTATACCCACGAACTCATTCGACTGGTCCTCATCTAGTGGGTCTAACTCCTGATAAATGTACTTGTGTCTAAAACAATAAGGAAATTATAATGCAAAGCTAATTTCGTAACTACCTGCACACATGCAAAAAATGGCGAAAAAATAAACCGAAACATTCATAGTAATATGGTTATAACTACCGAACAAGATTGTTTATGGTAAATTTATTATTATATCATAACAAATGCTTATATACTTGTTGTAAAACGACATGGTTCATAGGTATTACTCGAAAACAAACACTCAAAACAATAGCTCAAAGTTAGGTTGGCAAATTTTTTTTTTTTTTTTTCAACAGACCGATTTGTATTCAATCTCCAAAAATTAATGTTTTTCTTATTATCCTAAATTAGGTTTGCACATAACATCAAGGTATATACTATAAAATAATAATTTCACTTACTTTTTCCAAGAATATAAGATTTTTTATAACCAAAACACTTGCAAACACGTAACGTATACACGCGACGACCGCAAATGTTCATGCGCGGGTGTACGGTGGCCAGTACACAGGCCATCTTGAAAAAAGGCGCGAATCTATGATTGTGTCCCACAAAGTCAAACGCTAGCCAGTTGACGGGCCAGTGTGCTCTAACGCGGGTCGTAAATGTTCATAAGATTCAATATTCAAATAAAAATCTATGAGATAACGACCTTGAAGTGACTGTCCAGTTTACTGGCCACTTTGTATGAGCCGTCCTATAAAGGGTTAAAAAAAAAAAGATATTGGTAAGGCTAGATTTTTTGAAAACAGTTCAAAATGTAAAAAAAATCAACCAATTTATTTCACACTTACTATGTTTCCAGTATTTTTAAGCTTATAATCTTTCATTAAAACTGCGCTTTGTGTATCAAGTCCCTTAGTGACTCCTCCCTCGCATCCTCGTCGACTAAGCTGTTTAGTCGTCTTGAAATCGTTACAAGCACATAACTCAAAGATTAAAGATAAGATTTGAACTATCTATGATATGCAGCTTTTTATGCATCAATGTTAATAAAGGTTATTTTCCAATGTACTGTCTCATTGTTTCCAGCCGAACGGCGTGATCATCGACACCGGCGTGGGTGGCGGCGTGGTCGGCAGCGGCGACGCTGGCATCCACCGCCCGCCCGTATACCCCGTGCACATACCCAGAGCGCATATGCCCGGTAAGACGCACCCCATGAACCAACACCCAACCAACCAACGATCCGATACCACCAACCCCACGAACCTTTATACACACACCGCTAACATGCACCAACCCCACGAACAGTAACTAATATTACTCGTACCCCAGTAATATGCGCTGAGCTCAAGTTTCGGCTGTCAAAGCCATAGTGACATCTCACGGACCTTCACTAGAGTATTTGAGTACTATCAAAATCTTCGTACAGTTCTCGTCAAATAACTTTGCCCCTCTGAAGTTGGCTACGAGTGGCTGCGTAGTAGTCAAAATTACGAACAAACTGCAACTGCGCATGCGCAAGAGACATGGGGGCGGGGATTATGGCGATTTTATGTCTCAGTCTTACGTTTACGTTCGATGCATGCTTGCGTCCCGCTTGCTCCCGTCTACGTGACTGCACCTGCGCGATCTTTGCAAATGGCTAACTTCAGAGGGGCAAAGTTATTTGACGTGAACTGTAAATGAAAACTTATTTGAATAATTTTACTAAATTAATATCTATGACATGTGAAAAAATAAATAAAAATCGGTGGAAAAATAGAGATATTACACGTTTTTATTGTCATTCTTTTGTCCTTGTCACACGAAAGTTCGTTTAAGCTAAATGGCGCGAATTCACTATGGCATGACTGGCGAGTGATCACACGCATTTAGTGCTTTCGCTGACAGATTTTAAAACCCTCATAACTACGTCATTTTTTGAGAGTTTGAGACAATTTTCTTTCTTATTGCGTCTTGTTTTTTCTGTATGTTTTGACAAATGTTATAAAGAAATACAGTCAAACACTATTCTACACACTTATTTAAGTCCATGGACGACACACAGCTTTGACGAGCACATGCCATTAAAAATGTTAAACTCGCGTCAGGACACGTGACCTGATCGAAAATTCGTAAGACGGAGGGAGGTGTTTAAAATTTGGAAATTAAACAAAATGCATGTTCAAGTTTTCACTTCTGCCGCCACTCTCGGAGTGCAACCTAGTATATTTTTTTTTTCTATCTCATTCAAGTAACACGAATATTTTGACAGGTACGCCAAGCGAAGTTCCTTTAAGAACTTGATTTATGTTGCAGGCTACGTAATGGCGGGCGCATACTACCCTCCCGCCGCGTACCAGCCCGTGCCCACTCAGCCACAGCCCGACGACTTCGCCGACTACATGTGGATGGAGAACGAAGAGGAGTTTGATAAGCAGGTGAGATGTAATGAGGTATGCCGATATATCCATATCTATATACTAATACTAATACTAATACTATACTAATAAATAATAATAAAGCTGAAGAGTTTGTTTGTTTGAACGCGCAAATCTCTGGAACTGCCAGTCGGATTTGGAAAATTATTTTTGTGTATGATAGTCACATTCATGAGGAAGGCTATACGGGAACGTAGAAAACGGTGTACGCGAGTACCAAGTCGCGGGCAAAAGCTAATTGTTATCCCATTTTTTCTGTTCCCGTAGGAATTTCGGAACGAATCATACATTTAAACCTTCCTTTTTTATCACTATTGATGTAAATCACATTAAAATCAGTTGCGTAGTTTAAAAGATATAAGCGTACAGACGCCGTAATCGACTTTGTTTTAGGCTTTTGGTTAAACGCCTACCAGAAATGTACCTATTTTCATCATCATATCAGCCGAAAGACGTCCGCTGGACATAGGCCTCCCCCAAGTGTCGCCACAACAACCACCTATTTTACTACCAATAAATTCGAAATACCTGCCAGAATGGATAAATGCTCACTAAATTGTGTGTAACCTAACCTCAAAAAACTTTAAAGTTGCCTAAAAAGCGTAGTCGGTAGTAGTTAAACAAAAATAACCACGAAGGGGATGACGGAGTCTGTGTTCGCTCGATTCGCTCGCTCACTACACCCCGCCATCCCGTTCTAACCTAACCTTTCCGAGTCGGGGTGCCCCAAGTCCCGAGCTCGCTTCGCTCGCTCTTGCATCCTAAGGTCTCCTAGTACAATATTTAGTGAGATATTTATCCATTTGGTGAGCATAAAAGAATTTATATGAAGCAAATATATGTATATTATTTAACTTGGTATACTTAGTCTTGGGTCTAAAATTTATATTGGTGAGCATTCAAAATGGAACCTTTTGTTTTATACTATGTAAAGATATAGTGAGATATGGGGTAGGACATCATGTCCTTTACTTTCCGGACTGGGAGATGAAGTGTGGTCATCCAGCAGTGAGATGACATTGTTGTCATCGCGGGTAGAACATGACATGAGGGGCCAATAGGAATGTAAGGATTGGCACAAGAAAAGAGGCCTATGCTCAGCAGTGGATGATGATGATGTTGACGGTGGTGATCAGGATGATGATGGCGATGATGACCGTGATGACGATGATGATGATGTTACATTTCAGGTGATGCAGCAATTAGAAGAGGAAGCCCTCATGGAACAATGTATAGAAGCGATGCTTGAAGATGAACAGCGGGAACAGCGCAACAGAACCAACCGGCCCACGCACAACGGACACAACCACCAACACGTACCTACGTGAGTATTAAAAATAATTAAATTGTCGATCTTCAAGGTTAAGCACCACTTGTCGAGGTCAATCCGTGGATGAGGAGACTCCTCCGTGCCTCGGAAAGCACGATAAGCCGTTGGTCCCGGCTGTCATTTTTACATCTTTGGCAGTTGTTATGGATTGTCAGAAGTCAGAAAATCTGACTCCTGTCTTGCCAAGAAGAACGGTGTTACCAAGTTAATGGGTTGTGTGTATCCTAACCTCAAAACACTAAAAAGCGTAGTCGGTAGTAGTTTAACAAAAAATAACCACGAAGGGGATGGCGAGGTCTGTGTTCGCTCGATTCGCTCGCTCACTACACCCCGCCATCCCGTTCTAACCTAACCTGTCCGAGTCGGGGTGCCCCAAGTCCGATTTGTGGCAGCCGCTCCACGTAAAATACTGGTATTCAGCTGAATCTGGTTTGACTGGAAGCCGACCACAATATAGTTGGAAAAGGCTAGGCAGATGATGAATATAGACTCATTATTATTTCTTTAGAAAACTCCGACGATATTAAATGCCGCTACAATATAGTTATTATTTATTTGCAGGACAAGCAATGGCGGGCCATCCCTCTCGCTGGAAGAGACAGTGTCTCGGTCGACCCTCAACCCTCTAGCAGCAGAGTTTGTACCCACGAGACCTGTACCTGCACATACAGGTAACACATACATCAGCGGCGAAGGGTCCATAGACGCCGAAACGCCCGGATTGAGCCTAATAATATAAAACACTCACACCTTTAAAGCATAGAATAGAACATAATCATACAAATTAATAAAAACATTAACTTGTAAACTTTGCGCGTATTGTATCGTGCGAACTACAATTCTTAATTTTACGGTTGGCAGCTCTGCATATTCATTCATCTTTCGTTACGGAGAGTTGCCACTCCCCACTACTTCGCCGCTGCATACGTACACACGTCATCATCATGTCAACCGAGAGACGTCCACTGCTGGGCAGTCTTAACCTAAGGGTCTCTCTCTATCTGGTATCCGTCGATCAGCCAAAGTTACCACAGCATCGATCAAAGTCGATCGATCAATTGTTTATTACCCGGTTTCCGTCGATCAGCCAAAGCTACCACACCATCGATCGATGGCATCGATCAATTTTTTACTACCCGGTATCCGTCGATCACCCAAAAGTACTACACCATCGATCGATGGCATCGATCACACCACCAGCTACCACACCAATCGATCAACGTCGATGATTTTATGTAGTAACACTCTTAAGACTCGCCACATCGACCGGCCCTGTGCGTCTCGCATCAATCGGATGCCTGCGATCTTCACCAGGCCATCGGTCTGTAGGCCGCTACAGACCGATGGCCTGGTGGTGATCAATGCCGCCACAAAAAAATCAACGTAACATAATCGACATCGCAACAATAACACCCACAACGCCATCTATCCCGCCAGCTGCGAAATAACAACGAAATCCTGAATCGCGGTATCAAAGTTTTCCGTGCGATTTGAACATGTACAACAGCCCGAATATCAACTATCGGGCAGTTGCCCACCGGACACAACCGTCCGGTCGGAGGATCCTCCCTTTTCAACGGAGGTATGCGGGGCTTTACTCTCTCTACTGCACACCTCCATAGGTCCACCTCGTTGACCTATACGTATTACATCTCCTAGGTTCGATTACATCTCCTAGGTTCGATTACTAGGTCCAGCAAAAAGTGTCCATGGGTTTTTCCATTACGAAAAGTCTTTGTGGGCCGGAGTTTTTGAGTAGGTGGTGTGACATCCCTGTGAGTCGTACCTCGCTGTGCGCTCTGTGCTGCGCCTGCGCCTCATCTAGAGCCGCGAGTGGCGGGTTGCGTGTGGCCATATCTGACGACTATGAGAGTGATAGAAGAGGGAGTGCACCTGTGTTTGCGCACACGCGCCTGCACTAGTACAGTTCTCGTCAAATAACTTTGCCCCTCTGAAGTTAGCCATTAGCAAAGATCGCTTGGTGCAGTCACGTAGAGGGAGCAAGCGGGACGCAAGCATGCATCGAACGTAAACGTAAGACTGAGACATAAAATCGCGCCCCGCCCCCATGTCTCTTACGCATGCGCAGTTCAGAGGGGCAAAGTTATTTGACGAAAACTGTATCTCCCGCTCTGCTGTAGGTCGTTCACAATGGGCCTCATCAGAAGGCTTAAAGTCACCCAAAGGGCAATGGAGAGGGCAATGCTCGGAGTTTCCTTGCGTGATCGAATCAGGAATGATGATATCCGCAAGAGAACCAAGGTTACCGACATAGCCCGAAGGATCGCCAAATTGAAGTGGCAGTGGGCAGGGCACATTGCTCACAGAACAGATGGTCGATGGGGCCGAAAAGTTTTGGAGTGGCGACCGCGTACCGGAAGACGCAGCGGTGGAAGGCCTCCCACAAGGTGGACCGATGATCTGGTGAGGGTCGCGGGTAACCGATGGATGCGAGACGCACAGGACCGGTTGTTGTGGCGACACTTGGGGGAGGCCTATGTCCAGCAGTGGACGTCTTTCGGCTGATATGATGATGATGATGATGTATCTCCCGCGCCATTGGCTTGCCTCCGCTGTAATTGCTCGCCATGACCGAAATAGATCAGGGAGGACTGTTATACCAAAAGTAAGGTTGTGTAAATTTGAGTTATGTGTTGCAGACGAAAGAGTGGAGCCCCCCAGCGCGCCGGCCTCCGCCCCCACAGAGCGTGCGCCCCCCGAGCCCAGTACTGAGCTCCCGCACACAGACAACAATACTGAAGGTACCTACAACGCTTGGCAATTTCAGTCTGTGGATAGTTGATCATCCATTCAAAATCAACTGGACTGAATAGATATTTCTAGGAATCGCAAAATTTTAAAATTTTTGAACATCAATGCATGACAAAGTTAGTTTTCAGTGCAACTGCTCATTTATGATTGTAAAATCATTTACCCTAACTAATTATATCAACGCACAGCCCAGAACTACTTACGGCCGCTTTCTATAATATATCTCAATCCCAATCTTGATCCCGATCCTTGTCTGTAACCAATCAACGGCCGAGTTTGTGTCCTTCACCACACAATCCTCACCTTTGATTGGTTACAGACAAGGATCGGGATCAAGATTGGGATTGAGATATATTATAAAAAGCGGCCGTAAGTCTAGATGGCTAAAATTGGAAATATGCGTTTATTTATAACATAAACATCCCGCTAAGATTTTTTTTTTTGAAATTTTAGCTTTAAGGGAGAGAGGGGGAACGGGCACAAGCAAGTTTACACTATTACAAATAAATAAAATTGAAGAATCTGTTTGTAATATTAAAAAAACATTTTCACAAAAAAACCGACTTCCGAAAAAAACACTACAAAGTACAAAATAACTTTAATTTCGGAAGTCGATGTCAAATAACGAAGGAGCAACCAAAAACACCTTCCGAAATTAAAGTTATTTTGTACTTTGTAAGGTTATTTTTGGAAGTCTGTTTTTTTTGTGAAAAAGTTTTTTATTTTTCACTTTTTAGTGGTACCCCACACCTAAAAACACCACTGGAAAGTCACAGGAAAGCAAAAATATTTTTTCCAGCTATTTGGATTTAAAACCCAAACTGCTGAACCGATTTTGATAAAATTGAAATGGGACCAATCGAGAAGTATATCCTTTCACATAAAACAAGAATTTTTCAAATCGGTTCATAAATGACGGAGATATGAGGTAACAAAAAAAAAAAAAAAATTGAGAACCTTTTTGTTAAAAAAACTATGTCTGATTGTACCTGCTACAGCTTGACCGATTTTGACTTTCACTGACTGGCTGCTTATGTTGTAAGGAGTTACTTACGGCCGCTTTCTATAACATATCTCAATCCCTATCTTGATCCCGATTCTTGTCTGTAACCAATCAAAGGTGAGGATTGTGTGGTGAAGGACACAAACTCGGCCGTTGATTGGTTACAGACAAGGATCGGGATCAAGATTGGGATTGAGATATGTTATAGAAAGCGGCCGTTAGCCTACTTTTGTTTAAGAAAAAGGATCAGTGTTCTGCGCAAAACATTAAATTATATTCTTCCGATTCCAGAACCAGTATCACCACAAACAGACCCACCGGAAGTGAGCGCAGCCGACATCATAGATAAGCAAGACAAAAGGCCCAGAGACAAGAGGGATTCCAAAACCAAAGTAGAAGTTAAAAAAACAGTAGTGAAACAAGAACCAACAATAAAAAGTAAGGTGAAACCACAAACCGTCAAGTCTGAAACTAAAGTGACGCCCAAGAAGAAAGATGTCACGGTGAAAAGTGTTAAAAGTGAAACTAAGCTAGAAGAGAATTTAGAAGAGGTCGCTGTTGTGCCTGAACAGAAGGTAAGATCAACTTTGAACCTGTCTTTCAAACGTAGCAGGGTCTACAGGCTGTTGAAGAAATACGTGGTCATATTTAAGGGTGATGTTGGTTAATGTTCTCGTCAAATAACTTTCCCCCTCTGAAGTTGGCTACGAGTGGCAACTGCGCATGCGCAAGAGACATGGGGGCGGGGCGCGAATTTATGTCTCAGTGTTACGTTTACGTTCGATGCAGGCTTGCGTCCCGCTTGCTGCCGTCTACGTGACTGCACCAAGCGATCTTTGCAAATGGCTAACTTCAGAGGGGCACAATTATTTGACGAGAGCTGTAGCTGATATACATTAAGGTTGAACTAGTCGCGGGCTCGAACTCGCTGGTAAGCGTGGCCAAAAAGCACGCTGTCTCACCGGGCATCGTGCCCGACAGAGACAGAATCAGTGATGAGCAGTTAGACGCTAGTTTACACGCACAATGTGTAGTTCCCACGCACACAAACACCGTTCCGAACGGAAACAACGTTAGACGATGCACGAAAAGTCTATTAGAAAGTTGAGTTTTGTGAAAAAACCACTGCATAAATCAATTACAAATAAAGTTTATTGAACTCTTCTGTAATTGAGGTTTGTTGGTGCAGAGTTTGTTTTTAAAATTTTACACTTCTATTATTACTTATTTACGCCCAAAGTTGCGTTAAAATTAGCAAGAAAAACGAATCTTTGTTGGCTTATAACTTTTTAATGGCTTTTTATTTTACTATTCTGTTTCCGTACAGACAAAATTAATAATGAGATAAAACGATATCATGCTTAACTTTGAATGTATAATGTCAAACAGTGGAGTAATACCCCCCGAAATTTGTATGGACAAAATATCGACTAGTGTAACCTTTAGGAAAAAATATCAAAACATAAAAAAATTGACTTTTTTCAAATAAATTGACCACAAACAAAAAACGACTACAATGTTCCGGAGAAATGTCTTATCTGCAGTCTGAAGTTGAAGTGTGGTGGCATCAGATCTGTGATTGAACTGAAGTAAATGCCATCAACTGTAACAAATTACTTGAAAAGTCATTTCTGTGGAACTTTCTTTGTATGTGTTTTACGAGTCGATTTTTGAAGTGAAAACTTCTTTAGCGGCGTTGTGCACTTTTTGGGATGGGTAAAAAATTTTAAACTCTCGTCAGGACACGTGACCTGATCGAAAATTCGTAAGACGGATTATGTAATATAAATTGTCATGTTTATTATTATTTATTGTACACCAAAAGGAAACTTAAAACTAAAACACATACAATGGGCGGCCTTACCACATAAATGATAGTACTTTTATACTGATAAATAAAGCAATTCGTGCGAAATTATTCCCTAACCATTCCAAAATATTCAAAAATGCACAACGTTAATGTTCAAGTTTTCACTTCTGCCGGCACTCCCAGAGTGCAATCCATTGTTTTTTTAAAGCATTTTTTTGTGTTGCTTTTTTTTTCCTTAATTTATATCAGATTATCAGCTACCCAACATCACCCTTAACTATGACCACACACTTTTGGAACATTCTGTATACTGGTTCAGTGCAGAGTAGCTTGTGGCCAAATATTAAAATCCCAGGTCCAAGGTTAAGCAACACTTGCTGAAGTCGGTCTGTGGATGGGCCAGAGACCAAGCGTTGCTATCTCAACATACCAAGACTGCTCCGTGCCCCGGCAAGCACGTGCAGCCTTTGATCCTGTAGATCTTTGGCGCTCCTTACGAATTGTCAGAAGCCAGAAAAATCTGACACCAGTCTTGCTAAAAAGTACCATGTTACTGGGTTGTGGAGGTCAGATAGTTGCTCCACGTTAAATACTGGTATTCAACTGAATCCGGTTTGACTGAGAGCCGACCCCAAGATAGTTGGGACAAGGCTAGGCAGATGAACATCTATCTTTAACGAGATTCGTTTCTTTACAGCCACTACCAACGCCAGTTGAAGAAACACAGCCATCTTCGGGCTTCAAACCAATCAACTACGCAGCCGCAGCGAAAGCCAACAAGCCCAAGAAACCACCCACCAGCAACCCAGCAACCACCCCAACAACCATAGAGAAACCACAGACACAACACAAGGTAGAGAAGAAACTCACAGAGAAAAAAGACAAACTGAAAACAGAAAAAGTCAACATACAGAGAAAGAACTCCGCCAAGTAGGTTGAAATAGGTGTTTTTGGTAAAAAAAAACTTTTTGGTAATAAAAAAAAAATTATATATTATTATTGCCCTGTACAAATTAACTGGCAACACCAGGCGAAATGTATTTGACATACAGCCTTGTACAGACTTGTGTATAGTTTGAAAAGTTTCGAAATAGTATGTGATATTTCCATTTTGAAGTAAAATTGCATTTTTTTTTTTTGGAAATAATAAAAATTTAATAAAAAAAATATGATAGTGTATAAAAATAATGTATCTTGTGAATAATTAGTTCTTAAAAAAACATTAGATTAGTTTTAAACATTTTTTTTTGCAATTTGGGACTGTCATGCCATGATTTATTTTTAAAATTATAATAAGATAGGAATTCCCCAGTTCTCGGAAAATCCGAAACTAGATATCCCAATTTATACAATGATATTTACTTTTTTTTCATCAACAGTCTGGCACTTAGAAGATCAAATACGAATTTGTGGTCTGACGCCTAAAAGTGTCGAAATATTTCTGTTTCTGTGTCTGATGCTAAAAGGGCCCAAACTAGACTACAGTTTTAATCTTTGGTCTGACAGCTGAAAGTGTCCAAAACTTTTTTTTTTCTCTCTATGGTCTGACACTTGAGTGTTAAAAACTTTTTTTTACTCTATGATCTATTTTTTTTTTTTATTATTTTATAGGATTCTTTTCCTCGAAACAAATGCACGTGTCTCAAATTGTAAAAAAAAAAACAACTAAAGCCTAAATAAGGCTGTCCATTCACTATTTAAGTAGTTGATGATAAAATTCGTCTTGTATATTTAATAATAATATTAAAAAAAAACATGTATATGAAAAAAAAAATTGCACATTAAATTGTCTTATGGGTATCTTTAGGATATATACTTAGCATAGATGAAAGTGGTTTTTAAGAATTTTATTTTGTTTTTTTTTTTTTCAATATTGAAAGAAGTACTTGGTTAAAAAGCGCGCGAATGTTGATAAAATTCTAAAAATATGTTTTTTAAGAAATAAAATCAAATAAAGTAACTTAGACCCGGTTTCTAGAACGATTTTGTGTCGAAGAGTCAAACGCGCGTTCTCTGCTATGATTGGTAGAATGTATGCGTTTAATTTGTGCGTGTGACAGGTCGATAATTTCGTTCGAGAAACTGGGCTATTACTTTAGAATATGATTTCGACAATAAGAATAAAGGGTTCCGTTTTCCTTTTTGAGAAACGGAACCTTCAAAAAGTTCATCATGATATTTCTTAAATTTTAATGAAAGTTAAGTAAAATTCTATTTAATTAATTTCACAAGTTTTTAACACGATTCTCAAAAATTTAGTATGTTTGGTATAGTATTAGAACCACACGACATTTTAGAGCTGTGAAATCTTCTGGTAGGCAGCCGCTCCACTTAATACACTGGTATTCAGCTGAATCCGGTTTGACTGGGAGCCGACCCCAATATTTGTGAAAAGGCTAGGCAAATGATGATCCAGTGAAGTGTTTGAAACTAAAAAAATATAAATCCACCTGTGGAACTGCAACTGTCAAAGATCTACAAAATATGACAGCCGGGACCAACGGCGTAACGTGCTTTTTCTATCAGTGGAAGAATTTTTGTTTTTCTTCTGCAATCATACCTAGTTTTTTTTTTGTTTTCACTAGCGACTTCCCCGGTTTCTCTTGCCTGAAAATTATATACACAAACCTTCCTCGTTTATCGGTCTTTCTAGTGATTTAAAAAAGAAGTAACTACAGGCAGGCAGCGAGTTTGTTTCATACTACATAATATATTTATAGACTAGCTGTCCCCTGCGGCTACGCTCCCGTCAACTGGCTACCTACCTACCTACCCTACGTCTACCCTAATTTTTTTTTGATAAGTATCCCATGTCCATCTCCTGGTTCTAAGCTACCTCCCCACCAATTTTCAGCCAAATCGGTTCAGCCGTTCTTGAGTTATAAACAGTGTAACTAACACGACATTCTTTTATATAAGTTTCAGTGGCCCCTTTTGTCGCTGTTCTGTGGTTGGACTACATATTATACCAAACAACAAATTCAATAACATATTTTAAATAATTTAGTTGAGTAAAGTTGTTGAAACATAGTTTTTCTAACTGCCTACAACATTGAAACATGTTTCACACAACTTTTTGATCACTATAAACTTGAAAAAGTTCTCGCTATGTTCGAATATTTTGCTGTTAGAGCGTAAATTTTCTGAAAAAAGTTGTTTAATTATGTTATTCTTTCAGAATATGGGTAGTTTTTTAAATTAAATTTTTTGTCTTATATTTTTATGTTATAGGAATTAAACTATCGTTTTTTTTTTGAGATGTAAACTTAAATTCACTGTTGGGAAATGTAGACGACGGTTTTATACTGAAAATCAGTACCACTTCACTAGAGTTACCTCTGATAAATTTTTAAGCGTTCTTAACTCGAAATATCCAATTCAGAAACCTGCCCTTTGAGTGCAAAGAGGTTAGTAATTAGTATTCGAGTTTTAAATAGTAAGGACAGGGCGGTCCGCACGTTTTTCTGACGCCACAAATTGGCCCGCCGAAGCGAACTCAGCACGCGGTCGGCAATCTTCGGGAGTGGTCGTGTGCGCGAGACATTAAAAATACTGTGTTCATTGTATTGTGAACGCGTTTTGCGAACGTTGGGACGGCCCTATCTTCACCTTATCTATGTTTATCAAACATTATTTGGTCAGAAATAAAACTGGATAATTTTAGACGAGTCTCATATCCTAACGTGTGTTTAAGATTACATTTCACTAATAATCTTGCTTGAAATTGTATCAGCATTCAATATTTTTCCAGGTTATTAATATTTTAAATACGATTCATGCAAAAATAAGGTCTAAACAAAAAAACAGCTGCTCTGTACATTTTTATCGAGTTGAGGTTCAGACCTAAAGCGGTAGCGAATGCAGAGTTGGTATGCGGGGTATCCTGCTGTGGTTACCGCTGTAGGTAGCGAAACTTCAAAACTATTTAACATGGAACCTGTGACACAAAGCAGGCGAAAATGTACCGTCTGCCTGAGCGGTATTTTTGTTGCTTGAAGTTTTAATAAATACCGCGCGAATTCAAGCGTAAGTCGAAACGGTTTTTATGCGAGCGAAAATTACTTTACAGCTGCTTTTTTCCTTTTTAAATATTTTATTTTCGCGTGAACCATGTATTATTTTGATAGGCCTGTCCCTATGCCTGGACAAAAATTGGATGGTGATAAAAACTCAGGCAGTTTTAAGTGCATTAAAATTAAAATTTGTTTAAAAAATTATGATGTACGCGTTTGTCCCCAAATAAGGTTTAAAATTTAATATTAGGTGCACACGAAAGATTTGTACACAAAAATTTGATGTGCTGTCTGTCGTTGCATGAATGGCGGCGAAAAATAAATTGGAGAAAAAAAAACAATTATTTGGCGAAAAGTGGTGTACTTGTAATCGGATAATTGCTAACTCCGTAAGATTGTGATAAATCTTTAATAGATTATAAATTCACAAACAAATCATTTTAAATACAATAAATCCCATTCAAATTCAATAGTCCCGTTGAGAAAAATGAGTTTACAATTTTACGCGATATATTATGAACTTACGGCGTTTGAAATAATCCGGTGACATGAACACCCCTTTAAGAGAAAAAGTTCAATTTTAAAACAACATTTTTTTGTCGAATATTATTGATCGCAGTCATTTTATTTTTGTCATAATTAGAAAAGTTATTATTATAATAATTGAATGAAGGAATTTTTAAATTTAGTTCAACAATATATCGTTTATTTTTATTTTTATTAGTTTTACTTCTGCAGTTGGTAGTAGATTTTGAAAAAGACATTTTTTCTGACCAAACCTTCCCATACTAACGCAAATGTATTAATCGAAGAATTCTGTACCGACACAGTTGCTGACCCCGACCTGTTAAAATGAATAATATTCAGACTTTCCAATTTACTTTAGACAATCGCCATAATCCCTAGTTTTATAAACAAATACGAAATTATTAGTTCTAGACCAGTCTTTATTTATGAATCGATATAATGTCTCAACGGAAAAATATCGACTTTAACGTTGCGTATTTTAAGTTGATTTTTGAGTCACTTAGGTAACTTTCAAAAGTATGGGCTGCAATGGAATTTTAACTTTGTTTTATTCGATTTAGGGTTGTTTAATTTTTTCAAATGATCTGGAATTCTGAATACAAATATTACTAAAATGTTTGTCATAGATTTGATATTCAAGTTGACGTAGAAATCCAGTAACAAGAATAAAATCGGATGAGTAATTTCAAAATCTACTATCAACACATATAAAAAATATTATTATCGGAGCAAAAAGGCCATAAAAGAAATTGTAAAAAAATAATAAAATTAATATAAAATTAGTATGTTTATTAAAATACGTCAATTTATAAAGCTACAGTTTTTGGAAATTCGTATTTTCTACCATTTTGGAAGATTTCGTATTACCTAGGGTTTTATGGTAATTTTTTGCGTTTTGCAAAATCTGTAGCTGCTTCCATTGACTTTTGTTATTACGAGTTCCCTTTATTATATAAAATAGCGTGATTATACTGATTATACAAGAAAACCCCAGCGAGAGCAATGAAATTAAGTCATAGTTAGTTTTAAAGAAAAATTGATACAGCGGAATTTAATTAACATTACAACAGACCCAGTTTCTTGGACGAAAATTATCGAAAAATTAATTTTGACAAACAGTGTTGTGATCGGCTGTGTGGGTTAGGACCCATAATCCAAAACGTAAACTCTTTACATCTCCAACTCCAACATGAGCACGAAAATGTCAATGAAAGCTTGTCTAATTGACGTTTTCATACTCGAGAGATGAGCAAACAAATGCAAAAATCTTCAATTTTATGACGAGCTCCGATGGAGTTGGAGTTTACGTTTTGGAATATGGGTTTAGGTGTCAATTTTCAAACAGCCAATTTGCATCACTTGACCCTCGTTTAAGTTGTGACTTGTCGATATTATCTTTCTAGAACCTGGTCTAAGTTTTTTTTTGTGAGCTCTGTCTTCGGTACTGTATAGCAATAATAATTATGAATATTAGCAGACGGGCGACTTTGCGTTTTTATTTCGACAGCATTTTTTTTCTGTCGAAAAACACATAATAATAAAAAAAAAAAAAAAATTTTCGTTAAAGAGGAATTTGAATCTCTGAACCAGGGTCTGGCTTCATTTATTTGTATAAAAAGAATTTAAATATGGAAAACAATGACCCAGACAAAAAACAAACAAAAAACAGTCTTCCAAACCGATATAGTGATGTCACAAAAAGTCGTACGACTAATCGTAAATTCCTACTACTGGTCGCAAAGTCGTACGACAAAACGTCGCCCGTCTGTGGTAACTTACAAGTGTTGATAAAAGTGTTTTCAATCACTGCCAATTCCCTGATATTTGGGTAGCGATGTTGAACCGGCTTTTTGCATTAATCCATAAGTGCCTAAAAGGAAAGGTATGATGAAAATCCGTTAAATATAAAAAAAAATCCGTAGTATAATCTATGTTAAGTGACGGTTTTTATTGTTAATTGTCTTTTTTACAAAAAAAAAACAGTACCCCCTCCTTTTGGATCAGTCGGGTAAGATATATGTATTATCAAAAAGTATCTGACTAAAATACGAATCCGAAAATTAATAAAAAAAGATTCGTTTCGAAAATAGACTTCAATAGTTTTACTTGAGACAATACTTGCTGGCTTGTTGGGCTTTTTCTTTAGAGGGCTGTTCACGAGTGTGTCTTTTACCATTGGTATTAGGTATACATTGCAATGACGTGCTCGTGAAATTTGTACCTTCGGTTTCTGAGAATTTAAAAAAAATTCAAACTCCAGTTTATAGTTTCATTTTGACAAATGTTTAGGCAAGTTTTTAACTTTTCAGAAAGCGTGTCTAACTGTTCTATAGGCAGTTGAAAAATTATATCGAGCAGTGAATTTTAGCCTGAACGGGCGGGCTCGTTCGTATGTCATTCATAATGTCAGTTAGCAAAGAAGAATGTACCACGTAATCCATTGACCATGGCGCCATCTTGGATTTCGATTTGGACCCCATTTTCGATCTCAAAGCGATCGATCCTCCCAGCCTTCTCCGTAGATAAAAATGTAAAGTACACAAGTACTTCTACTTATAGTTCATTTTATCAAAATCGATACTTTGACTAATAGTCATCAAGAGGCACAATTAACAATAAAAATGGTTGATCTGTAAATTAATTGTAAATTTTTGACATATAGTGTATGCATGTTATAGTTTGAAGCTAGATTTTACGTTATCACAATAAAGATAAAATACAAATAAAAATGTTTAGTGAATTTAAATATAACAGTAATGTGGAAATCTTTTTTAGTGTTTTATTTTTTTGTGTCCCTTTTATTCCATCGAATTAGGATTATACTGGTGGTTCCCACTGGCAACAACCCGGGATATTTATTTTCTCATTTGGCGCCAGTCGCGTAGAAACCAGTGGCGATGACAGTGAATGTATGTGTCATAATGTCTCCACTGGCAACAGTAAAAAAATCCCAACAGTTAGGGCCGGCGCTCACTGCCTGCACGGCACGGCGTGTCATAGCAAAGGATTTTATTACTAATCAAGTTATTTTGAATCTTATTTCAATGAGTTTAGAATTCATGTTACTTTATTTCGATACCACGATGCCGCGACGCGCCGCGGCATGCTGCGGCATGACGGGACGCACCACGGACGGGACGCGCCATTGCTTCCCGGTGAGACGTAATGGCCAATGGGTCACTTTGATCATGATAACTAAGTTAGTTGAAATCAGGTTGAACGGTCATTTCGGTTAATGTGGTCCGGTCGGTGCGCGGAGATGGAATGCTGCGGGATGCATGAGCGTGACTACCGCATGTGAAATTTTGGTCACTATGACTTCTTTAGGAGTATTAATTTGGGGAGAAATTACAGTTTTTAATAGGGAAATCTTGAAATGAAAATTTAACACCGTGACTACCGCCACCCCACCAATGTCATGGTATATCTCGTAAACTACTGGAGTTTTGAATTTTGGGTACTAATTCTATCTTGCAGGGTACCTACTAATTTTCTATGTAGGTTCGAGGAAAGCGACAAGCTCCTGAAACTTGGAATCGAAATTCAAAGTCGTGGTCCTGCTGAACGCCCGCACGAAAGTTATCATCGTTGATTCCTCGGTAAATATAAACGTTTCAGTTCTGTTTTTTCTACGAAATGAACCACACTTAAGGGTACTAATTTTGTATACTTAGAATAGCTGTAGCATGCCCCCCTTTTTCTGCGCTCATGGTGGTCCTGACGAAAGGAGCGTGACTACCTACCGCAGGACAACCTTCAAAGTCGGTTTTCTCGAAAACTCCTGAGCTACCAATTTTGTTGTTCGAGTTCCAATTGAGTACTAATTATTTACCAAATATGGAAGCGATTGGCGTTCAGGATCCTGCGGTAGTCACGGACATTCGTAAATTCCTCAATGACTTCGTTAGGTTGAGACTATAAAAGAAATCTCTTGGGCTTGAGAAACAAATGAAAGTCGTCTTATTTTAATAACTTAGGCAGATTTATTAATATAATTTACAACAATCAATTAACAGTACCTACAGATCGGCTCTTATAGACAAAAGATCATGTAAATACAATGTATAAAATAATTTAAAACCAAACTGATTTTCTACAGTGCGTTCATAGACTTACCTCTTATTTTTGCATAAGTGTCAAAATCACAGTGAGCTTTATTTAAGTTGCAATCAGAGTGCCAAATTATTATTCTTCTAATTTCTAAGCAACGTTCGCAATCGTATGTTACTTGCAATCTGTCAAAAAAGCCATAATTTCCCATAATTTCTATACATTTTTGACAGATTGCAACTGACATACGAATGCGAAGTTTGCTTAAAAATTAGTAGAACTAAGGTCGCTGGATTTTTGCATTTCGCAGCAGTGTCAATATCCCAGTGAGTTTTATTCCAATATGGATAAGGTTAGTAATTGGTTGCAGTCATAGGTAAAATAACTGTGTGGGCTGTCATGTGAGCAGTCAATTAAAACCATAGAAAGAGTATTGCCATAGTCAACTATCATGGCCCGTCTATCAAACTTTTATTTACTTATTCACAAAATCCACAGCTCTTTAATTTTACTTAAAATAAATAAACTAATGTTGCAGCCAATTACGGTTTTACAATTTATTTACTAAATTTTATTATTATTATGCATCATAAACAAACAGAATGACATGCTATTCTATTCTATATTTTTATATGGCAAGCAAAGCCGATGTCGACTATTCCGCCAATGTAGTAGATTAGAAAAGAAAGTGCGTGTGTTTAATAAGAGGGTAGTGAACAGTAGGTAGGAAAAACCAAATTCTTCTATTGATGGTACAGTTGAATACTTGTTGCGTTAGTATGGGACTGAAACAAACACAAAAAGAATGACATGCTAGCACACCCTCTGAGCATATGAAAGTGTGTGGAGTGGCGCGCATCTGTCAAATAAACTTCATTTTTCATACATTTTTGACAGATTATGACCGAGTTACGAATGCGAACGTCGATTGAAAATGAACAAATGATAGATGACTAAAAAACCTAAATAGTCCGTCCTCAGATCAAGTAAAAAAAGTTAGATAACGCACAGCCTTTGCTAATACTGAAGCCACAAAACTCGGCCCCACGCGGTCACACATACATCAAACTACGCTCATTTTCGTTAGTATCTTACGGGTCGTCGTGCAGTAAATTTGCCTAAAAAATGCCGTCCTGTGTAATTAAATGGTGTAAAAACAATACAAACGTGAACAAAAAGTAGAAGGAATATCGTTTCACATAACACACGACTATATTTTTAATGTTATTCTCACACAATTTTGAGGTTATTCGACACAAATAATGTCAATGTCCCGAAATGACGTATCGGGAGAGTGTTGCCAGGAGTTCGTATTTCTATGTTTCTATTGCCCAAAAGTGTCGCTAAGTAAATTGTAAGCAATTTCACACATCGACATTTTTTTTTAAAGTGGCAACACTTCATTGACTCACATAGTTAAAAAAATAGTGACATTTTCTTATTCTAAGTGCCTTATCTACCTTTTTTACTTGATCAGATAAATTTCCAAAAAATAAAAGACACGTATTTTTTCTTTCTTCACGTAAACGAAAAATCCAAACGATACAGTGCGTTGAAAACTCGTATGACGTCACATGTAAGTACACTTTTTACTTACACGTGGCGTCACGAGCCCCCACTCCTGATCTTTGCGTTGTATGCGTTTTGTCTTTTTTTATAATCTTATTGACGGACTAAATAGAATCATATTTTTTTTATTTATCTATCTTAGGGAAACTTACAGCTAAACAGATACATTAAGTAATAGTTTAAACAAAATATGACCAATTAAAAGTTTCCGTATGTGTTGTTTTAACCAGGAATCATCTTTATTGGCACTCTGACATGCTAAATTTGTATTGTAAGGTCTGACAATGCTTTCTATAGCAGTGACCACAAGGCTTCTCGGGACTATGTGATTTAAATAAAATTGCTTTCTCAACACACTCGAAATCTGTCTTTCCCACTTTTAGGCACGAAATGAAGTGTATTTTTCACTAGTGCGGAAAAGTGCGCTAACCAGACCCAGCCTAGTCAATTAATTATTTTTATCGTACCAGTCTGGTCGCCGTTCAAACCTCACGAAAATCGACGAGTACAGTTCTCGTCAAATAACTTTGCCCCTCTGAAGTTGTGTCGAGTGGCTGCGTAGTAGTCAAAATTACGAACACACTGCAACTGCGCATGCGGCAAGAGACATGGGGGCGAGACGCGATTTTATGTCTCAGTCGCTCGTTTACGTTCGATGCATGCTTGCGTCCCGCTTGCTCCCTCTACGTGAGTGCACCCGCGCGATCTTTGCAAATGGCTAACTTCAGAGGGGCAAAGTTATTTGACGAAAACTGTAAGTGTGTTGAAAAATGTCGTTTGCGTTTGATGCCAATGGGTAGTTTTCGGCATCTATTCCGCCTCGGCTGCAATGAAAATCTTTCCCCATTTGCATCAATATTCTAAGCACCTGACTACTTTTAGTTTAAAGATTAGAAGCTTAGAACTTAAATCATTAAGTATAAAAAGATTAGAACCTATTTATGAATTACAAAAACAAAATTATATAAATCTATATCTTAAACCCTTAAAACTATAGGTACATAGTTAAAATAATAATTATTTCTTTAGTTATATTTTTTATAAATAATTTATAAATGTTATTAAATATTTAAAAACACAAAATATGTATAGGTACTTATGTCACCGAAAAATATCGCGTGAAATTGTTAACTATTTTTTCTTCGTAAGACGATTGATATATTGGAAACTATTGAATTTGGATGGCAATTATAGTATTCAAAACGATTTTTTCGTAATATATCGAGAAATTATAATCTAATAAAGATTTATTACAATCTCATGCAGTCTTCAACTTTCCAGTAACATATTATAAGTATGTATACAGCATGACCTTTATCATCAACATCGTATTATTTTTTGGATGTTACAAGGTAGGTTAGTACCTACACATCGCAGACAAGATTAAGGCAGAAACACTATAAAATAAAACACATTTGATACAACTGCATCAGACAGCTTGAAAAGTGACTTGTTTGAAACTTTTTGGTTTTTTGTTTTAATATCAATCGACTCGACGCCCAATAATTTGATGACAAGACAATAAATAATTACACAAAAAATACAACTATTATTTCTTAATGGACCCTTTATTTCTATTTTTTTCAAATCTATATACAACGTGTTACAGAATAAATGCAATACCTCTTAAGGGGTCATTGTACTCATCATTATGAAAAACAAAAAATCGACTGCTCCATACATTTCTGCACGCGTAATTCGACAAGATGCACTTAACAGCTGATTGATGATTTTTTCGCGATTTCGGGGTTGGTCCCATAGTAAAAGTTGTTCATAATGACGAGTACAATGACCCCTTAAGATGTATTGCGTTTATTTTGTTACACGTTGTATAGCTTCTTCATATGTTGCGCCGACCCCAATTACATGGGATAAGGGTAGGAAGATGGTTGCGGATTTTGTTCGAAAGAGTTACCGCGGCCCTGGAAAGCAAAGGGCACTACGAGGAGCACGGATGGGTTTTAGTCAGTAAGAGTCTGACACTCCCTCCCGCTCCACCCAGAGCGGCAGGAGCCATTTGATGATTTCCCAACCATAAAAAAAGAAAGGGTAGGAAGGTGATGATGAGTGCCTATACTTTCTCCATTTTGTCGGTCTATGCGAGCAATACTGTACTGAACAACTGATTTTTGAAGTTAATACTTCTTAAGTTGCGTTTAGCACTTTTTGGGTGAACAAAAATCATGGAACTCGCGTTATCGTCACCGAACTCCTCGCATGAGCTATATATTATATGTATACTGTGTAGGTATATATATGTGTACTTTTTGGTGAACAAAAAGCGTGAAACTCGCGTCATCGTCACCGCACGCTTCCCATGCACAGACAATACAATATTACTTCGTTTTCATTTCTATCGGCAGTCCCCAAAGACTGACATAGTTTTTTTTATAACCATTTTATGACAATTGTGATGATTCCCGCTTAAAAAATATATGATTCTATTAATCCGACAGTTAGATTATCGAAAAATATTGGACACGTGTTATTTGCTTTATGAAATCAATAAAAAAAGACGAAGATAAATTACATCAAAGATCAGGGGCCGTACCATGACGTGCTAAAACGTGAGTCGCTCAAGCGAGAAAGAGGGATGGAGGGTTCGATAGGGTGTATAGCTCTATCCCTCCTTCTCGCTCGAACGACAGGGCCGCAGGAGTTGGGGCTTGTGACGTTACGTGTAAGTAAAAAGGGTACTTACATGTGACGTCAAACGAGATTTCAACACTATCGTTTTAATTTTTTGTTAACTTACGTAAAAAAGAAAAAATAAGTACGTGTCTAATATTTTTTGGAAACCTATTTGACGGACTTATTAAATTTATTTTAGTCGTCTACCCTATTTTAACCACTTTCTAATTTAAATAAGTAGTCGCTACTTGTAAAATACAGGTATTCTTCTGCATGTTTCACTGAAAACCAACCCCGATATTGTTGGAAAAAGGCTAAGCAAATTAAATTGAGAATGGTGAAGTGTTACTGACTTCACTTTTAGTCGATCTCGTTACTCGGTCAGACTTGCCTGATTTTTTTTTATTATAGTGTACTTGAATATGTCGTACTAAACTATGCTTTAAAGAAAAACTACGATCACATACTTCACATTTGAAAGGTTTATCACCGGTGTGTATCGGAATATGTGATCGCAAATGTATCTTCTGTGTAAAAGCACGCTGACATATGTGACATTTATAAGGTTTTTCACCGGTGTGTACAAGAGCATGTGTTCTCAAATTATTTTTTAATGTAAAACCACGCTGACATATATCACATTTAAATGGTTTCGCGGCACCAGTGTGTGTACGAATATGAGATTTCAAATGGCTACTAACAGCGAAACATCGATGACAGATGTTACATTCAAAAGGTTTTTCACCAGTGTGTTTGCGCTTATGATCTGTCAAATGGCTTTTGATATTATAACTACGATGACACATGTCACATTTAAAAGGCTTTTCTATATTTACTTCATGTTTATTTACACAATCACTGTCGGTAGCTATGGTTTTACTTATTTTACATTTTAATTCATCTTTCATATTACTTTTATAGGTAGCAGTATTTTTATTAATTTTGAAGTAAGTTTCAGGTTTAAACTTAGTGAAGAGTTCTTCTAATTTATAAACAGGTTTTATTGTAAGATTAGGAGTTGTTTGACAAATATTCGAGCCTTGTTTTTCAGTTTTCTTTTGCTCTGTAAAGGTATCTTCTTTCAGTTTGAGTTTCTTCATTACGGGCGCCCCTGTGATTAGAAATCTGCGTAAGTATGAGAATTGACAGGAATCAAAATAATAGAGGTTTGAGTGATTAAGTTTAGAAGAGGAGCATAAAAAGAGGCCATTGTACTCAAAATTATGAACAACACCAAAATTGCGACAAAAAAGTCGACGGCTCCATACATTTATTTGTGCTTAACTCGACAATTGGTACTGCACTGTTAATTTTTTCGCGATTTCAGTGTTGGTCCTAAAGAAAAATTGTTTATAGGTTCTTTTCAGGTTTTGCAATCTAACCAAAGAGTGTTATGAACGGTTTAGTGGGGCCATGCTTAACACTGCTAGGCTTTACTATCAATATTACATTTTTCCAGGCATTAAGTATTAATAGTTAAAAAAATAAATATAAACACCTCTTTACAGAAACGTGGCAAAGTTATCATTTTGGGCTGACATCATAAAAACCACACCTGGTGCCACCCATCCTAGCTACGCCACTGTCTTAGTGCACTATTGTTCGCATAACTCGAAAAAAAAAAAAAACTTTTCGCAGGCGTGCTTCCTTAGATGTCTATACGGAACTGAAAAGTGGTCGCTCCCAATGGGCCTCACCAGAAAGCTTACACGTCGCCTAAAGGACAATGAGCAGGGCTATGCTCGAAGTTTACTTGCGAGATCGAATCAGGAATGCAGATATCCGCAAAAGAACCAAGGTTACAAAAGAATCGCCAAACTTAAATGGCAGTGGGCAGGGCTCGCAGAACAGATCGTCGATGGGGACGAAACTTTTTGGAGTGGCGACCGTGTACCGTAAGACGAAGAGTTAGAAGTTCTCCCAAAAGGTGGTCCGATGACCTGGTTAAGACCATGACGAAAATCTGCTGGATGCGAGACGTACAGTATCGGTCGATGTGGCAGTGTGACACTTGAGATGAGGCAAGCCTATGTCCAGCAGTGGGCATCTTTCAAGTGAAATGATGATGAAATAACATTAACAAGTCTTTGTCCATTGTTTGTAACCTTGAACCACCGCAGAATCTCGTGACAAACATTGGTCAGTACCATCTAGTCGCTCTCGCATCTGCCTAGTCTTCACACATTCACACTGGTCCAAACCTATGAGTACGATAGTGTTGTTTCAAATGCGAATCTTGAATGAAACATCTCTGACAGTGCTCACATTTGTAAGGTTTTTCACCAGTGTGTTTACGAATATGTATGTCCAAAGACTGTTTATATGTAAAACAACGCTGACATATTACACATTTAAAAGGTTTTTCACCAGTGTGTCTTCGAAGATGATTGGTCAAAGAAGTCTTATGAGTAAAACTACGCTGGCATACTTCACAGATGTGAGGTTTTTCACCAGTATGTGTGCGGTAGTGCTGTTTAAAATTATATAACCTATTAAAACTCTGCTGACACACTTCACATTTGTAAGGTTTTTCACCAGTGTGTAAAAGACTATGTGAAGTCAAATGAAACTTTTGATTAAAACTACGCTGACAGATATCACATTTGAAAGGTTTATCACCTGTGTGTCTGCGAATATGTTTAGTTAAATTACTCTTTTCACTAAAACAACGCTGACACATTTCGCACTTGTAAGGTTTTTCACCAGAATGTTTCCGAAAGTGTTTATCCAAGTGACATTTTGCGTTAAAAGTCCGCGGACATAGTTCGCATTTAAAAGGTTGTTTGCCAATGTGTCCAAGAATATGTCTTCTTAAATTTGTCTTTTCACTAAAACTACGCTGACATATATCACATTTGAAAAGTTTTTCTTTAGTGCTTAATTTTCGACGTTTATTTGATTTAACACCATCAGTTTTTTTTAATACTTTTACACCAGTTTTGTTACTAAAGTTAGAATCTAAAGCAGAATTGATTAAATTTGTTATTGTAGTTTCTATGCTGTTATTCGTTCCAAGTTGTATATTAGGCGTTTTGAATTCAGTATCAGGTTCGGAAGTACGAATTTGAGTTTTCCGGATAATTTTCGACTCGGACGGTATGATTTTCTTTAGCTTCCTTGAAGATGTATCGTCTAGTAGTTTTGGTTTCTTCGCAACGGGCGCCCCTGTGATTATAAATGAAAATAAGATTTTTAAAATAAGTCTTTAAGGTATTACAGGGAGTAACAGATTACATGAAAACCTGAAAAGGGGTCATATACTTTTACAAATTATACTATGGTCTCATAGTACAACCTGAAATCGCGCTTTAGTTTTCAACAGAATAAGCCTGAGACTCTTTTATGTAATTCTTAGACATTCATCATAATTTCGGATTTGGCCATCAACGCCCACTTGAAAAATTCATTCTGTATATACCGCCTGATTTTCATCACCATCCAAATTGTAATTATTCAATGCACAGGTATAAATCGCTCTATCAATTACCTAAGCCCTCGTTTACGGAGACGCGGGGCGTCGCGCGGCGGGTCGGCCGTTTTTTCCGTTTACAGAAAAAGTTCCGTCGCGTGCCTGTCAGCAGTCCAAACATTCTTGAAAAACATTTCAGCACAAATGGATTGTTGCGCGCTACATTTGATGCCGGGCACACAGCGGTATTAGTTACCACCAGCGCTATCTAGTATCGAGTAGCAGTACTAGTAGAGTCTTCCTAGACTAGATCCTTCTAGACTTTACTATGCTAGAACATTCTAGAGTTCTCGATATTTGGTCAGTCGGGACCGGTATGTACGCGGACTTTCTAGATGTACTATGGTAACAGAAGGTTCTAGAATTTACTGACGCCCTATATAAGGACCACAGGGCCCGCGACGGAGTCAGTATTTTTTTTTGCGATACGGACGATAAATTCGGAAGCGATCTTCAAGGAAGGAAGAAAGGACCTAAAATCGATCCCTGCGGGACGCCCATTTTCACGTTTAATTCCGACGAATTAACACCGTTTATTTGGACTAATTGCTGTCTATCATTTAAATAAGATTTTACTAAGTTTAACGCTGTTTTGTCTAGTCTGTAATGCTCGAGCTTCATGAGTAATGTTTCGTGATTTACGCAATCAAACGTCTTAGATAAGTCGCAGAAGATGCCTATGGCGTCTTGTGCCTCTTCTCACGCATTAAAGATATGCTTTAGTAAGGTGACACCGGCGTCAGTTGTACAACGTCCTTTAGTAAAACCATACTGTTTATCGTGAAAGATGTTATTTGTGTTAAAATGATTAAGCATTTGATTAAGCATTACCTTTTTTAATACCTTGCTAAATACTGGCAATACGGACACTGTTCTATAGTTATTTGTGTCTTTACTGTCCCCGGATTTTTTAATGATACCTAAAACCTAGAAAATATTGGATGGTGATAAAAAATCAGGTTTTGCACTTTTCCAATGTTTTTATTTTATTCATGGAGTACCTACTGAGAAAACTAATATTCCAATCAAATAATCACTGTCAATAGGAAAAGTGGCCAAAAATAGTGATAGGTCGTTGACGGTTATTCCGTTAACGGAATGGTAATTTATCGATTTCTTGAAACTGTTATTTTAAAATTATGGAAAAAAATATATATTTGCAACCCCCACAATACGCCCTTTCATTTGATACCTATGTCACACGTTACATTTTAAAAATCTTTTTATTATAATTTTTATTCAAAACTGAACCCATGCTGCAAAATATTTACTCACGTAATGCGTCCGTGTTTGGGTTTTAGAAGTTCATTGTGTACCAAATTTCAACAACATCGGTCCAGTAGATTCGGAGAGAACTGGCCGTCACCGACAGACAGACAGACACACGAGTGATCTATAAGGGTTCCCTTTTTATACGGATGTTTGGAACCCTAATAAATATATGTGATATCTCACTATACCCAGTAGCGTAGCTAGGGAGGGGCGGGGGGTGCGGAAAGGGGCGGGGGTGGGGTGACACCACGTTATCCGCACCAGGTGTCACCATCACATGCTTAATAGAAGATCCCTACCGCATTGCGGAGAACGGGTTAAAGGTTGATCGACACATATCCGGGCCGTGCTCGGGATGAGTCACGTTCAGTCGTTACGTCCTAAGGCCGCCCGTACACAGTCAATCTTGAACGCGATCCACGATCAAAATCAATGATCTGATCTGTGGGTCGCGTTCAAGACTGCCGTGTATGGCTTTAGGAGTTATCGATAGTATTCAGTCGGTAGGCGATCGGTAACTATGTCGAGACTTCCCGCACTGATATGTGTAAAGTCCGCTCGAGGAGCAGGAAGAATTTCGTACATTGACCTCTTATTACCTGTCTCCTTCACTCCCACGTAAATATAATGCGTCACGCTCGCACAGATGCAATGAAGGCCGTCCTCAGGGATTGTAAACCTTTTACCGTACCTAAGGTTTGTTCTTGTTTGCATGTGGTTTTAGTTGGCCTTGAGTCACAACAAAAACCCACGGCTTGCTTGACATAGTTAATAATTTTTAAATAACGCACGAACGACGATCTTGGGATACGTTAGTGATCGCTCAGTTTTCGGACACAGTTATACTAAAATGACGTGATTATTTACTTTGGTACCAATAATAAATCATTTAGTTGTGATTTCAAAGTAGGAAATCTAATTGCATAAACTAAATTTGGGTGACAAAAGTCACCTTGCGCTTTTGAGCTGCCGCACTTAATACAAAAATGTTTGTGACCACTGTCAGTAGGCAAAGAGGTCATTGTACGAAATTCTTTCTGCTTCGCGACAGGACTTTATACGTTAAGAAAGAAACACTTACTGCCCTGTGTACCGCTGGCTCTCTGTTTGTTTAGAGACACTTGCGCTTTCTTGAGGTCTTTCACTACGGTTTTGACCCTCAATAGCGGCATATCGTCCTCGGAGTCTGTTTTAGAGTGACGCGCCGGTACTTGGTCTACATCTGGATAGCTAGTGTCTAGGTCCTCCGCTTGTAACTCTGTAATAAATGATATTCTGTGAGCTAGCTAAAAAAACCGGCCAAGTCTGAGTCGGACTCGCGCACGAAGGGTTCAACATCTTTAAAAAAAACTTTTTCCCAAAAAATAGAAACCGACTTCCAAAAACACTACAAAGTTCAAAATAACTTTAATTTCGGAAGTCGGTGTTTTTGGTTGCTTCTTCGTTATTTGACACCGACTTCCGAAATTAAAGTGGTAGGTACCCCACACTTAACAACACCATTGGAAAGTCACAGGAAAGCAAAAATACACAATTTCGTGTACATGGATGATTTTTCCACATATTTTTTCCAGCTATTTGGATTTCAAAACCAAACTACTGAACCGATTTTGATAAAATTTCAATGGGACCGTTTGGGAAGTATACCCTTTCCAACAAAAAAAGAGTTTTTAAAATCGGCTGGCAAGCGACGGAGTTATGCTCCTCCTTTTTTAGAAGTCTGTTAAAAAACATCCTGTATTCTTACACCATCAGAAAGTGTCGCTACTAAGGATCAAATTCTGGTAAGTAATTATTAACACATCAGCAAAGCTCTAATTTTTAACAAAATACTCCTTTCAGTGTTTTTCGATATTCCTCATAGTTTCGGATTTGGTCATCCACGTACACTTTAAAAATTCACCCTGTATATGCCACCGTGGCATAAATTCGAGAGGATTATACAGGCTGTTTCAGAACTGTGTGGTTAAATGTAAATGTTATTTTTTCTTTACTGTACCTATAGCAGATACAGAACAGCACCCTTAAATATGACCACGCAGTTCTGAAACATTCTGTATTATTATACAGGGTTATTTTTAAAACACTAACAACCTTTTAGTGGGTGAAAGTACTCATGATTAGAAACAACTTTTA
The DNA here is from genome assembly GCA_947386135.1 of Melanchra persicariae. Classification (NCBI taxonomy): domain Eukaryota; kingdom Metazoa; phylum Arthropoda; class Insecta; order Lepidoptera; family Noctuidae; genus Melanchra; species Melanchra persicariae. The sequence goes on from OX376672.1 coordinate 3,481,094, forward strand.
CTATGGGACCAACTCTGAAATATCAAAAAATAAATCAGCTGTTACATACAAAATGCAATAATTATCTAGTGAAAATGTATGAAGCAGCAGCAGGGTTGGTCTCATAGCAAAAGTTGTTTACAATCATGAGTACTTTCACCCACTGAAAGGTTGTTAGTGTTCTAAAAATAACCCTGTACTTATAATAATCAGAGATCGAAATAGGTTAAAGTATAATTTACCTAAAGTTCGAAGAAGTAGGTATAGTATGCCAGATAAATGAAGTATAACGGTCATTGACCCACCTACATTTATTGACACGCTTAATTTCAAAAACAGAAATAATGACATAAAGCTGTCCTGAATCGACATCTATCGTGATCCTTACTGTTCTAGTAATGAAAAACGATTCATAATTTACTGTCCGGGGGTACCTATGAAGAGATTATTAAGGAAAGGTCAATGACCGTTAGTCTTCATTTATCTGGCGCCTACTATAGTGTTTTACAGATAACCCTGTATAAATTAGGAACATACCATCACTTTGCTGTTCAATTTTGACCTCTATAAACTCAAACTGCGTCTGTATGTTGGCTGGCATAGCTGGTGCTATGGGCACCTTAACTTCAATGGCACCATCCTCCACTAGACCATCATGTACTATACATAAGGTATCTACTGGCGTTATCATTAAGCCACCCATAGACCCAGAGTTCCTTTGACTTATGAAAGGTTTCTGCTGTAACGAAAATACAATTTGTTTATTATTCAAAGTAGTATTCATTCATTCGTACACTACTGAGCATAGACCTATCTTTTCTAGTGCCCAGTGGCGGCCTTAGGGGGTGGCGAGCAGGGCCACCGCCCGGGGCCTCGCTCTTGCAGGGGCCTCGCGCAACCCGAGTTTAACAATGAAATGAGTTATTTCGTATTCATCATTTCTTTTTTCCCAACCAGATATTGGGGTTGGCTCCCAGTCAAACTGACTTTAGCTGAATTCCAGTAATTTACGTGGAGCTGCTGCCTACCAGACCTCCACAACTCATTAACTAATGAGTTATTTCGTAGCTCATCATGATTTTACTTAAAATTTTACTCGTAGGAAAAGCCGCAATCATAATCAGAAATACCTACTTTCGATTCATATTTCTTACCTAAATTTAAAAGAGCCTCGCGAAGGTCTTCGCCCGGGGCCTCGCAACGGTAAAGACCGCCGCTGCTAGTGCCAATCTTTTTGGGATGCATGAAGGAGCCTCCTTGTGTAGCGCAATTTATTCCATCATACACTCAACTGAACCTCTCGCTCGGCGCATCCTGGACAGTCTCATCTCGTCGACGCGTGGGAGTACCAGTGCCTCACAGCAACTTCTGGGCACGCTCGTTTCATCATGGACCTCATCTATCGCTTTCCATCAGGCGTGATCGAGTGCTAGCCCATGCATAAATAAAAAAAAATCTCCACGCTCCAGTGCCAGCCTCATCTAGGTTCTACCGGCGATGGCTACAATATAGTTAGCCCACCCCTGTGGGATCACTTACCTCACAACTATTTAGCATCTGAGCGAACAGTTCTTCAGCGTCCAGACATTTCCTCTTGAATCGGCAGCATTGCTTCAGTTTGGAGTAGCAGAAGTAACAAGCATGTATCGGCCTAATGTCTTCAGTCACTAACTGCAACAAAAGATCTCAATCTTAAATCCCACCAAAAACATTTCATGTAAAATGTTGCCAAGACGACCACATAAGGTTTGCCCTGTGAAAAAGATATCAGATCTCATGTAGAGCCAAGCTTCTGAATCTACACGGCCTAACTCTACCGACCCTAACTTCACAAATTCTACATATCAGTAAAAATATATGTCTTCGCCGTTTCACTACGTTGTGGAGGTGATGCGAATATTTAGTTTCTGAAGTAGGTAAGTAACAAAACAGCCAAGCTAGCCAGCCGCTAGTGTCGTTCTTATGCAACTTCTAAATTTCGCCGTTAGAGGCGCGCACTTCTTTGCATCGCCACTAAAATATGTTTCATTATTATATAACCATACCACAATATAAATATGGACAGTAGGGAAACTGCCTACAAACGCTCGAAACGGCACACTCACACAAACATGCACACCGACGAGACTCCTAAGGTAACTTCGCGGGACTCGCAGTAGCAAGTGCCGCGTCAAGACGAGTGGTCACGTTTAACTTTTTATTTTTGAAAATGCCAGGAAAGTATTGCGTAGTATACGGCTGTTTGAACTCGGCTTTATCAAAACCGGAGCTATTGTATTTTAAACTTCCTGCTGATATTGAAAGGTAAGAATGATTTCTAGTTATTGTTATTTAATCGTTATCGAATTACGTATAAGTCTGTGTGATCGATCATAATGAATTCGTGAACTTACTTCTAAATCATGAATGCGGCGGTTTTGAGGGTATTTAAAGCTGATAGTGCAATAGCACAGATTACTGAATAGTTACTACGGCAATAGTGATAGTGGTAACAAAAAGTACATTCAAGATGGCGACTGCAATAGGTATTCTATATCAATATTTTCGTCATGGGTGTCGTTTTCATGGTTTTCGAGGGTGTTGAAGCCGATAGTGCTGTCAAAATGTGAATCCGAGATGGCGGCTGCAATTGGTATCAATTTTTTCGTCATGGGTGTCGTTTTCATGGTTTTCGAGGGTGTTGAAGCCGATAGTGCTGTCAAAACGTGAATCCAAGATGGCGGCTGCAAAAGGTACCTATCAATTTTTTCGTCATGGGTGTGTGTATTTTTTATGTAATGGGTTTTTTAATTACTAGATTCACACGCATTTTCGGATTGAAACGCGGTACGGTTCGTAGCCGCTCATGAGCCCAGCCCGCGCGCCACCTGCGCTGCGGCGTCTACCGTGCGCCCACTCCGACGAGCGCCCGAAACCTTTTCGTCCAACCGCGGCTCGCGTACGCTCCCGCTAAAACTTGTAAAAGGTTCCGTCCGCCGTAATGACAAAGTTAAAGATCTTTAGTTCTACAAGTTGTTGTGTGTTAATTTTAAATTGATTTCCGTGTCTTTTGCTGATGTTAACCGACGCCATGAGATTACCTATTTAAATTATGTTTGTAAGCTATTTATTCAAATTCGATTGATTGATCACTACAGAACAAAAATGTAAAAAAAAAATATACCAAAAACATTAAAAGTGACAACCCTATTGCTTCAATGGAGCATAGGTAATTATGTTCTCAACTAGGCTTAGTTTCCCTACTGTCCATATTATACCTTTCACTGGCATATACTGGTGCAAATAAACAGGGTGTCCCAGAAATGCGTGGTCATATTTAAGGTGATGCTGGGTGGCTGATATTCATTATGGAAAAATTTGCAAAACAATAGGTTTATTTTTAAAAATCCTCCACGAAAACGGTTAAAATGTTCCGATATATGAATCAAACAGTTTGTTTTAGTTGGTGGCATATGTTTATGGCAGTTCAATCACAGATTTGATGTCACATACTGCTTCAGACAGTTTGAAAAGTCATTTGTTCGGAATGTTGTAGTTGTTTAGTGGTTGATTTTAAAAAAGAAACAGTTTTTTATGAACGGTAAATTTTTTCCGTAATGAATATCACTTACGCAACAATCCAACATCACCCTTAAATATGGAACACTCTTTATACTCAGAAATACCTGGTTGTTTGCCCTTTGTGAAAACCTTAACAAAATCTATTGATTGGTTTGGAAGTAGAACATGGAGAAACAGGCAGACAGCAACTTTGTTTTAGAGTCAACATTATGTTGCATCCATACATTTAGATTACCCTCATTTTTAGCCAGTTTTTTTTTTACTTTTGGTTAAGCCCATTGGAATAGGGGCTGGCCTATGCCCATGAAACAGGTATGAGCTGCATGTTGAATGCTGAAGTTCCCCGTCTAATCACAATCAGTGGCCACCATACAAATGGCTTGCATGTAGTATTTCATAGTTGGCATCAGGGATACCAATTTATAGAAGGATGCCAGGGTACGCAATATTGCGTATTCTAGATAAAATAAATGTTGTGATGCCTTCGTATTGAAAGAAGGAAAGACCTACGAAATAAAACGTAGTCTGCCTCTGCCATTATTAATAGCTACGTAATATTAGGCATCCAATGTGTTTATGAGTATGAATATCTATGTAGGTTTATTTGATATTTTAGTTTAAGGCTTCTCATACCCTTTTCTACTGTTGTTTCTTACACACTATTGTATTTTATATTTTATTTCTTTTTCATTTCTCCCTTCGTCAGGTCTGTTGGAAGAAATTTCTTTAGAAATAAGCAGTGCCTTTGTACTAATAATTATCTGTACTGTTTCTCTGTATGTAAGTACATAAAATGTAAAACAAATGAAATCTATTTTAACATAATAAAGCTGAAGTTTGTTTGAATGCGTTAATCTCTGGTACTACCAGTGGGATTTGGATTTTTTTCTTTGTGAATGTGGCTATCATCTGGTAGCCAGAGATTAGTACAATCAACTAAACAAACTTCAGCTTTTTATATTAGAATAGATTTATTAAAACTTTAAGCACTTTTAAAACACTGAACTTAGGCGGACTTAATGCCTTGGGTATTTACTACCAGTTGGCACTAAGGAGGTGCAGAAACAGAATAAGGGTGCAACTTAATGGAAAGACAAAGAAAAGAAACGAAAATAAATACAATAATGAACAAAAACTTAGATTTTTTTAAAAACCTATTGGTGGTTAATTTTTTTATTATATACTTACTGGAATATTAGTCAGTGTTTCATAAATATCCTGCAGATTCTTGTTAGAAACCACAATCATGCGAACATTCTCTACCAAACAAATTCTACACATAGACAGTTTTTCCATGTTTAATGAAAAAAAACAGGGTTGAGTTAAAATAACTGGCTGATTCCAATATTTTTACGACTACTTTGTGTAATTTGTTAACATTATTCTCATGAAAAAGGCTTGAATTGAAATTATTGAAATAAAAGCCACTTTTTTTTGGAAAATAGCAAGACTTTGACGTCTGACTGACTTTGACATGAATATTTTTTTTTTTTCTTTGGCTCGCACGGTTTGTGCATTTAGCCAATGTCACGTTTTAGATTGCATTGAAGAAAATAAAGGTAGGGACCAACCAATAGGAATAACTAATAATTTGAACGGAATTTGGGGTAAGATAGAATAAATAGGATCAGTATATTTTTTTTTTTTTTTTGAAATGAGTGAAATTACATTGATAAATTTACAACTTAATATTATGAATGGTGATGAATGAGACTATACATTTATATACAGGAAAACTATTTGTACAAAGTAAAGAGAGTATTGAGGAAAGAAAAGGAATACCAAGGGATGAGGTTACTGAAAAAGGAAGAACGTTCGTATATGGGACAGGAGAAAAAAATGTGATTCACATCTGTGCCACACAAGCAAATGGGGTCGTCAATTATATGAAATTTGGCAAGATGGGCTGGGGAAGACATGTACCTATATTAGATAGATATTAATCTATGAAGACAAGGCATAGGCCCCCCCCCATCTCTGCCCAAATCGGCCGGGCGGCCGGCCGGCCGGAGCGAGTCTGTGGAATTACTCTTTGGTACCACAGTTTTGTGTCTTGCTTGAGAAAGGCGCGATTTCGGTAACGTGGGGTTTAGATTTTTTTACATTAGAACTCCGAAAAGGCTAAATCAGTAAAATGATTTTTTAAATACCAAAGACTATACCTGAAGGACTCTGTATCCATGGGCAGGAATAAATATAAAAAAACCAACCAAGTGCGAGTCGGACTCGCGCGCGAATATTTCCGTACCATTCGGCAAATAAATCACGTTTGTTGAATGGGAGCCCGGGGAGCCCCAATTATTTATTTATTTATTTATTTATTATACACTTTATTGTACACCAAAACATAAACAGCAAAAGGAAACTTAAAACTAAAACACATACAATGGGCGGCCTTATCGCATTCCGCGATCTCTTCCAGACAATTTGTTTTTAGTATTTGTTGTTATAACGGCAACATAAATACATCATCTGTGAAAATTTCAACATTTTCAACTGTCGTGCTATCACGGTTCATGAGATACAGCCTGGTGACAGACAGACAGAAAGACAGACGGACAGACAGACAGACGGACAGCGGAGTCTTAGTAAAATAGGGTCCTTACCCCTTGGTACGGAACCCTAAAAAAGTGACAGTTTCGTGCGTTGTTTGTTGTTGGTATTTTTTGACATTTGACATTTGGCATTGGGATTACTGGAATGAATGGACATGGAATCAAATGGCGTTTTTGTTTGTGTGTGAATCTTGTGAGATGCTTGATTGTTCTCCCTACAGTATATTTATCTGTGCGCTTGTTGCGTGTTGATTGTGGACCTTAGAGTTATTTGCTGATAATATGTAATTCATAAAATACTGTGGACGCGATTTTTTTAAACTGCAGAGATATCACAACACAACTCTTTTATGCTTACCCCGGCTTGTCTGTCTTACTTCGAGCCACCAATGAAGCACACACGATAAATACCTAGCAGTTATTTGGAAAATGCTTTAGCAGGATACAAGAAGAAGTCATTATAAACCAAATAGCAAAAATCGACCGCGCTTTTAAAGTTGAAGATGGATAAATTATCAATGTGCAGGATATGTTTAGTGGAGAATGTTCTTATGTATGCGGTATCCGACAAGCACCTACAGGAGATTTATGAGAAGCTGACTGATACTCCAGTAAGTATTTTTTTATATCAGCCTATACTGTCCCACTTCTAGGCCTCCCCCAAGTCCTTTCCACCAGAACCCTGGCAGTAGGCGTCTATGTCATCTCGCCACGTCTTCCTGGCCGACGTCGGCGTCGCCGCTCATCCTCGAGCACCCACTTTGTGGAAGCTATTGGCCAGCCGTCACTGTGCATGCGACTGACGTGACCCGCTCAATCCCATTTTAGCTTGGCAGCCTTTTCTGCTATGTCAAAACTTAAATCAAAGCATTTATTTCAATTAAACCATGTAGAGGCACTTTTGAATTGTTAAGGTCGGTCAATCAAAGAGGTGAATTTATTTGAACTTTCCGAAGCATAGATCTCTATGGAGAGCAATGTGCAAGAAACTCCATAGACACTCTTTTAAATCAATAAATTGTTACACAGTTTTGGATACATTGTCCTTGTTGAAATTATTCATTTATGTGAGAATGATGTTCACGATAAAAGCATCCAGGTTTAAACAGAAACAATTCAGAGAAAAAACAATTAAATTTTTAATTAAAAACCATGGCAGTCAAATGCCAAATGATGAAACACATGGTACCATCAGAGAGGCTTTTGAGTGAGCATGACACTCCCAACAGCCAAGGCACATTTAAGTCGAAGACATAACCAAAATGGTAGTTTGTATTCAGACATGTGCCATTAATGCATGAAATTATACAATGCTAAATAGTAAAAGTTATGTTCTTACAATCAAAAAACATAGTTGGACCTGCTGAAGGTCCAACTATGTTATCAAATGCTAATGGATTAGTTTGTGCTCCTTAGTGGCTGTGGAGTAGGACCAGCATTTAGTCTATGACGCCTACTGCACTACCCTGCAAGGGAAGGATTCGCCAGTCTTATAAGATATTAGGTGAGCCTGTACAGGATGCGCCAAGCGCACAGTTCAGTTGAGTGCCTGATAGAACAAATTGCGCTACACGAGGAGGCTCCTTCATGCATCCCAAAAAAATATATACTCCTGAAACAAACATTAAAAATTTACTGCAAAGAAAGAAAAGAACATGTTGCACAACAATATCATAAGTACTTGAATACAAATATTATTTGATTCAAATAAACAAATATTTTAAGATGACATTGATACAATATGTTTTGTTGCAGTTAGTCACTGAAGACATTAAACCGACACTTGCTTGTTACTTGTGCTATGCTAAACTGAAGCAATGCTGCCGATTCAAGAGAAAATGTCTGGAAGCTGAGGAGCTGTTCACTCAGATGTTAAAGGAAGATTATGAGGTAAGAATACTTTTTGTGAATGGATTCTATAACATACCACTGTTCTTATTATGTTTTTGCTCGCGCAGCAAGGAAATATCACCGAATAAACTGAAGTACTTGGACACAGTATTTGCAACCACTTAAGGTAGACGTCAGGTAAACTTGCAATAACGTACATTGACCTTTCCCTAATATCCCTACGTAGATACCCGAATAATACTCCGCGAAGCCTGTGAAAATCGCAGGAAACTTCTGTGCTTCTGGGCGGAGCTAGGCTAGCTAACATAGCCAGGACATCTACGCACAACGGACCGAATGGGAGTCTAAGTGCGGAAAAAGGAGTCTCTACTCTACTCTACTACTACCTGAATATTAAAGTGAACAGTTTTTCATTAGTAGAGAATGTAAAGGATCACGTCTTCTTTCTGTTTTCTGTTTCTGTCTTCTTATTTCTGTTTTTGATATTAAGAAAGTCAATAAATGTATGTGGGTCAACAGCTGTTATTGCACATTTATCTGGTGTCTACTCTACCATAGCTTGAAATGTCCCACAGCTGGACAAAGGCCTCTCCCCACTCCTTTCATCATTTCCAGTGTTGTGCCATCTTTTGCCAATTTAAACCCTTCAAAGGGTAGGGAGGAGCTCGTGGCTAAATTATAACAGCCACACAGGTGGCTTCAAGGTTAAGCAACACTTGCATGGGTTGCTCTATGGATTGGTGACCATCTTAACATACCGAGACTCCTCCATGCCTCGGAAAGCACGTAAAGCCGTTGGTCCAGGCTTTCATTTGGAGATCATTGGCAGTCGTTACGGATTGTCAGAAGCCCAAAAATCTGACACCAGTCTTGCCAAGAAGTATCGTGTTACCCAGTTAATGGGTTGTGGAGGTCTGGTAGGCAGCCGCTCCACGTAACATACTGGTATTCAGCTGAATCCGGTTTGACTGGGAGCCGACGCCAACATAGTTGGAAAAGGCTAGGCTAGGATGACCTTTTTTTATGGATGTGCAATGATCAAATGACTCCTTCCGCTCTAGCGGCGCGGAAGCGGAAGGGGAGTCAGACTCTTACTGACTAAAACCCATCCATGCTCCTCCTAGTGGCTTTTGCGTTCCAGAGCCGCGGTAACTCTTTCGAACAAAATCCGAACCCTGGAGGCAGATGATCTAACACTGTTATCAATCTCTTACAGACGAAACCGCAACTGTACAAAGACCCCTTAGAGGTCAGTGGATATACTCTAACTGCCACAGTTCATGTGGACATAGCAGGTGATGATGATGAATCTACAACAGAAAGTAATGTTTTCAAAGAAGAAGTTCCAGATGTGTGTGAAGAACAAGTTGATAATTTTGTGTTGAAAGAGGAACGTCAAAATGGTATGTATTGAATTTAGTTTATTTTTAACCGACTTCCCAAAAAGGAGGAGGTTCTCAATTCGACTGTATATTTTTTTTTTCTTTTGTTTGTTACCTCATATCTCCGTCATTTATGAACCGATTTGAAAAATTCTTTCAGTTTTATGTGATAGGATATACTTCTCGATTGGTCCCATTTAAATTTTATCAAAATCAGTTCAGCAGTTTGGTTTTTAAGTCCAAATAGCTGGAAAAAATATGTGGAAAATCATACGAAATTGCATATTTTTGCTTTCCTGTGACTTTCCAGTGGTGTTTTTAAGTGTGGGGTACCACTAAAAAGTGAAAAATAAAAAAACTTTTTCACAAAAAAAAAACCCACTTCCAAAAAAAAACACTACAAAGTACAAAATAACTTTAATATAAAAAATAACTTTAGTATAATAAAAGACAAGACAAAAAAATACAAAACGAGTAGTCCAAATATAACACATACTAGCTGCCGCCCGCGGCTCCGCCCGCGTCAATGTCGATAATTATCCCAAGGGAACATACTCCCGGGATAAAAAGTATCCTATGTGTTATTCCAGTCTATAATCTACCTCTATGCCAAATTTCATCAAGATCCATTCAGTAGTTTTTGCGTGAAAGAGTAACATACATACATCCATCCATCCTCACAAACTTTCGCATTTATAATATTATAAGTAGGATAATTATTTTTTGTTTCATTTCAGAGGTAGAACATGAATTCCAAGATATAGAACATGTTGAAATAGACATTCCAGCACAACATTCTGATTCAGAAGATGACGTCCCTTTGATTGAAATTAAAGAAGAATTGAAAGAAGAGCATGAAGTATCTAGGAAACGAAGAGCTACGAACACTCAAAGTAAGTATCAGAATGACCCCAGACTTTAAAAAAAATAAAATAATAAGAGCATCGCCACTTTACGTGTAAATAATAAGAGCATCGCCACTTTACGTGTAAATAATAAGAGCATCGCCACTTTACGTGTAAATAATAAGAGCATCGCCACTTTACGTGTAAATAATAAGAGCATCGCCACTTTACGTGTAAATAATAAGAGCATCGCCACTTTACGTGTGGTGGTGTCGCCTTACACGTAAAGTGGCGATGATTTTTTTTATCCCATGGTGTGGGGTGTCGTTGGATAGGTCGTTTAAAAATATTGAGGGTGTGCGAATACCGTTTTTCCATCCACACATCCGTTTGCGAAGTAGCTTGAAATGCTAATTCTTTTTAGTAGTTTACAAAATTGGTCAATCCCGGGAACCCGGGATTACTTATTTATTCAGAAAGGAATGTCCATATTATTCTTTCCAGGTAAGATGTTTAGGTATACAACGTGTAACAGAATAAACGCAATACTTCTTAAGGGGTCATTGCACTCATCATTATGAACAACTTTCTCTTTGGGACCAACGCTGAAATCTAGAAAAACAAATCGACTGCTCCATACATGTGTGGCATTACTTGACAAAATTTACTGAAGAGCTGATTTTTTTTCGTGATTTCGAGGTTAGTCCCATAGTAAAAGTTGTTCATAATGATGAGTACAATGACTCTTTTTCTTTTTTTTATGGATGGGAAATCATCAAATGACTCCTCCCGCTCTGTGCGGAGTGGAAGGGAGTGTCAGACACTCAGACTCTTACTGACTAAAAACCATCCGTGCTCCTCCTAGTGCCCTTTGCTTTCCAGAGCCGCGGTAACTCTTTCGAACAGAATCCGCAACCCTGGCCGAAAAAAAAAATGTCCCGCCCAGAGTGGGAGGAGTCATTTGATGATTTCCCATCCACAAAAAAAAAATAGAGGGGTGAACAGGGGGATCATAGTTTGAACTAAATCTGTGCAAACTAAGATGTAGGCGAAGTGCTAGTACATAATAAACGGGGGCTGATAATGTGTCATTGCATTATGATGCATATTTTGTAAATTTTCAAGCATATCTTAAGGTGGAAGCGCCAGGGTAGCCCGCGAAATTCAACATTTCTTACGTTTTTTGCAATTTGCAGGTCAGTGTCAGGTTGTATCTTGGTCAAAATATGATTCGCGGCCGTAGCAAGTATGTATTTATGGAATTATAATCATCAGAATCATCAATACAACTCCTTCAGTTAGAATTGATGCTGATTTCATGAAATGCTACATTTGGCATCAATTCTAACTGAGAGAGCAGAAAACGTAAGAAAATTTGAATTTCGAGCGCTGCCCTGGCGCTTCCACTTTAAGCATTATTAATGCATAATCAAGCTTACTTACCAGATTTATCATAACCACAGGGGCGGCCGTCGCAAAGAAACCAAAACTAGACATGAGAAATAGAAAACTAGAAGCTACTATTCCAGACAAGCAAACGGCGACGGAACCAGGCGACTCGAAACCTAAAACTCGTATGTCTGTTTCCGTTATTAAATTCGAAGAGCCAAAACAACGTATTCGAATAAACACTGGTACGAAACCGTACAAGTGTGAAACATGTAAGCGTAGTTTTAGTAAACCGAGATTGTTAAAAGAACATATCCGTTTCCACACTGGTGAAAAACCTTACAAATGTGACGTATGTGAACGTTGTTTTAGCACTAAACGTAATAAACGAATACATATGAAAAGACATTCTGATAAGAAACCTTTCCAATGTGATGTATGTGGGAATTTTTATAGTGATAAATGTAGTTTGAAACAACATTGTCGAACACACACCGGTGAAAAACCTTACAAATGTGATATATGTCAGCGTGGTTTTGGTCGATCGAATCATTTAAAAATACATATTCGAACACACACTGGTGAAAAACCGTACAAATGTGAAGTATGCCATCACAGTTTTATTTCTAAGGGTCATTTAGATACTCATTTTCGAACACATTCTGATGAAAAGCCTTTCAAATGTGATATATGTCAGCATGCTTGTCGTGACAATGCTAGTTTAAAACGACATATTCGTACACACACTGGTGACAAACCTTACAAGTGTGATATCTGTCAGCGTAGTTTTGGTCGTTCGACTCATTTGAAAATACACATACAAAGACACTCTGGTGAAAAACCTCATAAATGTAGTGTATGTCCGCGTGGTTTTGTAACTAAGTTTCATCTAGACAGACACTTAATAATGCATTCTGGTGAAAAATCTTTCAAATGTGATGTATGTCCGCTTAGTTTTGTTACTAAGTTTCATTTGGACAGACATTCGCTAAAACATTCTCGTGAAAAACTGTACAAATGTGATAAATGTCCGCGCAGTTTTATTTCTAAAGGTAATTTAGAAAATCATTTTCGAACACATTCTGGTGAAAAGCCTTACAAATGTGATATATGTGAGCGAACTTATCGTGATAAGACTAGTTTAAAACATCATACTGGAATACACACTGGTGTACAACCTTTCCAATGTGAAATATGTCCGCGCAGTTTTAATTCTAAGGGTAATTTAGAAAATCATAGCCGAACGCATTCTGGTGAAAAACCATACAGATGTGAAATATGTCATCGTTGTTTTAGTCGAACTCATCATTTAAAAGAACATATTCTCAGACACACTGGTGACAAACCTTACAAATGTGAAATATGTCAGCGTGGTTTTGTTAAGTCGAGTTATTTGAAAGTACATATGATAACACACACTGGTGAAAAACCCCACAGTTGTGATATATGTCAGCGTAGTTTTAATCGAGCAGATAATTTGAGAGCCCATATTCGGACTCACACTGGAGAAAAACGGGTTAAACGTGTTACAGTTAATGCAGCAAAGGTTTAGTAAGTAAACTTATTAATTTTATATAAGAAAATGCACCAATGATATATTAAACTTCTATCATGTAACAGCGGCTTCGCTCGCGTGTACGTCGAATATTATTCCAAGGGAACATACTGTTACGAGATTGGGGTTCGTGACACCAAAAACAGCCGATTAAATAACCAAAAAAAAAACACTTTAATTAAAACTTTTAACTTCCTAGCGGGAAAAAAGAACTCAATATCTGTGAGACAATAAGTACAAGCTGATTTCTTCAAGAAGGGCAATCAATAAACTGCCACTGCGTCGGCAAAGATGCATCGATTGCATGGGTGATTGATTACGTTCATCATCATCATATCAGCCGAAAGACGTCCACTGCTGGACATAGGCCTCCCCCAAGTGTCGCCACAACAACCGGTCCTGTGCGTCTCGCATCCATCGGTTACCCGCGACCCTCACCAGGTCATCGGTCCACCTTGTGGGAGGCCTTCCAACGCTGCGTCTTCCGGTACGCGGTCGCCACTCCAAAACTTTTCGGCCCCATCGACCATCTGTTCTGCGAGCAATGTGCCCTGCCCACTGCCACTTCAATTTGGCGATCCTTCGGGCTATGTCGGTAACCTTGGTTCTCTTGCGGATATCATCATTCCTGATTCGATCACGCAAGGAAACTCCGAGCATTGCCCTCTCCATTGCCCTTTGGGTGACTTTAAGCCTTCTGATGAGGCCCATTGTGAGCGACCACGTTTCGAGTCCATAGGTCATCACTGGCAACACGCACTGGTCATAGACTTTCGTCTTGAGACACTGTGGTATGTGAGACGAGAAGATACCGCGCAACTTCCCGAACGCCGCCCATCCGAGTCGGATTCGACGGTTGACCTCCTTCTCGAAGTTAGCCCTACCTAGCTGGATCGTTTGTCCCAGGTAGACGTACTCATCAACAACTTCGAGTGCAGAGCCTCCAATCTTGATAGGAGTGGGTGCTACATGGGTATTTACCATGACCTTGGTTTTGTCCATGTTCATTTTAAGACCCACTCTTTCGGAAGCTCTACTGAGGTCATCGAGCATTGTACTGAGGTCCTCCGTGGTCTCAGCAATGACGACTATATCGTCGGCAAATCGAAGATGACTGATGTACTCGCCATTGACATTAATGCCTAGCCTTTTCCAGTCCAAAACCTTGAAGACGTCCTCCATTGCGGCCGTGAACAGTTTCGGAGATATTACGTCTCCCTGCCTCACACCCCGCTGCAGGAGGATAGGTTCTGATGTCTGATCCTGAAGTCGGACTGACATGGTGGCGTATTCATACAAACACTTCAGCACCTCGATGTACCGATAGTCGATCTGGCACCGTTGGAGAGACTGCAGCACAGCCCAAGTCTCGATCGAATCGAAGGCTTTCTCGTAGTCCACAAACGCTAAGCAGAGGGGCAGATTATACTCTTCGGTCTTCTGTATAACCTGCCGCAGCGTGTGTATGTGGTCTACGGTGCTGAAGCCTTTTCGGAATCCGGCTTGTTCGGGAGGCTGGAAGTCGTCAAACCTGCGTGCGAGACGGTTTGTGATGACTCTGGAAAACAGCTTGTAGACATGGCTCAGAAGTGAGATGGGCCTGTAATTCTTAAGCAGGGCATTGTCGCCCTTTTTAAAGAAGAGTACCACCACACCTCTGCTCCACGCTTGTGGCGTTTTCCCCTGGAGTATGACGGAATCGAACAGTTTCTGAAGGGCCTTAAGGACCGGTTTTCCACCCGCCTTCAGGAGTTCGGCCGTAATTCCGTCCTCACCCGACGCCTTGTTGTTTTTAAGCTGCTTCAGAGCCATCCTAATCTCATACAGGCTGACGTCCGGGATGTCTTCGGTATAATACCGGGTCAATCTAGCTCTTGGGTCGTTCGCTAGATTTGCTGCGGGTTTGGTCATTGATTACTTTGATTAAGAGAATTAAAAAATATAGACAATACATAACATTAACTTATTTCATAAAAAACGGTTTGGAGGTAGCGCAACAGAGAGTAAAGTCTTACATACGTTGTTGTGCCCGGTGGGCAACTGCCCACCAGTTGGTATTCGGGTTGTTGTACAAGTTCTAATCGCACGGTAAACTCTGATAACGCGATTTAGGATTTTGTAAAGTTAGTGCGCAGCTGTCGAGATAGATGGCGCTGCGAGTCTCATTGGTTGATTCTGCCACGTTGATTTTTGTGGCGGTACAAATGCCGTTACATCACTCCCCTCCGGAGACCGGAGGTCGATAGTGGATGAGTAGTCCATACATCTTGAGATGCATGTCAGGCCAGTGGAAGGTTGGTTCCAGTGAGTTGGAACCGGAAGTCGCAGAGTTCACGGTGAGTCGGAACTGCCTGCGGTGCCCCGGTGAGTGGGGGTGATGATATCTTAGTGAGTCGAGATGATGCTGCAGGTTCCAGTGAGTCGGAGTGGTGCTACTGGCTCCAGTGTGTCGGAGCTGTGCGACGTGCCGACGTGACTGCTGGCGTCGACCAGGAGATGTTCTTCAAGGCTCTTCATGTGACTGGCTGAAGGTGCAGTGTGCTTGACAAGATCGCTGATGAGGTTAATGATAGAGGCCGAGGATGCTGACTAAGAATGCGCGTCCGCTGCATGCTGGTGGTCAGGATACCCGTAGAAGCCGTGGCTACTGGCTGTCTATATGACTCGCTGCTCGAGAGCTTGAGGTAACGATGAAGACGACGACGACGGTGATGATGACGTCATGATGAGGTGGCTGCACGAAGGCTGCGCTGACGTTCAATGTCGAGGGTCATCTGTTTGAAGTTAGTAGAACAGAGAGTAACGTCCGGAAAGGAGGATCCTCCGACCGGACGGTTGTTGTGCCCGGTGGGCAACTGCCCAACAGTTGATATTCGGGCTGTTGTACTTGTTCTAATCGCACGTTAAAATCTATTATCGCGATTTAGGACTTAGTCAAGTTAGTTCTCAGCTGTCGAGATAGATGGCGCTGCGAGTCTCATTTGTTGATTCTGCCACGTTGATTTTTGTGGCGGCACAAATGCCGCTACAACGGCATTTGCATAGGTAAACACCTTATATACAGAGTGTGAGGGATATCGACGCACAAACGAGTACTACGGACCCAGGACATGATTCTGGATCCCCCGCGTTCGAATTTCTCGTCGGCTTTTTTATTACTTTCGACTGTTATATAATCAAAATCGTTACTCTTACCTAACCCAAGGAGATTTAATTTTAAAATATTAATTCACTACTTTCAATAAAAAGAGTAATGTCAGTAAAACTAGAATTGGGTATCTGATCAGCTATGTTTCGAAAGGTCAACACTTGCCTACTAGCAGCACACTAACTCGTGTACATTGTGTGTAGCGTTTCAAAGGTGTTTTATGAAATATACATGAAATATTAACTTTTCGAGTGTGTTGAAAAACGACGCTTGATTTATGTGTGTATTTATCGTTGCAGTCTCTCGGCTCAATAACGACATCAGCTTTATTAAGTTTGCCCACTTGTGTCAAACTGAACCAAACCGTTTAAAAAATGTTGTTTAAGTGAAATCTTTATTATACCTTTTTTTTAAAGTAATTTTCTTAAACCATACTTGTACAATACACAAAATTAGTTTATAATTTTATTGTGTGTTAAAGATATAAATAATAATAAAAAATAAAATAAAAACTTTTTATTTCAGACTTACGAAATCCATAGAAAAGAATATATGTGCTGTATTTTTTTTATAAATAAATTATAATCTAAGCATAACCTATTGTTTCATTTCCAAAAGGGAACGTGTTCGGCGTAGACTATGTCATCTAGAGTTGAAAGATGAAACTTTTATTTCTCTTCATTTAGTTATTAATTCGGTTTGACTGGAAGCCGACCCCAATAAAGTTGGGAAAAGGCTAGGCAGATGATGATTTAGTTATTGATTGAATTCGGTTTACTTTTGAAGTCAGTTAATGAGATTCGTTTGGAACACTTTGCACGCGAGTCTGACTCGCACTTTGCAAGTCTATTTTTATTATTTCCTAACTTTGTCAGGGCAGTGTCTGGGCTCTTCATTATAGAGATTATTTCATGTCACCATATGATCAGTATTCGTATGTACGACTTTAATTATCAGACGTATTGTAATCACAGGGGCGGCCATCTCGAAGAAACCTAAACTTGACATAAGAAAACAAGAAGATACTATTCCAGACAAGCAAACGATGAATGAAGCTTTAGACTCCACAGTTATCCCGACTAATAATTCTCGTGCGTCTGAATCTGTTACTGAATTCAAAGAGCCTGTCACTATGCCTCAGAGCGAAAAGCAAAGTTCTGTGCGATCGGGTCATTCAAAACAACACAATCGAATTCTGACTAGTCATGAACCATATAAGTGTGAAATATGTTACCAAACTTATAATAATTTCAGTGATTTAAAAGAACATATTACAGCACACATAGGTGAAAAACGGTCCAATTGTGAAATAGCCCAGCGTTGCTTCACTAATGACGACACTCTAACAAAACATAACAATTCACACAATGTTAAAACGACCAAATGTGAAATATGTCAGCGTACTTTTACTAATCCGAATTGTTTAAAACAACATTTGTTAATACACACCGGTGCAAAGCCGTACAAATGTGAAGTATGTCAGAGCAGTTTTAATTCATTGATTAGGTTTAGAAACCATTTCAAAACCTCCCATCCCGATAAGAAACCTCACACATGTGAAATATGTCAGCGTTGTTTCACTTCTAAGGCTGCTTTAACAAAACATATTAATTCACACGTTAGAGTTACAAAATGTGAAATATGTCAGCGAACTTTTAGTAAACCGAAGGGTTTAAAACAGCATTTGTTAATTCACACTGGTGAGAATCGTTTCAAATGTGATTATTGTCAGCGCAGTTTTTCTTCTAAGGCTAATGTTAAAGCCCATTTACGATCACATTCTGGTGAGAAGCCATTCCAGTGTGATTATTGTGGACGATTGTATTCACTGAAGGGTAGTTTGAAACAACATATTCAAAGCCACACTGGTGACAAAACCCAGAAGTGTGCAATATGTCAGCATGTTGTTAATAAAAAGTGTAATTTTAAACAACATTTGTTACAACACACGGGTGAGAAACCTTACAAATGTGATATCTGTCAGCACGGTTGTACTTCTAAGGGTAATTTAGAAGCTCATTTACGATCACATTCTGTTGAAAAGCCTTTCCAGTGTGATGTTTGTGGGCGATGTGTTAAAGATAAAGGTAGTTTAAGATCACATATTCGAATCCACACTAGTGGAAAATCCCACAAGTGTGAAAAATGTCATTGTTTTTTCAGGGATTCAAGTTATAAAAAACATGTAAAATACTGTTCTGTTGAAAAATATTTTACATGTGATATATGCCAGCGTAGTTTAAAAAGCAAGAGTGTTTTAGTTCGTCATATTCAGAGTCACATGGATTTTAAACCACACAAATGTGTTATATGTCAACGTAGTTTTGGACAATCTGCTCATTTAAGAGAGCATATTCTAATACACACTGGTGCAAAGCCGCACAAATGTGAAACATGTCAGCGCTGTTTTAGTCGATTATCTCATTTAAAATCACATATTCGTACACATACTGGTGAAAAGCCTCACAAATGTGATGTATGTCAGCGTAGTTTTAGTCGATCAGATAATTTAAAACAACATATGCTAATACACACTAGAGAAAAGCCTGTTAAACGGTTTAAAAAAAAACCTACGATTTTTTAAAATAATTTTACTACATAGTTGAGGCCGGCCGGTGTTTTCTCTCTTTTAGTCCATACGATCAGTAGGTAATGGGTTAATCTTATGCGAACAGAATCTTTATGAGGTTAATGTCTGAGGTTATCTTTTAAGGAAAGCATCACTCGTTTGAGTGAGATTGTCCAGACAGGGCTTGTAAAATATTTTTCAACACACTTAACTCGAAACCTGGCTGTTATTCCTTCTTCTTCTCCATTTGTGGTGTTATTGTTTATTTATATTGGACTCATGAATTGAACGTCTTAACCTTTCAAGTGTATTAAAAAACGACGCTTGAATTATGTGGGTATTTATCGTTGCAGTCTGTCGTCTCAATAACGACATCACCATTGTTTAGTTTGCCCACTTGTGTCAAACTAAACCAAAACGTTCAAAATATGTCGTTAAAGTGAAATATTTACAATACCTTTTTTGAAAATAAATTTTCTTAACCCATACTTGTACGATACACTAAATTAGTTTATAATGATGTGTCTAAGAGACTTGTGCTGTATTTATTTACAAATAAATAATCTAAGCATAACCTATTGTTTTATTTCCAATAGGGAACGTGTTCGGCGTAGACTATGTCATCTAGAGTTGAAAGATGAAACTTTTATTTCTCTTCATTTAGTTATTAATTCGGTTTGACTGGAAGCCGACCCCAATAAAGTTGGGAAAAAGCTAGGCAGATGATGATTTAGTTATTGATTGAATTCGGTTTACTTTTGAAGTCAGTTTATGATAATGAGATTCGTTTGGAACCCTTTGCACGCGAGTCTGACTCGCACTTTGCAAGTCTATTTTTATTATTTCCTTACTTTGTCAGGGCAGTGTCTGGGCTCTTCATTATAGAGATTATTTCATGTCACCATATGATCAGTATTCGTATGTACGACTTTATTTATCAGACGTATTGTAATCACAGGGGCGGCCATCTCGAAGAAACCTAAACTTGACATAAGAAAACAAGAAGATACTATTCCAGACAAACAAACGATGAATGAAGTTTTAGACTCGACAGTTATCCCGACTAATAAATCTCGTGCGTCTGAATCTGTTACTGAATTCAAAGAGGCTGTCACTATGCCTCAGAGTAGTTCTGTACGTTCGGGTCATTCAAAACAACACAATCGAATTCTGACTAGTCATGAACCATATAAGTGTGAAATATGTTACCAAACTTATAATAATTTCAGTGATTTAAAAGAACATATTACAGGACACATAGGTGAAAAACAGTCCAATTGTGAAATAGCCCAGCGTTGCTTCACTAATGACGATACATTAACAAAACATAACAATTCACACAATGTTAAAACTACCAAATGTGAAATATGTCAGCGTACTTTTACTAAACCGAATTGTTTGAAACAACATTTGTTAAGACACACTGGTGAAAAGCCGTACAAATGTGAAGTATGTCAGAACAGTTTTAATTCAATGCTGAAGTTGAGAAACCATTTCAAAACCTCCCATTCTGATAAACTTCACACATGTGAAATATGTCAGAGTTGTTTCACTTCTAAGGATGCTTTAACAAAACATTTTAATTCACACGTTAGAGTTACAAAATGTGAAATATGTCAGCGAACTTTTCGTAAACCGAATAGTTTAAAACGGCATTCGTTAATTCACACTGATGAGAAACCTTTCAAATGTGATGATTGTCAGCGCAGGTTTTCTTGTAAGGCTAGTTTTGAAGCCCATTTACGATCACATTCTGGTGAGAAGCCATTCCAGTGTGATTATTGTGGCAAATTTTTTGTACGTATGGGTAATTTGAAACAACATATTCAAAGCCACACTGATGAAAAAACCCAGAAGTGTTCAATATGTTAGCATGTTCTGAATAAAAAGAGTAATTTAAAACAACATTTGTGACAACACACGGGTGAGATACCTTACAAATGTGTGTGTGTGTGTGTTACTGCGCTGACAGATATCACATTTAAATGAGTCTCTAGACTCATTTAAGATCACATTTTTTTTTTTAAAAACCTTTCCAGTGTGATGTTTGTGGGCGATGTCTTAAAGATAAAGGTAGTTTTAGATCACATATTGGAACCCACACTGGTGGAAAATCCCACAAGTGTGAAAAATGTCAGCGTTTTTTCAGGGATTCAAGTTATAAAAATCATATAAAATACTGTACTGTTGAAAAATATCTTACATGTGGTATATGCTAGCGTAGTTTAAAAAACAAGACTATTTTAGTTCGTCATATTCAGAGTCACACGGATGTGTGACTCTGAATATGACAGAGCCAAACAAATGTGTTATGTGTCAACGTAGTTTTAGACAATCTGATCATTTAAAACCGACTTCCAAAAAACACTACAAAGTTCGAAATAACTTTAACTTCGGAAGTCGGTGTCAAATAACGAAGAAGCACCCAAAAACACCGACTACCGAAATTACTATTAGTTTCTTGTTTTTGTGAAAAATATTTTATTTTTAACTTTTTAGTGGTACCCCACACCTAACAACACCACTGGAAAGTCACAGTCGCTCCATCGTAGACTTTGTCTCTGTCATATCTGACATTGACTAGAGTCAAGAGCAAACCCATCAAATAATAAAAAAAAATAAAAAAATACGCAGTTTCGTATACATGGATGATTTTTCCACATATTTTTTCCAGCTATTTGGATTTACTATACTATAC
Source organism: Melanchra persicariae (assembly GCA_947386135.1). NCBI lineage: Eukaryota > Metazoa > Arthropoda > Insecta > Lepidoptera > Noctuidae > Melanchra > Melanchra persicariae. The sequence goes on from OX376672.1 coordinate 3,502,626, forward strand.
TACTGCACCGATTTTGATAAAATTTCAATTTTTTCAAATCGGTTGGCAAACGACGGAGTTATGCCCGAACAAACATAAAAAAACAAACATCCGAATTGAGAACCTCCTCCTTTTTTAGAAGTCGGTTAAAAAGATCATATTCTAATGCACACTGGTGCAAAGTCGCACAAATGTGAAACATGTCAGAGCTGTTTTAGTCGATTGTCTGATTTAAAATGACATGTTATTCGTACACATTTTGGTGAAAAACCTCACAAATGTGACGCATGTCAGAGTAGTTTTAGTCGATCAGATAATTTAAAACGGCATGTATTTAACGCGGCGACAAACTAACCTGTTATAGGGTTTTAAAAATAATTAAGATGGGTAGCAAAAATAATAGGTTGGCAGCTACAGTGAAGTAGCATTTTAAGTATAAAGTAGCAGCTTTATATAGAGTTGTGAGCTCTGTTTAAATTTAAATTGGCAGTGATTCTAGTATAAATAAACAAATACTTTTGGGTGGTTTAAAAAAAATAACCACGTCGGGGTGCCCCAAGTCCCGAGCTCGCTTCGCTCGCTCTTACACCAATTAAAACACATATACGTATGACATCCCACTGTTAATATTAGCCGCCAAGTCATTATTTTTTGTAACCAATTAGTTAGTCGCCTAATAAGTTGTTATTCGCCTCAAAAATAATTAGCCTTTTAAAACAACACATGCTAATACACACTAGAGAAAAGCCTGTTAAACGAGTTAAAGAATAATATTTTACACGATCTTTTAAAATAATTTTGGCCGGTGTTTCTCTTTTAAAGTTCATGTTTTGTTAGAATTGATGCCAAATGTTATGATTTCATAAATACTGCATTAGGCATCAATTCTAACTGAGAGAGTTGTATTGATGATTTTAATGATTACAGTTCTGTAAATACGTAGGTACTTGCTACGGCCGCGAATCATATTTTGACCAACAAAGAACCTGATACTGACCTGCAAATTGCAAAAAACGTAGAAAATTTTAATTTTGCGGGCTACCCTGGCGCTTTTACCTTATGTGAAATCTTTGTGATACCATTTTGAAAAGTAATTTTCTTAAACCAAACTTGTACTTAATACTTAATTCGTTTATATTTGTGTGAGAGACATGTGCCGTATTTTTTACTAGCTGTCCGCCGCGGCTTCGCTCCCGTCAACTGGCTACCTACATACCTACCCTACACCTACATGCATGCAAATAATTCTATTTTATTGAGGTATTTCTTTCCGACTTGCTAGACTAAAGTTGTGATAGCTCGGTTAATATACATGTTATAAAAATAATTTATAGCCTATAGCACTCAGGAATAATGTAGCTTTCTACCAGTGAAAAAAATTTTAGAATTGGATCATAAGTTCCAGAGATTACCCCCTACATACAAACTTACAAATTTTACCTCGTTATAATATTAAGTATTACCTCTTTATAATATTAAGTATAGATAAATAAATTTTATAACCTTAAACCTATTGTTTCTTTAATCGATTATTTTTTCACTTCCCTAGTAGGTATGTCATACGAATTTACACCAGGTTTTATGATTAACAAGTGATTAAAAAGAACATCGATAAAGATAAATTTGTTTGTATGTCTCTAATAATGAATTTGTCGACACGGTTGGCGCAGTGGTTGAGCGATTGACTGCTGCGCTGCGTGTCGCGGGTTCGATTCCCGCACGGAACAAATATTTGTATGGCCTATAGATAGTTGTTCCGGGTCTGGCTGTTTGTGTACGTGAATTTATATGTTTGTAAACGCACCCACGATACAGGAGAAATTCCTAGTGTGGGGCAACGTTTTTAAAAAAAAAAATAATAATATCACTAAACTTATCTACTAATAAAACCACATTGGAAAAGTCTATCCGCCAACCCCCTTTATCCCGGCCGTAAGGGAGACAGCGAGGAGGGTTGGCGGTCCACGACGCAATGTACAGCGAATTGAAGTGGGGGCATAGCTTCCCAGTCGCCACCCGGTGGCAGCTGAATTTATTCCTGATTACCACCAGGGCCTGGAGGCAATCCATGAGGGGTCGACTGGGAATATTCGCATTCTACATGACTCCACTAACATATCTAGCACCTTTCTAATGTCAGCCACTATTTTTTAATTTCTGCTTGCAACTGGATATGAACCAATATAATAGTACAATTAACTGCAATAGCCGTATCTTAGATCTATTTTTCTGCACTTCCCATGTAAGAGCCTAAATCACAGATTAACTAATAGTTCCATACGGAACAGATTAACACTCCTTAAAAGAGATAAATGCCTACTAAAATATGACAGGCTTACGAGAGGCTAGGCAGAAGATGAAGATTTATAGCGTAGATAGACACCCGATATAGGTAAGTGAACAGTTTAACACTTTTCGTTTCGTATTAGAAGTCACGACGGGGCTATCACGGCCCTATCGCCCCTGCCCGTGGGTGCTAAGCCTTTCAGGCTTGTGGGTGACCCTTGGCAACCCTAGGCCCGTAAAAGTGTACCTACTTAATGTTGCCAAATGATTTTCTATAAGTAGGTAGGTATTGCATTGTTTTTCCATTAGATAGGTATAACTTCGAACGGTTTAATGTTGGTTTGTCTCAAAAATCCCGGATTTACTCACAATGCTACTTAATACACCCTATATAGCTCCATTCCTCATTCTCGCTCGAACGACTCACGCTTTAACACGTCATGGTAGGGGCGCTGGGCGTTGCTGGCTTGCCTAGAGGACCTGGGATGGATTAAATGCGATAGGTGTCTCACCCTTGCGCAAAATACGCACTTGGACGTGGAGTTGCAGACAGCAGCCCGATTAATAACGACTTAATACGTAAAGACGCCTGCACATCAAGCTATCCGAAACTGCAGTCAAATTTTCCTAATCAAACCTGGAGCCCTGAACCTAATGCTTCAGCAATAAAGTTGAAAATGTATAAAAAGATTTTTTACAGATTGTCTGGTGTCTGTACCTACATACTAAGTATTATTTTAAAGACTCAAAACCATGAATAGGATAAATTGTCGGGCCTTTTTTTCAATTTATTATGGCTAAATCGGCTGGTCTCTTCGGCTTTCCATGTTTCCAGTTTTACAACCTGGCAACCCAGGAACCTTGTACTTGTGTACCCTTCGCTTGTATGCTATGGTTTAGGAAGTTTAGGAAGCAAGTAACTCCACGGACACTTTTTTAAACCATTTTATGTTTTACAACATCCTGGTTACATTATCCTTGATGCCTCTATAAATAAAAAATGAGAGCAATGTAAAGAAAGAAAAAACACTTCTGAGCATCAAATATTAAAATAAGCCAGTGAAAGCTAAGAGATGACCTCTCCACTGACGGCGCCCGTTCACAAACATGACGCGTGCATCAGCAACATTCAGCTCAACCATTTTCAAGGGAACCGAATGATCCAATACACGCGCCACCATCAGCGAGACATTCGAGTGAGCATGACACACCCTCAACTGCCCCTGTTCATTCATGTCAAACAAGTAAACTATCAATTTTACAAAGGCTTTGAAAATAAAAAAAAACTTCTACTTAATTAAAAAAACTACGAATTTCATTTCATTTTTTTAATTGCAGACAGAAAAATAAAAGTTAATTCAAAAGATACAACGTGTAACAGAACAATCGCAATACCTCTTAAGGGGTCATTGTATTCATCATTATGAACCACTTTGGGGCCAATACAGTTCAAACCGCAAAAAAAAAATGTAATTTTACAATGTTCATCCATTTTCCAATGAATGTTCCAATGATCGCGACGATTTGCTTTATCCGGAAGAGATTTTAATTTGTATTACAAAAAATCTAAAGTTCGATTTCAAGTTTCGGTGGGGTAGTAAACTAATAACTTAAAATCTTGCAAGAGTAGTTTCACTGGGAAGCAACCAACTAGTCAGGGTCATAACGATTTCCTTTCAGCTTTCACTTTGCCACTCAATAAGGTAATGAAATCTTTTAGTAACTTCATCGTCGTCCAATGTGTTTAGCTTGTACTTACTTCATTTTTTTATATTCAATTCAATTTTCAATATTGCCTTTTCTAATCGCCTTCGTTTTTGTTCAGATTCCTGTGAATTATTACGAAGTCTTCCTTTTGTTGGGGTATCCTGAGAAAGACTGACAGATATTTGTGTTTGCTTATACACGTTTATCTCTTCGGGTTGTACTGACGATGCTTCAGAAGCAGCATTTTTATTTTTTTGTGAAGAAATAATTTTAACTTGTGAATTATTACGAAGTTTTCTTTTTCTTGGGGTATCCTGAGAAAGACTTACGGACGTTTGTGTTTCCTTATCCACGTTTATCTCTTCGGGTAGTACTGACGATGCTTCAGAAGCAGCATTTTTATTTTTTAGTGTGGAAATAATATTAACTTGCGAATTATTACGAAGTTTTCTTTTTCTTGGGGTATCCTGAGAAAGACTTACGGACGTTTGTGTTTGCTTATCCACGTTTATCTCTTCGGGTAGTACTGACGATGCTTCAGAAACAGAATTTTTATTTTTTTGTGTGGAAATGATTTTAACTTGTGAATTATTACGAAGTTTTCTTTTTCTTGAGGTATCCTGAGAAAGACTTACGGATGTTGGTGTTTCCTTATCCACGTTTATCTCTTCGGGTTGTACTGACGATGCTTCAGAAGCAGCATTTTTATTTTTTTGTGTTGAAATAATATTAACTTGTGTAATATTTGAAGTATCTACAGTGCTTGATTCTATTTCAGATGGACTTGGTGAGGACGGAAGATGTTTTGTTGGCTTTGCATCTGGATGTAACCGAGGTGTCTGTATTATCATATTTTTCTCAAAATGAACAGAGCAAACAATATGACTCCCTGGCTTCAAGTTATTTCGTTTCATCAAGTCACGTCTACCTATGATTTCTAACCAAATCGTTGTGTCTGAAAAGATAAAAAATAAATTGGACTATTGCAATGTGCTACTTAAAATGACGACTCAGGAAACTACTGTAGTTTCCTGGGTCATAATTTTACACACGTCAAAAATATGTACCGTTCAAATATCGAATTATTATTTTTTTTTAAATCACATTATTTAGTCATTATGTTGCCTGCAGGCAAAATACTAAATTATGACGTTACACAACCTGCTATTTCATATAAAATTCGATAAAAAGTTACTGATTTTGTTTCCCATTTTTGGGAGAGGCCTTCAGTCCAGCAGTGGAATAGTGGACTGATAAAGGCTGTTGACATCGATCACAAAATTAAATAAAGAACTAGATAAACAATCAGCGACAAAAAATTTCTTCACCAAATAAGCACCACACGTACAACATTCGGGTGCGCTTTTAATCCAGTCTAATCTTTTTTATGAATGAGAAATCATCAAATGAGAAGTCATTTTTTTCCGCTCTGGGTGGAGTGGAGGGGAGTGTCAGACTCTTACGTGATCTTTCGAGCGTAGTAGTACATTGCAGCACGTTGCTACACCTCTAGATCGACTGGGAATATACCTGCCAGTACCGGTAAGGCTTCAGTACTAACCGTCCTATACGCTTTGCATAGGAATATCAAAGCCAAACCCTAGCCTTGAAGAGAGTCGTGCTGACCCTATGGTGGCCCTATCGGTCCAAACAGGTGCCCCGTAGCACATACAACCATGTTAGTAGCCCCATAAATAGTTTTTAAGGTTTGAAATGACAGAACCCCCTGTAGCTTTGGATATTCTCGTCAAGGCGTAGTAGTTCTTTTCCGTTTTTTCACCTACTGTTTTTATATGATCAATATCTAAATGAAAAGTTCCTTTCTAGTACCATACCAAGGCAACATCAACCAATGCACCGCTCAGGACCTGGTGCTCTTGAGCATGGCGCAGTGATTGATGCCTGCGGAAGGCAATGGGTAGCTCGCCGTCTTATCAGAACAGGCCCGAGTCGACGGCACGTTGTGTTCCAAGCGCGCCGGAAGTAAAGTCAGCAAAGAGGACGGGGTGCGCTAGGGCGCTGGCCCTAGGGGGCCCCGTCCTCTTTGCTGACACTGCGGCCCTGTAACGCAAAGGGCAATAAGAGGAACACATAATTATGGGTTTTAGTCAGTAAAAGTCTGACACACCCTTCCGCTCCATCATCGTCGTATGATGAGCCAAGCCAGCCAAGTTCTCGAGTCCAGCCCGAGTATTTGCTAGTATAGGTTATAAACTTACAAACTAAGTGACTACACGCTAAGGGCACCCCTTACAGGGTACGGACCTCAGTTAGGGCGTCGCTGGGGGAGGACAGCTAGGGACGGGCTGGATCGAACTAGGATTATTATTTAGGGGCGAATTTAAAACTACAGGTTCAGCGGTGCGGGCTAGCTCGAGCATAGGTCGGGGCGGACATTGACGGGGACGTCGCGACGGGCCTCGACGGCGAGGGCGGAAGGACGGCGGTCGTGGTTTGCGCAGTGTGCTTGTCTCTCTACGGCCCTCTTGGAGGACCGATTTTAATAAAGCTTGCCATACATACGCTAGATATTAAGATCTAAAGAGTTAGTAAACATTTTCGAAAAGGAGTTCACGTGGAGGGAGAGATAGAGTAATTTTAAGTTTTCTATAGAAGTGAAAAATCACTCATATCTTTTCCCCTATTTAACTATTTAGACCTGCATATCTAGCGTATGCATACCAAGTTTCATTAAAATCGGTTCATTAATTTTGAAAGATAAGGACTTGAAAGTTTGTATGAAATGCCGCACGGCGTAAACGCTCTTAAGGGGGCATTGTACTCATCATTATGAACAACTTCAAGACAAGTCCTTAAGTCAAGAGTGAATAGGTTACTTCTAGGCAAGCGTGCTCCATCTTCGATCCATAAGCTCACATTCGGTTTTTCCTATTTCTTCTATTCCAAAATATACTAAATTGGTTTTTCCTTTTTACATCTTTCAAAAACTTTAAGTACTTCTATTTATAGTTCAGATATTTTAAAAAAAAAAATGTTTTTTTGAAAATATTTTTTTTAATTACCTAAATTGTTGAAAAAAAATCTGAAAATTGATAATTATCTGCATTGTCTGTTAACTTCAGGGTCATATACGTCTCACACTGATGGTATAATAGTATTAGTTAGTATTTTCGTGCGCGCCGCCAATAGTCTTACTGTTATTATTGCATTTCAAAAATATTGTGGCGAGATTTTTTAAAGTAAACGATGCGTGAGGAGCATGCAAGGAGTATCTAGTAAAATTAAACACAACACAGAGTTGCGTTAGGTAGAAAACATCGAAATAAATATCGAATATCGATATACCGCGTTTTCTTTTTTATATTTCCACTAGCAAGTTAACACGCATGGGCGTTATTAACTGCTTAACCGGAACGATATATCGCGATTAAATATCGACCTTATATTTCGATAAAAATTGTCTGGAAAAATATCGGTGTGGAAATATATCGATATTTTTTGCCAATCCCTACTTCACTTCAACAATCATAAATTTTGCAATTTTATGTAATGTTTAAATAATGTTTGACTTTGCTGTACAATTTTTTCACGTAGGTACCTAGTTAATGTTGGTTTTCACTATTTTTTGTTCGTGATCTTGTTTAAATTGTATTTTGTTCAGCAGTTTTGGATAGAAATACGGCTGATTACCTACACTTGTTCTGGCGAAGATTTTTGACGTACCTAGTATAAATGTCGCAGCTTAATCAGCCGTTTAATTGGTTGGCTAGCTTTTTCATATAAATGAGCCGATTTTTCAGCGACTTAGTGACATATTTTGTTTTTTATTTCGTTTAATGACTTGCCCATGTCACATAGGTAATTATGGCGCTGATTAAACGGCGCAGTTCAATGTAAGGCTAGACTTTTAATGAAACGGCTGATAAGCTAATTGGCTGCGACATAAACACAACTTGGTGACACTTTTAAGAGGAGTTTTGCATGGGATTGTGTATCTAGTTCTTTAGTAGTGTAGTGTCGATGGCTGTTGATGATGATGATATGATTATTAGGTAGGTGTAGACCACAGGAATATGTCCTATGGTCTACTTTTCAAATATTACAAATGAAAACCCGATTTAGGGATAAAAACAGTATAATAGAGCACCGTGGCCCGGAGAGTCCAATAACATATGAATGCTTAAACAAAAACCGTTCTACCATATTCAATTATTCTAATTATTACCAGCCACGTCCAAAGGAGGTATGTACAGCCAGATGCTGCGCAAAGAGGCTCTTACAGTACCTACATAATATTCGACGAATATTAATTAAATATTCGTATTCGCTAAATTACTATCTGAGTAGGTACTTATATCATTTCCTCAATATAATTCATCATCATCTGCCTAACCTTTTTCCCAACCAAATTGGGGTCGGCTCCCATTCAAACCGGATTCAGCTGAATACCAGTATTTTACGTGGAGCGGCTGCCTACCAGACCTCCACAACCCATTAACTGGGTAACACGGTACTTTTTAGCAAGACTGGTGTCAGATTTTCTGGCTTCTGACAATCCGTAACGACTGCCAAACATCTACAAATGACAGCCGGGACCAACGGCTTAACGTGCTTTCCGAGGCACGGAGGAGTCTCGGTATGTTAATATGGTCACCCATCCACAGACCAACCTCGGCAAGCGTTGCTTAACCTTGAAGATTAGTCCGTGCGGCTGTTATAATTTAGCCACGAGCTCCTCAATATAATTCAATTTATTTAAAAACAGAAGTACCTACTTAAGTACAACCTACCACTATTTATTATTGTAGATAACAAATAATAATAAAAAAAGAATCAACAAAGAAAACACAAATACATAATATTTACCTTTCCTCCTGCTTTGGCAATTTAAAAAAGGATAAACTTTTGTTGGTCGTTCTATTTAGACAGCCGTCTACATTGCAATATGCACGAGATTTAGCCATTATTAAAGGCACTGGTGCGGTATGTACACTCGAGCAAGCGCTGGTAACCGAATGGAATGGATATTGTTTGTTCGCTCGGGCGAACGCGAGCCGTAGTAGGTACGTCAGCGCGTGACCTTAAACGAGGGACGGAGGTCTAGAGGTGTGACTAATTAATCGTAATAGGTACAGGTATTATAATACAAGCCACGTATGCGTATTAGGATATGGGAATATAGAGTGCTTAATATTTAACCGCTCCGGCCCCGGCGACACACCGGTGTGTCGCGAATTAAATGTTTATTTACCTATTACATAAGATTTTTTTTTTTTTTTGGGAATTTTCACATGTCGGGGCCGCAGCGGTTGTCAAATATATGGACGCGTGATAACGAGGTGACCCACTTCGCATTATTATCAGTTGTCAGCGCGAGCGGGCCGACCGCGGTCATCTCGCTCACTCGCCAACGACGGCCCGAGAACATGCCTTAGGTGGAAGGCTAGCCCGCGAAATTCAAAATTTCTTACGTTTTTCGCACGTATTTACAGAACTGTAATGATTAAAATACGTACTTGCTACGGCCGCGAATCGTATTTTGACCAACATACTGACCTGCAAATTACAAAAAACGTAAGAAAATTTGAATTTTGCGAGCTACCCTGCCGTTTCCACCTTAATGCTAGCTACTCTAGGCTAGCTAGACTGGTTGCGGATTTGTTCGAAAGAGTTACCGCGGCCCTGGAACGTAAAAGGCACTAAGAGGAGCATGGGTGGGTTTTAGTCAGTAGAAGTCTGACACTCCCTCCCACCCCACCCAGAGCGGGAGGGGTCGTGATGATTTCCCATCCTTTTAAAAAAAAAAAAAAAAGGCTAGCTAGACTAATATAGTAATAATTTATCATTTTGAAGTGACCAAAAGCAACTCTTACATTTTATTCGGACGCAGCAATTGCAGAAAGCTCACAGTTAATATTGAATCGGTTCACTAATATTTGAGTAATACCCAGTAATAGTTATGCTATTATAATACGCGATAGCTAATATATTCAATATTAGGATTATCTAAAAATGACCCTAATAGAACATGCCAACGGAGGCCATATGTCTCCTGACTTCGCATCACAGAACACATAACATACCTCTCACATTGAAGAAATACATAGTACCTACTTACGCAAAATTACTAACAAAAAAATCTTTCATTTTAAATGTTCATGAACGTGCCTTTACATTAACATTTTTTCATAAGGCTTTTAAACAACTTGCAGGCAATAATATCAGTCTTGAATGGTGTCTAATATTAAGTCAACTTTTTAAAGTCGGCGCTAGAAAAACCGGCCAAGTACGAGATGGACTCGCGCGCGAAGGGTTCCGTTCCACTATCTATAAAAAAAAACTGCAAAAAAATCACGTTTGTTGTATGGGAGCCCCACTTAAATATTTATTTTATTCTGTTTTTAGTATTTGTTGTTATAGCGGCAAGGCAACAGAAATACATCATCTGTGAAATTTCAACTGTCTAGCTATCACAGTTCATGAGATACAGCCTGGTGACAGACAGACAGACAGACGGACAGCGGACTCTTACTAATAGGGTCCCGTTTTTACCCTTTAAAAAAAAACCCAGGCTAAATAAAAAACTTTACACAAAAAAAAATCGACTTAAAAAAAACACTACAAAGCACAAAATAACTTTAATTTCGGTAGTCGGTGTTTGGTTGCTTCTTACTTAATTGACATTTTTTTTAACACTTGGTTATGAAACCACACTATATTTCGTCGAAGAAATATTGGCAACCCTACTCTCTCATGTCGTACGTAGAGGAAGGGAAGGTCAAGCCCCTACTAGTGATCGGATAATCGGGCGTTAATATACCTAAACTTCACTTTTGTTCCCACGAAAGTATAATACGGACTTGTTTTTCAGAATCCCGGAATCGTTCGAAATTACTAAAAATGCCCGCAAACAAAATATAGTTAGAACTAGAACTCGTTGCAAAGTCTCATTGTAATTTTTTTAAATTGAAATAGTGATTTTTAAAGGTACTTATTCCATTTTTGTTTTGTATTAAATAAAGATACTACTTAAATCAAAATAACCACTGCTATTATAAGCGCCCGATTATCCCATCACTGCTCATAACGTACTCTGAGATGGTCGAAGGTAAACGTAAGCATGGTGGCCAACATCTCCGCTACAAGGACGTGTTCAAGAGACATTTGAGCGCTCGCGCCATTGACCCATCCGTTTGGGAGAGGCTCGCTTCCCATAGGTCGTCTTGGCGCACTACGGTCTACAACAGCGTTAAAACGTTCGCAAACAAGCGACTTGATGCCATCAACGAAAAACGCCAAATACTTAAGGAGAGACCTAAGCCCCTCCTACACTTATACTTTTAATTCCGTCGGTCAGCTGTATTGTTTTAGCTGTGATCGGGTATTTAAAACCAAATTCGGTCTAGCGAGTCATATTAGGGCACACGCTAGGAAGAAGTGTCATGGGGTCGCTGTTGTCGAAATCGGCAAGGATATATATATTGTCGGATGGATATATATATTTGTCGTAGAAAGATGGCGCTACTGTGGGACTACGGACAGCGCCATCTAACAAATTGTTTCGAAACCTAATAATCACGTGATTGGAAACGCAAGCGCGTCTACCGCTTGGACACGATCGTCGGTAGAGGGGACAGCGAGTACGGGTGGGGCTAGAGGTGGTCGCTCTAGGCTCTAGCGCTCAGGCAGTCTCGGCTGAATGCCCAACCACGCACGTTGGCTGTTTCCTGTGTAAATTGTTGGTCTGAATAAAGTTATTTTAATTTAAATTATCGTTCGTTCGAATACCTGCAACAGTGCCCACATCCAAAACTATATTGGATTGTGAAGAAGACCCGGTGCTTTGCGTCTCGGCCACCCATGAAGCGACATATTTATACATAACGTACTCCAGCATATACACATCCGAGAATGATCACAGATTGCACATAGTGATTTTCGATTATCGCACTAATTTCACTGGTGCAGTCTTCGAGTCTGTAAGCATAAAAGTCGTCTACTGCTAGACATAGGCCTCCTCCAATATGATATCGCGATTTAGGATTTTGTAGTTAGTTCGCAGCTGTCGAGATAGATGGCGCTGCGAGTCTCATTTGTTGTGATGTTGATTCTGCTACGTTGATTTTTGTGGCGGCATGAATGCCGCTACAGAAACATTTTCCAGAATAACCAGCGAAAGGACAGTCGAAAAAAAAGAGATGTAGACTAACTTTATTATTAATAGTATTAACTTTTATTGTTTATTTTTCTTATGCACTTTAAGATGACTATTTAATGAACTAGATTGTTTAAAACATTTCGCACATATTTCACATTGGTACCGTTTTTCATCACTGTGTATAAGAATATGATTTTCCAGATTAGCTTTTCTTGTAAAACTACGCTGACATATTTCACATTTGTAAGGTTTTTCACCAGTGTGCGTTGTTAAATGTTTTTTTAAAACCCATATAGAACAGTAACTACGTTGACATACTTCACATTTGTGAGGTTTTTCATCAGTGTGTTGTAAAATATGAAAGTTGAAAGAATGTTTTTGAGTAAATCTACGCTGACACACATCACATTTGAATGGTTTTTCACCCGTATGTGTAAACGTATGATTTTTTAAAGACCAATTAGTGTTAAAACTACGCTGACATACATCACATTTGTAAGGTTTTTCACCAGTGTGTGTACGAACATGACTTTTTAAATTAGCTTGATGTCGAAAACATTTTTGACACTGTTTACATTTATAAGGCTTTTCACCAGTGTGTCTACGCATGTGGTTATCTAAATACCTCTTTATACGAAAACTATGCTGACATATATCACACTTGTGTGGTTTTTCACCAGTGTGTATAAGGATATGACTTTCTAAAAGCCATTTTAATCTAAAACTACGCTGACAAATGTCGCATGTATAAGGTTTTTCACCAGAGTGTGTTAGCACATGATTTTTAAAATTCCATTTAGTATTAAAACCACGCTGACATACGTCACATTTGTAAAGTTTTTCATCAGTGTGAGTAAGAACATGGCTCTTCAAATTTGTTTTAAAGATAAAACATTTTTTACATTGTTTACATTTGTAAGGCTTTTCACCAGTGTGTACACGAATATGACTGCTTAAGAATCCTTTTATACGAAAGCTACGCTGACAAATATCACACTGGTATGGTTTTTCACCAGTGTGTATCTGGATATGTTTAATCAACAGACTTTTAAAACCAAAACTACACTGACATATATCACACTTAAATGATGGTTTTCCAGCAGTGTGTTTTCGAATATGTTTTTGTAAATAGTTTATTCTGGTAGTTTTTAATTTTTCGACAGATTTGGACGTACTATTCTTCGCTGTCGGGGTTACTTTCGAGCTTGCTAGTTTTTTCTTTCGCTGGACTGTGATTGTATCTTCGAGGTTTGCTCTTCGTACGTATAGCGTTGGTATCTTCGCGACGGTCGCCCCTGCGATATAAACAGGTAAGTTCAACATACGGTACACCTCATGCGATGCTAGATTAGGGATGTACGTATATAAATTTGAATCCCGAATCCTGATTCACCACAAGCTTGACTAAAATTGACTTTTAACGTTGCAAAAAATAATAATAAAAGGAAATAAAAAAATTAAACTAACGTTATCTTATTTCAGACCACAACACCCCATGTGGTGACGTCATTCTTGCCCCAGGGAGGAGAAATGGCCATGAAAGCAACAGTATTTTTTCAATTATTTTACTTGATATGTAAGGACAAACTTAAATAATAAATATTTCAAGTTTAAAGTGTGAGATACAGATCGCATCGTAAGTTTACCATATTCGTATGAACCCTAGTTACGCGCCGCCTTAAAATTGGTGCCAGCACTACAACCAGCCGCAGAACATGACAAAGGCGTCGCCGTGTCACCCTATTTCCCATGGGAGTAGGTAAAACCTACAGAACGTCATCTGCTACGATCTTAATATAGTCCGTTTTCTTCGTTTACGTTCACACTGGTCAAAAACGCAAACCAGTTGCCAGTACTACGCACCTTGCCTTTTTGGAGAACGACGTCAATAAAATTTAATACAACGTGTAATAGAATGGACGCAAAGCCTGAAAAGGGTAATTTTAATCAGTAAAATTTTTGTGAGCATAACTCGACAAAATGTTATGAACAGCTGGTTCTTTTTTCACGATTTCGGCGTTAGTCCCATGCTATAGGTTGTTCAATAAACACCTTTTCAGGTTTTGTCATCATTCTATAAAACGTTGTATATTCAAACAGTAAAAATGTTATTTCAATAACACCGTTTTATCGGCACCACTCGTTCCTTCTTTCTTGTGAACTCGAAGATGGCCATTTAACGTACTTGCTTGACTGAAAAACTTTGCACATATTTCGCACTGGTACTGTTTTTTATCACTATGTATTAAACAATGGTTTTCTAAATTAGCTTTTCTACTAAAACTACGCTGACATGTTTCACATTTGTAAGGTTTTTCACCTGTGTGTGTTAATATATGATGTTTTAAAATCCATTTCGTTTTAAAACTACGCTGACATATATCACATTTATGAGGTTTTTCACCAGTATGTACACGATAATGTGTTTGTAGATTAGACTTTGTGGTAAATCGACTTTGACATACATCACATATGAAAGGTTTTTCAGAAGTGTGAGTAAGAACATGATGTTTCAAATGTGTAAGTTGTCGAAAACCTCTTTGACACTGTTTACATTTATAAGGCTTTTCACCAGTGTGTACACGAATATGACTGTATAACGATCTCTTTAAACGGAAACTATGCTGACAAATATCACACTTATATGGTTTTTCACCAGTGTGTATAAGGATATGACTATCTAATAAATATTTAATTCTAAAGCTAAATTGACAAACATTACACGTATAAGGTTTTTCACCTGTGTGTTTCTTAATATGTTTTTTTAAACTACTTTTCTTGGTAGTTTCTTTGAGTTTTGTGGAATTTTTGGACGTCCGCTTCTTCGTTTTCGGGATTACTTTAGAGTTAGATTGCTTATTTGTCTTTCGCTGGGCTGTAACGGTATCTTCAACTTTCGTTCTTCGTACATCTAGTGGTGTCTTCAAGTCGGGCGCCCCTGCGATTATAAACAGTCATTACTATACTAAATGCAAAGTAGGTACCTACATATGTGTTTGAGTTTTATTTTTATGTTATTCTCGGTGTACAATAAAGTATTATAATCTATACAACATGTAACAGAATACACGCAATATCTCTTAAGGGTTTATTGTACTCATTATTATGAACAACTTTCACTATGCGAACATTACGAATAAAAAAACAAAACTGAATTTACGAAAAAAATATCGACTGACATATTGAGGAACATAAACTCTTTTAGCATAAATTACAAGACATAGAATTCAATAGAGATAATAAACATACTATTATTTGTTCTGTCTTAAAATTCGTTTATTTATCAGACATCGGTAGGTAATCTGGCAGGAAGCATCCCATCGATCGCGGGGCCCTGGGCACCGTGGTCCTAACTGCCCAGTGAAAAAGGGAGGGCCTGTCTCTATCCGCAAAATGTACCATGGACATGAATTTAATGCCTGTCTACTGTGTCTGTACCTCACGATATCCATAAATGTCACCGCAAAATTGCAAAGTCCGTAAGATTGTAATAAATCCCTATTAGATTATAATTTCTCGATATATTATGAAAAAAATCGTTTTGTATACAATACAAACCAACTACTAACATAAACATTTATGCGCATAAGTGCGGCACGTATGCTGACAATGCATGTAATTGTCCTACTTTAGCAAAAACCGATCATATGAAATATCTTGGTGTAACGATTGACACAAATCTGAATTTCCGTAAACACATTGATTTGTTATGCACTCGAATGCGTAAATTGATATACATTTTTAAGAATTTACGTTATATATCGGACTATAAATTAATTAAACAGGTCTATTTAGCTTTGTGTCAATCCATTCTCACTTATTGTATAACTTCATGGGGTGGGGCTGCTAAATCAATCCTATTGCCATTAGAACGTGCGCAGAGAGCTATCCTTAAGGTAGCAACCTTTCGCCCATTTAGATTTCCCACACACGAGCTTTACACGGCATGTAAGGTTTTAACTGTGCGTCAACTTTTTATATTGAAAACAGTACTGCACCAGCATAGCAAACTTCCTTATGTCCCAATACCTATAGATAAGAGAAGAAAAGACTTAGTTTGCATAAAGCCTCAAACTAGACATACTTTTATAAATAAGTTTTATGTATTTTTAGGTCCGTTCTTATATAATAAAATCAATAAGTCTCTAAGTATATATAGTGAAAACTGTAAAAAATGTAGTGAAATGTTGAGTGAATACTTAGCGACATTTAATTACTCAGACACTGAAAAATTGCTAGAAGTAATGCAATAAGTTTACTAATGTTAAGTCAATTATTTGTTAAAAATATAATTATTATGTATCAATGCTAGCTCTATGTTCAGCAACATAATAGTCCACTAAAACCCTCAGCGTTGTTAAGTGATGGCCTGAAACACAGGTTTGAATAAACCTACATCAGGCAGGTCGCTATTATTGGATTCAGTGGGCCTTTAACCAATATAATATAAGTTATACACTAGATTTATTTTAGGCATAGTTTAATGTTTTCGTCATAATATTAATATGTAACTTTGTATTGATGTAACTTCTATATAATTTATACTTATGTGAACTTATGAATAAATTTATTATTATTATTATTATTATTAATAAATCCCATACAAATTCAATAGTTTCCAGTATACCCGTGTCTTATTTAGAAAAAATAGAATAGTTTACAATTTCACGCGATATTTTACAATATTACAGCGTTTGCAATTTTCCTGTGACATATTATACAGGGTGTTCCAGAAATGTGTGCTCATATTTGAGGGCGATATTGGTCATATTTGTCGGGGTGCCCTCAAATCTTTCACGATGTCGTTGCATCGATCAGGGCTAAGAACGCATCATGGATTTTGATTATTGTTACAACGCCTTGTGGTCGTTTTCTTAAGTGCCACGATGCGAAATTCGCGATGTGGCAAATGTCACAATGTGTAATGAGCATTTTCGGTCTTTGGCCGCAATATAATTCTTATATTAGTAGGTACCTATGGGTTACCAACTCACCAAGACTTAGAAGTCCCTCTTGCTCAATACAATCTTGTTTGACATTCAGGAGTTCCACTTCTAAGTTATTGAATTCATCCCGATGTTCCTCCTTCACGTCGACAGGATCTGGAGTGGCGCGTTCGTCAGCTGACAGTTCGTCTTCAGCTGACAGTTGTTCGTCAGCAATGCTCTCGACTTGCCACTCGTCCAGGATATCGACATGTTCTATCGGTGTCGTTGTCAATCCACCAAGGTGTTCTAACTGCCCTGGGTATATTAATGGTGTGTCAGGCTGTAAGAAAATTGATTACAGCGTTAGAAAGTTCTAAAAGTGGAAGTGAGTTTGTCATAATCGCCACGCTTTGGAGGTCTTGGCGATCGCAGTGTAGCTGTAGCAATGTAACTACAGAGAATGCTGCTGCCCATTCTCTGGTGAGTCCCTTAGTCGCCTCTTACGACACTCACGGGAAGTGATGGGAATGCATTGAAATTTACTTAACACATATTCTTTTATTAACCGACTGCAAAAAAGGAGGAGATTCTCAATGCGGTAGTATTTTGTTTGTATGTTTAATTAACTCCGTTATTTATGAACCGATTTGAAAAAAATCTTCTTTTGTATGAAAGGATATACTTTCCATTTGGTCCCATAGAAATGTCATCAAAATCGGTTCAGTAGTTTGGTTTTTAAAACAAGGTAGTTCGAAAAAATAATTCATCCAAGTAAACGAAATTGCGTATTTTGCTTTCCTATGACCTAGTGGTGGTTATTACGAATTACGAAGTATGATAAAGTACAGACGCCAGCATATCAAGCTACCCGAAACTGTCAATCAACCTACCTAATGCTTTGGCGATAAAGTTGAAAATCTATTCAAGAAATTTGACAGATTATTGTAGCTCTATGTGCTGGCGACTGTACCTACTAAAAAGCGTTTTAGCCACCGTACGAGATAACGGAATTCTCGTGTCTTACTATCTGCTTATCCGTCTGAAAATCGAGTGAATTTTTAAAGTGTGCGTGGAACGCCAAATCCGAAATTATGAGGAATATCGACAAACACTGAAAGGAGTCACGAAATCGCTTTTGATGAAAACAAAAACTGCATTATCGGATTTTTTAAAAATCGGTTTTCCTAGCCCGATCCTAAACCACCAGCTCTTAAAGCAGTACCTATTACTTTAATATTACTTCCAGTGGGAAAGAGACGGAGCTATACGTCCTGTATACCTCCATCTCTTTCCCACTGGAAGTGATATTGAAGTAATACTGCTTTGAGAGTTGGTGGTTAGGCCCCTGGAATCGAACCTAAGCTAAAAGCTTTTGAAAAAAAAACACCCTGTATTATTACATTATCCAAAAGTTTCGCTAGTACGGATCATATTCTGGGAAATTTTAAACTACAGGAAAGAGCACATTTTTAACAAAATATTTTATTAAATAAATTCCTGTACATTAACAAAAACAGTTTTTAATCTGTGAGCTGTCAAATTAAAGGACTTATTGTGAGAGACTTGAAATTATTTCATCACTCATTCCCTCACTTATCCCCGAAACCATTGAGCCCAAAATTTCGAAAAAAAAAATCCAGGAAAACCTTTAAGAGCGTTAACGCCGTACGGCTTTTCATACAAACTTTGAAGTCCTTATTTTTCGAAATGAATGAACCGATTTTATTGAAATAATATAATAGTATGCATTTTCGAAAAAGAGTTCAGGAGGAGAGATAGAGTGATTTTTCACTTTCTATAGAAAACTTAAAACCACTCTCTCTCTCCCTCTAAACTCTTTTTTCGAAAATGTTCTCAACTAACTTTTTAGATTTAAATAATGATAGTATTGGAACTAAAAGAATATCTAAAACTTAGTAATATACAAAAATAAAATACACTCAGGCGTCGAAGTATTCCATAAGGACTTGAAAGTATGTATGAAATGCCGTACGGCGTAAACGTTCTTAAGAAGACTGTTGTCCTTCCTTCTAGGCAGCCAGGTAAAAAATATAATTGGTACGCAACCCAGAGCACGTGAGCCCACTCGCACTTGGCCGGTTTTCGTCAGATGTGATGTGACCAATACAAAAATTCAAATTCAGAGTTGCGGATTTTGTTTCGAAAGAGTTACCGCAGCCCTTGAAAGCAAAGGGCACTAGGAGAAGCACGCATGGGTTTTAGTCAGTAAGAGTCTGACACTCCCTTCCGCTCCGCCCACAGCGGGAGGAGTCATTTGATGGTTTCCCATCCATTAAAAAAAAGGCGACAGAAATCTGTCAGTCCCTGTCAAAATTCAGACTGTCTGTTATCAAATCCTTTTCTTATGAATGACTTCTCCAGCTCTGGGCGGAGTGGAAGGGAATCTCAGACTGGTCGGAAATCCCATCCATGTTCCTCAGTGGTCTCGAACCTACCAAGATTTTGGTATTTCTACCGATCTAGGGTTTGACTCCAAATAAGTAGAAATGCATTTTGTTAATATTACTGAATATTTCTCACTTTTAAGTCTTTTTTTTTTCGATATGTAATTCTAATTAGTGCAAATATATACAGATTTTGGAACATAGATGTACCAATTTTGCATTGACATTTCTTGATTTCTTTTTCACAATTGCCCCTTGGCCAGGACCGCTGCAACTCTTTTGAACAATCCCACAACCCTGGGTTGATGTATAACTTACCTCATAGTCATCGCAAGCCAGCTGATCAAACAGTTTCTCAGCCCTCAGACACTTGTTCAGCAGCTGGCAGCATTGCTTCAGTTTAGTGTAGCAGAACAAACAAGCGACAAGCGGTCTATTGTCTTCAGTTTCAAACTACAACAGAATATTATCTTCTTTCACTATTATATAAAAAAAAAAAAAATCATTGGGCATCAAAAAGTTCATCCACATCACTGTCTATGATGGCTGTTTGTGTATGTGAATTTGTATGTTTGTACACGCACCCACAATACAGCAGAAATTCCTAGTGTGGGGCAACGTTAATAAAAAAAATTACAAAAAATGCCCATAACACTGCACTGGCAGCATTGCCGCGTTGAATGTTAATGCTGATTCTTTGGCCAAAGAAAAGCCCAGCCCTTTGGTCACGTGAACAGTTGACAAGTTTTTTGCTGATGTCCCGAAACTATGCCCGAAATGCAGACACGTAGCGATCCGGATGGTACTGTCACGCAGCATAGTACCTATGTTGGGTGACGGTAGTGCCTATAGCCAAAGACCCAGACACCCATTCACATACAGCAAGTAGAACAGTCGATAAGTTATTGTTTTTCACAATTTGATTTTGCAGATCAAGGGAAATGGAGGGTTAAGATCTTACCAATAGAGTCCTATTGGTAAAATCTCATCACCCCAATAACAGAAAATTGGCATTTATTTTTTAACAATGCATGAGGACAAGGTTTCTCTCTCAGGAGCCTTGACCACTGTTAGCCTAGGCCAATAGGCTATTATTTTTATATGATCTCAATATATTGTTATTTTAAAAAATAATTAAATATACAGTGTTCAATGAATAGATATTATATTATAAGAGGTAACGTTAATAAAAGTAAGAGGTAACTTAGTCAATCCCTAGGACCAAAAATTATAGGATTTTTTTTAATGACTTACTGGAAAATCAGTCAGCTTCTCATATATTTCCTGAATGTTCTTATCGGCAACCACATACATGCGAACATTCTCCACCAAACATATCCTGCACATTGCCAGTTTATCCATTTTTAACAGACTTCAAAAAAAGGAAGTTCACAATTTTAACTCATAAACTGATCAGTGGGTCGTCTAAGGGGAATGTTAAATTAACTAGCTTTTAAAATAGACTGAATAGTTATTATTTTACTATAATAAACAATACTTTTGTCATCTTTAATAAAGAGTCTGCGAATATGGCTCGCACCGTGCGCTAAGGCCCAGGGTTTATTTAAGTTCTGCGCTCTGACCAGTTCCGTTTTGACTACGAATAAAATTAACTTGAAATAATAAAGGTTTTTATTTTTCGGTTCACGATTCAGAACTATTACAGACTACAGTAGGTACTGCTGTCTACATAAATAAATAATTAATCCATCAGATCCGTCAAACAGAAGACGACAAAGTGAGAGTGACAGTGAGTGACAGTGTCAGATAAATATAAAAGTAGGTACTCTGTGGAGATTTCGAAGGGAAAAGGCGGGAAAGAAAGGCGCGTTTTTTTTTCTGTTTCGATTTTTTTCGATTTAAGTGTGTTTTATTAGTGTGAACTTCAATCGAAACTATTCTTTGTGTTTGTGTTTCATCGCAAGGTTTGATTCAGCATAATCTGTAAGTCTATTTAAATATTTTACGAAGTATCCACAATGGATCACAAAAAACCTCCTGACCCTCCTGATCCCTTCGAATATTCCCCGATTTTAACCATAACTCTCCCCAACGACAATGTAATTGACACTGAATCAGTTAGTAGGAAAAGAGTAGCTACTTCTTCCCCGACCACAGTCACTAATCCCCGAAAACTAATTAAAAAAGAATATGGTAGACAAACCTACACATTAAGGGATAATCCGCCTTACGTTGTTCATGTATCTTATAAAGATGGCCAAACGTCTGGCACTGTTCTGCACCCAATTAAATTTGGTATATTTTTAAAACAAAACAATTACAACAACATAGTCATAGGTAGTATGAAACGTCTCGGAAGGAACAAGCTCTCGCTCGAGTTTAGGTCCCACCAGGACGCTAACAGCTTTCTTATTAGTCATACTTTAGAAAAAAATAATTATGTGGCTTCTATTCCCCAATTTAATATTACACGTATGGGTCTCGTTAGAGACATACCAACAGAATGGTCAGAAGAAGAAGTCATAGAGAATATTAAGGTTCCTGATGGATGCGGCCCAGTTATAAAGGTGTAGCCACCACTCATCACAGCACGTTTTATGACTATCGTCAAGAAACCAAGAAACAAACAGTTCTCAAAAGAACTCTTTTTCACAGTTCTCAAAAGAACTAGACTTCTGTTAAAGGAATAGGAAACGCTGAAGACACGCCGCCGTCGCATTCTTCGGTCTTCGCTCGCCGCGCACGCGAACAACAGCAGACGTCTTCTCTCTTCAAATGCCGCGCAGAAAAGGATCGCGAACTACGCGGAACCCTTATTTATACACACCTGCGGCGCGCGTGCATTCCGCGCACCGCGGTCCGTGACACGAGCGTCTGTAGCGACACCACACGGATTAAATAGGCAACAAGTGCTGTGACGTGATTGGTTGGGAGTTCTTTGTTATTTAGTTAGTAATTTCTTATTGGTTAAGCTCATAATTGTTAATATTCCTAAACTGTATATAAGTGACACATTTTTAATAAATAAATATTCTTTTTACAACCTTCGTGAAACCTACAACTAGGAGTTTTATTAGTAATCTACCGTAACCCAAACATTACTAAAGTGGTGACCCCGAACAAAACACACGAAGAAAAACAAGTTAACTGCCGAAGAATCATCAAATTGCAAGATGTCGAATCCAGTCGAAGAGCAGTCCAGTTCATCAGCATCGCATACCGTGACGAAGGCTGAAGCTGCCGGTATCTCTCTCACCATGCGCATTCCACCATTCTGGCGCGACCGACCGCGACTCTGGTTCATTAGTTTCGAAGCTGCAACCAACGATCTCAAGAAAGGCCAAGCACAACTCGCCCAAATGGTCATAGCACAGCTGGAGCGACAAGACATCGAGCAGATCATGGATCTACTGTACAACCCACCGGAGACGGACCAGTACAAAGCCATCAAGGAAAGGCTCATATCCGCCTACGAAGAATCTGACAGCCGCCAGTTCCAGAAACTACTATCAGAGATGGAACTCGGAGATCAGAAGCCGACCCAACTACTGCGACGAATGCGAAACCTTGCCAGAGACAAAGTTCCCGACTCCACTCTGCGTCTCATGTGGACAAATCACCTTCCGTCACACGTCCGATCAGTCCTCGCAGTCAGCGAATCATTCAGCACGAAGACTGCACTTGAAGAACTTGCTCTACTCGCCGACAAAATGATGGAGCAGACTGCTTCAACCGAAGTCGCAGCCGTGCAATCACCATCCCCACCTACATCATCAGCACCGCAAGCAGATACGCAGTACCTTATCAACGAGATAAGAAAACTATCACTGGAAATTGCCGAGTTGAAAGCAAGACCACCGTACAATGCAGACCACCGCCGCAACCGCTACCCGTCCCGTCACCGTAGCGCATCACGATCACGCAATCGAGAAACATCGCCATCACCATTCTGCTATTATCACCGACGTTTCAAAGGTCAAGCTAGACGCTGCACGTCGCCTTGCTCATTCAAGAAGCAAAACACGGAAAACTAGACAGAACGTTGGCAGAGGCGGACACCGGCGTTCAAGAAATATCACACCGCCTATATATCACTGATAAAAACTCGAAGTTATCATTCTTAGTCGACACTGGAGCCAACATATCCGTGCTACCGAGAAGAAAGGGACAAATAGCAACGCCACTACCATTTCAACTGTACGCAGCGAACAACACTACAATAGCTACGTACGGCGAGAAAACATTATCTCTTGATTTCAATCTACGACGTCCGTACAAATGGAAATTCATCGTAGCTGACGTTTCGAAGCCAATACTAGGAGCCGACTTCCTCAAGCATCATCAACTCATCGTCGATTTGAAAAACCGAAAACTAATCGACGGTGTCACGAGTTTAAAGGTCAACGCCCCGATACGTGTATCGAACGTGCCCACCGTACGCAGTATCGATATGTCACAATCATACCACGACATACTAGCTCAATATCCAGGCATAACGAGACTAACATCGATGCAATTAAACTGCAACATTAACGTGCAACATTTCATCGAAACTCGAGGACCACCGTTACACTGCCGCGCAAGACCAATTCCACCGCATCGCTACGAAATAGTCAAGAAAGAGTTTGAAAACATGATCGAACAAGGATTATGCCGACCTAGTAAAAGTCCATGGTCATCACCTCTACATATCGTACCCAAGAAGAATGGCGATATTAGAGTTTGTGGTGATTATCGTCGACTCAACTCCATCACCATACCTGATCGTTACCCCGTGCCACGCATCAAAGATTTTACTCATCATTTATCCGGAAAAACTATATTCTCTACAATAGACCTCAACCGAGCATACCAACAACTGAGCGTTAGAGATGAAGACATTGAGAAGACAGCTATCATCACCCCGATGGGATTATTCGAATTTCCACGTATGTGCCCCGGTTTAAAAAACGCGGGACAAACGTTTCAACGCTACATTCATGAAGTATTACGAGGATTAGATTTCGTCTTCCCATTCATCGACGATTTACTACTGGCATCGGAAAGTGAAACACAACACCGAGAACACCTACACACCGTACTTAAGAGGTTAGAAGAAAACGGTATCACTATCAACCCCGCCAAATGCAACCTAGGTCAATCAGAAGTTCAGTTCCTAGGATACACCGTATCGTCAGAAGGCATCAAACCTCCAACACATAAAATCGAAGCTATCACCAACTATCCCAAGCCTACTACCATCGAAGAGTTAAGAAGATTCCTTGGTATGATCAATTTCTACCGTGACCATATACCTAACGCCGCATCTCTACAAGCACCATTGAACGCATACTTACACAACGTAAAGAAGAGAGACAAAACTCAAATCACGTGGACCGACGAAGCAACTCAAGCATTCGAGCAATGTAAAGCTAGCATCATAAACGCAGCTCTACTCGCTCATCCGTCGCACCACGCAACACTCGCCTTATTCTGCGACGCATCCGATAACTCAGCGGGAGCAGTATTACAACAATATCTTAACGAAGCATGGCAACCGCTTGGTTATTATTCCAAGAAATTTACCGACGCGCAAAAGAAGTATTCTACATTCGATCGTGAATTACTCGCTATTTACATGGCAGTCAAACACTTTCGCAAGACATTCGAAGGACGGAATCTTATCATATTTACCGATCACAAGCCACTAACATTTATAATGTCGAAGATTAATTCTAACTCAGAAACTCAGAGGCGTGCGAGACAACTCTTGTTTATCAGCGAATTTACCACGGACATACGACACGTGAGCGGTAAACAAAACATCGTCGCCGACGCACTCAGCCGCATAGAAACAATTTCATGCCCATCTACAATAAACTACAGCGACATAGCCAGCGCGCAAGACAAGGACAGCAACATTGAACAACTATTATCCCAGAATAACATCACTCTCAAGAAAATATTGATACCTAACAGTGACGTCAAGTTATACTGCGAAGCATCTACTGCTTATGTACGCCCGTACATACCCGAGCAATATAGAAAAGAAGTTTTTAACAGCGTGCACAACATCAGTCATCCTGGTACGCGCGCAACTCGAAAACTGCTCACTCAAAAATACTTCTGGCCGTCAATGAACGCAGACATCAGCTGTTGGACACGAACATGCCTACTTTGCCAAAAAAGCAAGGTACATCGACACACATTCTCTAACATCGGATTTTTCCCGCCAAGTGAGCGTTTTCAAAACCTTCACGTCGATTTGGTCGGTCCCTTGTGTACAACATCTCAAGGTCATCGGTACTTAGTAACAATGATCGACCGATCAACGAAATGGCCCGAAGCAATACCTACTGACGAAATATCAGCTGTTCGAATAGCAGAAATCGTCTATCAACATTGGATCGCAAGATTTGGATGCCCGACCACACTAACAAGCGACCAAGGTCGCCAGTTCGAGAGTCAGCTGTTTCAAAATTTAATGAAGCTTATGGGAATACAGAAAAATCGCACAACACCATATCACCCGCAAAGCAACGGTATCGTCGAGCGATGGCATCGCACACTCAAGACCGCATTGCGCGCGAAACTCATCAACACAAGTACATGGATTGACGAGTTACCTATCGTGCTACTGGGATTGCGAGCCGCTCTAAACTCAGACACCGGTGTGAGCGCCGCCGAACTTACCTACGGTCACAACTTACGTTTGCCTGGCGAATTTTTCACTGCAAGTACCTGTACACCTGCTATGGATTATACCTACGTTGATAAACTGCGTGCTAGCATTCAAGATAACAAGCCGCAAGTCGCTACCAAACATCATAGCAGCAATAAAAGTGTGTTCGTGCACCAAGATTTACTCACGTGCAGCCACGTATTCATCAGAACAGATGCAGTAAAAAAACCACTTCAGACTCCATATGAAGGCCCCTATCGAGTTATAAGCCGAACAGATAAAGTGTACTCCGTACAGCTACCTAATCGGCAAGCGAACATATCGATCGATCGATTGAAGCCTGCATATGTCATCACAGAAGACAGCAATACCTTACCACCAACCAGTACCTTACCATCAACCAGTACCTTACCACCAAGCAAGATTACCTCATCCAGTACCATTACCACGCCAAGAACACCGATTACCGTTACCAGTACCAAGAAAACCAGGAGCAGTACCACTCCAACCGTTACCAAGCAACAAACCCAAGTACCTCCCGGCAGCGTGACGTCACATCCCGCCCAGAGCAAGTCAACACGCATGGGTCGTGTCATCAAACTGCCGGTACGCTTCGCTTGAAGGGGAGTACTGTAGCCACCACTCATCACAGCACGTTTTATGACTATCGTCAAGAAACCAAGAAACAAACAGTTCTCAAAAGAACTCTTTTTCACAGTTCTCAAAAGAACTAGACTTCTGTTAAAGGAATAGGAAACGCTGAAGACACGCCGCCGTCGCATTCTTCGGTCTTCGCTCGCCGCGCACGCGAACAACAGCAGACGTCTTCTCTCTTCAAATGCCGCGCAGAAAAGGATCGCGAACTACGCGGAACCCTTATTTATACACACCTGCGGCGCGCGTGCATTCCGCGCACCGCGGTCCGTGACACGAGCGTCTGTAGCGACACCACACGGATTAAATAGGCAACAAGTGCTGTGACGTGATTGGTTGGGAGTTCTTTGTTATTTAGTTAGTAATTTCTTATTGGTTAAGCTCATAATTGTTAATATTCCTAAACTGTATATAAGTGACACATTTTTAATCAATAAATATTCTTTTTACAACCTTCGTGAAACCTACAACTAGGAGTTTTATTAGTAATCTACCGTAACCCAAACATTACTAAAAAGGCTAGGAGAATGAACCGGAAGGTGACTTCTCTTGGTATTACAGAGTGGAAACCCACACAAACTATCGTTCTCACATTTGATGGACAAATATTACCGAAAAGAGTATATTGTGCTTACTCAGCCCTTCCAGTTGAGAGGTACATGTATCCTACAATTCAGTGCTTTAACTGTTGCCGTTTTGGCCACACAAGAACCCTATGTCGTTCTAAACCCAAATGCTTTAAATGTGCGCAAGAACACCCAGGTGATGGATGCCAAATCACTCCTGAGAATGCTTTATGTTCATCTTGTAGTGGCAATCATTATGCAACTGATAAGCCTTGCCCTGAGCTGGGTAGGCAGAAGGGCATTAAGGCCCTGATGGCTGAAAAGTTAGTCTCATATGCGGAAGCTAGTCAAGTCCTCCCTCCGGTTTCTAGATCATATGCTGAGGTTTCACGAGTCACACGAAAAACAAAACCAGTACCCAGTCCATCTCCTACTTTCCGTCCCGCTCCCCAAACTTCAACCTCATACCATAAAACAGTTTTTTAAAACCCAACGCACATGCCCCTCTGTCTCCAAGCTATGATAAGCAAGCTCATCAAGCTCTTATCCAAGATTTCTCCTTTTCCCCTTCCCAAAATGGCTGTGCCTTCCCTAGAGAAGCTGCAAGCAGCCCTGTCAATTCTGAAAACATTTTAAATATTATTTCCAACATGCTAATGACAATATTAGCCAATCCTGCACATTCTGTACCTGACCACGTTGCCAACAAACTGTCTTCAATTGTCCACTACATTCATAATGGCTCATCCCCAGACATACCTTCAATGGAACGTGAGGAGTATTTCTCCTAGGAAACCTGACTCTTTTTAATTAATAAGTTCAAACCATCGGTCTGCAGCATCGCTGAGACATGGTTACGTACTGATAGCAACTTTAGAATTCCATGTTTCAGCGGTGTCCGTCATGACAGATCAGATGGATATGGAGGATGCGCTTTGTTCATCAATAACAAAGTGCCATTCTCCCCTATTCCTCTACCCTCTATAGGTGATAACATCAATGTTGTTGCTGTTAGGGCTGAGGATATATATTTTTTTAGTTTTTATGTTGCTCACCCACACAGTGACGATCTTGTTTTGATAAAAAACTTATTAAGTAGTGTACACGGCTCTATACTTGTGATGGGCGACTTTAATTGCCACCACTATAGGTGGGGATCAGAGGTCTGCGACAACTTTAGTGATGGACTAGCAGATATATTAGATGAACTGAACCTATGTATCATAAATGATGGCAGTGCCACACGCAGGTCCACACCAGGACAGAATCCCAGCTGTGTTGATTTGACATTTTGCTCATCTGATATAGCCAGTCTGTTAAATTGGAAACGCTTGAATATGACTTATGGTAGTGATCACTATCCTGTCATGGTGGAAATTCCCTCTAAATCTTTCCTTGAAAAAACTCTCCCTCCCTTGTTGAAATATCAGTTAAACTCCGTCGATTGGGATCTATACTCCAAAATTTTAGACTTACGAGTTTCCTCTCTTCCACCCATCAATGCCGAAAATGCTCAGGAATGCTTTTCGTCATTTTCCAGCACAGTATCGTGTTCAGCAGATGATTGCTTCCCCTTAAAAAAACCGACTACAGGCAAAATTCCGTCCCCGCCATGGTGGGATAGGGAATGCACTGCCGTGATCAGAGCTAGGAATGAGGCCGAAATTAATTTTAATGCTGACATGAACTTGGAAAACATAGTTGCTTTTCAACACGCATTGGCTAAGTCCAAGAAATTTCTTAAGAAAAAGAAGAGAGAAGGTTGGCGGAAGTACTGTGACTCGCTGAGTCCATCCACTCCAGCGTCAGTTGTATGGCGCACTCTGAAGTCCTTCAGAAAGAGTCTAGGGCCGTCCACCGGGGGCAAACTGACTGAGGAACTGAGCAATCAGTTTCTCTCTAGGCTGGCCCCGGTGTATGTTCCTGGTGCAGACGAATGTGTTTCTTCCAACTCCCAACTAATATCAGACAATCCTCTCGACTTACCATTTACCCTGGAAGAACTTAGAACGGTACTTGCCTATGTGAAGGATTCGGCTCCTGGAGTGGATGGGTTCCCCTACTCCTTTATTTCTAAAGCTGGCGACAAGACTCTTCAGTACTATCTGGACTTGGCCAATTATTGTTTTACTTCCGGGTATATTCCTCCTGATTGGAAGGTTCAGGCTGTTATCCCTATTCTAAAGCCCGGTAAAGATCCTAGTGATCATACTTCTTACAGACCAATTGCCTTATCGTCCATACTTATAAAACTATTAGAACATTTAATTAAAAACCGTCTAGAGTGGTTCATAGAAAACGGAAAACTACTTCCAATGACTCAATTCGGCTTTAGGAAAGGCTTGGGTACAGCTGATAGTGTGGGTACCCTCACATCAGAGATCCGGCTGGCCCTTAGCAGGAATGAGTCTGTGGTAGCCGTTTTCCTAGATATTTCTGCTGCCTATGATTCTGTCCTCCTCCCAGTTCTCAGGCAGAAGATGCAAGAGCTGAGAATCCCGGCTAGGATTCGTCAGATCATATGTAGTATATTTTCTGAACGTAGCGTCCAACTCAGAACTCCTGGGGAAAACTCAGAACCGAGATGGGTTTGGCGAGGATTACCCCAGGGATCTGTACTTAGTCCTATCTTATACAATATTTATACATTTGATCTTTTTTCTTGCTTAAATTTTAACTGTAAAATTTTCCAGTATGCCGACGATATTGCGTTGTTGGTCTGTGGCAGTTCTATCGAGGATACCGCGCACTCAATGCACATCTCTTTGACTTCATTAAACCAATGGCTCCTTGATCACGGGTTATCTTTAAGTGCTCCAAAGAGCACAGCAGTTGTCTTTACCCGTAGACGTCTGATCCCACAAGTGGAAATTAGTATTGATGGTCAAGATATTCCAGTCAAGGAGGTCAGGTTTCTAGGCGTTACCTTGGATTCCAGGTTGTCGGGGGTAGACCACATTAATAACACTGTTAGCAAATGTGAACGATCAGTTTCTGTTCTCAAGGCTTTGGCAGGTGTTTGGTGGGGAGCTCACCCATTCACCTTAAAATTGGTATACAATGCTCTGGTCAGAAGCGTTTTGGACTATTGCAGCTACTTAATCGAGCCATGCAACAAAGCAGCTCTGCGTAGATTAGATTCTGTTCAGGCCAAATGTTTGAGAATCGTTATTGGTGCCATGAAGTCTTCCCCGATAAATGCTCTCCAGGTAGAATGTGCGAAACCCCCTCTTAACCTCCGAAGACAATACCTAGCAGATCGTTTCCTTTCAAAAGTTTTCTCACTTTCGTCCCATCCCCTACTCCCCATTTTGGAACAAACTTACCTATCACTACATGCCTCTTCCTATTGGAATAATAAATGCTTTCCATTGATGAATAGGTACAGGGAGCTTAAACAGCTCTCTTCACCTATTTGTCAAAACCCTATTCTTCCGGTCTTCTCTTCCGCATATGAGGTGGTCCAGTTCAGGCCAAAGGTTGTCTTGGGACTTGGCATCTCCAAAAACTCTCAGGACGTAAAAGGCGACTTCTATCAGGCCATTAAAAGGTACTGGGAAGGTTGGAACCTGTTCTTTTCAGACGCGTCTAAACAATCTCCATCGGGGTGTACCGGTGTCTCAACGTATTTCCAGAATTCAAAAATTGCACTTTTATTTAAATGTCCGCCAGAGACTGTAGGTGAAAGCGTTGGTATTTTGGAAGCCATCCTTTTTATACAAACCCACAACATTCAAAATTCTGTTATTTTTTCCGATTCACTCAGTAGTATTCAGGCTTTAACACAAAATCAATTTAGATCTAAAACCCATAGCAAAATTATTATGGATATTAAAAATTCACTCTTTTCTTGTTTTAAAAATGGACTTAACATAGAGATTGTTTGGATTCCTGGTCATTCAGGTATAGTAGGCAATGAGTGCGCTGATTCTCTGGCAAAGTTTGCCTCCACTAACCCTGTCGATCAGAAACACTACACTGTCCATGGCTACGACTTACGTTCGGACTGCAGACGTCAGTTGTTTAGTTCATGGTCAGCAGCGTGGAAGGCAAGTTCAAAACAGAAAGGAGCCTACTACGCCAGTATACAAGCCGACATTCAGCGGAAACCTTGGTTTTTTAAATGTTTGAAATTATCGAAAAGAACTGTTTCGTCCTTGTGCAGACTTAGACTCGGTTTCTGTTCCAGCCCAGTGTTCCTCTATAAGATTCGCGTCCGTGACAATTCTCTGTGTGAGTGTGGTCTCGATGATGGAACTCTGGATCATATCTTCTTTTCATGTTCCCTAAATTCCCAATCCTTTGACTTGTACCGTCAGCTTCCCAAAATTAAAATTCCCCTTCCTATAAACTTCAGTTCCCTCTTGACCTACTTTTCCCCCAGACTAATACAAACCCAGTTTTTTTAAGTACAAACGATATTAAAATGTACCTAGTGGTGTCTGTAAACATGTAATTGGTAATTTGTACATAGTTTGTAAACTGGTAATCTGTACTAGTAATTTGTGATGTTATTTTATAATTGTACTTACTTTAAGATTTATAAAAAAAAAGGCATTGAAAAAAAAAAAGAAATATGCTAAATAAAGAAAATTCCTAAAAAGAAAAACAAAAGTGTCCTTTCAGCTCTACTAACACTACATCTACCGCAATGTGCAAAGTCGACGGCTCACTGCTGTCACCACATGACATTGGCAGAATAGTCGTCATCGGCTCAGTTGCCAAAGAAGAAAAGAAAAAAAAAAAAAAGGTACTCTGTGAGTGTCAGTGTGGTACACAAGTTAAGAGGTTTACAAGTAGGTACACAATCAATCAATATATATTTTTTTAAATTACCCTCAAGGGAAGGCTTTTGACCGTATCGCCTAGCCGCTCGAGCACTGCCGGCACACCGCGGTGTGCCGCGAGATTTTCGCGATTTAAATGTTTATTTTACTATTACGTAAGATATATTATTTATTTTGGAATTTTCACATGTCAGTGTAATACATTCTAATGTTCGCAAGAATATATAGCAGCAAATATATCGAGTCAGCCTTCTCGGCAAGCTTCACTGTGGTACCTAGTCATAGGTTCCAACTATAATATGTCTACATGGTCTGTGAATAAAATTCACAGCTCCACTTGAGATCGCGTCTGTTCCAAAGATTTCACATATTGCCCAGTTGCGTAGACACTTGAGACATAAAACTAAACTTTTAACGACACAATATCCACTAGGAATCAATTTGCGAATAATTAAAAACAGCCATATCTTACTCGTTAAAATACCGCCAAAAACCTCGGTACACAATCAAATCAATTCTTTAGCTTTTTTTTTAAACTTTCTTCATGGGTCATGGGTACAGAGTTTTTCAGACCCGTTCTTTATTTTTGGTGGGTAAATAATAATAACGGCCGCACGGGTCGATCTTCAAGGTTAAGCAACACTTTCCGAGGCTTGCCTTTGGATGAGTAACCATCTTAACATACCTAGACTTCTCTGTGCCACATGAATTCGTTGGTCCAGGCTGTAAAAAATTGTAGATCCATGGCAGTCGTACTCTCTTATGTCAGAAGCACAGAACACTTATATTAGGGGTCAGGAGCCAGAAAATCTGACACCATTCTTTATAACACGGTAGTGTTACCCAGTTACTGGGTAGTGCAGGTCAAATATGCAGTCGCTCCACGTAAAATACTGGTGTTCAGCTGAATAAGGTTTGACTGGAAGCCATCTTTGTATAAGGCTGCAGTATGTCCCAGAGAGGACAACGGGGCCAGTCCGAGGGATAACTCGGTCCGGACTGGCCAGGGTTACTACTCACTAATCATATATACGAGTACTTACTACTACTCTGTTAGCATTTGGAAATATTGTTGGACCGGATGCGGATAAAGATTGTAAGAATGCAATATTTTGCATTGTATAGACTCAATTTATTTAGCATTGTATAATTTCATGCATTTGTGAGTACTATGTACCTTAAATTTAAACTAAAATGATCATTTTGGATAGGTCTTTGACTTGAATGTACCCTGGCGATTGGGGATGTCATGCTCACTCAAAAGTCTGGCTGATGGTGGCGCATGCGTTGGATCGTTTGGCTTCCTTATAAATGGTTGAGCCGAATTGTGCTAGCGTATGCGTCATGTTCGTGAACGGGCGCCGTCAGCTGAGACTGGTCATCTCTCGTCGGCCATGGTTTATTTTAATTTTTTACTCCGGACTCTTTTATTCTGCACATCTTTTACATCGTTCTCACATATATGTATAATTTCAATATGAATGATGTAACCATAATTTTGTAACAAAATATTATTTTAAAAGAGTGTCCGTGTAGTTTCTTGTACGTTCTTCTCCATAGAGATCTACGTTTTGGAACGTGCAAAAGCTTCATCTTTTTGACCGACCGACCTTGACAATTTAAAAGTGCCTGTAAATGGTCTAATTGAAATATGCTTTGACTTTGACTCCACCGCCACGAGTAGGTACAGCAGATGGCTGGATACTTTTTAGGCAATGCTGCTTTCAACAACAGCGGTTCCCACCAAGACCATGCCCTTAGCTTCCTCCCCCAATTTAGTTCTGTGAATCAATTTGCCCTGCCAAGGTTGCGGAATTTTGTCGAAAGAGTCACCGCGGCCCTGGAACGCAAAGGGATTAGGAGTATTTATTCGTTATTATATTATGCATTTGAAACTGCTGAACCCTCATTCAATGTGTGCCAAAGGAGATGATGGGGTTAGGAAGATAATGATTAACGAAAGAGGTCGGCCGTCGGTTTGAGAATGTTTATAAAGAAAATAGCGCCCATGCAAAAGGAGTTCACTTTCATTGGGACGTGGTATACAACCCCAATCATTTTCACGGGTAAGGGGCGATCCACACTTAAGCGGGCCGTCATTAATCGTCACAGCCGGGCGGCAAAATAGAATCAGATGAATGTTTGGGAAAAAGGCCGCATGTCTAGACAGTCTCGTTTAATTCACTACCCGAATAATATACATACAACATTAAATAGATTCGGGCCGACCTTTCAGGCTTGTGTGTCGCAAGGGGAGTCTGGAATGGAAGGAATCACATGATTATGTAATATTAGAAAAGTAATAGTTCATTGCTCAGCATACACAGATATATTTGCAAAAAATATCATAAAATTGAAGAACGCGCGGACTGCATGCAGATGTACACGGCTAATCAAGAAATTATACATTACTTATTCAATTTAAAAAATACAAATCTATGAAACCTTCGATCAACAATTTTGTTGATCGAAGTATGAAACACAATAATTTAGTGTAGGTAGGTATAACACAGAAAAACTATTCATTTTATACTTACCTAATGAAATGCAGCTGCTTTAATTCATAACTATGAAAATTTCCTTACATACCATCTTTATAGAGTTGTTATAAGAAATCATTATGTAATTAATGTTTTCCTGGCAGGTGTACAAAAAAACTGTAGTGAAAATTTTTACAAATATGTCCTGTATTAGCTAATTAGTCGGAATCAGTCGCCAAATATCAGCATCTGTCGGTCACTGGTTCAAAAGTTATAAGCATTTCTAGGTGGCCGACCTGGGGTGCAGTGGCGTAGCTAGCATGGGTGACACCCGGTGTGGATGATAACGTGGTGTCACCCCACAAATGGAGCCCCGAAATAATTAGGTATGGGTTAGGGTGGCTACTTTGGTTCAATTTTCGGGGGGGCTGCTGCATTTTTGCCGCCGATTTTTCCAAGAATCTTCTAACATCATCTGTTTTTAAAGACAGTGGACTATACAATAATATGTCGCAATGAGAGTATTAGAATTTGATTTTGTGAATTTTGTGGGAGTTGACACCCGACCGTCACAAAAACAGTCAACGAACGATCAGACTCTCCAGACCAGCTGACTTATAAACCTTATAACTAATATACATGTATGGGGCAGTTAGGAGCCAGTCGATTTTTTTGTCTTGATTTCTGTGTGTTGGTTCCATAGCATAGTAAAAGTTGTTCATCATTATGAGTAGGTACAATGACCCCTCTTCAGCTATTGCGTTTTTTCTGTTACACGTTGTACAGACAGGTACCTATTTAATAAAATAAAAAATAAGAGATAGGTAGATTAAGAAATAAAAAAACATGAACTGATTGACTTTATATTTATTACGACCAGAATCTTTAAAAAAATAATTAAAAAATATCTTATACTTAATAACGAAAACATTAAACGGTAACATGGTTAATAAAATCATTAAGTACCTATACAATCAATAAAGTTTATCACAAAAAAACTCAACTTAAAAACAGATGAATGATGATTTTGATGTTTGTATCGATAAATATTACGTATATAAATAATAGTTAATAAACGCGGGTCATTTTACTCATCATTATGAACAACTTTCTTTAAGAGAGCCTTATTCTGTTAGGTACACGTTGTATATTTGTTATGGAACTTTTTAATAGGTAATATACAATTGCAAACTAATACCGAAAAATTAAGTACCTACAAAAGTCTGTTTTTTAAATGATCAAAAATCACTTTCGGAAACCAAAGTTATCTTTAAACTTAGTTAGTTGCAAACACGAGGTTAGATAACAAATATTTCATACATAACGGCCCCGTGTTAGAAACTAACTCTGAGAAGAAACTGGTTTGTGTCAGTCTAAGAGAGCTAAAAAAAATCTATCAATCCGTAACTCCAGGTGGAATTGTTCACTTCACAATAGCACTAACAGTGCACTTCACACTTACTGCGCCAAGTTTTCTCGGTGACATTTTTTAACACAATAGGAACGACTGGTAGAACAACATCTGTCGCTCAATTCAGATTTTTAACCGACTTCATACAGGAGGATTCAACACCGTCATATTTAGATGGATTTGCAAAATTCGCAAAATTTTATTCGAAAGAGATTTATTCCGAAATCATCATCTGCTTAATTGGGATCGGCTTCCAGTCAAACCGGATTCAAATTTAAATTGGACCATTTCGGAATAAAACTGAGGAGCTCGTGGTTATCAAAAAACCAACGAGACATAACTGTTAACAAATATATCTGTCCCTTTCCGAGAAAACGCTGTTTTGTATGGCAGCTGTTTATGCGTCATGGACTTTGACGTCAAAGTCCCTATCGGACTTCTCTAAGCTTTATAACTTCATCGCCGATGATGTTGTTTTAAAAATTATTTCATAAGTCAAGAGCAAACCCATCTCTAATAAAAAAAATAAGTGCTTTCTAAAGCTAATAAGTACTTATTTCATTTTGTAAATAAAAATTGCATGTATATTCCCTATTACTCTCATTTATGTTGTTATATGTATGGATTCAGGGGAGTATTCCTGAGAGAATGGGGACAAATGGGAATTTTCTTCGACGCATGACACTAAAACTCCCATTTGTCCTCATTCGGGGACAGTTGAGATGGGGATGGAATACTCCGATTCAGATTACAAAATTGCCCGACAGATGTTTATGATCGCCCGCTCATTTCACTTTCATGAAATGGTAACCTTTTCGGTACAGGCACACTCAGCGCAATTCTGTTTTATTATTGTGTATTATTAATTATTATTGTGTATTATTTGTTGCTCCTACGTTTGTCTTTGACGAATTAAAGTTTTCTATTCTATTCCCATAGGAAGTTTTAACAGAATGGCACTACCAGTAGATCTATTTTGTATAAATATCATCGAGACGTGAAGTATAGTAAGTGTGAAGTGTCATTCCTCGAATCATCATCACGATATTTTTACAAGAAATATTATAGAATAGCACCGCTGTTAAATTGAAATTGTACCTATCTACTCGAAATTATGACAACAAAAGAAAAACAGTATTTCTCTATAAACAAAAACAACAGTTTTTATATTATAACATCTGTCAATTCTAACCGTTCTAAAAGTGACGATAGTTTTTCGACTTGTTCTACTTTCGAACTGTGTCTCTCCCCGAGGACATGGTCAATCTCACTGATTCTGCTTAACTCTATCTGGCACACACCACAGTAATGGATGTCACCGTCAAGCTTAACAATCCCATTATGTTTTAGCAAATTTCTATAACGTACCCTGTGTCGACGCGCCACTGAATTATTTACACTGTCTTCATAAACGTATTTTCGCATTTCATTTTTGTCAATTTCGTATTTCGCTGAGAATTGTAAAGTGTGATTTCTGCTGTTCATGTGTTCTATATAATCTGTGGTACTGATGCTACAACACTCGCAGACAAATTCAGACGATTCTCGAGTTATTAAGTGAAACTTTAAGAGTTCGTTTTCTGCGTTCTGATGATTTCTTCCTTCCATGTGTTCTATTACATTTCTTTCCAGATGAGGGATATACACATCACATATTTGACATTTAAGTTTCGTTTTATCACCGTCTTCGTAAAACAATAGTCTATAGTACAAGTTCAATTTGTGTTTGTTGGCTTTTTCAACGTGGTTCCTACCTTCCATATGTTCAATGATATTTCGTTCTACAAAAACGATCTTGACGGAGCAAATTTTGCATCTAACTCTAGTTCTGGTTTCGTCAATATACTCTAACAGATCGTAATAGGCATTTATTTTGTCATCCTCGTGATCGCTTTCATTACCGTCGTTTGATAGACTAGACATAGTACTAGTGCTAGCTACACTCTCGAATATTCTGCTAGTACTGGCAGAACTAACAGTATTGGCGACGATACTGGGTTTTTCGTCAATTTTATTTTCATTAGGTTTGACATCATTTTTGTTTCCTGAACTCAATTTAGCGGCTTTTTTCTGGTGTGACTTCCCATCGACATGAATTTTCATTCCACCACTAGGTACCTTTACTTGGCACAACATACAGAACCCAACGACATTAACTTTTACTTCTGTTGCAAGAGAATCATTCCTCTTGTCATTAATCTCAGTATCAGTAGAAACATTATTCTTGTTACTCAATACAGTAGAATCTTTTGTTTTTCCCGCTAAATGTAGCTTACTAACGATATGAAATTTTAATGCGTATTTAGGTACAGTTAGATTGCAAATATTACAAAAGGTGTTATTGTTACCGGCGTCTTGCATAGAATTTAGTTTCATGACTACTTTAAGATGTTTCTTTGAATTGAGGTGAACGGAAAAGTTGTGTGTGTCTACGTAAAAATTGCAGTCTTGACATAGTGTTTTGTCAGTTTTAGGTGTTAGTGTTTCCTTGATAATCTTTTTGTGGGCATCACTGAGAATATGGAGGTTCGAGTCAGTCAGAACTACTAGGTTGCATGGTACGCAGTGACTCGAAACTGTGTCAACCTGAAATCAAAATGAAAAGTCAAGTTGAATTTTCATCTAATTTCTGTAGGTACATATTATATTTTAAATATCCTCTTAACTGTAATGACGACTCCCTGGAGTCGATGCGCCATTGTTTTACTATTGTGTCTGCTATTATGGCGGCTGAAGATATAACTAACTACAACATGTAACAGAATAAACGCAATATGTAAAAAGGGGTCATGGTTCGCATCATTATGAATAACTAAATAAAAAACCAAATCCGAAAAAAATGGGACCAAAAACGAAATCGAGAAAAAAAATCGACTGCCCCATACATGTGATGAAAATGTAATGATGAGCTGAATTTCCGGCTTGGTCTCATAGTAAAAGTTGTTCTTAATGATGGGAACAATGACCCCTTTTCAGATATAGCGTTTATTCTGTTACAAGTTTCATAGTGTCACCGGACAATTGCAGGCTCCATAAGATTGTTATAAATGTTTATAAGATTATAATTTCTCGATATATTATGAAAAAATTGTTTTGTGTACAATAAATCCCATCTCATTCAATAGTTTCCAATATGTATGCGTGCTTGTTATGAGCGTTTACGCCGTACGGCATTTCATACAAACTTTCAAGTCCTTTATTTTTCGAAATGAATGAACCGATTTTAATGAAAGCACACGCTAGATATTCAGATCTAAATAGTTAGTACAGAACATTTTCGAAAAAGAGTTTAGAGGGAGAGAAAGAGCGATATTAAGTTTTGTAAAAAAAAAAGTGAAAAATCACAATGCAATTTCTTACCCATCTAGCGAACTTGTCATTAATCGGTCTGAAGATGTTCCGAACGTGTTGCTCGGTGACGTCGTGTGATCTAATGTCTTTAGAAATCCATTTATTGCAAATCTGGCAATACATACTATTCGTTATCTCTCTATATCCGTGGAAATGTTCACGGGAAACCTAAAAGAGAATAATCATCATTATTTTGTCTAGCCTTTTACAAACTACAGGGTGTTCCAGAAGTGTGTGGTTTTAAGTCTGTATCTGCTATACAATTAGTCAAAATGTTTTTTTTTTAAACCCAACCGCAAAATAAAACACTTTTCAAGCAGATAGATTTACAGGCAGATTGACTGAACGCAAAATTCAATTCGTCTTCTTAATGATATAGAATTTCATGAACACAATATTTAGTAACAAATTGGGTACTTTCCTGTAAAAATCTAATTAGTCAGTCAGATAGTTATCACAAAAAGGTAATGTTGTATACAATTCTTTATGAGAAATAAAGTTGTTCTTAAACCTAATATTAATGCTGAAAAAATACTGGACATGTAGGTATTTTTTCTTTTTAACAAAAACAAAAAATGTACTTAGATTTTCGTCTACATTTTTTTTGTGTGCGGATAAAACTCACGTGACGTTTTAGTACACTTTTTACTTAAACGTGACGTCACCAGCCCCAACTTTGACGTACTTTATCTTTTTCAATTTTATTGATTTGAAATGGCAATAAATAAGTGTCCAACATTTTTGATGTTTAAAAAAATCGCGCACCGCGCTTTATTATCCGGGGAGCGTAGGTAATGCCCAACTGTATATTACCACAGACGGGTTGCTCTGTGCTCGCAGGTAGTTTGGTTTAATAAATGAAGAACGTAGTACATACGAGCACAAAGTGGTCTAGTACAGACTATGGATGTCTGTTGTAGCTAGTTTGACATTACGCATCCACGGAGGCTGCCCGCCACACTTTTCCGCACTAGTACAAAACATACCTCATTACCTGCCTACTATAGTTTTCAAAAAATAAAAGGTTGTTTTGACAGCAGGATACAACATAACTTTACTAGTAAGTATGAAAGAGACATGAAATAAATATCTTTGTTGTATCTTGCTGTCAAAACGGGCCTTTTATTTTTTGAAAACTTTTTCGGTATGAGAGCCATTTTTCGAGTTTGAATATTAAAAACATTTTACCTTTACTTTATCCCCATTTGGAGCTACTATCGTGATAAATTCACCATCGACAACAGGTGGAGAGACTGTCAGATTGTATTTCTTTATCATTTCCTTCAAATACTCTTCGAAACTTTGTTTTTTCCCTTCTTTGTATGATTGATTATTTGTTTCAATGATGCTGTGTCCTGGTACGGGCGGCAGAATAATGTTTTGGTCTAAAATATCGTCGTCACTATCAATACTACTGCTAGCTTCCATACTCATATCGTATATTATGTCACAATTGTTATTTACATTAAAATCATCACTTTCTTCCCCCAACAGTTCTTCATTGACATCAAAAGTAATGTTTTCATTCAATATCTTATAAAATTCATTTATAATTGTTAAATCTTTGACTGATTTCGCATGATATTCCGTCACTTCATGGTTATTTTTGTTTTCGATTTTAATTATTTTCGAACAGGGCTCACAGTAATACAAGTCATTGCCAATATCTTCATCGGTATTCTTTGAATTAACATCAATTTGTTTGGATACTCTTTCAAGAACTTTCTGGTATATTTTCTTATAAGTTTCATGTTGTTCGCTTTCGTTGTGTTTTTGGTAAAACATTTTTGGCACATTTACATTGCAAATATGACACTGGTATGTATCCGAAACTTCTGAAAAATAATAAAAAATATCTTTGGAACGAAGTTTCTTTGAAGGCTTGCAGGTATGATTCGGGAGAAAATGTAACGTGACGTAAGATTTTAGTGTTATACCCACTTCATACGCATTTTGCATCTCTTAACGTATGGCTGGCCGCATATCTACAATTTCTTAATTAGGTTCCCTGATAAGGAATTCAGATTCGGGGACCTTAAACTATACACGTTTGTTTATTTTTCGAATTGGAAAAAAATACCTGACGTTCTTTTGAAAACAGACCGTGTTGCAGTTCAAAAGTATTGAAAATCGAACGTCTAACGGGCTTCCGTATCTAAATTCGTGATCGGAAAACATAATCAGGAAACCCTACGTATGCGGCCGGCCTATGAGCTCAACGCGGGCTCTCAATTTCTTTCTCTTTTGACCTCGAAAAACGAATGATATACGTACCGTACCCAAACTAATAACTACTTCTCTGGCAGATCCAGGGGGGAGGGACTAAGGGCTTAGGCCCCCCCACCAAAAGACCCCGATTTATTTAGAAGTCTACAAACTGACGAAGTCATTGAGGAATTGCCGAAAAGTAACACAAGGAGGCTCGTTATGCTGTAAGCAATGTGCTTTAAAGTGTTTACTTTGCTAAAACCCACCCAGTGGGGTCGACAAATAGAGAACTTATGCGAGGACTTATAAATAAAGCTCATGAACTGAGGGTGCAGAATGTAACGGAAATTTTTGCAACCCAATTCCGATAGGTTTCATTGCGTCAACCGTTTAGGAGTGACACCCGTATACCGTGACAAAACACAGTCAGGAACTTTCGGGTGTCACCCGGGGCGGGTCGCACCCCCCGCCTCCCTTAGCTACGCTACTGAATACAGCGTCTAGTTGCCGCCATATGTTTTATTTGCGTTCACTGGATTGACGTAAGTAACAAAAATCAACATCGGCCCACGCGTTCGGTCTCTAGTGCCCCCACAAAGGGACGTAAATACATAGACATACCTACATACATAAACACTTTACCCGCGTTTGTGTCGCGCGATTAGATAAATATGCTTTATTATTTTGTGATGTACATACGATAAATTTATAATAAGTAAATACACCCTCTCTTTCTTTATCTCTCCAACATCTTAAACAATCATAGTTATATTTACACCTAAACCTTCCTGAAGAATCAAACCGCCAGACAGGTAAACACCCTGCCAGGGTTGCGGAATATGTTCGAAAGAGTTACCGCGGCCCTGGAAAGAAAGGCACTAGGAGGATTATGGGTGGGTTTTAGTCAGTAAAAGTCTGACACTCCCTGCCGCTCCACCCAGAGCGGGAAAGGTCATTTGATGATTTCCCATCCTCAAAAAAAAAAGACAGGTAAACCGATGTGGCGGAGGACCTTGA
The DNA here is from genome assembly GCA_947386135.1 of Melanchra persicariae. Classification (NCBI taxonomy): domain Eukaryota; kingdom Metazoa; phylum Arthropoda; class Insecta; order Lepidoptera; family Noctuidae; genus Melanchra; species Melanchra persicariae. Next base: position 3,545,146 of record OX376672.1, read on the forward strand.
TTAAATGCAATCATGCAGTGATAGTGATAGCATGTAGTGGTAGTGATAGTGATATAGACTACTTACCAGAATAGCAATCTCCATTATTATTACCTCGAGAGACTATTTGTACTTGACAGTACTCTGATTCTCCATCAAGCCTCTCTTTAGTCCAGAGAGGCATCTTCTGTGCTCTTGGAGATGTACAGACATACTTACTGAGGTACGACAAGTCTAAACTGTCTAAAGGTATTGTGTATGACGGAGCACTTCCTATGTTCATTTTGGTCATAATTTACTGAAAAAAAGGAGTTGTAGCAAAATATGAGTCCGGAAAATAGCAAACATCGTAAGATATTAAAATATCACGTGGAATTGTAAACAAATTTTTCTCAATAAGACATCTACACTAATATTATAAAGAGGAAAGATTTGTTTGTTTGTTTGTTTGTTTGTTTGTATTAGATAAATTGGAATGGAAACTTTTGATAAATGATATTTATTTTGTAAGTAGGTTAAACATAACACTTTTACACGTCAATATTTTTTTGGTCATTTTAAGCTAGATGAGGCCGGTGTTTCCTAGCTGACTACCGTGAGAAGAAACACCGAAACAAACTCAGAGGTCACAGTCTCTTTTGAAGCCCAAATTGTACTGGTCAAATCATACGAGAACCATGTAGGTTAATGTCTGAGGTTGCCTTTTGAGGAAAGTGCCACACAGATTTGAGTGGACCTGTCCAGACAGTGCAAGCATTTGTCAGTTATTGTGGAGCTCAAACTTAGAACTTTAAGGAGCTCAACGATTTGACGAACAATACCAAAGTAGAGACATTTGGGTAGGCCGCATAAAAAAAAATCTCAAACTGCCAGACATTGTTGACTAACATGAAATGAACCCCTATCATAGCGATCTGCATGGTCCCCACATTCACAATACGATATGAGGATCATGCAGATCAGTGTCTGAAATGGTCTTTTGAGGAAAAAACCACACAGATTTGAGTGGACCCGTGCAGTCAGTGCAAGCTTTGGTCAGTAGTCGTAGCTCAACTTAGATCCAAAAAGGAGCTCAACGAACCGATGAACATGCCAAAGAAAGGACATTTGGGTGGTTTTGCATTTGGATGGGATTTTTTGGATTCAAAATGATTTTTTCATATACCTAATATCAAGAAATTATAATAAAATAAAAATTTATTACAATCCTACGGAGTCTGCAATTTTCAGTGACATAGACATAATAATATACATAGTGTAACACATTTAACGCAAAACGGAAACTTAGGTGGAATGAGCATGAAGTCAACTGTGTTTAAATTGATTAGCAACTCAGTTTACTTAGCCTACAAATGTTTATAGAATCACACTGCTGAAAACCTTCCAAAACTTTTACTATGGGACCAACTTTTACAATAGGGAATTTGAACTGTTTAAATTACATTGAGTATTTGTTCCAAAGTTTTATAGTTATCTGGAATTCTAGAAATAGTACAACTTTTTTTTTTCTCCTCTTTCATTCATATATGTGGGTCATTGACCCACATACATTTATTGACTTTCTTAAAATCAAAAACAGAAATAAAGACTTAGAGAGCAGTCCTAAATCTACTTCTATCGTGATCCTTTATGTTCTCTAGTAATGTAAAATGGTTCATAATGTATTGTTCGGGTATCTACGAAGGGATATTAGGGAAAGGTCAATGTACTTTATTGCAAGTTTATCTGGCACAAAGTATAGCTTCCATACTCATATTGTGTATGTCACAATTGTTATTCACATTAAAATCATCACTTTCTATTTTAGTTAGTTATCTGGAATTCTAGAAGTATTTACAATATTTATTATTGACATGTGTGTTATTTATAAACAACTAGCTTTTGACCGCGGCTCCGCTCGCGTGGATGTCGGTTATCGCGTAACAAAGTAGCCTCCAGGCTATACATATATCTGCCTAATTTCATGACGATCTATTCAACCTTTTTAGAGGGAAAGCGTAACCGACAGACAGACAGACTTGCATTTACTATAGCATTTATAATATTAGTAGGGATTTGCAATATAAATATCATCTATCGATACTATTTGTGAGAGCTATGATCCCATTTTGGTATTAGGTTAAAACGTAGAGTCCCCAAATTACATAATGTGTTTGTTCCCGATAATCTTCGAAATAACTGGACTGATTTTGATAGGACTTTCACCAGCAGATAGCTGATGTTATAAAGAGTCACTTAGGCTACTTTTATTTAAGAAAAGGATGAGGGTCAGTGGAGATCAGAGTCAGTGATTTTTATCACACTAGTGGGTTTATTTTATTTATTTAAACTCTATGTACAATAGTGGTACATGGGCGGACTTAATGCAACAAGCCATTCTCTACCAGTCAACAAAAAATAAAATGTACGTAGAATTTTGTTTCAGAAAGATTAAACTATTTTATTCATATTTCATTATTAAGTATTTGTATTATTATTTTTTTTTTTTCATTTTTAATCTAACATCAGATCAGATTAGCAAGATCAGAGTAGCAAACATCAGCATAATCAATTATGGGTGTTTTCCTAAAAGTTTTGCGTAATTACCTACATTGGCAAGGTTTGGTTTGTATAATGATATTAATTAAAAAAACAGATTTTGAAAATATCAGATATTGTACACCCTATGGGTATGTTACAGCGTACTATGAAATATTATGATAAGAACTGCTTTTCAACCTGTGACAAACAATAAATAAATTTGAATTTGAATTTTTCTAGACGTTATCAAGTTCATGTAGATTGTTTATTGTTGCTTCAGAACTTCCTACTGAACATATACATATCACAATTGCCGACTTAAATGGGTACTTTTTGTTTGATTCTATCAATATATTGAGTTCACGGTTTAATGGTTAAAATGTCTAGAAATGGCTGTAAACAACTGTATCTAACTAATTCTCAATGGAATTTGTATGAAATTTCCCTTCTCCAAGTAAATATAATGGGTTCAACAACTAATAATTGTTAACTTGAAGCTTACTTAGCTGTGATAGTTTTCCTTATAAATTGGTTATATATGCTACTACCATGAATTTCCCCTGTCAAATGTCGCCAAAAATCTATATGAAAATTGTAAATTTGGGAATAAAACGTAGATAACTGTGTGGAAACCAGTTTCTAAAAAGTACCGTGTTACCCAGTAAATGGATTGTGGATGTTTGGTAGGCAGCCGCTCTACGTAAAATACTGGTATTGAAGAAGCTGAAGCCGGTTTGACTGGGAGCCAACCCCGATATAGTTGGGAAAAGGCTAGGCAGATGCTGAACCGTGTAGAATGTACCTATGAGGGTGGCGTGATCATACTGATCAAACCTCCTCCTCCTATATAAATAAAGATTTAAAAATAACAGCCGTTTAGCTGGACGAGGAAAAAGGACACTTAACTAGCAAAAATTTGCTGAAGCCAAGCTGATCCTTGTATGGAAAAATGGTTTACGCACACCTACAATATTTTAAACGAACTATTCAACGAAACCCCACACCATGAAATAGACGATGATTACGGAACCCAAAAAAGCCTCAAGCTGATTTATTTATTGAACTTTTAAACTTCCGGTACCTAGGTACCCATTAATTTACTTTATGTCAAACTTTAAAAGTTAAGTGGACTCACCAAGTCATTTAATATCGTTTTCCGAAAAACTTCGGCACAGACTTATGTACTTATTTAGTAAGTTTATTAATGATGTAAAGTCAATCGAAACTTAATTGACCAAATCCAACAATAGCACATAGCAAATGAAGTGGGAAAAGTAGGAACATGCAACCGACCGAGTACTTTTACGTTATCATTGTGACAATTCAAAATAGTGAAGTCACACCAAGGAAAAAACTTTCGATTTATCGATTTCGATTTTTCGGTTACAATGATGCAAAATATTTTTCGGTTCACAAAACTGAAAAGTTGGCCAAAACGATATTTAAATTCATCCTTGGTTAACTGTGAAGTACCGTGCTTGACCAATGAAATAAGCGCCTGGAAAGTGGCTTGCCCGAACACGGCGTTGCCCGATAACCGATAACCCATTTTCCCAAATACAATGGCACGATCCGCTCTGCAGCTTGGTATGGAATAACCTCAATAATACACCTACCAAAACCGCGGAGCGTGCCCGACTGCTGGCTGTGTGTGAATGGGTGTCGGGGTCTTTGGCTACAGGCACTACCGTCACCCAACATAGGTAATATACTAAGTGACAGTACCTTCCGGATCGCTATGTGTCTACGTCTGGGTGCTCCTTAGCGGAGCTCCACATCGTGCATCGGTGACAATGCGGTGAGGCAGTCAACAGCCTTGGACGCCATGGCCTGTCCTGCAGTAGGAGCGCTGGTCGGTTAGCACGGCACGCCAGCATCATCCGTCGGGCTCTTGTCAACAACGGTGTGCCAGCTGATGTATGTAGAACCTAATAGCTTAGCAGGTGACGATGGGAAGAAGCCAGATGACAATAATGTCTTGGAAGGTGCATACTTTGGTGTGGAATGCCACATGTGTCGCGCCATATCATCTTCTTAGCACGTCGGGCTGCGCTGGGACGGCTGTTAAAAAAAAAACAAAAACGACCTTATTGAGAGTTATTTCTTTTAGCCGTTTGGGGTTGAAACATTAACCCATGGAGTCTAAGTGCAAAACAAACGAGTCTTTCGGGATATCAACAAATAACTGTTCACGTGACCAGAGGGCTGGGCTTTTCTTCGTCCAAAGAATCAGCATTGTCATTCAACGCGGTAATACTGCCAGTGTTCTCGGCCCTTTTACCATTGACAGCGATGTGGATGAATTTCTTGATTCCCAAACAATTATTTTGTTTTTATACGTGTTTGTCCATATTTTCGTTCCATAATTTTCCATATTTGTCTCTGTTATTATTTAGTAACTACTTTAAGTTACTTGTACATATCATAGTTCGTTAAATGTAAATAAAAACTTTGTATCTACTACTTTCACATTTTTGCATTCAATCAAACAAACATAAAAAAAGGTTTTTTTCTAACACTTACCGAAACTTTCCCAACCCTATTATCGAATGTCGTTTACTTCCCCGGCCATAGAGTACTTAACTTTGCAAACTAATTGTCTATGGTGCTGATGACGTTGTACATTTTTCACATCGTGTTAGTCAGAGCCATGCTATGGCAACTTAGAACAAAATTAAAATTCCATTTTTTTTATTGAAAACAGCCATCTAGTTTTTAGTTAAGGTAAACAAATTGCGGTGTTGCTACGGTTAAATATATTTTTTTTTTCTGGGAGTTACTTTATAACATTATTCAAGAAAAATAATATAATTTCATGATCTTCTTATATAAAAATAATAGAATATATGAATTAGTACATAATTAGGTTTTTATTATGAGCTATATATAGTGAAGAACTTATATTTTGGTATTTAAACATGCAAAAGTTTGTTTTTGAATGGCCACACTTGAATTGCAAATGGCTGCGTGAGGGTGTAACTACTCGTGTGCATTTATTTTCCTTTTGCAATAGAGTTTTTGTTGTTTCGCTAGTGGATCTGCAGGTTGAGTTGAGCTTTCGTTTCTCCATGTTGTTGAGCCGCGTTACAATTCGTTCGTACGTTCGTGTTGTGTTGTGTTGTGTGTGTTGTTCTTGTAAACAACTGGTGCAAAGATATCAATAATGTTCTCACTGGCTAAATAACCTTTTGGAATTATATTCCAAAACAACAAGGCGACAAGGCTAATCGGCACTACCCTACTCATAAAAGACGAAAAAAGCGAACATAAACTTTTATTGTAAAATGTGTGATGTTTTTCTAAATAAAATGGTTTAATATTCAATTATGTGTTTTTTTTTCCTTTATGTAGTAAGTATGTTTGTAGTATATAGCGGATACACTCATCTCTCTACCTAATATCATAAAGGATCAGACAGCAGCTATACACCTACCAACCTATACATTTACTTATATAAATTAGTTCCCTTAACTAAAAACTAGATGGCGCTGAGTTCGACCACTTCCTAGTATTAAAAAATAAGGTAGAGTTGCCTGTCTATAGCCAGTATACTATTGTAGTCTTTGGTCAGAGCCGAGGTAGTTCCCCTTATCAACATTATACTTCATTATATAAATTGATACGGGGAATTCAGAATCTATTTGGTAAAAATAATGTTGCACTGCATATTTGATGCTGGGTTTACAGCGGTATTAGTTACTACTAGCGCCATCTAGTATCCAGCAGTAGAACTAGTAGAGTCAAGGTCAAGATCCTTCTAGACTTTTCCATGCTAGAACGTTTTAGAGTTCTCGACATCTGGTCAGTCGGGACCGGTATGCACGCGGAATTTCTAAATATTTCAACAGTAGAAGGTTCTAGAATTAACTGTCGCCCTATACAACATGAAACAGAATAAACGCAATACCTCTTGAGAGGTCATTGTAGGAACAACTTACAATGGGAATGGAACCCAGTTATATCATGGTCTCGGGCACGGCCCTCATATGTGTGGATAAACTTTTATGCCGATATGTTTCACTTCTTTTTCTCTGAAAAAAAAAGGTAAATAAAAAAAAATGTAAGAAGTAAATAATGTATTACTAAATAATGTAATAAGTAATGTATAATTTTTTTTAGATGGTTAAATATCCGTACAAATTCCATTAAAATAAAAATCAAATACAGTGATGAAACACTAATATACAAAGTAATTAAAATGGTAGTTTATAGCCCGCAAATGCTGACAACCCTACCCTAATTTTGACTAGAGAGACGTATTTTCGCTAACGAAACTAGACCGTTCAACATCGTTCATCGATGAGTCGATCAACTAGTTCAGACTACGGTAGGCGTTCAATCTAAACGTAGCGACGATGTCTACGGTGCAACTGTGTGAATAAGGCTCGACGGTGGACGGACAGAGTTGTTGAACTGTTCAAACATAGTTACATAAAACTTTTTTTATTTGAATTTTGATAGAATGTTGTTTCGGCCATAGATAGGCGATAGATGGTTATGTGCCTATATTTTGTTAATAAAATGTACACTCTATTCGTTGAACTACGTTGGCTTCATCAGCCAATATTTACAGAAACAAATATCTCACAAGCATTTATATTTTTAAAGATTATCTACAACAATTTCGACTAATATTAATTTTAAAAAAAAACAATTTCCTGCACGACGATGACTTTGCACGTAGGTACCGTACTTACGACACAACGACGACTAAAAAGAAAGTCCTTTCTACTGTCTAAATAACAACAAATTCAACTTCAAACCAGTATGAACGGGTCTATCTAGCACCGTCCGGCTTAGCTAACCAGTTACGCCAGTCTGTAGACGCACTCACTCTCATATTACACCATTTCACTCTAACATTTCTATAAAAAAAATCAAATCTCCAGAACTAAAGTTTAAATTAGTTTTTTCGGTGAAATAAACGAATAAACGTAGTAATCGACTAAGTTTAGTGTCGTCGTTGCGGTGACAGTATAAAGGAACGTTGTGAACTTTTGATTTAAGCCGTCCATGAATCGAATAGTCCACGCTTGAACGACAGACGATAAATGATAATGATAAATGATATTGTAGCATGGCGTTATTAACTCCTTACTCGAACGTGCTCTATGCGCGGCGATGGCGATAATATACGCCCCGCCAGCGATTCCCGGGAGTATAATATACATTAACATACAACTAATAATTCTTGATTTCGCCACCTCACGGCTACATCTGGCAACAGTACATGCACTGCGCACAGGTGCCCCATAAAGCGGCCTTCAGTCTTACTAGCAACAACGCTCAGGAGACTGCTGTCGCCACCCCGCTTCCGACGCAGCAGTGAATCGGATCTTTTACGAATAATCGCAAAGAAGTCATCTGTACGCGCTGCTGCGAACATCCCTGACGCGCTACAGAAACGAGGTAGCGCCAGCAATATCCTAAACGCATTGTTGTATTGCACACGCAGGGCATTAAACGTTTTCTGCGTGTATCTGGTCCACAGACTGCATGTATAAAAGGTCTGGCAATAAGCCCTAAACAGAGTTATCTTGACATTGCTGTCGCACTTTGCAAATCTGCGAGCCAGCATGTTGCATCTTACGGCCAATGCCCTACGCTCCCTCTCAATATCACAGTTATCAGTGCAATCCTCTGTAACACAGTGACCAAGGTACTTGAACTGTTTGACTCTGTTTAGAGTGGCACCACATAGCGAGACTGGTGGTACCACTTCATAAGTCTTGTTTTGTGCCCTAAAAACTAACAGCTCGCTTTTCTTGGCATTATACCTTAGTCCATGAGCTCCAGCATAGCACTACATACATTTAACAGCTATAATATATAAATATATAATACATATATTTAACAGCTTCCTAAGAGCACTGATCGACGGACTCAGCAGCACCATATCGTCAGCATAACTGATGTTGTTGAAGGACACACCATCGATCGTGCATCCGATGCCAGTGCTGCTGAGTTCCTCGATCAGCTTATTCACATATATGTTAAACAACTTGGGCGAGGTCAGACCCCCTTGCCTCATCCCGCACTTTAACCTGTACACATCTGAGTATGAGCCTGCCCACCTCACCTCGTTGAGTTGGTTCTCGTACCAGAACTTTAGTACATTAATTATTTCCGGCGGCAGGTTAGCTTCATTAGTTAACTTTTTCCACAAGATGTCATACGAGACAAGGTCGAAAGCACTGGTTAAGTCCAGGAAGCATGTATACACAGGTGTCCTCCTCCCAGTGTAATATTGCACTGTACTCTTTAGGGTCATGATTACTCATGATTGCAGTCTCAGTTGATAACCCATCTCCAAAACCAAATTGTCTGTCGTTAATTTGTAATTGTTTACCTAGACAACGGTCAAGTAAACAACCTAAAACTTTCGCTGTAACCGTTGCCAAGGATATCGGTCTGTAATTATTAACATCAGACATATCACCGGTGTTATTCTTAGGAACTGGCACCACAACTGTTTTCACTAGATCAGCCGGCAGATAAGAATGACTGACACATAGGTTGAATAGTAAGGCAAGAACCCTTGGGAGATGCACACCTGCGTACTGCAGATGCTCAATACTTAAACTATCGTGACCAGGCGACTTACCCCTGGACATATTGTTGATGACGGAAGATTCGTCCAGGGCATGGGCAGTGAAACGCACACTTAAGTCATTACAGCTAATATTCGATGTTCGGTCTGCTGGACCCAGAGGTGGATCAATTTTAAAACGTTACCATTTTGCAACCAAAAGCAAACTACTTTTCCACGAGACGTTTTGTGTTTTTTGCCAAATTGTTTTAGTTTTAGCCCTGTTTGTTCCTTTTTACTGTTTTACTTTTACATCTATTACATATTTTTACCCCCTGAAAACGTGCCGAACTCATTCAATAGCCCATAAATTCACCCCAGAGAAACTTTCGTACAATATTTATTTTGTAAAAAGGTTGTAAAGAACACTTTTACACGTCAATCTTTTCTTTTTAAACTAGTTATACCGTCCAAACGTTGATTGGACGTCGACCGTCGATTTAAAACGTTCGTTGATTCGACGCCCGTCTCTAATTTTGACAGTGACAACTTTGAACTTATGTTGAGACTTGAGACCATTGTGACTGCAGTGTTGTGTGTTTGTGACTTTTGACAAGTCCAGGCCAGGAAAAACAAAATACCTAGAAAGTAAAAAAACATTGGACAAAATTTTTCAAGAGTTATGAATTAAACCAGAACCATATTTTTACTAACAACATGGATGAGTTCTTGGCTACCTGTTCGATAAATTTGGTACGTAGGTAGTATGCCTAATGGTTTTCTAATAGGAAAAATATGCTATCTCAGTACCTCAGTTCGACTCACATCTTTTCCGGAATGTCAGAACTCAGATTTAATACTAGCTTTTGCCCGGGTCAGTGGGTCGTCTTAGGGCCCGCGACTTCGTACACTCTTCCCGTTTTTTCCCCGTTCACGTAGGAATATTTTCTGCGCAATTTTCTTAACTTTTCTTTCCGTAAGGACCTTCTACAAAGTATTACAAAACTTAACCAAATATGAACGAATGCGAAACGAAAGTCGTTCTCAAGTTATGGCGTGAGGCGTGAGTGCGTGACCAAGGGAAACTGATTCATTTTTATCTTTAATATATAAAATTCTCGTGTCACAGTGTTAGTTGCCATACTCCTCCGAAACGGTTTGACTGATTCTTATGAAATTTTGTGTGTATATTCAGTAAGTAGCCAGTTGACGGGAGCGAAGCCGCAGGGGACAGCTAGTATTATTTAGATTTATAACGAGCTTCGGCCTATGGCTTCGTCCTTGTGAACCTCGAAGCTTTTCTTTTGCGGAAGAATCTTAACTTGTTTTATAAATGCAAAAATAAGGATGGATGGATGTTTGCCACTCAATCATGCCATTCATTGTGGCAATGCGGCCAGTGTTCTGGGCACTTTTCCGGTTGACAGCAATCTGGATGATTTTTTCGATGCCGTATGAGTTCTTTCCCTCCCTCCTTTTTACTCCGCTTGTACATTTATACATATTTTCTATTTGCTTGTATATATATTTTCTAATAAGTTTTTATGGTGCTAAAGAAGTTGAATGACTTTGGGTATGGAACCCTCAAAATGATCCTTATACTAACTTGCAAACAGTAACAAAGACTCATTCAATCCTACTAATATTATGAAGGTGAAAGTTTATATGTTTGTGTAACAATCAGGCAAAAACGGCTGAAGAGATTTGGATGAAATTTGGCACACATGTATTTCATATCCTGGGGGGGGGATCTGTATGTATGCTTTTGCGGTTGCACAACAACATGCTTTGCTTTGCTTTGCTTGGTAGTATAGATGCAGGCCTACCTTGCCGTCTCCTTCAGAGACGGGAAGGTGGCGAGGTCTTGAGGGGGAGCACAACGGTCGTGTAGATCCTCAAGGCAAGTCCGGTGGTTATACCTTCTCGAGGTTGCCACCCCGTTATTGGTCTAATTCCCTATGAAATAGACGTAACTGAAACCACCGGGCGGTGTCCTCCGAACCGTGACCCCTCTGTGACGGGGTGGTTGCGGACTCGGCCGTCACTAAATCAGATGATGGCGAGTAGGGGAAGCTAGTCACCTGCGCTAGGACCTGCGCAGTCGAGCGCCGTAAGCGGGGATGAAGGAGTCCTGGGGGGTTGAGCTGATCGGCACTGGCGGTATTGTGTCCGTGAGGCAACACGCCCCCTTTGGTCTGGATTTCACGCGAAACGGTGGCCCTACCTTCTAGCCAGGGGTAGGGAAATGGCCACAGTGTCCCGTCAGAGGGCCACAGGCGAGGTGCGTGAGGTCCGCGGAGGTCGCCCTCGGGCGGCCGAAGTGGTAGGTAAAGGCCATGCTGACGGTGTAAGTGAAGGTTGATCAGTTCGTGGGTGGTTCCACGCCAACCCGATCAAGCACCCAATGTCGCGCTGTAAACCAGCCTTGCGTACCTATATCTCACTGGGAATCCTAACGTTCGCACTCATAGTAGTGCGACGTTCCCAGGTGCGGGCTCCATGGAGGGTGGGAGCCAGTGAGATGAATTAATAAATAACATAGTATGGACAACAGACCTACTAAAAAATCCGCAGGAGTGGAGTCGGCGAAAGCTAGCAAAACTCCTAAGCGAGGTGCTTCTAGCACTTCGCTTGCCCCTGGTAGCCCTGCAGCTAACACCGCAGGCTCCAGCGCGGGCGCCGGTCCGGCTGTGGCGAAAACCGCAGCTAAAACCAAAAAGTCCCTATCCATGCAAAGGATATCGGCGCTGCATGGGACCAGTACTGATCCTTCAAAAACTAAGGCTAAAACGGCGACGGCTAACACCACTGCCAGAAGTAGCCTTCCTAAACACCCTTCTCCTCCTCCTGTGGCACCTCAAGCCACTTCCCACGAGACAGCCGTCACCGGCCAAACGGGGGCGGTCTGCAGCACCGAGGACGTATTTGCCAGCTCCTGGCAGGTGCCAATCCAAAAAGGTAAAAAGGGCAAGGGTAAAAAATCAATTCCACAAGCCCGTTGCTCTCCAAACGCTCCTACAGGGCAGGGTAAGAGGAGGGAGAGGCTGACGCGCAAGGAGCGGCGTCAGGAACGCAGACGGGGTGGCAAGGGTAAGGCCCCCCAAAACAAGCAGGTTGCTGCCACCAGCTCGGTCATCCCGACCAGGCAAGGTAAGCTGAGCTTCTCCGAGGGAAAGCGGTCGCAAGCTGAGGCCGGCACTAGCCGGCCGAAGCCTAGTCAACCGCCAACCAAATCCGCAGGAGGTCCGGCCGAGGTGGTAACCACGACGCAGCAACCCGATGGGAACGATCAGGCTGTGGCCAAGCGGGCTCTCAACGAGACTATTTCACCTCGGGGAGAGCATAAGCGGCCGCGGCTTGACCAGTCCCAGCGGGTTGCCAACAGAAGCTACGCCCAAGCTGCCAGTGCGTCCCTGAACGTCGCGATAACCTGCGACTGGAAGGGAGTCATCAGCCAGGGAGTATCGGATCAGGTCTTGGCTGCTATCCAGAAGCAGATTATTAGCGAGGCCTGCTCCCCTATGCAGGACACACCAGGACCGACCTTCAACGCGAAGCCGCTGTTCGCCGGTGGGGTCCTCAAGCTGTGGTGCGGTAACGACCACACTTTAGCGTGGCTGAAGAAGACAATCTCAAGCCTGGCTCTCTCGGATAGCACTTCGCTAGTCGTCAAGAGTCAGTCGGAGATTCAGAAGCGGGTACGCTGCGGCATCGCCATCCCCGACGACCAGGGAGTCTACCAGGACTCGACCTTTATCGGACGAGCCCTGTGCTATCAGAACCGCTGGATCGACGTCAAGAGGTGGGTAGTGCTGCACGCCGAGAAGCAGAGGGCATGCTGGTTCGTGGTGCTGGGCATCCCCGAGGACCAGGTTCCGGCCCTGATGAGCTCCGAGCGCCGACTCTCAATCGGTTGTGGGTCGGTGTACGTGAAGTTCCAGGGTCCGAACGGCAAGTTCGTCGACGTCCCTCGAGGGTGGGACCCGATCACGAGGCAGATGCTGGATGCAGGGGAGACTATCCCCCCGCCAAACAACCCGGAAGCAACCGCGGCAGATCCTGCTGCAGCAGCAGAGTCGGCTGCACCTGCCGCCACCGTGGGTGCCGTCCCTTCATCGGAGGGGGAGCCGGACGACATGTTGACGGCGGACGGCTTCGACGAGGGCGACCTGTTTGTCGGGCTGCGATTTGAGGGTGACGAGGAGGGTCTCGCTTGTGATGGCGTCCCTTTCGTCGGCCTGTAAAGTCGTGCAGGCAAACCTCCACCACAGCCAGACCGCGACGGCTCAACTCCGCAAGTGGCTGGAGGCTCAACACACGGCCATTGCCCTGATCCAAGAGCCGTGGGTTAGGGGCGGCCACATACGAGGACTCTCCAATCTTGGCGGTAAGCTCCTTGTTACTATGGAACATGATCACCCTAGATCGTGCATCTATGTCACCGGTAACCTAAAAGCACAGCTCTTAAATGACTTCTGTTGCAGAGATATCTCTGCAGCTAGGCTGATTACACAGCGTGGTGCCAAAGTGATGGCAATCGTCTTCGCCTCGGTCTACATGCCTGAGGCGGAGGAACCGCCCCCACACGACCTTGTACGCCTCGTCACCCACTGTGAAAGCAGCGGGGACGAAGTTGTCATCGGGACCGACGCAAATGCTCACCACCCGCTGTGGGGAATGGACACGCAAAATGCAAGGGGTAAGGCACTAGTCGATTTCTTGTTCACAACTAACCTATCCCTACTAAACATAGGCTCGGAACCTACCTTCGTAACCAGACGTAGTCGCACAATCATAGACCTCGCTCTGGCGACGGAAGGAGCAACGGAACTCATCACGGGATGGCAGGTGTCCGATGAGGCTTCCTGCTCAGACCACAAGTGGATCCGTTTTGACATCCAGGTCTGTATAACACCGAAGCAGCCTCGGCGTAATCCGCGCAAGACAAATATAGAGGCATACACGCGCAGCCTTGATTCAAGACTTGCGTCACTAGGCGATTCGTCTACCCCTGGGGACACTATACAGATCGATACGCTAGTATCACAGCTCACCGTATCACTGATAGACAGTTACCAGACCGCTTGCCCGGAAACGATTCCACGTGACACACCGGAGAGACAAGCCAGGTGGGGACCGGAACTAGAGCGTAAACGCGGTAAGGTAAGAAAGGCACTTAACAGGGCCATGAATACATGTAAGTATGTTGACTGGGACGCTTATTACGCGGCCAAGTCCAGTTACAAGAAATGCATCAGATCCAGACGTACTACTGGATGGCGAAAATTCTATGATAACATTGAATTGTGCCAACAAGCAAATAGGGTAAGGAAAGTACTGGCGCAACAGAACACACACACACACACAGAAAACCTGACAACACGCTGACCACGTCACCTGAAGAAACGAGACGCGTCCTAGTAGAAACTCACTTCCCTGGAAGCGTATTCGCGCAGGTAACAGAATGGCTAGACGTTACCCAAACACCATCAGAAGATGATTGGCTTTATGCAGGGAAAATGATCACACTTGAAAAACTTCAGTGGGCCATTAGAAGCTTCCAACCTTTCAAGGCACCAGGTCCTGATGGAGTGTTTCCTGCCCTACTGCAGTGGGGGGGAACCCCCGTTGCTAAAAGACTGGTGCCCTTAATGAGAGCGTGCCTGGCTTGTAGATACGTTCCTAAAGGATGGAGGGAAGTGAAAGTCATATTCATTCCGAAGCCAGGTAAGAGTGACTATACAAACGCCAAATCCTATCGACCTATTAGTCTCACCTCCTTGTTAAAGACTATGGAGAGACTGTGCGAAAGAGAACTACGAGATGGCGCCTTAAAAGCATTACCACTGCATGGTAACCAACACGCATACAGCTCGGGTAAGTCAACAGAGTCTGCTCTTCACCTGGTGGTGAGCCAGATAGAGGAAGCGATTCACCAGAAAGGTTCCTGCCTGGGCACTTTCATAGACATCGAAGGAGCCTTCGACAAGACAAACTTCTCCAGCATAAGTGACGCCCTCTCCAAGCACGGCGTAAAACAGGTACTCACTGACTGGATTACTAATATGTTAAGCAAACGAGTGGTTAAACTTGAGGAAAAGCAGCAGTTGGCGTTGATAGCCAGAAGCTGCCCGCAGGGAGGAGTGCTCTCCCCTCTTCTGTGGAATCTGGTGATAAATGACCTTATTACCAGACTCAATGCACATCGTTACTACACAATAGGTTATGCAGACGACCTCGCGATCCTTGTGCCTGGGAAGGTGACTGGGACGATCTGCAATCTTACTCAACAAGCACTACGCATCGTAGAGAGATGGTGCGGTGAATATGATCTGTCGGTAAACCCCACCAAAACTGAATTAGTCATGTTCACACAAAAACGAGCATTAGGCGCCTACCGCCTACCTAAGCTCTTCAACACAGAACTCCAGCTATCTAACGAGGTTAAGTACCTTGGGGTCATCCTAGACTGTAAGTTAAACTGGAGTAATCACATAGACTACAAACTAAACAGGGCCTGCATCACCTTCTGGCAATGCAGGAAAATGATAGGTAAGAAGTGGGGTATATCTCCCAAAATAATACTATGGTTGTACAGCGCAGTAATTCGTCCCATGATCACCTACGGGGCCGTGGTGTGGTGGACCCGCACAAAGCTAGTTACGGCCGTAAACAAACTACAACACATGCAAAGGCTGGCCTGCATGGCGGCGACGGGCTGCATGAGAACAACTCCGACTGCGGCACTGGAAGCCATACTGGGACTCCCCCCGCTCCACCTGTTCATACAACAGGAAGCGACGATGGCAGCAGTCCGCCTTAAAGCACTGGATCTCTGGGGTAAGAGAGAAACACAACACACCGCTCTGCTTGAGGAGCTCAACAGTGAACTCCCCATAACAAAAGCAATCAACGACCGGGTATCCAAGCAATTTATCTTTGATAAAAAATACAAAATCCAATTGCATGAGGATCACCGCTGTGAGGGGCTGTGCCCCGCCGAGCTGCGGATCTTCACTGATGGATCAAAAACAGGTACTGGCACGGGTGCGGGTATCTTCTCAGAGGATCTCAACATTCATATAGGCACACCATTGGGGGTCCACAACACAGTGTTTCAAGCTGAATGCATGGGCATTTCCTTGGCGGCTTTAGCCATCCTAAACAGGGAAGTTAAGGACCACTCAATACGCATACTGTCGGACAGCATAGCCGTCCTGCAAGCACTGAATAGCCATACAGTTAACTCCGGGCTGATCCTCGAGTGTCACCAACGTCTGAACCAGGTTGGTAGATACAACAAAGTAACCATTCAATGGATTAAGGGACACAGCGAATCCCGAGGCAACGATGCAGTGGACGAACTCGCCAGAAGGGGCTCGAGTATGGCAGCGATAGGTCCTAACCCTTCGTGCCACTCCCTTTCGGTTACCTACGCAACCTGGTAAGGAAACGCACCAGAGACAAACATCACAAATTATGGGTTGACCATGGTGAGTGTAGGCAGGCCAAGGAGGCACTTTCCTCAATTGATGGCCGTTTCACGAAAAAAGCCCTAAGACTGACTAAACAACAGTTGCGTACAGTCACAGCCGTCACAACTGGCCACGGGTCTTTTAATAAACACCTCTATGTCATAGGAGTCACTGACAGCCCACTCTACAGAGGCTGCATGGAGGAGGATGAGACAGCAGCACATCTGCTTCTAAGCTGCCCGGTAGTCGCCGATTACAGGGCTAAGTACTTCGGAAACCCAGGTACCCTTTGTGAGATAGTTAGTAACACCAAGGCGTTGCTGGCCTTTCTTGGGGAGCTGGGGTGGATCGAATGAAACATTTGTCCCACCTACACGCAAAATACGCGCTTAGTCGTGGAGTTGCGGAAACCAGCCCGATTTACATACATACATACATACATTTCATATCCTGGAATAAAAAATAGGCTACTTTTTATCCCGCTAAGTGGCATGGATTAATGGAGACTGAGGAGGAAGTGGAAATTCAGAGCCGCTGCTGCCTGCCTGCATATGTGTGCCAAATTTCATCTAAATCCCTTCAGCCGTTTTTGCCTGATTGTTGCACAAACATACAAACTTTCACATTTATAACAGTAGGATCAATCACAGATTAGATACCAATAACTGGATGAAACTGCTTGAAAAGTGATTTGATTGGAACTTTTTAGACGTTTGGTGTAGTGGATTTTTCGAAAACGTCGATATTTGTAATTTTTGCTTTAATTCTTGACTTAAGAACGTAACCCTGAAAATATGACCACGCAGTTCAGAAACACCTGTAAATAAATTTAATTTGTTTTAGAAAACTAACAACTTCAATGAACTGACTCTGGTCG
Organism: Melanchra persicariae; assembly: GCA_947386135.1. Taxonomy (NCBI): domain Eukaryota; kingdom Metazoa; phylum Arthropoda; class Insecta; order Lepidoptera; family Noctuidae; genus Melanchra; species Melanchra persicariae. The sequence goes on from OX376672.1 coordinate 3,562,526, forward strand.
TAGGCAATGAGAGTTGTGACCTAGACTCCGCAGTGAGTGCCATTGTCTTTGCAAATTTTTTGACCTGGCAATACAATCAGATTCGTTGCAAAGTTTGTACGAAGGCTCATCGTGGTAAAGTCGAGTTGGCGCATAAGGAAGACATCTTTGTTCCAATATTGAATGTCGACCGCAATGATTATGAATTGAAGACCGAAGTCGTTTATTATTTTAGGAATAATGGGATAAATGAAAGAAATTTGGTTTTTAGGTAAGTAGTATCACTATCACTCACATATTATCACTATCACCTACATATTATCACTATCACTCACATATTATCACTATCACTCACATATTATCACTATCACCTACATATTATCACTATCACTCACATATTATCACTACATATTATAAAAGCCAAGTCCCCGCCGCTTGTTTGTCTGTACGCGATATACTCAAAAACTGCCAAGCAAATTTTCATTATTTTTTAACCAATGCACAATGGTGAGCGTGATTAATGAGGAAGGTTTTAGTATATAATTGATTGAGATGTCGCAAATATTGCTTGGGTTGCTAGTAGAAAGATGTTACAGTAAATTTTTGAAATATTCATTGTCAGCTGCGGGACATTTATGGTCTGTCCACATGATACATCCTTCATACGGACTGCCATTAACTTTTATAGTTTTTTTTTATTTTGTGTAATAAAGCAATGCAGACAAAAGTCGGTGTGATATAGTTCAAAATCTGTATTGTAGACAAGAATCTGTATCGTGTAGATAGGTCCACAAACGAACATAAACCTTAAAACTGTAAAATTAAAATTGAAAATCAGTATTTTTATGTTTATTGTTTCAGAGATGACCTAGACTTTGATGCTTTGCTGGCCCAGTCTAAATCTAAAGTAGTATTGGTAGACCATCATGTCTTGGCCAAGAGAGACAAGTTCCTCGCACCATATGTGTCTGAAGTTATCGATCACAGGTAAGGCAATCTTTTGTTTTATTGAGGAATGGGCTTGCTCTTGACCTCGATCACGCCTGATGGAAAGCGATAGATGAGGTCTATGATGGAGCGAGCGTGCCCAGAAGATGTCTGTATGCCTTAGAAATGAGATCTGCAGGAGAACTAAGGTAACCTACATAGCCTGAGGATCTTACTGAATGTCATACTGAATTTAGACAGTTAAGAGACATCATTTGTTGCGAGGGTCAGCGTTTGTTTTTGCTCCGCAAATATTATTGAAAGTCCGTGCGAAAACAGTGTGAAAGTGCCATTAAGAGTGATAATTGTGTGGACAAACATTGCCAATACAGAGTGCAACAAAAAATCCAGTGTTCTAATGCGAGTTTAAAGAAGTCTAGACCAATTTAAAATTGAAAATAAATAACATCTACCGCCAGTTGTGAGTCAATAGTGCATCGCGGTTGAACGCGTAAGTGACAAGCATAGCACGGCGCTTGCGACGTTTTTCTCGCGAACTCGCATCGCATGGGCCTTTTTTAGTGTGCACTTTTGCCGCTCGTTTCATTTCGCTACTGGGAGAGCCTTTTATAGTGTGCTGTTTGGATCCCAGTAAAATTTACATAATAAAAATTATCTTAACGGATTGCTGAGTTGTTTTCGCGAAATTTTTATAACATGGAGTCGCCAACGCTTACGTGGGGTTGCTGTGCCGACGATAAAGCCGAAGATAACAAACAATTTATTAATTGTGTTACATGCAAGAAATCATATCACTTAACATGTCTATCTATTCCGGAAATGTCTGCTGATTCTGACGCCTGTCGTAAATGGAGATGTACGGATTGTATTACTCTCAAACCAAATTTCTCAAAAAAAGAGGATACCCCTATTCGGAACGTTTCCACTACAAGAGGAAACAAGAGACTGGCCTTGAACTCGCCACCTCAAGAAACAGCTGTGACCACCCAAGATGTGCGTACTATTATCCAAGAAGTACTAAAGACCGAGCTTGCTTCTATGCTCCAGAAAATAAATAACACCATACTCAACGTCATCAATAAGGAGCTGGAACCGATAAAGAAAGACATCAGAGAGCTGACGGAGTCACTAAATTTTCATACTAGGGAGTTTGAAGAGTACCAAGCTGAGCATACCGCGTTAAAAAATGTTGTGAAAGATTTAAAGGATGAAAATTATGAACTCAGAAACTCCGTTGCGGACCTCAATCACCGAATTAATTACTTAGAACAGCAAAGTCGTTCAAGCAACCTTGAAATCCAATGCTTACCAGAAAATAAACAAGAGAACCTCTATACTGTCGTTAAGCAGCTGGGATCAGTGGTCGGTTGTGTGCTGAATGACAGTGATGTTCTTCACTCCACCCGCGTGGCCAAACTACAGACTACTAGTACCCGCCCGCGCTCCGTTGTTGTGCAACTTGCCTCACCGAGGGTTCGCGACACGCTTTTGGCATCTGTTATAGAATATAACAAAGGAAAGAATAATGCCGACAAACTCAACAGCGCAGATCTTGGACTGGCGGGAGACAAGAAACCGGTATTTGTGCTCGAACATTTGTCTCCTTCTAATAAAGCGCTGCATGCTGCTACTAGACTAAAAGCAAAGGACAAAGGATACAAATTCGTCTGGGTAAGAAATGGAAGAATTTTCGCTAGGAAGACCCCAGAAGCCGACCATATTCTTATTAAAAATTTAGAGTCTTTAAACAAACTCATCTGATTTGCCAACTTAAAAATTAACGAAATTTTTGTTTACTAATAATACATGTAAATCCAACTATAATATTATACAAAGTTCGATAAATTGCAAATATTTTACCAAAACTGTAGAGGTTTAAAAACAAAAACGCACATGGTTTATCGAAATGTATGTTGTAATAACTACGACGTAATTATTATTTCAGAGACTTGGCTTAATAGTTCCGTAGAAAGCAGTGAGCTATTCGATGACAGGTATGTGGTTTACAGAAGGGATAGAGAAAACTCAAGTCTAAAAAGTGGTAAAGAGGGCGGGGGAGTTTTAATAGCTGTTACAAAACGTATAAACTCTAAACGCGCCATGCAATTCGAAAGTAACTGTGAAGACCTTTGGGTTATCTTGGATCTGGATCTATCGGTCGCTGGACCTGTTCGCCGAATAGCTCTCTGTGCTGTTTACCTGCCACCTCCTGTACGGACTTCTTATTTGGAACATTTCTTGGACAATTGTAACGCAACATTGGAACAGCTCAATGATTCATACGTATGTATTACGGGTGACTTCAACTTAGGTAACATTGACTGGAAAATAACCGGTAATTCTAATGATAACTTCAAACTGCCCAGTAATAGTGAAGCTCTGTTAGACTTTACGTATGTCAATAAGCTGACCCAATTTAACAATATTATTAATGCCTCTGGTCGAATATTGGACCTTGTATTGTGTAGCCACTCGTTATGTAATGTGAGCCAATGTATTGATGCGATTTGTAATATTGACCAGCATCACCCACCTCTAGATATAGTAATATCCCTCATTAAAGTATCCAAACTTCCATATAACATTGTTGAGAGTGGAAGGCCTGACTTTCGTAAAACGAGTTACATCCCGATCCGTAAATACCTAAGTGAACTCGACTGGGAGGAATTATTTGAGGGACAGCACGGTGTTGATGAGATGGTGCAGGTTTTTTATGACACTATTAACACAGCTATACAAAACTTTATATCCACTCGCGTGCCGAGGAATAGGAAATACCCGCCATGGTTTAACCGTAATCTTATAAAAATGCTAAACTTAAAAAATAAAATCAGAAAACGTTACAATACTTACAAAAACCCTATGGATAAAATTGAATTAAAAATAATTAGTAAACGATGCGATGACTTTGCAACTGTCTGCTACAATAACTATTTAAAGAAATTAGAAGATGACCTTACAAAGAACCCTAAATTATTTTGGACTTACGTTAAATCCAAACGAGGCGGCTCTAGCACTTATCCTATGTCTATGACGGATGGTATAAGGACATCATCAGATGGCACAGAAATTTGCGAATTTTTTGCTTCTTACTTTTCTTCTGTTTATAGCCCGGTTCAGGGGGATTATAACTTACAAACCAGTAATAACTTAAGCAACCTTCAAAACTATAGCTTGTGCTTGTCTAATCCTACTATAGATCATGAAACCATCTATAAAAAGTTAAAAAATCTAGATTGTAGTAAAGGCGCTGGGCCAGACGGTATTCCACCTGTTTTTATTTATGAGTGTGCAGCCGAGTTGGTCGCTCCACTATCGCTTATTTTCAACAAGTCCTTAGTATCTGGTATTTTTCCTTCAAAATGGAAAGAGGCAAAGGTTGTGCCTATCCATAAATCAGATGAGGATGATGTGGTGTCTAACTATAGACCTATATCAATTCTCTCGACTCTTGCTAAAGTTTTTGAGTCTCTCATCTGCCCGCACATTCAAAACCATCTAAAGCTGTACTTAAGTGAAGCGCAACATGGTTTTGTTGAATCGAGGTCTACAGGCACTAATCTTGTACTCTTTACAGAGCTGTTGGCAGAAGCAATAGATTCAGGTTACCAAGCTAATGTAATATATACAGATTTTAGTAAGGCATTCGATAAAGTCTCACATAACATACTGATTAAAAAATTACAAGCGTACGGTATCACTGGATCATTGCTTTCATGGTTAAGTTCGTATCTTGTGGATCGGTCTTTCTTTGTAGTGGTGAACGGATTTCAATCAACTTCGCGTTATATCTCATCTGGCGTGCCACAAGGATCTCATTTGGGTCCAGTTCTATTTAATTACTTCATAAATGATATTCCTTACTGTTTTCTACATTCAAATATCTTTATGTACGCCGATGATATAAAATTTGTTAAAATTGTTAAAAATAAAGACGACGCCTATGAATTACAGAGGGATCTAGACAGGCTTGTTCAATGGTGCGATAACAATGCAATGCACCTTAATGCCCGAAAATGCTATCATGTAAAATTCTCTAGAAAGCATACTTTAGTAGAACACAGTTATTATATTAAAGGTGATAAAGTTGGTGAACTGGACACAATAAGGGACCTTGGCATTACATTTGACAGGAAATTAACTTTTATTCCACACGTAGACAGTATTATAAAAAAATCTTCTAAAATGCTGGGTTTTGTCTTAAGAAATACGAAACAGTTTAGAAGTTGTAAGACAAAAATCATGCTATATAACGGCTTGGTTCGAAGCGTGTTGGAATATTGTAGCGTGGTTTGGCGACCACACTATGCTGCACACTCGTTGCGTCTAGAACGTGTTCAAAAGCGTTTTCTGTGGCATCTGGCGTTTTCTAGGGGCATAGCTAAGAAAATACGTTCTTATAACAATAGATTGAAACATTTCAAAATGATTTCTCTAGACAAGCGCCGACGTCTAAATGACGCGACGTTTGTGTGCAAAGTTATGGCTCACAGGATTGACTGTCCACAAATACTGAGCACTTTCAATTTCCGTGCACCTTCAAGAATTCCTCGCAGCCAGATAACACCACTGCGTCCACCGCAAAGAAGAACGGTTTTAGGCTCCAATTCTCCTTACGCTAGATTTTGCAAGGTGGTTAATGGTTGTAGCGACATTATTGATCTACACTTTAACTCATTAAGCCAATTTAAAACCAATATTTATAAATATCATCTCGATCTGGATTAGACATTATGAAGTCGCGTGTTTTCAATAATAATTTTAGATTAGCTTAGTTAAGGCTTTTTTTTTTTTTTCTCATACGTAACTTAACCTTAAAGCATGCGGAGTTTACCTATAAGTGATTGTTACACTATTGTACTCTATTTTATTGCATGTTACCTTTAGCATAATACCAGTGTAAACAATTGTGGGTGAACCAATAAATAAATAAATAAATAAATAAATAAGAGCCTTTACGCGGTACGGCTTTTCATACAAACTTTCAAATCCTTATTTTTCGAAATGAATGAACTGATTTTGATGAAACTTGGTATGCATACGCTAGATATCCAGGTCTAAATAGTTATCAGAGAACATTTTTGAAAAAGATTTTAGAGGGAGAGAGAGAGCGATTTTAAGTTTTCTATAGAAAGTGAAAAATCACTATATCCTTCCCCCTGAACTCTTTTTCGAAAGCCTCTTATTTATTAGTATTATTACTATACAACGTGTAACAGAATAAACGCAATACCTGAAAAGAGGTTATTGTACTACGACGCGTTTGCTGCGTTTGTAAAATAAAAGTTGTACATCATAATTGTTATGCGCCAGAATTAATGCCGGGTATGCCGCAGCCAATTAGCTTAATCAGCCGTTTAATTGGTTGACTAGCCTTTTCATTTCAATGCTCCGATTTTTTTGCGACTTAGGTGACATCTTTTGTTCAATATCGTTTAAGTAATAACTTGCCCATTTCACTTATGTCGCTGATTAAATGGCGCTGTTCAATGAAAAGGCTATAGGCTTTTCATGAAACGGTTGATTAAGCTGATTGGGTGGACATATACAACGTATAACAGAATATAACAATATATTAAATAATATACAACGTATAATACCAGTATTGCGATCATTGTGCACATCTCTTGATGTGCCCAATGATCTCGACAAAATGTATTGAACAGTAGTTTTTTTTTCGCGATTTCTGTGGTGGTGCCACAGTAAAAGTTGTTCATAATGATGCTCTTTTTAGGTACCTATTGAGTTCATTCTGTGACGTAGTATAAACATGAAATATAGACTGATTATTTTATTGCACCCTCATGACGTGGGTATCAAATGAAAAAAGTATTGTTTTAAAATAAACATTTTATTCTCAGGCCCATAGACAAATCAGCTTGGATATACAAAGACGATGTTCGGTCTACTATAGAGACGGTTGGTTCCTGCTGCACCCTCATAGCTCAACGAATTAAAGACCTAAGTGCTTTGCTAGCTAAAGAAACAGACTTCTTTATCGCCTACCCATCCTGTACGCAGATGCTTAGAGGTAAGTTTGATACAAAGCATTTGTTTCAAATAAACCATTTACAGGTACTTTTGAATTGTCAGAGCCAGTCAGTCAAAAACACAAAACTATTTGCACGTTCCAAAGCGTAGATCTCTATGGAGAAGAACGTGCAAGAAACTCCACGGACACTCTTTAAATCATTTTATGATTTACAACTTTTGAATTGTCAGAGCCAGTCAGTCAAAAACACCAAACTATTTGCACGTTCCAAAGCGTACATCTCTATGGAAAAGAACGTGCAAGAAACTCCACGGCCACTCTTTTAAATCATTTTATGATTTACAATAATCCTGGTTTCATTATCCTTGTTGATTCTACATGTGAGAACAATGTAAAGAAAGAGAAAAAAAGAATTCTAAGTATCAAATTATTGAAATAAGCCAGTGACAGCTAAGAGACGATTTAATGAAGAAGTAAACCCTAACATCCTGGTTAGCCACCTTGGGCCCAAAATACCTCAAGACTTTATCAGACAAACATATATAGCTACATATTATGCTACTTAAGTAAATAGGATGTGTTTAGGTACTGTAAGAGCCTCCTAACGCAGCATCTGGCTGTTCGTATCTACTTTGGAAGTGGCTGGTAAGAATAAGCAAGGCATGGTGGACATCCCACCCACACGCACAAAGCGTTTTGGGAATACATTCATTGTGCGTACCGCTAAGGAGTGGAATTCCCTGCCGGAGTCTGTGTTTCCTGATAGCTACAACCTGGGAGTCTTTAAGTCAAGAGTGAATAGGTTACTTCTAGGCAAGCGTGCTTCATCTTCGACCACATCGTCACTTACCATCAGGTGAGATAGTGGTCAAGCGCGTGCCTATCAATAATAAAAAAAAAATAAGCTAATATTTGAATTCGGAAATATTAATAGAACGGTTTTTTGTTTAATCAGTGGCAGATGTTATTCGAATTTCCGAGCCAATGGTGCTCCAATATATTCTAATATAAATTAAACTCGTGTTTTAATCATATTATCTGGTACGTAGACCTCAGGCCATAGCCCTGTGGTCTGCTACTGAGAAAGATGGTACAAAAAGACGAGACGAACAAAAAAAAATTACTTTCAGAGGGTATTTTACTGAAAAATCAAATTAGTCGAAGGCTCTCGAAGGCTTTTGACAGGGTCTGGCACGCAGGTCTACTCAGCAAGCTTCCTGCTTATGGCATCCCAGCTGGTTTTTGTAGCTGGATATCAGACTTCCCAAGTGAACGGTCGATCCGAATAGTCGTTGACGGCTGCTCCTCTGACCTCATGGCTATTGATGCCGGAGTTCCTCAGGGGTCTGTTCTCTCTGCAACTCTTTTCCTGCTGCACATCAATGACGCTACTTCAGCCTGGTCTTGTTGGGTACGCAGATGACAGTACGGTTTCAGAGAGATATTTGCCCAGCGCAACAACCGGCGGGGATGAAGTCCGTTCCTTGAGAGAGGCCATGGTAGAGCGGACAAAAGACAGTGGGCAAGAATGTATGAGAGTTGGTCCAAGCGTCGCCAAGGATGAATCATATACCAAATGAGAGGGTACAATGTACTGTTCAAACATGCAGAAGGGCATCAAAATCTGTCCGAGAGATTTCGAGAAATGATAGCTTATTCTTGGCTCAGAAGATACTACGAATTTTTTATTTTGCTTTTTTGTCGAGTATTATTATAGTTTTTTCTTGTTATTTACAGTTACAAATCATTACTTCATCATTACCTCATCCTTATAATCATCATTATTCATCATCATCATCCATCATCATCATCATCATCATCATCGAGTAATGATAGATTTTATATTTTGCTACGTTGTCGGTATGTTATTTGTTATAGGTAGGTATTACGTATTTATAGTTGAAAACCATCGCATCATATTTTAATAATCATCGTTGCTGATCATCATCATGTTTATTTCATCTTTTATTATCATTTCGTTTCATTTTTCTTATCTTATTTAGTATATTTTTAAATATTTCTTAAATAAATACAAAAAAAACATAAAATAATATAAAAAATACTAGCCCCCGGTGGGCTACTATTTTTAGTAGTCCACCGGTATCGGGAACAGGGTCAAAGCTACCGGCGCCGGCGGTCAGGGCTCCATAGAGAGGAACCTCCTAACAATGCGGGCCGTGTCCACAAGTACTGCTTTCTGAATCAAGCCCTTGATCCAGCTGCCTAACGAGAGCCTCCTGAGGTGTTGGTCAAGGCTCGTGGCTATTAAGCCGTTGGCTGACACGACTATCGGTACTATGATTGCCGAATTCACATCCCACATGTCGACAATCTCGCGAGCTACATAAGTCAAGATATTTGATTTGTTTATCTTTCTCGGCTTTCGTCATGCGGAACGGTGATAGATTACAATCATTGCACGCCTCTCGATTCTGTCCACCACCACTATATCAGGCTTATTTGCAACAACAGTCCTATCAGTGATGATGGACCGAGCCCAGTACAATGTGATACTGCCATTATCGAGAACTGGGTCGGGCACATACCTGTAGTACGGCACCTCCGATTCCATAAGAGAGTTTTTCACAGCAAGTTGCTGATGGATAATCCTGGCTACAAGGACAACCTTGTAGCCAGGATTATCCATCAGCAACTTCAGCAACGGAGAGTACTTGCATAGACACAAGTCTATGCAAGTACTCTCCGTTAGCAAGACGAGAATAACCAGAGAAAATGTGGCGAATTGATTCTCCCGGATGGTGACATGTCCGACATCTGTCAATCGTGCCGTCCTTGGCTACGTTTCGGTGATCTCTTCGGAAACAGAGAAACTGAAGGTTTTTTTTGTGCAATTATGGACGAAGTTATCTTGACGAACAACTACCGGAGGCATGTTATGAAGGACGGGACGGTGGACGTGTGTCGGGCATGCCACCGTCCGGGTGAGTCCATCAGACATGTTATCTCTGGTTATTCTCGTCTGGCTAACGGCGAGTACTTACACAGGCACAACCAAGTGGCCAGGATTATTCACCAGCAACTTGCTTTGAAATACCAACTTGTGGATTCTGAGGTACCGTATTACAAGTATGTGCCCGACCCAGTTCTCGAAAATGACCACGTCACGTTGTACTGGGATCGGTCTATCATCACTGATAGGACTATCGTAGCTAGTAAGCCCGATATAGTGGTGATAGACCGATTAGCGCGCCGCACAATGATAATCGATGTTATCATTCCACATGACGAGAACCTCCTGAAAGCTGAGAAAGAGAAACAAATCAAGTATCTCGACTTAGCGCACGAGGTTGTCGATATGTGGAATGTGGACTCGGCTGTCATTGTGCTGATTATTGTTACGGCCAATGGCTTGCTGGCCAAAAGCTTTGACGACCATCTGTCGAAGCTGGCGTTGCGCAGTTGGATAAAAGGCCTGATACAGAAGGCAGTACTCCTCGATACGGCTCGTATTGTGAGGAGGTTCCTTTCTCTGAAGCCCTAATGAAGGAAATAATAATATCTTGGGACAATCAACACACCGCCATCTGATCCCAAACTAGGCAGAGCCTGTACTATGGTAACCAGACAACTGATAAACATACTTATATATTTATAAATACATACATATTATAGATAAATGTCCGGTAGTTTTTCGTCATGATAACTTCGTACATAATTGCACAGACAAAACCTTCGGTTACCCCAAAGAGATCACCAAAACGTAGCCAGGCTACGGATGCTAATTGATCCACGTCGGACCCGTTTAGGGCCCGGAAAATGTGTCCGTGAGTGAAGTTCCTTTCTCTACCATACCGCCCTGCGACCGTCAGTGTCAAGCACCGCAGGTTTGCGCCAGTTCTCATTTGCCAAGGAGAGCGGGGTGAGTCCCTTGTCCACCGCCACTACATCTCGATGCATACCCACGTCAACAGTTTCGTATTCCCTGAGACTGCATATCTCTTGTGGAGAGTCTTAGTATTTAAAAAGCCTCGACCTCCACACTTTCGCGGGATATACAGTCTCATTACCGACGACCGTGGGTGATGCATTCGATGTGCAGTTAGCAGTGTACGGACCCGCCTATCTAGGGCGTCAAGTTCCGTTTGAGTTCATTTGAGTATGCCGAAAGAGTACATAATACCGGCATGACCCATCTGTTGAAAGCGCGCACCTCAATCCCACGGATTCCATAATCTCTCCACGCTTTACATGCATGACCGCACATTTGTCCACACCAAACTCCATCCTGATGGCACTACTGACTGTTTCAGTTACCTTCAGTAGATCCAGCAGTTGCAGATTACTGGGGGCAAAGAGTTTCAGATCATCCATGTAAAGGAGGTGAGATATAACCTGACCACCTCTCTTCAACCGATAGCCTAGTCCTGAATTCTCCAGCAATGTGCTGAGAGGATTCAAGGCTAGGCAAAACCAAACCGGACTCAAACTATCGCCCTGAAATATAACCCGCTCGGTCCTTACCGGTTCGCTATTCCTCTGGATATTTCGACATCCTGGATAGCGACGGACTGTCCTCCATTACCCCATACAGGACGTCAGGAAAATTGATGAAACGCTACGCACCTTGCGTAGCGTTTCATCAATTTTATACAATTCTAGCACCCTCATGAGCCATGTATGAGGCACCGAGTCATAGGCCTTCTTATAGTCTATCTAACATGTCGACAGATCCTTTCGAGAACGCCGAACCTGTTGGCTAATGGCCGTATCAATGAGGAGTAGCTTCTACCTCGGGATCCATATCTACATACATTTTGAGAGGCGGTTATTGCTGCTAATGTAAAAATTAATTTTAGCTCTCAAAATGGATGTAAGAACCTTATAGACCGTCGGTAAACACGTTATCGGTTTATAGTTTTTGCTGAACTGCCCCCATTTCTGGTAACGAATCGCATGCCTGTTCTACCTCTCGAGTCCAATCTCCTTCGGTGTGACTGACAGGCACCGACCAGATGCTGTGCCAGAATGAGAACATGGCGTTATCTTCTGGCAGGCGCGTGTCAGTCACACCTTGTTCTGGTCGCTCCCAAGCCCTGTATACCCACCTTTCATTACTTCGGAATGTGCGATTAAGGGTGTATCGCTCCACTCGCCGCCTATACCTACGAATACGGTTTGCCCATGCGTACATTTTCTGCTTCAGGAAGTCGATGCGCTCTGTGACACAGGACATATAGTCTTGGGGGCTGATTTCAATCCCCGAAAACACCCGTCTCACAAAGCGCATCACTCTAGGCCGAGTGTTACCCTCCCTGAAGCAGATCAGTTTGCCGATTAACGCTCTGGCCCCACCGATACGACGCTCGATCCAGCACTGCCAGGCCGGTACGGCTGGTTTTGGTCGTGTTACTCTGTCATTGGTTATTTTGACGTGAGCTACACGACATGCCGCTACAGCCGCGCAGTACATTATCGAGTGTGCATCAGTGAGATCGCAGTCATCAAAATAATTTGACAACTGCGAATCCAGAGCTGCCATCAGCACCCTGATTTTGTTACGCATGGGCTAACGAGGTAAGCGTGGTCTAAGTTCAGGCGGCATATAGCTATATTCCCGAATAGCGTTAGCCACTTCAACCACCCAACGGCACATAGTCACCATTCTCGAGGCGTTAGATTGCGACGTCGTTAACTGACGTTCTCCCCTGTTCAATGTCTCTGGCATAAAGGCTTCATATCCGAAACTTCAAGATCCGGAACAACATCCCTAAATCCTCATCCAAAAAAACAATGGAATGAGTGTTCTTCATCATTTAACATTTTTTTGTAAGAGGAAAAAATAACCACAGACATTAATCCATTAATTAATTAGTGAGTAGCAATGATATAATAGATGATCGATTAATAATGATGATTATAAAAACACAAAGTTAAAACTATAGTAGGTAATACTCGACAAAGAAGCAAAAAAAACTATAATAACTTAGTAAACTTATCATTACTCGATGATGATGATGATGATGATGATGATGAATAATGATGATCATAAGGATGAAGTAATGATTTTTAACTGTAAATAACAAGAAAAAACTATAATAATATTCGACAATCAATCAAAATAAAAAATTCGTAATATCTTCTGAGGCAAGAATAAGCTATCATTTATCGAAATCTCTCGGACAGATTTTGATGCCCTTCTGCATGTTTATACAGTACATTCTACCCTCTCATTTGGTATATGATTCATCCTTGGCGACGCTTGGACCACATTTGCCCACTATCTTTTGACCTTAAGCGTTGTCGCCCAGTGGGGTGATGACAATCTGGTCACTTTTAACGCTACCAAAACACAAGCGTGTCTTTTTACCGCAAAAAGGAGTCGTTTTGACCAAGCTCCTACTTTTCGGGGTGCATCTGTTCCTGTGACTGATCGGCTCGAGCTCCTAGGCATGGAGTTGACATCCAGTCTCAACTTCGGCTCCACCATCGAGTATAAAGCCCAAATTGCGGCCAAAAAGCTGGGCATCCTAAATAGGGTGAAGCGATACTACAGGCCTGGACAGCTTTTAACCCTTTACAAAGCACAAGTCCGATCCTGCATGGAGTATTGTAGCCACCTTTGGGATGGCTCAGCTAAGTATCAGCTTGCCACGCTTGACTCGGTGGAACGCAGAGCTAAGAGACTTATCGGTGACGTAAAACTGGTGGATGTCAAACTACATAGCTTGGCTCATCGCCGTAAGGTTGCCTGCTTATCGGTCTTCTACAGATTGTACTTCGGTGAGTGTGCCCAAGAACTCCACGACCTCATCCCACCGGCCCCCTTCTACCATCGGACATCCAGACGTACTGCATCTTACCATCCCTACCTTGTAGCTATTCCACCAATTCGCACTAAGCGTTCCCAAACGTCTAATCTCTTCAAAGTTAGAGTGAACAGGCTACTTCTGGGTAAGCTCGCTCCATCGTAGACTTTGTCTCTGTCATTTCTGACATTGACTAGAGTCAAGAGCAAAGCCATCTCTAATAAAAAAAATAAAAAAGTCGGTCAGATAGATTTTCAAAAAATATTAGACATGTATTTTTTCTTTTTCACGTAAACCAAAAATTAAGACGAAACAGTGGGTTGAAAAGTCGCGTGCCCCCGCTCAAGAGCAAATAAAAAAGATAAAGCGCATCAAAGTTCAAGAACTTTGATGCGCTATATCTTTATTTTGATTTGTAATGGGTTTGCTCTTGACTCTTCAACTTAATCTTTTCTTTATCGTTTTTATACATTTGCCAAAAATACGTGTACAATATTTTTTGTAAATCTAACGGACGGACTAACGACCGCTTTCTATAACATATCTCAATCCCAATCTTGATCCCGATCCTTGTCTGTAACCAATCAAAGGTGAGGATTGTGTGGTGAAGGACACAAACTCGGCCGTTGATTGGTTACAGACAAGGATCGGGATCAAGATTGGGATTGAGATATGTTATAGAAAGCGGCCGTAAATCTATACTTACTTATATTATTTGTTATAACTTATATAAAGCTGAAGAGTTTGACTTTGTTTGAACGCGCTAATATAAAAATAATTTTTCAAATCCGACTGGTAGTTCCAGAGACTACCAGTCGGATTTGAAAAATTATTTTTCAAATGTATTATTTCATGAAATCATAACATTTGGCATTAATTGTAACTGAGAAAGTTGTATTGCTGATTTTAATGATCACAGTTCTGTAAATACGTATTTGATACGGCCGCGAATCATATTTTGACCAACATACAACCTGACACTGACCTGCAAATTGCAAAAAACGTAAGAAACTTTGAATTTCGCGGTCTACCCTGGCGCTTTCACTCAATATCAAAAACAAAAATCAGGGCTTTATAGCTGTCTTGAATCGACTTCTATCGTGATCCTTTACGTTCTATATTAATGAAAAAAGGTTCATAATTTATTACCCGACTGCGTCAGAAGGAGGGTAATGTTTTCTGAGCGTATGTGTACCTATGTATGTAAAGTTCAATCACAGATCTGAGACCACAAACTGCATCAGACTGTTTGAAAAGCGACTTGTTTGAAACTTTTTAAACGTTTCTAGCGATCGGGTTGTTTGTCAGTCATTTTTTTTTTTCGGGTAGGTATCTACAAAGGGTTACCGCTGCGGCCCCGACATGTGAAAATTCCCAAAATAAAAAAATCTTATGTAATAGGTAAATAAACATTAAATTCGCGATTAATTCGCGACACACCGGTGTGTCGCCGGGGCCGGAGCGGTTAAGGAAAGGTCAATGTACTTTATTGCAAGTTTATCTTTCGTCTACCATAGAACATGTTATTTGAAGGAACGCTCACTTACGAATCACCGTGTAATTTCTGTTTCAGCCACAATTATACTGGATACTGTGAACTTTTCCACGGACTTAAACAAAGCGACTCCTCATGACGAGGAAATTATTCTGTTCTTAGAGAGTCTCATGAAACCGGGGGATATCAAGGCTGATAGGTAAGTTTACCTTTTTAGGGTTCCGTAGTCCTTCCGGGGTCCTTTTTAGGGTAAAAACGGGACCCTATTACTCTCTGTTGTCCGTCTGTCTGTCACCAGGCTGTATCTCATGAACCGTGATAGCTAGACAATTGAAATTTTAACAGATGATGTATTTCTGTTGCCACTATAACAAGAAATACTAAAAACAGAATAAAATAAATATTTAAGTGGGGCTCCCATACAACAAACAACAAACGTGATTATTTTGCCTTTTTTTTATAGATAATGGTACGGAACCCTCCGTGCGCAAGTCCGACTCGCACTTGCCCGATTTTTTTATTTTTTTAATCATCTTACCTGGCTAAATAGAACGTGTAATGGACTAAGTTGTCTGAAAATAAACAGATTTTAATTTTTTTTATTTTTGCAAAATACCAACAAAGGAGTCATTGTACTCATCATTAGGAACAACTTTTACTTTGGGACCAACCTCGAAATCGCGAAAATATGTATGGGGCAGTCGATTATTTTATCCCGAGATCAATGTTGGTCCCATAGTAAAACTATAGTTCATTATGACGAAAACACTGACCCCTTTTCAGGTATTGCGTTTGTTCTGTGACCCAGGTAACCCAGGTACACTTTGTGAGATAGTTAGTAACACCAAGGCGTTACTGGCCTTTCTTGGGGAGCTGGGTTCATCATCATCATCATCATATCAGCCGAAAGACGTCCACTGCTGGACATAGGCCTCCCTCAAGCGTCGCCACAACAACCGGTCCTGTGCGTCTCGCATCCATCGGTTACCGACCCTCACCAGGTCATCGGTCCACCTAGTGGGAGGCTTTCCAACGCTGCGTCTTCCGGTACGCGGTCGCCACTCCAAAACTTTTCGGCCCCATCGACCATCTGTTCTGCGAGCAATGCCAGTGGGCATTCCACAGTGGCCACTTCAATTTGGCGATCCTTCGGGCTATGTCGGTAACATTGGTTCTCTTGCGGATATCATCATTCCTGATTCGATCACGCAAGGAAACTCCGAGCATTGCCCTCTCCATTGGAATGGAGCTGGGTTGGATCGAATGAAACATTTGTCCCACCTGCACGCAAAATACGCGCTTAGTCGTGGAGTTGCGGAAACCAGCCCGATTTACATACATACATTGTCCTGTTACACATTGTACAGTTCTCGTCAAATAACTTTGCCCCTCTGAAGTTAGCCATTTGCAAAGATCGCTTGGTGCAGTCACGTAGAGGGAGCAAGCGGGACGCAAGCATGCATCGAACGTAAACGTAACACTGAGACATAAAATCGCGCCGCCATAATCCCCGCCCCCATGTCTCTTGCGCATGCGCAGTTGCAGTTTGTTCGTAATGTTGACTACTACGCAGCCACTCGTAACCAACTTCAGAGGGGCACAGTTATTTGACGAGAGCTGTACCTATAATCTATCGAAAAATATTGAGTAGGTACCTAGTTATTGGACCGTTACCCGTGTTTTAATTAAATGTTCATTTCTTTAGGCAACGGGAGCATGATTGCTTGATCGCAGCAAGGAAAAACGTCGCAAACCTAACTCCGGCGCAACTGTTGAAGAAGGATGTGAAAATAGTTGGTGATGTCTACATTCCCAGCTTTCCTATACTTGTCAAGGTGAATATATTTTTTTTTTTGCCAGCCTGAACTGTTCCACGCTTGCATTTGGTTGGTTAAGTTAAAAACTTAAAAATAAAAAACCCCTACAGAAAAAAACGTACCTACAATTTATTTGCTCTATATAAAATATCAGAGGAAAGTAACCTAATTCGGAATACCATTTTGTTTTATAGACGTCGGCGTCGCAGCCAATTGGCTTAATCAGCCGTTTAATTGATGGCCTAGCCTTTTCATTTCAATACTTCGATTTTCAGCGACCTAAGTGAGATTAAACGGCGCAGTTCAATGAAAAAGCTAGGCTTTTAATGAAACGGCTGGTTAAACTAGTTGGCTGCGACATGGACATAAAAAAATGAATTACAAATCAGAAGCGCAAGATCGATATCCTCATTCGTCTTGTACTCATCATTATGAACAACTTTCAAAGTCGCGAAAAAAAATCAGCTGTTCAGTACAATTGTCGAGCTATGAGCACATACATGTAAGGGGCAGTCGAATTTTTTCCCGATTTCAGTGTTGTTCCTATAGTAAAAGTTGTTTATAATGATGCTTACAATGACCCCTTAAGAGGTATTGCGTTTATTTTGTTACATGGATGTTTTTGACCCAATCTTATGGCAAATCCGTCGGCAGAATCCAGTCCTCACTTTAAGCACACTCAACTGCCTCTGACGCATGCACTATTATCTTGCACATTATCTAGGAATTCCTGAACCGTCCCGGGGCTCTCCAGGCCGTGTCGGAAGCCCTACAGTACAACAACTGTACCGTAGCCCTGTTGCTTGGTATGGACCTCAGTGAGGGGCTCCAACGGGACACAGCGTTGTACTCGCCCGGAACACCGGAGAAAGCTGCCCAGGTAAGAATATTATGCAGTTTTAGATACTACGTCGGAAGGAGCCTCCTCGTGTAGCGCAATTTGTTCCATCAGCCACTCAACTGAACCTCTCGCTCGGCGCGTCCTGGACAGTCTCACCTAACACCTTATAAGACTGGCCAATCCTTCCCTTGCGGTGGTAGCGCCTGCATCGCGACCACCCTCCCACCGGAGTCCGGCGTCAAGCAGCCTGCTGTGTTTCGTCGACGCGTGGGAGTACCAGTGCCTCAGGGCATCTTCAGGGCACGCTCGCTTCATCATGGACCTCATCTATCGCTTTCCATCAGGCGTGATCGAGGTCAAGAGCTAGGTAGCCCATTCATAAAATAAATGAAAAATTGTCTGCGTAAAAGTCGAAAAATAAAAGAAAAAAAAATCCTCGCCGTGGGATAAAGAAATAGTGACATTTTTGGAATTATCTCCTCGAGTCGTTTATTTTGATACCTAACGGTGGTCGCCATCTTTTTTTCTTTTTTAATCCTACTAATATTATAAATGCGAAAGTTTGTGAGGATGGATGTATGTATGTTACTCTTTCACGCAAAAACTACTGAATGGATCTTGATGAAATTTGGCACAGAGGTAGATTATAGTCTGGAATAACGCATAGGATACTTTTTATCCCGGAAGTATGTTCCCTTGGGATAGTTTTAGATATTCACACGGGTGGAGCCGCGGGCAGCAGCTAGTAATTCATATAGCCATGTCACTTCGGCAATTAAGGGATATCTGTTGATACCTCATTTGTTAAAATATATTCAGCCGTTTAGGCTGCAGAAGGTATAGGCGAGGCTACAGGGCATGTCAAAGAAATAAGACATACATACTCTCGAAAGCGTTAGGGGCAGTCGGGTAAAATCTCCTAAAAAGTTCCAAACAAGTCACTTTTCAAGCAGTCTGATGCAGTTTGTTAAATCAGTGATTGAACTAAACATAATGCCAAAATGAAAAGTGATTTGTTTCGAAACTTTTAGTAGTTTTCTACAGCCCGATAATTATTAAAGTACCTAAATCGGTTTTATCGGTACTAAAAATCGGATCTAAAATGAACTACTTAATCTCAATTTCAAAGCTTCTATTTGAATAAACCATTTTTAAGGTCAGTCAAAACATGAAGCTAAGTATTGCAGGTTCCACAACGTAATAACGGGGTTGCAGAATTGTTCGAAAGTCACTGTGGACCTGGAACGCAAAGAGCACTAGGAGGAGCACGGATGGGTTTTAGTCAGTAAGAGTCTGACACTCCCGCTCCACCTAGAGCGGAAGGAGTCATTTGATAATTTCCCATCCATAAAACGAATGTCAAATAACGAAGAAGCAACCAAAAACACCGACTACCGAAATTAAAGTTATTTTGTACTTTGTAGTGTTTTTTTTGGAAGTCGGTTTTTTTTGTGACAAAGTTTTTTATTTTTCACTTTTTAGTGGTACCCCACACCTAAAACACCACTGAAAAGTCACAGGAAAGCAAAAATATGCAATTTCGTATGATTTTTCCACATATTTTTTCCAGCTATTTGGATTTAAAAACCAAACTGCTGAACCGATTTTTATAAAATTTAAATGGGACCAATCGAGAAGTATATCCTTTCACATAAAACAAGAATATTTCAAAAACAAAAAAAAAAAAACTGTCGAATTGAGAACCTCCCCCTTTTTGGGAAGTCGGTTAAAAAAAGGTTCCATAACATAAGTGTCTACGGCGGAGAACGTGCAAAAAAACTAGTAAATAGATACAAGATAGTCTTTATTGGTTACAGTTGAGTAAGCACCTGGAAGACGCAACGAACCCTTCGCTCGGGCTGTCTCGCGAACAGCTCGCCATTGCTTCGGACTGCAAGTACTATTGGCAGCTCAATCTGTCTGCCTCGAGGAAGCAGTACATACCCACTATCAACACGTTCACCGCTAATAAATGATGTCACTCACGAACTGGGTATTATTATTTCATTTCTGACTACCTTTTGTATATCTGTGGCAGCCAACTAGCTGAATTCACCGTTTCATTAAAAGTCTAGCCTTTTGCATAAGTGACATGAGCAAGTGTCATTAAACGGTATTGTACATAAGATGTCACTGAAAACTCGTCACATTTAAATGAAAAGGCTAGGCAGCCAATTAAACGGCTGATTAAGCTAATTTGCTGCGACATATCCACCGTTTTTTACAACGTGTTACAGAATAAACGCGTCTTATGGGTCATTGTACTCATCATTATGAACAACTTTTAGTATGGGAACAACCTCGAAATCGTGAAACAAAAATCGGCTGTTCAGTACATTTTGTCATGCATTTGCAATATGAAACTCTTTCAAAATAAAAATAACACAAATATACGTAAAGTTAACCATTCATATTTAGAATTATCAGTACCTAGAATTGAGTTCTTCCGACACAGTTGCCTATACATGGCACCATTAATTTATAACTCCCTTCCTAAGAAAATAGTTGACTTACCCTATCGTAAATTTTGCATTTTCCTACAAAACTGGCTAATACAAGAACATTTTTACAGCGTCAATGAATTCCTAAAAAAAATACCCTTCGGATTCCTACCATTTTAGAAATGCATTGTGAACTTTCATTCTATGGTCTTTCGTGTTTTGTTTTATAAATTTGATGTCCGTTATTTTACTTTCATTGTTTTCCTTTTTAAATTTTACTTCGTTCGTACATACATACCTAATTTATTTTACATGGTTATGCTGTTTTATTAGTTTTTTTTTAAATAATTGATGATGTGTGTAACAACATTCATTACATTTTATGTGTACCTACCTAAATATTTGCATGCTATCATATTATGGCGAAATGTGTCTTGCACCAAAAACATATTGTAACATCTTTTTACTACATTTTTTGCAAATAAAACTTACATGCTCACAAATGTATGGTCGGCTTTTTTTGTCGCGATTTCAGTTGTAGGTCCCTCAAAAGTTGTTCATAATGATGAGTACAATGACTCCTTAAGTGGCATTGCGTTTATTCTGTTACACGTTGTATATCGCACGAATTGAGCATTTTTTCGTGAAGAAAGGTCATCTGCCTTTTCAACTATAAATAATAAATAAATATCTTGGGACAACTCACACACAGCCATTTGATCCCAAGCTAAGCAGAGCTTGTGTTATGGTAACCAGACAACTGATATACATACTTATATAATTTATAAATACATACATATTATAGATAAATTACACCCAGACACAGAACAAACAATAATGCTCATCACACAAAGTTTGTCCTAGGTGGCAATCGAACCCACGACCTCCGGCTATGTGTTCCAGTTTTAACCGAATGCAGCTTTTTTTTAAGTATATGGCAGGTTTAGCGCGCTATGGCTATCAACTGCTTAACCGGACTATCCTGTGGTGACCTCAAATGAATTTAAGGCCCCCAGCCAGGGCTAAAAAGCTAGCTAAATACTAACTGACCGCTCGCTAAGGGCATCCCGGATACGACCTCGGCTTAGCGGCGTCAGTTCGGGACGGCAGCAAAGACAGGCTGGATCGTTTGATTATTTATGGGATTTAATACTAATGGCGGCTCAGCGACGTGGGCTGGCAAAAGACGGGGAGGGTTTTGATTAGGTCGTCGCGAGGGGCTTCGACGAAGAAGCCGGAAAACGCGGTCTGTGTGTGTATTTTCTAAGGGTGCTGGCCTCCACACCCCAGTAACTGGGAAACACGAAGTTCTTAACAAGACTCGTGCCAGATTTTCTGGCTTCTGACAATCCGTAACAACTGTCAAAAATCTGCAAATGACAGCCGGGACCAACTGCTTAACGTGCTTTCGAGGCACGGAGAAGTCTGTGTATGTGGTCACCCATCCACAGACCGACCTAGGCAGGCGTTGCTTAACCTTGAATTTCGACCCGTGCGGCTATTTTTAATATGCACGAATTTGCAGAAGTGCTGGGGGAAATAAAAACTTCTTGTTCGTGGCTTACGTTTATTAGGATCACCAGCGTACCCGAGGTTTGAACTCATCACTAAGCGCCACCCGTTTTATGCTCTCGTACCCCAGGATGATACTGAACGAAAAGCATGCTGACTGCAACAGACGAGCCGACAACCCTTTCAAGTACAGTCCTACTAAGCCTTCTTCCGCCCACAAGGTCTTGAAGATCTCCTTCATGGTGCCAACACCTTCAACCTGAAAAAAAAAATAAAGCTGTCACTTTGACATCTGTCAAAATATTCGCTTGGCTTATTTGTCAAAACAAAAGATACCTTGTGTTTTTCGAAATAAGGTTCATGTTGTAAAGTGACGCGAATTTTCGATGCCAAGTGAATTGCCAGCATTACAGTTCTCGTCAAATAACTTTGCCCCTCTGAAGTTAGCCATTAGCAAAGATCGCTTGGTGCAGTCACGTAGAGGGAGCAAGCGGGACGCAAGCATGCATCGAACGTAAACGTAACACTGAGATATAAAATCGCGCCGCCATAATCCCCGCCCCCATGTCTCTTACGCATGCGCAGTTGCAGTGCGTTCGTAATTTTGACTACTACGCAGCCACTCGACACAACTTCAGAGGGGCAAAGTTATTTGACGAGAACTGTACATGGCTAAAAGTCTTTTTTGTATTGAGGAATGGCTTGCTCTTGACCTCGATCACGACTGATACAAAGCAATAGATGAGGTCTATGATGGAGCGAGCGTGCCCAGAAGATGCCTGGGCCTAAACCACCAACTCTTAAAGCAGTATTACTTTAATATTACTTCCAGTGGGAAAGAGACGGAGCTATACAGGACGTATAGCTCCGTCTCTTTCCCACTGGAAGTAATATTGAAGTAATACTGCTTTAAGAGTTGGTGGTTAGGCCCCAGTTCACTCTTGCTTTGAAAGCAGACGGGTTATATGTGGAAATCTTACTTAAAGTAGTTCCTGAACTGGAGTTATGTTCGCGGCTCCTTACCGTTCTAAGCCGCTCTTTTAGTTCGTCAGCTCCGGTCTCGAACCAGAGAAAGGAGACCGTTCGCTCGCATTGTTCCAGCTAACCATAGATGTCAGTTCGATCCGCGATATATAGACGACTAGCTGTCCCCCGCGGCTTCGCTCCCGTCAACTGGCTACCTACCCTAACCTACAAAAAAAAGAAGTATCCTTTGTCCGTCTTTCCGACTTGCTAGACAAAACTTGTGATAGCTCGGTTAATTATACATGTTATAAAAATAATTTATAGCCTATAGCACTCAGGAATAATGTAGCTTTCTACCAGTGAAAAAATTTTTAGAATTGGTTCATTAGTTCTAGAGATTACCCCCTACATACAAACTTACAAATTTTACCTCTTTATAATATTAGTATAGAAGTATAGATATAGATAAATATTTTCTTAGTGGGACGAGGTGTGTACCTGAAGCCTGGCGCGCACTATGTCCAGCGGATTTGTGAGGAAAGTGGTCGTGAAGCCGCCGAGCGTACCCGCGGCGCATTGTATGAGCAGCGTCGACACCCAGGCTGGCGCGATCTTAAGCATCTCATCTGGAAACGACAGAAAAAAAATACAATAATAAATATGTAGGCGACATTAATACCGCCACAAAGAATCAACAAATGAGACTCGCAGCGCCATCTATCTCGACAGCTGCGAACTAACAACAAAATCCTAAATCGCGATATCAAAGTTAACCGTGCGATTAGAACACATGCAAAGCCCGAATCAACTCTCGGGCAGTTGCCCACCAGACAAAACCAACCGTCTGGTCGGAGGATCCTCCATTTTCAACGGAGGTATGCGGGACTTTACTCTCTGTTCCGCTACCTTCTACAAATACACGAGTAGAGAAATAATAACAGCCGTACAGGTCAATTACTGAGATGGGTCTGTGGATGGGTGACCTTCTTAAAATACCGAGACTCCTCCGTGCCTCGGAAAGCATGTTAAGCCGTTGGTCCCGGCTGTCATTTGTAGATCTTTGGCAGTCGTTACGGAATATCATCAGAGATGTTATGGAGCTCTGTAACCGAAACTATCGGATAACCGAAATAAAAACTTTTTCACAAAAAAAAGAAACCGACTTCCAAAAAACACTACAAAGTTCACAATAAATTTCGGAAGTCGGTGTTTTTCGTTGCTTCTTCGTTATTTGACACCGACTTCCGAAATTAAAGTTATTTTGAACTTTGTAGTGTTTTTTGGAAGTCGTTTTCTTTTTTTTGTGAAAAAGTTTTTTATTTTTCACTTTTTAGTGGTACCCCACACCTAACAACACCACTGGAAAGTGACAGGAAAGCAAAAATACACAATTTCGTGTACATGGATGATTTTTCCACATATTTTTTCCAGCTATTTGGATTTAAAAACCAAACTACTGAACCGATTTTGATAAAATTTCAATGGGACCATTCGGGCAGTACACCCTTTCCAACAAAAAAAATAATTTTTCAAATCGATTCACAAGCGAAGGAGTTACGCGCGAAAAAACATAAAAAAAAAAAATACAAGTATCCGGATTGAGAACCTCCTCCTTTTTTAGAAGTCGGTTAAAATCTACCGAATCCGAGGCGGTTTAGAAACTGACACTAGGGTGTGTGGGGGCGTTAGACCTTACTGCCCACACGAAGAAGAAAACGCGTGCGAAGCTGAAGTTAGTATAAAATAAATTTGTTCTACTGTAGTTGTTACCTTGATAAGCAGTGTATAACGCCCACCAGAGGGCTGAATTGGGCACGTAAGCGGCTAGCGACGCGGTGTACCCCCGGTAGTACCCCAGGGGACC
The DNA here is from genome assembly GCA_947386135.1 of Melanchra persicariae. Classification (NCBI taxonomy): domain Eukaryota; kingdom Metazoa; phylum Arthropoda; class Insecta; order Lepidoptera; family Noctuidae; genus Melanchra; species Melanchra persicariae. The sequence goes on from OX376672.1 coordinate 3,587,148, forward strand.
GTGCAGCTGATACACGCGAACTGCCACCTCTCTGGCGAGCGCCGCTTTAGACATCCTCTTCTCCAAGTCCAAGCCTAGAGGATTCATCTTCTGTGAATTAAGAAAATAATCAAAAATCATTTATTCAAACTAGGATGAAAATCAGCAGTTTTTCAACGTCAAAATTTACATGAAGACAGTTCCCCAAATCGCCCCGCCCGTCACCACTTCCTAGTGTTTTAGCTGGGAAGAAGTGGCGCAACAAACTCCCCAGCAACACATCTGTCTGTTACGTTTAAAGATCTTGAATTTATAAAAAAAATATCACAAAAAAAAGAAATCGACTTCCAAAAAAACTACAAAGTTCAAAATAACTTTAATTTCGGAAGTCGGTGTTCTCGGTTGCTTCTTCGTTATTTGACATCGACTTCCGAAATTAAAGTTATTTTGAACTTTGTAGTTTTTTTGGAAGTCGGTTTCTTTTTTTGTGTTTTATTTTTCACTTTTTAGTGGTACCCCACACCACTGGAAAGTATACCCTTTCCAACAAAAAAAGATTTTTTCAAATCGGTTGGCAAGCGACGGAGTTATGCCCGAACAAACAAAAAAAAAAATACAAACATCCGAATTGAGAACCTCCTCCTTTTTTAGAAGTCGGTTAAAAATAGTGTTACGCGCCAGAATGAATGCCGGGTACATAACGTTAAAAGTTACTACTAGCGCCATCTGGTATCGAGTAGCAGAACTAGTAGAGTCAAGATCCTTCTAGACATTTCGATGCTAGAACATTCTAGAGTTTTCGATATCTGGTTCGGCTGTTTTTATTGTCACGAACCCTAAGCTCGTAACAATAGTATGCAAAGTAATTAAAGACACAGGAAAAGTAAAATGTGTATCTGTCGCAGCCAATAAGCTTAATCAGCCGTTTAATTGGTTGCCTAGCCTTTTCATTTAAATGTGCTGATTTTTCAGCGACCTAAGTGACATATTTTGTTCAATATCGTCCATGTCACTTATGTCGCTGATTATACGGCGCAGTTCAGTGAAAAGGCTAGACTTTTAATGAAATGGCTGATTTAGCTAGTTGGCTGCGACATAATTATCCAACATGGGAATCATAAAATTAAATATTATTTACTACTTGTTAGCTAGCACACTCCATTATGCCATAGAAAAATATATGAGACTGTTCCAGAAGGAGGGTAATGTTTTTGAGAGTATGGGTATATTTTTCATATTTATATTTCTTCGGCAAGCCCAGTCGCCTAAACGGTTGATCTATCCAACCGATTAGGCTACCTACAAACGGGGTAAATAAGAATGCAATTCATATTTACCCCGTTTGTAGGTATGGCACAAGACTTTGAAGGGGATTTTTATGTTATTTAAATCTTGTTCGCAGCATTTGCGGTCTCCAATTTTATTGAACTTATATAAATAAAATAAATTTGCTTTCTTATACAACCAATATTATGATATTAAAGTAAAAAACCTTATCAAAGTTTTGTTTCTATTCAGCCCTCTGTTCCTATTTACCCCGTTTGACGGTACTGGGCGTAACAAATGACTCTGTCAGCGTTACATGGGAATTAGACACTTGTAAAATCAAATGAAAATACAAAGACATGTTCAATTAACAGGATTTTTGAGTGTGTATATGTATGTGTCTCACCGGATTCAGCATATTCGCTCTTCCCCTCACGAGCCCCAACACCATGAGGTGCTGGCTGAGCACGTCGAACGGCACTATGATAGTCTGCCCCACGATCGAGGCACACCCACCACCTATAAAAGACTGAAATAATGTATATTAGAATACCTGCAGCCCGCGACCTTACATCTATGTGCCTAGTCTTTTCCAAACTATAAGTCGGCTCGTGACTAAATACCTAATAACAGCCGCACGGATCGATCGAGAAGGTTGCGGACTGAAAGCGGGCGGCCGGGTTTTTACCTCTTCCTCGCTTTTGCTTCGCAGCTCCGTTTCTCCTGCCTCGTGCCGCTACCCGCTTTTGTATGAATTTTTAAAACAGTTCGCAAATCCATGTCCAATGAAGCGGAACGGAGTTTTTATTCAATTCCATTGTTTAATATTGGCACGACTCCGCTCCGCTCCAGTGGACAGCCTTAAGGGGTGACGTAGGGGGTGGAAATTTTTTGTACTAAATCTGCGCAGACAAAGTCGCGGGCAAAGTGCTACTATGATGTGATAAATACGAAGGTCTTAACTGCTGATCAAATTTTAATTAAACTTCGCACCCGGGTAGACCATGAACCTTATTACGACATAGGGTTCTTTGTTTTCCGAGAGTATTTTACCTTGGGATAACTTTCGCCTTACACGCGGGCGGAGCCGCTGGCATAAGTTAGTCTATAATATTTACCTTCAACTTCGGACTGACGTCATATTTCCCCAGCTCGTACCGGACCCCCTCGTAAGTCGTGATGTAGAATATTCCGGAGATTATCTGAAACTGCACAAAAATATTTTTTTAGTTCTAACTAAAAAACTTTGTCATTACAACCTGAACTGCAGTGACATTTGAAAAGCTCTCAATCGACTGCGCAGAAGTAGAAGTGTGCGGTCATATTTAAGGTAATATTGGGTAGGTGATATACTTTTTTTTTGTTTGCTAATTTTTCCTTAATTTAAATTAAGCAAACAAAAAAAAAAGACAAAAAATCGTCTGTTTCATTAAAATCGGTTCATTAATTTCGAAAAATAAGGACTTGAAAGTTTGTATGAAATATCGTACGACGTAAACGCTCAAAAGCAACGCCTCCATCGAAGCAATAAACGTTGCCACCTATTGGGCGCAAACAATATAATCCTGTAATGCGTCGAGGAGATAAGAAGAAGTAGAAAATGCCCAAAACATTAATAAATCCGCCTCTGTAAATCTGTGTGCGCAATTTATTTAATAAATAAGACTTTCAGCCGAGGCGAAAGAGACTCGAGCTGAAGGCGAGGCCGTTATGGGGCCGAGAGAATGCAAGGAAAATTGCTCACGTCTCAAACGTAGTTTAAAAAAAAACACTACAAAGCACAAAATAACTTTAATTTCGGAAGTCGGTGTTTTTGGTTGCTTCTTCGTTATTTGACACCGACTTCCGAAATTAAAGTTATTTTGTACTTTCTAGTGTTTTTTTTTGTAAGTCGGTTTTTTTTTGTGAAAAAGTTTTTTATTTTTCACTTTTTAGTGCACCTAAAACACCACTGAAAAGTCACAGGAAAGCAAAAATATGCAATTTCGTATGATTTTTCCACATATTTTTTCCAGCAATTTGGATTTAAAAACCAAACTGCTGAACCGATTTTGATAAAATTGAATGGGACCAATCGAGAAGTATATCCTTTCACATAAAACAAGAATTTTTCAAATCGGTTCATAAATGACGGAGATATGAGGTAACAAACACAAAAAAAAAAAAAAAATACAGTCGAATTGAGAACCTCCTCCTTTTTGGGAAGTCGGTTAAAAAATATATATGTATATATATCAAAGGAAAGGCCTTATTGCCTCTCGGGGGTCTCAAAAATTTATTTTTCTTAATTTTAAAATATTTTTTTATTATTAAAAGAAACTAGATGAAAATCGATCCTTATCTCCAAAACTACTGAGCCTAAAATTTTGAAAAAATTCAGACACCTACAAATGGGTTGAATATGAATGCGGGGGCGAATCGGCACAAAAGTTTGTAGGGGATTTTTATGTTATTTAAATCTTGTATTATTGAATTGATATTAATAAAATAAAGTTGCATTCTTAGACAACCAATATTATGACAATAAAGTGAAAAACCTTATCAAAGTTTGTTTCTGTTTAGCCCGTTTGACGGTAGTTCTTTACGTATAGAATCCAAAAAGCCTATAAGACCCTCTATATACGTCGTCTATCTCTTATGGATGTCTATAGTTACAAATTACCATGTAAAAACAACATGATTCGCTCGGATGTATATGATACGGCTAAAGGTGGGTGTGAACGTAAACTTAAGATTAGCCGGCTAACCTTTGGTTTATCCGGCTACAACTAGTTCTAACCTAACCTCAAAACACTTTAAAATTCCTATTTATGTGTTCCTATTTATTTATGGTTTAAAAAAAATAACCACGAAGGGGTTGGCGGGGTCTGTGTTCTACACCCCGCCATTCCCTTTTAACCTAACCTATCCGAGTCGGGGTGCCCAATGACCGGCTAAACTTAGGTTTATGTTCACACCCACCTTTAGCCGTAAAATATATATATATCTGTGTTCAGAACCCTTTATGCGCAAGTCCGATTCGCTGGTTTTCTTTTTAATAGTATTTAAAAAAAACTGTCTACAAAGAGAAGTATATCCATAGGTATACTTCTGTACATTTTTTTTCGTGATGCGGAGTTAGTTCTAGGGAACAAATTGATGAATATTTTAAATACACATTTTATTTTTTTTTACTTACACTAGACAACCAGAATCCTCGATATAGTCCAGGAACTCCCTCGTTTTTGTATATCTTAGAGATTGCGTCTGCTACTCCGCTATAAGCTTCCTTTTTTCTCTGCACTTGTATTTGTGTTTTTATAAGCGTTAAAGGATACAGCGCGCATCTTACTGGAAAGAAATAAAATGGTGGTTAAGCTAGCAACAGAGCGGATGATCTCATCATCTTAGCGAGGCAAACTCGGTCAGAGATCGTCAAAGACAGAGAATTTGGAAGGAGAAAGGGGTGGACTTTGCCCACCAGTGGGACGCAATTCTTCTACCTTGTCTTATGATGGGGTCGGCTGTATATCCAATATTTGAAATAGCTAATTGCTGCTTAATTTAATAACTAACCAAAGGAGGATCGCCAAAAATGTATGGAGCCCATTCTACAACGTGTAACAGAATAAAAGCAATACCTCATAAGGTGTACTCATCATTATGAACAACTTCCACTATGGGACCAACACTGAAATCGCGAAAAAAATTGACTGCCCGATACATTTTTGTACACGCAACTCAAAAAAAAGTACTGAACTGCTGATTTTTTTTTTACGATTTCGGGGTTGACCCCATAGTAAAAGTTGTTCATAATGATGAGTAAAATGACCCCTTAAGAGGTATTGTGTTTATTTTGTTACACGTTGTATATGTCGTTGGAAAGTTTTTTTAATATTCCACTTTTTTTACTTTGTTGGCTAGTATCGAATCGCTGTGGGACAAAAGTTATGGCCAAATAAAATATAACATTAAAATAACGTTTTGGTCGTTTAAATCGTCAAGGAATCGGTCAAAGAAATGAAGCTGTACATTGCAAAGCGTATTTTTTTACAAGTCATGCTGTAATCTACGGTTCCCATTAGAAACAAATTCGGAGTTATCATTAAGGTCGACTCTTTCCGTGTATCTATGAACATTATAGATAAGATAACTGAAATTCTAATCACCGCCTGATTAGATATGAGTAATTTTAACTAACTCTTTGGCTAAGTGTACGTACGATTCGTGATTAAAACTGATAATTTTTGTAAGTATGCAAAGAAATTAACTGAACGATATTTTTAACCGACTTCAAAAAGAGGAGGTGGTTCTCAATTCGGTTGTATTTTTTTAAGTGCTACCTCATAAGTTTTCAGTCAATTTTGAACGCGATCCACGATCAAAATCAATGATTATCTGTGTACGGGCAGCTTTAGGAGTTATCGATCGAATTCAGTCGGTAGGCGATCGGTAACCATGTCGAGACTTCCCGCCCAGAAGTAACTTGTAGTCGGCTGTATTACACTCTTGACTCGAAGAGTTGTGTTTCGAGCGTTTACGACGTACGGCATGTCATACAAAGTTTCAAGTCCTTATTTTTCGAAATGAATGAACAGATTTTAATGACACTTCCTACGCATATGCAGGATAATATAGGTCTTAAAAGTTATTACCAGTGATCGGGTAATCAGGCGCTTATGTTCCTAAACTTCTCCCCGTGAAAGAATAATATGGACATTCTTTTCTGAATGAATAAGTAATCCCGGGTTCCCGGGATTGAACAATTTTGTAAAAACAACTATTACAAACTTAATGAAATTATAGCAGTGGTTATTTTGATTTAGTATCTTTATTTTGTTCAAAACAAATGGAATACCTATACAAAACCGGTTTTTTTAATTTAAAAAAATTACAATGAGAGTTCACAACGAGTTCTAACTATATTTTTAGCAATCTCAGAAATTCCGAACGATTCCGGGATCCGGGATTCTGAAAAGCATGTCCGTATTATACTTTCGTGGGAATAAAAGTGAAGTTTAGGTATATAAGCACCCGATTATCCGATCACTGGTTATTATTATTACAGAACATTTTCGAAAATAGCGTTACAGCTAAATTCGACCGATTTTAAATTGTCCATACAAAAAGAGATTTCAAATTATCGTTTTTTAAATAACACATTTCTAAAACGTTCTCTGATAACTTGTCAGACCTATGTAATTATCCTGCTTATGCGTACGAAGTTTCATTAAAATCGGTTTCATATCGAAAAATAAGGACTTGAAAGTTTGTATGAAATATCGTACGGCATAATAAACTACGTTCATCTAAAAAATACCTGTTAGTCAAATTTTATTATAGCCTAACAGATTTTTTTAATGATCGTACTCAATTTTTCTATCATTATGACATTTCTCTGAGCTCAAAGTAGTAACACTTTTTATTTTTAAGTTACAAATTTATTTTTAACCGACTGCGCGACAGTACATGAAATTATAACTTGTTAGTTTTTTGTTATTTATAAATTCAAATGGTTAACTTGACCAAAAATAAATTTTTGTACGCCATAAATAGCAAAACATGTAGCTCTTTTTCCCAAATGTTATTCTAAGACCATGCAAATCTATTGTATATAACTCATGTTTTTACAAAAAATAAATATCATATCTTATCTTATCTTAAAAGCTCTAAAATAAATACTTGTAATACATTCTTACCTGAAAAACTACTTAAAGTGTATAGTGGAAAAAACTTTTTCTTATCCATCATACTCCATTCTATTGTGGTGATCAGCTGAGGCGGCGGCGTCTCAACCATTGTGGCAGCCATATTATTGCCCTACTCTCAAATATACTAGTTTACAACCGCTCTATATATTTCCATACATTTACAAACATCTATCGATAAATCTATACAATCATATCTTTGGTAACCATTTAAAATAGTTTTAAAAACTATCTCTGTCGTATTTTTAATACAGATAACAATGGAATCAACTGTCAACTAACTTGTATAATAATAATTAACGAAAATAAATATTCTTTTATTTAATTATTCAATTTCACTATTAGTTTTATTCTATAGAGACTAGATCTCTGAATTAGCTATTTTGTTTTTTTTTTGTTGTTTAGTTTTTTTTATCTTAAATATTATTGTTTTTAGGTCCACTATTTAGTTTGTTACAGCTAAGTGATTTTATGTATGTCCAAATTTAATTGATTTATCCTAGGTATAGGCTCTTCCATGATTTTTATTCAGTGATCTGCCGCTGCACACTCGACCTGAAAAAAAAAGAAAAAATTTATAAAACTCCATCTGCCTAGCTTTTTTCCAACTAATTGGGGTCGGCTTCCAGTCAAACCAGATTCAGCTGGATACCAGTATTTTACGTGGAGCGGCTGCCTACCAGACCTCCACAACCCATTAACTGGGTAACACGGTACTTCTTGGCAAGACTGCTGCCAGATTTTCTGGCTTCTGACATTCCGTAACGACTGCCAAAGATCTACTAATGACAGCCGGGACCAACGGCTTAGCGTGCTTTCCGAGGCACGGAGGAAACTCGATATGTTAAAATGATCACCCATCCACAGACCAACCTCGGCAAGCGTTGCTTAACCTTGAAGACCGATCCGTGCGGCTGTTATGATTTAGCCATGAGCTCCCCAAAATTCAAAAAATAAATAAAACTATTCTGAAAAAAAAAACAACTACCTTAAAGAAAGATCAGATAAGTACATCTATAGTAGACGAGTATACAAAGTCCTTGACTAACGAGACTTCGCAGAAGTAAGGGTGTTACTTGATCGCTTGGTGTGATAGCTTTGGCTAATCGACGCATACCGGGTGACAAACAATTGATGGATTGTCGTTGATCGATTGGTGTGGTAGCTTTGGCTAATCGACGCATACCGGGTGACAAACAATTGATGGATTGTCGTTGATCGATTGGTGTGGTAGCTTTGGCTAATCGACGCATACCGGGTGACAAACAATTGATCGATCGTCGTTGATCGATTGGTGTGGTAGCTTTGGCTAATCGACGCATACCGGGTGACAAACAATTGATGGATTGTCGTTGATCGATTGGTGTGGTAGCTTTGGCTAATCGACGCATACCGGGTGACAAACAATTGATAGATCGTCGTTGATCGATTGGTGTAGTAGCTTTGGCTAATCGACGCATACCGGGTGACAAACAATTGATCGATCGTCGTTGATCGATTGGTGTGGTAGCTTTGGCTGATCGAAGAAATAAGTAGAAACTATCGATCGACGTCGACTAATCCATTCTACCATCGATCGACGATCGATCGATTGGTGTGGTAACACCCTTATAAGGGATTTTCCTTCCAAGTTGCTATTCCAGTGTATGGGTCGCAGCCAACCGACGGTGAATAACCCTGTAATGAGCTGCACAACCGATCACGGGTCTTAAAACTTCCTGATCATTCATTCTTCAATAGCAGTAATTTTGATGAGTCATGCAAGAAAGTTTAAGAACTAAGGGCGCAGAAGGGCGATCAAGGACAGCTCTAAATTTTTTGAAAGGTGTAAACATTCCGTGTTCGCTTTGCTTTTGCACTTGAAGGCAAAACAGCTTTTTTATTGTGTTCAAAACGCGCGGAGAAGATTGCACGATGTATGACATGGGTGAGGTCAGGGCTTTGTAATTCATATGTGGCGGCATAGGTACATGCCACTACAACGGCGTAGCCAGGGAAACAAAAATTGACTTTCAACCATTTGCTGAGAAATAAGACTTTGATAAACATGTTGTTTCCCAGAAAATATAACATTCAAACAAACTCTTTGTATACCCTAAACATGAACAGGGATCATTGTACTCATTATGAACAACTGTTACTATGGGACCGAAGCAGAAATCTCGAATAAACACATCTGTATCTGTATAGATACATCTGTATTGACAACAATGGATATGTAAACACAGATGTTTATAGCTACAGTTATTCATAACAATGACAATATATTGATATTACGTCAGACTAGGATTTACCTGGGACTACCTACGCTCTTTTTTATTTTAAATATGGGAAATCATCAAATGACTCTTTCCGCTCTGGGCGGAGCAGAAGGGAGTGTCAGATTCTTACTGACTAAAACCCATCCGTGTTCTTCGTATTGCCCTTTGTGTTGTAGGGCTGCGGTGGCTCTTTCGAACCAATTCCGCAGCCCTGGCAAGCTCTGGCCTTAAGGGCACCGTCAACTTTGCTGACATCTCTATCAGGCGCGCATGGAACACAACGCGCCGAGGGACTACGCTCTCCAGCGATTTATTTGTAAATTAAGGCCGGCCCCGCATACGTACGGTATCCTGATTAGGTTCTCCGATAAGAAATTCAGATTCGGAATAAAGAGACACGTTAGATTTTTCCTTGTTCTGACCCGAACACACGGCTTGTTTTCGGAAGTTATGTCAGCATTGTAACCCATGCGGCGGACTTGGGGATGTCCGTTGCCCCCCCATTCATCCGGACCCGAGGTGGCGGCGCGTGGTGTTCCAGTGCGCCCCTCTGACGTTGCGGGGGGAGTTAAACACCTCACTCCCCCCGCTTACGAGATGTGGCCCGCAGAGGCGGGCCGGCACCGGCCGGGGATTACGGAAGTCGCATATGTTCCCGCGATCCCCGGCGTAGGTGGAAGATGGAACACCGGGGTGGTTTTAGTCAGTAAGAGCCTGACAGACCCCTCCGCCCGCCCCAGGGCGGAGGACATCCATGACGATTTCCCCCCGTAAAAAAAAAAAAAAGCATTGTAACCCATACGTTAACTAAACAAACGTGTGCACTAGTTGTACATCTTTAATACTACTCTAATAAAGCTGAACAGTTTGTTTTTACGCGCTAATCTCTGGAACTACCAGTCGGATTTACTTACAAAATTATTCTTAGATATGATAGCCACATTCTTGAGGAAGGTTATAGGCTATACGGGAACGAGAAAAAACTGGATATGCGCGTACGAAGTCACGGGCAAAAGCTAATTTTGTATGTAAGTCAAGCATTCAGGTCTCAGAATCTGAATTCCGTATAGAAACCGTAAGATGCGATCAGCCTAAGAAAGGGCCCTCCAAACGTTTGCTTACACTCGTTCACCATACAAGATACACGGCATTTTCAATGTCTGGCGGTCACGATCGCTCCCGAAGACAGCCGACCGCATGCCGAGTTCGCTTCGGTCTTTTCGGGCAATTTGTGTCGTCAGAAAAACATGTAAGCCCAGTCCTCGCTTTAGTATCAATGATTGCATCAGAATAATGTTTTTCATTCTGGACATTTCGAATTTTTTAAAAATAAAATTGAGTCTCCCATACAAATTGTGGTCAGTTGATGACAATTTTGTATGGGAAGTTCAAATTTTTTTTTAGGAATTGGCTATGGCTTTCTTGGGGCAAGTTGTTCATTTACATGGGCAGAAGTGGTTCTCAAAGTTTGCGCACTGGAAAAAAAGTTATCCAGTATATCAATTGGTCCCATAGAAATTTTATCAAAATCGGTTTAGTAGTCTGGTTTTTGAATCCAAATAGCTGGAAAAAATATGTGGAAGAATCATCCATGTATACGAAAAGAATTGAGAACCTCCTGTTCTCAATTCGATTGTGTTTTTTACCTCATATCTCCGTCATTTATGAACCGATTTGAAAAATTCTTGTTTCATGTCAAAGTATATATCGATTGGTCCCATAGAAATTTTATCAAAATCGGTTTAGTAGTTTGGTTTTTAAATCCAAATAGCTGGAAAAAATATGTGGAAGAATCATCCATGTATACGAAATTGCGTAGTTTTGCTTTCCTGTGACTTTCCAGTGGTGTTGTTAGGTGTGGCTGTGTGTGTATCACTAAAAAGTGAAAAATATAAAACTTTTTCACAAAAAAAAAAACCGATTTGTGATAAGACAGTTAGGTATTGCATCAGAATTAGTTTTTCATTCAGGACATTTTGAATCATTGGATCATTTTCGTTACAAACCAATTGCAAAAAAATAAAAAGTTCCATGCCACAAGGCCCACATTTGCTTTTTAATAGGTATTTCATTTGTCTGCGATTATTATTACACACTAGAAATTTTCCTCGGTTTAGGCATGAAAGCTAATGTTATACACACAAACCTTCCTTGTTTATTAAAACTGTGCAGTATTTTTAGGACATTTAATTTGCCTAGTCTTTTCCTAACGTGTGTTGGAGTTGGCTTCTAGTTTGACTGGATTGTCACTGGATGCTGCTGAATACCAGTTTTTCACATGGAGAGGCTCTCTATCTGTGCTCCACAACCATAAGGGTGCTGCTACACCAATCGATCGATCGATACCATCGCTCCACATATACCGACGTCGATCGATTGGTGTGGTAGCTTTGGCTGATCGAAAAACAATCTATTGACGTCGACTAATCCATTCTACCATCGATCGACGATCGATCAATGGGTGTGGTGTGGTAACACCATAACTGGGTAATTCTAATACCCTTGGCATTGGCTAAACTAATGTCAGATTTTTTGGCTTCTGACAACTGTCAAAGATCTACAAATGGCATCTGGGGCCAATGGCATGCTGGGACCAATGGCAGCTGGGACCAATGGCAGCTGGGACCAATGGCTTTACATGCTTTTTGAGGCACGGAGGTGTCTCTCTCAGGGTGTACCAGAAGAGCGTGGTCATATTTAAAGATGGTGTATTTTTTATTCTGATATTTTTTCTTTACTTCTCCTTCTTCGTCTAGGTAGTAAGGTCTTCCTCAGCTATCACTACAATTCAAGAAGTAAGATCATCTTCTTTTTTAAAGTTTATAGTTCCCTCTTTAGACGGTTTGGGCCCAGTAGATTGCAGCATCAGTAGCATTAATTAAATCCCCCAAAGTTCAGTTATATGGGTACTTGAGGCACTCAAATATGTGGTTCATGTTCTGGAAAGGGGGCATTGCACTCAAATTTTGACAAGATGTGATTTAAACAAGTATCTTATAGGAAGGAATGCTTCCTACCTTTAAGTATTTTTACTCTTGTGAGCCCCTCAATCTGGTCAATTATTATTATTTATTTATTTTTTAAACTTGCAATCAGTCGTTAGACTATGAGCAGATGAGATGAAATTATCTTGTGGCTTTCAGAGCTGGCCAATAAGGCAATCTGTTCAATAAGGCCAGAAAGTCCATAAGTGTCTTTTCAAAAGGGGATAACTGCATGGTTCCTTATTTAAAAAAAAAATAAAAATAAATATTCATTATATTTATTTTTATTTTTTTTTTAAATAAGGAACCATACTGAATTACCTTTTAGAACTTGCTTTTTCAAATGCCATTTGCTTGGTAGAATATCCCTTTATAAATTCAATCTTGTTGTACAATGAGGTTTTAGCATAACTTAGAAGACCTTATACTCAGATTGTATAAATTATAAATTTGTAAATATTTCTATAGCACTGTTGTAGATGTTGTTGACTGTATAATAATTATAATATTATTTATTGTGTCAGAAGGTATTATGAATAAAATTAACATAATACTTTGTTGCAAAGTACATTTACAAGTTAAACAGGAAGTGATTTAATAATAATAATATTTTTTAAATATTTATTAAATCAAACAAAAGTTCATGTTTCTGTGAACAACATGACATAGAAATTTCATCATAAACCTAACAAGTTGATACATAATTATTTATTTTTAATAAAATAACATTTGAATAAAGTTCTCATTTTCTCAATAAAAACTTTTAAGTGATCCTTAGCAGCAGTTTTGTCAAAAACAATCGTGTTTTTTATGGCCCCATAACCTAATGTCCTATAGCCATAGGTACATGATTTTTCGCACATACATAACGCAATTCATGAAAAACCTTGTCAAAAGTCAAGATTTTTGACAAAAACCATCAATGTAAGTCAGAAAAGGACAAATAAATAATTAAAGAGTATGGATGTGGTCATACGGTTTAAATTATGATTAATAGGCGTAATATAAAACTAGCATGGCACTGAATAGGAATTATGCAAAATCGATATCCAATAACACACTTTTAGGTGACTACCTCAGCAAAATCAACTTTCACGGCGGTCAAAGGACATTATATTCTTATCATTCTCTGAGTACAAGGTAACATAAATTATGTATCATGTTCTATGGAAAATAGTACAATAAAATTATTTCTTACGACAATCAAGTGAATACTCACGCAATGCTTATCATGATATCCATAACAGGTGTAGGTAAATAAGTCACTTTAATAACAAGTTAATCACTGAAAACTGCCTTGGAGTAGGTTTTATGTAATAATTCACCTAATTTAGATAATTACACCATGGAAAAATAAGCCTTCAGTAATGTCAGCTGATTGGTCGCCCATGTTGGCTCACAGATTACAAATATATTTGGATTTGGATACTAGTCTTTTAATTAGAAGTATCTACCAGTTAGTGTGTCCCGAGGCTTCCTCTGTCTGGATGGCTCAGACGCCAGGCTGCAAAAACCAAAAACCCATCTTCTGGACATTTGGAAAGAATGAAACTCTTTTTTTTAAATGTAGTATTTTCTATATCTTTTTTTAAGTTTTACAGTACCACGCAGAAGACGAATAAAATCGGCAAATTGTATAAAAACAGTTCGCGTCAAATAACTTTGCCCCTCTGAAGTTAGCCATTTGCAAAAATCGCGCAGGTGCAGTCACGTAGACGGGAGCAAGCGGGACGCAAGCATGCATCGAACGTAAACGTAAGACTGAGAAATAAAATCGCGCCGCCATAATCCCCGCCTCCATGCCTCTTGCGCATGCGCAGTTGCAGTTTTGTTCGTAATTTTGACTACCACGCAGCCACTCGTAGCCAACTTCAGAGGGGCACAGTTATTTGACGCGAGCTGTACTTTGATTTTATACTTTGTTGAAGCATTCTTTACAGCGCTCAAACCACACACAATGCTGGATGTAGGTACTTACCCAGAGTGCTATAAATATGAATAACTTGGACCCCAAACTAGCAACCAAAGTAACGTTCGTGGTCTATGGTCTTGACAACTGACTCGGGAAAGCAAAGGGCACTTGGAGGAGCCATGACCATGAAGGAATAGAATCTATTACCACATACCAAATAGGTATCCATACCTTCATGGGAGGAGCTCGAATGGGTTTTAGTGAGTCTGACAGTCCCTCCCACCTAGAGCGGAAGGAGTCATTTGATGACTTCCCAGCCATAGTGTTTTTAATTAATTGTTCGCAAATTGGTTCCTAGTAGATATTGTGGTCTGCCGGCACACCGGCACCGGTGTGCCGCGAATTTAATGTTTATTATTTATTACGTAAGATTTCTTTTTTATTTGGGAAATTTTACATGTCAGTGCTAGAGTGTCTACGCAATTGGCCATTATGTGAAATCATTGAAACAGACGCGATCTCGGTAAAGTGGAGCTGTGAATGAGTGTGAATTTTATTGTAGTATGACTACCACAGCGAAGCTTGCCGAGAAGGCTGCCTCGATATATTTGCTGCCAAGTAGGTACTCCAGCAAACATTAAAATTTATTACACCCGCTTTCTAATGCAATACAAAAAATATAAAAGGACTAGCTATAAAATGTTGAAGGCAAAAGACTAGATATATAAATATTTCTAAATTACCTTTCGGGATAAATAAAAAAAAATTGTGAGTTGTCAAAATAAATGTCGGACGTCAGTCAAGTGTCAAGTCAACCTACTGTCAAAAAGGTGTCTGACTGTCTGCCGTTGAGCTGTTAACTTTCTGTTCATTATTTTTGTTTATTTATTCCCCATCAAAACCAAAGAAATGGTGCGTATTATGTGTTCCTTGTGTCGTTTATTTGTAAATGCTGTCTATTTATTCCTAATTACTTTGTTACAGGCGCGTTATTTCAAGGAACAGGATATTGATGGTACGGTCCACTTTCTTTTATCGTTTGATAAGATTTTACATGATAATATTAATGAATCAACCCCTCTAAGCAAATTCTATTTCAAGGAAAAACTTCAAAAATCCATTTAGTTCGTCATTATCTATTTTATGCTTACGAATAAGTTGCAATATTGGGTTAATCTGCTTTTGTTTATTGCTAGTAAAATAACGGTATTATTGTCATTTCTCTTTAGAAAGTTTTCTACAAAAATATAAATAGTTTGTAATATGTGTATCTCTAGACAATGTTGTTGGGTGCACATAATTCTTTAGATTCTATTTTTTTGTATTATGTAATATGTTGGTTCTTCCGAATAAATAAAATAAAATATACCAGCCTAAGACGACCCACTGACCCAAGATGCTTTACAAAGATATGGTCTGAATGATAATCTTTATTATATAGCAAAAAGTTAAAAACTTACTTTGAAAGAACATATTAATGAAATCATATAAATTTTCTAAAAACTTACTTTCTAATAAGAATCTCATACAATTCCAGAGTTCCGTGAATGCTTCTACTTGTTTGCTCGCTCCGGTCAGATCACCTCGCTGGATGAGCTAACAGTCGTCATGAGATCCCTTGGGATGAGCCCCACTATCCAGGAGTTAGCTGGTAATATAACCTTGACAATTTACACTTTTTCTTTCATTCCTTGTTTTTTTCCAAGCTTTTATTTCACTTGCCTTATTAAGTAAGTATATATATGGGTCAAATGTTACCACTGACTTTTTAAAACAGTTATCGTAAATCAATTGAACTGAAATTTGGCTCAACACACAACCAACTCAACACCAACAACGCACAAACAACTCCATGTGAAAATTCCCAAATAAAAAGTGAATCTTATGTAATTGGTAAATAAACACTAAATTCGCGATTAATTCGGCGCACACCGGTGTGTTGCCGGTGCTTGAGCGGAAGCGTTTGGTTGAATGACAATACAGAGGGAGCTTAGTGATACTATTGCAAATACAAAATGGTGGACTCCCATGATGATGGAGCAATTTATGTTTGTACCCTCATGAGATAGATTCTATATCAAATGAAGCTGAGATGTATATGAAAGAAAGTACTTTTTTTTTTTTGGAAAATTATTTTCTTAAATATTTCCCCTGCCCTCTCCTCCCACTGGGTCTATCTTAAAGCCACGTGATATTCTGGCAACCTCAGTTATATATGGAATGATGAGCTGGACACCTGCGATAGGAATGAACAGGTCCAAAGCCTACCATAGGCTTTTTTTCCTGTCAGTAATTATCTATTCATCTACACACACAACATTTATTTTTCATACCTACTTGTCCCTAAAATCTTTACAGACTAGACATTTATAGTATTTATTTTAAATATATTTCAGGATATTTAAAAGGTAAAGGTGGCAAGATGTCTTTTGCTGACTTCCTGGAAGTGATGCACATACATTCCAGAGCTGAGAATCTACCTAATGAGGTAAATCAATTGGAATATTTATACTAAAAACTAGTTTCTGCCAGTTGGTCAATCTTGTGGAAAGTGGAAATTATCTCTAAGGAAAATACAAAAAAAAAACAGGCCAAGTGCGTGTCGGAATCGTGCCCAAACGTTCCAAACGAATCATACTGTCTTACCATGTTATTTTCGTTCCATAGACTTAGGTGCAGCGCAGACGACACACTTTTTGTGCGATCGAGTCTGTGGCGCACAAAATGTCTGCATGGCATGCTATAAGTCCTTCGCGGATTTTACGCTGACTCATTGCACACGACGCACATCTTCGATCATTCTTTCGGCAGAACTGTAGGGACATAGACGCTATGGAAATGCAAAGATTGCGATGTATTATTTTATACTTGAAGTACAGAAAAAAAAAAGAAATAGAGAATTTTGGGTACATCCTATACTTTCGGAGAGATTACTGTACTGCCATAGAAGTATCATAAATTGCTGGTCTCCACCTTAAAATCGGTACATCGATCTCTAGCGCCATAATATGGTATTACACCGCGTACGTTACGTCTCCCACTAACGAGTGCAGATTGCATACGACGCGGTGCGATCTGCCAGAATGGCACGGATTTTTAGTGCGCCGTGGGATTATTCGCGCTATTTCATGTTGTGGCCGGTCATTTCATGAAATGTCTGGACATGAAAGGTCGATCACCCTAGCTGCCATCATCCCTTTCGAACCTAACCTATCAGTGTCGGGGTTCCCTAAGTGTCCTCAAACCTAACCTAAACTAACCTCGGGCCAACGAAAGGGCCAACTACTCGTAAATGATATGACCACGACGTATCGATTTATTAACAAACACACAGAGTTCTATGATAATAGTTGGATTAATCTCTCAGCTTCGTCCTACAGGTAGTTAACGCATTCAAGGCGGGTGACGCCGAGAAGAACGGAGTGATCCCAGCGAGGCAGCTGCGGAACCTACTTCAGAACTGGGGTGAAGGATTATCCGCTAGAGAGGTATAATTATATTGTTTATTTCATAATGTACCTAGATTAATCCAAAAACATAAGTAAATTAATGTTCCCACTGCTGGGATCCAGACAGTGACCAGGTGACGCGTCCTGACATGTCACCAAACCTTTGGTTGGGAAGCCAAATGTCTGGTTTTTCTCTTACCTCCTTAATCTGTACATTGATCGATAATAATTTTGCTAGGAACAACGAATATACTAAGGAGTTTCAATAAAAAAAAATCCTTCTTTCATTTTCATATTTTCTCACCAAAACTGGGCCAGGGCTAAACCCTATTTTTCAAGTCTGTAGGTTGATGGCAGCTCGCTTGCTCTTGCGACCTGCATACTAGTGATGGTCAAAAGAACACCACCAGTGCTAACTATTGCTGGCCATCCTTTATGTACACTAAGTCCTTTACCCACAGGTGGACAACATATTCCGGGAAGCAAACGTGACGAACACTGGCATCGTTCGCTATGAAGACTTCGTCAAAATTGCCTGCGCCCCTGTCCCAGACTATTATTAAAGTCGGTTTTACATTATTCGGCTGTGTCGCGCCGTGGCGCCTTCTGACGGAGTTGATTGGCTACGCAATTCTTTGTGATGTGACTGACGTGGTCTTGAATAGTTTCGTTTGATTGGTTGTCCCTTCCCGCGCCACGGCACACCCCGATATTAGTGTAAACCTAGCTTTAGATAAAATGTCGACTGTCAATGCAAGGATCTTTTCCCGCGCTGTCAAAGTCGGAACTAATACCGCCATTTTTTTTTCAGTTAAACTTTCACAGATCATAGGGTATTTTACTGAATTTATTATAATTATGACTCTTTGGGAGTGGGTAGCCTTGTAAAGATGTAGTTTTGTGATAAAATTAAATAATCCTTTATTCCAAATAAAATATGTTTCTGTTAGGCAGCTACAACTTAACCTTATTGCCATCCCTTTCTTGCCAATGTTAAAAGAAAGGGACGGATTATGTACTAAAGAAATATAGGTACCTAATCCATTATTAACATTGCCGTCCAATCATTCCGTTTTTTACAACTATTTGAATGTCGTCTTATTTATTTAAGAATAAAACAATGTTTATTTTTTCAAAATATGTTTTATTTATTTATCCGTAATTTCACAGACAATCGAGATAGAAAAATAAACAATAACGTCATTGTGTTGTAATAACGTAATTAATTCAATTGGACTTGTACCTTAGATGTATCTTGTTGTTCTTCCCAAAAATTAAAACCATATTGAAAGGGAAAAAAACATGAGGAAGACTCACATTAGCAAACCTTTTCTAATTGTCAGACAAGATGCACACAAAAGTTGTTCGTCGTCGAATCGTTGGAAATGCTAGCACTGTCTGGACAGTGTCCACGCAAATTTGTGTGGTGCTTTCCTCAACCTAATCGTTCTTATAAGATTTGATCATTAGTTCATTACCACAGGCGCAGTAATTGCTCTGTGACTACGATAGATTGTTTCAGTGTTTTTTTTCACAGTAGGTACTCAACTATGGCCAGCAGTGGACGTCTCTCGGCTGATATGATGACTCAACCAGCCTTCTAGTTTAAAATGACAATAAACGTTGAAGAGTAAAATTATTATTGCCAACTTACAAAATAGAGTATGGGCTTGTACCGATACCCTAATCTTCTTCTTTATCGTGTGGGCAGTAAGGTCTAACGCACACACCCTATTGTCAGAGTTTCTAAACCGCCTCAAGGGCCTCTGACATGGTTTTATTGACGACCACCGGCAGCCGAGACCACCGGCTTATACGTGTCTTCCGAAGCACGGAATCATCTTTTTATCAGACAATCAGGTGATTCAAGCCTGCAATGTCCTAGCCAAACTGGAAACAACTTTACAAAGTGTGATTCCCGTGGGAATCGAACCCACGACCACCGGGTCACAAGGCAAACCCCTAAACCACTCTACCAAAGAGGCAGTAAGTTATTTATTTAGTTTAGTTATTAATTTAGCAAGGGTGCTATTCTACCAACCTGGATCATGTTATTTTAATAAAAATGTAATGTAATCTATTTATTTTACTTTATGATAATGTTGTAATTTTGTTGGCTGAATAAATTAATATTATTAAATTTAATTCAAACAAGCTGCTAAAATGGGAAGTATACATTAACAATAAAACAACATATTTTTCAAACTGTGTTTTATTTCTTCAAAATGTAACAATTCCTATATTGATATGGCACTGATAACTGTGGTCCTTCTAAGTTTATATAGTAGGTATATTATATTTTGAAAACATATCCGCGTAAACTTAGGAGAAGTGAACTATCCATACAAACGCACCTTGTGAACTTAGGTCTAAGTTCACAAGGTGAGATGTCGGTAGAATAGACCGGCTGCACATATTTTCAAAATATAATGCTTTAATAATTAAAATCTATTGTCTACAAAGCACATGTTGCTGAGCTTATTGCGATGTAACTTATTTTTAGAGATAGACTAAAATTATCTGCAGTTGCGGAGAACATGACATCAAGCCTGTATTCCCTGAGTTACACAGAGACGAAACGTGTACGGCGTAGACTGTGCCATTTAGCAAATTCGAAACTGTATCATACAAAATATACTTCACCTCGAGGCTTCTGTACTGCCACTTATAATTCATACTCGCTCCCATTAGAGGAACTTGCCGGGCGTGGACAGCGCCATCCAGTGGCGGAAATTCGAAAACTAGCTCATAAATACTTGACATTGACACTTCTGTGTTGCCACCTAAGTTCGTGCACATTCCCTATAGTGCCACGTGTTAAGTTCCGTTATGCAAGCCAGTTGCCACCAACCGGGCACTAATTTGGACTCCGAGATGCTATTGAAAAATTGCAAGTGTAGGTATAAAACCAAACCGGTTGTTGCGGCGACACTTGGGGGAGGCCTATGTCCAGCAGTGGACGTCTTTCGGCTGATATGATGAGAAAACCAAAGACGTTTTGCTGGACTCGGAAATAGACGCAGCAGATTTGATTATGAGTCTACAAAACGGTTTATAAACACCTTTTTTTAGACCCGTATTCTAATCTGTCTGTTACTTACCTAATGTTCTATTCTATTCTAATTTAGCCCGGTATGTCTCACTGCTGGGCAAAGGCCTCCCTCTCCCTTTACCACACACATCTGTCTTCTGCCATTGCGGGCTAATGTTCGTGTTACGATTAAAAATATTATCAGCACCGCTACTGCTCTAGTTACTCTACTAGATAAACATTGGCTTGAAGTTGACCATTCCTACAGATAATCTTACTGTACCTCAGTCACAATAAAATTTTCTTAAATATAATGACTAGGAATTACTAAACACTCTTTAAACATCAAACGTGTGTAACCTAAAATAAATTAATATTTCTATGGTGTGTAGCACCACGCACTAACTTATCTGACCAGGAGGGCAATTCTCATATTCATTAGGAGCGTTCGTAGTTGGTAGTGAGAAAACAGAATAAGGGACTTGATACACAAAACGCTCGCCAGGGCGCTGTGACGAAAATGTATGGCGTTTGTCCGCGCCCCCGCAACGCTAAGTTTATTTCGTTCCTTTGACGCCATACATTTTATCTTGTCAGTGCCCTGGTTGCGCGCCTTGTTCGCTTTGTTTATCAAGTCCCTATAAAGTGAGATGTTTCAGCGAAAACGGTTGTCGAAAGCACAAAATGTTGATTAACACGCCCTACCGAAATGTCACATAGCCAGTCCGAAACATTTTGGACCTTCGAATATATATTTTACGTATATATATTCTTCTTTTCTTTTTGTTTTGTGGTGGAAACCTTCAAAATGCGCCTAGACGCCGCATTTGGATGACATCACGAATTGCGCGTGTATCTTAAAAATCAAATTTTGTCTAGCTCGGCTATCCCAAATAAATGTATGAAATTCAGAAATTATTGGTCCGTTTCACTCATGTCCCAACATTGTCAAAAGCTACCGCTTCCGGCCAGATAACTTGTGGCTCTACACTACGAATCGAAACATGGTCTGCACACCTACATACAATAAAGTGTCATTGCCATCATGAATCCGTCGTGTAAAAGGGATAGCGCTATAACTGTATAGCTCCATCTCGCTCACACAACGTAATCACGACGGCATTCCAGTAGAAGGGCTGAGTTTCTATATAACAATGACATTTTAATTGACTATTGCGTGTATAAAACATGTTACGTATAAAATTATACACATTGGCACTCATATAGAGGTATATACTCGCTAAACTTGAAGGAGCTATTAAAAAGAATCATTGCTCTCGCTTATTTGATATACCATGTACACACGGCGTGTTTGTATGACCAGTAGTAAAAAAAAAATTCCTAAATTTCACTGTGTAAACTTAGGTGAAGTGAAAATGAAGTAAGTTGAACACAAGATCACACCACCAACTTTTTCACGGTCAGATTTACAGAATCGACGGTCTGAATAGACGTGTGTACGTAAATGCCACCACCACCAGGGGCTCGAGTCTGCTATTGCAATCGTGTCCCAATGACCGGTCATTGATCGAATATTTGACAACTTTGACAGTTTTTGTATGGGAAATGTGTCATAAGTTTGACGTTATACGTCAAAAATCGATCATTGACCGGTCATTGAGACACGATTGCAATAGCAGACTCGACCCCCAGGTGGCTGGTTTCTGCCAGCCACCATGGGGAAAAGGTGTGTACTTTGCATCATACCTGCTGGCTCTGGGTCTGGATTCTACCACTGATTTGCGATTGAATGTACAAAAATAAACTTGGATCACTGATAACCGTGGATGGTGATATCAAGTAAACGAGACCAGCACTTAGAAGCTATAGTGCAAGAATATAAGGCGGTGGTAGGAAAATACGGTGATCGTTTCTAGTAGTTTACACTCTTTTTGTGATCGTCATCTTTTTAAATAATAAAACCAGTTGTACAATTCGGGGTCAAAAGTGCAGTAGTAGGTACCCTCTCAAAGCTCAACAATCTAAAATTACTTTGTAGAAGGTCAGTTGTCCCCGACCATGATGATATAGATAGTATAATAATTATACTCTCTATTATCTTGGAAAGAGACAGTGCTACACTGTGGGCCCTAAAAAATGTCCAGGCGAAGATGGCGGGACGAGCTTAACGCCTATCGACAGGATTGGTCCATACTTGCCCAAAGCCAGGAAGAATAGAAGAAAGAAAAGGAGGCCTTTGCCCTGCAGTGGGGCGGAACAGGCTAAAAATAAATAAAGACTTGTGGACTTTTGCACCTTCTTCTGCTACAAAGCAAATTTAGGCAGTATCTTTGGCTCCAGAGAAAGGAACCTCCTCACAATACGAGCCGTATCGAGTGGTGCCTTCTGTACCAGACCCTTTACCCAACTGCGTAACGCCAGCTTCGACAGGTGTTCGTCGAAGTTTTTGGCCATCAAGCCATTGGCCGTAACGACAATCGGCCCAATGATAGCAGAGTCCACATGTCGACAGCCTCGTATGCTAACTTGAGATGGTCAAGCGCGTGCCTATCAATAATAAAAAAAAAGAAAAGAAAAGTGCTACTGCAGTTCTGATCCTGACCGTACATTTCTTTTATTTGCAAAAATGTATGCAAGTAACTTACATGCCAATGTGACGTCCATCAATCATCAGTTTTTAAGGTGAATTCTTCTGGTTTTTAATAATCTAACCCGCGGATTATATTTTTTACGTTTTTTTGCAAATTGGAACGTTGTTACACTTAGTATATTGATCAAATTCAACATGAGGCATGATACTCGTAAAATAATTACTGATCAATTCTCGATATTTGCTGCAAATCGCCATATTTTTACAATTAAAAAGCCATATTTTCAAAAACCGAGTTTTTTTTATTTGCGGGCTACCTTGATGGATCCATGCGGCATAGAAGATACTTAAAAACTTTTGTGCAACTCACTGGTATGTGTATCTCTAGCTTAGCCATTGCAGCTCTTCTGGCACAACGATGTGCCACGCGATTCACAACTCTATTATTACTTTATAAAGGTATTTTATAGAATTTTGACGTTTGACAGTTCGATCCCGCACCGGGGCAGAAACACCCGCTGCCAGTTTACAGCGGTCCCATGGAAAACCGTAAACGATTTTTCAGACCTACTTGGTCTTACCCAGAGCGTTAGCGAACGCGGCGTAATCGTAGGATTATACTGTAGAGCAATGCGATTCTGTAAACATGTCGAAGTAAACACTTGGGCGGGTTGCACGACGCGACAGGTCCGCCTAGGTGTACACCGTGAAATGTCGACAGAATCGTCCGGCTGTAAACTTCACCGTGTAAACATGAAGTGAGCTGATCCATACAAACAAGATGGAATGACAGTTCACTTCACGCTCACTCCACATAGGTTTACACGGTGAGACGTTGTCAGAATTGACCAGCTGTTCAAACGGCATGACCCTTTAAAAAAAAGGGGTGATGTAAAGTGTCCGTAGACGAAAACTAAGCGTTTAAACTACCCTCTTATTTTTAAGTGAAAAATATTAAATGCAGTGAAGTCGCTAGCCTAGGTATAATCAATCTTTATCCCTGTGGTTCATCGAGTATTTTTCAACTTTGTTTTAAACTGTTGACTGTTCTTTTTCATTCTATCATTCATTTTGGGCTTGATTTTGAAAGTGCCAAACAAAACAAGTATTTGAAAAAAAGAAGAAGAGAACAGAAGTTTATTCACTTCATTCTTCACTACGGGACCAAACCGATTGAGCCGCTCGCTGAACTGTAATTTGAGTTTGAAAAATGTTATCTTTAGTATGGTTTAGCTGTAAAGTCGATTATAAAGAATGTACTTAAACTTATTATCATAGTAATAGCTTTAAAGTATGAAGATGTGTTTTTTTTATACTTCTGTCATTTTCCGGAGAATAACCCTAAAGAGTTGGTCCTATATTAAACAAACTAAGAGAAGAAAGCATTCTTGCGAAACAGTTTTTTTTTGTTTGGGCGGCCCTTTGATATTTAGCCCAAAAATTTATGGATGATGAATGATATCCGTTGACAGGTTAATCAGTCAGCCGGTATGAGCTACAGGGAACGTGCACGGTAGTGTTGTGAATTCGGAACATTTTCTGTTAACTTTTTAACTTGACATTGACGTTTCTGTGTTGCCATCTATAGCTCCTACACGTTCCATTTAGGGGAACATTCATAGCGTAGACATTGCCATCTGGTGTTGTAAATTGGGAACTTTTTCCGTATATTTGAGATTGACGTTTCTGTGCTGCCACCTGTAGCTCATACACGCTCCCTCTCCTCTCTTGGCGATACGGAAGAATGTATTTACTATACGATAGAAAGATTGAGTATACCTACCTGTCTTTACTCATTGCCTACAAGCACCAGGAAAAAGTTTTAGATTTCATTAAAAATAGAAGAAAAGTAATCTAAATTCTTAATCATAGGACTTTTGCACAACCGACCAAAAGCACGGAGACGCCTTTTCCCAACTATATTGGGGTCGGCTCCCAGTCAAACCGGATTCAGCTGAATACCAGTATTTTAAGTGGAGCGGCTGCTTACCAGACCTCTACAACCCATTAACTGGGTAACATGGTACATCTTGGCAAGACTGGTGTCCGATTTTCTGGCTTCTGACAATCCGTAACGACTGCCAAAGATCTACAAATGACAGCCGGGACCAACGGCTTATCGTGCTTTCCGAGGCACGAAGGAGTCTCGGTATGTTAATATGGTCACTCATCCACAGACCAACCTCGGCAAGTGTTGCTTAACCTTGAAGATTGGTCCTTGCGGCTGTTATAATTTAACCACGAGCTCCTTAAACCAAATAGAGAATATGCATGATATATTACATTTTTATTTGCTAAATCAAATACTTTTCAACAATTAATTTTGAGATTTTTTTTTACAATATCTTCATCTCATCAGCGATGAAGTTATAAACCTTCAAAATTGATAATTAGAAAGAAAATTCCGACGCGGACAATGACGTCAAAGTTCATGACACCCATACAGCTGCCATAGAAAATAGCGTTTTCGCGAGAGGGGCAGATATATTTGTTATATCTCGTTTGTTTTGAATTCTTTTTTCACTGTTTTGGAAAGAACCTGTTACATAATTTTTTTTCATGCATATTCCCTATTACAACACTTACAAACTGCAGTGCGATTATGTATATGTTACGGCTAAAGGTGGGTGTGAACATAAACCTGAGTTTAGCCGGTCATTGGGCACCTCGACTCGGATTTTAAACCACACAGAAATAGGAACTTTAAAGTGTTTTGAGGTTAGGTTACAATTAGTTGTAGCCGGATAAACCTAAGGTTAGCCGGCTAATCTTAAGTTTATGTTCACACCCACCTTTAGCCGTACCATATACATCTCACCGTGTAAGCTAAGGTGAAGTGAAGTGAACAACAAGTGAGCTGTCGAACCACACAAACACGATGTAATGACAATTCACTTCATGCTCACTCTACCTTAGTTTAGGTACACGGTGAGGCAGAATATACCGGCTGATCTGACCCGGTGGCTGAAAGTGAAACAATCATTTGTACTACAGAAAGTGACAACTCCTGATATTTGTTCTTTACCAACACTGTCACTGGCCCAGATGGGTTTATGGGATTCTGAACCTTATGATTCTTGTCAGTTTGCTTTATTTTGAAAAACTGCGGCCCTACCATGTCGTGTTAAAGCGTGAATCGTTCGAGCGAGAAGGAGGGATGGAGCTATACACCCTATACGACTCACGCTTTAACACGTCATGGTAGGGCCGCTGGAATAAAAAGTAGCCCAGAAGCAGGGTTTACTAGTTTAGCATTT
Organism: Melanchra persicariae; assembly: GCA_947386135.1. NCBI lineage: Eukaryota > Metazoa > Arthropoda > Insecta > Lepidoptera > Noctuidae > Melanchra > Melanchra persicariae. The sequence goes on from OX376672.1 coordinate 3,613,525, forward strand.
TTACGTTATAAAGTAAATTTTACAAATGGCATTTTTTTAATCCATTAGCATAGACGGGCCATTATTATTATTTTTACTTAAGAACGTCCTTATTCTTGAAAATGAATGCGCCGATTTTAAAGAGAGTGAGTTTTTACTTTCTATTGGCGATGCCTCTAGCGGCGAAGTTAAGAAGTTGCCTAAGAACGACACTTGCAGTGTTGCCAACACCAATTTATTTAATTCCCAGAAAATCTAAGTCAAATTCCCTAACTTGAGATTCCTTGCAGTTTTTCACACGTTGGCCTGGCAACGCTGAGCAAAAACTGTCAGTGTCGCTCTTAGACAGTTTCACAATTTTGACACTAGCGGCGCTAGTTAGAATCTTTGCATCGCCAATAATACTAAAACCAAAACTGCTTTCTCTTTTCTTATAACCTCTTTCGAAAATGGTATTACTAACATTTAAGACCTAGAAATCATGCGTATGCGTAGCAAGTTTCATTAAAATCGGTTCATTCATTTCCAAGAATACGGACTTGAAAGTAAGCTCTCCATCATTTATTCAGCAAAATATTCAAGACAAAAAAATTGTCGCTGACAAGTATCTCTGGTCCAGGGAACTACACTTGAATTCAGAATCTCAGATATTTAAATTCGTTGCCACACACTCTATTATATATATATATATACTTGAGATAACAGTGTAATTTCACTCGATTTTTATGTGTAACATAATCTTGCGATGGAATTTGAACATTGTCTTGCATGACACTGAGTTGGTTCTTTCAAAACTATAGCTGTACCAGTATCTTTTAGCACGTCATGAGTGGATTTAATGCTGCCATCCTGTTTGTTTCCATAGTTATTTTATAATTTTGTTTTGCAACAGCGCCGCCTGACATTGTCTAAAAGAGTACCTACTTAAGAGAATCCAATGCCACCAACTCAAATATCGACTTTAGTGTTATGTATTGTAAGTTGATTTTAGTGTGACCAAAAGTATGGAATTGTCATTCCACACTTTTAGTTCCTTTTATAATTTGAAAATACATAGTCATGCATAACCACAGAGTTTGTCGTTCAAAAATATGACAACAATCTCGAATTCTGAATTCAAATATAGAACTGTATTTAACGATCGAACATTCTTTCAGAAGTTTAAAACTACATACAATTTCGAGTGTAGCAACACCATCAGATGTGTTTGTTTTTGACAGGGTTGCCAGGTTTCCGCCGTCTAAAGTTGCCCATAGTGCGTAGTATTTGCGTATTTTCGTCATCCACCTCCCTGCCCATGCCTGACGTCCCGGGGATTTGCCCGAAGAGTTTTAATTTAGTTGGCAAGTATATTAAGCCTAAGAGCGTGATGACTGAAACAAAGGTACAATGGCGGAGTTAATGCCAGACATTCTCTACCAGTCAATCAAGGGTGATGATGATAATGAGATAATACGACAGGCGCATAAAAAAAAATAAAGGATTTTGTTTTCAATATTGGGCAAAAGTCTCCACACAATGCTGCCGTCAGCAATCAGAATCATTATTGCCTTTAAAAAAATCACACGTTCATGTTGTATGTGTTGACACAGAATAATGAAATATTTTACCCATGTTTTCCAAAAAAGTCAAAAATATTGCGGTTGTTTGAAAAAAAAATACGACTCAGGGTTCCGTTTGCAAAATATTAAGTTTTAGCGTTTTATTTGATGTTATAGCCTACTGTGCCCTCCTCTGCCAGCTAAATGGTTGTTTTAATTTTACCCTAAAAGAAGTAATGCCACGATCCGCTGGTAACACTACGCGGGTGGGTGAAGCGCGGGCGGGAAGTTATTTTGGACACAATGCAGTGCATACAAATGTGATTGAACACTTTCTGGTTTGTTCTATATTCTGAGTCCCAAAGTAAAAGTTGTTTAAAATGATCCGATGACCCCTTTTCAGGTTTTGCGTTATTTCTGTTATGCTGGCACTTCAAAAGAAACATAACGCGAATATTTTGACTATGCTAATAGTCAAAATATTCGTATCAAGATAAACTTATTTTTTTAACAAATCAGTAAGGCGAATATTAGCGCAAATACACCAAGTGAAGTGCCATCTTTAGTCGTATCTTGTATGATTGAAAAAAAAAACACTTACTATTTAACACGCAGGGGAAAACCACATAGAAATTGAGATCAGTTGAGTGAAAGTAAAAAGCTTCAGAAAAGTACAAGATTATAGTTAATGATAGGGACCAGTAACCCATTGACACCACCCTGAAAATAGAAATGCGAGTCAGTCAGAGATTTAGGCAAGCATGTTATAAATTGGGTGACCGAGATGTATTCCATCACTATCACTGGGTACATATTTGAATTTAGAAAAATAAAATATCTACCTACGGTTAAAATGTCAACGTTCAAAACTAGTAATATCGGAAATTGTTATACCTAAGCTTAAAATGTAATAAATTTGGTACCGTAGCTTCGGCTTACTGGCCGGCTTCATCGCCAACTCACTTATTAATAATTAAGTTAAATAAATTTATAAACCAAGAATAATACTCACGGTCGGTAATGGATGTACAGTGTACAATGTATGAGGGCTAATGCTTTGAGAAATGAATACATCCCCAGCATGCGAGATATTGTAAAGTCACCTGAAAAATAAAAACTAAATATTTAACTGTGAATGGGCGGGCATTTTTTGTGTTTTGTGCAAGCATTATGTCTTCTAAAATAAACTTTATTTCGGAAACAGAATGTCTTATCTCAAAAAATCTTGTGGCTTTAAAATAAATGCGGCATGGGTCAATCTACTAGGTTTTTTTTTTCTTTTTTGGCAACTGAGACAACAATTCCTGATGACAACAATTTGTCCAGTGTCATGCGGTGACGGCAGCGCGGTGAAGTGAGCTTTGCACTTTGTGGTACATCTACAATCTTAGTAGCTTCTAGGTTAAGTTTCCATCAATGCTTGCCAAGATCAGTCTGCGGATGTGTGACCATCCGTTACATACAGAGTTTCCTCTGTGCCTCAAAAAGCACATTAAGCCGCAGGTTCGTGCTGGCATTTGAACATCTTTGAAACCAGTCTACACAAAGAAGGTACTGAGTTACCTAGTTACTATGGATACGAGACAACTGTGCAAGTAGTCATTACCCACATACATTCATTGGCTTTCTTATTATCAAATACAGAGGACATGAAGCTGTCCTGAATAAACTTCTATCATAATCCTTTACATTCTCTAGTAATGAAAAACAGTTAATAATTATTTATTGTTCAGGTATCTACGAAGGGATATTAGGAAAGGTCAATCTACTTTATTGCAAGTTTATTTGGCAACTAAATGCATAAATAAATGAAAATGAAATGCATTAAGTCCGCCTCTGTACTTTAAAGGCTGCTGATAAATAATTCATTTTTATCATTCAACAACAAAAAATTCAAAGAGAAATTCCAGGCCTGCTTTCGAGCCTCATTAACCCGTAAAGTATGTAAAGTACTTACCATCTAAATGTTCGTCGCCGGCGTTGCTAAGAAACGACCTTCTTTCTATATAAGATCGTCCTGCGGTACCCAAGTCCATAAACGCAACGAATGCTATCCAGCCCCGAAAGGCATACAAAACTTTATTTTGAACCGCCATCACTTGAATATAGAACTATATATTGTACAAACACTATTTCCGGTTATCACTTTTGACCTAATTACAACACTATGTATAGATTTACAAAAATTATAAATGCAGTCGATTGTTTTGCTGATCATGTGCTTAATTTAATTAACTAAGCGGCCTATCTATATTTGAATTATCGTGTGTTTGTTGTAACGTGCATCGCAATGCGGCATTTTACCTGCATTGTAGTTTTTCATATACAATTTATAAATATCTTCAAAACTAACTTCGCAAGTGTTTCGCGCAGAATCCACTTCTGTCAAACAAATAGGTACAGTTCCTGACTTCCTGACTGACAAACAAACTGACAAGTATTCTGTCTGTCAATAATTTGACATTTGAGTCGACAGTGTTACCAAGTAAAAAAAAGGTACAGTTAACTTTTTATTCTATTCCACACTAGGTGACGCTACTAAAACACTTAACCGCCATCTAGCGGAGAGTAGTAGCAATGATTTTATGTTGACGAAACTGGAAAAACTTGAACACTGCACATAAATAGGTACTGCTAAAAAAAAGTTATGTTTCCTGAGGTCATTTCAATATAATTTATTTAATCTAATTTATTGTTAAGCACCCGAGCTTTGTTGGTATTTTAATTGTTTGACGTCACTTTTAAGTTTGAGATCTGAAGTTATTTTTCCAGATGTAGTGGGTCTTCAGAAAACTAAACGACGGACTTGTGCGAAATGGCAATACACTCGCACCCTATATCATAGTCTAAAACGGACGAAATGAAGAAGGAATTTATTATCAAATAAGCCTAACCGTTTGGGAAAAACAAGCTTGTTACTTTGTAGAACTAATTTGATACTTGTACTTTTATTTATAACCACATTCGCCGCGTGGTTATAGCCTTGATCTTTCAGTTCAGGCATGCAGACACGTCTCTTGTTTTTGGTTTTTCGTGATTTCGTCATTTCATGCAGTAGAAAAGTTACGGAGTTTTAGTAGTACGGAAATATTTAAAAAAAACCCTTGAAAGAATTGAACCAGTAAACTAGACATAATCTAACAGGTTAACTTAGTTAGGATATTGGATTTTTATTTTCAGTGCAAATAGTTAGTTTAGGATTTATTATTAACCTGTTACCACCCGATTTCACCCGATTTGCGAATGCTTACTTAAAACTACTTCAATAAATCTAATACCTAATCGATTGGACTAAACAATTTGTTGCATTCTACAAACCCCCACCAAACTCAAGGATGCTAAGAAGAGTAAGAATAGCCACTATAGCCAGTATACTATTGTAGTCGTTGAGTAAGAAGTTTATGGATAGTCCGACATCAAAATAATCAAGCCACATCTTTACTTGAAATGAGAATGCAAAAATAAGACCCAATAAAGAAAATTGCCATATGCAATATTGTCACGTTATCCGCTTGCAACTGGTCACAAAATACCTAAAAATATCGTCGCCATATTGGTATTGTCAAAAACTTCGGGATATATCGGTGCCGATGAAAAAATGGTTTCAAGTCTTTTAATTACCGAGTTATCTGTTTTCGAGTGATCTAAAAGGACCAGCGGTGACTTTAGATGTTACGTTTGTCGTATGAGTTGTGTTATTCGGTTCTTAAATGATGTTTTCTATGGAGAAATGTTTAGGCCGTAGTGGTAATGGAACTGCAGAGGAAGCTGAGCTCTTTGCCGGCGGTGGCGAGGGGCTGGGCAAAGAGGGAGTGCCTTCAGACGAGGTCGCTTCAGCTGTGGCTGCAGTGTCCGATGAGATCGGAGACATCCTGAAAGATGAGCTGGGTGACGCGGATCGGGCGGATCGCATCGGCGCTGAACTAGCCGATTTGAGCGCCGAGCTCGGGTTGCTGGCTGGCTTAACGGACGGCGAACCGCAGCAAGACTTTCCATCACTCTTCGAAATAGCCGTGAGTGCCAATATGGCTGACTGGTCCCATCTCTCTCACTATAGGTTGTGGCTTGACAATTAGTCTGCTTTGACTCCTTGCTAAGCAAGTGTCAATGAACTCCAATTCGCCAATACACACCTTTATTGTATGTTTTGTGTACATTTTGTGACACTCAAGTATGTAGATATACCTTCATAAGTTATTGATTGGTTAGTAATAGCCTCTGCAAAACCTGTTTGCCTGGTGCTTGTCTTTTAATTTAAAATTTTATTTATGTCGAAAAAACGACTATAGGTTTTGGGTCTTCTCAGTTTTGAGTTATATTTTGGGTTTTTTAAATACAATCCTCATGTGGTTTTGTTATATATTAGTTATAAGATAAAACCAAAGAGAGTAAAAACAGTTTTATTTTATCATTTAATTTTTCATCTGAAGGCAGTTTTCAACTATAATTGTTAATTTCCTGCCAATTACCTATTAATTTTCTTATTAGGTTCTTTTAGTGCATCATGCTAGGTGAGTACTTGCTTATTTTTAACTTCAATAATATAAATGAAACACTATCACTAGATAAAACTCATTTTAAAAACAAACAGCCAATTTCTTTGTGAAGTGTAAACAAAAATCTTAGAAATGATGACAAGACATTAATAAACCTCAATTATATTCTCTCTCTCTCTCATTGATACTCAATCTGTGACCTGCAGTGGTCCACAATAGCAAATAAATATATGGTCTGCTATAAAATAACATTGATGCAAAGTGATTATAACCTCTAATGTCCAGGGGAACCAATTTTATGAAAATGTCGACGCCTCCCGTGCATTTTGTTGTATATTAAAATTTGTGATTTGTCAGGAGGGAGATTTTTAACGTTAGCTTTGTGTTGATCAGCCGCAGAACATAGGACAATTATTGGGTTAGAAACTCGATTTTTTGTGAAAATATTGTTTTTAAGAATGTGTAGTATTTTTAAAACATTGTATTATAGTAGGCATTAAAATCTTGTTTTGCCAAAAAATCATGTTGGGACTTTTTGCATGGAAGGCATCAATATAATATACAAATGAAAATAAACACGTGGAATTTAAGTAAAAATCAATTTGCAATAATTATACTGGATCCAATTTGATCGACACAAAAGTAAGTCATTAAGAATCATGTAAAAATGTGTTTGTTTTCTATAACCAAATTTAAGAAATGATAAGCTGCAATGTTTGTGATATATTCGTGTATTCTACTAGACTTCTAGTCCTTGCTAAAAACATAGAAATCTAAGAAGAGATCACAGGCCAATACAAGGTTGGGAACCACAGCTGTACATGGTTTCGTTATTTTGTGTTTTATATATGCAAGGTTAAATCTAGATACAAGGTTATATTAAAATATCAGCTTTCTATTAAATGTCATATATGAATATTTTGCACGGTACTTATATCAAAAACTTATTTACTATTTTTTCTGTTCGTTCCTGGATCTAATCTCACAAATGACACCAGTCTTGTACAGGTGTTTCCTGTGTTACCCATTTAATGGGTTGTGGAGGTCAGATAGGCAGTCATCATCTGCCTAGCCTTTTCCCAACTATAGTCGGTTCCCAGTCAAACCAGATTCAGCTGAATACCAAAGTTTTACGTGGAGCTGCTGTCTACCAGACTTGCACAACTCAGTCACAGAGTGACCGTACTTCTTGGCAAGACAAGTGGCAGATTTTCTGGTTTCTGACAATACGTAACTAGAGTCTTGGTATGTTATGATCGTCATCCACAGATCATCTTTGACAAGAGTTGCTTAAACTTGAAGATCGGCCCTTGCTGCTGTTATAATTTTAGCCAAGAGCTCCTCAGCAGGCCTAGATAAAAAACTTTTCTGCAGCGTTAACGTCAGACGCTCACGACAAAATATATGAGAATGACATTAGGTGATGACGTTGCCTTTCCACACCTAATGTCATTCCCATACATTTTGTCGTCAGCGTCTCACGTTAATGCTACAGAAAAGTTTTTTGTCTAGGCCCCCAGGTCAGATAGGTAGTCCTTCCATTTAAATTAGACTTAACATTATTAAGAAATGTCTGAGTAGGTTGATTTCTGGTTCTTTTAATTGTGGCTATATAAGCTTTCTATCACGCAAAGGTTTGTTGGTAGATAACTAAACTTTCAAAGAGCCATGTAAAGAATTATGATAAATATCAGAAGCAAAACAGAGTAAGGAACACAATTATAAAACGTAAGACCAAAGTAACAGATGTGCTCACAAAAATAGAACAACTAAAATGGAGATGGACCGAGCATACATTGAGAAGTACCCAAGAAAAGTGGAGTAAATTTGTCACAGATCGGTACCCTACTAATAAATTAACAGTGGGTCCCAACTGGAGAGGGGTCACTGGGGATCGAAATCAAAGGAGGATCTTAGAGGAGGCCTTTGCCAACAGGCACACTGTGCTTCGAAACAAACTATAAGTAAAACAAGCTCAGGATAAGGAGGCTGATTGAGATTGAACTAAACATTGTATTAAGTTTACCTTCTCTGGTCTAATCTCTCAATAGTATAATACAAAGTCCGTTGATAACAATAATAGAAATAGAAAAAAAATAGAAAGGTTTGTCAAATCCAAAACAATAAGGAATAGTGAAAAATATTCAAACGAATCTCAGCCCTGATTTTGATAAAAACCAAATCTGTATTATTGAATTTTTCTAAAATTTCACAGGGTCAGGGTAAAGAGCCTCCCTTTGTTCCTACCATCCCTTCTGGTGGGTAAATAATTTTACAAGATCTTAAATATCAATGTGGATGCAATTTAGAAGACATGTTGTGTCAACTCAAAATAATCTAGAGAATGATAGAGATATGGTTGACGCTAAATAAATTAGCAATAACGGTCATTGCTGTTTCCTTAATATCTGTTCGTAGGTACCTGGACAATAAATTATTAATCGTTTTTCATTACTAAAAAATGTAAAGGATCACAATAGATGTTAATTCAGGACAGCTTTGTTTTTATTTCTGTTTTCGGAATTAAGTATGTCAATAAAAATAGGTCAATGACCGTTATTGCAAGTTTAATTGCCATTTTATCTATCTGCCTAGCCTTTTCCAAGTATGATCTGGTCAGCTTCCAGTCTAACCGGATGCAGCTACGTACCAGTATTTTAAATGGACAAACTGCTTACCTGACCTCCACAACCCAGTGACTGGTTAGGTGTCAATTTTTCTGACTTCTAACTACCCGTAACTACGGTCGAAGATTTTCAAATGACAGCCAGAACCAAAGGCTTTACACGCTGTCTGAGATTCAGTGTGTACAAATTATAAGCAAGGCAAATTTTTCTGTCTTCTGTCTACCAATAACTACTGTACTTTGGTCATGTGTGTACATACAATATAAGAAAATGCATGTAAGGTAATATTACATGAAGTTATGCTAACATGTTTACCATTTTATCATGGTGTGCAAATATTAATACAAGTTTAGAATAAAAAATAAACAACTTTCAGTAACATTGACAATGCTGTCATAAAAGATAAATAAACAAAATTAGATCGATTGATTACAAAGTCATTTAGAAATAAATAGGAGTAATTAAGTCCATGCAAAATTTTCAATTATTCAATTTTTATTAATGTCAACTTAGGTATGAAATAATTAATAAAATAATCATTACATAACATTACATTTTAAATGAGGCATGGAGAAGTCTCAGTATGTAATCAATGGTCACCCATCCACGAACCAAACGCGGCAAGCATTGCTTAGCGGTGCCGTGTGGCAGGTTTTTTTTTCCTTTTATGGTAACTCAGCCGGATCCGACTATCCTGCCAGTGTCACGTAGTGGCAGCAGCACAGAGAGGCAGGCCGTCGGGCTTTGTACCTCGTGGTAGGTGTTAGTCTACCTTAAAGGTTAGTAAAAAACAGTCAAAAGTTAATTAGCCAAGAAAATCAAGTAATTTATTCAAGTGTCACTTTTTGACGTCAAAGTTCTACAAAAGACAGTCCCCCAAAATGCCCGCCCATCACCACTTCCTAGTGGTTTAGCTGGGAAGAAGTGGCGCAACAGACTCCCCAGCAACACATCTGTCTGTTAAGTTTTAAAAACTTGCATTTATACAGTATTATGCAAAGCTGTTTACAATAATGACACAGAAAAATAATATATCCAAAAAGTAAATCTAATTAACAACACTTGTTAGCTAGCACACTCCATTGCCAAAAAAAAAAAAACAAGTAAACCAAATTAATTAAGCCTCCAGGGATAAATGGTGGTCAACAGCTTATCATTATCCAAATGGGATATTCCTATTCATTAATTTAACAGTAATTCAGATTTCTATCCACACTGTGTTATTCAATAAAGTAGGTGTAAGATTATTTTATAAATAAACAGTATCTAGTATTGTTTGTAAACATTTAGTTTCAACAAGCAGGCTTTGTTTTTCGAACTGAGTTTTTAATGTCTTTCCTTCTTATTGATAGTTCTTTTAAAACTTTCTTTTTTTCAAGACTTGTTTCAATCCACAGCCATTTAATTAGATTGTCATGAGATTAATGGGTTGTGTAGATCTGGTAGGCAGCCGCTCCACGTAAAATACTGGGTATTCACCTGAATTGGGTTTGACTGGAAGCCAACTGCAATATACGGTAGTTGGGAAAAGGCTAGGCAGATGATGATGATGACATGGGATCTCTCCAGGTCCGTCCAGTGGCACCCTGAGCTTGTAATTAACTAAGAATTATTTTATTCATCATCATCATCATATCAGCCGAAAGACGTCCACTGCTGGATAACAACCGGTCCTGTGCGTCTCGCATCCATCGGCTACCAGCGACCCTCACCAGGTCATCGGTCCATCTTGTGGGAGGCCTTCCAACGCTGTGTCTTCCGGTACGCGGTCGCCACTCCAGAACTTTTCGGCTCCATCGACCATCTGTTCTGTGAGCAATGTGCCCTGCCCACTGCCACTTCAGTGTGGCGATCCTTCGGGCTATGTCGGTTATGTCGGTTATTTTATTAATTAAGGGGTTTTTTCCTTGTGTATAGATGGGTCACCGAGGCTCTGGCAGTGGGTCATCATCGTCCTCATGGTCTGGGGGCCGAGGGCGCCGGCAACGGCGTCACTCGCGGCCCCAGCGGGCCCCGAGGCGGCGGCCCATCGCGAAGGGAAAGGAGGTAAGTCCCATCACTGTCTTCTGTTATGTAATAACTTTCGCTCGCAATACTATATATTTTCTCAAAAAAAAAAAACGCAGCCTATAACTGGTTCCAGGGCTGCTTTTTATATCTGCACCACAGGTACAGGTCACTTAACAAACATTTCCACACGTTACTCACAACAGTCAGTCTTCTGTGTAGAGTATGCATGGAGAAAGAGGCTACAGTTGCATACCTGTTCCATGAGTACACAGACCCACTGAATAGGATCACTGCATTTACAAATTGGAAGCTTAATCTCCTTCTGGTTGGAAGTTGTCTGCTTGGAATGACGACCGCCATGGCTCACGCACATTGACGCAACACTACGACTCAAAGTGTAGAAATCAAACCCCCTAGTCCTAATTGAAAAGGTTAATGGGTTCTGGAGGTCTGGTAGGCAGCCGCTCCACGTAAAATACTGGTATTCAGCTGAATCCGGTTTGACTGGGAGCCGACCCCAATATAGTTGGGAAAAGGTTTGGCAGATGATAATTTAATTTAACTTAAATTTCGGAAGTCGGAGTTTTTGGTTGTTTCTTCGTAATTTAACACCGACTTCCGAAATTAAAGTTATTTTGTAGTGTTTTTTTATTTGGAAGTCTAGTAAAAGTATTTGGATTTTTGTTAAAAATGTTTTTTTATTTTTACAAAAATGTTACTAAGCCAGTGATGTGGTAGCTTTAGCTGATCGACGGATAACGGGTGATTAACAATACCGCCTATCGATATCCTCGATCGAGTTCATGATGATGACGAGATAACTATAACACTAAGTTCAATTATGAATATTTAATTTAAAATCGTAGCTCGTTTCGCCATCTTCTATCGTATCGTAATACAAAGTCTCCTCCACAGATGTCCCGGCGCCGCAGCGCCGCGGCGCGTCGCGCTGTTTGTATGCGCGTGCGACGCGTCGAGGTCGTGTCAGACGCGTCGGACGTTGGAGCCGACTCGGATTCCGACGACCAGTGGACTGAGCTGGATGACGCATGTGAGTATGATTGGGAATTAAAAACATTTATTAAAATTTAACACACACAACACACCAGCAACAAACGCATAGTAAAAAAAAGAAGAATATTATCACACTGCAATGATACAGTAAAATTGCGCTGAGCGGACGGATGACGGAGACTGGTTCGATCCAGCCCGTCCCTGTCAGCGTGTGTCAGCTGTACTCCCCCCAGTCCTTGTCGTTCCATTCTAACTGAATTTAGCTGAGTACCGGTATTTTTCATGAAGCGGCTACCTATCTGACCTCCACAACCCAGTAACTGGGTAACATGATACTCCTTGGCAAGACTGGTGTCAGATTATCTGGCTCCCGATAATCCGTAACGAAAACGTCAAAAATCTACAAAATGTCAGCCGGGACCAAAATGTTTTTGAAGTGAAAACTTCTTTAGGCTCGTTGAGCACTTTTTGGGTGAACAAAAATCATGGAACTCGTGTCATTGTCACCGAACGCTTTCCATGAACTATACATATATGTATACTGTGTAGGTATATGTGTACTTTTTGGTGAACAAAAAGTGTGACATTATCAAACATTTATCTATTATACCTTTTTAATTTTTAGACATTGTCATTTTTTTTAAGCACTTGTCGTTCATCTTGTTTGTAAATTTTGACATGAATGTTTACTTTATTAAGTATTCTATTTTTATTATTTTTGACATGGAATATTTACTTTGTAAAGTAATATATTTTATTTTTATTATTATTTTTTTTCAATTTATTATGTTTGACATGAATACTTACTTTGTAAAGTATTATATTTTATTTTTTATTATTTAACTCGTTTTGTGAATATGGGGACTATGTGGGTTATTTTCTTCTTATTTTTTGCTTCTTTAGAATACTTCTTCTTCTTTGAAGTATTTTTAACGAGGTCTGGCAGTTTGAGTACTTTTGCGGCCTACCCAAATGTCCTTTCTTTGGCATGTTCGTCGGTTCGTTGAGCTCCTTTTTGGTTCTAAGTTGAGCTACTCGACTACTGACCAAAGCTTGCACTGACTGGACGGGTCCACTCAAATCTGTGTGGTTCTTTCCTCAAAAGACCATTTTAGACACTGATCTGCATGATCCTCATATCGTATTGTGAATGTGGGGACCATGCAGATCGCTATGATAGGGATCCATTTCATGTTAGTCAAAAATGTCTGGCAGTTTGAGATTTTTTTTATGCGGCCTACCCAAATGTCCTTACTTTGGTATTGTTCGTCAAATCGTTGAGCTCCTTAAAGTTCTAAGTTTGAGCTCCACAATAACTGACAAATGCTTGCACTGTCTAGACAGGTCCACTCAAATCTGTGTGGCACTTTCCTCAAAAGGCCACCTCAGACATTAACCTACATGGTTCTCGTATGATTTGACCAGTACAATTTGTATGGACTTCAAAAGAGACTGTGACCTCTGAGTTTGTTTCGGTGTTTCTTCTCAGGGTAGTCAGCTAGGAAACACCGGCCTCATCTAGTTTAAAATGACCAAAAAATATTGACGTGTAAAAGTGTTATGTTTAACCTACTTACAAAATAAATATCATTTATCATTTATCATTTATCATTTGTGAAACTCGCGTCATCGTCACCGCACGCTTCCCATGCACAGACAATACAATATTACTTAGTTTTTACTTCTATCGGCAGTCCCCAAAGACTGAAGTAGTTTTTTTTTTTTGATGGGATATCATCAAATGACTCCTCCCGCTCTGGGCAGAGCGGAAGGGATTGTCAGAATCTACAGTAGAGTCACTTTATATTATTTTAAATGTAAATGATGACGTTCAAAAGTGCCGTTTAATGGCCTAATTGAAATAAAAACGTTTTGACTTTGACTTACTGGCTACTCACCCGTGTTCCTCCAAATGCCCTTTGCGTTCCAGGGCCGCGGTAACTCTTACGAACAAATTCCGCAACCCTGGCACTGGCCCTAGCGGGCTTCGTCAATATTATGCACATCTCTTTGAAGCGCGCGTGGAATACAACGCGCCTGTGACCCGGGCCTACTCTCTTAACCCGAAGTCCATAGTTTCGGCCTTAGTGTCGGGCGTTTTCTACTCTTTATCACCTATTGACTTACGATTAGTCCCGAAATCAAACTAAGACTGTCAAATCGTGTTGTCATTCATTCTTAGTTCGGGTTCGGGACTAATCGTAAGTCCGTAAGTGATTCGGAGTAGAAAAGACTTCGGGGCTTAGGGAGTAGACCCCCTGGTCCATATCGGACGGCGAGCCCCTCCGAGGCCCCGATCTATCCCGAGCGATCCGCAGGGAATCGCCCGCGACTAAACATCACCGACCAACCAACATATTTACGTGTTTTCCGAGGCACCGAGGAGTCTCAGTATGTTAAGATGCTCACCCATCCACAGAAAGACATCGGCAAGCATTGCTTAACCTCGAAGATAGACCCGAGAGGCTGTTTTTATTTAGCATTGAAACTACCAATGCATTTGAATAAGATATGTTTGTTTGTTTCACAGCTGGCTCATCTGACAGCTCGTCGCTGAAGGAAGCAGCTGCCATCGACGTCGACTGCAATGGCTATCAACACAAGGCTTCGGTCAGTATCGTTGTAAACACTTTTATTTAACTTGCCTTGATCGTTAGGCACGGCCACGACCACGACCAGTGGCCGCAACGACCAGATTAACTAAAGAAACCATATGAACGTCGCGCACTTGGCTGCACACCGACTGGTCGTTGAGACCTACTTACGTATAGTTTGCTATGAGCGCTCGCGCACTAGATCTGCGACCACGAATGCGGCCCGGCCGCGGCCAGCCAGTCGCGGTATCTTTTCCAACACTGGATGTTGCAATAACGTCTTTTCCACATCAAGTACAGGCACACAATTTCTATGTCCATACTGTTCGAGCTCAGAACAACAACTGCAGCAGCTCGACAAATGGCCGCTTTACGACCAGTCGTGGTCGTGGCCGCAGCCCAACCGTAGCTTCTGCGACCAAGGTTACGACCACGACTGGTCGTGGTTGTGGTCTAGTGCGCGAGGTGCCTTAGTAGGTATGGGTCCGGTTTTGCGGAAATCTGACACGACGGGGTTTCAAATTTGTCAATTTTCAAATTTACAATGCTAGATGGCACTGTTTACGCCGTGCACCTTCTTCCTTCTCTTCCCTGATGTAATCATGCTTGTTTGCAGGCGGAGGCTCCCGCGATGGGGCAGTTCCTTCTGCCGCTGCTGAGTGCTGACGCGCCGGCCTCCCATCCCGAGCACTTCCTCATAAGGCACGAGGATATATTACAGGTATGCTCACTGAATCTAATCGCTATAATAAAAAACTTTTTCCAGAAAAAAATACAACCGACTTCCAAATAAAAAAAATACTAAAATTAATAACGAATGTCAAATCGATTATTGCAATACATAATGTACTTAAACAGGTGGTACCTAAGTAAATATAAAAATAAATAGAAACAATGATAGACTCTGCTGGGCACAGCAAATGATTGAGAAGAAGCGCGCTTTATTAAAATTTCCTATTTACTATGTTTGAATTAACTTTAATTTCGGAAGTCGGCGTTTTTGGTTGTTTCTTCGTAATTTAACACCGACTTCAGAAATTAAAGTTATTTTTTAATTTGTAGTGTTTTTTTATTAGGAAGTATTACATTTAACTTTAACAATTGATCGATCCATTCTGCACTCAACAGATGATCGATCGATTGGTGTAGAAGAAACTATCGATCGACGTCGACTAATCCATTCTACCATCGCTCGATGCCATCAACCGATGATCGATCGATTGGTGTAGAAGAAACTATCGATTGACGTCGACTAATCCATTCTACCATCGCTCGATGCCATCAACCGATGATCGATCGATTGGTGTAGAAGAAACTATCGATCGACGTCGACTAATCCATTCTATCAACAATCGATGCCATCAACCGATGATCGATCGATTGGTGAAGAAGAAACTATCGATTGACGTCGACTAATCCATTCTACCATCGCTCGATACCATCAACCGATGATCGATCGATTGGTGTAGAAGAAACTATCGATCGACGTCGACTAATCCATTCTACCAACAATCGATGCCATCAACCGATGATCGATCGATTGGTGAAGAAGAAACTATC
The DNA here is from genome assembly GCA_947386135.1 of Melanchra persicariae. NCBI lineage: Eukaryota > Metazoa > Arthropoda > Insecta > Lepidoptera > Noctuidae > Melanchra > Melanchra persicariae. The sequence goes on from OX376672.1 coordinate 3,629,346, forward strand.
GATTGACGTCGACTAATCCATTCTACCATCGCTCGATGCCATCAACCGATGATCGATCGATTGGTGTAGAAGAAACTATCGATCGACGTCGACTAATCCATTCTACCATCGATGATGCCGATGCCATCATCGATGCTCGATCGATTATGCCGATGCCATCATCGATGCTCGATCGATTGGTGTAGAAGAAACTATCGATCGACGTCGACTAATCCATTCTACCATCGCTCGATGCCATCAACCGATGATCGATCGATTGGTGAAGAAGAAACCATCGATCGACGTCGACTAATCCATTCTTCCATCGCTCGATGCCATCAACTAGTGATCGATCGATTGGTGTAGAAGAAACTATCGATCGACGTCGACTAATCCATTCTATCATCGATGATGCCGATGCCATCATCGATGCTCGATCGATTGGTGAAGAAGAAACCATCGATCGACGTCGACTAATCCATTCTATCATCGATGATGCCGATGCCATCATCGATGCTCGATCGATTGGTGAAGAAGAAACTATCGATCGACGTCGACTAATCCATTCTATCATCGATGATGCCGATGCCATCATCGATGCTCGATCGATTGGTGAAGAAGAAACTATCGATCGACGTCGACTAATCCATTCTATCATCGATGATGCCGATGCCATCATCGATGCTCGATCGATTGGTGAAGAAGAAACCATCGATCGACGTCGACTAATCCATTCTATCATCGATGATGCCGATGCCATCATCGATGCTCGATCGATTGGTGAAGAAGAAACCATCGATCGACGTCGACTAATCCATTCTATCATCGATGATGCCGATGCCATCATCGATGCTCGATCGATTGGTGAAGAAGAAACCATCGATCGACGTCGACTAATCCATTCTATCATCGATGATGCCGATGCCATCATCGATGCTCGATCGATTGGTGAAGAAGAAACTATCGATCGACGTCGACTAATCCATTCTACTACGATTGGTGTGTAGCACCCTATTAATTGATTTGACCATGTAGTTGCATAGATTGTAGAATATTAAAATGTATAATGTTTTCCTCAGCTTCTCGCGTCTGCAGAGGAGAGTGTCCGGGATGACCTGCCTCTGGATGATGACTCGCCTCTGGAGCCCATGGCGGATATGTGAGTTACATTTTATTAACAAACTTCAAAAACCGGAGGAGGTTCTCAATTCGGTTGTCTTTTTTTGAATGTCGCGTCTTGAACGTAGCATGACAGGCATAGGCAAGCCCTGTTTCATGCATGGAAAAAAGCCATTACTATAAATTTGCCATACCAATGAAATGTCATTTAAATGAATACAAGGTGGAGACGACGATATGACAATAAATCAAAACACTTGCAATACTAGTTCATACGAATATGTCTTTGATCACAGATTTGATGTCACTAACTGCAACAGACTGCTTGGTATATTTCGTCAGAATAATACTCACTATCCTTGACTAGTTTCAGTTTTTTGGTCGTTTTATGCAATAGGAAAGTTGATTTTAAATTTCGGTGACAGGATTTATAATAGTTTCAAAAAAATTCCTCTGAATCAGGGGGTCTACTCTCTAAGCCCGAAGTCCGTAGTTTCGGCCTTAGTGTCGGGCCTTTTCTACTCCGTATCACCGCCGGCCGACTTACTGGACTTACGATTTTAGTCCCGAACCCGAACTAAGAATGAATGACACCACGATTTACCAGTTGTTCGTAGTTCGGGCTCCGGACTAATCGTAAATCCGTAGGTGATACGGAGTAGAAAACGCCTGACACTAAGGCCGAAACTACGGACTTCGGGCTTAGAGAATAAACCCCTGTATTGCCAGTGTTTTCATCTATTGTAGTATCGGTGTTGGAGACACCGGATATCGAATTACATTGTATAAATAAAATTATTATGTTTTCGATATCTTGGACATATCTCAGGTGTACCAGGGCCCGAAAATAAATCACAAAGGCCCCGTTAGACTCTTTAATTAATTATCTATGGGTACACGGACAGCAGTACATACGAAGCTATTTGTAAAACCAATAACAAAATATGAACGCCTATTATGGTGTAACATTACAACAGATACACTGCGATTGCCAACCCGCCTGCCAAGCGTGGCGTTAATGGCAAACCCCCCTTTTGGGGGAGGCCTATGTACAACAGTGGACGTCTTTCGACTGATATGATGATAATGATGATGATGATTACTGGTATACATGGCGTACACCATATGTACGACAACATTAATAGGGTTAGCGGATTGGGTACCGCTTTTAACGTCGCTTGAGAACCCCTTTTATGAGATTCATTAATTATTATTGTTTTTCATAGACTTTCCGGCAGTGAAATGCTCGACTTTGAAGACGCTGCGGTCACTGCAGAGGAAGAAGCCGCCTTACTCCATTATGTGTGCGGGATAGGTACGTTATCTTGTATTAAGGGAACTTGCATGAAGTAGACTATGCCATCTAGTGTTGCGTATTCGAAACTTATAAGTAAAATATACTTGACAATGACACTTCTGTGCTGCCATCTATAGATCATGCTCGATTTTTTATTTCTAAAAATCAATGATTGCCTTGGCCAAGCGGGCTAGTGACGAATCTTGCCTTAGTGAAATAATGGACAAAAACTAAATAAACTTTGAAAGAGAAACGAGAGATTATTATCTATAATATTTGTTTGTACAGAAGCTGAACGTGCAAACGAGTCGTGCGCGCTGTTCACTCCGGTGCAGGAGTGGCTGCTCGGTGTGTTCCACTCGTGGTGCGAGATCTCGGCGCTCATGTTCACTCTGCGAGGGACTAACATGTGAGTATACTGACTGTTCCAACTAACTAAATATCTGACGTCATACAATCCTGCATCGCGCTATCAGAGCATTCCTTGTGATTTGAAGATATACCTACAACATATCCTTCCACATATAACCCGTCTGCCTTCATAGCAAGAGTGAACAGGCATCTTCTGGGCACGCTCGCTCCATCATAGACCTCATCTATCGCTTTCTATCAGGCGTGATTGAGGTCAAGAGCATGCCCATTCCTCAACAAAAAACAGCCCATAATCAACATTCAACCATTGGGCAGTTGCTCACCAGACAGAACACATGTCCGGTTGGAGGATCCTCACTTTTCAATGGAGGTTTCCGGGACTTGGAACCCTGTTCAGCATACCTCTATAATCCGCATATCTTTTTCGACTGTTAGTACGACTACGACAAATCCGTTCGCCGAACAAATCAACGTGATTATCGCCTATTCACGCGATGATCGCTTTGTAGACTGCGCCATCTAGCGTTGCACATTTTTTAAATAGTTTTTTTTTATTGAGGAATGGGCTAGCTCTTGACTTGGAAAGCGATGGATGAGGTGTATGATGGAGCGAGCGTGACCAGAAGATACCTTGAGGCAGTGGTATTCTCGCGCGTCAGCAAAACATTCGAAACTTGCGACAAAAGTACTTGAAATTGACGCTTCTGTGCTGCACGCTACCTTTTATGACGACGCCTTACTGCAGAGCAACGGCCACTTCGCATACATAGAAGACATTAGCATTGATCAAAGCAAATCTACTGGACCGATTCAGTTGGGAATTGTTACACATATTATGAAGTTTTGTGACCTGTATTAGGAAGCTTAGCGCATTAAATAAATTTTCAAGTATGAGGTCAGTTTTAGTGGACAAATGAAAGGGTTTATTGCGAGTGTTACAAATATTTTTTTGAAAATTCTAAAGACAGAGTTATTTAATATGTTTGAAAACTAACCAACCGCCAACTGTCGATTTTTAGCAATTCTAATGTTTTTTCTATTCAACAGGAGCTTAGAGATGGTAACAGAGGAGTGGGTGTACCGCGCGCGCTTCGGGTGCCACTGTCGCCTGTGCCTGTGCCTCGCTAACAACGCCGACGCGCTGTTCGCGTTCATACGCGACGTGGTGTGGGCGTTAGCGCACTGTGAGTACTACACTAGTCAGTCAGTCAGATGGTAACAGAGGAGTGGGTGTACCGCGCGCGCTTCGGGTGCCACTGTCGCCTGTGCCTGTGCCTCGCTAACAACGCCGACGCGCTGTTCGCGTTCATACGCGACGTGGTGTGGGCGTTAGCGCACTGTGAGTACTACACTAGTCAGTCAGTCAGATGGTAACAGAGGAGTGGGTGTACTGCGCGCGCTTCGGGTGCCACTGTCGCCTGTGCCTGTGCCTCGCTAACAACGCCGACGCGCTGTTCGCGTTCATACGCGACGTGGTGTGGGCGTTAGCGCACTGTGAGTACTACACTAGTCAGTCAGTCAGTCAGTCAGATGGTAACAGAGGAGTGGGTGTACCGCGCGCGCTTCGGGTGCCACTGTCGCCTGTGCCTGTGCCTCGCTAACAACGCCGACGCGCTGTTCGCGTTCATACGCGACGTGGTGTGGGCGTTAGCGCACTGTGAGTACTACACTAGTCAGTCAGTCAGTCAGTCAGATGGTAACAGAGGAGTGGGTGTACCGCGCGCGCTTCGGGTGCCACTGTCGCCTGTGCCTGTGCCTCGCTAACAACGCCGACGCGCTGTTCGCGTTCATACGCGACGTGGTGTGGGCGTTAGCGCACTGTGAGTACTACACTAGTCAGTCAGTCAGTCAGTCAGATGGTAACAGAGGAGTGGGTGTACCGCGCGCGCTTCGGGTGCCACTGTCGCCTGTGCCTGTGCCTCGCTAACAACGCCGACGCGCTGTTCGCGTTCATACGCGACGTGGTGTGGGCGTTAGCGCACTGTGAGTACTACACTAGTCAGTCAGTCAGATGGTAACAGAGGAGTGGGTGTACCGCGCGCGCTTCGGGTGCCACTGTCGCCTGTGCCTGTGCCTCGCTAACAACGCCGACGCGCTGTTCGCGTTCATACGCGACGTGGTGTGGGCGTTAGCGCACTGTGAGTACTACACTAGTCAGTCAGTCAGATGGTAACAGAGGAGTGGGTGTACCGCGCGCGCTTCGGGTGCCACTGTCGCCTGTGCCTGTGCCTCGCTAACAACGCCGACGCGCTGTTCGCGTTCATACGCGACGTGGTGTGGGCGTTAGCGCACTGTGAGTACTACACTAGTCAGTCAGTCAGATGGTAACAGAGGAGTGGGTGTACCGCGCGCGCTTCGGGTGCCACTGTCGCCTGTGCCTGTGCCTCGCTAACAACGCCGACGCGCTGTTCGCGTTCATACGCGACGTGGTGTGGGCGTTAGCGCACTGTGAGTACTACACTAGTCAGTCAGTCAGATGGTAACAGAGGAGTGGGTGTACCGCGCGCGCTTCGGGTGCCACTGTCGCCTGTGCCTGTGCCTCGCTAACAACGCCGACGCGCTGTTCGCGTTCATACGCGACGTGGTGTGGGCGTTAGCGCACTGTGAGTACTACACTAGTCAGTCAGTCAGATGGTAACAGAGGAGTGGGTGTACCGCGCGCGCTTCGGGTGCCACTGTCGCCTGTGCCTGTGCCTCGCTAACAACGCCGACGCGCTGTTCGCGTTCATACGCGACGTGGTGTGGGCGTTAGCGCACTGTGAGTACTACACTAGTCAGTCAGTCAGATGGTAACAGAGGAGTGGGTGTACTGCGCGCGCTTCGGGTGCCACTGTCGCCTGTGCCTGTGCCTCGCTAACAACGCCGACGCGCTGTTCGCGTTCATACGCGACGTGGTGTGGGCGTTAGCGCACTGTGAGTACTACACTAGTCAGTCAGTCAGTCAGTCAGATGGTAACAGAGGAGTGGGTGTACCGCGCGCGCTTCGGGTGCCACTGTCGCCTGTGCCTGTGCCTCGCTAACAACGCCGACGCGCTGTTCGCGTTCATACGCGACGTGGTGTGGGCGTTAGCGCACTGTGAGTACTACACTAGTCAGTCAGTCAGTCAGTCAGATGGTAACAGAGGAGTGGGTGTACCGCGCGCGCTTCGGGTGCCACTGTCGCCTGTGCCTGTGCCTCGCTAACAACGCCGACGCGCTGTTCGCGTTCATACGCGACGTGGTGTGGGCGTTAGCGCACTGTGAGTACTACACTAGTCAGTCAGTCAGTCAGTCAGATGGTAACAGAGGAGTGGGTGTACCGCGCGCGCTTCGGGTGCCACTGTCGCCTGTGCCTGTGCCTCGCTAACAACGCCGACGCGCTGTTCGCGTTCATACGCGACGTGGTGTGGGCGTTAGCGCACTGTGAGTACTACACTAGTCAGTCAGTCAGATGGTAACAGAGGAGTGGGTGTACCGCGCGCGCTTCGGGTGCCACTGTCGCCTGTGCCTGTGCCTCGCTAACAACGCCGACGCGCTGTTCGCGTTCATACGCGACGTGGTGTGGGCGTTAGCGCACTGTGAGTACTACACTAGTCAGTCAGTCAGATGGTAACAGAGGAGTGGGTGTACCGCGCGCGCTTCGGGTGCCACTGTCGCCTGTGCCTGTGCCTCGCTAACAACGCCGACGCGCTGTTCGCGTTCATACGCGACGTGGTGTGGGCGTTAGCGCACTGTGAGTACTACACTAGTCAGTCAGTCAGTCAGTCAGATGGTAACAGAGGAGTGGGTGTACCGCGCGCGCTTCGGGTGCCACTGTCGCCTGTGCCTGTGCCTCGCTAACAACGCCGACGCGCTGTTCGCGTTCATACGCGACGTGGTGTGGGCGTTAGCGCACTGTGAGTACTACACTAGTTAGTCAGTCAGATGGTAACAGAGGAGTGGGATATAATTATTATAGGATAGTTCTCCGAAAAAAAGCTTTTTACCGACAAAGATTTGTCGTCGTAATATAAAGCGATGATCGCGAGAATACGCAATCGTTGCGATATATTTTTTAGGAAAACCAAAAGGCGTCCTCTGTTGACGCGACGACGCAATCGGGTTTGCCGTTCAAATGATAATTTAAAACATTCTTCCAAATTGAATTTCGAGCCATCTTCCACTTTCATTTAAGAAAATACATGTAGGTTCCTTAATTCAAATTCTACATGTTCCAGATCTGAGCGTTTACGCCATAGATATAGATAGACATAGATAACGCAAGAGCAACTACTTCGCGTGCACAGCTTACGATCAAAAATCGTAAGCCGCCACTTTCGCGCTCAGTCTGCATCGGTGTGCCACGCTAGTCGGACGTCAGTTAAAAAAACTTAAAATGGTTGATTGCGCTGTTATAAATTGTAAAAACTGCAAATGCGAAGAGAAAAATAAAGTAAACGTTTCCTTCCACCGGTAAGTCATTTTTTTATTTATATTATGCGTAATTAATTTTAAAATCAATTATTTGTAATTAACAAGAAAAACATAGATCATCAAAAGTAAGCTACATATTCGTATTACATTGCGTGTTTTATTTGGAGCGGTTCATGCGAAATTTTGTTTTAGCAAGTTATGAATATCGTAACAAGCGATACTATTATATATCGCATCGGTTTTGTAGTACAGGCGCTTTTGGAACGAATGTCCTTATCGTGCGTTGCGAAAGGGGGGGCTAGACGGAAAAAATTAGACTAAAAGTTGTAACGACACTTTTTGCTATAGAATGTAAGCCGTGCGTATAACTTTAAAAAAAAAATTATTACAATTTCTTCACTAATTAATCGAAAGGAACTTCGTTCCATCCGGGTGTCCCTTGACACCTCTCAAGTTTTTATAATTTTTCTGTCAATTTTAGCGAATGGTGCTGTTCGTCCTTTGCAACACAAATCGATTCCCGTGAATCGATTTCGGAAACAGGAATGATTTTATATTTTAATCGTACTTATTATGTAGAATATTTTAATAAATAATCGGTATCGTTTCGAGTTTTTTTATAGTTTTCCACATGAAATCTATTTAAAAGAAAAATGGATTGAGGCGACGGGAAATACAGATTGTTGCTCAACTAATGAACTGCCCACAAAGCAGCAGATTAGGAATTTAATTATCCCATGACTCTGTATATCTCATTTCTCGGTCACAAAATCGATTAATAAATCGATTCTTAATAATTCTTCTTCAAAATTGAATATAAGTAAGGTGTTTCAATCGAATATTCACGTGTTTATAATATTAAACTTACTTGAAATTTTGGCAAAAGGATCCAAAAACTAGCACGTCGACGGAACGCGAGCGCTCGAGCAAAAAACCGCTCACTAGGAATACTTTCAGCGTACCGCTGGCTGACTGGCAGGGGCGAAGGGTGCCACAAGCGGCGGCGTCTTTGAATCGATTTATTTATTTAGGCAACCAACAGCGATACATCAACGGCTTTACTACAAAACGCGTTCTAACTTTAAACCCAGGTTTAATAAACTAACAAGCCATTTTTTAATTTCGAACTTTATTCCAAATGCCGTAAAGTTCTTGAATGCACATTGACAACATAGACCGGGATCTAAAATAGGTTTTTGTATTAATAACTTTAAGGTAGTCGGAATATAGTTCAAAATGCAATAACGGGCTTGAAAGCTTAGGCTTGGACTAAAGTTAGAACGCGTTTTGTAGTAAAGCCGTAAATGTTTTACAAAATATGCGTATTGTAGATTTTTTGGCCAATTATAGGTTTCCCTGTGTAACTGGGGTATATGTATAAAACATGCGAACGGACTAATGCCAGATATTTTAAATTAAAGAATTCGATACAATACCTACTAAAATAAAAAACTACTAGTTTACATTAAGATCACAATAAATTGTGTAAAAGTAAGAACAAAAAGGTTAATAGAAGAATAGAAGAATCGATTTGATTTTCTCATCACTAAATAGTGCTTGTGACGTCATATTTATTTATTTATTTATTAAAACTTTATGCACAAGTAAAATACACTGTACAAAGGCGGACTTAATGCCATAGGCATTTTCTACCAGTCGACCTTAGGGAGGTGCAGAGAAAACATGGCAGGTGCAACTTAAAGGAAGGACAAACAGAGAGGAGAAAAAAAAAATAATACAATCATAGATACATATATACATACATACACATAAACAAAGTTATTAAGAAAAACGAATCCAACGAATTAACGCTGTGATGATTCTACCAACTTCTTGCGAATGTGCTCACGTGCCTTCACCTTAAAGGACAGCCGACTGGTTGCCATCCTGATGTTCAGAGGGAGCGCATTCCATAGGAAGATCCCCTGAACAAAAAAAGAGGAGCGGATAAACCCAGAGCGGTGTGAGGGACAACGTAGAAGACGATTATTAGTAGAGCGGAGGTTTTTATTGTGGGCAGAGCAAAGGAATTGAAATTGTGACGTTAGATAAGAGGGAGAAGAAGGATTATTTAGAAAAGAAAACAGACTAGTCAAGGCTCTCAGCGCTCTGCGCTGACGAATGGGTTTGGAACCATTTTAATTGTGATCGATGCGCGGATACGTGATCATACTTACGGAGGTTGAAGACAAATCGAATGCAGTTATTTAGAAGGCGGTCAAGTTTATTGAGGAGGTCATAGTAGGTAGTCAAAAAATGGCACGCTTGGTTTTCAAACAGATTGTGATACTTGCGTTATCTATGTCTATCTATATGTGTGGTTTACGCTGTACGGCCTTTCATGCAAACCTTCAAGTTCTTATTTGTCGAAGTGAGAGAGAAAGTTCAGGGGCTCGAGTCTGCTATTGCAATCGTGTCTCAATGACCGGTCATTGATCGAATATTTGACAACTTTGACAGTTTTTGTATGGGAAATGTGTCATAAGTTTCACGTTATACGTCAAAAATCGATCATTGACCGGTCATTGATACACGATTGCAATAGTAGACTCGACCCCCTGGAGGCATCTTACACATTCTATAGAAAACTTAAAATCACTCATCTATCTGAACTCTTTTTCGAAAATGTCTTTTATTAACTACTAGCAGCACGCCGCCGTTTCACCCTCGTAGTTCCCGTTCCCGTGGGAATACGTGGATAAAATATAGCCTATGTTACTCCCTAATAATGTAGCTATCCATTGGTGAAAGAATTTTTGAAATCGGCACAGTAGATTTTGAGTTTATTCATTACAAACATACACACACACAAAAATACAAATCTTTCCTCTTTATAATATTAGCATAGATTTAGATATCTAGCGTATGCATACCAAGTTTCGTTAAAATTCAGTCATTTTCAAAAATAAGGACTTGAAAGTTTGTATGAAAGACCGTACGGCGTAAACGCTCATTACATTATTTAAAATGACTCAACTAACCTATTGTTGTGCAGGTGGCAGCACAGTGGGCATGGCAGCACGCGTGGTTAAAGCACTGCGGCCTCGAGGGCACTACGACCCTGACCACTGGGACCTCGCCGTGCTGCGACGGGCCATAGCCTCACCGCAAGGTAACTACAGCTGTTTATTTCTCGACACACGCGATAAGTGGCTCTTACCTCACCGCTTTTAGGCACACGATGAAGTATATTTCGCATTTGTGCGTAATACAGCGCCAGGCAGCAATAACACTGATCCTTTTTCTTGTCTGTTTGTATGTAAAAACTTTTTCACAAAAACAAAACCGATTTCCAAAAAAAAACACTACAAAGTACAAAATAACTTTAATTTCGGAAGTCGGTGTCAACTAACGAAGAAGCAACCAAAAACACCGACTTCCGAAATTAAAGTTATTTTGTACTTTGTAGTGTTTTTTTTGGAAGTCGGTTTTGTTTTTGTGAAAAAGTTTTTTATTTTTCACTTTTTAGTGGTACCCCACACCTAAAAACACCACTGGTAAGTCACAGGAAAGCAAAAATATGCAATTTCGTATGATTTTTCCACATATTTTTTCCAGCTATTTGGATTTAAAAACCAAACTGCTGAACCAATTTTGATAAAATTTAAATGGGACCAATCGAGAAGTATATCCTTTCACATAAAACAAGAGTTTTTCAAATCGGTTCATAAATGATGGAGATATTAGGTAACAAACACAAAAAAAAAAAAAAAAATGCAGTCGAATTGAGAACCTCCTCCTTTTTGGGAAGTCGGTTAAAAATAATCGTTAAATAAACATGAACATACGAGAGCATCAATATTTTTTCCCTTTCCTTTACGATCTAGAAAAGGACCCTATAAACAGACTAATTGGTATCCTCATTTTAGCTTGGTTAAATAAATCTTTTTTTCGCAGGCGCATCAATAATACACGAACAGCTCTGCAAGCTAGCCGCACAAAGTGATACGACGCGACAGATTGTCAACGACGTATGTCTGTGTCGACAGTTTGATAAGCCGCTGGAGAAAGAGTAAGTGTTATTTTTTGGCTACATGTCAGGGCCCCCCTGGCTACAGTTCTCGTCAAATAGCTTTGCCCCTCTGAAGTTGTGTCGAGTGGCTGCGTAGTAGTCAAAATTACGAACACACTGCAACTGCGCATGCGTAAGAGACATGGGGGCGGGGCGCGATTTTATGTCTCAGTCTTACGTTTACGTTCGATGCATGCTTGCGTCCCGCTTGCTCCCTCTACGTGACTGCACCAAGCGATCTTTGCAAATGGCTAACTTCAGAGGGGCAAAGTTATTTGACGAAAACTGTACATGGTGTATGTCTAGGCGGTTTTTTCCTGCGAGCGGTTATCCGCGATATCGCGAAACCCCACGGGAAACACTATACAATTAAAAACCGCGCAACTGACCGCGATTTTCACAGTTGAATATGGTTTTCAAGAGTATGTATTGTTGCTCTTACGCCATTTTGTAAAAAATTACGGTTTTAAAATCAATCGCGGGATAAAACCGCAAGTGAGGCCGCTTGTAGTAGTTTCCCTAACAAAGTCACACTATTAAAAATATAACACTCCTTTTTTTGGGCAGTCGTGTAAAAACCGCGGTGATTAACGGCCGCTTTCTATAACATATCTCAATCCCAATCTTGATCCCGATCCTTGTCTGTAACCAATCAACGGCCGAGTTTGTGTCCTTCACCACACAATCCTCACCTTTGATTGGTTACAGACAAGGATCGGGATCAAGATTGGGGTTGAGATATATTATAGAAAGCGGCCGTTAGCCGTAGTGCGGTCTAGCTTCCTGTGATTGAGAATGTTGCTTAAGAATTAGTAGAATTGGTCTATATTGGAACCTATTGCCAATGCGTTATTACAATCGAAGACTAGATATCCATTTGTATATGTCACCGGAAAATGACACACTCCGTAAGATTATAAAATATCTTGACACATTGTAAACTATCTATAAATTGTCAACTGAACATTTGCAATAGTTTTTTAAGCATCAATATTTGAGAGTATAATCTCTCGTAGTCATTCCGAGAAACGTAGCCTGTTCCTGGGCCTAAACCACCAACTCTTAAAGCAGTATTACTTCAATATTACTTCCAGTGGGAAAGAGACGGAGCTATAAAGGACGTATAGCTCCGTCTCTTTCCCACTGGAAGTAATAACGTTGGTAGTGAGGCCCCTGGTTGTGCAGCATGTACCCATATTCTTCGTTTTTCTTCGCCTGCCCCCCCATTGTCAGAATCCTGGCTACACCCTTGGTTGGCTATATTGTATGCCTTGTATTATTGGGAATATGCATGAAAAAAAAATATTATTTAAGTAGTTCACCGAAAAATGTACAAAACTATAATACTAACAGTAAAACATACTCAAGACTCACCGTCGATCTTCAGGCACCCACTTTGTGGAGACTGGCGATGCAAAGATTCTAACTAGCGCCTCTAGTGTCAAATTGTGAAGCTGTCTAAGAACGACACTTTGACAGTTTTTTTTTTTATTTTTTTTAATAGTGATGGGTTTGCTCTTGACTCTAGTTTTCATTCAGCGTTGCCAATATGTGGGGAATTGCTCATACTGCGGGGAATATCAAGTTGATTGGGGATTAGCATTATGCGGGGATTTTGAATATCGGTAGTCCGAGCCCAGTCAGAATACTTTTTCAAGAAATCGAAATACTTATCTAAGCATTTTTGTTAGGTTACTGCAAGAATATCGAATAAATCCCTTTTTCTAAATTGATTTATAACGCTCGGCCGATGCGTTCGAATTATATCTATTTATCTAGCCTATTTGGTCCAGTGGGCAAAGGCCTCCCTCTCCCTTTTAAACACAAACTCTGTCCTTTGCTATGTCGGCCCAGAGGGGGTTTTGTGGGGAATCAGTAGATTTTTGTGTCCAAATTGGGGAATTTGACAGATTTTCGGGGGATAAATTGGCGTTGGCAACGCTGCAAGTGTCGTTCTTAGGGAAGTTCTAAATTTCGCCGCTAGAGGCGCGCGCGTATACTTGGCATCGCCAAATGCCCAGCGGTTATTGTGCATGCCGCAAGCTTTAAATTATTTGTTACTCGCCGTACCCGCTATTCAACAAAAATCATTCCCCCCCCCCTATTCTACTCCTTTAAAGGGGAAGTCTCTTAAAATCCTTTCTTAGCTGACGACGCCTCATAATCTACTTCCGTGTCAAATTTCATTTTCAAAAGTCAAGTAGTTTTCCTAGATTTCGTGACTGTGTCAGTGAATAAGTCCGCCCATGTACCACTATTGTACATGAAGAAGAGGAGCTCGTGGCTAAATTATAACAACTGCACAGGCCGGCACGGTTGGCGCAGTGGTTGAGCGATCGACTGCTGCTCTGCGTGTTGCGGGTTCGATTCCCGCACGGAACAAATATTTGTTTGGCCTACTGATAGTTGTTCCTGGTCTGGCTGTTTGTGAGTTCATATGTTTGTAAACGCACGATACAGGAGAAATTCCTAGAGTGGGGCAAAGTTTTTTTGGTTTGTAAAAAAAAATGGGTTGTGGAGGTCTGGTAAGCAGCCGCTCCACATAAAATACAGGTATACCGCTGAATCCGGTTTGACTGGAAGCCGACCCCAATATAGTTGGGAAAAAGGCTAGGCAGATGAGATTTTCTGTGTGTCATAAAATGTACGTGTCATTATTATCCCGATGTTTTAGGTTTGTAATTAATATTTACTTGGTTCATTCAACAGGTATGCGGTGGAGAGGTTTTGCAAAATATTGGAGAACTTCAAGGCTGCATCTACTATCACGTTTAAGGTAAGTTCATAAGGAAAGACCAACCACAGGGCTATGGCCCGGGGGCCTATTTACTAAATACTATAAATAAAAATCAGTATTTTAACTATAAGAGAATATATTGGAGCACCGTGTCTCCTAAGTTCAGATTACCTCTCACTCTAAACGTTCTAATCATATTTCATTATTCAAATATTAACTTATTCCTACTGGACACTTCCAAAGAAGGTACGAACAGCAAGAGGCTGCTTAAGAAGGCTCTTACAGTACTAACAAACGACGTGTGACGAGCACACCAATTTTTGTTTCGTCGCTGTCGGTTTTTTGCTACCAGTCAATATTTTTAGTTCCAGACATTGTAGTACATCCCTTTTCAAAGTCAAAGTCAAAGCATTTATTTCAATTAAACCATTTACAGGCACTTTTGAATTGTCAAGGTCGGTCGGTCAAAAAGGTGAAGCTATTTGCACGTTCCAAGGCGTAGATCTCTATGGAGAAGAACGTGCAAGAAACTCCACGGACACTCTTTTAAAAAAATAATATTTTGTTACAAAATTATGGTTACATCATTCATATTAAAATAATACATATGTGAGAACAATGTAAAAGACGTGCAGGATAAAAGAGTCCGGAGTAAAAAGAAACAGTTCAAAGAAATAATTAAAATAAACCATGGCAGCCAAGGGATGACCAGTCTCAGCTGACGGCGCCCGTTCACGAACATGACGCATACGCTAGCACCATTCGGCTCAACCATTTTTAAGGGAGCCAAATGATCCAACGCACGCGCCACCATCAGACAGACTTTTGAGTGAGCATGACATTCCCAATCGCCAGGGTACATTCAAGTCAAAGACCTACTCAAAATGATCATTATAGTTTAAATTTAAGGTACATAGTACTCACAAATGTGCCGTTAATGCATGAAATTATACAATGCTAAATAAATTGAGTCTATACAATGAAAAATATTGCATTCTTAAAATCTTCATCCGGTCCAACAATATTTCCAAATGCTAACAGATTACTTTGTGTGCCCTAGTGGCTGTGGAGCTGGACCAGCATTCCCTCACGATGTGTTCCTTTAAGTCTTTGGGAGCATTTGTGATGGTAACTTACACCGGGTTCACATTACTGTGTTGTGACTTGTGACGTACATTTGATAGGCTTCAAGAAACAGGGATGTTATGGATATGAAGTTTCGGTTATAAGGATACGGATATAGAAATAATATTGTACCGGTTTCGGATATGGTTACGGATATGAAATTATTTCGGATTATCCCTTAGTTTCGGATAGTTTCGGTTTCGGATATTATTTTTAGAAATTGTAAAAGTAAAACAAAATATCGGCTAGTGTCCCGGCTCGGATTAAAACCTGTCGTAACTGTCTCATTTGGACTCCGCCTCTATCCGAAATTATCTGAAACTTTGAAATCGGATTCGGTTACCTTTACAGATAGACTTATTTCGGTTATCCGATAGTTTCGTCTACCGTTACGGAGTTCCATAACATCTCTGGTCAAGTCTCGCAATCTTTCACTGAAAAGCGAGGATCCTCCTACCAGACTGCGTTGTGTCTTGCGGGCAACTGCCCCATGGGTGTTATCGGCGATCCTACGGAGGCAGGTCGTCGATTCGATAGCCTCATGATTCTTGATAACATGTAGTGAGCTATGTTTGTCCTGTGTCTCAGGTGGAGATGATACCAGTAGGCGTGGGCTGCGTGGCGGAGGCGTCGCGCTGGGGCTGGGTGGGCGCGGCCCGCGCGCGGCTGCAGCGCTACCTACGGCCGCACCAGCGGGCCTCCACGCGCGCTCGGCTAGCCGACATGTGCGCGCGGAGCACGCCGCACGATTGTAATTACTATATTATTTATTTATTTTCAGTATATTCTGCCCCACTGTACTGCAAAGGCTTCCTTTTCTTCCTTCGATTCCTCTCGGTTTTGAGCAAATCTGGACCAATCCTGTCGGTAGGCGTACACTATGGTAGACACCAAATAAATGTGCAATAACATTCATTGACCCACATACAGTTCTCGTCAAATAACTTTGCCCCTCTGAAGTTGGCTACGAGTGGCTGCGTAGTAGTCAACATTACGAACAAACTGCAATTGCGCATGCGCAAGAGACATGGGGGCGGGGATTATGGCGGCGCGATTTTATGTCTCAGTCTTACGTTTACGTTCGATGCATGCTTGCGTCCCGCTTGCTCCCTCTACGTGACTGCACCAAGCGATCTTTGCAAATGGCTAACTTCAGAGGGGCAAAGTTATTTGACGCGAACTGTACTGATATACGGAGGCAAACGATAGGGACACCTAATTTACTCAAAGATATCCTGAACACACTAAGAGGACTGATCTGCTTCTGGAAGGAGGTTGGCTGGTTTGAATGACGGCCGACATGGCTCATCTTACAATGGTCCACAGCAGGACTAAGTGCGGAAACCATACCCAATAGATACACCCCGTGTACTGATTATTCCGACATCTTCAACATCGTCATATTTCGGACAATTTACACAAAACCTGTAACAAATTAAACACCTAAATCTTCCCCATGAACCACTCCGTCTATTGCTGAAAACCGTACGAAAATCCGTTCGGTAGTTTTTGAGTTTATCGCGTTCATACAAACAGAAGCGACGGAGGGACTTTGTTTTTGACTTTGCTGATGACAGTGTTGTTTGTTTGTCAGTGAGCGCGTGGTCGGGCTACAAACATCGATGCGACTGCCTCACGCCAAGGACGCTGTGTGCTCAGCAGAGGAAGCAGCTACTTAGGTAAGAAAACTAACCAAGATACTAAGACCCCCAATCTATCTGCCAAGCCGCTTATTTTCAACTATTTTAGGTCGACTACCAGTCTAACCCCATCCCATCACGTGGGTGTCGTAAGAGGCGACTAACGGCCGCTTTCTATAACATATCTCAATCCCAATCGTGATCCCGATCCTTGTCTGTAACCAATCAACGGCCGAGTTTGTGTCCTTCACCACACAATCCTCACCGTTGATTGGTTACAGACAAGGATCGGGATCAAGATTGGGATTGAGATATATTATAGAAAGCGGCCGTAAGGGACTCACCAGAGAATGGGCAGCAGCATTCTCTGTAGGTACATTGCTACAGCTACACTGCGATACCCTACCCGCCTGCCAAGCGTGGTGATTATGGCATTTGGGCGTATGTCCAACAGTGGACGTCTATCGGCTGATATGGTGATGATGATGATGATGACCAGTCTAACAGGATATAGCTCAGGATCCGTATTTTACATGGAGCTGGCTATCTGAAAGAAGAAAGAAAGAAAAACTTAATTAACGTGAATGTGACGCACATAAATAAAATTGTTGTATAACATAAGCCTAAAACAAAACAAGTGTTTATACAACGTGTAACACAATAAACGCAATACCTCTTAAAGGGTCATAGTGCTCAAAATTATGAACAACTTTTACTATGGGACCAACACTGAAATCGCCAAAAAAAAAAATCGACTGCCCCATAACTCGACAAAATGTACTGAACAGCTGGGTTGTCCAATCGTGAAAGTTTTTCATTATGATAAGTACAATGACCCCTTAAGAGGTATTGCGTTTATTCTGTAACACGATGTATACCTATTCTAAAAATAATAATATCCTAGACGGAATCATGCGTCACAACCGGTGAAACGGCCAACGCTCAGCATAATGCCAAGGCCCGGGCACGAATCCATCACGGCGCTGGTTTTCAGCGTAAGCCGGCCTCCCATCTGACCTCCAAAACTCAGTAACTGTGAAACACGATACTATGTACTCCACGCGAGGTAGAGGACCGGAAAAATACAACAGATTATGTAAATAATTCTACAAATCCAAAAAAGATCATCATGCAAAATCATTTCATTTCATTAAAAAAAATAACTATATTTACACTAATTCTCTGAAGGGAAGGCAAAAGATAATAAGGTTCATTCAAAAGACTGGCCATATACAACGTGTAACGGTATAAACGCATTACCTCTTATGGGGTCATTGTACTCATCATTATGAACAACTTTCATTACGGGACCAACACTGAAATCGCGAAAAGCGCACAGAAATACAGGGTGGAAACTTTCAGCGGGGCAGTAGTCTTCTAAGACCATTTTTGTGTAGCTGCAACGGATAAGGTACATCCCCTGTACCTTATCCGTTGCAGCTACACAAAAATGGTCTTAGAAGACTATCCATATTTTTTTATGGAATTTTGATCCCTATTCACAGATTTTCCAAAAAAAATTACAGTTAGCAAGAAAATAGCCATTTTACACAAAAACATTTTTTGATGCCAATCGATCCTGTTTCTAATACTGATCAAAAACTTCTATGGGACCAACCATCGTTGGAGTACTCAAAAAGTCACAAATTGCAAAAAACTTTTCCCATACATTGATCCTCGATTGGGATCAAAAAATGTTTTTGTGTAAAAAGGCTATTTTCTTGCTAATTGTAATTTTTTTTGAAAATCTGTGAATGAGGATCAAAATTCCATGAAAAATTATGGATAGTCTCCTAAGACCATTTTCGTGTAGCTGCAACGGATAAGGTACTTCCCCTTACTGCCCCGCTGAAAGTTTCCACCCTGTATATGGAGCAGACGTTATTTTTGTGCGCATAACTCGACAATATTACTGAACAGCTGATTTTTCTTTAGGCGATTTCGGGCTTGGTATCATAGTAAAAGTTGTTCATAATGATGAGTACAATGACCCCTCAAGAGGTATTGCGTTTATTCTGGTATACGTTGTATATGAACTGTGAACCAAATATCAAAATAAGTTCCAAACAAGTCGCGTTTCAAGCAGTCTGATGTAGGTGGTAGCAGAACTTTACAGTCGTTTCTTGCGGTCTTGTTTTTTGGGATATATGAAGGAGCCTCCTCGTATAGCGCAATATCCCTATTGCGCTATACGAGGAGGCTCCTTCATATATCCCAAAAAATATGCATTTTTTTAAATATTTGTTATCTACCCAGTTTATATCAAAACACACAAAAATATAATACTAACAGTGTAAATAGAATCAAAATTTATCGAAAAACCAACGAGATATAACTATTTTAAACAAATATATCTGTCCCTCTCGCGAAAAAGCTGTTTTGTATGGCAGCTGTATATGGCTAGGCGGTATTGACTTTGACGTCAAAGTCCATATCGGACTTCTCTTTGTAATTTTAAAATTTGAAGCTTGATAACTTCGCCAACGAAGTTATTTAAAAATTATTTAATATGTGCTTTCTACACTTAATAAGTTGCATGCATATTCCCTATTTGTTCCATCAGGTTGCGTTTCCACCAGAGATGTGCGAGGATGCGTAGCGAGAGATGTGTTTCTTACTAACCAATAGAATTTCTTCATTCACCTGACCTTTAGCGAGGCTAGGTAAACGAAGCGATTCTATTGGTTCACACAAACACATCCCTCGCTACGCATTCTCACACATCTCTGGTGGAAACATACCCTTAGACACTCAACTGAACCTCTCGCTCGGCGCATCCTAGACAGTCTCATCTAATAAATCTCAATAAAAAAAGCTTATTTTAAACTTACTTTTTTTTCCTTTTCGTGGTGGTTACTATCTGTGCTTGATTACGGCTAACAAGTTGTGTGTTTTGTTGTAGCGGACTATGGGGACGACCGATGTTCAGTAGCGGACACCTGCGCGCTGCCATGTTAGTGTATTATATAAGGACCGTCCAAACGATACAGACTTGCATAGACTTCTATAGAATTTTATCTGTGCAACAAAGCTATGCAGACAAAATATGTCGGTGTGATATTGTTTTTTAATTCAGAGTTCAATGTCTGTGCAGGCAAAAGTCAGTATCGTGTGGATCCACTATTAGTCCTCTTAGATCCTATTCATATTGTAAACTAGCTATCGCCCGCGACTTCATTCGCCTCACAAATTGGCAACAGCACGAATGTCAATTTCATGTGATTAATTTTGCGCTTCACCTTTAATATTTTTTCTTATTCTAGAATAAAATAAACCTAAGTTATCCTCTAAAATATTAGCTGGTGAAAATCCCGTCAAAATCGGGCCAGCCGTTTCGGAGAGTGGGCAGAACAAACAGATAAATAAAAAAAAATGTTTTTGTTATAAGTATCATATACAGGGTGTTAGACATCGTAACGCAAACTTCACGAAAAGGCTACACTTAATGCCATTAACCAAATTGTAGAAGTCATTAATCTCGCTAATGATCGGTTTACAGACCACACATGAAAAATGTCTTTTCTAGACGGTATGTTAGACGCTACACACAGGTGGGTTAGTTAGTAATTTGCTATTAGGCAGGATGCGTTGAACTTTTGCAACGAAAGAGCTGAGCAGATGCCTAATTCTAGTTTTATTTACATTGCTTTTTTTAGTGAAAGTAGTGATTTAACTATTTTTTTTATACAAAATCACATTGGGTTGGGTAAGAATAACGATTATGAACAGTCTAAAGTAAAAAAACGCCTGAAAAAAATGAGGAAAAAGCCGACGAAAAATTCCAACGCGGGGGGGTCCAGAATCATGTCCTGGATCCATGGTATTCGTTTGTGCGTCGATGTCCCGTTACACGCTGTATACTTTTTGAAACTTAAAAAAACTGTAACTATTGAAGTACAAACAGACACTTTATTTTATTTATTAATAAAACAAATAAAAGTAATTTTGTCTCCTTGCTTGCCAGATGGTATATTTTTATCTGAGCGCTCTACTTTAGCGCTCTAACATTTAAGTGACCGTTTCTATAAAAAGGCTTTAAAAAGTAACATTATAAATAAATTCATAATTAACATTTAACCTGTCCACTGGCGAGAAATGAGGCACAATTTATTGATTTTTCTAATATTTTTTAGAGTTGTGAACTTCAACATAAATAACCAAGATAAATAATTAATAATAGTTGGCTACTATAGAAAGTATTAGCAAATAAAAAATGTATGACTTACCTCTTGTGATTCAATATAATTCATTATGATGGTAGCAATCATTTGTTGCAGTTCTGAGGGATTGCTGCGTAATATTTGGTCAGCCTTTTTTCAAAGAATTGAACGTCCACACGTGACCCACTACTTGAGTATGACTACGTCCAGGAAGCTGGTTGTCATAGCTTGATGTTTCTCCATGGATAATTTGATTAACCCTCTTCATTATAGCATCTAAACAAGCCTGGCAGATGTTATCATGTTCTGTAATCTGTAAAATGAAATAATTGCTGAAAAACAACTCATAACGAAGAAACACTCATATGCTTTTTGTTAAGTCATTACACCATAAAAGCAGTTATTGTAATTGTCATCTAAAAATAAGTGAGTATGTTAATGCAGTTTAAATAGCAAGTTAACGAGTTATAAAAACCATACACTCAAATAAAACTGTAGTAAGTAGGCTAAAATCTGTTGTGCTCTAGTCTTACTAAAAGAAAATTAACAAAAAACTTACGATATGAGGAGAAATCCTTTCAACAATAAAAGATACCACTCTTATGTTTTGCTCTAGGACAATATGTCCCGCAATGCGATTTACATAATCCCCAGTTAACACACAGAATACGTGAACATATTTTGCCACTGCCAATATCAAAACGTGATGCAATTCAAAGTCCATTAAACGAATGCCAAGTCAACAAGAGTAGTAGATCAATCGGAGTCCGTAAGCAATGCAAAATATCAAAACAATCTAGAAAATAACAGAAAATCGCACAGAAACCACCAGAAACCACAACAACACGGTCAGCTGATCAGCTCAGAAAACCTTCAATTTTTTGTTTACTTGTCAAAAATAGGGAGGGACGTAATCGATCGATTTATGATTGTCGATTTTTTTATGTAAATCATTTATTTTTATTTAATTCGTGGCTTTACCACACACAAGTAACATCAAATTCTATTATTGGCTAAGCTTAGTATAATAATTAACGTAAGTTTATTCGTTTAACACTGCTTGGAATTTAATTTCGATTAAGAAATAAAATAATCATAGACTTTAGTGAAAGTGTGGACGTCTCTAGTGACGGCAGTAATTACGGATGCGTTCGGAGTTAAATATTTTATACTGCGTTCTCATATATAAAGTAGTGTTTTAAAACAAGAATAACTTTATTTACCCAGCTTTAAAAAAAAAAGGAAGATTTGCAATAATTACATTAACAATGCACTACATATTGGTGACAGTTTCATCTCGGGAATAATTTATGATTTTTCTTAGTCCAAACTGACCCATGTTCTTTGATAACAGGGTATTCAACTATTTTTTTTTCCAAACACAAGACGCAGCAAAAAAAAAATCTCAAAAAATTCGGTGTTGTGAGCGTTTTAAAATAAATTATAAACAGAGACAGTAGACAGCACTTCGTGTAACGTCACTAACAATTTGAGCTGTCCAGTATAAAAGACATGTACCGTGACAAGGATACAAGAATAACTATTAAAGCATTATTAATTAATACTAGCTGTAAGAAAATCTTACACCAGTATTACCAAGAAGTACCGTGTTACCCAGTTGATGGGTTGTGGAGGTCTGGTAGGCAGCCGCTCCTCGTAAAATACTGGTATTCAGCTGAGTCCGGTTTGACTGGAAGCCGACCCCAATATAGTTGGGAAAAGGCTAGGCAGATGATGATTTATTACTAGCTGTCCCACCGTCAACTAGCTACCTACCCTGCTTATGCTATCCTACCTACCTAATTTTTTTGTTATTTTTTTTAAACCTTTCCCTGTATTCTGGCGAACCAAACAAAGAAATAATTATTCAAATCGGTAAAGTCGTTCTCAAGTTATGCACGTACATACATTTCGGCGATTAATTTTTACAAAATTTCACCAGAAATTTGCTGTCTCCGTAAGATTTTAATAAACCTTGATGAGATTATAATTTCTCGATATATTATGAAAAAATCGTTTTGTAAATGCCGCAGCCATCTAGCTTAATCAGCCGTTTCATTAAAAACCTAGCCTTTTCATTGAACTGCACCGTTTAATCAGCGACATAAGTGACATGGGCAAGTCATTAAACGATATTGAACAAAAGATGTCACTTACATCGCTGCAAAGTCGGCGCATTTAAATGAAAAGGCTAAGCCACTAATGAAACGGCTGATTAAGATTATTAATTCAATAGTTTCCAATAAATCCGTGTCTTATTTAGAAAAAAATGTTTACAATTTTACGTGATATTTTAAAGTCTCACGGCGTTTGCCATTATCCGGTAACAAAAGATAACTGCTGTATATTTAACACCATAAAAAACTGGTTAACATCCGTACACTTCAACGCAAGGTTCAGTTGAAAACCAGCGTTAGGCAGTACTAGTTGTCTGGCATTTTGCTGAACTGGATCTATTTGGCGCAGCCGCGGGGCATACAATGTTATTGTTTTAAATTTCAAGTTTCCAACATTGTGTGTATCTGTGTGTGCTAAAAATAATAATAATAATAATAATATCTTGGGACAACTCACACACGGCCATCTGATCCCAAGCTAAGCCAGAGCTTGTGTTATGGTAACCAGACAACTGATATACATACTTATATAATTTATAAATACATACATATTATAGATAAATTACACCCAGACACAGAACAAACAATAATGCTCATCACACAAAGTTTGTCCTGGGTGGGAATCGAACCCACGACCTCGGCTTTGCAGTCAGGGTCACTAACCACTAGACCAACAGGCCTGTCAAATAAACTAGTTTTTTTTCTTTCTTTCATTTACAATATTAATATTTATTTTTTCACAAATGCATCGTAGTAAATTAGTTACATCTTTCAAATTATTATTCATTCATGTACATTTTCTACAATCCTGAATTCGAAATAGGTTTTTTGTCTGTACGTAAAATATGTTTGTTACAGCATCTCATTCTTCGGCATGATGGAAGCGGTGAACGAATTCAACGGTGCCAAGCCCGAGACGAGTGCGGACGGCGACAAGGTAAACTCTTGCTCATACAATAGAGATTTTTCCTGAATTAAAAAAAAATATGATTCAATATATTTCGTCAGTTAGATCATCGATTCTATAGAAAAACTTTTTCACAAAAAAAAACCGACTTCAAAAAAAAAACACTACAAAGTACAAAATAACTTAAATTTCGGTAGTCGGTGTTTGGTTGCTTCTTAGTTATTTGACACCGACTTCCGAAATTTAGTTTTTTTTTGGAAGTCTGTTTTTTTTTGTGAAAAAGTTTTTTATTTTTCACTTTTTAGTGTTACCCCACACCTAACAACACCACTGGAAAGTCACAGGAAAGCAAAAATACGCAATTTCGTAAACATCGATGATTTTTCCACATATTTTTTGCAGCTGTTTGGATTTAAAAACCAAACTGCTTAACCGATTTTGATAAAATTTAAATGGGACCAATCGAGAAGAAATCGGTTCATAAATGACGGAGATATGAGGTAACAAAAACAAAAAAAAAAAAAAATACAGTCGAATTGATAACCTCCTCCTTTTTGGGAAGTTATTTAAAAACTAGCTATTGCCCGCGACTTCGTACGCGCATATCCCGTTTCCGTATAGCCTATAGTTTTCCACATGAATGTAGGTATCATATACAAAAAGAATTTTCCAAATCCGACTGGAAGTTCCAGAGATAAGCGCGTTCAAACAAACATATTCTTCAGAGTCTAGTTGACGTCAAACAAATCTTACATCGCGGTATCAAAGTTCTCGACGCGAATTGAACATTAAACTAGTCGAAGTCCAACATCAGTACTTTTGGAATTGAAATCGTTGTTAATACGTACGTACGAAAGTAGGTAAAAATCTACATCGCAACAAAAAGAACAGCGTGAACAGCGTGTTGCCAATGGACTCGAAACGTGGTCGCTCACAATGGGCCTCATCAGAAAGCTTAAAGTCACCCAAAGGGCAATGGAGAGGGCAATGCTCGGAGTTTCCTTTCGTGCGCAAGAGACATGGGGGCGGGGATAATGGCGGCGCGATTTTATGTCTCAGTCTTACATTTACGTTCGATGCATGCTTGCGTCCCGCTTGCTCCCTCTACGTGACTGCACCAAGCGATCTTTGCTAATGGCTAACTTCAGAGGGGAAGAGCTATTTAACGAGAACTGTACTAAGATATCTGGGCTTGATTATTATCATATGTACTTTTGTTTCCGCAGCCCCCAAACGAGATGGAAACTGACACGACGAGCAGAGAGTTACAGCAAGGAGACGGAACGGGCGCCAAGTAAGTATATTGTTACCCTAACGTATGTCAGAATTAATACATAAACAAATTGTAAATACAACGTGCAACAGAATAAATGCAATACTGAAAATGGGGTCATTATACTCATCATTATGAACAACTTTTACTGTGGGACCGACCACCATATCGCGAAATAGTAGTTTATGCAACGATCATGTAAACAGGGTTATTAAAACACGAGTGTGATAATAGCATCGCACGAGTGTTTTAATACCTAATTATATGCCGTTGCATACACTATTTTATCTTCACTCATACACTTGAAATAAAATAAGTGGCAAAATAGTTTAGAATAGAATAGAATACTCTTTATGATGTACACCATATAAGTTACATATAAGTTAGTTTATTCCAATATGGCGGATATTCTCATTGCGTATTCGAATGACTGCGCAGCGCGCTCATCCATAGACGAAGCTCATTGACTTAAGAGCGTTTACGTGGTACGGCTTTTCATACAAACTTTCAAATCATAATTCTTCAAAATGAATGAACCGATTTTAACGAAACTTTGTATGCTTACGCTAGAGATCCAGATCTAAATAGTTATCAGAAAACATTTTTGAAAAAGATTCCATAGGGAGAGAGACAGCGATTTTAAGTTTTCTATAGAAAGTGAAAAATCACTATATCCTTCCCCCTGAACTGTTTTTCAAAAATGTTTTCTGATAACTATTTAGACCTGGATATTTAGTGTATGCATACCAAGTTTCGTTAAAATCGGTTCATTCATTTTGAAGAATAAGGACTTGAAAGTTTGTATGAAATGACATGCGGCGTATACACGCTCTTAAGTCAATGAGCCCGCGCCAAAAATTAAAAAGAAAAAGTGTGCTATAAAAATTAAAAAGTTATTTTATGATGCAGTTGTTTAAAAATCGAAGGAAAATGTTGAACTGTAATGATTTTTTTGTTTAATTTTACCTATCTACGAAAAAAAAGTACGTGTTTATGCATTCATTTTTGAACTCATATTTTAAAATCAAAATCAAAAGTCATTTATTCAAACTAGGCTGAGAGCCAGCACTTTTTGAACGTCAAATTTTACATAAAGACAGTCCCCCAAAACGCCCACCCGTCACCACTTCCTAGTGTTTTAGCTGGGAAGAAGTGGCGCAACAAACTCCCCAGCAACACATTTGGAACATTACGTTGTGAGGCGGGCCGCGTGAGGGAGAGACAGCCCTCACGAGCGTTGGGCGGCTCGCCTTCCGATCACAGCCAGGTCCGGGTCGACGGCGCGTTGTGTTCCACGCGCGCCTCAAAGTAATTGATACTGTCGTTTCGGAGATAAGGGGGGTGGGGGAATGGTCGTTTTTCATCTTATTTCTTGAAAAACTACAAAACTGTCTGTTGCCCCAAAAGTGACCCCCGTACTCTAAATGTATTTATTTTCGTTGCGTCCGTGTTTGGATCACAGAAGTTCATATGTATACCACAACGGAATCGGTGACTTTGACTGTCGGACAGACAGAAAGATAAAGTGAACATGGGTTATGTTTTTTCCGAATGTTTGGAAGCATAACAAATTGTCAATATAATAAAACGGGCTTTGACTTTAAGCGTAAATTTGTCAGTGTTCGAGGCTAAATATAATCGCTAAAATACGGTTCAGTCCCGGCGCCCACTGGCGACACGGCACGGCAAGGGATTTTAGAAGGCGCAAGTGACTTGAGATCTTATTTCATCATGCTTAGCATTCAAATTTCGGGATGCGACGGTATACCAGAGAGCTTAGTGTGAGTTTTTTAACGTTCTCAATTGCGTTAGTGTAAGCGTCAATTTGTATTGAAAATGAATAAGCGCCGTCTGGTGTCACTCACGGACAACGTGTTTTTTTCTATACAATTTGACATAAGCGAACGTTTACGTTACGGCCACAGAACGTACCGAAGGATGCCGAGGCAGGCTGTGACATATCAATGAAATGTGAGTGTTAACAGTATTAAATAAGATTCAAAATCATCTGTATTGCAAAAATGCGTTGCCGTGCCGCGTCGCCAGTGTGTTGTAAGCTGGGTTGCGCGAAGTTAAACTAAATAAAGAGCTGTAAGAGCTACCCTTAAGACGCTGACAACAGCAAAAGCTCGGTCACTCTCGGACTGTATAGAAAAGAAAGAGAAGCATGATGACTAAATGCTTGAAATTTATTGCCAAGTATGAAGCATTTTATCGATTTCCTCAAAACTAAGTTGATCTATTAAAAATCTAAAACAACAAAGTTTTGCATTAAGATTCGATTCATTATTTTGTATAATTTTTATCTGCATAAGTAGGCTAGTAATATGGGATTTTTTGTTCTAAGGTCAAAGTTAGAGGTAACTTTGACGATCATTACTATCGAGGATTTTATTTTTAAACATGTTTCGGAAACAACAGTGTTCTTTGAAATATAGTTAAAATTACCATATATTTTTTCTGCAGCTTGAAATTAAACAGATTTGGCAAAAATTTCGTTAGGAAACCAGAAATTTTTCAGTTTTTGCTGATGTCAGCGCCTTAAAGTCTAAAGGTAAATAATACGTTTCAGACCACCAGAGGACGGGCCTGACAGTGTGGAGAGCATGGGCAGTGCTGAGAGCCGCGAGAGTGCCGACAGTGCCGACACCGCCGACAGTGGTACGTATCGCTTGACTTAAGGACGCGTTTACAGATGGGTAGTCAAATCATTACTTTTTTTACACAAAAGTATGTTTTATCGAAGTAAAAAAAATTACTTTGGTACATTTATTGAGAAACTGTACCTATCTAAAATTATATTTATAGTTCAGAATCGTACCATGTACATCTATCAACAATTCATGGGAAAAACATTTTAAGAATGCAAAGCATTTTATTTAATAAACATACTTTTGTGTAAAATTGATGAAATAGATTTGACTACCCATCTGTAAACGCGTCCTTAACTGAAGACGGTGGAATTCATCAAATGCCTCCTCTTGCTCTGGGCGGAGCAGGTGGAATCTCACTCTTACTGACTAAAACCCATCCGTGTTAGTCCTTAGCCCGCGTTCCAAGACTTCCAGGGCCACGGTTGACTCTTTCGAACAGCAAATATCAAATTCCGCAACAGCATGTGTCCTCTAGTATTGAATTATCGTCTGAATGATCCAAGACTAATCAATTTGAGTGTGTGTGTGTTTGTGTTTTTTTTCGAAGTCCCACATACCACCGTTGAAAAGGGAGGATCCTCCGACCAGACGGTTGGTTTGTCTGGTGGGCAACTGCCCGAGAGTTGATATTCGGGCTTTGCATATGTTCTAATCGCACGGTAAACTTTGATATCGCGATTTAGGATTTTGTCAAGCTAGTTCGCAGCTGTCGAGATAGATGGCGCTGCGAGTCTCATTTGTTGATTCTGCTACGATGATTTTTTTGTGGCGGTATTAATGTCGCCAACAGATGAAATTATTAGTTTGACTCCAGTAGTTCTCAACCTGTGGTCCGCAAGGGCTAAAATATGGTCCGCCAAAGGTCATTGATGCAATCTAATTTTAAGTTTCTGTTAGAAATGTTATTTTTTCTAAAACAATGCCTTTTACTTTTGATTACAAAGGATTGATTGTTATGCTACAAGTTTTGAATATCTACATGATGTAAGTGTATTTGTAGATTCATGGCAGTTTAATTTTCTTCTTGATTTCTGGTCCCTGTTAGCAACAAATAAATCAAAGTGGTCCAGTGTCAAATAAAGGTTGTTAACCAGGAACCAGTTTGGGTCAGGAACGAATTGACGTAATGTCAGTATCGATGCTTGTAGGCGAGAGCGGGTCGGGCGCGGCGGCGGGTGCGCAGGGGCAGCCGGCGCCGCCCGCCGACAAGGACAGCGACTCCAACACCACCTGTGACCTCGACGACTGTGAGTACACACACTACACACTACAAAAAAAAACCGACTTCCAAAAAAAACACTACAAAGTACAGAATAACTTTAATTTCGGTAGTCGGTGTTTGGTTGCTTTTTAGGTATTTGACACCGACTTCCGAAATTAAAGTTATTTTGTACTTTGTAGTGTTTTTTTTGGAAGTCGGTTTTTTTTTTGCGAAAAAGTTTTTTATTATTCTCTTTTTAGTGGTACCCACACACACATAAATACACATACATAAATGGACATTCAATTAAACACTTCTAAATAATTTGTACTTAATAATATTGAAATCTTTGAATTGCTACTTAGCCCTCTTCCTTTCTCCTAACTTTGCTGTGCCCGACAGGGTCCATATTGATCTTTTGCCTTTGTTTGCCAATATTTGCCATCTTTGTAATACATATGGAATGCAATAAAGTATTGAGTATTGAGTAACAACACCACTGGAAAGTGACAGGAAAACAAATATACGCAATTTCGTATACATGGATGATTTTTCCACATATATTTTCCAGCTATTTGGATTTAAAAACCAAACTTCTGAACCGATTTTGATAAAATTTAAATGGGACCAATCGAAAAGTATATCCTTTCACAAAAATTAAGAATTTTTCAAATCGGTTCATAAATGACGGAGATATGAGGTAACAAACACAACCTCCTTTTTGGGAAGTCGGTTGAAAACGGTCCCAAACAATTTGCTTTTCAAGCAGTCTGATCACAGATATGATACCACCAACTGCATCAGACTGCTTGAAAACGACTTGTTTGGAAATGTTTTTGTCGTTTTTAGCAGTCGGGTTTTTTGACAAAGTATTCTTTTTTATATCCTACATTTTAGTGAGCTGCATTTTATAGAATCGTGTCTTCGAGCCCTTTATCTTGATACCCCACTTTTGAGGAAGAAACATTTTTAGAACATTTAGTCGTTTTAGCGATCGGATTTTTTGACAACGTTATTTTTTATCATAAAAGTGAGAGTTTAGGTGGATGATGTTACGGGCTCATAGGCTACTTTTATCCCGGGAATATGTTCCCTTAGGATAATAGGGAATATACATGCATTTTTTTATTAGCAAAATGAATGATTGAGGTCAAGAGCAAGCCCATTACTTAATAAAAAAAATACTTATTAGCTCACTTATACTTATTAGCGAGTGGAGCGAGTGGCTAAGTTATAACAGCTGTACGGGCCGGTCTTCAAGGTTAAGCAACGCTTGCCGAGGTTGGTGTGTGGATGGGTGACCATCTTAACACGTGCTAACACAACGTGCCTCGGAAAGCACGTTAAGCCGTTGGTCCCGGCTGTCATTTGTAGATCTTTGGCAGTCGTTACGGATTGTCAGAAGCCCAAAAAATCTGACACCAGTCTTGCCAAGAAGTACCGTGTTACCCAGTTAATGGGTTGTGGAGGACTGGTAGGCAGCCGCTCCACGTAAAATACTGGTATTCAGCTGAATCCGGTTTGACTGGGAGCCGACCCCAATATAGTTGGGAAAAGGCTAGGCAGATGAGATGAAATACTTATTAGCTCTAGTACACAAATTTTTAAAATTCCTTCATTAGCATTGAAGTTATAAAGCTTCAAAGTTGTCAATTAGAAAGAGAAGTCCGATATTGACTTTGACGTCAAAGTCAATACCGCATAGCCATATACAGCTGCCATACAAAACAGCGTTTTCGCGAGAAGGATAGATATATTTGTTTAAAATAGTTATCTCGTTGGTTTCTCGATCAATTTTGATTCGATTTTCATTGTTTGTATTAATATTTTTGTATATTTTGAGATAAATTGTGTAGATAATAAAAATTTTTTTTCATGCATTATCTGGGGGCACGGTAGTGCCCCGCCAAGACGAGCCAAGCGAAGCGCAAGGGCACTACCTATCCTTTCTCGAAGTGTTTCGTCGTTTTTTTGAACCCTCATAGAGTTGGTTTCCGATGTACCAGATAGTTCATATTCTCAGGATATGATGTCAATAATAGACTAATTAAACATACAAAGTCTCAATGGAATAGCTCTAATACTTAAGATTTTATTAATATCTAAAATACAGCGATTTCGTCACTGACACACTCACTGATACACTGACACACTGATGATCATCTAAATGTTTGGCTACTTCCTGAAGTGCTAGAAAGCTAAAATTTGGTATGTAACCTAAGTTTAGTATACAACCAATAAAAAAAATCATAAAATTATAACTTTCGCCCCCCATCCCCTAAAATGGGGGGGTGGAAGTTTGTATGAGACTTCAAAATGTTAGGGTACTTCCTGAAGTGCTAGAAAGCCGAAAAAGAAGAAAAAAATAAACCCTAATAAGACTGCCTAGCAACTTACAAAAAGAACTGAAATAAAACCAAAAACATTTTATGTAAAATGTTGCCAAGACGACCATATAAGGTTTGCACATTTTTACTGATATTATGTAGAATTAGTGAAGTTACGGTCGGTAGAGTTAGGCCGTGTAGATTCAGAAGCTTGGCTCTACATGAGATCTGATATCTTTTTCACAGGGCAAACCTTATGTGGTCGTCTTGGCAACATTTTACATTAAATGTTTTTGGTGGGTTCGCTATTTCCGACATCCACGGGGGCGTAGCTGCTGGCAGAAGCTCGTTATTAATATTAGTTTTTATTTCAGTATCAGACTCAGACGGGAACTCCGGCACCGACTCCCTAGGACTCTCCACCTCATCCTCACTCGACTCTGCATCCGAACTGCTCCTGGCCGCCGCCGCCGCCGTGGATTCCGGGGGCTCCGAGGGCGAAGCCGCCCCGGGCGAGCTGTGCCGCACCGTGCGCCACCTCATGCGCTCCATCGCCTCCATCGAGCGGCTCATGGACCGCGTCCTGAAACACTGCGACGAGTGGCCCGCGCCGCCCACTAGGAACGATCACGAAGCGAGGTGAGATATACGGGGTTATTTTTTAATGACCGGCCAAATTTTCACTGGGTGTTCTACCCATGAATATGAACAACTTTCACTATGGGACCGACTCTGAAATCACGAAAAAAAAATCAGCTGTTTCATACAAAAGTTCAATACCTATTCGACTAAAATGTATGAAACAGCTAATTTTTTTTTTAGCTATCAGTCCCGGATTTGTACGGGTAGCAGAGCACCTAGGGAGCCCATAATCTTCAACAATAGGGTAGTTGACTAAAAAAATCTAATTAGTCCGTCAGATAGATTACCAAAAAATATTAGACACGTATTTTTTCTTTTTTCACGTAAATAAAAAATTAAAACGACACAGTGCGTTGAAAACTCATGTGACGTCACATGTAAGTACACTTTTTACTTACACGAGACGTCACGAGCCCCCACTCCTGATCTTTGATGCGTTTTATCTTCCGTCATTTTTTTTTATTGATTTGATAAAGCAAAAAATACGTGTCCAATATTTTTCGGTAATCTAAAAGCTCCACATACCTCCGTCGAAAAAGGGAGGATCCTCCGACCACCGGACGGTTGTTGTATCCGGTGGGCAACTGCTCGATAGTTGATATTCGGCCCATTGTGCATGTTCAAAACGCACGGTAAACTCTGATATCGCGATTCAGGATTTTGCCAAGCTAGTTCGCAGCCGTCGAGATAGATGGCGCTGCGGGTGTCATTGTTGCGATGTAGATTTTCTACGTTTATTTTTTGTGGCGACATAGACGCAGCTGCAACAATCATCGTCATATTTTTGTTTTCATAGGAAACGGGTGGACATGGGGCTGTCGGAGGTAGACCGGAAGCTGATGGCGATGTACCGACGACTGCCGGAAGTGCATCGCAGGCAGCTGCAGGTTTATAGGAAACAGAAGAAATTGTCTACGGTAAGTGTTGCTGTAACATGCTGGGGTGTTAACTTTTTATCAGAAAGTTTTTATCTGACGAAGAAAAAACGGCTGAATGGATTTAAATGAAACTTGACTCGCAGGTAGACCATGTCCATGGATACTTTTTATCCTGGGAGTATGTTGTCTAAAGATGCTCCCTCACCGGGAGCATTCACGTGTATCGTAACATTATAGATTCGACTTTGAGCATTACATTACAATAATACCTCCCTGACTAACGAGCATTTGCGTGTAATGTAACATATAGATTCGACTTTGAGCATTACATTACAATAATACCTCCCTGACTAACGAGCATTTGCGTGTAATGTAACATATTGATTCGACTTTGAGCATTACATTACAATAATACCTCCCTGACTAACGAGCATTTGCGTGTAATGTAACATATAGACTCGACTTTGAGCATTACATTACAATAATACCTCCCTGACTAACGAGCATTTGCGTGTAATGTAACATATTGATTCGACTTTGAGCATTACATTACAATAATACCTCCCTGACTAACGAGCATTTGCGTGTAATGTAACATATTGATTCGACTTTGAGCATTACATTACAATAATACCTCCCTGACTAACGAGCATTTGCGTGTAATGTAACATATTGATTCGACTTTGAGCATTTCATAGCAAGATGTCAGACGAAGCGGTCATTGTGCTGAGTGCGGCAATATTAATTCGACATTGTTATTTACGTAAAAAAAAAACACAGAAGAAACGATATTGGATCATGAATTATTTCAAAACCGGCAAAATACAGGTGGTTTGGATATTTTGAGCGCATTGATGTTAGAAGTTGTATCAAGATATTACACATTGTATCATTACAAGGTGCGCATTGTAATGCTCGGTTCTTCTCCTTCACTGATGTTATGCTCAAATCTGTAACGTTACATTACACGCGAATGCTCCCGGTGAGGTAGCACCTTTAGGAAAATTTTCCATATTGATGCGGGCGAAGCCACTGGCAGAATCTAGTAGGTTTTTTTTTTATTGTTGATAGGCATGCATTTGACCACTATCTCACCTGATGGTAAGCGACGATGTGGTCGAAGATGGAGCACGCTTGCCTAGAAGTAACCTATTCACTCTTGACTTAAAGACTCTCAGGTTGTAGCTATCTGGAAACGCAGACTCCGGCAGGGAATTCCACTCCTTAGCGGTACGCACAATGAATGTATTCCCAAAACGCTTTGTGCGTGTGGGTGGGATGTCCACCATGTACCGGTGGCGCATCGCCGTACGTCTTGTGGTCCGATGATGGAACGGGCTAGGAATATAGAGGTCCCCCAACCTTCTCATGGCCCGACTAACATTTGTTATACGGGCGAATAGTGGGGCGGCTGCAGAAATAACTCCGCTTTAAGAGTTCGTAGGCGCTTCTTGATACTTTTTTTTTTGTTTTGGTTGGGAAATCATCAAATTACTCCTCCCGCTCTGGTCGGAGCGGAAGGGAGTGTCAGACTCTTACTGACTAAAACCTATCCGTGCTCCTCGTAGTGCCCTTTGCTTTCCAGAGCCGAGGTAACTCTTTTGAACAAAATCCGCAACCCTGGCTTCTTAGTACCTTACAAATTCTTCGTCATGTAAGCTTCTAGTTCAGGAATAAATGAGTTCCTAATAGGCAATCAAACGCATCATTAAACACACAAACTTATTTATTCCCTATTCCACAACAATATTTGAAAAACAATAGGAACAATAGGTCCTGTATTACTTGCTAATATAAATTGTTTGGCTGTAGCACTCATTTTGTAAATGTGTTCATTGCTCGGCGTCTCGATCGAGAAGGTAGTTGTACTTCATAGAGAATGACATCAAATGTCATGACGTAATAGTGCAATTTTGTGGGTTTTCTTGACGTTATCTTAATATGGATATGATCCCACTTAGATGGAATGTAATATGGTCAATTTCATTATTTATTTAATAAAGAATTTCAAAGTATAGCAATGAAGTAGGTAATTAAGTATTTAATTTTGTCAGAAGAAAAACATTGATTATAAAAAATAAAATCCCACTTCTCACAAGGCTTATCCAAAGTAATACAACGTTTAGGTGCAGCGCAGACGACACATTTTTTGTGCGATCGAGTCTGGCGCACAGTCTGCATGGCATGCTAAAAGTCCGTAGCGGATTTTACGCTGACTCATCGCTCACGACGCATATCTTCGATCATTCTATCGGCAGAACTGTAGGGACATAGACGCTATGGAAATGCAGAGATTGCGATGTATTATTTTATACTTGAAGTGCAGAAAAAAAAGAAATAGAATTTTGGGCATATCCTACCCTTTCGGAGAGATTTCTGAAAGGATAGTTCCATATTAAACATTCAATTTTAAAACAATATCCGGACAAATTTTTCAAATTTTATAAAAGTTCTGTGGCTACATTTAATGAGCTGCTATTCATTTTAACTCCTGCTTTAACACATTCGGAAACAACAATGAGGAAGTGCATTCTTCCGGAAGAAAGACTGTCTGGTAAGTAAATAAAATACGTACATGCCAAGTTTCAGTACCGGTAATCATACAGCGCGAGCGTGGAGATGACGTAGTGGCTTTAAATGAAATCATTGGCAATATTGATTCATTAAGTCCGGTCGGGGAGCAGGAAGAATTTCGTACAATGACCTCTTTGCCTACTGACAGTGGTCACAAACATTTTTGTATTAAGTGCGGCCGCTCGAACGCGCAAGGTGACTTTTTTCATCCAAATTTAGTTTATGCAATTATATTTCCTACTTCGAAATCACAACTAAATGATTTATTATTAGTATCAAATTGTTCGTAAATAATCACGTCATTAATAGTATAACTGTGTCCGAAAACTGAGCGATCACTAACGCATCCCAAGATGGAATGTCGTTCGTGCGTTATTTAAAAATTATTAACTATGTCAAGCAAGCCGTGGGTTTTTGTTGTGACTCAAGGCCAACTAAAACAACATGCAAACAAGAACAAACCTAAGTTACGGTAAAAGGTTTACAATCCCTGAGGACGGCCGTCATTGCATCTGTGCGAGCGTGACGCATTATATTTACGTGGGAGTGAAGGAGACAGGTATTAAGAGGTCATTATACGAAATTCTTCCTGCTCCGCGACCGGACTTTAGAAACATTTAGTTATAAACTATCAAAATTATCCTAACATCATAATTAAAACTACGATTTTTTCAAACAAGCTAAATAGCATAAAACTGTGAACAAAATAGAACATTCACTCACATAAGCGTTTTCAAACATTCACATCCTACTAACATTATTAAGGTGAAAGTTTGTATGTTTGTGTAACAATCAGGCAAAAACGGCTGAAAGGATTTGGATGAAAAGAGATTGCTCAGTTTTCTTCTGGCCGTGGTTGCGCATCAAAACATTTTGTATGATAGCATAAATTGGATATAAAAGAGGGGTGATGTCGTACTTTCAAAGGAAATAAAAATTATCCATTTATTTTGTGGGGTTTTGTAGTTTTTTGATTTTCTGTTCAGTTTTGAGGTTAGTTTTGTAACAAACTTTTCACCAAAAAAACAGTTCTTTACAAGAATGTGATTTGAATTCAGATAAGACTACATAGCACAGTTTCAAGACACCAATTAATGATCGATCCCAAATAAATAATATTTCACAGGTAGGGCATGCTAAATGTAGGTTTGTACATAAAATAAAGCAAGTAGAAAATAAAAAATGCTTGAATATAGCATAGTTTTATTGATCAATATTATCATATCATAAAACATGTCGTCAAAAACGGAGCCGGCGGATCAACAGACCTAAATTGGGCCCAACTTAGATACCGCAAAATGGTAACATAACGTGAGCACAATCGAACAGTAGGATGCTCCTACTGTTCGATTTTCACAGTACAATCACAATGGTCTTCTGTGCTTCCGAAGACTCGACTGGACACGGTCTCAACACAATGACACAGATTAAATACCCAGTAGTTCGCAATGATAAGTTACTTATTAGCACAACAAACTCAACTACTATATAGAAAGAAAAGAAAGAAAAAGACTTTATTTGCGCCAAGCATGACGCATACCAAAAATAAACAAAATTACAATTGCTATGTAAGTTAGGAAGATATGCGTCACATTCGCGCAAAACGGCCATCGCTCAGCATAATGCTGGAACTCATGTGCAAGACAGAGCCACAGCGCTGGTTTTCAGCGACAGCCGGCGTCGACAGAGTGACGTCGATCGGAACAGTTTTTTATATTTATAATTTATGCGTATGTTTTTAAGGTCATACTCTTCTTCTTTAAAGTGATACTGTTGGTGGTCAATGTCCTTTGGCACACATGTAGTTCATATCCTGGAATAAAAAATAGGCTACTTTTTGTCCCGGTAAGTGGCATGGATTAATGGAGACTGGGGAGGAAGTGGAAACTCAGAGCCGCTGCTGCCTTAGTACTTCAGATTCACAAGTACCAGGAGACCAGAAACATGTCATAGTATTTTTGGGCTGGTAAAAATATGTAGGTAGGGTAGGTGTAGGGTAGGTGTGGAGTAGGTGTAGGGTAGGTGTAAGGTAGGTGTAGGGTAGGTGTAGGGTAAGTGTAGGGTAGGTGTAGGGTAGTTGTACGGAAGGTGTAGGGTAGGTGTAAGGTAGGTGTAGGGTAGGTGTAAGGTAGGTGTACGTTGGGGAAAGGTAGGTGTAGGGTGGGTGTTTCCTGAGCAAAAAATTTACAATACAAATCAGGAAACCTCGCTGTTTCCGATATTCACGCGGTCGGAGCCGCAGCTGGTAGAAGCTAGTTTATAATTTTAGTAGCATTCCTCTCAAAAAAATATTACACCACATTTCTTCCCACAATTTTTCTTTTTAAATGTCTTATCGTGATATTCTGCCTTAGAAGTATCATAAATTGCTGGACTGTTTTGTATTTCTTGTATTAACATCGATACATCGATCTCTAGCGCCATGGTATTATACCGCGTACGTTACGTCTACCACTAACGAGTGCAGATTGTATACTAAAAGTGTGCGCCATTTGCGTTAGCGCGCGTTGAAGCAAACGGTCTATTTTTTCGCGCACTTTTTCTGAGTCGCGGCGCGATCTGCCAGAATGACACGGACATTTTGCGCGTCGTATGCGTTACTGCATTTCTTAGGTTCTATTTTCACAGACCAAATAGTGCGTCACGGATATTCTGTCGTCTGCGCTGCACCTTAGTCAGTTAAATAGTTTGGGGTGAACAGATAGATACAAGCTGAGTCATGTGTCTCTACATTCCCGGACGTTGAAATGCGTTCAACGTACGGGAATGTATGTCCATTACAAGTATTTGGCCCGGGCGCAGGTATGCATGCAGCTGGTGGGCGGGCGTGCCCCAGCGCCGCCGCCGCCCGGCTCGCCGCCGCCCGCCGCGCCGCACCAGCCCTGCCGCGCGCTGTGCCCCGAGTACCACTTGCAGCGGTTCAAGGAGGTAGCTATCACATACAGTAACAGTAGATCCACACGTGTCCCCGCTCGGGCGCAGGTGTGCATGCAGCTGGCGCCGCCGCCCGGCTCGCCGCCGCCCGCCGCGCCGCACCAGCCCTGCCGCGCGCTGTGCCCCGAGTACCACTTGCAGCGGTTCAAGGAGGTAGCTATCACATACAGTAACAGTAGATCCACACGTGTCCCCGCTCGGGCGCAGGTGTGCATGCAGCTGGCGCCGCCGCCCGGCTCGCCGCCGCCCGCCGCGCCGCACCAGCCCTGCCGCGCGCTGTGCCCCGAGTACCACTTGCAGCGGTTCAAGGAGGTAGCTATCACATACAGTAACAGTAGATCCACACGTGTCCCCGCTCGGGCGCAGGTGTGCATGCAGCTGGCGCCGCCGCCCGGCTCGCCGCCGCCCGCCGCGCCGCACCAGCCCTGCCGCGCGCTGTGCCCCGAGTACCACTTGCAGCGGTTCAAGGAGGTAGCTATCACATACAGTAACAGTAGATCCACACGTGTCCCCGCTCGGGCGCAGGTGTGCATGCAGCTGGCGCCGCCGCCCGGCTCGCCGCCGCCCGCCGCGCCGCACCAGCCCTGCCGCGCGCTGTGCCCCGAGTACCACTTGCAGCGGTTCAAGGAGGTAGCTATCACATACAGTAACAGTAGATCCACACGTGTCCCCGCTCGGGCGCAGGTGTGCATGCAGCTGGCGCCGCCGCCCGGCTCGCCGCCGCCCGCCGCGCCGCACCAGCCCTGCCGCGCGCTGTGCCCCGAGTACCACTTGCAGCGGTTCAAGGAGGTAGCTATCACATACAGTAACAGTAGATCCACACGTGTCCCCGCTCGGGCGCAGGTGTGCATGCAGCTGGCGCCGCCGCCCGGCTCGCCGCCGCCCGCCGCGCCGCACCAGCCCTGCCGCGCGCTGTGCCCCGAGTACCACTTGCAGCGGTTCAAGGAGGTAGCTATCACATACAGTAACAGTAGATCCACACGTGTCCCCGCTCGGGCGCAGGTGTGCATGCAGCTGGCGCCGCCGCCCGGCTCGCCGCCGCCCGCCGCGCCGCACCAGCCCTGCCGCGCGCTGTGCCCCGAGTACCACTTGCAGCGGTTCAAGGAGGTAGCTATCACATACAGTAACAGTAGATCCACACGTGTCCCCGCTCGGGCGCAGGTGTGCATGCAGCTGGCGCCGCCGCCCGGCTCGCCGCCGCCCGCCGCGCCGCACCAGCCCTGCCGCGCGCTGTGCCCCGAGTACCACTTGCAGCGGTTCAAGGAGGTAGCTATCACATACAGTAACAGTAGATCCACACGTGTCCCCGCTCGGGCGCAGGTGTGCATGCAGCTGGCGCCGCCGCCCGGCTCGCCGCCGCCCGCCGCGCCGCACCAGCCCTGCCGCGCGCTGTGCCCCGAGTACCACTTGCAGCGGTTCAAGGAGGTAGCTATCACATACAGTAACAGTAGATCCACACGTGTCCCCGCTCGGGCGCAGGTGTGCATGCAGCTGGCGCCGCCGCCCGGCTCGCCGCCGCCCGCCGCGCCGCACCAGCCCTGCCGCGCGCTGTGCCCCGAGTACCACTTGCAGCGGTTCAAGGAGGTAGCTATCACATACAGTAACAGTAGATCCACACGTGTCCCCGCTCGGGCGCAGGTGTGCATGCAGCTGGCGCCGCCGCCCGGCTCGCCGCCGCCCGCCGCGCCGCACCAGCCCTGCCGCGCGCTGTGCCCCGAGTACCACTTGCAGCGGTTCAAGGAGGTAGCTATCACATACAGTAACAGTAGATCCACACGTGTCCCCGCTCGGGCGCAGGTGTGCATGCAGCTGGCGCCGCCGCCCGGCTCGCCGCCGCCCGCCGCGCCGCACCAGCCCTGCCGCGCGCTGTGCCCCGAGTACCACTTGCAGCGGTTCAAGGAGGTAGCTATCACATACAGTAACAGTAGATCCACACGTGTCCCCGCTCGGGCGCAGGTGTGCATGCAGCTGGCGCCGCCGCCCGGCTCGCCGCCGCCCGCCGCGCCGCACCAGCCCTGCCGCGCGCTGTGCCCCGAGTACCACTTGCAGCGGTTCAAGGAGGTAGCTATCACATACAGTAACAGTAGATCCACACGTGTCCCCGCTCGGGCGCAGGTGTGCATGCAGCTGGCGCCGCCGCCCGGCTCGCCGCCGCCCGCCGCGCCGCACCAGCCCTGCCGCGCGCTGTGCCCCGAGTACCACTTGCAGCGGTTCAAGGAGGTAGCTATCACATACAGTAACAGTAGATCCACACGTGTCCCCGCTCGGGCGCAGGTGTGCATGCAGCTGGCGCCGCCGCCCGGCTCGCCGCCGCCCGCCGCGCCGCACCAGCCCTGCCGCGCGCTGTGCCCCGAGTACCACTTGCAGCGGTTCAAGGAGGTAGCTATCACATACAGTAACAGTAGATCCACACGTGTCCCCGCTCGGGCGCAGGTGTGCATGCAGCTGGCGCCGCCGCCCGGCTCGCCGCCGCCCGCCGCGCCGCACCAGCCCTGCCGCGCGCTGTGCCCCGAGTACCACTTGCAGCGGTTCAAGGAGGTAGCTATCACATACAGTAACAGTAGATCCACACGTGTCCCCGCTCGGGCGCAGGTGTGCATGCAGCTGGCGCCGCCGCCCGGCTCGCCGCCGCCCGCCGCGCCGCACCAGCCCTGCCGCGCGCTGTGCCCCGAGTACCACTTGCAGCGGTTCAAGGAGGTAGCTATCACATACAGTAACAGTAGATCCACACGTGTCCCCGCTCGGGCGCAGGTGTGCATGCAGCTGGCGCCGCCGCCCGGCTCGCCGCCGCCCGCCGCGCCGCACCAGCCCTGCCGCGCGCTGTGCCCCGAGTACCACTTGCAGCGGTTCAAGGAGGTAGCTATCACATACAGTAACAGTAGATCCACACGTGTCCCCGCTCGGGCGCAGGTGTGCATGCAGCTGGCGCCGCCGCCCGGCTCGCCGCCGCCCGCCGCGCCGCACCAGCCCTGCCGCGCGCTGTGCCCCGAGTACCACTTGCAGCGGTTCAAGGAGGTAGCTATCACATACAGTAACAGTAGATCCACACGTGTCCCCGCTCGGGCGCAGGTGTGCATGCAGCTGGCGCCGCCGCCCGGCTCGCCGCCGCCCGCCGCGCCGCACCAGCCCTGCCGCGCGCTGTGCCCCGAGTACCACTTGCAGCGGTTCAAGGAGGTAGCTATCACATACAGTAACAGTAGATCCACACGTGTCCCCGCTCGGGCGCAGGTGTGCATGCAGCTGGCGCCGCCGCCCGGCTCGCCGCCGCCCGCCGCGCCGCACCAGCCCTGCCGCGCGCTGTGCCCCGAGTACCACTTGCAGCGGTTCAAGGAGGTAGCTATCACATACAGTAACAGTAGATCCACACGTCTACGCCGTGCTCCGTCAAGAGCTCGAAAAATGATACGTGTGAACATTTTATATAAGGTCCCATTACAATAGGTGGACAAACTTTTAGGAATCATTCAGACCACCAAAATAAAGACAATGGTAAAAAAAAATATAAGAAAATCGCATTAGATACCTACAATTAAAATAATCAGCGAACAAAAATACACTTATAAATGTTGGTTACCCAATGCATAAACACATCCCTTGATACTACAAATGTGACCACGTCACCGCATACCTACCCCTATTGGATGGATGTGTTTATTCTAGAGAGCTAGGTATTTATTATTTTAGGTCAAAATAAAATCATTTTAATCAGTGTTTTTTTTTGCTTGGATATCTTTGGTTAGACCTACTGAGCGCTGTGGTCAAATTTGTCCACCTATTTTAATTGGACCCTATATTAACGTGTGTGAAGGAGTTCATAAGAAACGGCCACTCTTTTTTAATTTTTCTTCAAAATATGATTAAGGAGGTCAAATAGTTCATCATCCGGGGAGACATAGTTGGTAACATGTTGTGTAGTTGATAAAATGTTTTACCGTTCTAGGTGCGACGCAAAGTGATGCATATGCGCGACCAGCAGCTGTACTACCATAGACTAAGGATGTGGTTAGAGGACCAACTCAGACAAGAACGGGAGAGGTGAGCTTAATTATATTTTATTATATTCAGAATTAGAAATAATTATCATATTTTGCTACACTAAACGATGCCATAGATTTAAACAGGAAGAAACAACTATTTACGAGAAATACGTTTAGCGTTCAATTCACTTAGTAATTTGTAACGTTCTACATCATCTTCGTCGTGTGGGTAGTAAGGTCTAACGACCCCCACGT
The DNA here is from genome assembly GCA_947386135.1 of Melanchra persicariae. NCBI lineage: Eukaryota > Metazoa > Arthropoda > Insecta > Lepidoptera > Noctuidae > Melanchra > Melanchra persicariae. The sequence continues at coordinate 3,671,918 of OX376672.1, forward strand.
TCTACATCAATCTCACATATATATGAATAATTTCAACAAGAACAATGTAATTAATTGATCTAAAAGAGTGTCCGTGGAGTTTCTTGCACGTTCTTCTCCATAGAGATCTGCGCTTTGGAACGTGCAAATAACTTCACCTCTGACTGACCGACCTTGACAATTCAAAACTCAGTAAATGATTTGATTGAAATAAATGCTTTGAGTTTTGTGTTGTTTTTTTTGAGTTATAATATAGACCTTATAGGCAAGAACAGCAGATCATTTTTCTTTAAATTTTAAACTTTCTCCCTGACAATAATGCCATATATTTAAATCTCAAGCAACAACTAATCGCGAGGGATGACTTTAGCGTTGAATGCACGTACGTAAAATAGACCTTAAAAGCAAGAATGGAAGATATATTTTGTTTAAATGCCATATTAGCAATAACTCAAAGCCCGCAGACATGACTTATGGTCTCAGAAACAAAATGTGTGAGGTAGACTGTCCCACAAGTACAAACTTTGAACTTACGCATACTTGCTAGCTTGGGCCAATACACTTTTGTACATATTACTTCGGAAACCCAAATACCCTCTGTGAGATAGTAAAACCAAGACGTTGCTGGCCTTCCTTGATTCCTTGGGGAGCTTGGGTGGATCGAATGAAACATTTGTCTCACTTGTACGCAATATACGCGCTTAGTCGTGGAGTTGCGGAGACCAGCCCGATTTACAAATATGTAACTTGTATGTAACATATTTTAGGGTTCCGTACCCAAAGGGTAAAAACGGCCTGGCTGTATCTCATGAACCGAGATAGCTAGACAGTTGAAATTTTCATTTCTGTTGCCGCTATAACAACAAATACAAAAAAAACAGAATAAAATAAATATTCAAGTGGGCTCCCATGCAACAAACGTGATTTTTTTGCCGTTTTTAAGATAATGGTACGGAACCCTTCGTGAGCGAGTCCGACTCGCACTTTGCCGGTTTGTTTATTGGCTTTGTAACTAGCTCCTGTTGGTCTATTATTTCAACATCTCATCGTGTAAACTTAGGTGGAATGAGCATGAAGTGCCTTTCCATCTTGTTTGTATAGATTGACAGCTGACTTTATGACCTATACTCCATCCGAGTAGGTAGTTAACTAAAGGTAAACAAAAAAAACCACGTGACTTAGTTAACCGACTAAATGTAATACCAGTCGATTCAGTTGTCATGATACGTTACAGTTGTACTCTTCAATTTAGCAACGTTATTAATCGTTAATAACGTTGCTAAATTGAAGAGTACAACTGTGACGTAGCATGGCAACTGAAGTGACTGGTTTTACGTTTAGCCGGGTAACCCTGTCACGTGGTTTTTTTGTTTATCTTTAGTTAACTACCTACTCGGATGGAGTATAAGTTTAGATGGTGACATATTTACAGAATCGCAATGCTGATTTCTCAGAAAATGCCACCGATGCTGCCATTAACGTAGCCACCTACTGGGCCCAAACAATATAAAGAGTCAACCATCGACTTGAAAAGAAAGAAAGAAAATAAGTCATGTCTGGGGGTTCTGGGACCTTGCACTTAAATTGCAACAAGCAACTATTCAAACCAAGCCATCTCTCCCAACAGCTTACCAGAGAGCAACGTCACACTAATCGAAGACCTCCCCCGTCGTAAACGTCGCACAGCCTCCCCCAAAGTGCCGCGCCTCACAACCGCATCGAAACGCAAACTAAAACCGACCTCCCCCTCCCTCATCAGTAAACCACACAAAATACTACAAATGCTCAAACATAAGGCGCCCTCCCAAACCACACAGCTACTGACAGACGACCTCAAGGAAGTTAAAACTGAGGCAGACCCTCCCGAAGCATTTCCTCTAGAGAGAGAAGACAATATCAGTGACGCGGAAACTATCGTAGGAGAAAAAGAGACAGTTGACATGTGTAAAGAGATGAAAGAGTGTCTCGCGAAGTTCTCAAACTTTGCTCTAAACAGTGATAGTCTGCCTGAAGATTTTCACGTACAAATAGAAGGGAAATATCCCGAATCTGTAAGTCCGCCGCTTCAGGAAATGTCGCCGACGACACCCGAACCAATGCCTGTTTACTCCTCTAAGCCCAATCAGAGGTTACTCTCAGTCAGTAAGTTTTTAAACAAAGACGATTTAGGTGATTTTAGTCAGCAAATTACGCCAGAAGTCATGAATATACCGTTAAACGCGCGCCGGACTCCTCTCTTAGTTAAAGATGAGAAGGAAACAGTAACAGAAGTTGAAGAGAAAGATCCGAACATTTACAAGTATGTGTCATTCGGAATAGAAATTAAGAAGGCTATGGAGGAATGTCAGAATATTATTAACTCATATAACAGTATTAAAGATGGGAAGAAAGAGGATGACGGACAACTCTCTCTCGAACAAATATGCGAGGTCATGATGACTTTAGATAAGAATTCAGCGGAGTTTCTAGACAAAATAGACACGGAGGACTCAATAGATATTAGTACGGCTAACACAAAATTTGCAGAACTTGTAGAAAACATGCCTCAAATATTAGCTAACATGCCAGAAATCGCGTCAAAGCTGTCTGAATTTGCAAACGCCTCTTTCGAACTACCAGAATTCGCATCGATAATGAACAGCCTCCCCGAAGTCAGTAATGAAGCGCAATTGACTCCGGAAACTCTAAAACAAATACGAGAACTGAAGCTTAATAAAACTAGGGATAGTGTTAAAGTGACAAAAAACACCGCTAAACGTAAGACTCAGCGTAGAATTAAGAGTAATATTGAAACTAACGATATAATAGGGACAATGACTTTTGAATTAGATAATAAAGATTTAGTAGAGTTACTAAAAGACGAAAAAGATTTGCAATCGCTAATGAAAAACAAGAACAGGGAAGATTTCAAAGACTTACTCTTCTCTATCTCCGCTCAAGTTGTCATTAACAAAGTTTTCGAGTATTTGAAGCAGAATAAAAGTCCTGTACTAGCTAAGTGTTTAGAAGAAGACAAAGACCTATTCTCGTTACCCAAAAATAGTCTCAACTCCGAAATGTATTCAAAAGCTTCGACACTATTCGATAACTCCGTCAAAGATGCTTTGAGCATGGAAGAGCTAAGGGATTTAGTCAAATCACGTTTTAACTCATGGAAACACTACGTAGCTTCGAAATTTAAAGGAATTCCTATCGAAATATTAGAAAATGAAATTGAAGCTATGTTAGACAAATTTTATAGCTACATTCAGGACTTGGCTGGGAAGGTTCCCGTCGCGGACCCTGATAGGACGGCAGCTAAACTAGATGAGCTGAAAAAACATTATGAAACGCATAGGGACTCGGATAGTGATTCCAGGGAATCCGTCCGACAGATTCTTCTTACTACGTCAGTCGGAAATACTCTAGATATACTTATTATGAAATTCCCAAAACTAACTCATGAGAAAAAAGTTATGGTCAAAGGTCTAAAGTTCAAATATATGCACGTATTGCGACGGTGCTGCGAGTCACCACCTCTGGCCAGCTGGATCCTAATAGACCCTGAAACAGCCATCAACGTTATACAAGATTTAATGGACTTCCAAATTAAGAAACCAGAAAATGTTCCAGACTTTTCGACCATGTCTAGCGAGAAAAAACGTGATTACTTTATAGAGAGACTAAGAGATGTAAACAAGCAGTATATGGAGACTTTACCTAAGAAAACCCTTACGGGAGACCAATGGCTAGTAATGCTATACAAATTAGAACAATACGAGGAGAAATTAAAAGAAAATATCATTAAGGCCACGCCCCAACCTGTTAAGACCACACAAGTGAGCGAAGCTGAAATCCTTGCTGCTAAAGGCTTGAGCAAGATTATAGGCAAAGCTAACTTCCGCGTTGTCAAGAAGACGGACCCACCGAAGAAAAAAGAGGAAAAACCGAAAGAGAAAGTTGAAGAAGACGACAAGAAGTGCAAAAACGATGCTCTACTAGCTAAATGTGAGGCCATACTGACATCTAAAGGCGAGAAATCGTTACTAGACAGTTTCTACACTATCAAATCGTATATAACTCAAGGTTTACCAGTCCCTGAGACGTACAAGAAACATGTTATATCAATATGCTCTTCAATTGATGCTAAACTGCTCGACGAGGACTTGGAAGACAGTTTAAAATCTGACAAAGAAGATGACGAGAAAGAGAAGCCAATATCTCCTCAAAACCACGAGGAACTTGCTAAATACTCAGCTCAAGCACTAAGAAATGCTAAACAGACCCTAAACGCTGTCGCTTTTCAAAGGATAAGCCTTAGAAACGGACAGAGTAAGTCTGAAAGCGATGTTTGCGATACACCCAAGACTGATTGTAAGTGGACGAACGATTGTGTGTGCAATTCCTGTAAGGACAGTGATAGTGTGTGCTTAGGGGACATGGTGAAGCAGTGTTATGATGTTGATAAGAAGATTGACAAGAAGAAGGAGGTTAAGAAGCCGGTGGCGAAACCTAAGCCTGTGCCAAAGGCTTGTGAGAATGTTAATCATCAGCAGCATGTTTGTAGAGGTTGGTACAATATTTTTTATTAACATTTTTCAGGAAGTTATGATAAATGGGACAGCCTGTCTAGTTTGGACCATCTATAAATTCTATTAAAATATTTTTGAAAACTCGTAACTAGCTATACTCCATCCTACAACTAAAGGTAAACAAAAAAAACCACGTGACCTAGTTAACCGACTAAACGTAATACCAGTCTATTCAGTTGTCATGATACGTTACAGTTGTACTCTTCAATTTAGCAACGTTATTAATCGTTAATAACGTTGCTAAATTGAAGAGTACAACTGCAACGTATCATGGCAACTGAAGTGACTGGTATTATGTTTAGGCGGGTAACCCTGTCACATGGTTTTTTTGTTTACCTTTAGTTAACTACCTACTCGGATGGAGTACAGGCAATATGCATCGGAATTTACTTGCATATTGCTTATGGTCGACGATAAGATAAATTTGAAAAAACGGCCCTTTCATTAATATATCTTCATAGGTACCTGAACGATACATTATAAATTGTTATTCATCACTAGAAAATGTAAAGGATTACAGTAGATGTCGAATCAGGACAGCTTTATGTATTTATTTCTGTTTTGGGAATTAAGTATGTCAATAAATGTAGGTGGGTCAATGACCGTTACTGCAAATTCATCTGGCGTCGACCGTAGTTAGTGTATGTAACTCTTCGCGTCGCAATAGTTCCGCTTTGGGGTTTTGTCAACGAGCAATGGAGCGCAGCATTCTGGGCGTAAAAAGAGGTAACAGGCTATGACATGCCACGTTGTGCTCAATAATGGGGATCATAGTTATAGGAAAAAAACTGCCTGGCTGTAACTGGGCAATAGTCTCCACATTGTGGGTGCCTGGGTGCCTAAAGATGGATGGTACCGCCTAGGAAGAGATGGCGAAACGACCTAGGCGCCTACTGCAAGGGCTGGATCGAGGTGGTCCGGGATAAGAATTCTTTAAGGCCTATTCAAATCTAAGCGGTATTCGCTACCGTCTGCGGTAGAGAAAACCGAGTGGGTATGCGGTAAAATAACTGTTCACACCAAAGCGGATTTCGCTATCCTTGTGGGTAGAATACCGAGTTCGATTTTCGCCCAGTAAGCGAAACAATACCTATGCGGTACTGTGGCACCAGCTTTTCCGCTCTAGCCGCGGAACTTTATACTAAATACTTAAGCGAAACCCGTGCGGTATGTACATCTACCCACAGCGGCAGCGAATACCGCTTAGGTCGCTCTAGCCGCGGAACTTGATACTAAATACCTGAGCGAAACCCGCGCGGTATGTACCTATACCAAAAGCGGCAGCGAATACCGCTTAGATTTGAATAGGCCTTTAAAAAGATTTAGAGGAGGATTTCCCCAGCAGTGGGACAGTATAAGCTGAATCAGAATCAGAATCAGAATCAGAATTATTTATTTGCCAGCAATGTAGGTACAATTTTGAGATGGTACAGTATTGGGTGTTTCCGCTACATTCTGAAAAAAATAAACATTGCGTGTATTCCACAGTGGGTCACGCCACCGGCAGTTGCGCGAGCGAAGGCACCGAGCAGCCCTGTACTTGCTGCTATTGCACCGTCTTCGGTCATGCGGTAAGTGTTACGAACTTTACTATACCTACCCCTTTGACAACGGAACGTCACCAGGTGGCAGCACTGAGACATCATGTCTCAGTGCTGCCACCTCACTAGACACTTGACACTTGTCAAAACGCTTATGTTTTCTGACATTAGTTAAAATGACGTCAACGTCATGTTTGGTTCATTACTTAATTTTTCAAGGTAGAACACCTCTCGCCTAAGGCGCCAACTGGTTGCGTGAATTTTACCGAAAACCCTAATATGGAATATGCATGAAAAAAAATTGTTATCTACACAGTTTATCATAAAATATACAAAAATAATACCAACACTGAATATAGAATTAAAATTGATCAAAAAATGCTCGCTCGAATGTCTCGCTGATGGTAGCGCGTGTATTGGATCTTTCGGTTCCCTTCAAAATGGTTGAGCTGAATGGTGCTGATGCACGCGTCATGTTCGTGAACGGGCGCCGTCAGTGGAGACTGGTCATCTCTTAGCTGTCACTGGCTTATTTCAATATTTAATACTTATTGGATATATATATAATTCCTTTTTTTTTTCTTTCTTTACATTGTTGTCACATATAGATGCAACAAGTAACAATGTAACTAGGATTTTTGTAAAACATAAAATGGTTTAAAAGAGTGTCCGTGGAGTTTCTTGTACGTTCTTCTCCATAGAGATCTACGCTTTGGTACGTGCAAATAGCTTCATGTTTTTGACTGACTGACTTTGACAATTCAAAAGTACCTGTGAATGGTTTATTTGAAATAAATGCTTTGACTTTGACTTTGATATATATCTATTATAAACAAATATATCTGTCCCTCTCGCGAAAACGCTGTTTTATATGGCAGCTGTATAGGCGTTATGGACTTTGATGTCCAAGTCCATATCGGACTTCTCTTTCTAATTGTAAACTTTGAAGCTTTAGAACTTCATCGTCAATTAAGTTAATTAAAAAATTAAGTACTTATTTCGTTTTGTAAATAAAACAAATGCATGCATATTACCTATTCCTGCCTAAACGAATCGTAACAACATGGAATAGGGAGCGTGCAGGTACTATAGATGGCAGCACAGAAGTGTCAATGCCACATAATATTTATAAGGTGGAAGTTCCGTGTTTGAAACAATGGCAAGGTCTATGCCCTGCATGTATACTAGTGATGGGTCGTTGACGGTTTTTCCGTTAACGAAACGTCAACGTTGATTTTCGTTTGTCAACTAGTCGATCAACTAGTTAAATTCATCAACGAGTTAACGTGCATTAATGTCAACTTACAAAGTAAACCGTTTATTCATTGAACGATTTAATTCAACGCTGCGACGTTCGACGATTTGAACGAGTTTCTGAGCTACCGACCTGATATAATGCTATTTTAGAAACATTTTGATTCAATGTATGTATTGGAAAACGTTTCAATGATGGTGCTACTTAGATAACCTTCCCTTCATACTGTTTCTTCAGGCTTAGGACTGACTGAATTCCTACAATTCGCACTTAAACATATTTTAGCCCAATCTATGGTGTCATTTTCAACGTAAGTTTTTTAATTTGCTTAGTTCGTTGCGTTTGCGTTCTCGGATTTGGTCGAAAAATAAACGAGTCATATTCATAAACGTCGTTGACAAATTCAACTAGTTGATTCAAAAACAGTTAACGTTAATGCGTTGACAGGAGATCAACGGTTGACTCAACTAGTTCGTTGAATCAACGCTCATCGCTAATGTATACCTGTAACGGGAGCTTGGAGCTAAAGATTGCAACATAGAAGCATCGTAACCAAATAGGGATTTGTGTTGTGACAGCAGCTCCCACACTGAACTGCTAAGTTATTTGAAACACGCATCAATATCTGCCGGAGTTTCTTACCTAATATTAATATACTGGGTTATTTGTCAAACACTAACAACCTTTCAGTGGGTGAAAGTACTCATGATAAGAAACAACTTTTACTATGGGACCAACTCTGAAATATCAAAGTATAAATCAGCTGTTTCATACAAAATGTAATATTTACCCGATGAAAATTTATGAAGCAGCAGATATTTTTATACAAATAACCCTGCATACTACCTTGAAACTTCGGTATCGTTCGTCAAATCGTTGGGCTCCTTAAAGTTCTAAGTTTGAGCTACGCAATACAAATGCTTGCACTGTCTGGATTAGTCCACTCAAATCTGTGTGGTACTTTCCTCAAAAGACCACCTCAGATATTAACCTAAAATACAACGAAAATATTGCATGTTCCCATTGTACTGGTCAAACATATACAACCCTGAAATATTTTTATAATGTTAAAAATAAATCTTTAAATTAGCTAAAAAAAAACTTTTCACACGATCAGTGTTTCAAATGATTGACATTAGCGCCATCTAGCATATATAGAAGAAATGACCACGACTTCACGCAGCAAGCTTCCTTCACGTTGTTAGTTTCATCGTAGGTCAATAGATTAGAATTAATCAGAATTATGCTCAGACCAATAAAAAAGTATAGGCGGAGCCGTCATAAATAAGTGAGGCATGTTTTCGGCTTTCTGTGCGAAACTTGGTTTACGATATCGTAGACTTTGCACATGTGTGCTAGAGAAAAATGTTGCCAGCGTTGTGCTGCGACTCCCAAGTGCGAGAGATATACTTTGGTGAAAAGTTTTATAATTATGTAGTATGTATTGTGTTTTATTTTTCTTGGTTGAATGAAATGAAAGATAATTAAGTTTAATGAGAGTAATTTATTTTAAGGTAAATAATTAATTTTACAAAACAAAACTTACTTATATTAGAATAACGGTTCACTAATGTTTCACCAAATCTCAATATTTTAAAACACAATTGTGAAGTGTCCGTAAAAAATCACAACTTCCCTAACTTTTGGGAAAAGATAATGTTCATAACTTGCAACACTGACATAGTGACGTCTACAATTCGTGTTCCGAGAAATTATGACAAATATTTTACAATTTTGTTTAAATTACATACCAAATCGGATACTTACTAGTGAAAAGTAATCCCAGAAGACTTTTTTTTGGAAATATGAATTGTTTTTGCACCGGCTTATGACACAGGACGACACATTTTCGCTTTTGTTATGTCACCACAGATACGTCACGCGCACTCGCTGACTCGCGGCAGACTACCGAGCGGCCGTCTTCATATTACTTGCCTCACTTTTTGAGCGCAATGTTCTGTCTATACTTTTTTATTGGTCTGAGGAATTATGATAATAATCCTTTATATTTCACTCCAAAAATATGAATTACCTAACCTCGTTATTGCGTTTTTTATTTTATTTTCTAAGAGACCTAATAAGCTTTTATGACGTAATTGGAGGAATTTAGTTTCACTGTACCAGTTAAGTTGGCCATAAGCATGCCCTGGCAACTCAGAACATTTTTTTTATTGTAAAAAGTGCCATCTAGCCTTCAAACAGGGAACTATCAGAACATTTTTTTATTGTAAAAAGTGCCATCTAGCCTTCAAACAGGGAACTATTTAATGCAATGTTACCAATTTTTTTCCTTCAAATATTTGGTAAGTACTATATTATTATAGTAATTGTTGATTTTGAAATTTTTCTTTAAAGTTATATTTCAACATCCTAGTCTATTTTATTTTTAAATTATTTAATTAAAATTTTGTGTTAATAGTTATAATTTTACGATGTTAGAATCCTAAGAGTAGTTTTTGATCCGAACGTTAGCAACACCGAGTTTAAACGTCAGTATTTCACAAGAAATTTTCCACCGGCGTTTTTAAATGCCAAACAACAGACAAAGTTTTGGTGTTTTATATGTTATTACGTTGAGTTGAGCTTCAGTTCATTCGTATATTCAAGAAATGCCGAAATTCCAGTGTAATAGACTACTTTGGACTTACTTTTTTTGGTGTACATAATTAAGTTAAAAAATTGTACATATTAAGAGTATTCTATTCTATTCTTTGTAAAAGTGTTTGTGAGATACCTACTGGTAGATAGGCGGATATAAAAGTGTTGTGTTCTTAACTATGAATTGGTGCAAAGAAGTCAGCAAAGTCCTCACTAAAAGCGATGAAAATGAACCCATCTTTGTACGGGCTCGAGAACATTACTAAATTAAAGGGTGCAAAACGAGTGAGGCAAGCAAGTTTCGAAATTAGTCTGTTAATAAATTCATTAAATAATATAGTTTTACATCATTAATCTTAATCCCTTTACCCCACTATCAAAACGTTCAAGTATATACGAACAAACAGACACATTCTAAACAAACTAAACAAAACAGCTATTTAGACAAGTAGCATAGGTAGCTATACGTATATCGACTTATTTTTAGTTCTTTGCTTGGCGTTCAGAGGGCGCTGCTCGTGAACACAAATCGAAAAAGTCAGTTGCCAGTCTATATCGTTTATTTTTTAAATTATTTGTTCCTAAAAATAAGTCAGTGACTCTGGAATATGACTATTCATATCTTCAAACATACGACCTGGGTGGAAAGTCATGACATAGTTACCGATCGCCTACCGACTGAACGGTCGATAACTTCTAAAGCCACCCGTACACTGTCAATGTTGAACGCGATTCACAGATAAGATCATTGATTTTGATCGTGGATCGCGTTCAAAATTGACAGTGTACGGGCGGCCTTAGGACTTAACGACTAAATTCGGTCGTTATGCGATCGTTAACTATGTCTAGACTTCCCGCCCTGGTGGGGGGTAATGAGATTTATCAACGACTATAGATTGAATATCTTCCCGAATGATTGCTGCCGCAGTTTCTAGGATCTTAAATCGCTCTTCTTTGCCATTAGTTTTTTTTCACTCCAAGATTGATTTTTAATATCATGATGATTGTCAAAAAAACATATTATAAATGTCAATTGTTCCGGTTTTTCAGTGATAATGATTTTATCACCATAAAGTTTCAATCGGAGTTTGATAGTTCTGTTATCTATATTTGAATTTTTACAAACATTTTTTTATTCTTCCAATGTAAACTGACAGTCATGACTATTTTCGATGTGTAAACATTTCTTGCATGGCGAGATTCAATGCTTCATCTCGAGGACGACCGGCTTTACTCCCAGTGGTAGGTTTTAAAAACAAAATATAACAATCATTATTATACCTAGCTTCTCCAGCAACTAAATCATGTTCAAACCCGATGCGAGCAACAATAGTTTTTGCTGTGTCGTCAGAACGAGATCGAGCTGCCTTCAGAACAGATTCTTTAAAAGAAAGTGTAGTAACTGTACAAATTCTACGCCGAAATTGATGTGCTCGTTTTTCAGGGGTCCGTACCCACAGGTTAAAAATGGGAGCCTATTACTAAGACTCCGCTTTCCGTCTGTCTGTATGTCACCAGGGCGGGAAGTCTGGACATAGTTAACGATCGCATAACGACCGAATTTAGTCGTTAAGTCCTAAGGCCGCTCGTACACTGTCAAACATGAACGCGATCCACAGATAAGATCAGTGATTTTGATCGTGGATCAATTTCAAGATTGACTGTGTACGGGTGGCCTTAGGACTTAACGACTGAATTCGGTCGATATGCGATCTTTAACTATGTTGAGACTTCCTGCCCAGGGGGTCGATTCTGCTATTGCAATCGTGTCTCAATGACCCGTCAATGATCGATTTTTGACGTATAACGTCAAACTTTTGACACATTTCCCATACAAAAACTGTCAAAGTTGTCAAATATTCGATCACTGACCGGTCATTGAGACACGATTGAAATAGCAGAATCGAGCCCCAGGCTGTATCTCATGAACCGTGATAGCTAGACAGTTGAAATTTTCACAAATGATGTATTTCTGTTGCCGCTACAACAAAAAATACTAAAAACAGAATAGAATAAATATAAAAGTGGGGCTCCCATACAACAAACGTGATTTTATTGCCGTTTTTCATAGATGGTAATTCGAATTTTTAAATTTATTCAGTTCATTTAATTCAGCGCCGCAAAAGAAGCGACAGCTTTCGAGACAAAAAGATGATTAATTAACACAATGCTCTTGTACGAGGAGGACTTACTTTAGATGTACTGGCATCTTCCTCTTCGTGCTGTCTCTTAACTGCAGCAATAGCACTCTTCCAGGTGTAGTTTTTACGGCACTGCACATGAATTTTCCCTGATTTTTTGTCTTTTAAATAGTCAGTAAATTCATCGCCTCTTTAAATACTTGCATCAATCAACGTCTTCATGCCACGATTAACAGTAACAATTTCATTTGTAGGCAAAGGTTTAATACCAGAGATCGGAATGGATAGACTATATTGAGGCTTCCGGCGACTGGGACCGCAATTAACTAGGACCGCGGTCCCAGTCACCGGATCCGTAAAAAATGAATATTTTTCTTCCGGCGACTGGGACCACTCATAGATAACTTAAAAAAATCGATAATTCAAGCCAAAATCGGTACAGTCAAACGAAAAAAATTTTAAAATCAAAAAGGATTTTTCTTCAATTATTACATCTAAAAATTGTTCGTATGACTGTACATTTTTTGATTTCAGTTATCATTTATGAGTGGTCCCAGTCGCCGGAAGAAAAATATTTATTTTTTACGGATCCGGCGACTGGGACTGCGGTCCTAGTTAATTGCGGTCCCAGTCGCCGGAAGCCTCACTATATTTACCTATAGTTCGAAGAAATAAATAACATAATACCTCCTCTAAAACCCCGGAATCATAAATCATAAACATGACCATTGAATCCTGGGATTTAAAATTTTTTAACTAAATTATTATGTTGTAGAAACTTACCATGTTTTCATAATCTCGGGTTTTAATTGTCATGTTTATTATTCCGGGATTTTAGAGGAGGTATTATCAACTCTATGTTACTTACTTCTTCGACCTATTCCGATCTCTGTTTATTATAAATGAAACAAAATTGTGACATTTGAAAAAAAATTATTCTTACAGTACAGCACAAGCTTTAGTAAAGAATTACCACGTGTTTTCACTACCAGAGAAAGTTGAAGACTAACGGTATTTTGTTTTTGGACCTTAGAAAAAAGAGCAGGTAGACGGTAACAGCCACATCTTTGTTTATTACAAATGAAACAAAATTGTAATTACAGTTTCTCAATAAATGTACCGAAGTAAAAAATTTTACTTCGGTACATTTATTGAGAAAATGTACCTATCTAAAATTATATTTATAGTTTAGAATCGTACCATGCCCATCTATCAACAATTCTGGCAAAAAAAAATTTAAGAATGCAAAGCATTTTATCTAATAAACATACTTTTGTGTAAAAATGTAATGATTTGACTACCCATTTTTAACAGCGTCCTTAAGACTAACGGTATTTTGTGTTGGGACCTTAGAGAAAAGAGCAGATAGACGGTAACAGCCACCACATCTCTGTTTATTATAAAGTAGCATTTCGCCCGCGACTAAGTTTACCATTTAGAAATTTGAAAAGTCCTGACAAAAAGCCTGACATTCCAATAAAAGTCCGGACATTTTAGTCACAAAATCCAAACTTTGATGATGTATTCAATACAACCTAAATATATATGAGCTGCGAAGAATTCTACGTTAAATTTGATTATTTTACGTAAAACTATTTTTGTTTTGAAGAAACGTTTACGTTTGAACTACCTACTTAGTTGATTGTTTGCAAATTGCAATAGAAGTTTGATCTCGTTAAGTTGATTGTTATAGAAGATTTATATTTATTAGGTATTTATATGAATGGGAAGTTAATAAAGATATAAAGACTTATTTGCTATTACTTATAAATCTATAAGTTTTATTACTTACTCGTTATTAGTAGTAATTTAAGCCAAAAAACCGGACAAATTAAAGAGCCGGACAAACGTCTAGAAGTCCGGACATGTCCGGTCAAATCCGGACGGATGGTAACCCTACCCGCGACATCGTCCGCGCGGATTTAGTAGGTACTCCACAAACTTCAACGCCCCTTCCATCCCCGCCCCGGTACATCTGTTTCAATAATCCCACTTTTAGTTTGTTCATAGCACTCCGACGTAAATTGAAGCAAGCAAAAATGTCCTCCCATAAAAACTTTATCACCCCCCCTTTACCCCCTTACTATGTATGTAGTTTATTTTCGAAAAATCCAAACATTGGTATTCTTATTTTTTTATCGAAATCATTTAAATGCCGTGTTTCAACTTCATCGGACCAAGCATATGATAAGGTTCTCCCCAGTTCGCTCAAGCCGCGACATTTTTTTTACTTGAGCACGTTTGTAACCGTCGTATCTTTTGAACGAAAGGTCCGATTTGAATAATTCAAGTGTTATTTACACGGACATTATATCAACCTTAACTATCAAACCATTTAAATGGATAAGGATTAATATCATGTTACCAAAATCACCATTTTTCCATTTCACCCGGGATTTGCTTGATTAATTTGAACAAAAAGCGGTCATGGTGCGTTAACCATAATAGTATCGCAATACATATGGTATCGCGGACTTTTTTGTATATATTGATGAACTCTATAAAACTGTAGTACATCACTTTGCTCTATTGTCAATTGTTTCCGCAGCTTACACGATGTAAGGATTTTTTTTGGTATTTTTTTCACACCTTGGGTTACATTATCGAAGTTTTCATACGGATCCCTAACCTTTTTAAAATATCCTATGGCCTATGTCCATCACGCATAACGTAGGATTCTACTGGAATTTTTCAAATCGGTCCAGTAGTTTCGGAGCCTATTCATTTCAAACAAATCTTTCCTCTTTATAATATTAGTGTAGATTAAACAAAATTGCGAAACTGAATTTTGTTTAATCTACACTTTTAAAAACTGAATACAGCACAAACTTTACTAAAGAATTACCACGTGTTTTCATTACCAGAGAAGGTTGAAAACTAACGGTATTTTGTGTTGGGACCTTAGAAGAAAAGCAGGTAGACGGGAACAGCCACATAGACAATTGAGCAGCATTTATCTGTTGCTCAAGGCCAGATCTTATAAATGAGGGACTGAGTTTTCAGTTCATATTCTTAAAATTACAATTCAATATTAATGTATAAGTCACGCAGACTAATATTTTTACTTATATTATGCGTTCAATGATGTATATAGGCAGGGTAGTCATATGAGAAATACAACTTTAGTAAATTTTAGAATCGCTATTTCTCCGAAATAATGAATGTTAGGGGAAACAGTGTAGATAGTTGCATGATCTACAATTTTTGTCTAAGCTATTTTTACCATAAAACTAACCGTTTTGCTAAAAAATCCTAAAAACCCATTTTTGCGAACTTTAACCTTGAATAAAAATTTTGGGACTCATGGGATCAATGGGGACTTTTCACAATTTCATTATAATGGTATCCCTAACGTTAATGTAAATTTTCAGCTACTTGGGTATTTATGCAAGAGTACATAACCCTATTTTTCGAGCTAATTTGACCGGACTAATATTTAAATCATAATTATTGTTAAAATAAAAACGTAGCCCTTTCTTTCATACTTTATTATCATTTTAATCACATTTTCGTAAATTCTGTATTTGCACTTTCCCTATGTATGGATTTTAAAAGAGACTGCCCTCTGAGTTTGCGTCGGTGTTTCTTCTCAGGGTAGTCAGCTAGGAAACACCGTCGTCATTTGGTTTAAAACGACCAAAAAAGATTGATATATAAAAGTGTTATTTTCAACCTACTTACAAAATAAATATAATTTATCAAAAGATAAGAAAAACTAAAAACTCAATGTGCTTGCAATACTTGCTTGCGAATTCCTATTAAGTTGAGTTCAGAATAAGAGTAACCTACAACATTTTGGAAATAAAACTCTATGTACGTGCAAGACAGACTTTAAATTCCATTGCAACCCTTAGCACATATTAACTAATAGTTCCTTGCGGAGCAAATCCATAGAAAAATGTAACAGGCGTACGTGCGCGCTAAAATGTACCTTACGCTGACGCTCGACAATATCTACTACGTCGTCTATGTCGTCGCATGGTGGGCTGAAAATCGCCTTTCACAGACATAGAGACTTGAGAGAATTTTGAGTTTCAGTTACAATTTAATTGTTTTTAATATTTGTTATTTAGTCACTAATTTTTGTTGTTGACGATGATTTTTTTATAAAGTATAAATTAAATGTACCTACAACAACAATTTTTTAATCATACAATACAATACAATTAAAAGTACTAGATACCTACTATGAATAGTAGATAGGCATAGGTATAAAACAAACTTATGTGATCTCTTAGATTGTTTTGGGTTATGGTTTAAAAAAATATTGATAACTACTTGGCGTACTTATATTTAAAGCATTTAAATGAATCATCAATCATCCTTCATTAAGATGGGTGTGTCAATACATCCCATAATAACAGATAATATATTATCACTTGAAATATCGTTCGCATGATATAATTTTCATAATTATGCTATAAAAACAAATAACCTAATTTCATGTGATCTAATATTACATTTCATATAAACTTCTTTTGCTCTAACTGATTACCACCTGTGCTAAGATAGGTCGACGGAGCCTCGCTTCGCGGGGCTCCTATTTCTGGGTAGATTAAAAAAAAATAACCACGAAGTCTAAGACGGGAGCGAAGCGGAGCGGAGCTCCCGCCTTCGCCTTCTAACCTAACCTAACCTAACCTAACCTAACCTATCTGAGTCGGGGTATCATAACATATAAAATTAGGTAAACTGAAATTATATCAATAATTCATTATATCATTTCATCGTTATGCTAAAAAAAAATATAGTAAATGAAATTAGGTCATGTGATCGTTAGAACTTCTGTTATTATGTCAAATGGTACGCACCCCATTAAGATACCCTAATTATATTTTGTGTGTATCCTTTTAACTATAGTTAATTCATTAGGTACATAAGTGTTGAGACATAATGTGTTGATTTTTTTTTTTAATTTATTTATCGTTTATACGAAAGAATACAATATTATTCATTTAAATAGCAACCAAAAAACCACTAAGGTTTAGACTTGTGCTATCATGAGTCTATCTCAATATCGAACTATTAGATGTAAGTACAATGTTTATAAAGCACTTCACATGCGCAGGCCACTGTCGACAACAATCATAATACAGATGGTATCGACTATTGTTATCGACAAAAACGCACACATATAAAATGCATTAATGTATTAATTAGTTAGGTCTTTAAATAGTTACATTCATTCCTAAATGATTACCTCAGTGAGGTCATTACTAGCTAATGAAGACTTCAATGACTATTAGACATTACATGCAAAAGGTAATTCATAACTACCATGTCAATTCAATTTAGTAAAACGAACTGTTGTGGTTTCTTAGACTGTCTTGGCCTAAAGTATAAAAAAATATTGTGAACTAGACTTAGCATACTCATATTTAAAGCATTTAACCATTAAAATGAATCATCAACATTCAAATATTTTTATTTATAATTTTTGTGGATTAAAAAAAATCACAAATGGTACCGCAACATGAAGTATGTCACAAATAAATGGTACTATATCTGTGTGTAAGGATGTAATGGCCAACCTTGTGATTCCAGAGATAGCCTCATTTTTCATGTCAGCGCCATACAAATTTTTAACCGACTTCTAAAAAAGGAGGAGGTTCTCAATTCGGATGTTTGTAATTTTTATTTTTTATGTTTGTTCGCGCATAACTCCGTCGCTTACCAACCGATCTGAAAAAAATTTTTTTTGAAAGGTTATACTTTCCAAATGGTCCCATGAAAATTTTATCAAAATCGGTTGAGTGGTTTGGTTTATAAATCCAAATAGTTGAAAAAATATATGGAAAAATCATCCATGTCTACGAAATTGCGTATTTTTGTTTTCCTGTGACTTTCCAGTGGTGTTGTTAGGTGTGGGGGGTACCACTAAAAAGTGAAAAATAAAAAAAAAATTAACAAAAAAAAACCGACTTCCAAAAAACACTACAAAGTACAAAATAATTTTAATTTCGAAAGTCGGTGTCAAATACCGAAGAAGCAACCAAAAACACCGACTACCGAAATTAAAGTTATTTTTGTACTTTGTAGTGTTTTTTTTGGAAGTCGATTTTTCTGAAAAAGAATTATAACTTTATCACCATTTCTAGCCAAAAAAAGGACTTTAAAATTCAAGTCTCTATGTCTATGAAAGGCGGTTTTCAGCCCACCGTGCGTCGTAGGTACGTAAGCGCGTGATCTTGAGCTAGTGACGGAGGCCTGCCCTTAATCGATACTTGAACTGGTGGCGGAGGATTCTAAATGCAATGAAATTTGATCTTTGTAACCTAAAATTATAGATTAGTTCCAAAATTTGACAACCATCTCGAATATTTACTACAAAAGCAGCATTCTTCATAGCAATATTCTGTTACAGCCTCCTCTAACGACGCCCGTACCTAGAAACTTCAATGAGACGCGAGAGCGGCTACGATCTATTCTGAACAAGAAGAAACAGCAGTGCAAGAGTGCTAATGTAAGTAAAAAGTACCTGGATGACCAAGCTTGACTCGGTTTTTTTTTTTGAAGCCACGATTAAAACGACGTCTAAACATTAAACCTAGCTAGATCGATTTAGCGCGCCCGAAAACCCTGCATACCTACTAAATTTCATGAAAATCGCTACATAGGTACATATATAAGGTCCCATTAAAATAGGTGGACAAACTTTTAGGAATCATTCGGACCACCAAAATAAGGACAATGGTAAAAAAAAAATATAAGAAAATCGCATTAGATACCTACAATTAAAATAATCAGCGAACAAAAATACACTTATAAATGTTGGTTACCCAATGCATAAACACATCCCTTGATACTACAAATGTGCAGGCGCACGTGACCACGTCACCGCATACCTACCCCTATTGGATGGATGTGTTTATTCTAGAGTGCCAGGTATTTATTATTTTAGGTCAAAATAAAATCATTTTAATCAGTGTTTTTAAAAAAATAAAATCATTTTGCTAGTAGAGTTAAATACGTCATTATGGTTAACACCCCGACTCAGAGTACCCCGACTCGGATAGGTTAGGTTAGAAGGCTAAGGCGGGAGCGAAGCGGAGCGGAGCGGGAGCCTTAGCCTTCGTGGTTATATTTTTTTAAACCACCCAGGAATAAGAGTTCGGGGCTCCGTCGACCTATCTTAGCACAGGTGTTAATCATTCAAAAGTTTTGACTGCAACATATACAAGAATTGCTCGTTTAAACGTACCTATTAGATTAGATTACAGGGTGAATTTTTAAAGTGTGCCTGGATGGCCAAATCCGAAACTTTTAACGTTTTTTTCGCTATTCCTCATAGAATAGCGAAAAAAACGTTAAAAGAGTCTCTGGCCCGATTTTGATGAAAACTAAAACTGCATCATTAGATTTTCAAAGAATCGGTTTTACTAGCCATGTACCTTGAAAAAAAACACCCTGTATTATTGCTCCATCCGTGAGTGTCGCTACCAAGGATCAAATTCTGGGAAGTAATAATAACACATGGCTAACTAAAGGAAAGTCCTCATTTTTATCTAATTACTTTTTTATATTTCAAAAACAAAATATCAACTGATAATTTTTTCAAAAATCCATGATGCAGTTTTAGTTTTCATCAACAGCGAGTCCGAGAATGGATAAAGGACGCGTTTACGGATGGGTAGTCAAATCATTACTTTTTTACACAAAAGTATGTTTATTAAATAAAATGCTTTGCATTCTTAAAATGTTTTTCCCATGAATTGTGATTCTGAACTATAAATATAATTTTAGATAGGTACAGTTTCTCAATAAATGTACCGAAGTGATTTTTTTTACTTCGGTACATTTATTGAGAAACAAGTATTGGATTTAAAAAAAATATCAGTAACGTAAACCGTAAGTAGGTAGGTTAAGTCAGAAATTAAAAAAGTAATTTGTTATAAATTAGCGCTTTCCTTAAGTTTGCCATGTGTTATTTTATTACTTCCCAGACTTTGATCCTTAGCAGCGACGTTTTCGGATGGTGTAATAATCAGAGATCAGGCAGTTTATGTAAACGCGTGTTTGACAATTAAATATTCTTATTCTTGGAGCTTTGCCTTGACCAGTGCATCATTGCCGACGAACTTTTTGGCTCGTTTCTCAAGCGCATCCGAGTGGAAAACCACTCGATGCGCTTGAGAAACGAGCCAAAAAGTCTATCTGTCAGATCCGTCACAGAAATGAGAGAATCTATAGAACTAGCGCTTGAAATAAGCTTTTCCACGCCCCAACTTTGATGCGTTGTATCTTTGTAATTTAGTCTGTTATTTAGATTACCATCAATTATTGAATAGGTACGTATTTTTTCTTTGTCATGTTAACAAAAAGGTTTTTTATTTTACGCTTTTTAGTTCTTTATCATTTTTCGTTATCTGTAACCACCGCTGGAAAGTCACAGGAAAGCAAAATACGCAATTTCGTTTACTTGGATGACATATTTGTTCCAGCTATTTTGATTTAAAATCTAAACTACTAAACCGATTGTGATGAAATTTCTATGGGACTAATCGGAAAATATCCTTTAAAAAAAATACAGCTGAATTGAGAACCTCCTCGTTTTATTGGAGTCGGTTAAAAATTAATACGATACAGTGCGTTGAAATCGCGCGTGACGTCATTCGTTGGTACACCAATGTGTGACTTCACCAACCCTCACTCCTGAATGATTTGATGCGCTTTATCTTTTTTAAATTTTATTGATTTGAAAAGGCAGAAAATACATATCCAATACTTTTTTTAAATCCGGGCAAACAAAATAGAACTATTATTTTTCCAACCAGGATAATAAGCTGTTATTTTCTACGTCTTTTAACAACCCTCCACCACCACGACCTCCACCACTCCACCACAACAGACCACTCCACACCACACCACACTACTTCACCACACCACTCTATCACACGACTCCACCACACCACACCACACCACACCACACCACACCACACCACACCACACCACTTCACCACAGCACCACAGCACTCTACCACACAACCTCACACCACACCTCTATATCACAACATACCACTCTACCACACCACACCACTCTACCACACCACATCACACCACAACACTCCTCCACTTTATTCTGTTTTTTCTTTAAAAAACAGTTCCTTCTTTCTTTCCTCGTGTACTAATACGTATTGATTTGTTTCAGGGCGAGCAGGAGGCCCCAGCGAGTCGCGCGTCGTCGGGCATACAGACGCCGCCCAACGAGCCGCCCGCGCAGCCCAAGCCGACCGCCGCCAAACCACCGCCGATTGCGCCCAAACCACCGGTAGCTCCAGTTAGTTATATTAGTTTTTCTAGCTTTGCCCGCAACTTCGTACGCGCATATCCCGTTTTTCACGTTGCCGTAGGAATTTCCTCATAAATTTGGCTAGCGGAGGAGTATGGCACGAGAATTTTATATATTGAAGCGAGCTAACCGGCGGTCAAAAACCAGTCAACTCTATTCTTCTCATTATATCTCTACAGGCGTTACCAAAAACGCAGCCGCCGAACTTAACGCCGGCCCAGGTGCAACAAAAACGACAGTCCATAGACATTCAGCAGAAGCAGCTCGCCGACAAGATGGCGCAAATGGCCGTGTCTGATAAGCCGCCGCCCGCAGCCGCTCAAACCGCGATCAAACCTAAGGTAATGACATTACCTTCCTCTTGGGGCAGTCGGATAAAAAGCATTTCCTTTGCCACAGTCTTGGCCAGAACTGCCTCCGTGGTCGAGTGGTTTAGGCGTTTGCCTTGTGACCCGGTGGTTGTGGGTTGGATTCCCACGGGAAGCATACTTTGTAAAAAGTTGTTTCCAGTTTGGCTAGGACATTGCAGGCTTGTATCACCTGATTGTCTGATAAAAAGATGATTCCGAGCTTCGGAAGGCACGTATAAGCCGGTGATCTCAACCGCCAAATGGCGGTCGTCAAACCATGTCAGAGGCCCTTGAGGCGGTTTAGAAACTCTGACACTAGGGTGTGTGGGGGCGTTAGACCTTACTACCCACACGAAGAAGAAGTCTTGGCCAAAACATTAGGGGCGCTACACACAGATTTGGGACAGTCGGGCGGCAAAATCGAACATAAATGTAGATTAATGTTCGAGAAAAGGCCGCCCAGCGATAACAGTTGGGTTTTGATGATGAATATTATTAGTTCAATAGTGCTACCCGATCGGCATAAAGCACGAACTCCTTCTGCGGTAGTCGGGTAAAGACCCATTCACATATACAGCCTTGGCCAAAAGCGGTAGTCCATATAGACATTCAGCAGAAGCAGCTCGACGACAAGATGGCGCAAATGGCAGTGTCTGTTAAGAGCCTTTACGCGGTACGGCTTTTCATACAAACTTTCAAATCATTATTTTTCGAAATCAATGAACCGATTTTAATAAAACTTGGTATGCATACGCTAGAGATCTAAGTCTAAATTGTTACTAGAATTTTTTTTCTAAAAAGAGTTCAGGAGGATGGATATAGTGATTTTTCACTTTCTATAGAAAACTTAAAATCGCTCTCTCTCCCTCTAAAACCCTTTTCAAAAATGTTTTCTGATAACTATTTAGACCTAGATATCTAGCGTATGCATACCAAGTTTTATTAAAATCGGTTCATTGATTTCGAAAAATAAGGATTTGAAAGTTTGTATGAAAAGCCGTACCGCGTAAAGGCTCTTAAGTAGCCGCTCAGACTACGGTCAAACCTAAGGTAAAAACATCCCAGGGTGGCTGAATTGTTCGTAAGAGTTACCGCGGACCTGGGGGTCTACTCTCTAATTATTGTCGGGCGTTTTCTACTCCGTATCACCTACGGCTACGGACTTACGATTACTCCCGAACCCGAACTAAGAATGAATGACAACACGATTTGACAGTTATTCTTAGTTCGGGTTAGAGACTAATCGTAAGTCCGTAGGTGATACGGAGTAGAAAACGCCCGACACTAAGGCCGAAACTACGGACTTCGGGCTTAGAGAGTAGACCCCCTGGAACGCAAAGGGCATTCGAAGGAACGCGGGTGCGTTTAGTCAGTAAGAGTCTGATACTCCCTCCAGCTCTGCCCAGAACGGGAGGTGTCATGTGATCATTTAATGATTTCGAACCATCAAAAAAGAAGGTCATTGGGACATCTCAACCAAACAAGAGAGCACCATCGTGTTAATCTTATTGAATGTTATTGACAAGTGTTAAAGAAAAAATGACTGTCAAAAAATCCAACCGCTAAATACATACACACGCTCGACGCTCGAAAAACATTACCCTCCTTCTGTCTGAGTCGGGTAAAAACTACTAAAAAGTTCCAAACTAGTCACTTTTAAAGCAGCCTGATGCAGTTTGTGGCCTCAGATCTGTGATTGAATTTTGGTGTTTTTTGAGAGAGTATTTTTTTTATTTCCTACATTTTAGTGACACATTTTTTTTTTTCATTAGCCGATGCCATTTTGAAAATTCATGTCACTACCACAACTCTGACGAATTCAACGACACCTCTTAAGTCTAAATTCCTCTAGCCGTTTGGGCTGTAGGGCGTGCCAAAGAAATGGACATACATACATATTATATGCACTCGAAAAACATTACCCTCTTTCTGATGCAGTCGGATCAAAATATTTGTCTATATTTTTCAGGTATTACAACGTACGGTGCCGATTCAGGTAAACGTTCCTCCCGTATTGAAAGCCGAAGGCAAAGTCAACCCCAATGCAATGGAACAGATCAGATTACAGGTAATTATTATTATCCTAGCATTCAAATATTATATACAACGTGTAACAGAATAAACGCAATACCTCTTAAGAGGTCATTGTACTCATCATTATGAACAACTTGGCGCCGGACTATTGATATTAAAAATCCCCGCTTTTTTCATGCAACTCGAGATTCCACGCAGTATGGAGAATTCCCAACACGTTGACAAGGCTGTACGAAAACTGAGTGTCGTTCTTAGACAGCTTCACAAGACTTTGACACCAGAGGCGCTAGTTAGAATCTTTGCATTGCAAATATTCATTTATAAAAAAAACTGTGGTTAAATGCAATTTCGCCTGAAATGATAATTTATATCAAACAGTTTTACATTATTACCTCGAAACTGTTGCAGCAATTAAAACAACAACACCAAGCTCAAGTCCATCAGCATCAGCAACAACACCAGCAACAGCTACAACAACAACAGCAGCAGCAGCAGCAACAACAACAACCACCGGCACAACAACAAAAGAAGCCGGAGCCTATCTACGACTTGCCTATACATAACAAACCGACGCTTACGCCGCAACAACAACAACAGATCAGACAACAACAGCAACAGGTTGGTTAAAAAATACTTATCCATACTAATATTATAAATACTAAAGTTACTGTCTGTCTGAAAGTCATCATCTGCCTAGCCTTTTGCCAACTATATTTGGGTCGGCTTCCCTGTCAAACCGGAGTCAGCGGAATATAACCAGTATTTTACGTAGAGCGTCTGCCTACCAGACCTCCACAACCAAGTAACTGGATAACATAGTTCTTCATGGCAAGACCAGTCAGATGTTCTGGATTCTGACTATCCGTAACGACTGCCAAAAATTTACACGGCTTAACGTGCTTTCCGAGGCACGGAGGAGTATGATAAATAAATAAATAACGAAAAAAAATCATTAAAATGTTATTAAATATTTTACAGCTACTGCAACAAAAACTCCAGCATCAACAGCATCATCAACAACAACAACAACAACAACAACAACAACAACAACAGCAGCAGCAGCAGCAACAACAACAACAGCGGTTAACTCAACAACAAGCTATACAGCAGGCCGAACAACACAAGAAGAGAGCTCAAATGTTTGAACAGAGAGCTCAACAGCATGAACAGGTAGCTCAACAGCAGGCTGCTCAAATGGCTCAAAGAAAAGCGCAGCTGCAGGCTCAACAACAAGCTCAACAACAAGCTCAGCAGCAAGCTCAACAAAGACAGAGTAGGGCTCAACAACAGCGGAGTACTGTGTCTCTATCGAGTCGAGATACTAGTGTGTTCTCTACTTCCAGCGGTTGTTCTGGGTAAGTAAATAATACCTTTACATTTTTAAATATTTCTTTCAAAAGAAACATTTGAATCGTTCCGACCGATTCCGGATACGGAACCGATACATCTCAACGTAATGGGGAATACGCATGCATTTTCTAAATGAAATACTTATTAGCTTTAGAAGCATAATAATTTTTAAAATAAATTCATTGGAGATGAAGTTATATTGTATATGTTATATGTAATACGTCTATACAGCTGCCATACAAAATAGCGTTTTCGCGAGAGGGACAGATGTATTTGTTTAAAATAGTTATATCTCGTTGGTTTTTCGAACAATTTTGTTTCTATTTTCACTGTTAGCATTATATTTTGAGATAAACTGTGTAGATAACAAATATTTTTTTCATGCATATTCCCTAGTGCACATGTGTGAGCGGAAACACAAGTGTCTTTTCCATCACTCGCTTAATCTGATAGGACGGCAATCCGACTCGCCCGGAATCTGGCGCAGGAGCAATGGCGACATGCGCACTGAGGCACGGGGGTCTCAAACTAACACCTATGAACTGGGCTCTCACAAATAAATTCCTAACTGAATAACTCAATGAGATATTTTGTTCAGATCTGGGAATCGATTCCACGCTCAGCAATCGCGCTTGTGACAAATGGAGTAATTAAAAATAGCAGTAAATAGTAATGTAATGGCCTAGTAGCAGAATAGGGTAGATCACTAAAAAAAAAATATACAACGGGTTGCACTCCGGGAGTGCCGGCAGAAGTGAAAACTTGAACATTAACGTTGTGCATTTTTGAATATTTTGGAATGGTTAGGGAATCATTTTCGCACGAATTGCTTTATTTATCTGTATAAAAGTACTATCATTTATGTGGTTAAATACAATATTCATTTATTGCGCTATCGTACGCAAACATGACAATTTATATTACATTTCACATTATCCGTCTTACGAATTTTCGATCAGGTCGTGTCCTGACGCGAGTGTAACATTTTTTACCCATACCAAAAAGTGTGCAATGCCGCTAAAGAAGTTTTAAAAATCAGCTGTTCAGTACATTTTGTTTTCACTTCTGCTGGAGTGCAACCCGTTGTTTTTTTTTCGCCGTTCATAATGCTGAGTACAATGACCCCTTAAGAGGTATTGCGTTTATTCTGTTACACGTTGTAAACAGACTTGTACAATGCGATTCAAATGAGAATAGGATCGACTTTGCGCCATTTTGTGACGTCATCGCTGTCAATTCAAACCAGTTCGGTAGGGTGAGCAAAACAAGATTTTTTTTTAAATAAAATTTATTTGTGAATTGGTGCCAACAATGAAAATAAAATAAATTATGTTATGATTAAAAAAAAAAACTAATAATTACTTAATAATTAAATATTAAATTTAGCTGATTTCTTACTATTTAACGTTTATATTTAAATTTGATGTAAAACTTTTAAAAAAAGTAAAGTAAACAGTTATTGAAATTTCACGTTTTCTTTGCTAACCGTACTTTTCAAGTGACGTTTGACAGATAGAGGTCATTGACGTTCCTATTCTTATTTGAATCGCATTGTAAGCTACAACAGTCCAGTGAGTGACGACGGATAGATCACAATCTGATAGTGAAGTGCTCTCGCTGCAGCGGCTCGTGCTGGCGCGGCGCGCGCGCGGAGGACACGCGCGACCTGGACGCGCTGCTGCAGTACATCGAGGGGCCCGCCCGGCACGTGGACCGCGGGAAGAAGCGGGCCAAGAAGCAGCGCCAGAAGGCCAAGAAGGTAACCTGTTATACTGAAAGAAAGAAATAAAATTTATTTGGCACACACAGATACACACAATGTTGGTTCAAACAAAAAATAAACTTTAATTTTAAAAATGAAGTAACATTGTGTGCCCCGCGTCTGCGCCAAATAGGTCCAGTTCAGCAAAATGCCAGACAGCTAGGCGCTGCCTGACGCTGGTTTTCAACTGAACCTTACGTTGATGTGTACGGATGTAAACCAGTTTTGTTAAGTGTTAAATATATAATATATATTGTTAACGTGTAGTAAACGATACATGATAATTTGGTGTGTAGTGACAGATAATGTGTAGATAAATAACAAGGGAAAAAAAAATAAAACAATTGAACAAAAAAAGCACAAATGATATAAAATTAAATCTAAATCCACGCAAAAAGCGCTCGTTACTGCTTGTACTTAGACAATTATACGCTCCCTTCAGCTATATTCGTTACAGTCGAAGAGTTCGGATTTGACAGCAGGATACAACATTGCTATACTAGTAAGTGTGAAAGAGACTTGAAATAAATCTTAATGCTAATAAGCGATCCCTCTCTACTCGGCTGTCAAATCCGATTTCTTAGATTTTCACGAATATATTCAAATGGCTTCTTCCGCTCTGGGGAGCGGAAGGGAGTGTGAGACTCTTACTGACTAATACCCATTTGGTTGGGCTACATCAATGCACCTGCCAAATTATCTCTTCTCCATCTTTGTTTGACTGGTAGAAACGCCATTATACCTTCGTGCATGAAGTTTAAATGAATAAATGTCACCGACAGATGGAATCCCGGCTCGTGGAAGAAAGGAACGCGGTGGTGAACGAGCTGACCCGCGCGCGCCGCGAGATGGACGCGCTGCAGGTGGCGCACGCGGCCGCCAAGCGGCGTCTGGAGCACACGCGCGCCATGCTGCAGGCGCAGACCAAGGCTAACAAGAAGAAAGGTTACTTCTATACTACTCAACATCATCTTAGCAGCTGAGAGATGATCACTCGGGCTCCGCCAAGTGTCACCTCAACTGGTCTTGTGCAGCTCTCACCAGCGGATTCACCAGGTGCCCTTGTGAGAGGCCCCCAACGCTTCGTCTTCTGTTACGCGGTCGCCACTCCAGAACCTTTCGACCTTGGTTATTCGCATCATCATCTTGACGTCCACCGCTGGACGTAGGCTGACTTAGCCAAGACATCTACGCACAACGGACCGAAAGGAAGTCTAAATGGAGCCCCTACTCTACTCTATATAGGCCTCCTTCAAGGTCCAGTGCATCTCGTATCCAACGGGTTCCCGCGGCCTCCACAAGGTCATCGGTCTACCTTGTGGGAGGTCGCGCCAATACTGTGTCTTCCGGTACGCGGTCACCACGTCGGGATCACTAGTATAAAGGTATACGGGACAAGGTGTAAAGCCCCACGAACCTCCATTGAAAAAGGAGGAGCCTGCATTGACAAAGGAGGATCCTCCAACCATACGTGTGTTGTCTGGTGACGAACGGCCCGATTGATGTTGGTCTGTTGTATATGTTCGAATCGCGCGAAGAATCTCTATAGCGCGATGAAGGATTTGTGTCGAGTGGTTTAGGCGTTTGCTTTGTGACCCGGTGGTCGTGGGTTCGATTCCCACGGGAAGCACACTTTGTATAATTGTTACCAGTTTGGCTAGGACATTGCAGGCTTGAATCACCTGATTGTCTGATAAAAAGATGGTTCGGAAGGCACGTATAAGCCGGTGATCTCAGCCGCCAAATTGTGGACGTCAAATAAACCATGTCAGAGGCCCTTGAGGCGGTTTAGAAACTCTGACACTAGGATGTGTGGGATCTTTAGACTTACTGCCCACACGCTAGAGAAGAAAGGTCTTTAGTCCGTATGTGGCGTGATAGATGTTGCTACAATAGTATCTCGACTTGCTGATGACACGAAAAACTCGAAGAAAACATAATTATAATTCTAATAAAAATATTTTTATACACACAGGTAAAAAGCAGAAGTTGAATCCGTCTCAGCAAGCGAAAGTGCAGCTGGTGGCCGAACAACTAGGAGAACTGACTACTCTTATGAATACTACTTCCAAGGTATGTTTAATAAGTATCACGACACTCGATTATTCAAAGTCAAAGTCAAAGCATTTATTTCAATTAGACCATTTACAGGCACTTTTGAATTGTCAAGGTCGGTCGGTCAAAAATATGAAGGTATTTGCACGTTTTAAAGCGTAGATCTCTATGGAGAAGAACGTGCAAGAAACTCCACGGACACTCTTTTAAAAATAATATTTTGTTACAAAATTATGGTTACATCATTCATATTGAAATTATACATATATATGTGAGACCGATGTAAAAGACGTGCAGGATAAAAGAGTCCGGAGTAAAAAAGAAACAAATCAAAGAAATAATTAAAATAAATCATGGCAGCCGAGAGATGACCAGTCTCAGCGGGCGAATCCAATACTAGCTGCCGCCCGTGGCTCCGCCCGCGTGAATGTCGTAAATAATCCCAAGGGAACATACTCCCGGGATAAAAAGTATCCTATGTGTTAAACCAGACTATAATCTACCTCTGTGCCAAATTTCATCAAGATCCATTCATTATTTTTTGCGTGAAAGAGTAACAAACATACATACATACATACAAACTTTCGCGTTTATAATATTAGTAAGGAAGTAAGGATTATTGACTTTGACCATATACTATGTTATTATTTTTTTGCACACACGGGGTGGATGCTGACTTTTCCCAGGGTTTTTTTGGAAACACCTCCCTCTCCCTCTCCATCCGTCCACATTTATATTTATATTCAATTTTATAATTTCAAATTTTATTTTTGGGAGGGATTCGCAATACTTCAAACTCATCAACACTTGAAAAAAGTAACTATGATTACTTTACTTTTGAATTTTTTATTCAATATGTGGTAAAACAAAAAAAAAATACGTGCTTAATTATTTTTAATTATCATGCTAATATATATTATAATATATATGCTGTTCGTAAAATTTGCGTATTGTCTCAGAAGGAACCCTGTATTTCACAGTGTACCTAAGACCGCCTCTGGGATTATCTCAAATTGAAATGTCTGTCTTTTGACCGTATTACTAAATTAACTTAGCAAGTTTTTGACAGAAATGATCCAAAAGTTAGTGAATTTTGATTTGACACAACCAAAAATAATGTTGCAGGAAATGCAGGCCGCCGAAAAGCAAGTCCTGGACTTCTCCCGTCGCTTGCAGAACTGCGAGCGACAGCTAGCAGAGTCCAGGGCCGTGCAGGGCAAGCCTGACAGAGCTGACAAATCCGACAGGCTCCATCATCACTCACAAGTAAGTGTCAACATACTAGTAGTTGAGCTAAGGCAATAAGAGAAGCAAGTCCTGGACTTATCCCGTCGCTTGCAGAGCAGAGTCCAGGGCAGGCCTGACAGGCCCCATCGCACAAGTAAGTGTTAAGAATATAGAGAACATTCATGGCGTAGTCTGTGATAAATTCGAAACGTTTACTACTAATCCTAATATATAAAATTCTTCCTTTACTGACGTGAGTGACCAACATACAACGCACAGCCAACCTCTGGTCGTAGGAAGCTGAAATTTGATATTTACACTGTGGGCGAAAAGTTTGAGAGCACCTTAAAAATGTAGGGAAACAAAATTTGCTTGTGTATGTGAGTTAGTATGTTTGTAAACGCACCCACGATACAGAAGAAATTCCGAGTTTGGGGCGAAGTTTAAAAAAATAAATAAATATTATCATGTTAACACGTTAAAATCATGATCATACAAAGTTATAATATATCGACTACAGATAATATTGAAATAAGGCACAAAAAAAAATTCAGTGATTTTTCATAAAAATATCCCCTCTCAAGCAATCTATACTGGGTAATTTTTTTTCCAGTGCGCAAACTTTGAGAACCACTTCTGCCCATGTAAATGAACAACTTGCCCCAAGAAAGCCATAGTCAATACGTAAAAAAAAAATTGAGTCTCCCTTACAAATTGTGGTCAGTTGATGACAATTTTGTATGGGAAGTTCAAATTTTTTTTTAGGAATTGACTATGGCTTTCTTGGGGCAAGTTGTTCATTTACATGGGCAGAAGTGGTTCTCAAAGTTTGCGCACTGGAAAAAAAGTTATCCAGTATATATTGTCTCTTGCGAGATTTCAGCTTTCTTGTTGAAGCATTCCAAATAGCCTGATGTCAATACGAGTACAGGACATTGTTCCGGAACATTTCCTTTTATTTTAAGAGGCACAGAGGATCTCTGGGCAATGATGGCAGTGCTAGGCCGTACCCACTCCTTCCCCTACCTTTCTCAGTTTCGTACATGGATTCGCCAGAGATCAACCGAACTTCATAACAACAAATGGTCACGGGCCACAGACTAGGCAGTCAAAAATGGCAATGCCAAGTCTACATCCGCGATTAACAAAACGACCATTCAGCCTAAGTAGAAATGACCTCAGAACAATAATAGGGACAATTACGTGCCATTCATTGCTCGCACAGCCCACTCTGCAGGGGCTGATTTGACGCCGAAGAATCAGCCGCTCACGTCATCCTGGAATGCGAGGCCGTGGCTACCCAATTAAACAAATCCTCGAAACGATGAGGTCGCTCCGCGAAGCCTGTGAAGCTCCCAGGAAACTTCTGTGCTTCTGGGCGAAGCTAGGCTGGCTAACTTAGCCAGCACACCTACGCTCAACGGACCGAATGGGAGTCTTAAGTGCAGAAAATCGAGTTCCCTACTCTACACTACTCCGGAACATTTCTGTCAAACTGTGTCCACATAAGCTCTATCGTGTTAGGGTCGCACTTTGCGGTGGTCGCATCATGTCCTACACCGCTTCTATCTGTTTCTCTTCGACATGATTTTGAACAGTGTTTGGAGTCATTATTTTGTTGAAAAATTAATCCTTGGCTGATTAAATTCAGTCTGGACCAGAGCGTATGGCATTTTTCTCCAAAATGACTTTATACTGTTCCTTTTTCAAAATTCCCTCAATTCAAAGCATTTATTTCAAATAAACCATTCACAGGTACTTTTGAATTGTCAGTGTCAGTCAGTCAAAAACAAGCTATTTTCACGTTCCAAAGCGTAGATCTCTATGGAGAAGAACGTGCAAGAAATTCCATGGGCACTCTTTTAAACCGTTTTATGTTTTACAAAAGTCCTGGTTACATTATCCTTGTTGCTTCTATATGTGAGAACAATGTAAAGAAAGAAAAAACAATTCTAAGCATCAAATATTAAAATTAGGCAGTGACAGCTAAGAGATGACCAGTCTCCACTGACGGCGCCCGTTCACGAACATGACGCGTGCATGAGCACCATTCAGCTCAACCATTTTGAAGGGAACCGAATGATCCGATACACGCGCCACCATCAGCGAGACATTCGAGCGAGCATGACACACCCTCAACTGCCCCATACTGCTTTAATAGTTGGTGATTAGGCTCCTGCTCATTCATGTCAAACAAGGAAAACCATCTATTAACATAATAGGCTCCATGGTCCTCACATTTACAGGTTTTAAAATAAAAAATGCTTCTACTTAATATAAAACTATGAATATCAATTTTTAAAAACAGAAAAAGAACAGTTTATTCAAAACATAATAAAAGTAGAAAATTATTATCGCTTTCCATCAGGCGTGTTCGAGGTCAAGAGCTAGCCCATTCATTAAAAAAAAAAAATGACATAAAAAAGGGTGAGCATCTCTTCCAAATATATAAACCTAACTAGTGGAACCAAGCGGCTGAGGCTGTGGAGCAGGACTGCCATTTTTAGCCAAGCATTTTTATATTTAATTCTAACCAAATCTCCACTTCTATAGCTTGAGAAACAACCCCAGGGTGGGATGTCTCAACATAGTTAACGATCGCATCGACCGAATTCAGTCGTTCGTTAACTACAAAATGTGACTGTTCCTAAATTTTCGTTTTTCCTAAAATTAAACTACATCTAGCTCTATTTTTTTTTTATTTTTTTTTTTTTAAAGAAAACATTGCCCCACAGTAGGAATTTCTCCTGT
This sequence comes from Melanchra persicariae, assembly GCA_947386135.1. Classification (NCBI taxonomy): domain Eukaryota; kingdom Metazoa; phylum Arthropoda; class Insecta; order Lepidoptera; family Noctuidae; genus Melanchra; species Melanchra persicariae. Next base: position 3,704,821 of record OX376672.1, read on the forward strand.
ATCGTGGGTGCGTTTACAAACATATAAACTCACATACACAAACAGCCAGACCCGGAACAACTATAAGTAGGCCATACAAATATTTGTTCCGTGCGGGAATCGAACCCGCGACACACAGCGCAGCAGTCAATCGCTCAACCACTGCGCCAACCGTGTCGTCGGCTTCACCTGCGGGGAAGGAGCCGGGCTCCACCTTCCGCCCGGCTCTGTAGAGCGCGTCACCAAACTGGACACTCTCTCACCGAATATACAAAATTAATTCCCAAAACTACTGATGTATGTCGAGACTTCCCACCCTGGGGTTGTTTCTCAATCTATAGAAGTGGCGATTTCACAGTCAATTATAAACGCGATCCACGGATGTAGCATTGTTTTTGATCTGTGGATCGCGTTCAAGATTGACTGTGTACGGGCGGCCTTAGGATTTAACGACAAAATTCGGTCGAAAAGCGATCGTTAACTATGTCGAGACTTCTCGACCGTGTTTTGGTCAGTAAGAGTCCGACACTCCCTCCCGCTCCACCCAGAGTGGCAGGAGTCATTTGATGATTTCCCATCCATAAAAAAACAAGCATCAAACATGGCGGCGCGGCGGCTTTATTACATGGAAAAGACCATGTAATAAAGCCGCCGGCCATGTTTGATAGTTGGAACAAACCGTAGAAAAGATGATGCTAGTGTTTTGGTTCACATTCAATTCGTCACCTGAAAGCACTTTTTTGAAACCTTCTCTCCAGTGTCGATGAACAAGGGCCCATTGCATCCATTTTCTCTTATTACACGGTTTTAACAAAGGTTTTCGGCCACTTGCTGTAAACTACAATTAAATTTCTTCACTAGAATTTGTTGCTCTTATCTCTCTGATCACAACCAGTTTCCTTGTAACATAACTCATAGTTCTTTGGATTTGATAGTAAAATGCATGTTGTATATATTCAATACAATGTAAATTGTTTTGTTTTATGAATAAATAAAACAACACAAATCTTTGGTAACTAAGCTTGAGGAGCAATCTCGCTTTGGGATTTAGGATTTGAGAATAATGACGCCATATTGCGTTTCAAACTTAAAGATGTCTTGACTGTGGGAAACACAACTTCAGACTTAAATGAAATGTTCAGAAATGTTCGTAAAATAACTAATCGCATACGTAAGTTAATTTAAAATAAAAGCAAAATCCGCTGAAAAGATGAGGCTAAAAAAATAAACAATCGTAAACTGGTATAGATCTTATTCAGCATACATTGAGGTTTTGAAATAACGCTCTGGTTTATTGACTCTTTTTTATCCTAACATAGAAATACCAAGCCTCCAAACGTTATTTAAAAACGATAAAATATGCAGATGTGCGGTTTAACTGACAATGCCAGATCCTGCCCCAGCAATTTACAGAACTTGTAAGTTAATGAGAATAATTAAAATGCAATTAAGAACAGAACCTTGCCATCATAAATGTTTGTTTTTAGAACTTTCGGATTTACAAATAAATGTTAAAAGGAATTCAACCTCTGAAATTTCTTTTTCACTGTTCCTGTTTTCTGGCGACCATTTTCATTACGTTTTAAGGATGATTCGCAATAAAAATGTTTTTCGTAATTAAAAACAAAAACTCATATTACCTAAAATATTAATTATAATAATGTGTAACGTATTTTTTGTTTAAATGGCTTAAGAATATTATGTTATTTGCATAATAATCTTATGCCTTGATTAGAAAAATCAAATCCCATAGTTTTGCATTCATGGTGTTTTTGTAACGAAACGTTGTTGATGCCAACGTCATTATTGGCTCGTGGTCATTATTGGCTCTCAAGCTTCGTGGACGCTTGCGCTCGCGACTCAGTTTTACCGAAGACTCTGTCGAGTACGGTTCTCTATTCTCGCGGAACTTATCACGGATTTTGCTTGTGGTGTAAATTGTTATTACCTGTGTCGACACGATCATTCTTTCAGGATGATTAGACATGTAGTATCTTTTTTACAATTATCAGTGCGAACTATAGCATCGTGGGTTTTGCCGCAACGGGTATGTATAGTCAATAGTTATTTTTGTGTAGTGCACTAAGACCGGTTACCGTAGGAATTTCAGGAAAATCCTATTTTCCAAAATTCTTACGGTAATGCGAAACAACGGGATATTCTCATATGAAGTCGCGGGCAAAAGCTAGTATATTATATGTGTGACGAATGGTTGGATATTCGATACTCTTTCACGTAAAAAACGCGATACAGGAGTCGCAATTCCTAAGGTGTCGCAACGTTTTTCTCAAGAAAAAACGGATTTACAGGAAATTTCGAGTTTTTTTTTTTGAGAAAAACGTTGCCTCTCCCTAAGAATTGCGACTCCTGTATCGTAGGTGCGTTTAAAAACATATAAACTCATATACACAAACAGCCAGACCCGGAACTACTATCAGAGGGCTTAGTGCGAGTTTTTTAACGTACTCGATCGCGTTAACGTAAACGTTTGCTTATGTCAAATTTTATAGATAAAAAAACAGGTTGTCCAGACGGCGCACGGTGGGCTGAAAATCGCCTTTCATAGACATAGAGACTTGAATTTTGAAGAGTCCTTTTTTTGGCTGGAAATGGATTCTGCTGACCATTACTATTCTATAAAATTTCTTATGAGCCAATTGCGTCTACAAATGAAAGAGTTATAATTTTTTTAAGAAAAAATTGTATGGACAAAACATGAAAAATGAGGCTATCACTGGAATCATAAGGTTGGCCATTATATCCTTACACACAGATATAGTACCATTTATTTGTGATTTTTTGACATACTTTATGTCGCGGTACCATTTGTGATTTTTTTTTAATCCTCAAAATTTAATAAAAACATTTTGATGTTAAATGCTTTAAATATGAGTATGCTAAGTCTAGTTCACAATTTTTTTTTATACTACAGGCCAAGACAGTCTAAGAAATCACAACAGTTCGTTTTACTAAATTGAAATGACATGATAATTATGAATTACCTTTTGCATGTAATGTCTAATAGTCATTGAAGTCCTCGTTAGCTAATAATGACCTCATTGAGGTAATCAACACATATGTCTCAATACTTATGTACCTAATGAATTAACTAGTTAGAAGAATACAGACAAAAAATAATTAGGGTATCCGTTAATTTTGCAATTAGTGCAGGATCATCTTAATGAGGGATGAATGATGATTCATTTAAATGCTTTAAATATAAGTATGCCAAGTCTTGTTTACAATATTTTTTATACCATATGCCAAAATAATCTAAGAAATCACAAAAGTTCGTTTTATACCTATGTGGGTTACCTACTACTAGGTATCTAGTACGTTTAATTGTATTGTATTGTATGATTAAAAATTAATTGTACATTTAATTTGCATTTATTAAAAAATCATCATCAACAAAAAAAAATTGTAACTAAATAAAACTAAATAATAAATATTAAAAACAAATGTAATTCATAATTACCATGTCATTTCAATTTAGTAAAACGAACTTTTGTGATTTCTTAGGCTGTCTTGGCCTAAAGTATAAAAAATATTGTGAACTAGACTTAGCATACTCATATTTAAAGCATTTAACCATTAAAATTAATCATCAACGTTATTTTTTTAATTTTGAGGATTAAAAAAAAATCACAAATGGTGCCGCAACATACAGTATGTCAAAAACGCACAAATAAATGGTACTATATCTGTTTGTAAGAATACTGGATAACTTTTTTCCAGTGCGCAAACTTTGAGAACCACTTCTGCCCATGTAAATGAACAACTTGCCCCAAGAAAGCCATAGTCAATTCCTAAAAAAAAATTTGAACTTCCCATACAAAATTGTCATCAACTGACCACAATTTGTATGGGAGACTCAATTTTTTTTTTAGGAATTGACTATGGCTTTCTTGGGGAAAGTTGTTCATTTACATGGGCAGAAGTGGTTCTTAAAGTTTGCGCACTGGAAAAAAAATTACCCAGTATAATGGCCAACCTTATGATTCCAGAGATAGCCTCATTTTTCATGTCAGATCCATGCAAATTTTTCTTTAAAAAAAAAATATAACTCCTTCATTTGTAGACGCAATTGCCTCATACGAAATTTTATAGAATAGTAATGATCAGCAGAATCCAATTCTAGCCAAAAAAAGGACTCTTCAAAATTCAAGTCTCTATGTCTATGAAAGGCGATTTTCAGCCCACCGTGCGCCATCTGGTGACACTCACGGACAACCTGTTTTTTTCTATACAATTTGACATTTGCAAACGTTTACGTTAACGCGATCGAGTACGTTAAAAAACTCACACTAAGGCCACTGTAGGCCAAACCAGTTTTAAGTTGTCATGTTCACTGTCTCTAGGGAACGTGGGTTTACTATGCCATTTAGTCTTACATATTCAGAACTTTAAAGTTAAGAATAATTGATGTTAAGAGCCTTTACGCGGTACGGCTTTTCATACAAACTTTCAAATCCTTATTTTTCGAAATTAATGAACCTATTTTAATAAAACTTGGTATGCGTACGCTAGAGATCTAGGTCTAAATAGTTATCAGAAAAAAAAATCGAAAAAGAGTTCAGGGGGAAGGGTATAGTGATTTTTCACTTTCTATAGAAAACTTAAAATCGCTTTCCCTCTCCCTCTGAAATCTTTTTCAAAAATGTTTTCTGATAACTATTTAGACCTGGATATCTAGCGTATGCATACCAAGTTTCGTTAAAATCGGTTCATTCATTTTGAAGAATAAGGATTTCAAAGTTTGTATGAAATGACAAACGGCGTACACGCTCTTAAGGTGAAAGCGCCTGGCTAGCCTTCGAAATTCAAAATTTCTTACGTTTTTTGCAATTTGCAGGTCAGTATCAGGTTGTATGTTGGTCAAAATATGATTCGCGGCCGTAGCAAGTACGTATTTACAGAACTGTAATCATTAAAATCATCAATACAACTCTTTCAGTTAGAATTGATGCCAAATGTTATGATTTCATTGAAATACTACATTTGACATTAATTGTAACTGAAAGAGTTGTATTGATGATTTGCCGCGAATCAAATTTTCACCAAGATACAACGTGACACTGAACTGCAAATTGCACAATACATAAGAAAATTTGAATTTCGCGGGCTACCCTGGCGCTTCCACCTTAACGCTTCTGTGCTGCCACCTAATAGCTCCTGCACATTCTCTTTAACATTTTCTACTTTCCACAGGTCGAGCAAGCATCTTTACTAGCTAAACAACAAACGTTGCAACAACAGCAGGTGTTACAACAACAGATACAGCAGCAACAACAGCAGTTGCAGCAACAACAACTAGAAACACAAAAACAACAACAACTAGAACAACAGCGGCAGTTGCAGTTGTTGGAGTTGGAGAAGCAGAAGATCGAGAAACAGAAACAGAATGCTACGTTTATTAGTGAGTATTCAAGAAATATTAGTTTCACCCTCAGACAGTAGGAAAATGATAAATATAATACAATCTGTATGTAGCTCTTTATTAGGGTTCTGTACCTCAAAAAGAAAAAACGGACCCTATGATCAGATCAGTGTGTTTGTCACAGTCTTGTGACAGTTGTGACCCGGTGGTCGAGGGTTCTATTCCCACGGGAAGCATACTTTGTAAAGTTGTTTTCAGTTTGGCTAGGACATTGCAGGCTTGAATCACCTGATTGTCTGATAAAAAGATGATTCCGTGCTTCGGAAGGCACGTATAAGCCGGTGATCTCAGCCGCCAAATTGTGGTCGTCAAATAAACCATGTCAAAGGCCCTTGAGGCGGTTTAGAAACTCTGACACTAGGCCGTGTGGGGGCGTTAGACCTTACTGCCCACACAATACAGAGAGAAGAAAGACTGTCATACGTTGTATCCGCAGACGGCGGCGGCGGCGGCATGGTGTGCGTGCGCCGCTCCCCGGGCGACGGCGCCGTCACCGTGAGCCTGCCGGCGCACGCGCAGCACGACCGCGGCGACACGCCGCTCAAGCAGCTCGTGCAGAACAACAAGCATGTTACTGGTAACTACACTACACATAATCTACATCCCATTTGCCTTATACCAAACTTAAATTAAACTATTCGATTTTTGAATAAAATACTAGAATGGTCGGTAGTCAGGAAATTAAAAAGTATTTTGTAATAAGAGCTCTTTTCATTAGTTTGCTATGTTATTCCTTACTAGGATTTGATCCTTATAAGCGACAATTTCAAATGATAATAAAATCAACGGGTTCGATGCCTGGTTTTTAAAAATCCAATGATGCAGTTTTAGTTTTCATCAAAATCAGGCCAGAGACTCCCTTAAGTGTTTGACCATCCACACGTTGAAAGACTCGTTTTGTATATAGTCTTGAACATTTCTCAGAAAGCGTTTGATAGGCCAAACCTGCAGAGGCTCCTTTAGTCGCTTTCAATATTATATGCCAATAGCCGACTTATATGTATATGACGCAGCCAATTAGCTTAATCAGCCGTTTAAATGGCGACCTAGTCTTTTCATTTAATTGCGCCGATTTTTCAGCGCCCTTAGTGACATTTTTAGTTCAATATCGTTTAATGATTTGCCCATATCACCTGTCGCTGATTAATCGGCGCAGTTCAATGAAAGGGCTAGGCTTTCAATGAAACGGCTGATTTAGCTAGTTGGCTGCGACATTTACAACGTGAAACAGAATACACGCAATACCTCCTAAGGGGTAAGCAGCAACCAAGCACATTTTTTGTCAAGATAAACGCACAGAAATGTATGGAGCAGTTGATTTTTTTTCGCAATTTCAGTATTGGTCCCATAGTAAAAGTTGTTCTTATTGATGAGTACAATGACGCGTATTATTCTGTTACACGTTGTAGATAGAATTTATTAACGTTTAATTAATTTCCAGTACTAAATGTATGCGAAGACCCAGCCCCGGCGCCGTCAACCTCAAAGACAGCAGATGGCCGCAAGCAAACCTGGGAACAGGCACTGGCACACATCAACCAGCTGGCTAAAGGATCCAACAAACAAAAGGTATAATAATATTTTAAGAGCACATCATATTTTTGTTGAGGAGCTCGTGGGTAAATTACACTCACAACAGAAGGTAAAACAAGCCAATACTAATCACATCGAGCTAGTCACTTGGTAATTATTTTTATATATTTTTGAAGTGAAAACTTCTTTAGCGGCGTTGTGCACTTTTTGGGATGGGTAAAAATGTTAAACTCGCGTCAGGACACGTGACCTGATCGAAAATTCGTAAGACAGATAAAGTAATATAAATTTTCATGTTTGTGTACGATAGCGCAATAAATGAATATTGTATTTAACCACAAATGATAGTACTTTTATACTGATAAATAAAGCAATTCGTGCGAAATTATTCCCTAACCATTCCAAAATATTCAAAAATGCACAACGTTAATGTTCAAGTTTTCACTTCTGCCGGCACTACCGGAGTGCAACCCGTTATTTTTTATTTTATTTTATTGTACACCTCATTATAAGAACAGGACAAACATTATTTTATAAAAATAAGTGTACAATGGGCGGTCTTATTGCACAAGGCAATCTCTTTCAGACAACCTTTAGATGGACTGAACGAAAGGAGTTTGATTTAGGGTCGTCAGTGTACAAACGTATTGTACTGGTATTGTCTAGAGTAACTACGGTAAAACCTTACCGAGTGAGTATTTGTGAACGCAAATTGTGATCGCAAATAAGTACATACTCATATACACAAACAGCAACACCCGGAACAACCATCTGTAGGCGATACAAATATTTGTTCCGTGTACGAATCGAATTAGCGACACAAAGCGCAACCACTGCGCCAACCGCAACAACTATTACAACATAGAAGTCAAATGAATGGCCAATTAGCTTAATCAGCTATTTAATTAATGACCTAGCCTTTTTAATTTGACTACGCCGGTTTTGCAGCGACCTCAATGACATCTTTGGTCACTTAGGTAATGATATTGAATATCATTAACTGACTTGCCCAAGTAACTTATGTCGCTGGTTAAACGGCGCAGTTCAATGAAAAGGCTAGGCTTTTAATGAAACGGCTGAACTCGAGAACTTCCACTCTGTTTTCAAATCTGAAGTCTAATCACGCGCAGCTATCAAAAACGTCTCAAGAGAAAAGATATACTGTAGTGAGATTTCATGATATAAATATAAAGAGTAGCTGTCCTCACTGGAGGATGCACTTGACCTGAGAAAACTTCCCAAACAATCTGCTTAAAGCAATATTACTTCCAGTGGGAAAGAGACGGAGCTATACAGGACGTATAGCTCTGTCTCTTTCCCACTGGAAGTAATATTAAAGTAATACTGCTTTAAGAATTGGTGGTTAGGCCCCTGATTACAGATTAGCACAGAGTAAAAATCTGAAGCCCACGCAGACGAAGTTGCGAACAGTAGCTAGTAATTCATAAATTGTTTTATCATTATTTATTTAAACTCTATGTATAATAGTGGTACATGGGCGGACTTAATGCAACAAGGCATTCTCTACCAGTCAAGCTTTGGGTTAAAAAGACTACACTGTGGTAGGTGTACAACAAAAAAATTAAAATTTACATAGAATTTTATTTCGGAAAGAATACACTTACAAATAATTATATAATCATCATCTGCCTAGCCTTTTCCCAACTATATTGGGGTCGGCTACCAGCCAAACCGGATTCATCTGAATACCAGTATTTTACGTGGAGCGGCTGCCTACCTCCACAACCCATTAACTGGGTAACACGGTACTTCTTGCCAAGACTGGTGTCAGATTTTCTGGCTTCTGACAATCCGTAACGACTGCCAAAGATCTACAAATGACAGCCGGGTCCAACGGCTTAACGTGCTTTCCGAGGCACGGAGGAGTCTCGGTATGTTAAGATGGTCACCCATCCACAGACCAACCTCGGCAAGCGTTGCTTAACCTTGAAGTGGTCTGTGCGGCAGTTATAATTTAGCCACGAGCTCCTCATAGAATACATACATATGCTAAAATAATTATCAATTATTCACAGTAGTAAATTTTTCTGTCTTGTGCAGAAGAAGCACAAGGAGCCTAAGGAGAAGACTCCGCAGCCAGAACAGAAGCCCAAGGAGGTGAAGGAGCTACAGAGGTCCAACTCTCTGCCGGACACTCAGACGCTTTCTAAGAAGCAGAAGAAGCAGCTCGCAAAGCAACAGGTAACTGAATATATATTTTTTATTGGATGGAGATTTATCTAATGACTCCTACCTCCCGCTCTGGGTGGAGCGGCAGGACAGACTTACTGAATAAAACCCATCCGTGCTCCTCCTAGTGCCCTTTGCTTTCCAGGGCCGAGGTAACACTTTCGAACAATTCCTCAGCAACTGGATGTATTAACACTAAACTTTGTAGAACTACTGAAATGCATATATTTTTGCATCTGCCAGCGGTGTCGCCGGGTTAAAAAGTCTGTGCTATTCCAGACTATAATCTATCTCTCTGCCAAATTTTATACAGATCCGTTCAGTTTTTCTGGTGTGATTGAGTAAAAACTTGGCGATCGGAAAGCACCGCTGTGGAATGACGTATGTGTCAGAATAATGTATTGAAAGCGTACTCTTACTATCATCTTCCTAGCCTTTTTACGTGTACGAATATTTTACGTGGAGCGGCTGCCTACCAGATCTCCACAACCCATTAACTGGGTAACACGGTACTTCAAAGCAAGACGAGTCAGATTTTATGGCCTCTGATAATCCGTAACGACTGCCAAAGATCTTCAAATAACAGCCGGGACCAACGTCTTAACGTGCTTTACGAGGCTCCGAGGAGTCTCGGTATGTTAAGACGGACACCCATCCACAGACCAATCCCGGCAAGCGTTGCTTAACCCGTGAGGCTGTTACAATTTGACTCATATCGCAGTGTGAATATATTTTATTGAAATAGAACTGCCTTTAATCGAGATCAAAGAGGACTTCTCGGCTAGGCAATTTTTCCAAGGTCGATCCGGCGATTGGTGACTATACTCCACATACCTAGACTCCTCCGTGTCTTGGAACACGTTAAGCTCTTGGTACCAGTTATTGTTAATACATCTTTGACAGTCGTAATGGATGCGTTCAAGCGATTTTGCCATAACTGTTACTGGAATCAAAAGTAGCTCACAATTTAGGACCCATTATTATTAGTGTTAATGTGTAATCCGTGGTGCTTGGCAACTGGGCTTAACCCAGTTGTATAATATCTCCCTTGGTGCCTATTTGGCCTAGCTCTGTTCTGTCTCCTGCTTAACCGCTCAAACACTGACATGTGAAAATTCCAAATTGATACTAGCAGCACGCCGCTGTTTCACCCTCGTAGTTTCCGTTCCCGTGGGAATACGGGGATAAAACATAGCCTATGTTACTCCCGAATAATGTAGCTTTCCATTGGTGAAAGAATTTTTGAAATCGGCACTGTAGTTTTTTAGTTTATTCATTACAAACATACACACACACAAAAATACAAATCTTTCCTCTTTATAATATTAGTATAGAGTATAGATATCTTACGTAATAGTAATAATAAACATTAATGTGCTCGTGCGGTGGGAGGGAAGTGGAAATTATACTTTTTTTCCTACTCCTCTGCTGTTATTTTCTGATTAATTTCGTTGCGGGATCCAAGACAGTTGAAACATTTCTCCAGGACTCGTCGAGCTTCATTGACTCGGCGTTTTTTCTGGTGATCGCCACTGTTTCTGGCTTGCAGGAGTTCAGAAAAGCTGTTGCTCGATTCACTGGTATTTAGCTACACCTGGTTTGACTTGAAGCCGACAACAACGTAGTCGAGAAAAGACTAGGCAGAGTGATACATCTTTGTAAGACAAAAAGAAACTATAACCACATTCAATTCCTTTCTCAGGCCGAAGAAGAAGAAGAAAAGAAGAAACAACAGCAACAAAAACAACAACAACAACAAGAAGTGAAACCCAAGAAGCCAGAAGCTAAGAAACCCGACCCGCCAAAACCCGAGCCCGCCAAGAAGGTGGAGAAGAAACAACCGGAACCGGAGAAGGTCAAGAAGGAGAAGAAAGAAGAGCAGAAGAAGGAGAAGGTGGTTGAGAAGAAGGCAGAGAAGAAAGGGAAGGAGAATAAAGTAGAAAAAAGTAAGTTGTTTTCTGTGGTAGCTGTATGTGCGTCATGAACTTTGACGTCACAGTCCACGTCGGACTTCTCGTAACTGTCAACATTGATGCTATATAACTGCTTTTCTGATGAAATATTATAAACATTCATTTTTACTAGAGCTAATAAATATAGGAAATAACAAAATTTACATTCATATTCTCTATTCTTCAAACTGATAACATAAAGTTCAACATTATCTGTACAGCGCCACCATCCCAACCGAAAATACCGAAGCAACCGGCTCAGCCTCAACAACAACAGCCGACGAAGAAGGAGAGCAAGAAACAACAGCAGCAACAACAACAACAACAACAACAACAGAGCAAGCCGCAAGTGATCAACATCACGCCGGACACCACTATTGAAGTTGTTAGTAAAAAGGTAACATTTTAATATCTACTAGCTTTTCTCTATCCCAGGCTATATATCTGCCAAATTTCATGACAGACAGACAGAGTTACTTTCGCATTTATAATATTAGTAGAGATTTTGGATTCTACCGTGTTCTCATAATCTGCCTAGTCAGTAGTCTTTTTCAGTAGGAATTTTAGGAGAAATTCCTAATGCTACGGTCACAAATGTCACGGCTATCATATACAAAAAGTCTTTTCCTAATCCGACTGGTAGTTCCAGAGATTAGTATTAGTTTTAGTAGTAGATTAAACAAACTTCAGCTTTATCATATTTGCATAGATATGATATTAAGCCATAATTTTACCAATGTCAATCAATATATACTCGCTTTTGTTTGCGGCTCCGCCCGCGTGAATATCGGTTATCGCGTAAAAAAATAGCATATGTGCTTCTCCATATCTCAGGCTATATAGGGTCCAATTAAAATAGGTGGACAAATTTGACCACAGTGCTCAGTAGGTCTAACCAAAGATATCCAAGCAAAAAAAAACACTGATTAAAATGATTTTATTTTGACCTAAAATAATAAATACCTGGCACTCTAGAATAAACACATCCATCCAATAGGGGTAGGTATGCGGTGACGTGGTCACGTGCGCCTGCACATTTGTAGTATCAAAGCATGTGTTTATGCATTGGGTAACCAACATTTATAAGTGTATTTTTGTTCGCTGATTATTTTAATTGTGGGTATCTAATGCGATTTTCTTATATTTTTTTTTACCATTGTCCTTATTTTGGTGGTCTGAATGATTCCTAAAAGTTTGTCCACCTATTTTAATGGGACCTTATATATCTGTCAAATTTCATGACGATCCGTTCAGTCCTATTAGCGTTATAGCGGAACCAAGTCAATGGGATACCCAACAGAAGAAGAGGGTTTTAGTTAGTTAGGGCCCATTCAAGTACCTATTACGTAAGCAGAATTTTAGTCATTTTTAGCCCCTCCCTCCTTCTTGTCAGCCATAGCAAGCAAAGCTTCTACCCCCCCCCCCCCCCCTCCTATGCTGACGTAAACATTGGTCAAGGCACAGTAGGTACTTCTTTATCATACTTCGGTTTTTGAACTTAACTATGAACCTCGCATGAGAGCCAGTAAGCAACAATAAACTATTTTAGCAAATCTTTGAAATTATTTTTGAAATAGGAAGGAAGGGAAGGAGGGAAACGTGGTAATGAGGGAAATAAATGTTGCGCTGACGTAATCACCATTAAGACTACCCCGTCCCTCATGTCATCAAAAGTAAGCAAACCAAATACCCCCCTCCCCCACTTGGGGCTTACGTAATACTTGAACGTTCCCTTAGAGTCTGACACTCCCCTCCGCTCCACCCAGAGCGGAGGAAGTCATTTGATGATGTCCCATACACATACTTTAAATCGTGCACGTTCCTCTAAACGGAGCGTGCAGGAACAGTTCTAATTTGTAACGCCAGATGGCATAGTGTACGCAAGCTCCCTATAACCGTAATGTTTCGGTACAGAACCCGTGCAGCAGCGAGCCGGAGAAGCCGCCGTCGTGCAGCATCATGGAGCAGCTGAGCTGCGGCGTTCAGGTATGTGTCACACTGACTTGCTGCCACCGATCTCATACCGCAGTCTCACTACATTTTACTGTTTTAGCAATCTGCCTAGCCTTTTCACTACTATATCGGGGTCAGCTGTCTTATTAAAACAGCTGGGTGCCATAATAATATATTATATTAATTGTGCTCGTCATTATGAACAACTTTTACTATGGGACCGACCCTAAAATCGCGTAAAAAAAGTCAGTTGTTTAGTATATTTTCTCGAGTTATGCGCACAGAAATGTATAATTGAGCAGTCGATTTTTTTTTCGTGATTTCAGTGTTGCTTTAATACAGAAAATTGTTCATAATGATGAGTACAATGACCCCTTAAGAGGTATTGCGTTTATTCTGTTACACGTTGTATACTGGGTATTTTTTTTTCCAGTGCGCAAACTTTAAGAACCACTTCTGCCCATGTAAATGAACAACTTTCCCCAAGAAAGCCAGTCATTTCCTAAAAAAAAAATTAAGTCTCCCATACAAATTGTGGTCAGTTGATAACAATTTTGTATGGGAAGTTCAAATTTTTTTTTCTCAAAGTTTGCACACTGGAAAAAAAGTTATCCAGTGTAGATGTTTCTGTGTAAATACTATTGAGCGGTAGTATATTCCGGATAAGGCTACGCAGATTGTCTCAGGTCTTGATCGATGCTGACACTTAACTTGACGTATTTGGCCAAACATTTGCGTCACTTGTGCAATACAAAATCAACCTTATTTCGATTTTCATAAGGGATATCTTGAATTTATTTAAACTGTACAATAGTGGTACATGGGCGGTCTTAATGCAACAGGGAATTCTCTGCCAGTCAACCTTTGGGTTAAAAAGGCTACACTGTAGAAGATTTACAATAAAACATGGCAGAAGTGAAGACTTGAACATTAACGTTGTGCATTTTTGAATATTTTGTAAAGTTTAGGGAATAATGTCGCACGAATTGCTTTATTTATCAGTATAAAATTACTATCATTTATGTGGTTAAATACAATATTCTTTTATTGCGCTGTCGTACACAAACATGACAATTTATATTACACATATTACATTATCCGTCTTACGAATTTTCGATCAGGTCACGTGTCCTGACGCGAGTTTCAAAATTTTTTACCCATCCCAAAAAGTGCACAACCCTAAAGAAGTTTTAACTTCAACAAGTAAAAGAAATAGAACAAGAGGCGCAAATATTTGTCCAAATCCGCCAAGTGAAGTGGTAGGTCGTCAGCCGTACAGTAGATGTAGTGGCACTGCGGCGTGCTAGTGTGTACTACTGGAGTAAGCACCGACACTTGCAGGTGGCGGACCTGAAGCTGCCGCCCGGCATCACGCTGACGCGCGTGCAACCCTGCGACAAGAGGGAGCCGCCGCCCATCAAGTCCGTCGTGAGTACACTTTCACTGAATTTACTAATCGTCGGCCTAATTCGTTAACCAGCTACAGTTCTCGTCAAATAACTGTGCCCCTCTGAAGTTAGCCATTAGCAAAGATCGCTTGGTGCAGTCACGTAGAGGGAGCAAGCGGGACGCAAGCATGCATCGAACGTAAACGTAACACTGAGACATAAAATCACGCCGCCGTAATACCCGCCCCCATGTCTCTTGCGCATGCGCAGTTGCAGTTTTTTTCGTAATTTTGACTACGCAGCCACTCGTAGCCAACTTCAGAGGGGCAAAGTTATTTGACGAGAACTGGTAAGTCCATTTTTTTGGGAAATTTTAAGTCTGCTAAAAAGTTCAGACGATTACCTTGTGATAAATATATAACGACTATATCAATCTAAAAACTTTAGAATTGCCATGCTCGAAAACCTGCTTGATCAAATAGGAAATCTTCACAAAGAAGTACTGCAAAATCCTATAGGCACCAACGAGATTTTCAGAATTATGATTGCTAAAATGAAGTGATATCATTTCGTTTGTTCTATCTCCTGTAAATTTTGCAAAAATGGGCTTAGTTGGTCAACGAATTAGGCCAACGTAATCTTATAAATGAGAAGTAGACTCTGTTTTGTTACGCTTTCAAATCTAAGGCTCTAGAACAGCGGTTCTAAACATATTTGGCTGGCGACCCAAAGTATAAATACAGGAGTTCCAGTAGTGCTTGTTCATATTTAAGGGTGGTACACAGTTAGGAAAAAATATCAAAATAGAAAATTGACATTTCAAAAAACCCGACCGTATGTACAGCTCTTTATTGTAACAGTTTGAGTCAACTCTAAAAACATAATAAGATACAATAATTTAGTTCATAATTCTTAAATCCCAGGATTCAATGGTCATGTTTATGATTCCGGGATTTTAGAGGAGGTATTATCAACTCTATGTTACTTACTTCTTTGAACTTTAGGTAAATATATATATTTTATTTAATCTAACGTCTACTTTATATAAAAACGAATGTAAATTCGGCAATTACGGTTGTAATCAAGGAGAGTCGACGAAGCCCCACGAAACCACATTATGAAGAGTCTACACTGCGTTATTTATTAGTTGAACACGTACCACACTTTAAGCAGTGGCGCAGCTAACATGGGTCACACCACAAACGGACCTACCCCCTCCTCGAAATAATAGGCATTTTAGGGGGAGTGCTCTATTTATACCTCAGAATGGTTTTCAGTCACGTTCTCACATCTCTGTGATAAATATCGACGAATTTTTGTCAACGATTAGTAGTGTGTCACCTCTAAGCGGGTGTCACCCGGGGCGGGCCGCACCCCTCGCTCTCCCTAGCTACGCTACGCTAGGCTGTAAGTAGTCGTCGCATTAATAGTGGTTGTACCCCTCAGCCGCTGTGCCAGGGCGGCGCGCTGGCGGCGGCGCCCACGCCCGTGGCGCGCCCGGCGCCTGTCATCAACGCCGACCCCGCCAACGTCATGTTCACCACCTCTCTGCCAGGTAACGCACACATACACACATACTTACTACTTATATAATATTATGTCACCGGAAAATGTTTTATTGGGATTATTCTGTTACATGTTGTCGCTTGTTCCAAAATTCCACAACGCGTTTGTGGAAATGAAGAAATGCCATGACGCGTTCTGAGCCCTAAATAATTCAAACACGTCGCTAAATAAGTATGTTGTATTGACATGGTTCTGATATTCTCGGTCGCCTCAAACCTAACCACGACGGCGCACCCACCGAGGCTCCTATTTCTGTTTGCAGGAAATTAATGGTTTGACGTTCAAAAGTGCCTTTAATGGTCTAGTTGAAATAAATTATTTGACTTTGATGACGAGAGCTAAGTTCACTCGCTTACTCAAGCTCCCGCCATCCCTTTCGAACCTAACCTATCCATATTGGGGTGTCCTATGTTCCCTTAAACCTAACCCTTTTTCGCGATGTGATTCCATCAGTTAGGGCTCCGAACGCGACATGGTATTTCTTCTTTTCCACAACGCGTTGCGCCCGTTTTCTCATGCGCCACGACGCGAAATTTGCGTTGTGGTCGTTTGGAAGAAGCCACAACGCGTTGTGAGTGTTTTATTCGATCATTTAGCGTTTTCGATCTTATGCCGTAACATGTTACATGCCACCAGGTTACTGCAAACACCGCGGTTCCACACGATAGAGACTTCCATAAACATATATATAATTTTGTCTGTGCAACAAAGCAATGCAGACAAATTTCAGTGTGATAGATTTTTTTTATTTAAAAGTTCTTGATCTTATGAACTACCTCTTGTCTTAGCTACTACAAATCTTCAAATTACAAATTCTTCTTCAAAAAATTTAACTAATACAAGATTTGCCTTCACAGAACCACCAAAACCTGTAATAATAGCCGACCCGCCGGCCCCAGTCGGCAAATCGAAAAAGGCTAAGAAAAAGGCCAAAAAAGCCGCAGCGGCCGCCGAAGAAGCCAAGCCCGACGGCGCCAAGATCGTCACCCTACGGAACCCAATGTTCCACCCGAACTTACCCCCCGTACAGATCACGAACCAACCCACACAGAAGAAGCAAGAACAGATAAGGATCCCTGATCCTATACCGATGCCGCCGAACGCTTGCCAGGCGACTATCACCCCTACGTCGAATGGGATGTACACGATAAGGAATCCTTTGATGACTATGATGCATCAACAGAGTCTTATGGGCGTAAGAACCCAAAGCCCCCAGGTGAACCCCATGTACGGACAGCAATACAACTATACTAACCCGAACCAATATAATCCTACACCTCCAGCTCCGACCCAATACATGGAACCGGCAAGAGCCTCCCCCAAACCAGACGATTTTCAAACAAGGATCATGAATTTAGCGTCATTCACTCAGAAAAACGATGAAGGATACTCCTTATTCAAAACACCGGATGATAATCAGCAGCGAAGCTTCCTGACTCCAGAGTATTATGAGGATCAGAGCCCAAAATCGGTTGTATCGCCGAATCCGATAGGAACTCGACCGGTAGACCCTTCGAGGTCTTTCGAATCGGATTCGTCTCTTTTCGCGAATCCTATACAAAGACCAGAGCCAATTGGTACTCCTTTGAAGCAAGAAGAGAGGTTAGACTACACAGGGCTATACACCCCGTTCGGTCAAGAAGATAGAAATGTATTCAGAAACGCATTATTCAGCGATAAAAATGAAACTTCTAGGCTGAAAAATGAAGAGTTGGGTGTGAACCATGTGTCTAATGGTGATTCGTTGCCGTACTTTCAAAGGTTACGAGTGGGGTCCAAGTTGAATAGTGAAGTTACAATACATCATGTGACAGAATCCAAGTTTTATAAAGGACAGGTGAGCTTCTCGATAATATTTTTGGTTTTTACCTGGCTTGAACTGGCATGACCTCAGGGGGTCGATTCTGCTATTGCAATCGTGTCTCAATAACCGGTCAATGATCGATTTTTGACGTATAACGTCAAATTTTTGACACATTTCCCATACAAAAACTGTCAAAGTTGTCAAATATTCGATCACTGACCGGTCATTGAGACACGATTGCAATAGCAGAATCGAGCCCCAGTTTGGCTTGGAATTTTTAATTCAAATATTTTTTTAGCCATGTTATTCCTTTTTCAAAATCTGATGGCCATATTTATGTCGCAGGCAATTAGCTTAATCAGCCGTTTAATTGGTTGCCTAGCCTTTTCATTTAAATGTGCCGATTTTTCAGCGACCTAAGTGACATCTTTTGTTCAATATCGTTTAATGACTTGCCCATGTCACTTATGTCGCTGATTAATCGGCACAGTTCAATGAAAAGGCTAGACTTTTAATGAAACGGCGGATTTTGCTAGTTGGCTACGACATTTATAGCACTTTTTGTGTGAGATCAAATTAATAAGTAGTATTTTTTTTTATATAACTCTCCTTTCTTACGACAGTAGTGCCTAGTACGTATGCGTCGAAAGAAATAATTGTTCCAGAAAAAGGATTGACGGTTAAAATAGAAATATTTTTTTATTTAATTTATAATCCTTAGCCAACCCCGGTTATGCTGGTTTAAAAAGTCACCTGTTTAATAAAACAACAATTGCATAGGTTTAGACTGATTTCCTCAACAGCCAGATAATTTATAACTAATGAATAAATGGCTGAAAGACATATTTCCTATACAAAAACTGTCAAAATGACATTTTTATTCATCTGTTAAACATTATTTGACTTGAAATTTTCCAAATAAGAGAAACAGTTACATTACACCAATCACAAAATCTAATATGACAATACATTTTTAACACTTAAGGTTGAACTAGTCGCGGGCTCGAACTCGCTGGTAAGCGTGGCCAAAAAGCACGCTGTCTCACCGGGCATCGTGCCCGACAGAGACAGTATCAGTGATGAGCATTTAGATGATAGTCTAAACGCACAATGTCTAGTTTCCACGCTCAAAACACCGTTCCGAACGAAAACAACGTTAGGCGATGCACGAAAAGTCTATTGGACGGTTGAGTTTTATGAAAAAACGACTGAATAAATCCATTACAAATAAAGTTTATTGAACTCTTCTAGAATTGAGGTTTGACGATGCCGACTTTGTTTTTGAGATTTTACACTTCTTTTATTACTTATTTACGCCCGAAGTTGCGTTAAAATTGGCAAAAAAAAACGAATCTTTGTTGGCTTAATAACTTTTTAATGGTTTTTTATTTTACTATTCTGTTTCCGTACAGACAAAATTAATAATGAGATAAAACGATATCATGCTTAACTTTGAATCTATAATGTCAAACAGTGGAGTAATACCCCCCCGAAATTTGTATGAACAAAATATCGAAGAGTGTAACCTTAATGTATGCTTCCAGGAGTCAGGAGGCTTAGAGTGTGGTTTGCAAGGAGAGGAGTCCCTGTTCAGTAGGCCGACCCACGCGTGGTCTGACCAGCTGTATGGACCACCTCCGAACAATTCTGGTAAGTCTATTCAACATCCCGACTTCGCCCACTGCTGCGCATAGGCCTCTGTTTTCTTGAGCCACGCCCACGTTCCTTTTTTTTTTTTTTTGTGCGAGGGAAATGCCTAACGCATGCCACGTCGTCGTCCGGGGAGATGACGTGGTTATGTGGGGTTTGCACCCACTAAAAACTTCGCCTGTGCACCTACTATCGCCTTGATGGGTGGGCCGCGAGAACTGCTACGCATGACATTCGTGGCCCACCCAGCGTGGCCCATTTCTGGGCTCCCTCTTCTTTGCCCTAGTCTCGGCTACCTCCTCTATCAGCGATATCCGGGTGCACTGGGTCCAAGTTCCTGAGCCAGCCTCATCCAGGTTCTAACCGTGATGGAAACAATTTCGCTCGTCTGCCCATCTCGCTGATGGTCTAAACCAACCCCAAAATCACAACAAAAATTAACAGTCATATATGGGACTGTTGATTTTAAAACGAGTATTTATTCGTTTAGTATTGATCGGAGGATCTATACAAATTTTTGCAATACCTAAACAATTGTGTGGTGTGGTGATAAGACGTGGTTATCTTGTGCGCAGGCGTGCTCGAGGCGCGCAGCTCGCCCTCCAGCTCGCCCGGAGCAGCGGGCGGCGCACGCGACGAGCCTGCTGCAGACGAGCGCGGCTTCGGGCCCGTGGGCGAGCGGCCCGCTGACCACAGAGGTACGTAGTAGTGCACGGCTCCTTCACTGGGTGCTGTCTGGAACATCAGGAAAGCAAAAGGTTCATTCGATAACAGTCAGGGTAAAATTGTGACATTTTAAGAGCGTTTACGCCGTACGGCTTTTCATTCAAACTTTGAAGTCCTTATTTTTCGAAATGAATGAACCGATTTTATTAAAACTTGGTATGCATACGCCATCCAACCAGGTCTAAAAATGTAGTTGAGAACATTTTCGAAAAAGAGTTCAGAGGGAGAGACCTCTCCAAAGCATTTGACTGCGTAAATCACGAAACCTTGCTCCTAAAGCTAGAACATTATGGACTAGGTAAACATGCATTCAGCTTACTGAAGTCTTATTTAAATGACAGACAGCAGCAAGTTCAAATAAACGGTGTTAAATCAAGGGGTTTAAAAGTCAAAATGGGGGTTCCACAAGGCTCAATATTGGGTCCTTTCCTCTTTTTAGTATACATAAATGATCTTCTCCATCTTTTAAAAAATCAACCACAAACGGTGTTATTTGCTGACGATACATCCTTAATTTTTAAGATAGATAGACGTTCTACAAATCTGGACGACGTAAATAACGTCCTACAGCAGCACCAAAATTGGTTCACTGCTAATAATTTAGTATTAAATGAAAAGAAGACTAAGTGTATCAGATTTGCTTTACCGAATAAAAAAGTTGTAGTCGTGAGGAGTAAAAGCAAAAAAAAACTGCGACACAAGTAAATGAGCGCTGTGATTATCTTTACATAAATATTAAACGTCCGCATCACTCCACAGAATCGAGCGTCTTCCTCCCCGACTCGTCGATCACGAACCTGTCGACGCTAGAGACGTCTGAACGCGAGATCGAGTCGTTCAAGCGCTTCGATTTCTACTTCGAGCCGCCGCGACACAAACCCAAGGTTCAGCTCGACGTCAGGGACATTGCCGCAGCCCTGCGACAGAACCACAAGTAAACCGAGGAGCTAGGACACTACCGCTCTTTAAGTATTTGGCCACCTTCACATTTTATTAAAATATCTTCGAAAACTCGTTACTTTTAACAAGTAAAACGTGCAGCTACGACACTACCAGCCAGTCTATTCTGTCCATATCTCAACTGTCATTCCATCTTGTTTGCATGGAATGATATCTCAGTTCAGACTATGAGATGTTTACAAAATCGCACTGCAGTATGCATTGTCGCTCTAAAGTATTGGGACAACCAGAATAAAGTTTAAATAAATGACACGAAACTTTTTGGGAATACTTTGTGCGTACAGGGGCTCGAGTCTGCTATTGCAATCGTGTCTCAATGACCGGTCAATGATCGATTTTTGACGTATGACACATTTCCCATACAAAAACTGTCAAAGATGTCAAATATTCGATCACTGACCGGTCATTGAGACACGATTGCAATAGCAGACTCGAGCCCCAGATAAGTAGTGAAAATATGAAATATGCATCATCATCATCATCATCATCATCATATCAGCCTGCAGACGTCCACTGCTGGACATAGGTCTCCCCGCGCGTGTCGCCACAACACCCGGTCCTGTGCGTCTCGCATCCATCGGTTACCCGCGACCCTCACCAGGTCATCGGTCCACCTTGTGGCAGGCCGCGCCAACGCTGCGTCTTCCGGTACGCGGTCGCCACTCCAAAACATGCATGAAAAAATATATTGACTATACAAGCAGTTTATCGAAAAGTATATTTACAGAAATATAAGTGTGAAAATAGAATCAAAATTCATCAAAAAACTATGAAGATATAGGATTTTTAACAATATCTCGTTTCCTTTTTCCTTTCGCGAGAACGCCGTTGTCTATGGCAGCTGTATGAGCGTCACGATGACGTCAGAATTCACGGCGGACTTCTCTTTCTAATCAACTTTAGAACTTGTATAACTTCGTTGCTATTGAACATATCTGAAAATTCTTTCATAATTATTTACTGGAGCTATTAAAAATTTTATTTAGCAAATAAAAACATATAATATATGCATATTCCCTGCCGGAGTCTGTCACAAGCTTGAGCAGGTTACTTCTAGACAGGCGTTCTCCACCGTCACCAACATCATAGCTTGCCATCAGGTTAGATTGTGGTCAAATGTGAATCTTTGAAGGACAATGAAAAGACTTCACAGCATTTTTAATCACAATAATATAATAGAGATATAACTATTTTAAACTAATATATCTGTCCCTCTCGCGAAAACACTGTTTTGTATGGCAGCTGTTTATGCGTCATGGACTTTGACGTCAAAGTCCATATCGGAGTTCTCTTTCTAATTGTCAACTTTGAAGCTTTATAACTTCATTGCTGATGAAGTTATTTTAAAAATTATTAAATAAGTGCTTTCTAAAGCTAGTAAGTATTTCATTTTGTAAATTAAATAATTGTATGCATATTCCATATTTCTTTAATACTAATCAATGCTGTTTTTCAGACTTGTGTATGTTTTCTCACAAAATGCAGTTGGCTAAATACTTGAGCGGTAGTGTACATACACTGGCCATTTTAGGGCCGGTTCAAGATGGCATCGTTTTCATAAGAAACCCTAGTTACAGTCAATATGCTGGAATATCGCTTTAGTTCATATAAGTCATCAATTTGTAGATTTCCAGTATAAGCAAGTTCAGCTTAAACTGGAAACATAAGTCTCGATTTGTGTCGTTCCATTTAGAACTAAAGTAATTTGTTACAAAATATTATGTTCGTGCAATTCTATTTAATATTTCTTCGTAAGAGTGTTGAAAAACGTCGTTTGATACACAAAGGCATTTCTCATTGAGCTTATCAGCTTCATAACGTAATCTCTATCATCGACTCAGCCTTAACTGCAACGACAAACTTTGCACACTTGCATTAAAATGTACGTGGGTATGGCGTCTTATGTAAATTGCAAATTATGTATGAACTTATAAAATCTTCCATGCTAGCTGTAATAATAGGATATTAAATAAATAAGTAAATAAATAAATAAGAAAATGATTTTTTAGACGTTGACTCAAGCGTTTTTAAGTCAAGGTATAGAATAAACCATTTGTAGAACCTTAAAGTTTTCTAATATTGAGCAGTCAGACCCGCTTCCTGCATGAGCCACCCTCAAACATCTTTTGCTGACGCAAACTAAATAATATAAAATAATTGATGACATCATCTTCAGTTTTGAGAAGGGTTACCGTAGTACCAGGTCACCGGGTTGTGGAGGTCACAGGCAGGTAGTCGCTCCGCGTGAAATGGGCTATTCTACTTTTCGATGCCTGTAAAATCGTCCCTTATACATTTTAACGCATAATTTCTAACTTGTTATGATAATCTTCGAAAAAAACTATTATTTTTTAATTGAGAATTGCATGCGCTCACCTGAATGATAACTTTTATCGAAATATGTGGGCTAAGAATATAAAAAAAAAACAATTTTTTGGTGCAGTGGACTTTTTGTAATATTGAAAAAAATCATAATGAACATTGAGGCCCAGTTGAGAACTAACGAAAATATTTCGAGACATCTGCAATTTTGCGAAAGTGTTCATACATTTTCATCTCTATTTTAGGCACTGAAAAGTAGAATGGCCCAAATACAGGTTCTCAGCTGAATCTAGTTAGACTGGCCTTCATTGTTGGCAAAAATTGAGGCAGATTTATTGAATTGATTACAGTCAACATATCTGACCCTCTTTGTCAACGATGTTCTGTTTGGCTTCCAGTTGAACCGAATGCAACTGGGTACCAGTATTTTAAATGCTGCGGCTGCCTAGCTGACCTCCATCACTCAGTCGACCTCCACCACCCAGTAACTGGGTAACACGGTAACATAGCAAGACTGGTATCAGGTTATACATGCTGTGACTGGTGTCAGATACTCGGAAAAAAAACTTTAAAAGCGCTCAGTGTCAATGTAGACTTAGCAATAATATTACCGGCTTGTAACTGTCCCACTGCTGGGCAAAGATCTCTACTCATATCGAGTAGGTACTCGCATTGTTCACCACGCTTGTTCAATGCTACCTCAAAGGAATGCTTAAAGCGACTTCTGGTAGAAAGTACTTATCAGGAAAATGTAACAGATGTAAACTTAGGACTGATATTTCTATATTCAGATAATTTTACCTCAAGATTAGAAAATGGCGGTAATATTTGAAATATTTTCCATGTAAAAACATAGAAAATAATTCAGTTCTAATCTTCAGTTAAACATTTTGTGGCTTTTGAAAAATCAGTCTGTTAGACGAAAAACATCAATGATGTAAAATAACTACCATGTACCTAGGTATTTAATTATGACAAAATGGCTGTAAGAGCTAAGCGTTGTATGATATTTTGACGTTTTTATACAAGATAAAATTAAGACAGCGACACGTATCGCATTACACGGATTAACGGACAGAAACTGTAAATTAAAATAATATGATTGTATAGTGACATGGTCTATTGCGAAAATAGACCTTATTGCTATGAAGTAACGAGTAAAGTGGTTTGAGTTAGCTAAGATTAAAATGAAGCCATTTTTCATGTTTTGAAAATGTCTCATTGGAAACAGTAATGGAATTTGAAAATGAGAGATTTTGCGCTTTGTCACAAGGGGGATTTTGGTAGATTGCTATAATACTGCTTTACTTGACCACTTTTACTTGTTACTCTATGGTGCCCATAGAGCGTTAAAAATTGATAAAAAATCCCCACAATGTGCGCGGGAGTTGACATTTTATCAGCTATACGATTTTTTAATAAGAAAATTGTCGCATAGACAAATTACCCTCCTACAGAGGCAGTAAGGGTAATCGATTTAATTTAAAAAAATAAGGGTGTTTTTTATCATTTTCAACGTGTCTATGGTATAAATAGGACGCGACGTATTGTATAAGAGATGAAAGAACGTTTATATTGTCTCCAAATGTATCACATTAAATATAGTAATTTGTCGATTTCATTGCGTTCAGTTGGTTGTAAAACTTAAGTGAAATACAATATCATAGATGAATGTACTGTGTTTTATTTGTTTTTAAATGTCAGCATGTTCTGTCCCACTCCTGAGCAAAGGCCTCCATTTCTCTTTTCGTTGCTTATTTTTCTTAAATGATAAATGATATTTATTTTGTAAGTAGGTTAAACATAACACTTTTACACGTCAATATTTTTTGGTCATTTTAAGCTAGATGAGGCCGGTGTTTCCTAGCTGACTACCCTGAGAAGAAGCACCGAAACAAACTCAGAGGTCACAGTCTCTTTTGAAGTCCATACAAATTGTACTGGTCAAATCATACGAGAACCATGTAGGTTAATGTCTGAGGTGGCCTTTTGAGGAAAGTGCCACACAGATTTGAGTGGACCTGTCCAGACAGTGCAAGCATTTGTCAGTTATTGTGGAGCTCAAACTTAGAACTTTAAGGAGCTCAACGATTTGACGAACAATACCAAAGTAAGAACATTTGGGTAGGCCGCATAAAAAAAAATCTCAAACTGAAACAGATATTCTTATCCCAAAAATTTAAAGATGGTATGTTTTTATGGCCACACTATTGTCTGGCGGTGTACAGATTACGCGCGCGCCTCTAACGATTAAATGTTAAGAAGTTGCCTAAGAACAACCCTTGCAGCGCTGCTAGCACCAATTTATCAAATTCCCCGAAAATTTAAGTCAAATTCCCCAATTTGGGGACAAAAATCTACTGATTCTCCACAAAATCCCCTCATTTTTTTTAGAAATTTTTTTTTTTTTTTTCTTAAGATTTTTTTTCCTTTTACACCTTTTTTGTTGTCACCATATTTTTGTGACAAACGTTTTCTACACAAAGGATCACGATAGAAGTAGATTCAGGACTGCTCTAAGTCTTTATTTCTGTTTTTGATTTTAAGAAAGTCAATAATAGTATGTGTCAATGACCGTTATTGCACATTTATCTGGAATCTACTATAGTGTGGTGGCGAGCAGGGCAACCGCCCGGGGCCTCGCTCTTGCAGGGGCCTCGCGCAACCTGAGTTCACAAATCTTTACATTTGAAACGTTTCATATATTTTAGCAATGAAATGAGTTATTTCATCTTCAACATCTACCTAGCCTTTTTCCCAACTATATTGGGGTCGGCTCCCAGCCAAACCGGATTCAGTTGAATACCTATCAGAATTTTACGTGGTGCGGCTGTCTACCAGACCTCCACAACCCACTAACTAATGAGTTATTTCGTATTAAATGATTTAATTAAATTAATCGTACCTAATAAATGCGGTTTTCAGCTCGCAAGTTCTTCAATTGAGAAATTTCGTAGCTCATTGTGATTTTACTTAAAACTGTACTCTTAGGAAAAGCTGCAATTGCTGCAATTATAATCTGAAATACCTGCTACTTTCGATTCATATTCCTAAATTCAAAAGGGCCTCGCAAAGGTCTTCCACCCGAGGCCCCCCGCAACGTTAAAGGCCGCCGCTGTTTAGCAGACATTTCTGTTAAATGTTAGTGTGTCTCTGCCTTTTGATTCCGTTGTGATCTCAGGTAGGTACTGTAGCCTCCTTGCTTGCAATCTCTGGCAGCCAAGCATTATACCTACTTTGGAAGTGTCTGGTAAGATCAAAGACTACAATAGCATACTGGCTAGGTAAGATTAAGTTATTATTTAAATTATGAAATATAGTTTAGAACGTTTTAATTTGATAGATTGATAGTGCTCCATCTTCGACCACATCGTCGCTTACCATCAGGTGAGATAGTGGTCAAGCGCTTGCCTATCAACAATTAAAAAAAAAAAAAAAAAAAGATTGACAGATGTAATTTGAACCTTCGAGCCTTGGAGCTCCAATACGTTTTTCTTAAAGTTAAAATATGAGTTTTATTTATATTATTTAATAAGTAGATCACAGGATCAGTCCTGTGGTGCTACAGTATCTATTATCAATTATTTATTCACAGGATTGAGGAGCCAAATAAAATGCGTTAATTTACCAAATCACTGTCTTAGTATTTTATTCTTATATCTTGCAACATCGAACACACTACCTGCAAAATTATCACTATGTCGAATATATTAATTAACAGACAATTGCTGCTAAATGATACAATTTTTAATAATATAATATTATACTTATTTATTACTTAACGAGTTCCAGGTGGTTCCTCAATTCAGATGTTTACATTGAGGAGCCAGTTTTGCATTGACATAACTTGTGATATATTTTGGGTAAGTAATATGATATATTTACAAAATCTATAAAATTTAGGTACAAGATTTAACAACTTCATAAAAAAAATATTTGATATAATGATCAGTTACTATAATAAACGATCATAAATAATTTTTAAAATAACTAATTTTTATATCATAACATACATTGAATATAAAATCTTTCTTACAAAACACAAAACAAAATTGCATATAATACACATTATAACTTAGTCTAATTATTGGTAAGTTGTAGCCTGTAGGTAGCTCCACAAATATCATTGTTAGTTGTAACTTTGTGTGTATAATCTTGCTCAGTTAAATAATAATTTATTTCTTTAAAAATGGATTATTACAAGTGTGAGACACAAAACATAAGAAAACACCAACAATGGAGGGGATGTGGGTGCTTAGGCTCATAAACAGAGATCGGAGTAGGTAGAGCTGTTTTATGTACTTGCCATAGGTTAAAATAATATGGATATTCTCCGAGTCCCGGGATTTGATTTTTAAGTAGTAAAATCATTAAAAAAAACTATTCTCGCCTTCGGGACTAATGAAAGATTACACTTCCTTTCTGACGGGTAAATATAAGAAGGACGGGATTAAGCATAGTATGACCACCACACAACAACAGGAAGCAAACAAGCGCACTCTAAGAACCGAAGTAGTCGAGTAAGACAACAAGTTTACTGTTGGTAAAGAATTGAATTCTAGTGGCGCAGAAAGAGACAAAAACAGGTGCGTCACTCTAGCGACAGAAACACCCCGCTATTGTTTTCTTTTGTTTCCATAATGCGGTGACATTACGCGTCTCAACAAAGCGGCAACGTCGCGCGCTTGGCAAAAAGTTTTATAGCGTGCTATTGACGTAACATTTACAACGTCGCTCATGCGCTTATTGGCTTACATAAACCATTTTTATACATATTGACAGAATGAAATTCAATAAAATCCCGTAGTATCAGTCGGAATCCCGTGGAATATCCATATTAACATCAATGTTTGCGGTCAATGAACCAAAATAGCTCTACCTATTCCGATCACGCTCATAAGTTCAAAGAGTGCAGTAAAATCGTTTGTGAATGGATACAGCTATAATAAAAATACGCTTGCCGGGTTCGGTCTATGGATGGGTGACCATCTTAACATACCGAGAATCCTGCATGCCTCGGCTAGCACGTTAAGCCGTTGGTCCCGGCTGTCACTTGTAGATCTTTGGCACTCGTTACGGATAGTCAGAAGCAGAAAATTTGTCTCCAGTCTTGCCATGGAGTACCGTGTTACCCAGTTAATGGGTTGTGGAGGTCAAGTAGGTAGCCGCTCCACGTAAAATACTGGTATTCAGCTGAATCCGACCCCAATAAAGTTGGGAAAAGGCTAGGCAGATGATGATTTGCGATTTAACCTCGTGTTAGCAACCAACTCTAAGACATCTTTTACGGAGACGCGGGGCGTAGAGCGTGGCGTCTAGCGGAGCGTGGGACGTTTTTTCAGTTCACGGACAGGCGGTGCGTGCAGCGGCCAGCATCATCACACGCGGAAACACAAACATATTATTATGGGAATGTACGATGTTGTTTATGGAGATGCGGGGCGGGAAGAGTAGCGGTGCCGCCACTGCGCCCGCGGCGGATCCTCTAACGTGTAGCGTAGCACGCGGCGTGACGCAGCGCGTGGTGCGGGGCGTGAAGAGTAGCGGTGCCGCCACTGCGCCCGCGGCGGATCCTCTAACGTGTAGCGTAGCACGCGGCGTGACGTGGCGCGTGGTGCGGGGCGTGAAGAGTAGCGGTGCCGCCACTGCGCCCGCGGCGGATCCTCTAACGTGTAGCGTAGCACGCGGCGTGACGCAGCGCGTGGTGCGGGGCGTGAAGAGTAGCGGTGCCCGCCGCTGCGCCCGCGACGGTGATGCCATTCGCGGGCTCCGCCTGCATCTCAAGCAAACGCGTGTAAAATTGCTTCTCCGTGAACGCTCTCATACAACGCTATATTTTTTAATTTACTCCGCCCGGCTTCTGCAAGAAAGGTCTATAAGGCTATTCACGTGTGATTTATTCGAGTGTTTCTTCAGACTACCTGTCGATGCATAATAACGAGAACATGCTCACTAAAATGTGCAACCAAATCATCAGTTTGAGAAAAAAAATTGTCACATATAATATATATCACATTTGATTATAGAGCTTTTTGATTAGCGTGTCTCTTGCTAACATGTCTATTCAAATATTTTTTAAGTTTAAAATTTTGCTGACAAAACTCACAACTATATGGTTTTTCGCCTGTGTGTGTACCAACATGTGCCTTCAAAGAACTTCTGTTTACAAAACGTAGTTCGCATAAATCACATTTGTGAGGTTTGACACCGGTATGTGTACGAGAATGCGCATTAAATTGGCTTCGAGAAGCATAACTCTTCTGACATACATCACATTTAAAAGGTTTTAGACCAGTGTGTGTCTGAAAATGTGTATTCAAATGAGTTTTTGTGTGAAATCTGCGCTCACATATATCACATTTGTATGGTTTCTCACCAGTATGTAGACGAAGATGTCCTTTTAAATGACTTTTTAAATTAAAACTCTTTTGACATATATCACACGACAATTTTTCCGGTCCTCCAGTATGTCTCTGAGAATGATACTTCAAACCCGACTGAGTTCTATATCCGAGTTGGCATACATCACATTTGTAAGGGCTCTCATCATTGTGAACCCAACTATGTAACTTGCGATATTTTTGAGAAGGAAAACTTTTATGACATTTATCACATTTATAAGGTTTTCTGCCAGTGTGTAAATTAATGTGTAATGTCAAACTACTTCTGCGAGGAAAACATTTTCCACATATATCACATTTATAAGGCCGATGTCCTGCGTGTATAATAAGAATATGTTGCTTCAAGTAATTTTTGTTTGTAAATCCTTTTGAACATATATCACATATGAAACTTTTCTTTCCATCGTCTACTAAATGATTGACACTGCTAATAGTGTCAGCTTTGTTTTTCCCTATTTTACGCATCAATTCTTTTTTTTTGCAATTCTTTCGTTGTCTTTTAACATTTTTTTTATTTAGCGCTTCATTTCTTTGGTCTACATCACAGGCAAGAGCGCCAGTCTCTGAGTTCTCTGCAGTGGTCTGGAGTAAATTCTGGTCTGACGTTTCATTTTTCTTGTTCTTCTCTGAAATGGAGAAGTTTCATGATTTTGTTAATATAGTATTTAAGGACGCGTTTCCAAATGGGTTGTCAAATCATTACTTTTTTACACAAATGTACCTACTAACATAACATAACATAACATCAACATTGTACACTTAGAAACGTTTTTGACTTTTGAATGTTTTTCCCATGAATTATACCTATCTAAAATTATATTTATAGTTCAGAATCGTACATCTATCAACAATTTCATGGGAATTTTCATTTCAATTCATGGGAAAAACATTTTAAGAATGCAAAGCATTTTATTTAATAAACATACTTTTGTGTAAAAAAGTAATGATTTGACTACCCATTTGGAAACGCGTCCTTAATGCAATCGAATTAAAATATAGATCAAAATTAATGAATCAATGAAAATAATTGAAATCCATCAATAAATGACTGAAAAATTAATTACTTAAGTAGGTATGTCTCTTACTCGAGTGTGATCACGATTGAAAATTTCAACTGTCTAGCTATCACGGTTCATGAGATACAGCCTGGTGACACACAGACAGACAGACGGACGGACAGACAGACGGACAGCGGAGTCTTAGTAATAGGGTCCCGTTTTTACCCTAGGTACGGAACCCTAAAAACGACATAGACGGGTACAAACATTTTCGAGCTCGTTTCCACAAAAAATCCATACAAATCGAGTTTGCGTATTTTTGCGCAAATGCTGGGTAACGCCTATGCTAGGTACTGCCCGCGACTTCGTCCGCTTCAAACTCGTACAGCAGCACTCAGTCATGACTCATGATTTCATGAAACTTTATTCACAATTTTATGGGATTTAATATTTAGCAGAATTATAAGGTAAACCGAACTCGTCATTAAAAACGTCTTTTACTGTGAGACCAACCGAATCGTCGTTGCGTTTGTTCTTATACATATTGCTTGTGTAAGTTACAAATGTATACCTACTTCTGCTGTTAACGTTTTGTTTCTTCTTAGGCACTTCTTGTTTTTCTCCTCGAATCGCTATCAGTGGCAGATCATCTTCATCATCTGATTCTGGGTTGTTCAATGGCATATCATCTTGGTCTTTGGAATAATCAATTTCTCGATTTTCAAAATCTGCAAAATAGATCTGGCTCTCAGAAGAACACTTTTAAATATTTTTAAACAACGACATTATCCGACGAGATCTCGTCACCGTCGGTGTTCCAACCGTATTAGAACCCAATGGCTTGGCACGTGACGATGGCAATAGACCGGAGGGCATGTCTTTGTTTCCATGGAAGATGGGTAGGCCTTTAGTGTGGGACGCAACCTGTGTCGATACTCTTGCGCCATCCCATCTTCCTAGTTCATCGTGTTGTGCTGGCGCTGCCGCTGCGGCTGCGCAAAACCTCAAGCGGCGTAAATATTGTATCCTCATCGGTTACTATATTTTCGAACCGTTTAGGCCTTGTGCTCATAGCCTTTTCAAAGAAATTTCGAAACGGCTGACACTTCCCGTGACCCAAGAGCTAGCTTTTACTTTGAGCAGAGACTAAGCATTGCCATTCAACGTGGCAATGCTGCCAGTCTCTTGGGCACATTACCAGCTGACAGCGTTGAGGACGAATTTTTTTATGCTAAATTTTAGTTTGTTGTAAGTTTCGTGTATTTTTACCGCGAAATTCAAATTTTCTTACGTTTTTTGAAATTTGCAGGTCAGTGTCGGGTTGTATCTTGGTCAAAATATTAGGTTGGGGAAAAAGTCTTTTCGCATTATAGTATGTATGAACTTGTAATAAAAATCTCTTTAGCCATACTATTTGTATCTGCCTGGTTTTGGTATCATTGAAAGTTTAAATTTTAAAGAACATAATTACAAATTCAAATTAGGAAAATGTGTGATTTTCATTTGTTTTTCGTACTGTCAAGATGAGTGAATCAAATGGAGAAATTCGAAACATTTTAAAATTTTACTACAAAAAAGGTAAAAATGCAACGCAAGCCGCGAAAAAAATTTGCCATGTTTATGGACCTAGTGCAGTGTCTGTGAGAGGCACAAATTTGGATTAAGCGTTTTCAATTCGGAAATTTTGATGTCAAAGATGCACGTCGCTCTGGTCGCCCTATTACGGATAAAATGGATGCCATTTTTGAAAAAGTGGAGCAAGATGCCATATCAGTAGTAACGACGTATCTGAAGAACTGGGAATTGACCACAAAACAGTTTTGGCGCATTTGAAAAAAACTGGGTACACAGAAAAGCTCGATATTTGGGTACCTCACGAGCTCACTGAAAGAAACCTAATGAACTGTGTACTCATTTGTGATTCTTTATTACGACGTAATGAAACCGAACCATTTTGGAAGAAGCTGATAACTGGTGATGAAAAGTGGATCACGTACGACAAGAACGTGCGAAAAAGGTCGTGGTCAAAAGCCGGTCAGGCTTCACAGACTGTGACGAAACCCGGGTTAACTCGCAACAAGGTGATGCTGTGTGTGTGGTGGGATTGGAAGGGCATTATTCATTATGAGCTGTTACCACCAGGCAAGACCATCGATTCTGAACTCTACTGCGAACAACTGATGAGATAAAAGCAAGAAGTTGAGAGAAAGCGGCCGTAATTAATCAACAGAAGGGGTGTGGTTTTTCATCATGATAACGCTAGACCTCACACATCTTTAGCCACTCAGCAAAAATTAAGAGAGTTTGGCTGGGAGGTGTTAATGCAACCGCCGTATTGTCCTGACCTTGCACCTTCAGATTTCCACCTGTTTCGGTCTCTTCAGAATTCTTTAGGCAGTGTCAGGTTAACATCACGAGAAGACTGCTAAAACCACATGTCGCGGTATTTTGATCAGAAGTCCCAAAATTTCTATAGCAATGGGATCTAAAATAATAATGAATATAAAAAAAGAATGGGATTTAAACTAGTTCATAAGACAACAGAAGATACCAGTAACAGAATAGTTATGCCTTCCAACAACAAAGTATCTTCTTGCTCTCCAGTAACTATATGTCAAAGAGGGGGTCTGCAGCATGCCTTGAAATTATTTCATCAAAATATTCAAGGTGTCTCTTCCAAAATATTAGAAATTGAAATGTTTTTAGAAAAAACAATGATTGACATTGTATGTTTTAGTGAACATTGGTTGAAGGATTACCAGATGCTAATTAGTTATGAAAATTATAGTGTGGGCAGTTGTTTTAACCGCAAATCTATGTTGCGTGGTGGTTCCCTCATCTTAGTAAAAAAGTGCTTAAAATTTAAGCAACGTAATGACATTGTCAGCTTGTCAGTGGAACATTGCATTGAACTGTCTTGTGTTGAGCTGGATAAGCATGTTATAGTGTGCGTGTACAGACCCCCAAACCCTCAAAACTTTACTTTATTTGAATCAACAATGGAAGATATCCTTGCGAAACTTGCAGCAGGTAATAAATCCGCGATTATTTGTGGAGATTTTAATATTAATATTTTAGAAATTAATTCAAATAGCAGTAGATTTTTAAGCCTTTTTAAATCGTTCAATTTGTCTAATGTTTTTACGGAACCTACTAGGATAACAACTACTTCTTCAACCTGTATTGATAATGTATTCTGCGATTGTGATTATTTAGATAAAGCCGTAGTTAATTACCTTCCATCGGATCATAGCGGTCAATTGGTAACATTTAAGTTTAAAGCAGCCTTGCAAAAAATTCAAATAAAATATAGGCCAATAACAACAGGCAAACTAGTTAGATTCAATGGTTCCTTACAAAATAAGTTAAATCTTTTGGGCCATAATATTGAGGATGCGAATAAATTTTATGATAATTTCTTTTCTGTAGTTCTAAAAGAATTCAACTCAACTTTTGAAAAGAAGTCTAAAAATACTTTCCCTAAGTATATATTTAGTGACTTGGCGACTAAAGGTATTAGGATAAGTAGGGAAAGACTATATGAGTTATATGGCCTTAAGCCTTTCATTAATACGGAATCCTTCAATAAATATGTAAACAAATATTCTAAAGTTTTCAGAAATACCTGCAAGGTAGCAAAAGCTCTGTATATTAGCAACAAGATCAAATCGGCAGATAACAAGACAGTTTGGAAAGTTATTAATAATGAAACATGTAAGAATAAAGTACGAAACACTGATTTTTTACTGGAGACTGCACATGGTGCCATAAGCTCTAATCTAGAAGTAGCTCAAGAATTTGTAAATTTTTTCTCCGAAATACCATCAAAAACTACTGAACCTTTAAATTCTTCACCAGAGGTCTCATTTAGTTTATTAAGAGCAAACGTTCCAGGTTGTACGGTTGAATTCCAACATAGCAACCCTATGACAGTTATAAAAGCTTTCCGGCAAATTAAAATCAAATTGACCGAAGACATATGGGGAATGTCTATCAAAGTGTGCACGTCCATAATTGAGACCATAGCACCATACTTGGCTTTAATATTTAATTTATGTGTGGACCAAGGAGTCTTTCCGGATATAATGAAATACAGTAAAGTTATACCACTTTTTAAGTCCGGCGACAGCACAGACACCAATAATTATAGACCTGTATCCGTATTGCCGGTTTTCAGCAAAGTGTTTGAAAAAGTAATGCTCAATCAAATGCTCATTCATTTTAACATCAATAAAATCTTACACGATCAACAGTATGGTTTTACCAAAGGTCGTTGTACGACTGATGCTGGTGTCACGTTATTAAAACACATATATACAGCGTGGGAAGAGGCGCAAGATGCCATAGGAATCTTTTGTGACCTCTCCAAGGCATTTGACTGTGTAAATCACGAAACCTTGCTCCTAAAACTAGAACATTACGGTCTAGGTAAACTTGCACTCAGCTTCGTGAAGTCTTATTTAAATGACAGACAGCAGCAAGTTCAAATAAACGGTGTTAATTCAAGGGGTTTAAAAGTCATAATGGGGGTACCACAAGGCTCAATATTGGGTCCTTTCCTCTTTTTAGTATATATTAATGATCTACTCCATCTTTTAAAAATCAACCACAAATGGTATTATTTGCTGATCATACGTCCTTAATTTTTAAGATAGATAGACGTTCTACAAATCTTGACGATGTAAAGCCCTACAGCAGGTCCAAAATTGGTTCACTGCTAATAATTTAGTATTAAATGGGAAAAAAACTAAGTGTATTAGATTTGCTTTACCGAATGTCAAAAGTAATAATTGCGATATTGTATTGAACAAAGAGAAATTTGAATTCGTCGAAAGCGCGGTTTTCCTGGGGATCACGCTTGACTCAAGGCTACAATGGGGTCCTCATTTAACATCTCTTGCGGGACGGCTAAGTTCAGCAGCATATGCTGTCAGAAAAATCCGTCAATTTACTGATATAGATACCGCGAGGCTGGTCTATTTTAGTTACTTTCATAGTATCATGTCTTACGGTATCTTATTATGGGGACGTGCTGCAGACATCGAATCTATATTTATTCTGCAGAAAAGAGCCATCAGAGCCATATATAATCTGGGTCGGCGCGATTCCCTAAGGGAACTGTTTAAAGATATTAACATCATGACGGTACCTTGTCAATACATATACGAAAACATAATGTATGTTCGGAAAAATCTCCATCTTTTTAGTAAGATTAGTGACAGGCATAATTTTAATACTAGAAATAAGAACAAATTGGATCAACCCCGATTCAGATTGGCTAAAGTACACACGTCTTTTATGGGGTACTGTGTTAAATTTTATAATAAAATACCATATGATATTCTCGGACTGAATGAGAGAAAATTTAAAACACGCATTAAACGCACACTATGTAGACAGGCATATTATAAACTGGTAGATTATATCCTTGATAAAAATGCTTGGCTAAATGCCGGTCCTGCTCCACAGCCTCAGCCGCTTGGTTCCACTAGTTAGGATTTTATATATGGAGGAGATGCTCACCCATTTTTATTTTACTTTTTACGTTTAATAATAATAATATTCCACATTTCTATAATGTTTGGAATACACTTTTACTTTTCTGTTCTTACCAATTGATATTTATAGTTTTATATAAAGTAGAAGCATTTTTTATTTTGGAATCCTGTAAATGTGAGGACCATGGAGCCTTTTTATGTTAATAGATGGTTTCCTTGTTTGACATGAATGAGCAGGGGCAGTTGAGGGTTTGTCATGCTCACTCGAATGACTCGCTGATGGTGGCGCGTGTATCGGATCATTCGGTTCCCTTCAAAATGGTTGAGCTGAATGGTGCTGATGCACGCGTCATGTTCGTGAACGGGCGCCATCAGTGGAGACTGGTCATCTCTTAGCTGTCGCTGGCTTATTTCAATAGTTTATTTGATACTTAGAATTCTTTTTTTTTTCTCTTCCTTTACATTGTTCTCACATATAGAAGCAACAAAGATAATGTAACCAGGATTATTGTAAATCATAAAATGGTTTAAAAGAGTGTCCGTGGAGGTTCTTGCACGTTCTTCTCCATAGAGATCTACGCTTTGGAACGTGCAAATAGCTTCATGTTTTTGACTGACTGACTCTGACAATTCAAAAGTACCTGTAAATGGTTTATTTCAAATAAATGCTTTGACTTTGACTTCGATCATGTCCCTACCTACAAGATGGCAAAAAGTTATCGAACAAAATGGTACCTACATACTTTAGTTAAATGTAAATAAAGTACTTATATTAAAAAATGCGAAGAAACTTTTTCCCCAACCTTTTATGATTCGCGGTCGTCGCAAGTATGTATTTACAGAATTATAATAATTCAAATCTTCAATACAACTCCTTCAGTTAGAATTGATGCCAAATGTTATGATTTCATGAAATACTACGAATGAATACCTACTTTCTCTGCTGTTAACGTTCTGTTTCTTCTTAGGCACTTCTTGTTTTTCTCCTCGAATCGCTATCAATGCCAGATCATCTTCATCAATTGATTCTGGGTTGTTCAATGGCATATCATCTTGGTCTTCGGAATAATCAATTTCTCGATTTTCAAAATCTGCAAAATAGATCTGGCTCTCAGAAGAACACTTTTAAATATTTTTAAACAACGACATTATCCGACGAGATCTCATCGCCGTCGGCGTTCCAACCATATTAGAACCCAATGGCTTGGCACGTGACGATGGCAAAAGACCGGAGGGCATGTCTTTGTTTCCATGGAAGATGGGTAGGCCTTTAGTGTGGGACGCAACCTGTGTCGATACTCTTG
Organism: Melanchra persicariae; assembly: GCA_947386135.1. NCBI lineage: Eukaryota > Metazoa > Arthropoda > Insecta > Lepidoptera > Noctuidae > Melanchra > Melanchra persicariae. The sequence goes on from OX376672.1 coordinate 3,742,485, forward strand.
CGCCATCCCATCTTCCTAGTTCATCGTGTTGTGCTGGCGCTGCCGCTGCGGCTGCGGAAAACCTCAAGCGGCGTAAATATAGTAACCTCATTGGTTACTATATTTTCGAACCGTTTGGGCCTTGTGCTCATAGCCTTTTCAAAGAAATTTCGAAACGGCTAGTTGACACTTCGCGTGACCCAAGAGCTGGCTTTTACTTTGGGCAGAGACTAAGTATTGCCATTAAACGTGGCAATGCTGCCAGTCTCTTGGGCACATTACCAGCTGTCAGCGTTGAGGACGATTTTTTGTATGCTAAATTTTAGTTTTTGTTGTAAGTTTCGTGTATTTTTAATTTGAGGTGGAAGCACCAGGGCAGCCCGCGATATTCAAATTTCTTACGTTTTTTGCAATTTGCAGGTCAGTGTCAGGTTGTATGTTGGTCAAAATATGATTCGCGGCCGCCGCAAGTATGTATTTACAGAATTATAATAATTCAAATCATCAATACAACTCCTTCAGTTAGAATTGATGCCAAATGTTATGATTTCATGAAATACTACGAATGAATACCTACTTTCTCTGCTGTTAACGTTTTGTTTCTTCTTAGGCACTTTTTCTTTTTCTCCTCGAATCGCTATCAATGCCAGATCATCTTCATCAATTGATTCTGGGTTGTTCAATGGCATATCATCTTGGTCTTCGGAATAATCAATTTCTCGATTTTCAAAATCTGCAAAATATATCTGGCGCTCAGAAGAACACTTTTAAATATTTTTAGTCACCCGAAAATTGCTGACGCCGCAAGATTGTAAAATATTTCGTGAAATAGTAAACTCATTTCTCTCAATAAGGCAGAAATACATTGGAAACTATTGAATGGGTTATGTTGTATTCAAAATGCTAAGCTCACATTATATCTAAAAGTTCAACAAGTCGCTTTTCAAGCAGTCTGATGCAGTTTGTGGCCTCAGATCCGTGATTGAACTGCATCAGACTGCTTGAAAAGCGACTTGTTTGGAATTTTTAGTCGTTTTTAGCGGTCGGGTTTTTGACGGTATTTTTTTGATTTCCTACATTATAGTGAGTTTTGAAAATTTATATACTTACAGTTCTCGTCAAATAACTTTGCCCCTCTGAAGTTCGCTACGAGTGGCTGCGTAGTAGTCAAAATTACGAACAAACTGCAACTGCGCATGCGCAAGAGACATGAGGGCGGGGCTTATGGCGGCGCGATTTTATGTCTCAGTCTTACGTTTACGTTCGATGCATGCTTGCGTCCCGCTTGCTCCCGGCTACGTGACACTTGCGCGATCTTTGCAAATGACTAACTTCAGAGGGGCCAAGTTATTTGACGAGAACTGTACCACAATTCTGACGAATTCAACGACACCTCATATGTCAAAATCCGTCCAGCCGTTTGGAGTGTAGGGCGTGTCGAAGAAATGGACATACATACGCTCGAAAAACATTACCTTTACCCCCCTTCTGACGCAGTGGGGTATAAATAGAATAGATTAGCTTACCATCAGTTACATGTTCGACCTTGACCTCGATATCTAATGGGTCCTCAGTAAGATCTACTAGTTCTTGCTTGATTGCTTCGCATTCTATTTCAAAATCATGTATTATGCTTATGGTGTCTACAGGAGTAATGATAAATCCACCATACAATGGGGCCTGGTTGTGCTGCAAAAAATAAGGTTAATTTTATTAGTAACCAATCCAAATTATAATTTCAAAATGGTGCCATTGTTAGTTTTTTGAAGTGAAAACTTCTTTAGCGGCGTTGTGCACTTTTTTGGATGGGGAAAAAATGTTAAATTCGCGTCAGGACACGTGACCTGATCGAATATTCGTAAGACTGATAATGTAAAATTTTCTACACAGTGTATCTCAAAATAAACAAAAATATAATACTAACAGTGAAAATAGAAACAAAATTGATCGAAAAACCAACGAGATATAACTATTTTAAACAAATATATCTGCCCCTCTCGCGAAAACGCTTTTTTGTATGGCAGCTGTATAGGCGTCATGGACTGTGACGTCAAAGTCCATATCGGACTTTCTGTAAACTTTGAAGCTATAACTTCATCGCCGATGGAGATTTTTTTAAATTATTTCTTAGGGGTTTTTAAAGCTAATAAGTATTTCATTTTGCAAATAACAAAAATGAATGCGTATTCCCTATTGTTGCGACTTGGCTAGTTGTCACATACGTGCTATCTTATATTTGGCTTAAGGTGAAAGCGCCAGGGTAGTCCGCGAAATTTAAATTTTCTTACGTTTTTTGCAATTTGCAGGTCAGTGTCAGGTTGTATGTTGGTCAAAATATGATTCGCGGCCGTAGCAAGTATGTATTTATAGAATTATAATCATTAAAATCATCAATACAACTCCTTCAGAATTGATGCCAAATGTTATGATTTAATGAAAACTACATTGATGATTTTAATGATTACAGTTCTGTAAATACGTACTTGATACGGCCGCGAATCATATTTTGACCAACATACAACCTGATACTGACCTGCAAATTGCAAGAAACGTTAGAAAATTTGAATTTCGCGGACTACCCTGGCGCTTTCACCAGCCAAATATAAGATAGCATGTTGCACACTTTATCGAGAGTTTACAATCTTTCAATTTACTATTTTGCGGTGACATGCACTTACACACAATTAAGTAGGTACTGTAGCTGAATGGGTAATTTGAACTTTCTAGGTCATCTGTAAATGCGTTAGGTTTTAGATCTGTAAGTCAATGAATGAATGAGTCAGTCATAAAAAGGCCGGTTTTTAAACGTTTAGGTATACATAATTAACATTTTGGCCACATTCCTAAATTAAAGTTATTTAAAATTTTAAATGGTGCGTAACGTGTACCTATGTAATTAGTCATAATTATACTAGTCTAAGTGTTCTGTACATTATGTTAATATTAAGCTTGTTAGTTAGATTATGTGTTTTTTTACTAACCATTGTGTTCGTCCTTTCAGCCTAGACTAACATCTACCACGAAGTAAAAAGTTCGACGGCTCGCCTCTCTGTGCTGCAGTCATAACGTGACACAGGCAGAATAGTCGAAACCGGCTCAGTTGCCAAAAAGAAAAAAAAAATATGAATAACTGTTTGAGCTACATTACTACAGTTCTCGTCAAATAACTTTGCCCCTCTGAAGTTAGCCATTTGCAAAAATCGCGCAGGTGCAGTCACGTACACGGGAGCAAGCGGGACGCAAGCATGCATCGAACGTAAACGAGCGACTGAGACATAAAATCGCGCCCCGCCCCCATGTCTTTTACGCATGCGCAGTTGCAGTGTGTTCGTAATTTTGACTACTACGCAGCCACTCGACACAACTTCAGAGGGGCAAAGTTATTTGACGAGAACTGTACATTTATGTTTTTTTTTATTCTAGACTAGGAGCTTTAATAAATGTGCCAAATTTAATGTGCACATGTAGGTTAGTTGTGGAGAGGCCAAAAGTAGCTCGAAATACTACACACGGCTGCTGTGACGACAATGCCTTTTTCTTTGAACTTAGCTGGACACACTGCCACATGTCTAGATGTTAAAGAATTCCTCACCACATAGTCCTCATTCAAAATCCGAGTTAAAAGCTCGTCAGCTTCCAGACACTTCCTCTGGAATCGCCAGCATTGCTTTAGTTTTGTGCAGCAGAAGAAACAAGCGAGCGTTGGCTTACTGTCTTCAGTTACAAACTGCAATAAAAATACATACAGACTTAATATAATAAAACTCCTCCTGACCAATGTCAGCCATGGTGGCAAATCTTTTCTTTTCTTTTTGTCTTTCTTTTTTTATTTGAAACGTTGCTTCACACTAGGAATTTCTCCTGTATCGTGGGTGCGTTTACATACATATAAATTCACGTACACAAACAGCCAGACCCGGAACAACTATCTGTAGGCCATACAAATATTTGTTCCGTGCGGGAATCGATTCCGCGACACGCAGCGCAGCAGTCAATCGCTCAACCACTGCGCCAACTGTGTCGTCAATCTCAAAGGAGACTAGCCATTGGAGTGGGACAAATAATAGTGCACAGAGGCACTCTCTCTTCAATCACTCTTATATTCTGATGGGTCGGTAATACAAAACAACCGGAGAGATTGGACGCAGGTCCAACGGCGACACAAAAAAACACACATACTCTGGGCTGTCACCGAGAAATTCCTAATTGAAAACTCAATGACACTTGTCTTACTACCTGGGAATCAGGACAATGCTCAGCAATTAAGAGGAGAATTTTTGGGGAAGGGGACTCCCTCTTTTCAGCCAGCTTCTAAGCAAAACAATAAAGTTGAAGTGTCTATTTGTAATATCTAAAGAACAGCTTTTGACTAAAAGCATTTGACAGTATGTAGGATAATTATCACAAAAAACTATTTTTATTTTTTGTCTGTCTATTTATTTGATCCGGCTAATCTCCGAAATGGCTGGACCGATTTAGAAAAAAATTTAGTTTTTATGCAAAAAATTTGATACCAACCGCTCGAGCACAGCCGGTGGCCGGTGTTGTGGACAGAAATGGATTAAGTGCAACAGCTTTTTTTCTTCACGATGTAATAGAGAATGGCTGTTGTTGTATTAATGACTAAGGAGTAACAATGTATATCTCATTTAATTTAATTGTAAGTATAAAAGTTTATTGATATTATTTCTAATTACATTGAAGTGTAAATTTCTTTACTTTCACAAAATTAATACTATAATCAAATTAACAAATAAAATAAAGTAAACTAACTACAAACTAAGCTGTAGCATCAAAAATTCGTCCTCAATGCTGTCAGCTGGTAATGTGCCCAAGAGACTGGCGGCTGTCACATTGAATGGCTATGCTTAGCCTCTGGCCAAAGTAAAAGTCAGCCCTTGGATCACGAGAAGTGTCAACCAGCCTTTTCGAAAATTCTTTAAGCAGGCTGTGAGCACAATCCCCACGGCCCGAGGGAAGCTGTGCCAAGGGTTATACACAAAACAAAGAGCAATTTACAATTTTTGTAACATTTCTACTAAATAATTTATACAGTTGACCATTAAATGTACATAACTAACTTATCTATTTATATCTACTAAACCTAACTATATACAAACTAGAATAATAATTGCAAAATTATATACAAACGTGTATAACAACAAAATAAATCATTGGGCATCAAAAATAAAAAAAATAAAAAAATAATAAAATACTCTTTATTTCAGATATGTAACATCCATAATTATAATTATTATAATTCATTCACCTCGCTGTCAATGACAAAAGTGCCCAGAACACTGGCAGCATTGCCACATTGACTGGCAATGCTGGTTCCTTGGCCAAAGAAAAGCCCAGCCCTCTGGTCATGTGAACAATTGACAAGTTGTTTGCTGATGTCCCGAAAGACTCTGTGAGCACTCGGACCCCATGGGCTTAAAGTTTCAACCCCAAACTGCTCAGATATATAACTCCCAATATGGTTGTTATATTTGCGCCGTTTGAGATTTTCTGCAGCGCAGCCCGCCGTGCTAAGAAGATGGGATGGCGCAAGAGTGTCGACATATGTTGCGTCGCGTGACAAGCCTTTTTTTCTAAAACAACTGGCACTCCGGCGGTGAAAAGAGCCCGTCGGATTATGTTATTAAATATTATTAATTCTAGCGATGGCGTGCCGCGCTAACCGATGTAGTTGATGCTCTTCAATAAGTAGGTAAATTAATCAATGTTTTGGTTTTAAGGTAAACCAAACAAATGTATTCTACTTACAGGAATACCAGTCAGCTGCTCATATGTATCCTGCAGATTCTTGTCCCCAACCAAGAACATGCGAACATTTTCCACCAGACATATCCTACACATTGACAGTTTTCTCACTTTTTCCATTTTTTCAAGTACATAAGTAAGTACAAATAACTACAATAAGTTAGGTACTGGTAGAGAATATTATGAGAAAAAAAAACTAATAATGTGTCATTATTTTCGCTTTTATGTAAACTTTAGTTAGAGATATAAAAGTACACTGTGAGTTAGACTAGGAACCTAATCGATAAAATCGATTGTTTTGCTATTTTTAGATGATTTTTAGCAAACAAACAATTTTAGACGTTTCTGCTGTCACTACCACAGGGGTGCGTTTAAGTAAGACGGCGAATCGCCGCGCCGGATCAAAATTATAATAGAAAGGGTTCGCTCATTCGCAGAACGGAGTCAAAGGTTTTTATAAATGTTAGCTGTCATTCAATCTGTCAATCATTCTGCCCCTTTCGTTTACAACAATTTGCATCATTATTTCATCCATGATCCACGCACAATACAAAAATATTCTATGACGAGTTAGATTCTTGTAAAAAATATTCGTATCCTCAATCCTAAGGCGCAAATCGAGCAAATATGACAACAAAAGCTGTCAATCTGACAGCAGGATGAATTTTAGCGACCAGTGGACGCCCCTGAACGGGGCACATTCAATTTTAGTCACTTTAATTTCGCCTCGCGGTGTGCTTGATTGAACCATGAACATTGAATGGGGTATTTGATGTTTAGTCAGTTTAAATTTTATACTGGATAATAGACTTAAACGCACCCCTGGTCACTCTGACTGACCTTATCGAAATGCGGATGATAATTATTCTAATGCTTTTTTGACTATTTCGCAGCAAAATATCAAGTCTTTAATTAGTATGAATACGCAAGCAATTTAAATAACCGACTGTGAACGTCTTCTGACCGGCCCAACGATTGTCGGATCAGGTGCGGGCCATCCAACGTTATCACTCACAGGTTGGACGATGCCTCACTTGATAGGCTGCGCTCAGCGGAATAGATTAATATACAGTTCTCAGAGGTACTGAGCAACCTTATCATGTCGACTCCGACACAGGCCGCGGTACAGGTGCCAGCCTGTGGCGCAATCACTCCGCGGTCCTTAACGTCAGTGATGAGTGTGATGATGATGACTGATGAGGTTGATGACAGGGTTGTCACGGTAAGTAGCCAGTACAACAATAGACTGAGGAGCGTACTAGAGGATGCGCTTCGCGAGTATCGATTAACTCCGACCGAACTTAGGCCCCGACTACCACGGTTACCAATGAACAAAAGTAATAGGGCGCTGGTGTGTGCTTTGGACTCGCTGCTGCAGAACTTCTTCGAAAGCAGCGAGAGCTTCGTTGATACGGACTCGATCCTGTTTTGCGGGGCTGTTGCGGCATGTCGTATGGTAAACGTCAAGTTTCCTAGTTGTGACGAAACTATACGACCAAATTCGATGAGGCTAGGGCGCTCAATAGACATCTATCGGTTTCCATCAGGCGTGATCGAGGTCAAGAGCAAGCCTCAACAAAAAAAAACTATACCTACTGCTTCAGGGAGGGCAATACACGACCACGTGTGATGCGCTTTGTAGGGCGGGCGTTTTCGGGGACTGGAATCAGTCCTCAAGGTTACACGTCCCGTGTCACAGAGCGTATCGACTTCCTGAAGCAGAAAGTTTGTGGATGGGCAATTCGTATTCGGCGGTATAAGCGGCGGGTTGATCGATACTGATCGCAGAATCGCATGTTCCAGAGCGATGAGAGGTTGGCGTACAGAGCTTGGGAGCGACCTGAATAGAGTGTGACAGACGTGTGCCGCCCGGATGACGTTGCAACGAGTACATTCTGGCGAAACATCTGGTCGGTGCCCGTCTGTCATGCCGAGGGTGACTGGATGCGCGATGTCGAGCGCTTCTCTACTCGTATCCAGGATGTCGACCGATTCAAGGGAATGATGAGCCTGTATGGATTAAACGGGGAATATTCCAGGGCGACAGTTTGAGACCACTTTGGTTCTGCTTAGCTCTGAATCCTCTTAGCACACTGCTGGAGGATTCAGGCCTTGGGCTATCGGTTGAGAAGAGGTGGTCAAACCATATTTCACCTTCTTTACATGGATGACCTGCAACTCTTTGCCTCCAACAATTTGCGACTGATGGAGCTACTGAAGGTAACTGAAACTTTCAGTAGCGCCATCATTGTCATGCATGTAAATAAAGGGGGATTATGGAATCTGAGGGTATTCAACTCTCTGATTCCATAGAGGTTAGATCCCTTAGCTCGACCGAAAGCTATAAATATTTGGGTATGTCGACTGACATGAAGTAATCGCTGAAGAAGCGCTCCTTTAGCCCCCTGAAAAAGGTTATAAACTGCCGGGTTTTGTCGGGTGGAAGTAAGGTGCGCGCCTTCAACGGTTGGGTCATGGCCGGTATTAATGTACTCTTTCGGCATACTCAAATGGACTCAAACCGAACTCGACTCCCTGGATAGGAGGGTCCGTACACTGCTGACCGCAAACCGAAGGCATCACCCACGATCGTCGGTGATGAAACTGTACATCCCGCGGAAGTGTGGAGGTAAATGCTAAGACTCTCCACAACCGCGCGATTTGAAGTCTCAGAGAATATTTTCCCAAATCGATGAGCGTGTGTTGCGTTCGTGTGTGTGTGAAAAGAGAAAATAAGTATACTACAGTTCTCGTCAAATAACTTTGCCCCTCTGAAGTTAGCCATTTGCAAAGATCGCGCAGGTGCAGTCACGTAGACGGGAGCAAGCGGGACGCAAGCATGCATCGAACGTAAACGTAAGACTGAGACGTAAAATCGCGCCCCGCCCCCATGTCTCTTACGCATGCGCAGTTGCAGTGTGCGTAATTTTGACTACTACGCAGCCACTCGACACAACTTCAGAGGGGCAAAGCTATTTGACGAGAACTGTACCTACATGATTATTGTGCGATAGAATCTGTGTCGAATAAATGTTTTTTATTCTATAAATATTTCAAGAAAAATAACAAACAAAATATTGCATTATTGTCAGTTTATTTCACAAAAAAAAAAATACATAATTGTACGTAAAATTATAACTTTTGATGACATAGTTTCAAGACACAATCACAAGCGTACCTAGTAACATTTAGGCCAGCCGCCTATTATAAAAGTTGTTCATAATGATGAGTACAATGACCCCCTAAGAGGTATTGCGTTTATTATTTCACGTTGTATATGCGGCTGGCTTTTAGAATAGTTGAATTTTCACTGTACTAAATATAACATTATAGTATTCCCGAAAACCTCTGGGTTTCTTTCGGTGTTTCTTCTCAGGGTAGCTTGGAAACACCAGCCTCATCTAGATTAATTTGTCAAAAAAAAAAGATGAACGCGTAAAAGAGTTTTTGTCACCTTTTTGCAAAATAAAGTGTCCAGGCTGGTGAATTTCACATGGAAAACCACAACAAAACTTATAGGGGATCCACACGATACAGTTTGTTTGTAAAGAGAAGTACAGACCATGAACTCTGAATAAAAAATTTCTACCAAACCGCCATTTTCTGCATTGCTCTGTTCATGACCATCATATCAGCCGATAGACGTCCACTGTTGGACATAGGCCTCTCCCAAATGGTTTGTCATAATCGCCACGCTTGGCAGGCGGGTTGGGTATCGCAGTGTAGCTGTAGCAATGTACCTACAGAGAATGCTGCTGCCCATTCTCTGGTAAATCCCGTAGTTGCCTCTTACGACACCCACGGGAAGACATGCTTTGTTGCACAGAAAAAATTCTATAGAAGATTATGGCAAGTCTGCATCCTGTGGACCCACCATTGGACTGACCCTGGATTTGAGTCCAGGACCACATTTTGAAACTTATAGTCTTTTCTTTTAATATTGTATAATCTTGACATTAAAAGGTCTAATTAAATGTGATTTGACTTTGAATAAAATCTAGAAAAAAAAACTACACTATTGTAAGCCTTCTATTGTTCTTTATAATGTTGTACTTTTCATTTTGCTATATAAAGCTATTGTCAGGGGCGGATTCGCAAAACCCCCCCTTGCGAATCCGCCCCTGACAATGTTTCGTATGTTGTAATAATACTTAATGTTTGTTTTTCAAAATCAACAGTTTAGATTCCTGGTTGGGAATATATAATATAAAAAAAAAATCAAATGATGCAGTTTGTTTTCATCAAAATCGGGCTCGTGACTCCTTTCAGCGTTTTTCAATATTCCTCAAAGTTCCGAAACAGGGGGCTTAGATAAAAAACTTTTCTGTAGCGTTAAGGACGCGTTTCCAAATGGGTAGTCAAGTCATTACTTTTTTACACAAAAGTATGTTTATTTAAATAAAATGCTTTGCATTCTTAAAATGTTTTTCCCATGAATTGTTGATAGATGTGCACTATATGTGTGACTGTCTGCGTTGTATTTAAAACTAGCTTTTGTCCTTACATCTCACTGTCTGAACTAAGGTGAAGTAAGCTGTCAGTTCATACAAACAAGATGGAGTGACAGTTCAGTTCATACAGTTCTCGTCAAATAACTTTGCCCCTCTGAAGTTGGCTACGAGTGGCTGCGTAGTAGTCAAAATTACGAACAAACTGCAACTGCGCATGCGCAAGAGACATGGGGGCGGGGATTATGGCGGCGCGATTTTATGTCTCAGTGTTACGTTAACGTTCGATGCATGCTTGCGTCCCGCTTGCTGCCTCTACGTGACTGCACCAAGCGATCTTTGCTAATGGCTAATTTCAGAGGGGCAAAGTTATTTGACGCGAACGGTACGAACAAGATGGAGTGACAGTTCACTTCATCTTAGTTTACACGGTGAGAGGTTGTCAGCTTAGACCGGCTGAAGTGTCACCTAGAAGCTAGTATAGTAGGTTCTAATCCAGTGATCAATGTTGCCTCTTGTGCGGCTGCGACCTGGGCGAGTGGTCGCGGCGTCGCTTGCGGCGCGCGGGCGTCGCCTCCACCAGCCCCGCGTGCGCCTGCGCAGCCAGCAGCATGCCGAGCTGGCCCAGGGCCTGCAACATGGACATGATAAATGGACCTAAGTATACAAACAGGAATCAACCCACACAGTGAACTGATGCCACAACAACAACAACAACAAAAACAACAACAACAACACAACAACAACTGATGTCATTTTGACGAGTTTTGCGCAGATAAATGTATGGAGCAGTCGCTTTTTTTTCCCGATTTCAGTGTTGGTCCCATAATAAAAGGTGTTCAAAATGATGTATAAAGACCCCTTTACAGGTATTGCGTTTATTCTGTTACTCGTAATAATAAACGCAATATTAATATCACTTTGTGCTAGCGACCGTTTTCGGGGGCCTATTTATTGAGTGTGCAAGTCAACCCCAGCCATTTTAAAGCCGTGTATATTATCAATGGTCAGACAGGGCTCAATAGTTTTCCCATAGTATACGGTAATCAGTCCACTAAACCACCCGAACCCATAGCCTTTTATTTCCACATTCTGCAATAGTCCAGCACCAACCGGGGGTTATCCTTGGGTATACTCAATACTCAATATTTTATTGCATTCCATATGTATTACAAAGATGGCAAATATTGGCAAACAAAGGCAAAAGATCAATATGGACCCTGTCGGCCACAGCAAAATTAGGAGAGAGGAAGAGGGCTAAGTAGCAATTCAAAGATTTCAATATTATTAAGTACAAATTATTTAGAAGTGTTTAATTGAATGTATATTTATGTATGTATTATATATTATTAGGTCTATGTACCTATATAGATGTGGTGTGTGTGTAAAATCAGCTGTTCAGTAAATTTTTTCTAGTTACGCGTGCAGAAATGTATGGAGCAGTCGATTTTTTTTCGCGATTTCGGGGTTGGTCCCATACTAAAAGTTGTTCATAATAATGAGTACAATGACCCCTTAAAAGGATGCCCATGAATTAAATTTCACCCTGTATATGTAATGATAGCTTACCTCGCCATGCATTTCTTTAGCCATCCTGTAGACACTGTGCTCACTGCTATTGTACATTAAAGCATTTGACAGCATCAGCAGCACGTCCCGTTGGAACTGAGCAGTTGTCCTGAAAAATACAATTATTTATATAGTTTGTTCCAGAAGTTTTTGGTCATATTTAAAGGTGATGTTGGGTAGCTGATATATAAGGTCCCATTAAAATAGGTGGACAAACTTTTAGGAATCATTCGGACCACCAAAATAAGGACAATGGTAAAAAAAAATATAAGAAAATCGCATTAGATACCTACAATTAAAATAATGAGCAAACAAAAATACACTTATAAATGTTGGTTACCCAATGCATAAACACATCCCTTGATACTACAAATGTGCAGGCGCACGTGACCACGTCACCGCATACCTACCCCTATTGGATGGATGTGTTTATTCTAGAGTGCTAGGTATTTATTATTTTAGGTCAAAATAAAATCATTTTAATCAGTGTTTTTTTTTGCTTGGATATCTTTGGTTAGACCTACTGAGCGCTGTGGTCAAATTTGTCCACCTATTTTAATTGGACCCTATATATTAAAGGAAAAAAAATATCAAAACATAAAAAAAGAGACTTTTTTCAAAAAAATCGACCACAATGAACGACTAAGGCACCTCGCGCACTAGACGGCCACGACCACGACCAGTGGCCGCAACGACCAAATTAACTAAAGAAACCATATGAACGTCGCGCACTTGGCCGCACACCGGGCCGGCACGACTGGTCGTTGCGACCAACTTACGTATAGTTTGCTATGAGCGCTCGCGCACTAGATCTGCCACCGCGAATTCGCGGTGTCCTTTTCAACACAGTATGTATCCAATAACGTCTTTTCCTATTATGTCTTTTCCACATCAAGTATAGGCACACAATTTCTATGTCCATACTGTTCGAGCTCAGAACAACTGCAGCAGCTCGACAAATGGCCGCTTTACGACCAGTCGTGTCGCCTAGTGCGCGAGGTGCCTAAAACTTTCCGATAAAAACTGGGAACCGATTTTGATAAAATTTAAATGGGACCATTTGGAAAGTATACCCTTTCCAACAAAAAACGAATTTTTCAAATCGGTTAGCAAGCGACGGAGTTATGCCCGAACAAACATAAAAAAAAAAAAAAAAAAAAATTACAAACATCCGAATTGAGAACCTCCTCCTTTTTTAGAAGTCGGTTAAAAAGACTATTCAAGCAGTCAGATGCAGTCGGTGACGTCAAATCTGTGATTGAACTAAATAAATGCCACCAACTGTTACAAACTGCTTGAAAAGTCATTTCTTCGAAACTTTTCAGACGTTTATTCTGGTCGAATTTAAAAATAAAAAGTTATTTTTTGTTTTGCTATATTTTCGTTAAGGTGAAAGCGCCAGGGTAGCCCGCGAAATTCAAATTTTCTTACGTTTTTTGCAATTTGCAGGTCAGTGTCAGGTTGTATGTTGGTCAAAATTTGATTCGCGGCCCTACCAAGCATGTATTTACAGAGTTATAATCATTACAATGCGATTCAAATGAGAATAGGATCGACTTTGCGCCATTTTCTGACGTCATCACTGTCAACTCAAACCAGTTCGGTAGGGTGAGCAAAACAAGATTTTTTTAAAAATAAAATTTATTTGTGTATTGGTGCCAACAATGAAAATAAAATAGGTTCTGTTATGATTTAAAAAAAAAACTAATAATAACTTAATAATTAAATATTAAATTTAGCTAATTTCTTACTATTTAACGTTTTTTATTTAAATAAGATGTAAAACTTTAAAAAAAAAATTAAATAAACCGTTATTGAAATGCCGTTTTCTTTGCTAACCGTACTTTTCAAGTGACATTTGACAGATAGAGGTCATTGACGTTCCTATTTTTATTTGAATCGCATTGTAAAATCATCAATACAACTCTTTCAGTTAGAATTGATGTCAAATGTAGTATTTCAATGAAATCATAACGTTTGGCATCAATTCTAACTGAGAGAGTTGTGTTGATGATTTTAATGATTACAGTTCTGTAAATACGTACTTGCTACGGCCGCGAATCATATTTTGACCAACATACAACCTGATACTGACCTGCAAATTGCAAAAAACGTAAGAAAATTTGAATTTCGCGGGCTACCCTGGCGCTTACACCATAAATTTATATCAGCTACCCAACATCACGCTTAAATATGACCACGCACTTCTGAAACAATGTTTATTTAAATAAACATTTCGTTTTTATATTTCTTAAATGAATCAGCAGCGGTTATTATTATAAGTTTGTATCGTGTGGACGTGATACCCAGTTAATGGGTTGTGGAGGTCTGGTAGGCAGCCGCTCCACGTAAAATACTGGTATTCAGCTGAATCCGGTTTGACTGGGAGCCGACCCCAATATAGTAGGAAAAAGGCTAGGCAGTCAGGCAGTACCGTGTGGACATACCTTATGACGCCCGAGTCTATGTTCCTCCTGATAGTGGTGAGGTCCATGGGTCTCTTGACCACCTGGCTGTACCCGGGGGCTTCCTCGTCGCTGATCGGCCGCAGGAACAGCGAGGCGTACTTGTGGGCGCATAGTCTGTGCAGAACAAGAATGTATAATGTTAGAGAAGACGCCAGATAAATGTGCAAGAACTGTCATTGACCCACATACATTTATTGACTTTCTTAATGTCAAAAACAGAAATAAATATGTATGTTGATAATTGACTTATTTATTTATTTATTTAAGCCTTTTATTTCCCAAAAAACATACATTAAAAATTAATTATTCAAAATCATAAATTAAATATTAATTTGTTTCTAATTATAAAATCGTTGATTTCAGTAAATAATAATATTTAAAACATGCATTAAAATAATTGGATAAAAAAAAAAATCTAATTGGTTAATTGATTGGTATAAGGGCGATGATTACTTAGACTTACTTAATTTATTTGATTTTGACATTTTAGTTTTTATTTTTTTGACTTTTTAAGTATTACTGTATATTAAAATGTGACATTCAATTAGTTGTAAACTGTGAATAGTTACGAGTTTATTTTACTGTTAATTGACATTTTGTTTCTTATGTGTTTTTGAATGATTAATGTATTTTTAATTATCATTTTGCAATTTATAAATAAGTAGTACAAATTCTAATCATTATAAGTTTGTTAATATTTGTATGCCTCCTGGCGGAACATTGTTGGGACATTATTTATATATAATTCTTTTGTATAACATCTTTTACCATACCCTATGTTCACAAATAAAACATTTGAATTTGAATGTTAGTGAAAGTGCTTCTGAGTTCCAATCTCACCTGCTGTACACCAGCATGACCGACTTCTTCCACAGCCGGTGCTGTCGCTCCGCGTCGTTGGCGCTAGGGGACTCCGGGGCGCTTGCCTCCGCCGCGCTTTCGGAGCCCGAACACGCTGGAAAGAAAGACGGGGTTATTTTCAATTTTAGGGCAGAGTCAGCCGGATATAGTTATACAATTTTTGTCAGAATTGATAAATAGATAGATAGATAAAATATTTACTTGATACAAGTAAAGAAAACAGCACACAAAAGAGTTACATAAATTATAAAAATAATACATACTAGTGTATACAAATATTTAAAATAACAAACAAAAAAAAAACAGAGCACTATGATTTAAGTAGGTATGGCAATCTGTGGTAGAAGTTTACAACCTCCTTTCAAAAACTAAATATCATTCATTCATTCATTCATTCATTCACTAAATGGGAGTCCAGCTCAGCATGTGCCAGGCAATTGTACCTGACGCTGGTATTCTGCTGGATCCATAAAGTGACATATAGACGTCGAGCAGAAGCACAGTTTTTGTATATATGTGAGTCTATACCAACTTCTAAACATGTGTGCCAAATCTCATAAGTATAATAATATACAGTATGTTTTTCTACCATTTAATAAATTCCGAAATAAAAAAAAACTGACCAAGTACGAGTCATATTTTTTTTAACATGCTATTTTAAAACCATAGACTTCTTATACGACATGTAACAGAATAAATGCAATACTTCTTAAGGGGTCATTCTACACTGCCTGAAATCGCGAAAAAAATCGCCTGCTCCATACATTTATATACGCAAAACTCGACAAAATGTACTTAACAGCTGAGTTTGTCTCATAGTAAAAGTAGTTCATAATGATGAGTACAATGACTCCTTAAGAGGTATTGCGTTTATTCTGTTCCACGTTGTAAGTTAAGAAATATTTTCTAATTTTCTTTTAATATTATATAAAAATAGTTTGAAAATTAAGAAACAAAACAAAAGGACTCACAATTATTGAGCCCTTTCATTTAATAAGTCGCACGGTACAGTTTGATTTACTTTAAAACGGTTCTATTTTAAAATATTTTTAAAACTTGAAAGAACAAAGACTTTATTATATATAAAAGTAGCTGCCGCCCGCCGCCCCGCCCGCGTGAATGCCGATAATTATCCCAAGGGAACATACTCCCGGGATAAAAAGTATCCTATGTGTTATTCCAGACTATAATCTACCTCTGTGCCAAATTTCATCAAGATCCATTCAGTAGTTTTTGCGTGAAAGAGTAACATACATACATACATACATCCTCACAAACTTTCGACATAATTTATTATTTTTACCTGTAATAAATTCATTAATGTACCTACTACAAAGTTCAGGCACAATGCGAATTGTATATGAAATAAATAAATAATAATAGTAGAGAAAATAACTTACTTCTTGAATCCGACTTGATTTTTTTGCGCGAATAATCTCGCTTCTTCTTGCCATCCTTCTCTTCTTCTCGGCTCAACTGTAAGAATAATTCAATATTTAATTTTACAAGTTACAAAAAACTAAAATTTTTTCAAGATTTCTTCATCACCCACTCTTCTCAGAAAATATCATTATCTCACAATGGTATGCTCTAAGAAAACCTAATTGTGGGTTTTAAGTTCGCCTTTGTACATAGTTAATTAGTTACCCATTAACGGCCGCTTTCTATAACATATCTCAATCCCAATCTTGATCCCGATCCTTGTCTGTAACCAATCAACGGCCGAGTTTGTGTCCTTCACCACACAATCCTCACCTTTGATTGGTTACAGACAAGGATCGGGATCAAGATTGGGATTGAGATATGTTATAGAATTCCCGATTTAATCTCAAATCGTTTTTTAAAGTATGAGCATTATGTTTATATAATGTTTTTTTTTTTTATTGGTGATGGGTTTGCTCTTGACTCTAGTCAATGTCAGATATGACAGAGACAAAGTCTACGATGGAGCGAGCTTACCCAGAAGGAGCCTGTTCACTCTAACTTTGAAGAGATTAGGGCTGTAAGCTTTTGGAAACACAGACGCAGGCAGAGAGTTCCACTCCTTTGCTGTGCGCATTATAAAAGACGTTTGGAAACGCTTAGTGCGAATTGGTGGAATAGCTACAAGGTAGGGATGGTAAGATGCAGTGAGTCTGGATGTCCGATGATAGAAGGGGGCCGGTGGGATGAGGTCGTGGAGTTCTTGATGTGTAACAAAATAAATTCAATGGCATCATTGTACTCATCATTATGAACAACTTTTATTATGGGACCAACCCCAAATACACAATGTTACTTCATTTTTAAGATTCAATTTTATTTTTTGTTTGTACCAACATTGTGTGTATCTGTGTGTGCCAAATAAACTAATTTTCTTTCTTTCTTTCTTCAAAATCGCGAAAAATTAATCTGCTTTTCAGTACATTTTGTCGAGTTATGCATTACATAAATATAAGGGGCAGTCAATTTTTTTTTCCGCGATTTCAGAGTTGGTCGCACAGTGAAAATCGTTCATAATAATGAGTACAATGACCCCTTAAGAGGTATTGCGTATATTCTGTTACACGTTGTATTGTATGTGTCTGTATGTTTTGTGTGCAATAAAAAATAAAATAAATATCAATGTATTTCGTAGTTCATATTATTTTATGCTTATTTGTCAATCATAATCATATCAGCACAAAGGCTCAATAACTGCGTCAGCAACCGCGGCTTCGCTCCTGTCAACCGCCTACCTGGGTAGGGTTACCCTACGAAACTATTTAATGATTTACCGGAAGATTTAAAGAAGTGTAATAATATAAACCTATTTAAAGCAAGGCTTAAAAAACATTAATGTATAGTTGTTTTATCTCACGAGTGCGGGCGAGCCATAGTTGTGTAGGTATGTACGTGCACATTGTCTTAGTGTGCGTGAGCTTGTGTCAGTCGCTCTCAAGGTTACGCACACTAAGACAATGTGCACGTACATTTACCTACACAACTATGGCTCGCCCGCACTCGTGAGATAAAACAACTATACCCCGTAACGTTGCCAACACCCTTGAGGCAAATATATTTTTTAGATGTAAGCACTATGTATCTCATTATAAGTGAACTGTTATAAGTTCTTATGAGAATACAATTCTTTAAACCAGGAACATTTTGGGAAAATGAATTTAATTTTTTTTGTTGTGAATTTTCCATGAAAATCGGTCCAGCAGTTCTCGAGTTATAAGTGTTGTAACAAACCCGACTTCGCCTTTTAGGCAATTTCAAACTGGCCGCACTTCGGCTATTCGCCGTAACATATATCCAGATATTTTATTTTAAAAAGTATATCTTATTTATTATTATTAAAACATTTATTTCGATTAAGTCATTTACAGGCCCTTTAGAATTGTCAAGGTTGGTCAGTCAAAGAGGTAAATATCAAGTCTCTACAAAGAGCAATGCATTGTCTGTCAGTCAGTAAGCGACTACGGGAGAAACCGCCGGGCCTAGCTAGTCGGGGACAGTCCCTTACCTCCATAGGAGTATCATCATCGGTCTCCGTGTGCGTATCTTCTACGTCCGTCTTCTCCCTCTCTTCTTTAACTTCTGCTTCTTGAGCGACGGGGAGAGACTCTTCTCTTAGCATCTCTTTTAGTGGGATAGAGTCCTGTTGGAGAAATTAAATTAAAGTCATTTACTTTTACACAATTTAAACCACTGCACGCGCGACGTTGCCAAATTTACATCAACGACATCGGATGTCCGAAGTCGCAAAATACTAATAAAAATTGTATGTTAATTATCTTTGTTTTATTTTTCGTATCCATCTCTGAGGTTTTTATTATTATTTATTTGTAATACTGTTGACCACACGGGACTGTCTATTAGAAATCCCGGGAAGATCCATATTAATAGCAACATTTCGATGCAAGTAAATAAATAGCTCTAACTAATTCCGACCTCTGATGATAATCTAGCTGACGGACTAAATAAAATCTGAATATATTTTTTATAAGTACAGGAGTTATGCCTGCAAAAACAGCTTACAGTTCTCGTCAAATAACTTTGCCCCTCTGAAGTTGGCTACGAGTGGCAATTGCGCATGCGCAAGAGACATGGGGGCGGGGCGCGATTTAATGTCTCAGTCTTACGTTTACGTTCGATGCATGCTTGCGTCCCGCTTGCTCCCTCTACGTGACTGCACCAAGCGATCTTTGCAAATGGCTAACTTCAGAGGGGCACAGTTATTTGACGAGAACTGTACATTCGGCCAAAACCACTGAAAAAAGGTTGAGAATCATTATTCCATACCTCAGATTCTTCTTCTTTCTTAACATCTTCTATTTCTACGATCTTCTGTTCTTCCTCCCTGGGCGGATCAGGTCCTTTCTCCATCATCTCCAGTTCTTGCTCTATGGTGTCCGTGTGAACTGGTTCCGGTAGAGTTGGCAGTGGTATTTCCTCTTCCGGTTCAGGTTGTGGTTCTGGTGGGCAAATTGTGACTTAAATTAGGTTGTTTAGGGTTCCTTAAGCCCGCTTGCTCGCATAAAATCGTTTATACATTTAATAATATCAACGTTTATCGCTACCTATCAAGAATATCAAGCTTTGTTTTTTCCGTAATGCAATTTTAGTTTTAAATTTACAAAAATGATTACTTTAATAGTAGTTTATGCAACGACCATATAAAAGGGGTTATTAAAACACGAGTGTGGGTTATAATAGCATCACACGAGTGTTTTAATATCTAATTATATGCCGTTGCATACACTATTTTATCTTCACTCATACAGTTGAAATAAAATAAGTGGAAAAATAGTTTATTCCAATATGGCGGATATTCTCATTGCGTATTCGAATGACTGCGCAGCGCGCTCAAACATAGACAAAGATAAAAGCTGGCACATTGACTTAAGTCAATGAGCCCGCGCCAATAAATAAAAAAGTAAAAGTGCGCTTTAAAAATTAAAAAGTTATTTTATGATGCAGTTGTTTAAAAATCGAAGGGAAATGTTGAACTGTAATAGTTTTTTTTTTAATTTTACCTATCCACGAAAAAAAAGTACGTGCTTATGCATTCGTTTTTGAACTCATATTTGGAACATTACGTTGTTAGTGTAGATAAAAGTTATTTCAAAATGACAATGACAACTAGAGTCATTATAATAATTATTTTATTTTCAAACAGTAAATTTGACGTTCAAAAGTGCCTTTTATTGGTCTAACACACACAAATCAGCTGATAGACGTCTACTGTTGGACATAGTAAAAATCACCACGCTTGGCAGGCGGGTAGGGTATCGCAGTGTAGCTGTAGCAATGTCATCATATCAGCCGAAAGACGTCCACTGCTGGACATAGGCCTCCCCCAAGCGTCGCCACAACAACCGGTCCTGTGCGTCTCGCATCCATCGGTATCTATATCTGTAGCAATGTACCTACAGAGAATGCTGCTGCCCATTCTCTGGTGAGTCCCTTAGTCACCTCTTACGACACCTACGGGAAGTGATGGGATGGTGCTATTCTTTTGCTTTTTTACTCCGGACTCTTTTATCCTGCACGTCTTTTACATCGTTCTCACATATATGTATAATTTCAATATGAATGATGTAACCATAATTTTGTAACAAAATATTATTTTTAAAAGAGTGTCCGTGGAGTTTCTTGCACGTTCTTCTCCATAGAGATCTACGCTTTGGAACGTGCAAATAGCTTCATCTTTTTGACCGACCGACCTTGACAATTCAAAAGTACCTGTAAATGGTCTAATTGAAATAAATGCTTTGACTTTGACTTTTACTTTTATGTCCGACACCATACGGAACATTTATTTGAAATAAATTAATTGACTTTGACATAACTGACCTTCAACAACCTCTGCTTCCGGTTCTGGTTCAGGTTGCTCAACCACGGGTTCCGGTGGCAGAGGGATAGTTTCCGGTGGTATTTCCACCACAGGCTCACTTTGTACCACCTCTTCTGAAACTTCTGGCTCTACAGAAGAAGGCGGCTCGTCTTTGATCTCTTCTTGAAGCGGTTCTTCTTGTATTACGCTGCAGAAGAAATATAATGTTGTTTAGTGAATTTAAGTAAAAAATAAACTGTTGAAAACAGTATTTGAGATATAATACAACCTTATTGAGAACCTCCTCCTGTTTTTGAAGTCGGTTAAAAAATACAACCGACTTCCAAATAAAAAAACTTGCAATAAATTACATTGATCTTTCCCTAATAATAAATTATTGAACGTTTTTCATAACTAGAGAACGTAAAGGATCACAATAGAAGTCGATTCAGGACAGCTTTGTCTTTATTCCTGTTTTTGATACTAAGAAAATCAAAAATGTATGTGGGTCAATGACCGTAATTGTATATTTATCTGGTGTCTACGTGACTTTGACATTCTCTTGGGAATCCTTTCCTCTCTCAATGTCTCCGCACCAGTAATTGAGTGGTTTAAATCCTATCTTCGGGGCCGCTCGCAGTCTGCACGATCTGACGAGGATTCCTCTGAATGGTGTGATTTGGCTGCGGGTGTACCACAGGGTGGCGTCCTCTCTCCTCTTCTCTTCTCAGTTTTTGTAAACGCTATCACAAAGGTCCTAACTTCTAACTATCATCTCTGAGCAGACAACTTGCAGCTTTATCGACATTTTAAAGTGGACGAACTGGCTGGGGCTGTGGCTGCCATCAATGATGATCTTGATAATATCAACAGATGGGCAAAGTCTTTTGGACTCTTGCTGAACCCGACTAAATCTCAAGCGCTCATTATTGGTGGCAGATACATGCTCAGCCTATTTTACTTACTCATCTTTTTCAACAACTTGTGGAGTTTCATCTGCAATTGCTTCTTCAATCGCTTCCTGTTCCGTGGGAGTCTCTGGTTCTTTGATCTCTTCTTTAATCTATGAACAAAAAATGTACAGGTTTAGATAACGTAATACTGCGTGAGTATTTCTCAAAGGATTAGGTAATATTTATAATACCTAATCCTTTGAGTTTTAATGTACTACAGTGTAGTCTATTTAACCCAAAGGTTGACTGGTAGAGAATGCCTTGTTGCATTAAGTCCGCCCATGTACCACTACTAAATAAAGTTTTTATTTATTTAAAACTAGCACTTCGCCCGCGACTTCGTCCGCGCGGATTTATTAGGTACTCCACAAACTTCAACGCCCCCTATACCCCCTTATAAAGGTTAGTTTTGGAAAATTAAGCACAACGATTTTCATTAATTTACATTTATTACTTAGCCATTTCTACTTATTCTATGGTCTCAGGTTCAGCGCAACTGTTCACCCCGTTCACCCCGTCAGGAGTTGATTATGCAAAAATTGTTAGGTACATCTGTTTCAATAATCCCATTTTTAGTTTGTTCATGGCATCCCGACGTAAATTAAAGCAAACAATAATGTCCTCCCCTAAAAACTTAATCACCCCTGCTTCACTCCTTATTATGTAGGTATGTAGTTTATTTGCGAAAAATCCAAACATTTGTTATTCTTATTGTTTTATCGAAATCATTTTCAACTTCATCGGACCAAGCATTGATAAGATTCTTCCCAGTTCGCTCAAGCCGCGACATTTTTCTTACTCCGAGCATGTTTATTACCGTCGTAACTTTTGAACGGAAGGTCCGATTTGAATAATTTAAAGTGTAATTTACACGGAAATAATCAACCTTAATTATCAAACCATTTAAATGCATAAGGATTGATATCATGCTACCGAAATCACCATTTTTTCAAATCACCAAGGATTTGTTTGAATAATTTGAACAAAAAGCGGTCATGGTGACTTAACCATAATAGTTAGACATATGGTATCGCGGACTTTTTTGTAGACATTGATGACCTCTATAAAACTGTAGTACATCACTTTGCTCTATTGTCAATAGATTCCGCAGCGTACGCGATATAAGGATTTTTTCTCACATCTTGGGTTACATTATCGAAGTTTTCATACGGATTCCTAACTTTTTTGAAAATATTCTATAGCCTATGTCCATCATCGATAATGTACAATTCTACTGGTGAAAGAATTTTTCAAATCGGTCCAGTAGTTTCGGAGCCTATTCATTTCAAACAAACAAACAAACAAACAAACAAATCTTTCCTCTTTATAATATTAGTGTAGATAAGATAGTAGTTTATGCAACGACCATATAAAAAGGGTTATTAAAACACGAGTGTGATAATAGCATCACACGAGTGTTTTAATACCTAATTATATGCCGTTGCATACACTATTTTATCTTCACTCATACAGTTGAAATAAAATAATTGGAAAAATAGTTAATTCCAATATGGTGGATATTCTCATTGCGTATTCGAATGACTGCGCAGCGCGCTCAAACATAGACAAAGATAAAAGCTGGCTCATTGACTTAAGTCAATGAGCCCGCGCCAAAAATTAAAAAGAAAAAGTGTGCTATAAAAATTAAAAAGTTATTTTATGATGCAGTTGTTTAAAAATCGAAGGAAAATGTTGAACTGTAATGGTTTTTTTTTTTTTAATTTTACCTATCCACGAAAAAAAGTATGCATTTATGCATTCGTTTTTGAACTCATATTTGTAACATTACGTTGTGAGTGTAGATAAAATTATTTATAATACACCATGTAACAGAATAAACGCAATACCGCATGTGGTCCCATAGTAAAAGTTGTTCATAATGATGAGTACCTTATATAATATAATACCTTAAGAGGTATTTCGATATATATTGCATAATGATGAGTAAATTACCCCTTAAGAGATAAGAGGTAAGCCGGCCAAGTGCAAGTCGGACTCTCTCAAGAAGGGTTCCGTACCATAAATAATAAAAAAACCGTTTTTGTATGGTATGGTTTCTTTTTAATATTTGTGTTGTATCGGCAATTAATACATACTCTGAAAACTTCAACTGTCTACCTATTAGGGTTCTTGAGATACAGGCGATACAGCCCGCTGACAGACAGACGGACGGACGGACAGCGGAGGCTTAGTAATAGTGTTCCGTTGGTTATCTTTTGGGTACGGAACCCTAAAAAAATCTAAAGTATTCACAAGACTGCTTAAAAATTATTGTTTTTTTTTCTGTGTTTTTGTTTTTCAATTATTCGAATACCTATTTTCTACTATTAATACTACTTATGTTGGATATTAAAATCTTAGAAAATAAGATGTTTTAATAGGTTACTATAGTAGATTCCAGATAAATGTGCAATAACGGTCATTGACCCACATACATTTATTGACTTTCTTAAAATCAAAAACAGAAATAAAGACTTAGAGCAGTCCTGAATCTACTTCTATCGTGATCCTTTATGTTCTCTAGTAATGTAAAATGGTTCATAATGTATTGTTCGGGTATCTACGAAGGAATATTAGGGAAAGGTCAATTTAAAGTACATTGACCTTTCCCTAATATCCCTTCGTATTGCAAGTTTATCTGGCACAAAGTATAGTAGTAGTTTAAAATGGCTTAATATTGAAATTTATTGGAGTTAGGCAGTAAAAGGACTGGAAAAAGAGTGTGGGCCTTCCAGCAGTAAGATGAGCAGATGACATTGTTGCCATCGCGGGAAGAACCTGGACGAGGCTGGCACAGAAACATATGGGGGCACAAGAAAAGAGAGGCCTATGCTGAGCAGTGGGCGAAGTCGAGCTGTGAATGATGATATATTGGACATACCTTCTGATCTTCCGGCTGTATGACCTTAATCTCTGTGGTTGGGAACTTGACTTCTGGGAAAGCGATTTTGATCTCCATTTCCGGTGTGTTTTCCTTCGTAATTCTTGCTGCTTGCACGGGCGGATGTTCCGGTTCCTAGAATTAGGAAAAAACAGTTGCTTTTATGTTGCACTGGGGTCTTTTAGTCAAGAGTGAGTAGGTTACTTCTAGGCAAGCGTGCTCCATCTTCGACCACATCATTGCTTATCATCAGCTGATAGTGCTCAAACGCGAGACTATAATATAAAAGTAGGGATGTGAAAGCATTTACAGGATGTTCCAAAAGAGCGTGGACATATTTAAGCGTGATTTTGGGTAGCTGATATAAAATAAAAAAAAATGCCTTAATTTGATTTGAACTTAACATACGAATAATCTAGTCTTAGCGAAACCTCCCTCTCCAAGACCTGGTCCAAGTGGTGCCCTATAAAGGACGGCGCGCGCTTAGCAACGTTGCGACGACCCATTCAAAACCCTCCCCGACTTTTGCCAACGAGCCAGCCCGCGCCGCTGAGCCTTTAGCTTTAATAACCCCTAATTAATGAAACGACCCAGCCTGATTGTCCCTAGCTGTCCCTAACTGACGCCGCTAAGCCGAGGTCGTATTCCACAGGGAATGAACTTAGCGAGCGGTCAGTAGTTTTTAGCTTGTAGCTAGTTTAGTTGCCTTGGCTGGGGGCCTTAAAGTCATTTGAGGCCACCACAGGTTAGTCCGGTTAAGCAGTTGATATCCCAAGTGTGTTAACTTGCTAGTGGTCATACCTAAACAAAAAAAAAAAAAAAGCAACGGTTTCATTCGGTTATCGGTCGTCAACGGTTGAACATCGCTACCCTCGTTTGTATTTTCTTATTCGGTCGTGATATTGTTATTTTCGTAAGTAATTTATATCATTTGCAGTAATTAGAGTTTCGGATGTCATCGTTTTAAATTATCATTTGTTGTTATTTCGGTTATTAATTTTTGTTTTGTTAATTAAATAATTTTAGGAAATACTTGTGCGTTATTTTTTAAAAAAACTGTCCTCATCTCTGATTTCTAAGACTAGATTATAATATTATAGTACACGTATTTATGATTAGCTGTATATTATGTATGTACCTATATACAACGTGTAACAGAATAAACGCAATACCTCTTAAGGGGTCATTGTACTCATCATTATGAACAACTTTTACTATGGGACCAACCCCGAAATCGCGAAAAAAAATCAGCTGTTTTTTGTCGAGTTATGCGCACAGAAATGTATGGAGCAGTCGATTTTTTTTCGAGATTTCTGTGTTGGTCCCATAGTTAAAGTTGTTCATAATGATGAGTACAATGACCCCTTAAGAGGTATTGCGTTTATTCTGTTACACGTTGTATATAAAAGTTAATTAACATTAGTAATAGTCGCGTCTGCGGCGTAGGCCTCTCCTTAATCTTTCCACACATCCCTTTCCCGCGTCTCTCCCATCCATAAGGGTCCACATCTCTGTTTGAAGATGTCTCTCCACCTTTTTATCTAGTAGGGTAGCTGATATACATTAAGGCTGCACAAGCCACGCATTTCTCCATACAATTTTTTTAGGATGATTACTCCATTGTTTGACATTTTTTGTTCCAAGACGGGCATAATACCGTTTTGTCTTGTTGTGATCTATGCCTGTACCAAAACAGAATTTAAAAATATTTAGTCATTTTAAAGTTATCAGCCTCAAAATTTCCATATTTTAACCCGTAATTTTAACGCAACTTTGGACGTAATTAAATAACAGAAGGCGTATGAAATCTCTAAAACTAAATGCGTACAGGAGTAGTTTATTTATTCAAGAATTTATATAACTTTACTTCGAATTAAAAATTCAGTTATTTTCTCATAAGAACACTAATTCTAGAAGCCTACTCATCAATTTTTACGCGCCCGTTTCTAACAACAATGATTGTGCATTTCCCTTTCTCGCGCGCCGCTTGATGAAATAGCAAGAGTTTAGGCCACGCCCACCGTTGAGTTCGACCGGGCGGCATGTGTACTCTTAAGGAAAAAATATCATATTTCAAAGTTAAACAATATTTACCGTGTCTATATCTTCCTGTACCACTTCTTCCTCAATTGGCTCTACTGTAATTTGTTCAGGTTCCACCTGAAACAAAAAAAAAGACGTGTGGCACTCGGAGACTGCCGCGGTAAAGCTATTGCAATAGCTTAATAATTATGCAAGCAAAACCGCGGGAAAGTAGCAATACTAATAAATAGGGCACCAACCTCAAAAAGTTCAAAAGAGGTCACATTGCATTTGACAGCTCAAAAATGCCACTCGCAACTTATAAAAATAATTAAAAAAAAACAAAACTTTCAAATTACGAACACAGATCGTCATAGAAACAAAAAGTATCACCGCTGTGCCGGTCGGAGTGGGGGGTGTTAGGTTATTTTCGTTACGGAATTTCTGGATTCGGTCTCCACGCTCAAGGCCCGCGATAGAAGCTATGCAATAGCTTAAAAATAAAGCCGGATTTACATTACGAAACTAGTGGCATGAAAGTAGTTCCGTGACATTAATTTCACCAGAAATTTCACGTGTAAACGTCAAGTTTTACAATGCATGCATCGATTTCACGACACTGACACAGTTTCGTGATGCGCGCGATTTTTGGATAAAACTAGTGTCATGCAACTAATGTCATCGTATAAACGCGACGCGAAACTAGTGTCGCGAAAGCACCTGCGCTGAGAGGACGTGTGTTTATTAGTCGTGCTTGCTTTCTTGCTAGCCAGCCTCGAATCCACCAACATCTTTTCTTTCGAGACAACTTTTCTTAATTTTTTACTATAACATTTGTATGACAACATTTTGCTATGCGAAATAAAAAGATTTGATGTTGGCGGAGCCATGAACACAGACATACTGTGGATTTCACGACACTATTATTTTTAATGAAACTAGTTTCACAGGTACTGAAAGTAGTGTTATGAAATTAATTTCATCATGCATGAAACTTGTTTCGTAATGTAAATTCGGCTTAAAGGATTATACATTGAACTTCCGAACAAAGGTCAGTCCATGGAACATATTGGTGCCGACTGTCATCCGCAGATCTTTGATAGTCGTTACAGATGGTCAGAAGTCAAAAATCTGACAGCTGTCTTGCCAAGAAGAACCGTATTACCCAGACACTTGGTGGTGGACTCCGATCAAGAATTCACTAGATTAAGGATCAGGGGCCTTACCACCAACTCTTAAAGCAGTATTACGTTAATATTACTTCCAGTGGGAAAGAGACGGAGTTATACGTCCTGTATAGCTCCGTCTTATTCCAGGTTTAGGCCCAGGAACAAAATTACTTCGGGAAAGTGACCACGTTTAATTGGCACTTTGCGTGACCCAAAGGCTGGCTTTTACCTTGGACATCATCATATCAGCCGAAAGATGTCCACAGCTGGACATAGGCCTCCCCCAAATGGGAGAGTTTGCCATAATCGCCACGCTTGGCAGGCGGGTTGGCAATCGCAGTGTGGCTGTAGCAATGTACCTACAGAGAATGCTGCTGCCCATTCCGTGGTGAGTCCCTTAGTCGCCTCCGACGACACCCACAAGAAGTGATGGGACAACGTGGCAATGTTGCCACCCTTTAGGGCACATTACCAGTGGGCAGCGATGCGGAGGAATTTTTCGACGCCATTTTTAGTTTTATTTAAGAGTTTTTCAGAAAAGTGGCTCGGGACAAAAATATCTGGAAGGAGTTGGGGAGGCTTTTGCCCAGCAGTGAGACAAAACAGGTTGATAAATAAAAAAACTTTTTTAGTTTAGAGTGTATTTATGTCGCAGCCAATTAGCTTAATCAGCCGTTTAATTGGTTGCCTAGCCTTTTCATTTAAATGTGCCGATTTATAAGCGACTTAAGTGACATCTTTTGTTCAATATCGTTTAATGACTTGCCCATGACACTTATGTCGCTGATTAAACGGCACAGTTCAATGAAAAGGCTAGACTTTTAATGAAACGGCTGATTCAGCTAGATGGCTGCGACATATATACAGGGTGGGCAAAAAATCGTAGATCAAACGGAACATATGCAACGATAGTTGGGGTTATTTGCTGTAAACTCAGACCAACAAAAAAAGGTAGACAGCGCACCGCGAACATCAAAAGTGAAGCCACAAAACCGTGCTCCTTCAAATAAATACACAAGCTCACGCACACACCTACACTAAAACCATGCTCATCGCTCTTAGTACGTCACGAGCCGTCGTCTAGAAAACATGAATAGAAAAATATAATGATGCCTTCCCTGTGTAGTAAAAATTTGTAAAAACAATAGCTAAACACATAAATAGTCTCACGGAATCACTTTTCACTTGTAAGTACTTGAAATAACATCGTTTTTATTATAAATTAACTAGGGTTACTTGGAACAAAAACGTCTACAAACGAAAGCAGTGACATTAAGTGCGAGGGTTGCCATAATATGATTTAAAATTTCCCCATTCGATTAAGCAAATTTTAATGATTTCTTTCTTCGAGTTATATTACTATTTTCTTTTTTTTTTAATGTACTAAATATTTAAAATTTGATATTTTTCAACACATTTGCGAGAAAACAGTACAATAGGTTATGAAAAAAACTTTTTGTTTTTAGATAACAGTCGGAAAGTCGCAACAATCTTTGACGTTTCTAATATGAAAATAGCCCGAAATTGCAAACGGAATTACATCTTTCGTCTAATTTTCTCTTTAGTATTTCTATTAAAGAGAAAATGAGACGAAAGATGTTTTTTTTTATTCATGATAAATAATAAATAATATTCATTTTGTAAGTACGTTAAACATAACACATTTTTTATGATGGTCTTTTTGAATTTAATAAAGTTGATTGAAAATATAATTACATATTTTATTTCAAAACAATTTACATAATTACTCATACCTACGAATATGACGTTATGACTTACGCTCCGACAACCTCGGGAAATCAAATCATTTTTTTTTTAGGAATAGCTCTTTTAAAAAAATTAAGTTACAATTCCATACTTAACAATATCTTAGTTGTGCTGACTTGCACAATATTAGCTAACCCATAAAATATTATTTCCCAAATTATAGGTAAAAATAATAAAAAATGGCAACCCTTCGAGACACACATAGATAAAAAGATGGCTTCATTTTGGATGTTCGCAGTGCGCTGTCTACCTTTTTTTGTTGGTCTGAGGCTGTAAAAAATATTTTTGTGGCAGAGACTCATAAATCATGGTACCTACTATCATAAAAGCACTTTTGTAGTGATGATACATTTCCTAGAAGCTACTAAACATCATTTATTATTTTAAAATAGGTACCCATTTTATTTCAATTGCCAATTTATCACACATTTTGGTATTTTTTCAAAAAAACACTCAAATATTCATATCTTTTATGGAGATCAAGTGAGTGCTCTGCCACAAAGATATTTTTTACTGCAAATAACCTCAACTATCGCCCTGTTTCGTTTGATCCACGATTTTTTGCCCACCCTGTATACAACGTGTAACAGAATAAACGCAATACCTCTTAAGGAGTCATCATTATGAACAACTTTTACTATGGGACCAACAACGAAATCTCGAAAAAAGAATCAGCTGTTCAGTACATTTTTTCGAGTTATGCGCACAGAAATGTATGGAGCAGGCGATTCTGTTACACGTATATGTTTAGTAATAGTTAGTTGAGAATTTTAAGTTTGTTGTGTATGAAGTCATCATCATCATCATCATCATATCAGCCTGCAGACGTCCACTGCTGGACATAGGCCTCCCCCAAGTGTCGCCACAACAACCGGTCCTGTGCGTCTACCTGCGACCCTCACCAGGTGCACGCTCCACCTTGTGGGAGGCCTTCCAACGCTGCGTCTCCCGGTACGCGGTCGCCACTCCAGAACTTTTCGGCCCCATCGACCATTTGTTCTGCGAGCAATGTGCCCTGCTCACTGCCACTTCAGTTTGGCGATCCTTCGGGCTATGTCGGTAACCTTGGTTCTCTTGCGGATATCATCATTCCTGATTCGATCACGCAAGGAAACTCCGAGCATTGCCCTCTCCATTGCCCTTTGGGTGACTTTAAGCCTTGTGTATGAAGTAAATAAAATAATTACCTAAATACCTAAATAACATGTTTTTTGTTATTTCATACTGGAAGTGCTAATATAATACATACCTTAATGACTTGTTCGTCGACTATGACGGGTGTATCTTCTGGAGCGGGAGCAGGCGTGACATCAGCGTCATCCTTACTTGGAGCCTGCCCGCCTGGCTTCTCTGATGTCCTACACACAAATAAAAATTAATGACGGCACGGTAAGCGCAGTGGTTGAGCAATCGACTGCTACGCTGCGTGTCGTGGGTACGATTCCCGCACGGAACAAATATTTTTATGGTCTACAGATAGTTGTTCCGGATCTGGCTGTTTGTGTTTGTGAGTTTGTATGCTTGTACACGCACCCACGATACAGGAGAAACTCCTAGTGTAAGGCAACGTTTAAATATATATATATATATATATATATATATATATACAATACTCGTTATTATATATATATATATATATATAATAACGAGTATTGTAGTGTGTGCCGCCCTTTATAAAATAATAGTTTTTAAAAACCATTTCAGCAAACCGTACGAATCGGACTCACACTAAAAAGATTCCTTGCCATTATTATTGATTCTAACTAGCGCCTCTAGTGTCAATATTGTGAAGCTGTCTAAGGACGACATTTTGACAGTTTTCGTACAACGTTGCCAACGTGTGGGGTTTCCCCAAACTGCGGGAAATCTCACGTTGATTGGGGATTGGCATTATGCGGGGATAATACGGTGATTTTGAATATCGATTTCTTTGAGCGAGTGAGTGATGACTGAATAATTGCAAACCCTGTAAGGTTATAAAATATCTTGAGAGATTGTAAGCTCTCGATAAAATTATCAACTGAACATTTGGAATATATGTATACGCATCAAAATTTGATATTCTATAATCTCTTGAAGTAATTCCGAGAAATTGTGAAATAGCAAGTAACGAAACGGTGCGAGACCGAACTGTCAAACGTCAACATCCTATAATATACCCTGCTATAGTAATAACAGAGTTTTAAAACGCGTGAATCAGGTGGCACACCGGTGTGCCAGAGGCGCTTGACCGAAGTATACAGGTTTATTTGTAAAACACCAACAACCTTTCAGTGGGTGAAAGTATTCATGATTATAAACAACTTTTGTTATGAGACCCACAACTAAAAAAAAAAATTCTACTGTTTCATACATTTTCATCGGGTGAATATTGCATTTTGTATGAAACAGCCGATTTATTTTTTGATATTTCAGAGTTGGTCCCATAGTAAAAGTTGTTTATAATCATGAGTACTTTCACCCACTGAAAGGTTGTTGGTGTTTTACAAATAACCCTGTATACAATAGAGATGATTAATGGTTAAAAATATATGATTCTATTTACTCCGTCAGTTGGATTATCGAAAAATATTGGCATCGTTTTTATTTATTGCTTACGTGAAAAAAGAAAAAATACGTGTCTTACATTTTTTGGAAATTTATCTGACGGACTAATTAGATTTTTTAGTCATCTACCCCATTGCAACATTCTAACTCATTTTCCGGCGACATATACAAAGTTCATGCAAGCTTTTCCATAACAATTTTAAAATTATAATATCACAAGACATGGATAATGTTTCTAACTAACCTGTTGACCTGCTTATGCATAGCCGTGACGGGCGGTATATGTATATCTATGTCCCGGAAGGCATAGACATCCTCTGCCTTAATCTCTATGTCGTCTATGTCCAAAGATGGCGCCTGCGTCGAGGGCTGGGCCGAAGTCGATAGGACGGGCGGGGTGTTGGCTGGAAAAAAAAGTTTTTTTAGTAATTTCTAAAGTTTAACTGCAATTCTGATGGTTGCGAGACGCACAGGACCGGTTGTTGTGGCGACACGCGCGTGGAGGCCTATGTCCAGCAGTGGACGTCTGCAGGCTGTTATGATGATAAGCTGCAATCTATCGCTACCAATCATTGTATTTTAAATTATTTTTTAAGTGACTATTTTTAATAAAAAGGACCTAAATAAAGTAGGTTGCAATTGCAATGGAATTTGAATTTTGTTTTAAAAGGCATAGAGTTTGTTGTTTCAAAATTTGATAGTTATTTTAGAATTCTGAGTTCAAAGGTAGAGAAGATTGTGGCTGTAATAACAGTCACATGAATCCACTTCTAGGTAAAGCAACACTTGCCTAAGTCATTCCGTGGATGGGTGACCAACCATAGAGAAAGGCTAGCTCCATGATAATGCAATACTGATATGTAGAATCGCCTTTGTTAGCCAATTGTTCCTGCCAAACTAAATCCGACCTTACTCTTTACGTAATAAGTCACTATTTACCTTTGAGCTGCTGTTCGATCTGCACCAGCTGGCTCTTGATATGCTCTATGGCGGCATGCTTGCTCTCATGTTGACTGGTACCGGAGGCTGACTTCTCTAGCAACATTGAAAGAGTTGGCGCTGTCGCTGACGGGGATACTGTTTCTGTTCGAAAGAAAAAATCAACATCATAAAGTCGATAAATTAATGTTGGCGCCATGATTTTTTTTTTAAACCCGACTGCTAAAATCAAAGTTTTTAGCGGTCGGGTTTTTTGACAAACTTATTTTTTTTCTCCTACATTTTAGTGAGTTACATTTTTGGAATCGTCTGCTCGTCTGCCCTTTATTTTGATACCCCGCTTGATAGGTTTTCAGCAAACTAAGGTATGAAAAAAAAAAACAAACCAATCCCCCCTTTTTTTCATTTGCGAGCGCCATTTTGAAAATTTATATAACCTATGTCACTACCACAATTTTTCAACAACACCTCATATGTCAAAATCCGTCCAGCCGTTTGGACTGTAGGGCGTGCCAAAGAAATGGACATACATACAAACATACACACATACGCTCGAAAAACATTACCCTCCTTCTGACGCAGTCGGGTCAAAAATTACATGTTTTATTTTCGATTGTGGCTGAGTGTGTTGTACAATAGTATGGTGCGGGTCTACTTACCGACGCAGTTGGCGGGATGCGAGATGTGTTGCGGTGTTGTGACCACGGGCGAAGACTTCAGGAGAGACGTCAGGAGCGGGGAGGCGGGGGGCACGGGGGTAGTGGCTGGAACAAATTCATTCATTAATAAGTCTTTAAGTCAAGAGTGAACAGCGGCCCTACCATGACATGTTAAAACCAATAAAAAAACTTACTTACAGTCGCTCGAGCGAGAAAGAGGGATGGAGCTATATAGGGTGTATAGCTCCATCCCTCTTTCTCGCTCGAACAACTGACGTTTTAACACGTCATGGTACGGCCCCAGGTTACTTCTAGGTAAGCGTGCTCCATCGAAAAAGGAATGCGCAGCGGAAAGTTAAATGATTTGTTCTTTTTACCCGACTGCCGCAGAAGGAGGGTAATGTTTTTCAAGCATATGTATGTATGTCTATTACTTTGGCGCGCCTTGCAGCGTAATAGGAAATTAATGTGCAATTTTTGTATTTGCTAAATGTAATATTTATTAGCTCTAGTAGATGAACAATTTTGAAATAATTTTTAAAATACCGTCATCAGCGGTGAATTTATAAAGCTTCAAAGTTTACAATTAGAAAGAGAAGTCCGATACAAACTCTGACGTCAAAGTTCATGACGCATATACAGCTGCCATAGAAAACAACGTTATCGCGAGAGGGACAGATAATTATATTTCTTTAAAATAGTTACATAAATGTATCTCATTGGTTTTTCGATCAATTTTGATTCTATTTTCACTGTTAGTGTTATATTTTTGTATATTTTGATATAAACTGTGTAGATAACAAATATTTTTTTCATACATATTCCCTATTGGCTGGATACAGTTTCACAAATAAGATACCTATCATTACATTTGTCATAAGTGCCATAAGTTATTGAGTGATTTATATGAATGTAAAAAAAAAAAAATACATGCTCTATGGTGGAAGTCGTATTTCTTCGGGACAAAATCATGTGGGGTATCAAAATAAACGGCTACAGGGGAAGATTCCAAAAATATAACTCAATAAAATGTAGGAAAAAAATGGGGACTTTAAAAAAAAAAAACGACTAAACCTCTGCCGTACTACAAGCAAAAGCGGTATCTCAAAAAAAAAATGATACTATTAATTTTTATATCATCAGAGCGGATTATAACATGTAAAAACTTATTTAATTTTTTTCCCTATCTCAGTTTAAAAAGAAAACTACATTAATAAAACTTCAATTTTCTCAAAACTTGCATTCACTGAGATATCGCGTTTGCGTTTAGCATGGCAGAACTTTCCAAACAAGTCATTTTTCAGTCTGATGCAGTTGGTGGCATCAAAACTATAATTTTCAAGCAGTCTGATGCAGTTGGTGGCATCAAAACTATAATTTTCAAGCAGTCTGATGCAGTTGGTGGCATCCAAACTATAATTTTCAAGCAGTCTGATGCAGTTGGTGGCATCCAAACTATAATTTTCAAGCAGTCTGATGCAGTTGGTGGCATCAAAACTATAATTTTCAAGCAGTCTGATGCAGTTGGTGGCATCCAAACTATAATTTTCAAGCAGTCTGATGCAGTTGGTGGCATCCAAACTATAATTTTCAAGCAGTCTGATGCAGTTGGTGGCATCCAAACTATAATTTTCAAGCAGTCTGATGCAGTTGGTAGCATCCTAACTATAATTTTCAAGCAGTCTGATGCAGTTGGTGGCATCAAAACTATAATTTCATGAATTAAAATAAATACCACCAATTGGATCAGACTGCTCAAAAAGTGACATGTTCATACAGGTTTTTTTAAACAAGTCAATATTTACCCACAACCCATGGACCCTAATGTCCAATGCCCAAAGAAATGAAAATGAAAAATGCCCAATGGTGTAAGTCCGTCCAGGTATTTTTTATTGCTAAGTTTAAATATTTTGATAAATCAATCCAATCCAATCTTCAAGGTAAAGCAACGCTTGCCGATGTTGGTCTGTGGATGGGTGACCATATTAATATACCGAGAATCCTCCGTGCCTCGGAAAGCACGTTAAGCCGGTGGTCCCAGCTGCAGCTGTCATTTGTAGATCTTTGGCAGTCGTTACGGATTGCCAGAAGGGGTCTGGTAGGCGTAGACGTAAAATACTGGTATTCAGCTAAATCCGGTTTGACTGGGAGCCGACCCCAATATAGTTGGAAAAGGTTAGGCAGATGATGATGAAATATTTTGATAAATAATTATGTTTGCATTTCAACCACTAGCTTGAATAAATTCCTTTGAATTGTTTGCATAAAATAACTCCAAACAATCAACCTACCAGTCTGCGGAGGCGTCTGCCCCGGGTTACTCAACATAGGCTTCCACGCGCGATCAGCCCTCGCGCGTCGTTCATCCCTTTCTTTCAACCACGCCGCCCGCCTCGCCGCCTCTCGCTCCCTCGCACGGTTCCGCGCTTCGATGGCCGTCCATACCTCGCGGAGACGGTCCTCTGAGGTTGAGGGGTTACGGACTTCGGTAATTTCATTCTGTGGAGAAAGAGAAAGGTTTTATCAAAAACATTTTAGCCGTCTTGTAGCTGTAACTATGCCGCCACAAAAAAACCAAAATAGTAAAATCTACATTGCAACAAAAAGAACCGCAACGCCATCTATCTCGACAGCTGCGAACTATCTGAACGAAATCCTGTATCGCGGTATCAGAGTTTCCCATGCGATTAGAACATGTACAACTACCTGAATATCAACTGTCGGGTAGTTGCCCACCAGACACAACAACCGTCTGGTCGGAGGATCCTCCCGTTTCAATGGAGGTATTTGGGACTTTAGTCTCTGTTCCGTTACCTCCAAAAAGGAAACAGTTTGAAGATGGGAGCCTATACTAAGAAAAACCTGTGCTATGGGTCACCACCGGTCTCCTTATCTCGAATGCATGTATAGATACTAATAAAAATGCAAAATAATGTAGTAGGGAGCGCTCATAGCTCATCAATGATTAAATTAGGACATAACATTTCAAAATAACCTAGGTGATACTACAGTGCACAAGTGTGTGAGCAAACACAGGTGCAGTGTCTATTCCTCCTGGAGAAATCAGATGCAGGACCAATGGCTTTACAGGCTTTCCGAGGTCACGGGAGTGTCACACCTCCAACTTCCAAACTCCAGGCTGCTATTGAATATTCCTTGACGCAAAAACCCAATTAGATTTTTGATCCGACTTGGGAATTGTACCCATAACTCAGCGCTCGGCAGTCACGCAACAAAGGTTTATAATTTAGTTACCATGTAGTAACCGCATAGAATAGGCTCTCGGAAATTGTTGTGACTGCTCCCTACAGCTACTACAATATTTTTTCAAAATAGCAAATTACATTATCCATACCTTTAATTGTTCATACTGTTGGTTCATTTCGACCAAAGTCTTCTGTATCTCATTAATACGGTCCTGTGTCAACCGTTTAAGTATACTTTCTTGAGGGGTCTCCACCGCTCCTTCAGAACTACGCTTCTTACGTTTCGGTGTCTCCACATGTTCGAGTAAGGCGCCATATTGAGCAGCGCAGCTGGGAATTATTATTGAATCCATTTAATGAGGAGCCATATTTTGTGAACCACAGATTTTTTAAATCTTACTTTAATTAATAAATAAAACATGTTATGTCAAAATGAAGTCTTTTATTTGAATGGGGCTTGAGAATCACTTTTTGAATATCAAAATTTACATAAGATCAGTCCCTAAAAAACACCCGCTCAACACCTCTTACTAGTGTTATAATTGCCTGCCAGGGTTGCAGAATTTATTTGAAAACATCACCGCAGCAGCAGTCGCGGTCATCTCAAAGCCATTACGGATGGTTGATGTTGAGAAAATACACCATTTACAGTTCTCGTCAAATTACTTTGCCCCTCTGAAGTTGTGTCGAGTGGCTGCGTAGTAGTCAAAATTACAAACACACTGCAACTGCGCATGCGTAAGAGACATGGGGGCGGGGCGCGATTTTATGTATCAGTCGCTCGTTTACGTTCGA
The DNA here is from genome assembly GCA_947386135.1 of Melanchra persicariae. NCBI lineage: Eukaryota > Metazoa > Arthropoda > Insecta > Lepidoptera > Noctuidae > Melanchra > Melanchra persicariae. The sequence continues at coordinate 3,780,314 of OX376672.1, forward strand.
TGCATGCTTACGTCCCGCTTGCTCCCGTGTACGTGTTTCATTTGATTTCTATTGATAACATTTTAAGGTCGGGGTAAAATCAGTAATTTCCCTAATAGGTAACAGGGGTAATAGCATTGAAAAGGTTAGGAACCACTGGTCTACGACGTCACATATATCAGCAGTATATCATTTCAAATCACAAATAATAAACAAAAATGGAAATGACGAAACAAACAGTCAATATCACCAGCGATTCTGGACATACAAAAAAAAAATTTGAGCAAACCAACCTCTTTTGTGAATACCAGTCCGGTGGTCTATTTGGTTCTCCAATGGTTTTTAGAGCGCGGGAAACTGACATCCAGTTCTGATCCCCGCTGCGAACAACCGCAGAAGCCAAGCATAACTGTTCCCTCACATTCCAAGTGTCTAACGGTACTCTTTTTAGCTGCAAACGCTCCTGTATCGAACTCATTTAGATATTATTTTGAACTTACACGATAAATAGAACTAACGTATAAATAATAAAGGTTTTTTAAGTTATTTTTTGTTTGTTTTTGATCAAATTTTGATCGAAATACCACAAAGAAACGCTTTGTTGTGTATACAATTTGACATTGACAATGACAGACAACAACGCGGTGACAGATTAAAAATTGGCGTTGGTTTATTGCCTGATCAAAAAATGTTTGAAAACCATACCATATGTAAATTAAAAAGAAAAAAAAATGCTTTTGTAGTTCTATTCAATGGACTGTCGTAAATTATGCCAGAATTACTATTTCAGCCAACGACTCTTGCAACTCACCGCGTAGGTACATACCTCAAACTTTTACTTTGTTTTATTTCTGTATTTTTGTAGGACCAAGCGTAGGACATACATAAATGATTTCAATATTTTTGCCGTTCGAGAATCGAATCACAGTTTGAAGCACAAATCCTGATTAGGTTCTGTTAGAATCGAATCACACTTCGATTCGAATTTTGAAATAAGTACTCCACTCAGAAAGAAAATACTTAGTTGACCCCCCTCTCTCTAATCCAAATCTCCGAAACTACTTAGCCAAAAACTTTTGAAAAAATATACATAGGTCTTACCTATGGATTACAGAAAAACCCATAAGAATTATCTATGGTATCTGTGATTTTATGTAGGTAAACTAAGTACCTAACATGTTAAAAATATATACAAATACAAATTCCTTTATTTCAAATAGACCAGATACATTACGAGTTACAGGTACTTCTGAATTGTCAAGGTCTGTCAGTCAAATAGATAAAGCTAGTTCTGCCGCGTTAGCGACAGGAGCAGAAAGTTGTTCTGCTATGCAGTAAAACATGCTCACCGACCCTATCTCCAGAGCGCGGCCGTTGCGAGTTTCAAAGAGTAGATCCTATGGAGAAAAATGTGCAAGGAAGGAGCTCACACTCTTTTAAATCAGTATTTACAAATTCATAGTTACATTCGTTTTGAAATAATGAATGCGTGAAATTATACAATGCAAAAGAGATTGAGTCTTAATTGTTCAGAACCCTTTGAACGCGAGTCCAACTCGCACGTGGCTGGTTTCTTTTAATTACACATTATTTGCTCGCCAGTTCATGGCGAAATGTGTCATTGCTGTGACAATTTTTGTAGGCACTGCCGTCACACAATCTGCCAATCGTAGTTATTCAAACCAACGCGACGTGATCCTATTTCCTCTGCTCCGCACTGAGTAGGCTAGGCATGTATATTATTATAGTTTGGGTTTGGGCGTGATCACATGCCCTTACCACAACCAATCTCCATCCTCCACAGATGCCAATCTAATAAAAAAAAAAATAAAGGCCCAAAATACCACTCCGCTCGAAATTGTAATAATTACCTATTGATTCAGTTCACGAGTTCACGAGGTTGTCGACATGTGGAATGTGAATACGCCCTTCGACTAGGGCGTTCGTACCCAGAGTTTCGACTTACATCCGCCTCACGAATTCCTTAGTTTGTTTTGCTCGCGTAACATAAACTCATTCATTACAGTACCTACCTAATTAAAAATAGGTATGTACAAGAACGCATCACCGTTGAGAGCGCGTTGTAACTGAAATAGAACTAGTTGGGAGTCAAGGTTATAATTTTGCGAGGTTAATACGTTTGCCGACTCTTGTTTTCGTTTAGTCTTTTATGGTTGTATAATATTGGCATTTCGGCAGTGATATTAGGTGGTATCTATTCAGCCGCTCCGAGCAAAAATGCAATATTTGCTGCCCTTCTCAATAACCCTTCGCAAGGGGGATTATGTCTCTGAAGGTCAAACAAACTGGGAGCGAAAGTGAAAACGAAGTGAGTTTGACAATTTTAGCGAAGGAACGGAGATTTTGAACAGCTGATTGTGGGTTGGTCTCATAGTAGTGAAATTGTTAATAATAATGGGTATAATGACCCATATTTTCAGGTTTTGTATTTAATCTACACATTTTCAATGACTCTTTATAATCATCATCTCAGATCAAAGAATAAGCCTTTCCTCCCATCCTGTGCATTACATTGGAGTGCATCCATGCGTACTATTGAGTGACGGGGACACCAAACTTACGGGGATAGCTGTCACCCTTCCGATATCGTGCTGATGGTGGATTCCGTCATTCTGTCCAAGATATCTGCTGGTAGGATCATCATATCAGCCGAAAGACGCCCACTGATGTACATAGGCCGCCCCAAGTGTCGCCACAAAACCGGTCCTGTGCGCCTCGCATCCATCGGCTACCCGCGACCATCAGCGTCATCGGTTCACCTGTGAGAGGCTTTCCAACGTTGCTTCCAGTACAGGATCACAACTCCAGAATTTTTCGGCCCCATCGACCATCTTTTCTGTGAGCAATGCCCCACTGCCACTTGAGTTTCGATCTTTCGAGCTGTGTCGGTAACCTTGGTTCTTTTTGCTTAATTATGTACCTATATAGAAATGTAAATAAAGACGGCTACGACCACGACCAGTGGCCGCAATGACCAGATTAACTAAAGAAACCATACCTATGAACGTCGCGCACTTGGCCGCAACGGCCAACTGGCCGCACACCGGGACGGCACGACTGGTCGCGACCAACTTACGTAGATTGCTATGAGCGCTCGCGCACTAGATATATGCGACCGCGAATGCGGCCCGGCCGCGGCCAGCCATTCTTCATCATCCTTTCCAACACAGGATGATTCCAATAACGACTTTTCCTATTACGTCTTTTCCACATCAAGTACAGGCACATAATTTCTATGTTCATACTGTTCGAGCTCAGAACAACTGCAGCAGCTCGACAAATGGCCGCTTTACGACCAGTAGTGGTCGTGGCCGCAAACTTGGCCGCAGCTCAATCGTAGTTTCTGCGACCAAGGTTGCGACCACGATCACGACTGCTCGTGGTCGTGGCCATCTAGTGCGCGAGATGCCTTAATGTATTATTAAGAAGAAGATACTTCGGACTGAATTGATGTAGGTATGCTGAACGAATATATAAAATAATGCTCTAATAGATGCCCATCTCCTAAGTTCCTTGCCTCTTTAGCACCTGCCATTCCTACCAAACAAGACAGAGAAACGTAGGAAACAAAGAAATGATCCACACATCTCATTACATTATGAGTAGGTATGACAAATTCTAACATGCCAATATACAGTAAACATACCTTGATAAAGTTACTAACTATTTTATTTCGCTCACACACAGCTGTGGAGTGAATCATGTACGCTGTGATTGTAATTGTTCCCTCGTATTGATATGTCCGTTGGGGTGTGAACTATTTTTACTCAAGTTACGGATATATTGGAAACTATTGAATCGGATGGAAATTATTGTACCCATCCAAAATTATTCTTCCATAATATATCGAGAAATTATAATGTTGTAAAGATTTACTAGAATTTACCAATTTTCCAGTGACGGTTGGCGCGGTGGTTGAGCGATCGGCTGCTGCGCTGCGTGTCGCGGGTTCGATTCCACGCACGGAACAAACATTTGTATGGCCTACAGATAGTTGTTCCGGGTCTGGCTGTTTGTGTTTGTGAGTTTGTATGTTTGTAAACGCACCCACGATACAGGACTAATTCCTAGTGTGAGGCAACGTTTTAAAAAAAAAATACATAGGTAGTTCACACGGAAATCAAAACAAAACTACTACAAAGTACTTACCTACATATTCAGTAGTTCCCTTATCCCGGTAGGTTGGATATTTTGATACTTTTACGCGGGCGAAGTCGCTGACAAAATAGTAGATTAGATTATACTTGGCTGATTTTATATAACAAATATTCAAGCAAAATAATTTCGAAAATTGTCTAACGGTTTTCATGCATAATCTTTTAAAATACTTGCCAAGTACAAAGCACAGCATTTTTACCTGACAGGTTTTGTTTTTAGTACCATGAGCATTTCCCGCTGACCTGCCTATTATCAACTTTTGATCTTGATCTGCTAGAGTCCGTCCAACGATAGAAGTTCCGCAACCGCGGCGCTAGTTTCTATGCGACTGTCCGCTATCCTCTAACAAATCTTTTTAGTTCCATTTATTTCCGCGGGACTTCTTTCGTTGGCCGAACTCTAGTCGCTCACCGGTTCAGGTCAGGTGATCGCTGGCTTGCCTGCTACTAGGCGCGCTCATGGTACAAACTAGCACGACAGGTTATTTTTCGTCTAATTGACCTGCTATAAGAGTTCATGGTCTCCCTTGAGCTTGGTTCATAAATTTTCTCAACCAATCGCACTTGACTTGCGTTTATTTTTTTTTACCAGAAACCGTACAGTAGTGCGAAAACCAATGTAAACAAGACGAGCGACTCAAATTCACACAAATATTGTTACCCGCGGTGTACTTGATGCCTATTGAAATCAACATAAAAACATGGACTTTGAATGTGTAGTGTTCCAATCGTGAATTCGTGATAATACCATGAATCAGCTGTGTATATCCGTTCTCTTTGTGTTCAATCTTTTCCATTTTTAACCGACTTCAAAAAGAGATTCTATGCTCGACTGTATACATGTATTTTTTAGGGTTCCGTATGTAGCCGGAGGGTAAAAACGGGACTCCGCTGTCCGTCTGTCTGTCACCAAGCTGTATCTCAACAACCGCGATAGCTAGACAGTTGAAATTTCCACAGATGATATACTTACATATTTCTGTTGCCGCTAGAACATCACATACTAAAAACAGAATAAAATAAATATTTAAGTGGGGCTCCCGTACAACAAAAGTGATTTTATTGCCGTTTTTTATAGATACTGGTACGGAACCCTTCGTGCTTTTTATAATGATGATCAGTTACCGATTCGTCCGCCAATTTTATTATATTGTGGACCGATTTTCAATTTTACTGACATTGGGTGAAAAAGTCTCAACCAAATTTTTTTCAGGTTTCCATTTCTAGGACCACTTCTATCCAGCTTCCGAGACGCGTTATTCCATGTTGCTTAGGGTTGGCCCAACCCGTTTCCTACCTCCATTGTGTCCCATAGTCCCTCACCCGTCAAGCTATCACTGACTTCTCTCTCTTTCATAAAAATACCACCAAAAACATTTGTTGTACAGTTCTCGTCAAATAACTTGCCCCTCTGAAGTTGTGTCGAGTGGCTGCGTAGTAGTCAAAATTACGAACACACGGCAACTGCGCATGCGTAAGAGACATAGGGGCGGGGCGCGATTTTATGTCTCAGTCGCCCGTTTACGTTCGATGCATGCTTGCGTTTTTTTTTAGGTATGACCACTAGCAAGTTAACACACTTGGGATATCAACTGCTTAACCGGACTAACCTGTGGTGGCCTCAAATGAATTTAAGGCCCCCAGCCAAGGCAACAAAACTAGCTACAAGCTAAAAACACTACTGACCGCTCACTAAGGGCATTCCCTGTGGAATACGACCTCGGCTTAGCGGCGTCAGTTTGGGACAGCAAGGGACAAACAGGCTGGGTCGTTTTATTATTTAGGGGTTATTAAAGCTAAAGGCTCAGCGGCGCGGGCTGGCTCGTTTGCAAAAGATGCATGCTTGCGTCCCGCTTGCTCCCGTGTACGTGACTGCACCTGCGCGATCTTTGCAAATGGTTAACTACAGAGGGGCCAAGTTATTTGACGAGAACTGTAAGTTGGTTGCTAATGGACTGCATCCACCTGCCAGGGTTGCGGATTTTGTTCGAGTCACCGCGGCCCTGGAACGCAAGGGCACTAGGTGCACGAATTTTGATGATCCAAAAAGGGTTAAGTACCATAAATACGGAGCTAAGAGACTGACACTGTTCCACCCAGAGCGGCTGGAGTCATTTGAGGATTTCCCAACATCATCTTGCTGCCCTTATTCCATGCTACTTGGGGTCGGCGCAACACGTTTTGTTCTTCCATTCTGTCCTATCCTATCAGCCGTCACACTATCACTAACTCTTTTTCATATCGCCTCACACAATCCATCCATCTTTTCTTTGGCCTTCCTCTTCCTCTCCATCCATCCACATTTATCCTACTAATATTATAAACTAGCTTCTACCAGCTGCGGCTTCGCCCGCGTGAATATCGGAAATAGCAAGGTTTCCTGATTTGTATTGTAAATTTTTTACTCAGGAAACACCCACCCTACACCTACCTTACACCTACCCTACACCTACCTTACACCTACCCTACACCTACCCTTCACCTTCCCTACAGCTACCCTACCTACATAATTATACCAGCCCAAAAATACTATGACATGTTTCTGGTCTCCTGGTACTTGATGTTTCTGGTCTCCTGGTACTTGTGAATCTGAAGTACTAAGGCAGCAGCGGCTCTGAGTTTCCACTTCCTCCTCAGTCTCCATTAATCCATGCCACTTACCGGGATAAAAAGTAGCCTATTTTTTATTCCAGGATATGAACTACATGTGTGACAAATTTCATCCAAATCCCTTCAGCCGTTTTTGCCTGATTGTTACATAAACATACAAATATACAAACTTTCACCTTTATAATATTAGTAGGCTTCAGGTAGGTACCTACCTACACCTAAATAACCGTAAAGATATAGATACCGATTTGAACCTTTGTTAAGAATGAAATATTGATTAAATAGACAAAGTGACATTCCATCGGCGAAGTGACAGTCAAAATGTCAAAATATTAGGTACTAGCTTATACCAGCTGCGGCTTCGCCCGCGTTAATATCGGAAATAGCAGTTTCCTGATTTGTATTGTACATTTTTTACTCAGGAAACACCCACCCTACACCTACCCAACACCTACCTTACACCTACCCTACACCTACCCAACACCTACCCTACACCTACCTTACACCTACCCTACACCTACCTTACACCTACCCTACACCTACCCTAATCCTACCTTACACCTACCTTACATCTACCTTACACCTACCCTACACCTACCTTACACCTACCTTACACCTACCCTACACCTACCTAACACCTACCCTACACCTACCCTAACACCTACCCTACACCTACCCTTCACCTACCCTACCTACATAATTATACCAGCCCAAAAATACTATGACGTGTTTCTGGTCTCCTGGTACTTGATGTTTCTGGTCTCCTGGTACTTGTGAATCTGAAGTACTAAGGCAGCAGCGGCTCTGAGTTTCCACTTCCTCCTCAGTCTTCATTAATCCATGCCACTTACCGGGATAAAAAGTAGCCTATGTTTTATTCCAGGTTATGAACTACATGTGTGCCAAATTTCATCCAAATCCCTTCAGCCGTTTTTGCCTGATTGTTACACAAACATACAAACATACAAACATACAAACATACAAACATACAAACATACAAACATACAAACATACAAACATACAAACATACAAACATACAAACATACAAACATTCACCTTTATAATATTAGTAGGATGTGAATGTTTGTATGTTTGTATGTTTGTGTTTCAATCAGGCAAAAACGGCTGAAGGGATTTGGATGAAATTTGGCACACATGTAGTTCATATCCTGGAATGAGACATATGCTACTTTTTATCCCGGTAAGTGGCATGGATCAATGAAGACTGAGGAGGAAGTGGAAACTCAGAGCCGCTGCTGCCTTAGTACTTCAGATTTTCAAGTACCAGGAGACCAGAAACATCAAGTACCAGGAGACCAGAAACATGTCATAGTATTTTTTGGGCTGGTTTGGATAGGTGTAGGGTAGGTGTAGGGTAGGTGCAGGGTAGGTGTAGGGTAGGTGTAGTGTAGGTGTAGCGTAGGTGCAGGGTAGGTGTAGGGTAGGTGTAGTGTAGGTGTAGCGTAGGTGTAGGGTAGGTGTAGGGTAGGTGTAGGGTAGGTGTAGTGTAGGTGTAGCGTAGGTGTAGGGTAGGTGTAGGGTAGGTGTAGGGTAGGTGTAGAGTAGGTGTAGGTAGGAGCAGGTAGGTGTAGGTAGGTGTAGGTAGGTGTAGAGTAGGTGTAGTTATAATACAAATCAAGAAACCTCCCTATTTCCGATTTTAACGCGGGCGAAGCCGCTGGTAGAAGCTAGTATTCATATATAACCCTTTTAGTTACATGCGTTTCATCCCTCCTCTTCATATGACCATACCAGGACAAGCGGTTACCTTTCAACTTTTCCGTCACTGGCGCCACTTTTAAACTACCTTTAATGTACTCATTTCTCACTTTATCCAGTCTCGTTACTCCACACATCCATCTCAACATTCTCATCTCCGCTACATGCAATCTATTTTCATCCGTCTTTTTCATAGCTCAACATTCTGATCCATAATTCCATACAGTACGACATATTATTATGATGATTTCCCATCCATAACAAAAAAAAAGGACTGACACTTTCTATCAGGAAATTGCTAATATTCTTTGGACTAAGCATATCGTGAAGGCCGCGTTAGTTCTACTTCGTCATACCTACTGACCTAGTAACTTGAGTTCTTCATTACATAATTGAAATACCTATCTTTTTACTCGAATAGCGTAGTTTTGATTATAATAATCGTACGAGTAAAGTTACGTCGGGCCTGGCTATATCTTAAGCTGGTGGCAGACTTAAAGCTAAACTATAGATAGTATGTCTTTTTGATGCGTGTGGGCAAACTACGTCATTGCAGACAAAGCGGATAGACGCGACGCCAGCCGAGCCAAAGGCGACGAAACACGACGATATGGAGCCGAGATACTGCAATGAAAAATGCTCACGTGTAGATCAAACATTTTTCAACCATCACTGTGTGTGAATTTTTGAAGAGAAGTTCTACCTATTGAAGTCCCAATGATACAGCTATGTGGCAGACAGACGGACGGAAAGCGAGGTACAGCCGGTCGATTATTGAAAAACTCACCATGAAAAGTTATGTGAAGTAAGTATGTAGTGAGCTGTCATTAGAATTGACAGATCATTTCATCTAAGTTATCACGGTGAAATTGTTACAGGGTGTCTAGTCTCTGAGCCCAAAGTCCGTAGTTTCGGCCTTAGTGTCGGGCGTTTTCTACTCCGTTATCTACGGACTTACGATTAGTACCGAGCCCGAACTAAGATCAATTATCAAATCGTGTTGTCATTCATTCTTAGTTCGGACTTCGGGCTGACCCCCAGAATAGTGCACTAAAGCCGGTCTATTCTGACATCTTTATCGTGTAGGTAAGCTGATAGGAGAGTGAGCGCGAAGTGAACTATCATACCATCTTGTTACAATGGGTTGACACTTCACCTAAGCGTACACGGTAAGGCGCCAACAAGCTCTCACTGCTGTAATGATATTGGCGTTTATCATTCTTTTTTTTTACTAATGATAGGCACGCGTTTGACCAGTACCTCACCTGATGGTAAGCGATAATGTGGTCGAAGATGGAGCACGCTTGCCTAGAAGTAACCTATTCACTCTTGACTTAAAGACTTCCAGGAAACACAGACTCTGGCAGAGAATTTCAATCCTTAGCTGCTCATTAAGGTTGATACCTTTAATGATTACCTGACCTGACCTTTAATGATGACTAAGGAGTGGAAACTTATTACTGTTACAATTTCACCGATCACGGTAAAATTGCTACAGTAACGGGGTTCCAGATTTCACCCCATAACCTCAGTAAAGATACCTCTGCTGAGTGAGCTAAGCTATATCAAGTTAGCTTGGCTCTGGGTGTGCAACCGCCTTTAAAACGAGAGATAAAACATTAATTTGTAATTATTATAAAACTGATTGTTCTCTATATCTTTGTTGGTAGTTAAAAGGAATTGTTTTATTAATGTTTTTTTAATTGGCTCTGTTATTTATACATTAAGTACCTACCTAATAAATATCTCATTTTATTGTAACTGCATAACAATGCATTAGGTAATCTAAGTATCAATTCTTGACTTAACCCTATACAATAAGTTATAAGGGTTTCAATCAAACTCGTCATGAGAACTAGCGACCTGCCCCCGGCTTCGCACTATTGCCATGGACGTACCACGGTTGGGCAAGGTGAGGCGGCCCCACCCTGTTCCCTGACTTCAAGCAAATACAGTTCTCGCCAAATAACTGTGCCCCTCTGAAGTTAGCCATTTGCAAAGATCGCGCAGGTGCAGTCACGTAGACGGGAGCAAGCGGGACGCAAGTATGCTTCGAACGTAAACGAGCGACTGAGACATAAAATCGCGCCGCCATAATCCCCGCCCCCATGTCTCTTGCGCATGCGCAGTTGCAGTTGGCTGCATGCATCAGTTAAATCTGGTTTGACCGGGAGCCGACCCCAATATAGTTGGGAAAAGGCTAGGCAGATGATGATCGGCACGGAACTATTTGGAAAAAGTAGGGATAGGTGCTATCAGAATCATGCTCACAGTTCCAGTCAGCAGCACGGCATCTTCAGTGAGAAACTTCTCAAGTTAAACAGAACTACTTGAGAAGCACGATTAACCAAGAGAATTTTTATATCTGCGTTCTCAGTTACCTACACAACAATACTCGTAGTGTATAATTCAGCTCATTTTTAAATTTTCTCTCAGTCTGGAAAATGAAAGCTTTTGGGCCAAGCGCCGCCAGCCCGCCACTGCCGTAAATAAACAGTTCATTTTTTTTGCACTATTTAGAGATAGAAAGAAGGCCTTTGCCCTCCACTAGGGCTGCTCGCAATAACAGACATTGCCAAGGTAGGTAAATATACATTATTCTTATCTTATCAAGACGGAAAATAAAATAAAACAATGTCCATCTCGCTTATCTAGTCGCGCCATTCATTTCCACTAACTGAGAAAAGCGGTTTATTTTCCGTAAACAGTTTTTACCATTTTATTTAGATTCCATCATCGCCAATCACCAGACGTAGCTGCGTAGGTACGGCGATGCACCACAGGTATAATGGTGGAAATCTCACTTATACGCACACAACGGTATACTTACATATTGCTCAACTGCGACAACACAGCTTTTTTTTATGGATGGGAAATCATCAAATGACTCCTTCCGGACTTTGTGTCAGACTCTTACTGACTAAAACCTATCCGTGCTCATCCTAATGCCCTTTGCATTCCACGGGCTCTACTCTCTAAGCCCGAAGTCCGTAGTTTCGGCTTTAGTGTCGCGCGTTTTCTACTCCGTATCACCACGGACTTACGATTAGTCCCGAACACGAACGCGGTGACTCTTTAACATCTCTTCAACAAAATCCGCACTCAGCACAGCTAAGGAGTGGAATTCCCTGCCAGAGTCTGTCTCCTGATAGCTACAACCTGTGAATAGGTTACTTCTAGGGAAGCGTGCTTCAAGGTCGACCACACGTCGCTTTCTGTGGTGAAATTGTCTTCAAAAGCGAGTGTATCAACAATTTAACAATAACAGTTTGTGTCCGAGGATACTCTTGGACACGCTTTATTTTATGCCATACCTACACCCTGGTGACTTTTTTTATACTTAACTTAAAATAAGATTTGCGCCTTTAAGGCGTTTAGAAGGAATAGGTAAAATAAGCGAAAAAATAGTGTGTTTTTAAATATTTTTTTACAGCTAAAAAGTCGTACCTACATCATCTGCCTAGCCTTTTCCCAACTATATTGGGGTCGGCTTCCAGTCAAACAGGATTCAGCTGAATACCAGTATTTTACGTGGAGCGGCTGCCTACCAGAACTCCACAACCCATTAATTAGGTAATTCTTGGCAAGACTGGAGTTAGATTTTCTGGCTTCTGACATTCCGTAACGACTGCCAAAGTTCTGCAAATGACAGCCGGGACCAACGGCTTAACATGCTTTCCGAGGCACGGAGGAAACTCGGTATGTTAAGACGGTCACCATCCACAGACCATCCTCGGCAAGCGTTGCTTAACCTTGAAGATTTACCCGTGCGGCTGTTATTATTTAGCCACGAGCTAAAAAGTCGTACATACGGAAAAAAAAACAAATGTTAATATTGTTACATGCATACGAATCTGCAATAAACATATTTTTTTCAAAATTTTTTACCCAGCCTCTAAAGAGGAACGTAGGCTGGCCGGTATGGTTTGCTCGTTCAATCGTATCTACGCTACACGGGAATCGCACAGAACCAAATTTTATTTAGGTACATCACCTAATGGCAGGAAACTGAGAACTCGTCTATGTTTCCGTTACAAACCTACCTTGATTTTATCTGAATTTATTATTGATGTTCAATGTTTACAGCGTCATTTCCGTGTATAACATGTTTACGTGGAGTTTGTTTGTTTGTTAGAGGCAAACAGCCTTATTCATAAAAACTTTATAACCGTTATTTAGCTAAAATACCGATAAGCAGACTCTTAATTCAAAATTTTCTATGGAGAATTTGAATTTAGAATCTCTTAAACAGTATTTTAACTAAGTAATGGCTGAAAAGTTTTTATGAATAAGGGTGTATGACTATACCTACTCTGTGGTTAGAGGTAATCTCTGGAAATCTCCTACTGATCCGAATACGAATATTTTTCACACGGTTTTAAAAGAGCAGCTACATTATTGCAGAGTACATAAGTAGGCTATTTTTAAACCCGGAAAATGCATGGTAGGTCTCTACTTTCGGGAATTTGCTGCGGAAAACCAGTTTTATAGCTTGAATTTTATGTAAATGTGTAACTCTCATAAAGTCACGCCGATTTCCCATGGGGACATGCAAAATCTATGGTCGCCACTCGCTACGATCTTCTTCTTCTCTCAGCAGTGCGATTCTGTAAGCATGTCGAAGTGAATACTTGGGCGGGGCGCACGACGGGTGAGTTGTCAAACCATACAAATAAGATGGAATGACAGCGCTCTTGTCGTTCACTCCGCCTAGGTGAACACCGTGAGAAGTCGACAGAATCGACCGGCTGTAAACATGTCGAAGTGAACACCCGGGCGGGGCGCACGACAGGTGAGTTTTCAAACCATACAAATAAGATGGAATGAGAGCTCTTTTGTCGTTCACTCCGCCGACGTAAACACCGTGAGATGTCGACAGAATCGACCGGCTGTATCGTATGGGCAGTAAGGTCTAACGACCCCACACACCCTAGTGACAGAGTTTCAAAACCGCCTCAAGGGCCTCTGACATGGTTTATTTGACGACCGCCATTTGGCGGCCGGGACCACCGGCTTATACGTGCCTTCCGAAGCACGGAATCATCTTTTTATCAGACAATCAGGTGATTCAGCTACGATACTTACAAACGTCGACACACGTGGATTTTCAAACAAAAAATGTTTTATGTGGGTAGTTTTTAGCTACCATAAAATCACCATAGGTTAGCGGTACATAACCCCATAACAACAGTTTAGTTTGAGAGTCAACCACCTTATCGTGTTTGGTTAATGACAACAACCAACGACCTACGGTGGCTAATATGAGGTGAGGAAAGGTCACCGCTCCGTAGGCGTACCTACAGCCGGACATTAAAATTCATGACACAAGAATTAGATTGTTAGGTAGGTACAAAGACTATTGGTAGGTACTAATAGCATTCGGTATAACACAGGTACGAATTCGTGTAGATTTTTGGGATGCATGAAGGAGCCTCCTCGTGTAGCGCAATTTGTTCCAACTCAACTGTACCGAGCGCTCGGCGCATCCTGGACAACTTATACTGGACCGGTGGTAGGGCTAACGCTCGCCTGGTTCGCGACCACCCACCCTCCCGCCGGAGTCCGGCGTCAAGCAGCCTGCTGTGTTTCGTCGACGCGTGGGAGTACCAATGCTAGGCATCTTCTGGGCACGCTCGCTCCATCATAAACATCATCCATCGCCCATTCTTCTATAAAAAGAAAAAGGTACTTACCTAACCCGTCTTGGGCTCGCTTGCACAGACCAAGGTTACCTTTTAACTCCGATTAAGTTACTAACACCGGGTTAAAAATAAATATTTTGTAAGTACTGTAGACCACAGAGCTATGGCCTGGGGTCTACGTAGCAAATATTATAAATTAAACTCCTATTTTAGTTATATTAGCATAATTATATTGGAGCACCATGGCTCGGAGATTCGAATAACATCTGACACTACTTAAACAAAAACCGTTCTATTAATATAGGTATCCGAATTCAAAGGGATACATACGCAAGATCAACAGTCATAATATCAACAGTTAAAACATCAACACCGTAAGACCAACGATTCAAAATCTCAACACTTCAGAATCTCAACAGCTTAGTAAGTCAACAGTTCAGAAGATCAAAGTTTAAAATCCCAACTTTGAAAGTACCTATTAGGTCAATACTAGCAAGTCGGAGCCCCGCTTCGCGGGGCTCAAGGGTTTGAAAAAAAATAACCACGAAGGGTATGGCGGGGTCAGTTCGCTCGCTTCGCTCGCTCACTATATAGACCCCGCCATCCCCTTCTAACCTAACCTGTCCGAGTCGGGGTGCCCCATGTCCTGACTGACAGTCACGTCACGACTGAAAGATAACTAAATAGGATTTTTATTTATAATATTGTGTAATTACTCAACTATGTACCTACCTATACCTAACCGACCAAAAAGTAAACAAAAGATCCATAAAAGCACCCCTCGTCAAATAATGTTTACTTATAGTAAACCATGTATAACATTAATTAGTATTGACCTAATAGGTACTTTCAAAGTTGGGATTTTAAACTTTGATCTTCTGAACTGTTGACTTACTAAGCTGTTGAGATTCTGAAGTGTTGAGATTTTGAATCGTTGGTCTTACGGTGTTGATGTTTTAACTGTTGATATTATGACTGTTGATCTTGCGTATGCCTCCGCTTACAGTACCTACATAATAATGATTCCTCCAGGTTAGTGCAATTAGAAACTTAGGTCGGATATTGGCCTTTCATAGAATCTACAGTCATATTCTTAAACAAACAAGATTTCTAGAAGTAAGTAGGTACCTACCTGCTAATTCAGCGCAACATTTTTTTAAAGTAAATTAAACATTAAATACCTAAGGATTTTACTCAAGAGTTCAGTTGCTAACTCGAGGTTGAAGAAAAAATATTGCATAGGTACATAATGGGTCCGTATCCGTATTAACAACTAACTCGGAGTTCATGCGAAAACTCTGGCTGATGCAAGCGGGCCTAAAACGGTTATAAAGGAGACGAAAGTTTGTATATTTTGCCGATGACAAGTCCTTTCGGCTTATTACAAGAGAGACAGACCAAGGCTATACAAAACTGTCATTCATATTTGCTAGCGGATGACAACCGCAACAGTTTGCTAAATCATTGTCAATGCTCAGGATATCTCCGTTTTAGATTTGTAAAGAACGGTCAATCTCTTGTGGCCGTCTTTGTAATAATGTAGGTACGTTGATTATACGGCTGTCTTTTCAATGAGAACAGTAGGTAGCTGCATTGTAGTTTCGTTTAATTTGACGTAGGTAAGTCTACGTGCTACTAACGGCAATTTTTTTATCCGTAGTTAACTTAACCATCATCTGCCTAGCTTTTTCCCAACTATATTGGGGTCGGCTCCCAGTCAAACCTAATTCAGCTGAATACCAGTATTTTATGCGGAGCGGCTGCCTACCCATTAACTGGATAAGACGGTATACTTCTTGGCAAGACTAGTGTTAGATTTTAAGGCTTCTGACAATCCATAACGACTGCCAAAGATCTACAAATGACAGCCAACTCAACCGATGGTCAAAAATTAAGGGAAAACTTCGTTAATATGCATCGATCGATTGTGTGACTACTGTGTCCCATACCTAGTTCTATTCTATTCTTTTATATGGCAAGCAAAGCCGATGTCGACTATTCTGCCAATGTCTAAAGTAGATTGGAAAAGCAAGTGTGTGTGTTAATAAAAGAGGATAGTGAACAGTAGGTAGGCAAAAACCAGTTAACTAGCTAACAATTGATCGGAAAACGCATTTCAACGTTTACCCACAACTTTTGAATCTAAAATTTTGACCATCGACGCCGCAACGGATCTCGAAGCTTGGGCTTAGTCTACAGCTACACTATGCTTAGCAACTAAAGCACAAGGATGTACTAATTCAATTATGTAGCTAAAGCGAATACCGTCAGTGAACCATGAAAATAAAACAAAGTTATCTCTCGCCATTTGCTTTGCTGCTGAACAATACCTCTCATCCAGTCCGCGGATGCCACTCGGCCACCGCCTTACTTCATCGTGCCTTGCCAGGCTAATTTTAAAGAATAGATACAAATATTGAAACAGACAAATAATTTTAAACATTCATTAAATTACTATTGCCCGCGGAAAAGAAAAACCTTATTTATAGGTTACATTCTCCAGGGTCCCATCTATCTCTACCTACGTAGCAAAATTCATAAAATTCGATTCGCGGATGTAGGTGTGAAAGCGAAAAAAACACACAAACAAACTCACATTGGCTTTTAGGTAAGTATTTTACTTTACATTAGAATAAACAAACGGTTCATATTCGTAGATAGGTATAACTTCTCGGTTTGAACCCGGATCTTTTATTGTAATCTCCAAACCATCACGCCACCGATTTCAACATATTTAAAAAAAAAACGTAGAAGTAACTACTTCTACCTAACGTGACCATACGTCCCGTTTTGAACGGGACTATTCGTTTATCGCGCGAGAAAAGCTTCGGGACACAGAATAGTCCTGTTTTCAGTGATAGAAAAATACTGGTAAACTCAAATAATTTAAAAAAATGTCATGTCGAAAACTGAACTAAAAAGTGAAAAATAAGCATTGGACCCAAAAACTGAAAATTGAAAAACAACTCTTTTTTTTTTTTGGGGGACATTTCTTTAAACGAGTAAGTCTCCCGACCTACACATCGAAATAGGTTAAGACGTTTAGAAGTTATGGTGGAATAAACAAACATAGGTATATAACACTCCTTTTTTGGGCAGTCGTGTAAAAATCTAAATCTAAAAGAGGAAATATAAAACATTTTCTAAAGAGTCTTATTCGAAATATCGTGAAATACTATGAGAATAATTTCTACTAAGATAAGAAAAATGTGATTCGCAACTTTTAAAAAAAATATCCTAGAAATTAAGAACACAAAATCTGTTTTGACAAAAACTATCAATAATGGTGGTCAAATAAAAAAACTAACGCGGTAATTTGACGATAGATGTCCCGTTGAAATATAAAAAAATGGTCACGTTACTTACTCACGTTAGTTACCTAGAGGTATAATAACATACGTTATTTAATATAGGTTTTATCAAAATAATGAATCGCGCGATGTTTTTATCAGTAACTTGTGTTTTGGCACATTTGCTTGTTATCAGTCAACTACTTACATTCTTGGTAGGAGGATAATTTGTTTGTTTGAAAAAATTGTTTCGAGTGTCTCTGTCGCAGCCAATAGCTTAATCCGCCATTTCATTAAAAGCCTAGTTCTTTTCAGCGACCTAAGTGACATCTTTTGCTCAATATCGTTTTATGACTTGCCCATGACACTTATGTCGCTGATTAAACGACGCAGTTCAATGAAAAAGCTAGGCTTTTAATGAAACGGCTGATTAAGCTAGTTGGCCCTATTGCGTATTTTACTGAAAAAATCTAATTAGTCCGCACACAATTTACAATTACAATTTTTACCAGCAACGTAACGTGACGGTGTTTTCAAAGCAGTGTATCGTCTTCATTTTTAGGGTTCCGTACCCAAAGGGTAAAAACGGGACCCTATCAAGGCTCAGCTGTCCGCCCGTCCGTCTGTCACCAGGCTGTATCTCATGATCCGTGATAGCTAGACAGTTGAAATTTTCACAGATGATGTATTTCTGTTGCCGCTATAACAACAAATACTAAAAACAGAATAAAATAAATATTTAAGTGCAACCCATACAACAAACGTGATTTTTTGGCGTATTTTCGTTTACATGAAAAAAGAAAAAATACGTGTCCAATTGTTTTTAGAAATCTATCTGGCGGACTAGTTAGATTGTTTCAGTAAATTTTTTAAAGGACGGGAAATCATCAAATGACTTCTAACAAATTCCGCAAACCTGGCATATTATTGCGACCTACTAACCAAACGACGATTATTCTTGCATGCCCTATGCAAGTAGATACACCCAAGGACAACACCCTGCAGGTGCAGAGCCTACTATTTCGGGGTACAGATTTTTGGACTACGGGTTTGACTGGTAGAAGAAGACTGTTAATCTAAAACTGAATGGACGTTCTATAAATAAATAAAAAATCATGAATGTGTGAATGGTTATATGTGTTGCTAAGCGGAAAAGCCGAGAACGACTTTGCTTCTCAATTCGGTTTTTTTTTTACCGAATATTCGTTGAAATTGGAGGAAGGCTCGTATGAAGAAAATTATTGAAAATATTAGACTCAAAAACGTAAAAACTACGTTTTTATTTTTCCCACTCCAAGTGTTCCTACCTAGAATCAATTCTAGGGAAGCGACGCCATCACCAGAACTTTACCAGAGAAGATTTTTTTTTTTATTATTATTTTGACAGAATGACGTCTGTCCAGCAGCAGTCAGCTAGACATGTATAAAAATCAATAGGCAAACGGTATAATAGTACTAAAATTAGGTAATTCAAATTAAGAATATCTACGAAGACCGAACGCGTTATTATAATAGATAAAAAGTTTAACGACCTCGAAAGCGATACGATTGTATCATAGCATAGATACGTAATATAAAAATGATACCTGTTTCACGAATTACATATTATTATGTATGATACATATTGCGAAATTCTTGAACTAGAACGATGCTGGCTGGCAGATTTTATATGAAGAAGCCTTGAAGGATCTTTTGCGGTATGACATAGTCAAGGGTCGTTGATGGTAAAATTGAGAAATTGTCTATGGAAATTTTAGGTATTGAAAAAAAAAAGAAGATGGCGGCAATAATTTCCTAGTTAAAAAAAGTAATAATTATATTACGTCCGTCCGTTAGATTTTCAAAAAATATTTAACATGTAGGTTTTTTTTGCCATTTCAAATCGATAAAAATGGGTAAAGCGCAACAAAGTTGAAGTCTCGGGGCGTGTGAAGTCACATTTAAGTAAAAAGTGTACTCAAATGTGACATCACGCGAGTTTTCTACGCACTGTTTTAATTTTTTGTTTCCGTGAAAAAAAAACGTCCATTTTTTTTAGAAATCTATCTGACGGACTGAGTAATACGATTTTTTCTAAGATAAATCCGAATAAAACGAAATTGAAAAAAAAAGTTATTCAAAATAAGGGTGTGGTGTAAAGTACCGTTTCACATAATGATGCTTTTAACGGGTTATTCGCACTTCGTCCCATTCGCACTTCGTACCGCGTTCGCAGTTGGTCCCATTCGCACTTAGTCCCATTCGCACTTGGTCCCATGCAAGTAGTTTTGTCCATGTGTTGTTTTGTGTTTGTGCGTTTTGTTCATGTTTATAAAAACACCTTTACAAATAATTAATTATTTTAGAACAAAGATTACCATAAAAAAGGTTACCTACAGTGAGTCATCCTTAAAATATAACTTTAATCGTTTACGCAGCCTACGCAACGGAAGCTCTCAAAAGAAATATTTTATCAAATTTAACCAACATTTTCATTGAAGCTCCGCTCCTATTGGTCGTAGCTTAATGTTATATAACATTCCTTACAAACTACTAGCATGGGACTAAGTGCGAATGGGACCCAGTGCGAATGGGACCAAGTGCGAATGGGACCAACTGCCAACACGGTACGAAGTGCGAATGGGACGAAGTGTGAATAACCCCCCTTAACCTCGATCACGCCTGATGGAAAGCGATGGATAAGGACTATGATGGATTTAAAAGAAAGTTCTTGCCTAAAAATGGTTTGCTAATGCTTTGAGTTTTAGTGAATTCGATGAGTCAGACTGAATATAAGTCGTCCTTCTGCCATGGATATGTGACGCTGCGTCGTTAAATAACTCGTTATCTGGGATTTAACTTATCAGTAGATAAGAATTGGCAATAATGGACCAATGACTCAAATCTTTTGCAAGAAATTTGTTACCTACTACAGATTGTGATTCAGGGAATGTTTTATAGAAGGATTTTTTGTTTCTAAGAAAGTAGATATAAATTGTTGCTGGATCCATAACAACTGTCAAAGATCTTGAAATGACAGCCGGGTCGGGGAACCAACAACTGATTTGTAATAAACATCTTCTTAAATTAAAAATCCCTATCCCCCCATCAATTTTCCGTCTTTATTAACTCACTCCTCAGCAAAGCTTCATAATGCTTTGATTGATGATTTATTATATTTTTTTTTCGTGTAAATGACATTAAATTATAGTTTCATATTAACTGTGTTACTGCATAAATCCATAGATCCCTTTTATTTAGATCTGTTTTTACAAGCTTTTATTATTATTATTATTTAGTTTCACCTGTCCCGATGTTTGTCATCAAATCTTGCAAATTAAATTTGATCCACTTCCCGGTTACCGATTTAGCTGAAATTATGCATACATGTGTAAATCGCGTGACAATGCAACATTATGGTGACATGGTGCTGATCTGACGATGGAGCTGGAAGTTGGCCAAAGGAAATTCTGCTGATGCAAATACTTTCCTGTAATAATTCTGTGTTTAGTTCTAAGTTAATAGAGTTTAAGTTAATTAAAATAAGTTTGTCATTAGGTATGTAATGTTAGTCATTAACAAAAAAAAAAAAAGTCTCTCTTCATTGTATTATTTGAGTTCCTGCAGCCTGTGATACAGGTTTATCCTAGTACAGGCATCTAACATTATTATACCTATATTTTTAATAATTATAGATTCATATTGTATTTTACCTTTTAAGATTCTGAATAAAGATTTATTATTATTTATTTATTTATATTTGCCCTCTGTTTACATAATCTACACAATAATAGTTCATAAGGAGTAAACTCCAGTCGTGCGTCGGAGTAGACACACTTTTTTTTGTACTTTTTGATTTTCTCACGTCTTCTTTACTATCAAAAAAAGGACGAAAGGTGGGGCCATTCTTGATACGACAAAAAATAACCTTGATAATGCCCTTGCTTTGAATCAATGTTTTGAAATACAATGGTAAGATCTTTATCACCAAATCTAGAAAAAAAATCATAAAAAGTTTGAGTTTCATGATTCACGGCTATTTGCAAGATTAAAAAGCATAACGTGGGATTATAGAAATATAGAAGGTATAATAATAAAATATAAAGTAGCACTACCGAACCGCCCCGGCTTTGCATGGGTGCAATTTAATTTCCGGTGGATTTTCAACAACAAAAAAATATTACAAACGTTGTCTAAATTGTGTGAATACTAAATTGCCATCAGTTGAGAAGTTCACAAGTGATGAATATTATAAAGCGAGTTTGATTGTTAGGCTCTCACACCTAAATCACCGAACTGATTTTGATAAATTTTTGTACAGAGATAGATGGTCCAACTGGATGCAGCTAAATACCAGAATTTTACAAAGACTGACTACCTATCTTATGGAACCGAAACGTGGTCGCTCACAATGGGCCTCATCAGAAGGCTTACAGTCACCCAAAGGGCAATGGAGAGGGCGATGATCGGAGTTTCCCTGCGTGATCGAATCAGGAATGATGATATTCGCAATAGAACCAATATTACCGACATAGCCCGAAGGATCGCCAAACTGAGGTGGCAGTGGGCAGGGCACGATGCTCGCAGAAAAGATGGTCGATGGGGCCGCGGGCAAAAGCAAGTCTTCCATAAATACGACATTACATTTTTATTTATATACGGAGATAAAAATAATATGTAAAAGGAAACAGTCCGTCAACAAACTACACTTTGTAAAGACTGGAGATAATTTATCGATAAGACAAGTCAAGCAAAATGTACAAGAATTTGCATACAACAAGGAAATTTTGTTTTCTGATTACGTTGTTGCGAGATCCAAGACAGTTGAATCGATTCTCCGGGACTCGTCGAGCTTCATTGACTTGGCGTTTTTCTGGTGGTCGCTAATGCTGGTTCTGGATCTCAGGCGTTGCAGTGCTTGGGAACAGTGTGATGGGCTTGTCCCATACAACATAGGAGTTGAGATAAGTTAGACAAAAACATAGAGGAGAAAATTAAATCATCTTTTTGACCTTGCCGTAGTAGGGTAAAAAGAGACTAAGAAGAAAGAAAACTAGTTAATTTAGCACACACACAGATACACACGTTCATCATCTGCCTAGCCTTTTCCCAACTATATTGGGGTCAGCTCCCAGTCAAACCGGATTCAGCTGAATTTACAAGTATTTTACGAGGTGCGGCTGCCTACCAGACCTCCACAACCCATTACCTGGTAACGACTGCCAAAGATCTCCCAATAACACCCTGGACCAACGGTTTTAACATGCTTTCCGAGACACGGAGGAGTCTCGGTATGTTAAGATGAACAGATCGGCTGTTCACTCTCGACTTAAAGATCCCCAGATTGTAGCTACCAGTCGGTCGATTCTGTAAACTTCTCACCGTGAAAACTCAGATGGAGTGAGCGCGAAGTGAACTGCCATTCCATCTTAATTACATGGATTGACAGCTCACTTCGTGATCACTTCACCCAACCCTTCACTTTGACATGTTTACATAATCGCACTGCAGGAAAATACACTCAGTCTAAAACACTCGTCAAGTCTTTTGAAATTGGGTACGTAGTAAAACACACTTATATTTTATATTTTTTTTATTCAATTTACATTTACTTCAGTTTACACTTAATTGTCGAGTTGAACATTCATTTTCGAGCACAAACACAAGTCACTATATTTTCGCAATACAAGGGCATTTTAAGGGCTTACTACCTAGGTACAGGTACTGGGATCAGAAACAGGTTTTAAACCATAAGTTCCACTTACACCTAATCACTAAAGGCATTTAACGCGACATGAAAAGTATTGTTAGTAAAGGTATAATTAAAAACTCGCTACTCTATCTCATGTTGGTGTGGAATTAAAAAAGGTTGGTAAGTAATTTTCTCCGGTAATTTCATAGCTATTTTCATCATAAATTAAACAGGAAAGGATAAACTTGTCAAAAAATGATTTTGGGCGCCATTTTTCCAATGTGCGAGTGAAGTGAAAATTCAGAGCACATCGAAAACTATGTAATCACCAATTTGCGAAACGCTCGGAAATCTTTCTAGGTAAACCCCACTATAAGCATCAAATGCATGGACTTTTAAACGTATTTAAGAGATACCTCGTTCTGTCTCTTTCATCTTCAAACGATTGGAAGAAATAGAACCAATATTTAAATACGTTTCGCGCTAAATATATTTAGTGATTTGGTTTACATTAAGCCAGGAGTATCAATATTAACTCTGAGTTAGTTGCTTAAACAGTCCTGTGTATGAAATAATTTATAATTTAACGTGTTAGCAACTTACTCAAAGTTAAGTTTTTGGCGCCCAGATGGGACTTCAGAAAAAAATGGAGAAGCCTAGAAAATGCACATCTTCATAAACATATGCATTTAAAAAGCCTCTTATGCACGATCACTTTTCAACCTTTTACCCTCAACAATAAGGTTGAAAAATGGTCTAGTAGCCTGCTCCGTGCAGTCAGACTCGCAAACACAGAGTAACAGTCGATATTAACATTTGTTTAGATTATTTGACCAAGTACCCTCATTCAAATTCCAGCCTACGGGCCACATAAGCACGTCAGTGCGGCCCGCCCGACGAGCTGTTGCGAGGCATATAAAGCAGAAGCTAGGCACACCGCATAATTATCACAAGCGTAGTGTTGTGAGCATCTTTCCTTTTAAATACATAATTTGTTCGTGCGGCCTGCTGGGCTAGAAGTGCGGCCCAAGTTTTCAATTTGCGAATTGGAGGTTAAATTGTCGATACACTGGCAAAATAAATACTTAAATAAAGAATTATATTCCCTCCATTCTAAATACTTTGTAAATATTACTCAAAATTTAAACTCGCAAAAATTGCACTTAATTTTTTTTTTCGACGTTTCAGTCGACTTATACATTTCACACAGACGTAACAAAAACGCATTTGTTCGCATTAAAAATCTATATAAATCAACTAAACTCTAGTTTTAAATCTACAGCAAAAATGGTCGAAAGTCGTATTTAGTTAGCTACCTGACTTCAAAAATGGAGTTGGCGACTTCAAAAATACCCTATTTTCTTAATCATTAAGTGCCCCACTTAAAAGGCAATACCCGTATTTGAATAGAATTAAGTACTGTACGCAGCTGTTAATATGGCACATTGAGTTTTAAAGAGGTCTATGTATCACCAAGTCGAATAATTCCGCAACCCTGGTAGGCAAAGCAAGCCTGATAAGAGTTACCGCAGCCCTACAACGCAAAGGGCATTTAAAAGGAACACCGATGGGTTTTAGTAAATAAGAGTTTGACACTCCCTCCCGCTCCGCCCAGAGTGGGAGAAATCTTTAGATGATTTCCCATCCATCAAGTCAGATAGGTGGGTGTAAAAAGACAAACTCGTCGTATGCCATACTAACAGCCGTGTCGTTTACCATAGTCTATGTATATTGAAATATTGAATACTTAGCTTCTATAACTGTGGAGCACTCAATTACAAAATAGTGAAGTACGCTTTAGTGAACAAGTATAAGTACCCTACTTTAAAATAGTGGTGGTACCCAAAAGTTTGTCAGATAGTTAACCTAATTTGCTTGTCGATAAAATAGATCGAGATCGATAAAGGACATCTCTATTTGTAATATTCATTTTGCAAGTCGATTAAATTAAAATATATTACAATAGCTTTTTAAATATACATTTAACAGCAATACAAGCTCCTTAGTTTTAAAATAAACTTACAAAACAATTATTTTGCTACATTTTTCAATCAATGAAAAATATCTAGAGATTTTATTCTAAACTTTTAACCACCATATTTTGACAAGATTCAAGATTTTTGACAACACGATAAATTACCATTAATTTCACAATTATCTACCTAGCTTTTTTGGGTCGGCTTCCCCAGTCTAACCGGATTCAGTTAAATACCAGTATTACATGGTGCGACTACCTATCTGACCTTGAGGTTACCCATCACAGCATACCCCGGACTTTGGCCCTTTACACTCCAATTTTTTCTCAACAGGATCTAGATATCAAAGCCATAAGGACTAAATTTCTTGTAAAAATACGTGGAACGCCCGAAAGAATTTTACAAGAAGGCCAAGAATGTTTCATGAAAGATTACACCACAATGGCAAACATCTACTAAAAATTGAAACAGAATATAATTTCTATATCTACCAACTCACTGCTTTGTAGTCATATTTTTAAATCGAATAAACCACTGCTTTTGGCCCATAGTCCAACCAAATAGGTTATAATAATATATCAAAGCAAAGGAAATGGTCAAAATTACCTCTCTTGGCACTAGAATCCCGAATTAAACTATCTAATTTCCTGCTTATGCCAAAAAATTTGAAATATTATTGTCATTTGTAGCTAAATAGATTTCAAAGATTGATGATAGGTAACTAACGGCCGCTTTCTATAATATATCTCAATCCCAATCTTGATCCCGATCCTTGTCTGTAACCAATCAACGGCCGAGTTTGTGTCCTTCACCACACAATCCTCACCTTTGATTGGTTACAGACAAGGATCGGGATCAAGATTGGGATTGAGATATATTATAGAAAGCGGCCGTAAATGAATCATACTTCCTATTAATATTATAATATTATATTCTGTATGTTAGATATAAATCACGCTTTAACGGCTGAACGAATTTGAGGAATCACGGGTAGACCATGACTTGGCTTAGGAAATAGGAAGCTTTTAATCCCCGTAGTAGGCTGAAGTGGAATTGGGCGGGTCATATGTATGTAGAATTCATCAGGACAGATGGGCCACAGAGTCGTTACGCAGTGGAAGAGAGAGGACGGGTGTCGTGGCAAATGAAGGCCTAGGAAACGCTGGCGTGGCGATTCTAGGCGTTCATGGCGAAGGCAACACATCGTGAAGAGTGGGAAGCTATGGGGGAGACTTTTACCTTGCAGTGAGACAGTATAGGTTGATAAAAAAAATGGACAGTTTTCCATTCTCACGCGGGCTAAGCCGCTGGCATAGAATATTGTGTCATTGTACTTATGGGCAAGTAGCCCCGCTATGACCTTAGTGACTGTTTAATATGTTTACCAAGGCTTGATATAGGTATGACCGAAAATCGGCAAGGAGATCATGGGAGCCAACTACCTAGTGAGTGGGACAGATGATGTGAAAAGACACCTGGATGCGAAAGAGTCCTATGTCCAGATGAACTGCGATTGAGCTGAGTAATTCACAGAGCAATTCTTGAATTGTTTTAGCTGTAACAGCAATCGAATAAAAATCTTGCCTAATGCAAATAAGTTAATTTGATTCAATGAATTTAAATCAAATGATTCAAAGTTATGTATGAGGAGCGACTGATATTTGATTTTGCAACTAAAATAAAACGAATAGGTCACAGCTATTGACCCTCTAATCTTGGCCCACATTTTTAAAGTGAGGCCGTTGTTATGCGAATATCGCTGGCTATTTCATTTGGTTGATCATCGTCTCATCTGCCTAGCCTTTGCGCTAAGTATATTGGCGTCGACTACCAGTCTAACAATGAAAGAAAGCAGAAAGGTCGACGCTTTCGAAATGTGGGTTTGGCGTTGACTTCTTCGTATACCACGGACCGCCATGAGAAAGAAAGAGTCCATACTAGAGATCTCAACATCACAAAACGGCTGTCAGCCATATGCCAGGAGCGTGCCCTCAGCCTTTTCGGACATATTATGCGTTCATCCAAGCATAGTCTGGAAAGGTTCATGATATTGGGCCGGATAGAAGAAAACGCGCTCAAGGTAGAACACCGGCAAGATGGTCCGACGCTATTGGCTGTTGGAGGCAGCACGTACAGAGCGGTTCACATTGCAGAAAACCGCATGGCTCGGACATGCGTCGTTTGTGGTCGCGGACCTTAGCAGTGAGGGAACGATAAAGAAGACGACCAGTCTAAATGCCTGCTTATCTGACCTCCACAACCCAGTAACGCAATACCTCTTGGTATGACTGGTTGTCTGATATTCGGGCTTCGGACCACCCGTGGAAGCCGAAGATCTACGAGTGTCTTTACTAAATTAAATCTAAACGAATATTATAAAGCTGAAGTTTGTTTGGTTGAGCGCGCTAATCTCTGGAACTATCAGTCGGATTTGTAAAATTATTTTTGTATACGATAGCCACATTCATGAGGAAGACTATAGGCTATACGGGATCGGGGTATGCGCGTACGAAATCGCGGGCAAAAGCTGGTATATTCTTATACTAATATTATAAAGCTGATGACTTTGTTTGGTTGAACGCGCTAATCTTAGAAACTACTGGTTCGAATTGAAAAATTCTATTAGTTTTGGATAGCATATTTATCAAGGAAGGCTATAGGCTATATAACATCACGGTACGATCAATAGGAATTATTGATCATTAATGATATATGTGACGCAGACGAAGTTGCGCGGGTCAACTAGTGAAACATAATATATCGCTGGCAAGAAATACACGGCAGGTAAACATTGACACAGTTTTAGAAATATGCTATATTTCAATCTTATGATAACTAATAAGATTGAAACAGCTGTTTTCATGGGTCTCAAACGAAACACAATATCAATATTGCTTCCATTAAAATATGTCTCTCCTTGTTTAACAATGATTTTTCAGTCCTGAGCGTTTCTATGCAGCTTGCAAAATGACTCCAGTAGATTTTCTTGAATATCTGTTTTTACAAAACTTTTTCACAAAAAAAACTGACTTCCAAAAAAAAACTACAAAGTACAAAATAACTTTAATTTCGGAAGTCGGTGTCAAATAACAAAGAAGCAACCAAACACCGACTACCGAAATTAAAGTTATTTTATTTTTCACTTTTTAGTGGTACGGTACCCCACACCTATCAACACCACTGGAAAGTCACAGGAAAGCAAAAATACGTAATTTCGTATACATGGATGATCTTTCCACATATTTATTCCAGCTATTTGGCTTTAAAAACCAATTTGCTTGGCCTTGATTTTGATAAAATTTAAATGGGACCTATCGAGAAGTACAACCTTTCACATAAAACTTAAAGAATTTTTCAAATCGGTTCATAAATGACGGAGATATGAGGTAAAAAACACAAAAAAAAATACAGTCGAATTGAGAACCTCCTCCTTTTTTGGAAGACGGTTAAAAAGGAAACTAACAGACATAAGTCAACGCACAGCCGAAACTGCTGGAACTGGGAACATGAAATTTTGCACAAGACCTTCCACTAAGAAGGGATTTTTGGAAATTTAACCTTTAAGGGGAGAGGGAAGAGGGGGAGGGGGGAATCGATTGCACTAAATATACACAGATGAAGTCGCGGTCGAAGAGCTAGTACAATCATAAAAAGAGGAGATCCTATCTATAAATCGCAAATTAAGAGAACAGCGCGGAATGCGGCTTGCTCGCCGGCTAATTGGTCCGGCGTTTTCGACGTACGTCTTACTTAGTACCCACTGTTTCTAAATACGACACATGATATCACGGTTGCTTAACAAGCCTGGTCAGCTACTACTAAAATGTTGTGATGATTAAATCTAATATCAACCTGCCCAGCCTCTTCCAAACTATACTGGATGTTCTATAAATGCGTGCTCATTTAAGGTTGATGTTGAGTAGCTGATATACATTCAAAAATAGAAAAACAAAACCAGAAAAAAACACCAAAAAAAGTTCCGAAGAAACGACTTTTCAAGCAGTTTGATCGAGCTACTCTGTGCTGCCCGATGAGCTACCCAATGCGGCCCGATGAACTATGGTAACCGTCTGGCCTGGCGAGCTTATCTATGCGGCCCGATGAGGTATACAATGCGGCCCGATGAACTATGTTAACCGTGCGGTCTGGCGAGCTACTCTGTGCTGTGCGGCCCGATGAACTACCCAATGCGGCCCGATGAACTATGATAACCCAAGCCAAGCCTATTCCCAAATTCCCAACTATATTGAAGTTGACTTCTAGTCAAACCGGATTCAGCTGAATACTAGTATTTTACGTGGAGTTAATACCTATCTAACCCCCACAAGCCCGTAACTGGATAGCTCGGTACTTCTTGGCAAGACTGGTTTCAGAACTGGGTAAAAACTGAGATAATAAGTTGATGGAAGAACTACATACTTCCAAATGAATATTTATTAAACCAACATAAAAGTATGATTCTAAAATTACTAAAATGTAGTGTTTCCTTCCTCAAAAAGGGTACCTATTTAGAAAATAAATAAATGTGATTTGTTGCAATCATGTTAGAGCGTTTACGCCCTACGTCATTTCAAAAAACTTTCAAGTCCATATTTTTCGAAATGAATTAATCGATTTTAATGAAACTTGGTCCGCAGACGCTAGATATCCAGGTCAACCCTCAGAAATCCAGGCTACCCTCCAAAAATTCCAACCAGTCCATATCTATTTAACTGTCTACCTCCGAAGTTCTTCATCAGATCTTTATGAAATTTAAATGATGGACCACTTTGGAATAAACCCTTTCGAATAAAAAAAAAAAGAATTTTGCAAATCCGTATAGTTACGACAGAGTTATGTTCGAACATACATAAAAAACAAATGCATAAACATTCGAAATGAAAACCACCTCCGTTTTGAAGTCGTTTAGAAAACAGCACGAGCATTTTTGGTACTAATCGGTAGCAAGACAGCTACACACTACAGCAATACAGCAACTAGCTTAATCAGCCATTTAATTAAAAGCCTAGCCTTTTCTTTGAACTGCGCCATTTAATCAGTGACATGGGCAAAACATTTAATATTTGAACCAAAGATCACTTACTTATGTCACTTAAAAATTGGCGAAGTTAAATGAAAAGGCTAGGTCACCAATTGAACGGCTGATTATGCTAGTTGGCTACGACATATATTTTATCTATCTGGCTTCAAAAATAATAGTATTTGTCTTTTAAAGAGCACTTTTTTAAGTTTAATTGAGCATGAAAATTACCTTGGTTTTCAACCTAAATAAATTCAAGACTCTTGTCTTCATAACTCTGACTTGGCTATCCTTATTAATATTTAGGTACCTTATCATTTTATCAAAGCCTACAAATACAAATCTCATCAAAACTGATTTTATCGTAACACTGGAATAAAAATGGTTAAAAGTTTAAAAATCCTAAACAAATTCACAGCAATACGTACATCATGTAAGAAAACATGGCCACTTGGGCTATTTCAACAAAATCGCTAAAAAGCAGTCACCTTGCATGTTCTTTAGCTGCTGCACAAAGCGCTTGGCCAACGAGGACCTTGTCTCCAGAAGCCATATCGAATTGGAAGTCTTTTGGAGCCTCAAACAACAGGATTATTGTACTCCCCATATTGAACTGACCGAATAACTCTCCCTTCTTCAACGGAACATGTCCTAAGTCCGCCTCGTTGATACGGTTCCGTCTGCCTTTAGTATTTGTTCGTAACTCAGGATCGTTATAAATTTCAATGGAGCCGACATTCGTCGCCCCGACAGCAGTCATGCTAAAGAAACCATGTTTCCACTCGCCAATATACACGGCTCGTTCGTTTATCGTGAACAAACCAGGTATTAGTCTTGCTAACCATGGGTTAACGGAGAGCAGCTTCCCTGAAAAATGTCTTCGGAATGTCGCAGTCCAGTCACAAGGAGAATGGAAGCGGTGATAGTCTCCGGGAGCCAAATAAATAATACATTGATGTAGAATATTGTCTTTGTTAGTCAGCAAAGAGTCATAGTAACTTTCATCTTTCCTTTTCGCCCATTTATTTTGTCCTAGGAACTCCTCAAGGCTGTATGTGACTCCTTTGACTTGCTCTATCTTGTCTGTGTCTGCTGGCCCACAATTTAGGACTACGCCATCGCAAGGAGAGACACATGGAGCCGGCGCTATGTACCTTGCCCCTTCGCGCAAAGGCCTCGTGAAAAATGCTGATAAACTTTTATAATACTTTAGGTCAGTAAACTCAGCTTCATTCAGATTCACATTAAACATTTTAATGTACGTACCGTAGACGAAGCTCCGTAGAGACGTCGGTAATTCATAAGCTGCTACCTTCCCCCAAATCCGACTGGTAACACGGAAGGGAAACATTTCGTAGAACAGAATTTCCACTTTGGACACTTCATAATTTATCGAAGCACGAATATAACACCAACCTACGTAAATAGCACTGCCTAACGGTACCCATCTAGTAATAATAGATCGAAAACTCATCCATTTATTCTTCTGTATTGTCTTTGTTTGGTTCGTCTGATTATGAAGCGTAGATGTTTGGCGAAAAGGTCTGTGAGGACGCAATTTTTGTCTAAACATAGGATTTATAACAGGAAGACAGCTCCTTATTCGAGTCGCCGGGAACATTTCGACTGGTGAACGCACACGGCGGCGGCTTAAAAATAAATTGTTTACGTAAAATCACGCGAATTGATTATTTTGCGTGCTGAATGAAGCACTGTCAGTGGCTAGATATACCTAACTACAACGGATAAGAAAAATCAAATTAGATGTACAGTGATGCTAAAACTATGTAATGCTGTTATTTTCTTTGAAGCAAATTTAGTCTTTATTAAGACTGAGGAGTGCTTATAATGCCGTAAAGTTATTTTGATAAACGGGATAAAAAGTAGAGCTATTGTATTGTGCGTTCCAAAGTGTTAAATCAGAGAATCGCAAAAGTGGAAAACATTTAAACAAAAACTATAAAGTTTTACAACTTTTTGTTTTTCAGATTTAAAAAAAAACGAATATAGGCATATGTGAAATCAAAACCCATGTACTTTATAGCATAAAAAATTGATATGATATTTTAACAGTGTGTCCAAAAGTGTAAAATGTTTTGAGCAAAGTTTTTAAGCGTACGTTCCGCAGATATTAAAACTGAGAGCAATACTTGTTCCGGTTTTTATTTTTATTAAATTGTTCATGAATTCTTGATGAGCGTATTATTAAAGTATATGGACCAGGAGCACCATAGAGTCAGTAATATTTCTTAATGAACCATTTTAGAATAACTGCTTCATTTGATATAAATTATGAAAGAAAAAAAAAGCGGCTAATACCGGTTTTGTAGCGACATTGAAGAATGATGGCGAGTGGTGGCCAACTCTGCAATCCATCTGCATGACATATAGCATTGTTGACGTTTTTAGCAATTTCTTGAGTTTTTTCTTTTTATTATTTTATTTTCCCGCGTCTATAGTGTCTTCTGATGTCCACAAATAATGGGGTTAAGAAAGAAACCAACAGTAATAACAGAAGCGTTGATAAAGTGGTTGATCGACGTATATCTTTTGACGAATACAAAAAAGTCCCGCCTGAAGGCGGTTTTCGAGGGTTCCAGAAGGTGCCGCTGGTTCTTGTGTCTCGTTATGACATAACTCCGTATTTGAGGCAGTTGAACGCTCCAGATACTGGGAAGAAACGTCGTATGAGACCGACGGGTCCAAAAGTACAAGCAAAAAACCGGTTTTCACAAAAATGCAGTATCAATCTGGTGAGAGAGGACTTAGCTAAGCTGAAGCAGGAGTTTCAGAAGGAGCATAAGCTTCTGAAGAGCCAGGTTCCTGGCAGTCCATCTGACTCAGCGTCTGACAGCGAAAAAGACCCAACAATGGCCACAATAAAGTGTAAAATCTGTGAAAAAGGCTATTCAAGCGAAAAGAAGCTGTTAAAACATCAGGAAAACAAACACATGATTGTTTGCAAGCCACAGAAGCGTGTCTCATTTTCTGATCACGTTATCATCCACGAAGTCAAAGAATACCATAAATGCAGAAAATGCCCAAAAATCTTTGAAGCATACCAGCTTTTAAGATCTCACACAAAGTTACATCATAAGAAACGTAAGTGCTATATTTGTAACTATTGTAATAAAAACTTCGTTGACCGAACCTTTTTTAAAGTTCATATCAAGCTGCATTGTGATGTATGCGGACTATTTTTGCCGAATAAAGTCAAATTTACTGACCACAGACGGAATGTATGTCGAGTGCTAAAACTGCATCCTTGCAAGAATTGTGACGATGTATATTTCAAATTTATGGACTTGAAAGATCATAGTTATGAACACGTCGCTGCATGCTTTGTCTGTGATGTTTGTAAAGACCAGTTTACCAGTAAATGTGCGATAGCTCATCATATTTCTTTCCTACATTCAAATGATCGGCCAAAATGCTTATATGGCATGCGTAACTTAGGTAACGAGAGACTCTACCTATGTAACTTTTGTGAAGAAAGCTCAGTAGAACGTGATGCATTGGAACGTCATTTGCAATTACTCCCGGACTTAACAAATAAAGCGATGACCGGATATAAAGATTACTATTTCTGTGACCAATGCTTTAAGAAGTTTGACACAGAAACAGATATGCTGCAACATAAGTGGACCCACTTTCTGATTACGAGTGACAATTCACAAGAACGGGAAACAGTTGGAAAGAAAAAGATGAAAATGACATATAAGGTTGATGAACCAATACCAGATTATATGCAACCGAAACTGGTTTTGGAAAAGATTAAAGTGGGTGGGAAAGTTGTAACAGGGACCATTGAATATATTGATGTGAAGAGTTTTGATGAGAATAACGGAGAGATAAAGAAGCCAGTTGTTGACTCGAAGAGTAAAAAGACAATTATCTCTAAGCATCAATGCCAGGTCGGTATTTTATTACGGTTTTATTCCCTTTAAAAGTCCAATTATGTTATTTATTTTCTCTATAATCATCTTATTTATTTTTTCTATAATCATCCTCATTGTCTACAATCGGTCTTCGCCCACTGCTGAGCGAAGGTCTCTGTTTACTTGTGCCAATCCCCATGTATCTGTGCCAGCGTCATCCAGGGAAATGGGCAGACAGTAGTAGTAGACTAGTATCGGTAGAAACCTACAATAGCAACAACATTGTCTGCCCATGTCACCACAGAAATCGATATCACTTTTCTATATTAATGAGGAAATTAAATAAATAGATAAAAAAAAAAAATTACATAATTTCTACAATTTTATTGTATTATCGTTAAATTTTAAGTATTCCACAAAATGGCGTCATTTCCATTACAGTTCTCGTCATTACGCAGGCGTAGTTGCAGTGTGTTCGTAATTTTGACTACTACGCAGCCACTCGACACAACTTCAGAGGGGCAAAGTTATTTGACGAGAACTGTACTTAGCCTAGTCTTTTGTATTTCGCGAACGGACTTGGTCGTTCGAGCGCTTCCTCAGGCGAACTAAGCGAACTACATCCTAGCGTCAGTCTTTAGTTCTTAACTTCATAACTTCATTCATTCGACATGACCAACTTAAATTGGAACGAAAGTGAGCACTCAGTTACTGCACGTACGCTTCTCATCGTTCGTTCGACCTAGTTCGACGCGAACTAAACTGAGCGCTCCAGGTCGCCGTTATCATGAAATATTATACTAAATGATGGCTTGGCGAAAATAATCTCTTTTTTTCTTCTTTTTTACTATGACTTACATAAATCATGAAATGGCCTATGGAAACCAATTAACTGAGATGGTTTGACGATATAACCAACTAAACACGTGGCTATTTCGTAATATAGCTAAATATAGCATGGTCTTATCGTCAAACAGTAACATAAGTCACCGCTGATAGCTTGTGATAAATATTTTGACATATTGTTCAATGCATAGCATCGTGGTAAAAAATTCTTGTGCTTAAGGTGGAAGCGCCAGGGTAGCCCGCGAATTTCAAAATTTCTTACGTTTTTTGCAATTTGCAGGTCAGTGTCAGGTTGTATCCTAGTCTAAATATGATTCGCGGCCGTAGCAAGATTATTTATAGAATTATAATCATTAAAATCATCAATACAACTCTTTCAGTTAGAATTGATGACAAATGTATTATTTCATGGAATCACAACATTTGGCGTTGCGAAATTGTAGGGAATCTCAATTTAGGGAATTTGACTTAGATTTTCAGGGAATTTAATAAATTGGTGTTGGCAACATTGCAAGTGTCGTTCTTAGGCAACTTCTAAATTTGGCCTCTAGAAGCGCGCGCGTAATCTTTGCATCGCCAATTGTACACCACATAACAATCACAGGAAAAACGTTTATAAAAAACAAGTGTACAATGGGCGGTCTTATCGCACAGGGCGATCTCTTACAGACAAACCTCTCCCAACTCTCTTAATTAAATAGTGTGATAATTTAGAAAAAAAGAGCAATGAAATCTAGTCATGATACAGATCTAGTTCTATGCTATTCTTTTTTTTTGCATTTTTTTTTTATTCTTACTTATCTGCTCGTCGACGGAGCATGCTTGTTAATAAGGAACCTATTAACACTTTACTTACTGACTGATTTTTCACATTTATAGAAAACATAAAATTGCTCTGTCTTTCCCTTCTAAGCTGTATTGCTTATGCGTACCTACCAAGCTACATTAAAATCGGTTTATTAATTTTCAAAAATAAGAACTTGACATCACGGTGTTTCATACAAACTTGTAACGCTTCAAACCAAAGTTGTAGCTCTCAAGGAACGCAGACCCCGTAATTCCACTTCTTAGCAGTATTCACAGACATTTTGTGCTTATGGGTAGGCAAAAGAGGATTTTTGTCCCTCAAATAAGACTCGACCACCATATTGTTTCATCTCACCTTGAATGATCTCTTCCAGACATGCGGCAAATACTATTCATCAAACTTCTGCCTAAACCGGCACATTGAGACCCAACATTCAGACTATGAAAACCTGCAGTGCAAGGTTTGCGAAGAAACCTTCGTCTGGCCTTCCCTCTTGCGGTCCCACAAATGCATCAGACTCAGTCACCCAGAAATGCCATTCGAAGACGCCAGACCAGAGATACACTTTGACAATCTACACGAAATCAGCCAAAATGGGTTTGATGACCTGAATATTGTGGAAAATGATGATTATTTGAATACTATAGACTTTGATATACCAGCTCCGATAGTGCAGTTAGCGGAATATGGTGGTTACAACCAGCCCCAGGATAAGTTTGCGCCGTTACAGAATTTGGGATACAAGTTGGTAATGCAGGAGGTCCCTATAGAGTTTTAAAGTGGAAAAATTGTGGTTTTTGTGCGTGATTCAGTGTTTTAGTGCTATCAACACTTTTAATGGAAACTCTAGTTGATGTAAGTATTTTTGGTAATTTTTTAGCAGGTACTAATGTTTCTCATCTAGAGAAAATATGAAAAAACTTCTACCTGCTCTCAAAAATGTCGTTAGTTTTGTGTGTGTTGTCAAATATGTATGTTCAACTCCACCAAGCTAAGTTTCCCGCCCGCTTCCCCGGTTACCTTCCCGCGATCGCCCTGTAGCGTCAGTATGGGTACCTAAGCGTCAGTGTGACGTAATGGACGGGAGGTGCTAACTTAGCTAGGTCGCGTTGTAGATGTTTTATTTTATTTTTTCTCGCTTGTCTTTTCCGTTTACTGGACTACATAAATTAATTATGACTGTGTGTTTTAAAATTAGTGAAATAGTTTACGTAGCTAGATAATTGTGTAACACTTGCAATCAGTAGCCTTGATTGTCTGGTTCAATACAAACTCTCGAAAAAACTACCCTCTTTCTAGAGCAGTGTGGTAAAAAATTTGCGCAGCGCGCGACTTTGTGTGATCTGCCAGCCTATACTGTTAAAATATCATCACGTAAACTTATGAACTATTATATCGAAGCTATGGACTTACTGCTCACTTCACTCAGTATCCACAGTGAGCTATTTACATAAAAACTCGCTGACCCGATCTGAGCGAGTTAGTTGCAAAATTATCTGGCTGCTGTCTGAACAAGTAATTTATTTCAACTTTTCTTCCACTTTTATAGCACTTATATTCGTAGTAGACTTTGATGTGAATGTATGTATACCCATAATTATAGGTGACTGTAATATATCAATGTACATCTTCTAGCCCTTAAATTAAAGGCTGGGATACTATTGAATAGGTTCTATAAGAGTCATATAATATAATGGTTATGATTGAGAACCAATAGTGTTTTTTCCTGCTAAAAACTATTTGGTCCGTCAGTTAGAGTAAAAAAATATTGGAACGTAAACAAAACGACGAAAATCATCATCTGCCTTGCCTTTTCCCAATTATATTGGGGTTGGCTTCCAATCAAACTAGATTCAGCTGCCTACCAGACCTTCACAACCCATTAACTGGGTCAAGTCAAGGACAAATCAGATTTTCTGGGTTCTGACAATCCGTAACGACTGCCTAAGATCTACAAATGATAACCGGGTCCAACGGCTTAACGTGCTTTCCGAGGCACGGAGGAGTCTCGGTATGTTAAGATGGTCACCCATCCACAGACCGACCATGGCAAGCGTTGCTTAACCTTGAAGATCGACCCGTGCGGCTTTGTATTTTTTTATTCATTTGCAAAGGCAAACAATAGGTGTCCAAAATTTTTTGAAAATCTAACTGGCGAACAAAATAGAATTATTATTTTTCTATTCAGAAAAATACCCTATTATACTAAGTTTTTGAATTAAATTAAAGCATATAATTTTCGGTTACTTTTTATGATTATTTTGTTAATATAATTTGAGTATTTGTGGGCACAAATCATCATGCCGTATTCGGTTGTCATTGCCGACAGACGGCACTGTCAAAATTTTAAATTATATAGTATTTTATATACAAAAGATCGAGAATTTATCAAAACTCCTCGCGTTTGTTTCGTTTTAATTAGCCACACACACATGGTTCGTTTAAATACTGACAGATTCGTTATTCTTTTTGAGATAAGGGCAGGACAGTCAAGTTATTCAAACTAGGCTGAGAATCAGCATTTTTTGATGTCAAAATTAACAGAAAGACAGTCCCCCAAAACGCCCAGCCTGTCACTACTTCCTAGTATTTTAGCTGGGATGAAGAAGTGACGCAACAAAATCCCCAGCAACGTATCTGTCTGTTATGTTTGAAGAACTTGAATTTATACAATCGTATAAATTATCGTATAATTAAACGTTTAATGATAGAACTAGAAAATTACATTAAATGAAATGGTACATGTCAGCTAGCACACTATATTATGCTAATTACTAAATATGATAATAAAAATAAATAAATAGGTTACTAAATAAGCAAACTCAAGCATACAAAAGCAGTCAAAAATGAGCCTCAAGGCATAAATGATGTACCCGCTTACATGTGCAACGCTGGAATTTAACCAAGGATGAAAATGAGAATGTACTCGTCAGTATTTAAAATAATCATATGGTTAGAATTTTTCATGAATAAGCCCGGTTGTTTTTGAAGTCCACGGTAGTCATTGTTTTGTTTAAGATAAGGTAGTCACTATTGTGTTTAAAATAAGGTAGTCACAGATTTTTTCCTAAGGTTGTCAAAGTACATAAATAGTCTGTTGTGTACAATTTGTAACTGTATTTTGTTAAAATTAAATAATTATTTGTCTGTTAATGTGAAATGTAGTATTTGTCACCAGATTATTGCAAACACCGTAAATTGTTATTAATCTTTATTAAGTTGAGAGAATATAAACTTTCAAACAATTGTGAGCTCATTAATAAAAAAATTGGCTGTGCCAGACTCGCTCGAGTGAGCCTAAAGTTTGGAACCTTAATAATTAATCCCTTTAAAAAACGATAGTTTAAAATATATCCATGTCTTATTGTAAAGAAAGAATTACTTATGTCCATAGTGTTTTTTTTTATAAACTAACGGTGTTTGTAATATTCAAAAACATAATATTGAAATGGCTTCTTTTTAAAAGACGTCCAAATTTTTGACATTAAATTTTGCCTTGAGAATTAGCAATATTAATTTTAAATTTCGAAGCAATTTCTCACACATTTGGGTTTTTACAAAAATATTTGCCCGTTTTTCTTTGCGAAGAATGAGAAAAATTACTGGATGTAAATGATCTAGTTTTGTTTCACACATTTTACATATTAAACGTAAATCTTACATTTTAATGTAGATTTTTCTTATACATTATATCAAATAGACAATAGGCCGGTTTCTGAATTAAGTATTTGGAGCTAAGAATGTGTTGATTCTTTTTTTTAAAAGCTTTTTTTTCTTTGGTTACTGAAATGATAACGACTATTCTGCCAGTCATGTGGTAACAGCAGCGCGGTGAAGTGGGCCGTCGAACTTTGCACTTTGTAGATCTACAATATTAGTAGCTGTAAGGACAATACAATATTTGGTTAATAACATAGAATATTTTTAAGTATAGTTATGTAGAAATACATATATTATTATTATATTTTTTATCAGGCTAAAGTAGAATTGAGTTTGTCTGTATAGTATTTGTCATGCTTGGCGCAAATAAATTATTTTTCTTTCTTTCTTCCAAATTCTTAATTCAGTAATCGGTACTTAGTAAGTCTTATTTTTAAGTTGTTTTAAGTACATAAGTACTGATATATAATAAGTTACTATTTACTATACTTATTGAGAAAACTTTTTGTGTTAAGCTAGACTTTGGCCTGAGAGTCCTAAATAGTTTCATGAAAATTGATTATTTTGATTGAAAATTAGTTTTTAACTTTTGCTAATTCCGATTTCTATTTACGGCCGCTTTCTATAATATATCTCAATCCCAATCTTGATCCCTATCCTTTTCTGTAACCAATCAAAGGTGAGGATTGTGTGGTGAAGGACACAAACTCGGCCGTTGATTGGTTACAGACAAGGATCGGGATCAAGATTGGGATTGAGATATATTATAGAAAGCGGCCGTTAAAGGACGCTTGCATTCATTGGTTAAATATCTAAAAACATTTGAGGTTACAAAAATGGCTCTGGTTAGCCCAGGTTTTCCCTAACCAATTCATATAGGTGTCTATAGTCCTCTGTTTGAATAATTTGATTTGCTTTATTATATTATTAAAATGGCGTTTGCGCACTGCTTCAGAATTAGGTATAAATAACTAGCTTCTTCCAGTGTTTTAATCCGCGTAAAAGTAGGAATTTATCCTGAGGAAATGTACCTACTTCCGGGAAAAAGTATCCCCAGGGGCTCGAGTCTGCTATTGCAATCGTGTCTCAATGACCGTTCAGTGATCGAATATTTGACAACTTTGACAGTTTTTGTATGGGAAATGTGTCATAAGTTTGACGTTATACGTCAAAAATCGATCATTGACCGGTCATTGAGACACGATTGCAATAGCAGACTCGACCCCCTGTTCTCATGTAGGTGGACATAAGATACTTTTTTCCCTTCTTTACATTTTTAACATTGTTCTCACATATAGATGCAACAAGTAATAATGTAACCAGGATTTTTGTAAAACATAAAATGGTTTAAAAGAGTGTCCGTGGAGTTTCTTGTACGTTCTTCTCCATAGAGATCTACGCTTTGGAACGTGCAAATAGCTTCATGTTTTTGACTGACTGACTTTGACAATTCAAAAGTACCTGTGAATGGTTTATTTGAAATAAATGCTTTGACTTTGACTTTGACTCCCGGTCAGATCTATCTCTATACCAAAAGTCATCAAAACTGGCTTAGCAGTTTAGTTGTGAAGACTTAACAAACAGATAGACAGATAGACTGACAGTTATATTCGAATTTAGAAAATTAGTATGGATTTGTAATGGAAGTAGGGACGGGCGGGGCGTTTTGGGATGACTGTCCTTTTGTAAACGTCGACGTTCAAGAAGTGCTCCCACTTATAATTCTAATTCGAAATTCGAATAAATGGCTATTGATTTTGTTTTTAAATTCTGACGGATGGATTGGGGTGAAAAATTGCCATATCCTCACTTCAGATGTCGCTACTAACATTAGTCCCATGAATTTGACTTTTATCTAAACATTGTTTGTACTTTACGAATATTTTTATGTATGGTGACCCGTTTCGCGATTGTTAATAATACTTTACGATAACTGGGGTCCATGTATTTCACTAATAATATTTTAGAACACTCACCAAGTACAAAATTAGAAATTAATAAATTTTCCATTGTGGTCACCCATCCACATACTGACCACACTAAGCGTTTTAGATCCATAGCCTTTTAGATCAATCCGTGCGAATGCGACAAATTACCGTGGACCGAAATATCATACATTCGGATCAGCAGTGCGCAAACGCTACAAAATGACTATTACAATTACGATTCCTGTTGTTTTTTTTTATATTATAATTAAGTCATTGATGTATTTGTAAATATTACTGTTTTATAAGCTGTAACTTATGTCTGTTTCAACTGTGTGGATGTCAAAATCCGGTCGGTAGTAAAGGGAAAATTATAAATAATGCTATTTTTTACAGTGTTTAAAACACTTATTGAACATAATGTCTGCTGCAAACGTGCAGTCAGTATGTTGTTTATACAGTTGAATAACAAGAAATTATAATATTTGTTTTTTCATTAATGTGTAGGTACTGTGTTTTGGCGGTTTTACACGTCCTCAACATTTTGTAAATGTACAGTCGCGGAATAAAACTGTAATTCACCTTAAAGGTTAAGGGTGCGTTTCCACTGAGGCGGAGCGGAGCAGAGCGTGCCACGATTCATCAATCACAAGGCTTGAAATTCACATCTCTTTTCCACTCCGCTTGGTTGATTGGTGAATCGCGGCACGCTCTGCTCCGCTCCACCACAGTGGAAACGCACCCTTATACTTGCATCAGTGGTCGTCAAACACTTTTGTGATCAAGGGCCACATTTCATTATGTGAGATATCACTGCGGGCCACTTTTTGGATTGGATAGCTGACACCACCAATTATTTGACATAATTTTGTGAGCTGTGAAAACGCGACATTTTGTATTGATATATAAAATATGTGGTGCATGAATGATAGCAACCTAATGAAGTCGTGTCTTCTAAAATCAGTCTACTATGTGACAACCTAAGAAGTCGGATGTGACAGCCGAGTAGAGAGGGATAGAAGATCGCTTTACCATTAAGTGCAAAAGAGATTTATTTCATGTCTCTTTCATACTTAGTAAAGCATTGTATCCTGCTGTCAAATCCGACTTCTTAAATTGTCACGAATATTAAATTGTTTACTGAAGTCGCGGGCCGCACAAATATCGTCGGCGGGCCGCAAGCGACCCTTGGGCCTCATTTTGGTCAAATTTTGAAACGAAAATGACAGTTATTTTTGAAAAAATCTTGTCTTTGGTACCTAATGCCTAGAAAAAAATTGGATGGTGATAATAAAATCTTGTTGTAGATCTATTCTGTTGTTATAAAATATTGTTGTATTAGACTAATGGCTAAAAGTTGTTTACATAAAGCTTATATGTTTTATGCTAAGTGTGGTTAACTCTTGCATTGGCTTCCGATTTTGACATAACATACAGTTGAGATGGCAAGCTTTGAATGGAAGTACTTTATATAATAAAAAATAATGTACCTACAACTTTTTTTGGTGTTTTATTTGTAACAACATTTTGTCAGGACGCGACTGCAATACCAATGCGAACGTCCTTGAAAGTTCGAGAATACAATAACATAACAAAAGATCTAGGTATCACTAACAACAGTGAGAACACAATAAAACTGATCGAGAACCTAATGAGATAGAACAAATTTCTAAACGAATGTACTTATCTGTCACTATTTCGAAAACATCGTTTTCTATGGCAGCTGTACGGGCATGGGCACCGCCCACATAAGAGGGTACAGTTGCACCTCCCTGGCTTTCAATAATACATACAAAAACATGAGCGGAATGTAGGAAAAGAGAATCTAGCAAATCCGAGGCGGAGTAGGTAGGTTCTTCGAGCTCCCTTCGCCCGGTCCTGCACCCGTCTCCTTTAGTTCTACCTCTGTATGAAGGGGCAAAAGAAATCCTATTCGAGGCGGGGTTTTGAAGACCCCCCTGAAATATCAAAATAGTACAGCCGGCAGCGCCCATGTGTATGTAGACGTTACGGCTTTGACGTCGGTCTGACTTCTTTTTCTAACTACCATCTATATAGTTTGATGACTTCGGCGCTGATGAAACTATTTTAAAAATTCTTTTATAATTGTTTACATAATGTTATTTTGCAAATAAAACAATGATAAGCATATTCCTATTGTCGTGTCGTATTTCGTTGCTGATGGATCAAATTATGCATCTTTCAGCTATTTCGTCGGAAAAGCTTTGTTGAACAAATAAATTTGATGAAAAAAGATTTTGAAATATAATTATGTGTTTCAAGTCGAGGAGTCAAGAGGGTAGGTATTAATAACCATCACGTGATAGAAGACGACTAGAATAAATTGATTCAAGTAGGTATTCAAACC
This sequence comes from Melanchra persicariae, assembly GCA_947386135.1. Classification (NCBI taxonomy): domain Eukaryota; kingdom Metazoa; phylum Arthropoda; class Insecta; order Lepidoptera; family Noctuidae; genus Melanchra; species Melanchra persicariae. The sequence continues at coordinate 3,823,884 of OX376672.1, forward strand.
AACCAAGTAACCAACTTGTCAGTCATAGCGAATGAAGATACCACCTAGTTGTCTGGCATTTTGCTGAACTGGGACCCAACTAGCCAGTATACTATTGTAGTCTTTGGACCCAACTGGACCTATTTGACGCAGCCGCGGGGCACACAATGTTATTGTTTTAAAATTTAAGTTTTATTTTATTTGCATCCACATTGTGTGCATCTACAATGTCTGACAAATAAACTAGTTTCTTTCTTTCTTTCATAAATAAAACAAGTTTGAAACCTTCATCTTAGCAGCGGAATGTCATCATGCTGTACATAAATAAACCTTTACGTATGCATTGCTACAACGACCGATATATCGCATTCATAACTGAATCGATACTTATGAAACAGGATGAAAAGTAATGTTTTATTATTTGTTCGTTCCTTTTAGTTTTCGCATTTTAAATATAGATTATGTTCTGGAAACTCAGGGAAACAGGGAAGTCCGGCTCTACGTAATCCTTTCAGGAAATTAAGTGTGACGTAATAAATGTAAACGTACGCCTACTTCCTCCCACGGAGTAGTTGGAGCGGCGCATGTCTGATCCGACGCGCACAAAAATCAGAAACCGAATATTGATAACCGGTAATTTGGTCCGATTGGTTATCTGTAGTATGAATGGGAAACGGGACAACACTACACAGTGTTTAGTTGTCAAACGCCATTATTGTGAACTTGTGAGGGAGTTGAAAATATTGCGTTATTTCGCTAATTTATCAAAAAATATCAACTTAGACATTTTCATAACGATTCATAAGTTTCGTATTATCACTATCGTGACAATAAACCTAAACTTATGTGGTATTAAACTGTAATTAGTCATATCCTGTGTTACACATTTCCGTTCGTGATATTTTTCGTGTTTTAAAATTAATAGAAACATGTCTGTAAGTGAAAAAGTATCCTTATCCGACGCCTTGAGCAATGTGGATGTGTTGGACGAGCTTACATTGCCTGGTAAGTACTTATTTTACGTGTAATTAATGAATAAGCTATGCACTGATAAAAGTTAGGTGGGGCCGACTAAATTGCCATGGGACTCGCTATGTCATTAATTATGTACCTATAGTTTAGAATTTTTAGGTTTTTCAAGCATAGGTCAGTGGGTCGTCTTAGGGGATATTCTGATAAATGCTTCCCGAACTTTGTGGTATTTATTTAGTCAAGTAGTAAACAACTTATTATTTGCCAGCTGTACTAATCTTTGGAAGCAAACAGAGTTACAGTCATAGACAAAAACATGAGAACCCTATCTATGATAATGATATCCTAATAAGAATTGTATCAATTTCTCTACCTACTAATTTATTATAAATAATTTGTGTCCATGAAAATCATAAAAGAAGTGATAAAAACTAAGATTACTAAACAAAACAAGTTTAAGGTCATTTGATATTTATTGACAACTTGTATTACATTTGCCTTTTACTTGTTAGTTCACTATAAACTTGTTTTGAGAATATCATTCTAAGCCCCCAAACACTCTAGCGGTCAACCGCGGGTTCGGCTAACTGCGCGGCTAGCCACTTCTCAATACTAATATGGAACCACTGGCGGATAAGTCCGTACGATCACAAGCGCTTACACTTACACTAACTCCATATTCGAACTAGCTCATTTAGAATAGCCCCCACCAGTGGTTCATGTAGACAGGAAATGTTCCCTGCCTTTAATAGGGATGATTCCTGGTAAAAAATATATGATTCTATTTAGTCCGTCAGTTAGATTATCGAAAAATATTGGACACATATTTTTTTCCTTATCAAATCAATAAAAAATTACCAAGATAAATCGCAACAAAGATCAGGAGTGGGGGCTGGTGATGTCACGTGTAGGTAAGATATGTACTTACAATGTGACGTTACACGAGTTTTCAACATACTGTATCGTTTTCATTTTTTGTTTACGTCAAAAAAGAAAAAAATATCTGTCTAATATTTTTTGCATGCACCAACTGCATCAGACTGCTTGAAAAAACATTTCTTAGGTAGTTTTTAGTTGTTTTTTCTACTCGATTTAAAAAAAAAAATCTAATATTTTATGTTCTGACATTTTTTCTTAATTTATATCAGCTACCCAACATCACCCTTAAATATGGGATATCTATCTGACGGACTAATTAGATTTTTTTAGTCATCTACCCTATTTGATCATGTTCTTTTCAGATGAACAACCATGTATCGAGGCAGCTCCATGCTCCATACTCTACCAAGCCAACTTTGACACCAATTTTGAAGACCGCAATGGCTTTGTCACTGGTATCGCCAAGTATATTGAGGAAGCTACAGTTCATGCTAACTTGGTAAGAACATTAAGTTGCAAATAATACTAATAAAAATACCGTTACTTTTTTTAGTTCTAAATAAATAAAAAACGTTAACATACTAGCACAGTCACAGTCTATGTTGTTTAGTGATAAATTGATGATTTACTTCCAGGTGGAACTAATTTGGTTTCATTATATTGTAAATAGATTTTTACTTAAATTCCACGTTTTTCAGTTTATTTTCATTTGTGTTTTATCTCCCTAATTCTTCATCAAATCTTAACGAAATTTAAATGGGACCATTTCGAAAAAAATAATTTTGCAAATCCGTTATATCCGAACGAGCTATGCATAAAAAAAAACATAAACATCCGAATTGATAACCTCCTCCTTTTTGAAGTTGTTTAATGACTTCTCCGGAGCAGGAGGGAGTGTCAGACTCTTACTGACTAAAACCCACACGTGATCCTTCTAATGCCCTTTGCGTTTTAGGTTGCGGTAACTCTCAAACAATTCCGCAACCCTGTCGGGCACTGGACCTAGCAAGCCTCATCAACTAAAGATCTAACCACTGCCTTTATTCCAGAATGAGCTCCTCGAAGAAGGCAACGCGCATGCCGTTATGCTGTATACCTGGAGATGCTGCAGCCGCGCCATCCCGCAGCCCAGGTCCAACGAACAGCCAGACAGGGTGCACATCTATGAACGAACAGTCCAAGTGTTGGCGCCCGAGGTCGACAAGTTACTGCAGTTTATGTACTTCCAGGTGAGCCCTATAGCATTTATGAAATACTGCAAGTAGCTTACTAGAGGGTAGAGGTGGTCGTTATCTTCAAGGTCAAGCAGCGCTTGCTGAGGTCGGTATTTGGATGGATATCGTCCAAAACCTATCGATTATGGTCCAATTTCCGTCCGTCTGTGTCAGCAAGCTGTATCTCATGAAGCGTAATTGGTTGAGAGTTGAATATTGCCGCTACAAGATTATATACAAGCTGTCCCCCGCGGCTTCGCTCCCGTCAACCGGCTCCCTACCTACCCTACCCATACCTACCCATTTTTTTTTTTTTTCTTACGAAACCCAGGAACATTTTGGGATTTTTTTTTAGACAGTTTTCAATTGTTTTTAATATGTATTCGAGGCGGAGACAAATACAACAAATCAAAGAAAAGACGTTCTCGAATTATAAGTTTTGTAACAAACCCGACTTTGTTATATAAAAATTTAATTGTAGTACGGAACCCTTTGTGGGCGACCCGGACTTAACTGGTTTTAAGTTTATGTAACCTCAACGTATATTAATTCACACAGCGCAAAGCCATCGAGCGCTTCTGCGGGGAAGTCCGTCGCCTGTGCCACGCGGAGAAACGCCGCGACTTCGTCTCTGAAGCATATCTACTGACGCTCGGCAAGTTCGTCAACATGTTCGCAGTGCTCGACGAACTCAAGAACATGAAGAGTTCCGTCAAGAATGATTACTCTACTTATAGGAGGTTTGTATTCAGTAGCGTAGCTAGAAACAAAAGGAGGGCCCATTTATGTATCATAATTTCTTTTTGGGGGTCCCGTATTAAACGTTTTGAGGGCCCTGTATCAAACATTTTGGGGGCTCTGTATTAAACATTTTGAGGGCAATGTATCAAACATTTTCGGGGCCCTGTATTACACATTTTCGGGGCCCTGTATTACACATTTTGAGGGCACTGTATGAAACATTTTGAGGGCAATGTATCAAACATTTTCGGGGCCCTGTATTACACATTTTGGGGGCTCTGTATTAAATATTTTGAGGGCAATGTATCAAACATTTTCGGGGCCCTGTATTACACATTTTGAGGGCCCTGTATGAAACATTTTGAGGGCAATGTATCAAACATTTTCGGGGCCCTGTATTACACATTTTGGGGGCTATGTATTAAACATTTTGAGGGCAATGTATCAAATATTTTCGGGGCCCTGTATTACACATTTTGGGGGCTCTGTATTAAACATTTTGAGGGCAATGTATCAAACATTTTTAACTCAACTTTTAAACATATTTAACTCTACTTATAGGAGGTTTGTATTCAGTAGCGTAGCTAGAAACAAAAGGGGGGCCCATTTATGTATCATAATTTCTTTTTGGGGGTCCCGTATTAAACGTTTTGAGGGCCCTGTATCAAACATTTTGGGGGCTCTGTATTAAACATTTTGAGGGCAATGTATCAAACATTTTCGGGGCCCTGTATTACACATTTTCGGGGCCCTGTATTACACATTTTGAGGGCACTGTATGAAACATTTTGAGGGCAATGTATCAAACATTTTCGGGGCCCTGTATTACACATTTTGGGGGCTCTGTATTAAACATTTTGAGGGCAATGTATCAAATATTTTCGGGGCCCTGTATTACATATTTTGAGGGCACTGTATCCAATATTTTTCGGACCCCTTTCTTAAATCGACTGGCAAACGCCTAAAAGGGATAATCGAACTCAAGAACATGAAGAGCTCTGTCAAGAATGAACTCTACTAATAGGAGGTTGGCGTCTATTAATAGTCCGTTAAGGTCCAGTGTCCAACATTGCACGTGGGGGTAGTATGGCTCAGTGGGTAATACTGCCAAGAAAGAGACGGAGCTGTACGTCCTGTATAGCTCCGTCTCTTTCCCACTGGAAGTAATACTGAAGTAATACTGCTTTAAAAGTTGGTGGTTTAGGCCCAGAGGGTAAAAGTGCTCAGTGTGTAATAATGTTCAGTGGGTAACATTTTAAAATGTAGGTACAATGCCGAGTGCTCAATATTCCCAAGGGGGGATCCTGCCAATTGGTATTGGTAACTTAATTATTTTACCAAACAGACGAAAAATCACCTCACATATTTCGATCTTGATTCTCTCTATAACAATTACGTTATCATTGGTTACAGGGCCGCACAATTCCTAAAGGTAATGTCAGACAGTCAAAGCCTGCAGGAGTCACAGAACCTGTCCATGTTTCTGGCAACACAGAATAAGATCAGAGACACGGTGAAGGATGCCCTGGAGAAGATTAACGGTAAGTCTCTTATAGCGAGTTTTTTTAATCTGTAGTTAGTTAGCTCCAATAATGATTGAAATCGTGATAAAAATAGATTGGTTAAGCAGTTGATACATATATAAGGTCCCATTAAAATAGGTGGACAAACTTTAAGGAATCATTCAGACCACCAAAATAAGGACAATGGTAAAAAAAAAATATAAGAAAATCGCCTTAGATACCTACAATTAAAATAATCAGCGAACAACAATACACTTATAAATGTTGGTTACCCAATGCATAAACACATCCCTACAAATGTGCAGGCGCACGTGACCACGTCACCGCATACCTACCCCTATTGGATGGATGTGTTTATTCTAGAGTGCCAGGTATTTATTATTTTAGGTCAAAATAAAATCATTTTAATCAGTGTTTTTTTTTGCTTGGATATCTTTGGTTAGACCTACTGAGCGCTGTGGTCAAATTTGTCCACCTATTTTAATTGGACCCTATATATAGCCCATGTGTGTTAACTTGCTAGTGGTCATTCCTAAAAAAAAAACAGTAGGACATGACAAGAAAACTGCAACGTTTTTATCTTAATTAATATTGATTTTTAGCAAAAAATACGAATTAAAATAACGTGAAACGGGACGTATATGAGCAACAATCAGCTTCTAGTGACGTCAATGATGTTATGGCATCGAAAAGACGACCTTATTTCTTTGAGTTAAGACAGCTCATGACCACTGACAGATAGGATTGACTCATCGTCCGTTTCGCGCGAAAATTTAAACTGTCAGATTTTATCCGCAATTTTAGAAATAAATTAGTGTATTCATTTTTTCATTTATGTATGGTCTATTTTACATGGAATTCTTCAAATATAAAGAAATATATAATACTGCACTACTGATCACTTTAATTCACAGTTGAAGATCGCTTTCTAAGTTAACCGTTGTAACGCAAATCCAATACTGACTCGGTCCTTATCATGTTGGTAGTCGCTACGTCCCCGCAAGGAAACTTACGAAAACCCCTCAGCCCGTAACGACGGACTCGTCGTTGTGGTGCTCCTAGTGAGCGGACTGACTCGGTCGCGGTCTATCTAGGCCTTATATAGGGCGTCAGTTACTTCCTGAACCTTCTATTATAGAAAGATTTCATCTTAAATGTTCGCGTACATACCGGCCGCGACACACCAAGTGTCGGGATTTCTAGAATGTTCTAGCACAGAAAAGTCTAGAAAGTTCTGGACTACTAGTTCTGCTCCTCGACACTAGATGGCGCTAGTGGTATGGTAACTAATGTCGCTATGTATCCGGTATTCATTCTGGCACGAAACAATATTAAGAAAAAACATGATTCGTTCGGAATCCTTTGCTAACGGGGCTACTCGACTTTCCGCGCGATTTTTTTTTATGGACTAATAAAATCTACCTACCAATGACAGTTATTTTCTCTCGCAGGTTACGAAGAACTGCTAGCCGATGTTGTGAACATATGCGTCCATATGTTTGAAACGAAAATGTACCTCACGCCCTCAGAGAAACATATGCTCGTGAAGGTAAGTTTTTCAATATAAACCATGTCTCCAAATAATAATACCAGTAGTCGTGACCGATTTCGGACATGGCGGCCAGTCTCAACGGATTCTAACGTAAAAGAGGGAGTGCGCTAGCGGCTACCACAGTTGCAATAGGGTAGATGATTAAGAGCGTTTACGCGGTACGGCTTTTCATACAATCTTTCAAGTCCTTATTCTTCAAAATGAATGAACCGATTTTAACGAAACTTGGTACGCATACGCTAGATATCCAGGTCTAAATAGTTATCAGAAAACATTTTTGAAAAAGAGTTCAGGGGGAAGGATATAGTGATTTTTCTTTTTCTATTGAAAACTTAAAATCGCTCTCTCTCTCCCTCTGAAATCTTTTTCAAAAATATTTTCTTATAACTATTTAGACCTGGATATCTAGCGTATGCATACCAAGTTTCGTTAAAATCGGTTCATTCATTTTGAAGAATAAGGATTTGAAAGATTGTATGAAAAGCCGTACCGCGTAAACGCTTTTAAGTGATTTTTTGAATGACCCTTGAACCATGACCATGAACATTGTATTATTGACATGAAGTATTATTGACATTAATTATAATTGACATTAAGTAGCTATTATTGACATTTTAATTTGAAATTATTATATTAATTATTTTATTACTTTTCCTTATTAATGTATTGAAGTTTAAAATTTAATTTTGAAATTATTATATTAATTGTTTTATTAGTGTTCCAACTGTATTGTAAATTTGAAACTTATCTTAGAAATTATTAAATCTATTTGGTGTTCCTTAGTATTTAAATTTGAAACATAATTTGTTAAATTTTGCATGCCAATACTCAGGCAGAATGTGCACGGGCCAATATATATTTTTTTCTTTTACCAACTTTTGTTAAATACCCACATTCTATGCGAATAAATGATTTGATTTGATTAAAAAAATCTGATTAGTCCTTCAGATAGATTTTCAAAAAATATTAGACACGTATTTTTTCTATTTTCATGTAAACAATAAATAAAAACGATGCAGTACGTTGAAAGCTCGTGTGACACATATAAGTTCACTTTTTACCTACATGTGACATCACAAGCCCCCACTCTTGATCTTTGATGCGTTTTATCTTCGTCTTTTTTAGGGTTCCGTATCCAAAGGGTAAAAACGGGACCCTATTACTAAGTTTCCGCTTTCCGTCTGTCTGTCTGTCACCAGGCTGTATCTCATGAACCGTGATAGCTAGACAGTTGAAATTTTCACAGATGATGTATTTCTATTGTCGTTATAACAACAAATAAATACATAAGTTAGGCTCCCATACAACAAACGTGATTTTTTGCCGTTTTTTTTTTTTAAAGATAATGGTACGGAACCCATCGAGCGGGAGTGCGACTCGCACTTGGCCGGTTTTTTATTGATTTGATAAAGCAAAAAATACGTGTCAAATATTTTTTGATAAACTGGCTGACTAAATAGAATTTTTTTTTATCCAGAAATCATCTCTATTCCATTAACCTCATATTGCGTTGGTACGGCAATCCAACGCGACCGGGGAGAGATCTGGCACAGGACCAACGACTTTCCGAGGCACTGGGGTGTCACATCACCAACTTCCAAACTCCGGGCTGCCACTGAGAAATTCCAATTGGAAAACCCATTGAACTTTTTGCCCGACCTAGGAATTGAACCCAGGATCCCACGCTTAGCAGTCGCACTTGGGACCGCAAGACCAGCGGGGCAGTTAAACTCAGCAATACAATTTTATAGATAATGTTTATAGTAATCTCATTCAAAATCAAAAGTCATTTATTCAAATTAGGCTGAGAGCCAGCACTTTTTGAACGTCAAATTTTACATAAAGACAGTCCCCCAAAACGCCCACCCGTCACCACTTCCTAGTGTTTTAGCTGGGAAGAAGAAGTGGCGCAACAAACTCCCCAGCAACACATCTGTCTGTTACGTTTTAAGAACTTCAATTAAACAATAGTACGCAAAGTATTTTAAGACACGAACAAAAAAATAAATATGTATCCAACAACATGGAAATCATAAAATTAAATATTATTTACAACATGTTAGCTAGCACACTCCATTATACGAGTACCATTAAAAAAACGGGCATTTTTCTAGGTAATGGGTTTCGGCCTGTTCCTCATGGATTCTGAAGTCTGCAACATCAACCGTCTTGACCAGAAGAAAAAGATTCGCCTGGACAGAATTGACAGGATTTTCAAGGTAAGCATTCACTGCCTGGTTAACCCCAAATGCATGGCTTTAAAATTCGCTAAATGATCTTGTGATACGCCCCGGCTTAGCTCGGGTAGCGCCCATAATTATCTATAGCCGAGTGACTTCTGGTAGGTAGATGGTAATCATTCCCTACATGAAAGGCAGAATAAAGTTATTGTATTTTATCTTTTTTTTAACCGACTTCAGAAAAAGGAGGAGGTTCTCAATTCGGATGTTTGTATTTTTTATGTTTGTTCGGGGATAACTCCGTCGCTTGCCAACCGATTTGAAAAATGTTGGAAAGGGTATACTTCCCAAATGGTCCCATTGAAATTTTATTAAAATCGGTTCAGTAGTTTGGTTTTTAAATCCAAATAGTTTAAAAAAATATGTGGAAAAGTCATACATGGACAAGAAATTGTGTATTTTTGCTTTCCTGTGACTTTCCAGTGGTGTTGTTAGGTGTGGGGTACCACTAAAAAGTGAAAAATAAAAAACTTTTTCACAAAAAAAAGAAACCGACTTCCATAAAACACTACAAAGTTCAAAATAACTTTAATTTCGGAAGTCGGTGTCAAATAACAAAGAAGCAACCAAAAACACCGACTTCCGAAATTAAAGTTATTTTGAACTTTATAGTCTTTAAAGACCCCCAGGTTGTATCTATCAGGGCCTAAACCACCAACTCTTAAAGCAGTATTACTTTAATACCACTGCCACTGGAAGTAATATTGAAGTAATACTGCTTTAAGAGTTGGTGGCTAGGCCCCAGGAAACAGACTCTGGCAAGGAATCAATTGATATTTTGTTTCAGAATTTGGAAGTTGTGCCATTATTCGGTGACATGCAGATTGCACCGTTCAACTACATCAAGAGATCGAAGCATTATGATACCAGCAAGTAAGTTTGTTTTATTTTCCCCTAGCTTTTACCCCTTTTTTTTTTTTTTTTTTGTATGGGAAATCATCAAATGACTCCTCCCGCTCTGGGTGGGGCGGCAGGGAGTGTCAGACTTCTACTGACTAAAACCCACCCGTGCTCCTCTTAGTGCCTTTTACGTTCCAGGGCCGCGGTAACTCTTTCGAACAAATCCGCAACTAGCTTTTACCCCTTGCCTGGTTAAACATCTCATTTCACAGAAACTAAATCCTTCTTATATTAAAAACGCGAAAGTTTGTATTTATGGATGGTGTTTGTGGATAAGATATCAATATCAATATCAATAATCAATATCTTGGGACAACTCACACACGGCCATCTGATCCCAAGCTAAGCAGAGCTTGTGTTATGGTAACCAGACAACTGATATACATACTTATATAATTTATAAATACATACATATTATAGATAAATTACACCCAGACACAGAACAAACAATTATGCTCATCACACAAAGTTTGTCCTGGGTGGGAATGGAACCCACGACCTCCGGCTTTGCAGTCAGGGTCACTAACCACTAGACCAACAGGCCTGTCAAGATAAGATAAGATATTTATTTTTGCAAATATGGGTAAAAACACGGTGACTTAAAAATATAATTAGCAACAGCCATATTTAACCAGAAGGCATGCAAAAGTACAAAAATACACTGAATATTCTAAGTACAGATTCATAGATAACCAATGTCCAAATAAAGATTGATAAATTACAATTAAAAATTCACAATTCTTCTGCAGTCAACTCATTTCGTATTACAATTAAAATAGTTATTAAATAAAAATTAAATGTCATATTTTTCTAGTCAATAAACGTAAAAAGTAATCAAGAAATTCCTTTCTCCATTAAAAATTCCGTCACACTATAATACGCTTTGGAGTAAGTACTCTTTCACGCAAAAACTACTGAATGGATCTTGATGAAATTTGGTACAGAGGTAGATTATAGTCTGGAATAACACATAGGATACTTTTATCCCGGGAGTATGTTCCCTTGGGATAATTTTCGACATACACGGGGGCGGCAACTAGTGATAAATATAAAACTTCAATGTTCGTGAATTTACTTTTATCAACTTAGAAGTTAAGGCCGGTGTTTCCTAGCTATCTTGAAAAAAAAAACACCAAAACAAACTCAGAAATCTTAAGTATCTTGAAATCAATAAAGTCAAATTATGTGAGAACCATGTAGACTATTGTTTGAAGACAGTCAAGTGTATTTTGAAGAAGTTGCCCTTTCTTCTGCTGATTTGAGACGATCAGGGCCTAAACCACCAACTCTTAAAGCATTATTACTTTAATATTACTTCCAGTGGGAAAGAGACGGAGCTATACGTCCTGTTTAGCTCCGTATCTTTCCCACTGGAGTAATATTGAAGTAATACTGCTTTAAGAGTCGGTGGTTAGGCCCCAGGGTGGAAAGTCTCGACGTAGTTACCGATCACTTACCCACCGAATTCGGACAATAAATTGTAAGGCTGCCAGTACACAGTCAATCTCGAACGCGATCCACGGATCAGATCATGAATTTTGTACGTGGATCGTGTTAGAGATTGACTGTGTACGGGCGGCCTTAGGCGACATGTTGAAGCTTCCCGCCCTGAACTGAGCACTCTTTGAATCCAGGGTTTTTAGGCCTGCCTTGGCTACAACGTCAAATGTGTTGCAGATTCAGGATATTGGGCATTATATTAACAAAATGTGTTACCCCCCAGGTGGCCGTTATCATCAAGCCCAAACCCACCTTCTCCGCAGGCTGACCTGATGGTACACCTTCCACAGATAAGAGAGGAGCACCAGAACTATATTTCGGAACTTGCTAGGTATAGCAACGAGGTAAGTTATGACTGTTATAGCTAAGCTTGTAAAAAAAATTGGTCATTTAACATAACCCTTACTTTTCACCCCCTTTAAGGTTGAATTGATTCCGGTACGTTACGGCGGAACTCTTTCGAACAATTTCACAACCTTAGCAGGCACTATCCGGCAACTAAGCTGACATCTTTTGCGGCGCGAGTGGAACACAACGCGCCTGGGACCCGGGCTCGGTCCTTATCGGACGGCAAGTCACCCAGGGTCTCTAACGGCTGCTTTCTATAACATGTCTCAATCCCAATCTTGATCCCGATCCTTGTCTGTAACCAATCAACGGCTGAGTTTGTGTCCTTCACCACACAATCCTCACCTTTGATTGGTCACAGACAAGGATCGGGATCAAGATTGGGATTGAGATATATTATAGAATTCTCGATTAAGTCGTCCGGCCCGCGCCTTCGATGGCCGACAATTGCCTTGCTATTCCCGACGCCCGGGGCGTCCTCTTCTGCTGGGGTGGCTGTGAGGGGGGGGGGGGGGGGGGTCGTGAAGTTTGCTTCTCCCTCATGCGTCCCGCCTCCTCCTTCGCTTGTATTATTGCTTCGCAGGAGGTGACTGGTTCCCATACCCTCTCGCTCTGGACCAGGGCCGGACGTGAGAGTTCACCGCCGCCGATCTAGCGGGGCAGACCTCCACCGTTTGCTCCACTTTATGCTCCACCGTGTTGTTCCTCTAGCCCTTTACTATATCACCATTTCTTCTCCCAGGTAACAACGACATTTAAAGAAGCTGGTTCCGACTCAGAGAACAAGGCCGTAACAGAGCTGTGCCTCCGCGGCCTCCAGCTGCTATCATCTTGGTGCTCAGTGCTGACCGAGCTGTGCTCGTGGAAGCTGCTGCACCCGACCGACCACGCCAGCAACCCGCGCTGTCCGCCCGACGCCGAGGAGTACGAACGAGTGAGTACCTACCATATCAGTCACAAGTACTGCCTTCTGAATATAAGGCAGCCGGCTTCACAGGAGTTTGTGAAGCCGGCTCTGAACAGAACGTAACAGAGCTGTGCCTCCATTTCTTAGACATTTGTGGCAATATGTGACACTGGTGGCCATATTAGACACTGGTGGCAATATTAGACACAGGTGGCAATATTAGACAGTGTGGCTAATATCAGACACTGGTGGTCATAGTAGACACTGGTGGTCATATTAGACACTGATGGTCATATTAGACACTGTGGGCTATTGCCCACACTGTATAATATGGCCATATTATACAGTGTGGGCAATATTAGAAACTGGTGGCAATATTAGACAGTGTCGGCAATATTAGACACTGGTGCCTGCCGACAACTTAGTAGACTTTGGCTGTGAACTGAATTGCCATTAGACAAACGACACTATCTGTGGGTGGAGTATGTGTCTGTGTTTGGACGGTCGTTGCTGTTCTCTGAGAATTGGTTTTTTGAATTATTATTGGTACAGTTGTGACCAAAATCACACCTGATGTAAAGCGAAGATGTAGTCTAACCCTCTTATTAATAAACACGGAATAAAGTTAATACCAGGAATAACAAAGGAATAACCATACATTTTCATAGGTTTAAACTTGGAATAACTTTATTCCGTGTTTATTAATAAGAGGGTAGAAGTCTAAACAATTCACTGTTGACTTAAAGACGTTGTGGTTGTAGCTATCAGGAAACAAAGACTCCGGCGGGTTAGTCCTCACTAAGGAGTGGAATTCCCTTTTACTGTTCCTCAGTTTTATGACTACAAACAGATTTTCTTGTACCCCATTAACGAATCGACAAAACTTATCTTCCGTCTTGTTTCAGGCCACCCGCTACAACTACACTTCAGAAGAGAAATTTGCCATGATTGAGGTGATAGCCATGATCAAAGGGCTGCAAGTTTTAATGGCGCGAATGGAGACAGTGTTCGCTGACGCTGCAAGGAGGTCCATCTATGCTGAGCTGCAAGACTTTGTGCAGCTACTGCTAAGAGAGCCACTGCGCAAGGCTATTAAGAATAAGAAGGATCTTATACGCAGGTGAGTTTCTGTGTGGTGGTCAGAAGGCCAATTATATATTTTTTTAGCAACATTCACTTTCTCATCTCGGTCGCAATTGGTCAAAAACATTTTTAGAGCTGAAGGCTTAGTACGTTGATTGATACAATGCAAGTGTGTGTTGTATTGCTAAATGGGTTAAAATTGCTGTGAGGTAATAATACTCAGTGGGATAATAACGCTCATGGGTGTAATATTTCTCAGAGGGGTAATACCGCTCAGTGGGATAATAATTCTCAGTGGGGTAATATTTTACATTGGGATAGTATTGCTCAGTGGGGTAACTTTGCTCATTGGATTAATATTGCTCAGTGGGGTAATATTGCTCAGTCGCAATGTAACTGTAGCACTTATTAATACCACCAAGAGTTGATCCCATCGCGGGAGCCTATCAAGAACTACTTATTTAGTAGGACAATTTTTAACCATATTCTCTCTCTCTCTTCCTCTTCAGTATAATTGTATCAGTCCGTGAGACATGCGGGGACTGGGCGCGGGGCTGCGAGCCTCAACAGGACCCCGCGCTCCGCGGCAAGAAGGATGGAGAGGCCAGCTTCACTATCAAAGTGCCGAGGAGAAATGTTGGTGAGTTGATAGCAGACATGCGGGGCTGCGAACCTCAATAGGAGATTTTTAGCTATTAGACCGCCCATTGTTACACTCAGAGCTGGGCAAAATACATGCTTTGCTTTAATTAAAATACAAATAAAAAAAAAAAAAAATAATATCTTGGGACAACTCACACACGGCCATCTGATCCCAAGCTAAGCAGAGCTTGTGGTATGGTAACCAGACAACTGATATACATACTTATATAATTTATAAATACATACATATTATAGATAAATTACACCCAGACACAGAACAAACAATAATGCACATCACACAAAGTTTGTCCTGGGTGGGAATCGAACCCACGACCTCCGGGTTTGCAGTCAGGGTCACTAACCACTAGACCAACAGGCCAGTCAAATTACAAGATACTGTCTCACATGTATAAATACGAAATACTTTTGTGAAATATAAAATACATGAAGCTCCTGGGATGCATGAAGGAGCCTCCTCGTGTAGCGCAATTTGTTCCATCAGACACTCAACTGAACCTCTCGCTCGGCGCATCCTGGACAGTCTCACCTAACACCTTATGAGACTGACCAATCCTTCCCTTGCGGTGGTAGGGCTAACACCCGCCTGGTTCGCGACCAGTCTGCTGTGTTCCGTCGACGCGTGGGAGTACCAGTGCCTCAGGGCATCTTCAGGGCACGCTCGCTTCATCATGGACCTCATCTATCGCTTTCCATCAGGCGTGATCGAGGTCAAGAGCTAGCTCATTCATAAATAAAAAAAAAAAAACAAAATACAGTATTTTAAATATTTTTATTTAAAGTACTAATTACAAAATACAGTCAGGTGTTAGGTTAAGTTAGCCTTTCTGCTTACGAAAGCTATCGAGCGCTGTTTCTTGCAGACCCATTAAAAAGTTTGCTAAATATATTTTGAAGCCATATCAACTTGAAATACTGACAGGGTACAAAATACCTCAGCGCCTGGTATCTGAAATACCAATTACAAATTACATATTTAAGAAGTAATGAAATACAAATACCAAATATGTATTTGTATATCAATTACGTATTTTAATTACAAAAAATACAAAATAGTTTATTGCTTCATAAGTATACATAAAAGTTTAGTGTCAGGAGCTTCCCTTAAGCCAAGTAATGACAGTTGAAAAACCCGGCTCTTCCATAGCAAAGCAATACAAATTTAGTAAACTGGGTATTCCGATGTAGTAATATTAAAGCCCTGGTTATACTTGAAATACCTGTTGTAATTTATGTTGTACAATAAAGACTATTGCTAATGTATTCTAAATCAGTGATCGCACGAGAAAACGGAATCATTTCAAAATCTACCTTTGAGCTGTATAGTCAAAATATTAAAATGATATTTTTTCCACAGGTCCATCATCAACCCAGCTGTACATGGTTCGCACTCAGCTTGAAGCATTGATCTCCGACAAGTCTGGCGGCAGACGTACCCTGCGCAAGGACTTGGACGCCGGCACGCTCACACAGATAGAGACCTTCCATCGACAGAGCTTCTACTGGATGTACATGCTTAACCTCTCAGGTGGGTCTCAATAATAATAATAATCACCCCCGACTGAATTTCGAACGTAGAGGCCAAGCCTATAGTGTTACCATACCAATCGATCGGTGGCATCAATCGATTGGTAGTAGAATTTATCGATTTACGTCAACTAATCCATTCTACTACCGATCGATCAATTGGTGTGGTAACACCTTAGCGGAGACTAACCATCGGCGTGGAACATACGTGTAACAGAATAAACGCAACACCTAAAAAGGGTAATTGTACTCATTATTATGAACCACTTTTACAGTTCGCGTCAAATAACTTTGCCCCTCTGAAGAAAAAAAAACTCGGAGGGTAGTCAAAAGTGAAACAACAAATATTTTTCTCTTATTTTAAACTTTGTTTTAAAAATAATAATATTAGTATATTTTACAATTAAATGACACATAATATTAATTAGTCATCTCTACCTGCCAGTCAAGTGTTTTCAGCTCCAAAACACAACATACAATCATATTAGATTAGCAACATCACTACACAATGGAGGCAATCAACCGCACTATCACTGATATGAGCAATCTGTTCAATCAAAGAATGTCAGACTTTGAGAAGGAGTTGCAGAAGAATCCGGGCACTACATCTATCACCACCTCAGGTTTGGCAGTAGAGTTTTCTTCTTTCCGGACATTTATTGTTCAAGCACTTGGTGCTTTGCAGCAGCAGGTAGAAGTTTTAGCGCAAAGCCTCGATAATATGGAGATGCGTGGGAGGCGTAAAATCCTGTTGTTGCATGGAGTATCGGAGGAGCAAGACGAGGAGACTGCACAGGTGGTGGCTCTAGTTGTCAAACAACATCTCAAGCTCGATTTGGCTATCTCTGGCATCAAGCGGTGTCACAGGATGGGGCGCAGCACATCTCACAAACCCCGACCTATACTATTCAAACTGCATGATGTCGCTCTCCGGGACAAAATCTGGTTCAGCAAAACCAAACTGAAGGGGTCTGGCATCACTATGTCGGAGTTCCTTACGAGGGCCAGACACAACGTCTTCATGGCGGCAAGGGATAGATTTGGTGTGAATCAATGCTGGACTACGGAGGGCACTGTGTTCGTCCTTGATTCGAGAGGATCCCGGCATCGTGTAACTTGCCTCGGCGACCTCAATAAGATCGCGCAGCAGCTGGAGCAGGCCTCAGGACAGCCGGAGTCAGGCGTCGTTCAACCGGTCGTAGTGGGAAAGGTAGCAGCTAAAACCAAGCGTGCTGTAGCCAGGAAATGATATCTGCATTGTTTATTCTCTTTTACATATAGGTAGTCCGGGTAGTATGTAATAATTCTTCGTTGTTTTCAGTCAGTAGGTAGACAGTGCCAGGCACACTTTTATTTAATTTCCGTTTGTTTGTATATTTTTTTTTTTTTTTTTTTTTTTTTTTTCCTTTTTGGCAACTGAGCCGGTTTCGACCATTCTGCCAGTGTCATGTTATGACGGCAGCACAGAGAGGCGGGCCGTCGAACTTTTTACTTTGTGGTAATGTTAGTCTAGGACGTTACGCACCGCACCAGTTAAAATTTTAACTCATTTTCATTTAGGAATGTGGCCAAAATGTTAATTAATTTAGGGGAGAAGTGGGAAAGAAGGGCATGAAAGTTGGTTGGGAGAGGAATGTTACATTTGGAAATTCTACGGTACAGGTCAAAGGATTTATTGTTCAAGGAGCAGGAGAAGAAAATATGGTCTAAAGTACCTTCAGCAAGACCACACTCGCACAGCGAGCTATCCCGGACATGGATCTTGTTCAGGAACACTGGGCTACAACAATGTCCGAGTCTAAGTCTACAGAGGGACGAAACAGTTCTCTTCGACAATTTGGGGCATTTAAAAAACCAAGGCCTACGCTGGATTTCAGGCTGTATGGCAGCATAGTAGAGGCCCTTGGTTTTAGAAGTCGTCTTCCATGTTTCAGACCACGAGTTAAATAACTTGGGCTTAGCACCATTCCGCAAATCGTAGTTATGCGCTACGTAGTGCTTTCGATCAACCGGATTCGATGTGGCATACTTTGCTAACGAATCAGCGCACTCATTGCCAACAATACCCGAGTGACCAGGGATCCAGGCTATCTCGATGTCCAAGCCGTTTTGGGAACAATCAAATAACAAGTTCTTTATATCTACAATGATTTGACTATTAATTTTACTGTGAAATTGATTTTGTTTTAGGGCCTGAATACTACTACGGGAATCGGAAAAAATTACTGATCTTGTTATTTGATGGGATTTAATATAGTGTATGGCTTCTAAAATACCAATACACTCCCCTGTAAAGACTGATGCTTCTGGTGGGCATTGAAAAAGTAAAGCTATTTTATAATTTTGAAAATAAACTGCCACGCCAGTACATTCGGTTTCAGACAATTTTGAAGCATCTGTGAAGAATAGGTTCCATCCTTCCCAATAACGCTTGACAGCTGACTCAAAGTCATCTCTAGCGTCTTGAGAATTCCTAGGTATACCTAATCCCAAAACGGCTTTTGGTTCGAAATTAATCGCCTCGTATGCGGCGGTGAAGACCGGGAGAGTAGGATATTGACAAATAGACGAGGAGAGTTGTTTAAGCTCTCTGTACCTATCTATCAATAGGGGAACTACTTTGTGGTTCCAGTAGGAAGAATTATTATAAGAGAAGTCGATTTGTTCTAGAATTGGGAGTAAAGGATGGGTTGAAAGGGAAAATACTTTAGAAAGGAAGCGATCTGCCAAATACTGTCTCCTAAGTTGTAGGGGCGGTTCTGCACATTCAACTTGAAGCGCATTTATAGGAGAGGATTTCATGGCTCCAATGACAATTCTCAGACATTTGGCCTGGACACTGTCTAGTTTTTTAAGTGCTTCTTTGTTGCAGGGCTCAATAAGGAAGCTGCAGTAATCTATAACGCTTCTAGTCAGCGCGTTATATACCAGTTTAAGGGTGTGTGGGTGAGCTCCCCACCACACCCCAGCTAAGGCCTTAAGGACCGAAACAGAGCGTTCACATTTTTTAACAGTGTTGCTTATGTGGTCGACCCCAGACAATCTTGAGTCCAAAGTTACTCCTAGGAACCTAGCCTTATCTTCAACAGGAATGACTTGTCCATCAATATTGATATCTACTGGGGGTACAGATCGCCTACGGGTAAAAATAATAGCTGTACTCTTTGGCGCACTTAAAGACAAACCATGGTCAAGTAGCCATTGATTTAGTGAGGATAGAGAGACGTTCATTGATAAAGCGGCATCCTGTATGGAACTGCCACAGACCATTAATGCAATATCGTCAGCGTACTGAAGGATTTTGCAATTGAAGTTGAGGGATGAGGGTAGATTTGCTGTATATATATTGTACAATGGGGGACTAAGAACAGATCCTTGAGGTAAACCTCTCCAGACCGTTCTTTGCTCAGAGTCCGCCCCAGGGATTCTTAAATGGATGGTGCGACTGGTGAAAATGCTGCCAATGATGCGACAAATCCTAGCCGGGATTCTCAGCTCGCGCAGCTTTTGCCTGAGATTAGGGAGGAGAACCGAATCATAGGCAGCTGATACGTCCAGAAAGACAGCAACCACAGACTCATTTCTGCTGAGAGCTAGCCGGACCTCTGACGTGAGGATACCTACACTATCAGCAGTGCCTAGACCTTTCCTAAAACCGAACTGAGTCGCCGGAAGCAGCCTCCTGTTCTCTACCAACCACACTAAACGGTTTTTAACTAAGTGTTCCAAAAGTTTTATGAGTATGGACGATAAAGCAATGGGCCTGTATGAGCAATGATCATTAGGATCTTTGCCTGGTTTTAGTATCGGAATGACAACTTGAACCTTCCATTCTGTGGGAATGTAGCCGGAGATAAAGCAGAAGTTAGCCAAGTCCAAGTAGTATTGGTGGGTTTTTGGACCAGCTTTAGAAATGAAAGAGTAGGGAAATCCATCCACACCCGGTGCGGAGTCCTTAACATGGGATAACACAGCTTTTAGTTCTTCCAAGCTAAATGGCATGTTCATTGGGTCGTCAGTGTTGTCTGCATCATCGATGTCAACACTGGTTTCCTCTATACTCGGAACATAGGCTGGAGCGATTTTTGAGAAAAACTGGTATCCCAGGTCCTCCCTGAGATTGTTAGAGTTGACAGGTGCTAAAGAGTTTCTAAAACGCCTCACCTTTCGCCACACTACCGAAACCGGGGTGGACGGACTCAGCGAACTACAATATTTCGTCCAACCTTCGCGTTTCTTTCTTTTTAAGAATTTCCTGGACTTGGCTAATATCTGCTTAAAGGCGATGAGATTCTCCAGGTTCATGTCACAGTTAACCTTCTTTTCAGCCTCATTCCTGGCCCTGACCATGTTAGTGCATTCCCTATCCCACCATGGCGGGGAAGGGAGTTTACCGGAGTGGGGTTTTTTGGAGGGGAAGCAGTCATCTGCTGTTGAGGAAATGGTGGCAGCAAAGGGCAAAAAGCAATCTTGGGCATTATACCTATTAACTTGGAAGGGAAGATATTCTTATATCTAAAATTTTAGAATATAAATCCCAGTCTGCAGAATTGAGTTGGTATTTTAAAAGAGGAGGAGATTCTTTAATTGGAATATTTTTGGATGGGAATTCAATTATAATGGGGTAGTGATCACTTCCATAGGTCATATCTAAGCGACGCCAAATGAGTAGGCTAGATATATTGGGTGAGCAGAACGTCAAGTCAACACAACTATTGTTCTGCCCAGGTGCAGGTCTGCGTGTAGGACTGCCATCGTTGATGAGACAGAGGTTGAGATCATCCAACACATCAAGCAAGCCTATGCCAAAGTTATCGCAGGTATCCGACCCCCAACGATAATGGTGACAATTAAAATCACCCATGACAAGTATTTGACCACTAACACTGCATAATAAATTTCTAATTACTGAAAGATATTCGAGTTGTGGGTGCGCAATATAAAAAGTGAAAATATTTATACCCTCAGCCTTCACAGTAACAACATTTATGTCATCGCCAACAAAGGTTAGAGGAATCTGGGAGAATGATACCTTGCTATTGATGAGCAAGGCACATCCTCCGTATCCATCAGATCTATCATGACGCACACTGCAGAAACCTGGCAACCTGAAATTGCTTCCAGGCAAAAGCCAAGTCTCGGCAATGCCGCAGATTGATGGTTTAAATTTATTAATTAAAAAAGAAAGGTCAGACTTTCTGGGAGTAATACTCCTCACGTTCCATTGGAGGAATGTCAGGGGATGGAACATCGTGGATGTAGTTTAAAATCGAGGTCAGTTTTGAAGCAACGTGGTCAGGTATAGATTGAGACGGACTAGAGAGTACGGACATTAACATATTTGTGATAAGCTCTAAAATATTTTTTGAGTCATCCTGTCTGTAGATCATTGGCTCCGCAGCCTCCGTTGGAAGGGCACAGCCATTTCTAGATGGGGAGAAAGGGTAGTTTTGAGTAAGCTCACGATGAGCCTGTATATTATAACCAGGTGAAAGGGCGATGCGGGGTTTAGGTTTTAAAAATACCGTTTTCCGGTATGAATTTTGGGTAACAGGGATGGGACTTGTGGACTGGTATTGGGGTTTGTTTGCAGTGGGCCTGTTGCGAGGGGAGGATTTGGAGACTTCGGCATACGATCTGGAAACAGGTGGGAAAACCCGACTTGCCTCCGCATATGATATTGATTTCTCCGCCATCAGAGCTTTGATGCTCTTCTGTCTGCCCAATTCAGGACAAGCACTGTCATTTGCGAAATGGTTGCCAGTACATGAGACACAGAAGCTCAATTCAGGAGTGACTTCACATCCATCACCTGGATGATCTTCACCACACTTAAAGCACCTAGGTTTTGATCTGCAAAGAGTGCGGGTATGGCCGAAGCGGCAACAATGGAAGCATTGGATGGTTGGGTATGTGTATCTTTCCACTGGAAGAGCAGAATAAAAACTGTATACACGTTTAGGTAAAAATTGACCATCAAATGTTAGCACTACAGTTTGTGTAGGCCTCCACTCAGTCACGCCAGATGAGGACACCTTACGGCTCATCCTTCTAGCCTTGATAACGGGGCCACAACCCTCCGGAACCTGGATATTCTTTATAACCTCATCTTCTGACCACTCAACCGGTATGTCCCTAACTATACCCATTCTTGTTACATTGAACTGCGGGATGGCGGCAATGTAGTTATGCTGCGTCAAAATGTTATTGCTAAGAAAACTGTTGCAATCCTGATGTGACTTAAACTCAACTGACACTCTGTTTCTACCTATGCGTTTGATCCCATCAAGACGTATGTTATTGACGTTATTCATCGTCAAAAACATACCAAACTTAATTGGTTGTAGCACAGTGCCTGATGTCTGTTCATCCTTGAGAGAAACATGAACGATATACGGTGGATTGTCTCTCATGGTATATTTATGTCTGCCAATTACATTTTTAGAAATTTTGGTTGGGATTTTAGCGGTAGCAGGGGGTGGCGAATCAGCGACCCTTTTACGGCTGGTGGTGGTTTCTGACTCCATGCTAGGGTCTTGCGTAAATACTTCAGCATCATGGGGGAGGGATACAGTGAACATGGGGGTGAGATCAAACAGTTTATCCGTGGGGTCAGGATCGGGGGGCTTTTTGGGGTTCATTCTGGCTGTACGTTAAAAAGTTTCGATCGAGTTTCACAATTCAGGTTCAAGTTTCGGCACCACCGCACAGTTTTAACACAGAACAAGAGCACTTATGTTATTGATGTAATCACAAGAAAATGTCACGTGTTTCTGTTGTCCACATGCGATTTGATTCTTGTTTTGGATGTATTTTCGTTTTATCGACTTTTTTATCACCAACTTTGTTGAATAACGGTTGAATAGAAATCCTTATCTTACATTATTTAAATCACAACAAACACACAGTAGTTTATTAATATTTTTCCACAGAATACTTTAAATCAAATAAAATATTAAAAACTGCGACACTTTATCTTTCCCGCCAAAATTTTTTTTCTGTTTGTATATTATTATGTACCCTAATGTTTACTTTTTCTTCAATGTCTTAAGTCACTGTCACTGCTGTCAGATGTCAAATCTGTCGCTTCGTGTTTGCGTTCCATTGCACTGACTACCTCAACCTGTAACATTATTTTAATTTTCGCTCCGTTACACGGTACACCTTTAAGTTTTTGTTGATTTCGTTGCTTTGTTTTTTGCGATGTTACTATTCGTTTGCATGTAGTATGTGTATAAATGTTGTTAGCATAAGGTACTAGATTTTTATGCCCGGACTACAAATCATTAATTTGTATGGTTTTTATTATGTATGCTTATTATTTGTTTGTAAACCACAACTGGCAGGTGGACGTTTTTAAACCGCGTATACATTATTGTTTTTGGTGTTAGGTATTTATTTTTATTGTATTTATTTTAGTTAATATTATTTTATGCTCAGCCCTGGCTGTAGCAGTGATACTGATACTTTTTTTTCCGCGAATAGCGAAGATGAAAGCTTTGTAAGTGTTCCTTCTCTAGCTGACACTCTTGTTTCCTTTTTTTCCGATGTCTCCAAGAACTTTAATGTGGTCCATATAAATGCCCAGAGTATTCCGGCTCATTTCCCCGATATGCTGGCCAGTTTTGACTGTAAGAATATTCATGCGATTCTGGTTTCTGAATCATGGTTAAAACCCTGCCTTCCCTCTTCCTCTTACTCTCTTCCAGGTTTTCAACTCATCAGGAATGATCGAGAGGTCGGCGGTGGTGGTGGGGTGGCCATTTATCTTCGTAACTACATTCCTTTTTCTATTGTTAACATGTCCACACAGCCACCCCCACCGAACGCCGGTGAACATCTATTCCTGGAAGTTGAACTGCACCACTCTAAGATTCTCCTCGGGGTCTACTACTGCCCTTCCCTTCGGATTAATTTCTTTTCTTCTTTTGAACGAGTTTTAGAAGCATTAATTCCCTCTTACAGTCATAGCATCATAATGGGCGACTTTAATACATGTCTCTTTAAAAATGACTCCCGCTCTACTTCTCTTCGTCATATTATTGAATCCACAAATCTCTCTATTCTTGACCTTGGTGCCACTCATCATTTTCCTAACTCGGTTCCTTCACTTCTTGATCTTATTTTCGTCTCATCTCTCGATCACGTCGCTAAACATGGTCAATGTTCAGCTGACGCCTTTTCCTATCATGACCTAATTTTCACTTCTTATAAAATTCGACCACCTAAGCATAAGTCCAAAACTCTTCTGCTTCGCAATTTTGATGGAATGAACATTGATCGTCTTCGTGAAGATGCCGGCAACATTGACTGGACTCCTCTGGTTACTTCCTCATCCGTCGACGAACAAGTTGAATTTTTAACTTCTTCTTTAATTCATCTTTATGACATACATGCACCTATTCGAGCTGTGAGAGTTAAACATCTCCCAGCGCCTTGGCTGACTGATGAAATTAAAATTTTACTACATAAGAAAGCAGCTGCGAAGTTTAAGTTTAAAATTCGGCCGAATGATATTAACAGGGAAAAATACGTCTCAATTAGAAATCACTGCAGCAAGGTGTGTAGGAACGCAAACCGCCAACATATCCACAGTTCAGTTCAAAATTGTGATCCAGCTAAGGTCTGGAATTTTCTCAAATCACTAGGTATCGGAAAAAAATCTCATGATATGATTCCTAAAGACTTAGACTTCAACTTATTAAATACTCATTTTTCTACTTCGCCCGTATTGGATAGGGCCACCAAAGCTGCTACACTAAGTCATCTTTCAAACCTTCCGATACCTGATTATCTCCCATTTGTCATAAGTCAATTCACTGCTTGTGATGTTAAAAAGAGTATTGTATCGATTACATCCAACGCCGTTGGTAGCGACTG
Organism: Melanchra persicariae; assembly: GCA_947386135.1. NCBI lineage: Eukaryota > Metazoa > Arthropoda > Insecta > Lepidoptera > Noctuidae > Melanchra > Melanchra persicariae. The sequence goes on from OX376672.1 coordinate 3,848,789, forward strand.
TGTCAGCCGTAAGATGATCATTCCCATCCTTGATAATATTCTTCCTGTTATCCTTTACATCCTTAACTTCTCTGTTTCCAATAGTGTCTTCCCGCAAGTCTGGAAAGACGCCCAAGTTATCCCTTTACCTAAAAAATCTCATCCTGCATCTTTCTCCGATTATCGTCCTATTTCTATTCTCCCATTCCTATCCAAAGTCCTTGAAAAACTGGTTCACCAACAACTCAGCACATTCCTTTCCAAGCACAACCTGCTGAATCCCTTCCAATCTGGTTTTCGATCTGGACATAGCACTACCTCGGCACTCGTGCATATTACGGACGATATCAGGTCTGGCATGGAAATGGGGAAATTAACGGTACTAGCACTGCTTGACTTTAGCAATGCTTTTAATACGGTTGATTTCGACATTTTGCTTGCCATTATGTACTCTTTTAACATATCTCCTTCGGTAATTGACTGGTTTCGTAGTTACCTGTTTGGCCGCCGGCAGCGTATTTGCATTGAGGAATCTTTCTCTTCTTGGTGCGACACCTCAGCTGGTGTGCCACAGGGTGGCGTGTTATCTCCTCTACTTTTCGCACTTTTTATTAATTCTATCACTCAACGACTGTCTTCTTTCTACCACTTGTATGCAGATGATCTCCAAATTTACACTCAAGCCTCCCTTGGAGAATTATCTGATGCCATTGAGAATATAAATAAGGACCTCGCTCGAATAGGTGACTGGAGTGCTGAGTTTGGGCTGAAGATTAATCCAACAAAGACGCAGTTCATTGTTGTTGGTAGTTCCCGGACTGTCTCTAAGATTGACTGGTCGAAACTTCCCCAGGTTTCTTTTAATAACACTAACATTCCTGTAAGTCACGTTGTGAAAAACTTGGGGATTTATATCGACAGTACTATGTCCTGGACTAAGCAACTGCAGGAAGTAAGTCGTAAACTGTTTGCTTCTGCGGGCTCCCTGAGGCGTCTTCGCAATTTTCTTCCCATCACCACCAAAATTGCGATAGCACAATCTCTTCTTCTCCCTATTCTGGACTATGCTGATGCCAGCTATCTTGATCTCACCCAAGACCAATTGGACAAGCTTGAGCGACTTCAAAATCTCTGTATCAGGTTTATATTTGGCTTGCGCAAGTATGACCACGTTTCTGAATTTCGTACTAAGCTCAAATGGCTTCCTATTCGCCTTCGCCGGAATGCCCATATACTTTCGTTACTTTATAATGTGCTCTTTAATCCTTCTACTCCTTTTTATCTTAAAGAACGCTTTCAGTTCCTCTGTGACACGCATTCTAGGTCCTTGAGATCATCGGAAAATCTAAAATTAAGTATTCGTATGCATTCTACTTCCTTCTTTGATAAATCATTTAGTATACAAGCAGCACGTTTATGGAATGCATTACCTATAGAAGTAAGGCGTGCTCAAACGCTACCAGCATTTAAAAAAATGGTGAAAGAGCATTTCTTTTCACTCTAATTTTTTCACTCCTTTCCCAATTATATATTTGATATTTATTAGTATATTAACTGTTATTGTATTTGTGTATTTTATGTTATTATGTATATTTAGTATTATTTAGAACTTTTGTACACTGACAACCCTAAATCTATCTGTTTTCGTTCAGTCCATCCAAAGGTTGTCTGTAAGAGATTGCCTTGTGCGATAAGACCGCCCATTGTACACTTATTTTTATAAATGTTTGTCCTGTTCTTGTAATGAGGTGTACAATAAAGTATAAATAAATAAATAAAAATAAAAAGTTTGTGTTGGTTACTCAGCACACACAAACACACACACAGATACAAAATTATAATAATTATTTTGTCAACAGATTCTCTTCAGAAATGCTGTGATCTGTCTCAGCTGTGGTACAGAGAGTTCTATCTAGAGATGACTATGGGACGCAAAGTTAATGTACGTGATAAAAAACTTATTTTTTAAATACCGACTTCCAAATAAAAATAAACCAAACGAGAAACACCGACTTTCAATATTAAAGTTATTTTGTACTTTGTAGTGGTTTTTATTTTGGAAGTCGGTTGTATTGTTTTGATGTTTTTTCAAAATCATCAAATAATAATAAAAAACTTTTTCACGAAAAAAAAGAAACCGACTTCCAAAAAACTTTTTCACAAAAAAAGAAGAGAAGAAGTCGGTTTCTTTTTTTGTGAAAAAGTTTTTTATTTTTCACTATTTTTAGTGGTACCCCACACTTAACAACACCACTGAAAAGTCACAGGAAAGCAAAAATACACAATTTCGTGTACATGGATGATTTTTCCACATATTTTTTCCAGCTATTTGGATTTAAAAACCAAACTACTGAACCGATTTTGATAAAATTTTAATGGGACCATTCGGGCAGTATACCCTTTCCAACAAAATTTTCAAATCGGTTGGCAAGCGACGGAGTTATGCCCGAACAAAGATTTAAAAAAAAAAAATACAAACATCCGAATTGAGAACCTCCTCCTTTTTTAGAAGTCGGTTAAAAATAGTTTATTGTCACAAAGAAACATACATTAGTATACATCAATTTACAGAAACATACATTAGTAAAAAATAATTTTATTCTTATTCTTTATTGCAATCAAATACAGTGGACAGCTTATACAAAGGCGAACTTAACCCAGAATTCGTTATTTTCCTATAAAATAGATTTTCTTAGTCATCTACCCTATTGGAATTTCTTGTAGCAAACTACACTGCGATAGAACTTCTTTATAATATTAATTAAGACAAAATATAAATAATTGTTTCCTTGACAGAAATGCATGGTGCGCCATCAACACAACGAAGAATGCAATGACCTGATCACCATGGAGAAGCGCATTCAGTTCCCCATAGAGATGTCCATGCCTTGGATACTGACCGACCACATACTGAGGACTAAGGAGCCCGCTATGATGGAGTAAGTCTACGCTAATTGTATGAAAATCAATGATTTTTGATGAAAAAGGCGAAGGTGTAGAAAAATTAGCAACATGGTCAAGTAAACCTAAAAGAATACCTTATTTAAAGTATGTTGATATAGTGATTTTGCCTAGTAAAAACAAAGATGGCTCGGGTTAGTACCGCCAAGTGGCAATAATTGTCATGGGGCAATTAATTTACATTTTTTTTTTAATTAATTGAAACGGTACAAGTTCAATTACAGAAAAAAAACAACGGGTTGCACTCCGGGAGTGCCGGCAGAAGTGAAAACTTGAACATTAACGTTGTGCATTTTTGAATATTTTGGTATGGTTAATGAATAATTTCGCACGAATTGCTTTATTTATCAGTATAAAAGTAATTGCGTTGCATTTATGTGGTTAAATACAATATTCATTTATTGCGCTATCGTACACAAACATGACAATTTATATTACATATTACATTATCCGTCTTACGAATTTTCGATCAGGCCACGTGTCCTGACGCGAGTTTAACATTTTTTACCCATCCCAGAAAGTGCACAACGCCGCTAAAGAAGTTTTCACTTCAAAAAACAAAAACATATAATGTAAACCTACATTATGTGTGTGACGTTGTATACAATAGCAACAAGTAAAAAAATAATCACGGAGAAATATCGCCAAGAAAGAAATGACATGAGATTTTACAGCCATGATCCTACTAATCCTACTTCCTACTTAATATTGTTACGCGCCAGAATTAATGCCGAGTACTTAACGTTAAAAGTTACTACTAGCGCCATCTAGTATCGAATAGCAGAACTAGTAGAGTCAAGATCCTTCTAGACATTTCGATGCTAGAACATTCTAGAGTTTTCGATATCTGGTTAGTCGGGACCGGTATGTACTCGAACTTTCTAGATGTTTCTATACTAGAAGGTTCTGGAATTATCTGCCGACCTATATAAGGCCCGCATAGCCTGCGGCCGAGTCAGTATTGAATCTGCGATACAAGCGATAACTTCGAGAGCGAACTTCGACTGCGAATTAAAGTGATCAGTAGTGCAATTGTGATTTATAATTAGTGAGTTTAAGTTGTAATTAGTGTTGATTAATTAAAGTGACATTTTGGTTGTTTCATCGGCTGTTTTTATTGTCACGAACCCTAAGCTCGTAACAATATTATAAATGCAAAAGTTTGTGAGGATGGATGTATGTATGTTACTCTTTCACGCAAAAACTACTGAATAAACAGGCACAAAGGTAGATTATAGTCTGGAATAACACATAGGATACATTTTATCCCGGGAGTATGTTCCCTTGGAATAATTATCGAACATTGACGCGGGCGGAGCCGCGGGCGGCAGCTAGTAGAAAATAATCTTAAAGTAAGGGGTAATATTACCAGTAAAAATACCCTGCCTTCTAAACTAGGTAATAATAACCTGTATCTTAGAAGTCAGAATTTTATTTATTTATAGTGCTATGCTAAAATAACCCCTAAGTAGCCACCAACAAGTACCAATCTCCCATCAACCGGTACGTCCTCTACCCCCGGACATTTACATCGACTCCCAAAAGACACCCATTATGTTTTAAGTGCTATGCAAAAATCACTCTTGACGTCTTTGTAGTAAGTCTCAATTCTCCTTCAAAAGTTTAGTCCTATATAATTAATAGTGCTAAGCGTAAACCACCCGTAATATCTTACTGATAAGCTCCAATCTCCCGTTAACAGGTACGTCCTCTACCCCCTGGACCTTTACAACGACTCTGCCCAATACGCGCTCACAGTGTTCCGCAAGCAGTTCTTGTACGACGAGGTGGAGGCCGAGGTCAATCTGTGCTTCGACCAGTTCGTGTACAAGCTGTCCGAGCAGGTGTATGCGCATTACAAGCAGTTGGCCAGCAGGTGAGAGAGTGCTTCAAGTATGGGCGGTAGTTTGGTGTATTTTGGGTTGATTTTTAAGTGGCCATTGGTAAAAAAAGTAAGGTGTTAAAGCTCTGCGAACCAGTTCGTGTACAAACTGTCCGAGCAGGTGTATGCGCATTACAAGCAGTTGGACAGCAGGTGAGAGAGTGCTTCAAGTATCGGCTTTAGTGTCTTGTATCTTAGGTTGATTTTTATGTGATCATCAGTGATCGGATAATCGGGCGCTTATATACCTAAACTTGTTTCCGTGAAAGAATAATATGGACAATCCTTTCTGAATAAATAAGTAATCCCAGGTTCCCAGGATTGAAAAAAATTGTAAAAACAACTATAACAAACTTAATGAACTGTAGCAGTGGTTATTTTGATTTAGTATCTTTTTTTATCAAAATAAATGGAATACCTTTTGTATGCGGGCATTTCTAGCAATCTCAGGAATTTCGAACGATTCCGGGATCCGGGATTCTGAAAAGCATGTCCGTATTATACTTTCGTGGGAACAAAAGTGAAGTTTAGGTGTATTAGCGCCCGATTATGCGATCACTGGTGATCATTTGCAAAAAAAAGTAAGGCGTAAGCTCTGTTTCGACCAGTTCGTGTACAAACTGTCCGAGCAGGCGTATGCGCATTACAAGCAGTTGGACAGTAGGTGAGAGAGTGCTTCAAGTATCGACTTTAGCGTTCTGTATTTTAGGTTGATTTTTAAGTGGCCATTCGTAAAAACGTAAAAAAGAAATATGGTGTTAAGGCTACGCTTCGATGTTATTCTACTTGTAAAATGAATTGGTATATATTTATCCGTCTCTTCCCAGCATGCTCCTCGACAAACGCTACCGAGCGGAATGCGCGGCTCGCGGCGCGTCGACTGGTTCCGCCGCCGGCCGCTACGCGTCGCTACTGCGGCAGAGACATGTCGCGCTGCTGGGCAGACATGTTGACTTGTGTGCGCTGGTAAGTGTATCTGTTTCTCTCTATTGTTATTCATCAAGGACGAGCTTCACGACTGTCGACAGCATTGCTCCACACTTAAGGAAGAAAGTGAGGCCTTAACCCTGCAGTGGGGCAGAATAAGCTAAAGCTAGTCATTTATTTATGGACATAACCGCAATGACCGAGCCATACCCTAACAAACATTTAGGGTCCCAAATCTGCTATTTTTAACCGACTTCTAAAAAAGGAGGAGGTTCTCAATTCGGATGTTTGTATTTTTTTTTTTTTTATGTTTGTTCGGGCATACGGTTCAGTAGTTTGGTTATTAAATCCAAATAGCTGGAAAAAATATGTGACTGTGACTTTCCAGTGGTGTTGTTAGGTGTGGGGCGGGGTACCACTAAAAAGTGAAAAATAAAAAACTTTTTCACAAAAAAAAAGAAACCGACTTCCAAAAAACACTACAAAGTTAAAAATAACTTTAATTTCGGAAGTCGGTGTCAAATAACGAAGAAGCAACCAAAAACACCGATTTCCGAAATTAAAGTTATTTTGAACTTTGTAGTGTTTTTTGGAAGTCGGTTTCTTTTTTTTTGTGAAAAAGTTTTTTATAAATTCGTCATTCCAACACGATCCCATTGTTATTTTGCTAAAAGTTAGTAATCTGCTAAATTCATAATGGTCGATCATTGGTCGGTCAGTGGTCTCTTAATAGAATCGTGGTAGAACGACATTGTCGTATTGCCATTATTATAAAACCCGTCAGTAGAAATGATTTTCGAAAAACTACTACTAAATTTGAACATTTAAAGTTATGCCAGATTTCTTTTATATAATTATATTTTTACATATTAGTATACGTCTGTCATTCATTTGTCATTGTGTACGAGATTACCATTCTATGCCATTTCTTTCAATTTAGTGTCAGTGGTTGACCATTGGAAAGTCATAATGACGCTTTTATATTAGTAGATTACCCAAATTTGTCACAATCAACACTTATGAAATCAATGATAGACCATTCTGACACCATTGTAATAGCAGACTTGAGGCCCAATACGCATTACAGTTGGGCCATGAACCGGAACAGACTTGCAGCGGCATCATTGCCGCCACAAAAAAGCCAACGTACCAGAACGACATCACAACAATAAGACCTGCAACGCCATCTATCCCGCCAGCTGCGAACTAACGTAACAAAATCCTGAATCGCGATATCAGAGTTTACCGTGCGATTCGAACAGATACAACAGCCCGAATATCAACTATCGGGCAGTTGCCCACCGGACACAACAACCGTCCGGTCGGAGGATCCTCCCTTTTCAACGGAGGTATGCGGGACTTTACTCTCTGTGCCGCATACCCTCAATAAATTATTAATCAATAATAATTAATTAACACTTTAAACACGTTAGTTAAGAGTGTTTACTCCTCACGGTTATTTCATACAAACTATATTTCATACAAATTCTTTATTCTTGGAAACGAATGAACCGATTTCAATGAAACTTGATACATATCATACGCAAGATATTTAGTCCAAAAAGGTAACTCAAGTTTTTCAGAAAGAGTAGTGACAGTGACACCAGTTTCAAGTTTTCTATAGAAAGAGAAAAATGATTCCCAATTTTTATTAAAATATAAGTTCATTCATTTCCAAGAAAAAAGGTTTGAAAGTCTATACAACGTGTAACAGAATAAACGCAATACCTCTTAAGGGGTCATTGTACTCATCATTATGAACAACTTTTACTATGGGACCAATCCCTAAATCGCGAAAATAAAATCAGCTGTTCAGTACATTTTTTCGAGCCATGCGCACATAAATGTATGGGACAGTCGATTTTTTTTCCCATAGTGAATGTTGTTCATAATTATGAGTACAGTTCGCATC